>OX419683.1:5000-1359127 GCA_948474745.1 Oligia latruncula | reverse complement strand
TAGTAAAAGAGAAGTATCACCATCCCTATTAACTGCAGTCAAGCAACATTTCTTTAACGTCATCAAATTGAAGCTCATTGTAAATGAACAATCCATGTAACCATAACAACACAACTTACGTTAGAAAAGCAGTAGAAGAGCTTTCACACAAAGTTTACCCGGCTTTACAGCTATACACAAATATTGGCAGGCGCTCTATTAAATTGAAACTAGCCGCCCGTCGGCCTCGGGTGTTACCTTTCAGTATTCATACACACATGTACAACACATGCACGCCACTTAAAGGGGAGCGGGAAATCAATAATTTTAGGGCATACGAGTACCTATCAACACTAGATATATTGCTACGGTTAGCGGAGCGAGGCAATGGCTTTCATTGCAGGATTATTTTTTAATAGGAATAATCTTTTTCAAAACATTGTAAAGGGTGCTTACACACTTGTTCGAGTTGTTCGCGCCGGCATGATTTGGCATAATCTGGCGGCAAAATATACATTCGATGATGCCGCCCGTCTGTGCCGAAACATGCGGCACTCGAACAAGTGTGTAGCGCGCCTAACACAAACTAAAATAAACGCTTCTATTGTAGTGGCTACTCGTGACGCCAATCAATCGGTAAAAGGTATTATTGCAAGTTCACGTAGGAGTGTATAAATAAATAGCTATACACGAGTAAGAAAAAGGTGATATCTTAAGGCACATATTATTGCTCAACCATCCGATTCGCTTGCTTATGCGAGCCACTCACGATCAAGTTCACCGTCAAGTTTGCAGCGGGCTTGAAGCCGCGTCCAGTAAACTTGACCGTGTGTATGGGTATGGGTATGCATGATAAGTCGATTTATCGTCGACTTGTCTTGTCAACGGTGAACTTATTCGTGAGTGGCCGGCATTAGAGATTATATTTGTGGAACGAAGTTCCTTATCGCACGTTACTCTGCACACTTGGCGAATATGAGCTAGACCGATAAAGGAGTAATATTTTGAACGTCACGACACTATTGCTATAGTACAGTCAACAGCAAAAGTAGATGATCAAAATCAGAAATTCAATACTAATGAACGGAGTTCGCGTCAGAACTGTGTGGCGTCGAAGTACTACTACTTAGAATACTTACTACGTAGAATACTTTTGAATCACTTCGACGCCACACAGTTCTGACGCGAACTCCGTTCATTAGTATTGAATTTCTGATTTTCATCATCTACTTTTGCTGTAGACTGTACGTGTGTTGACAATATTACTGTAGTACATAGGCGTACGCGTCAGCTATATTCGTAATGTTTGTATTTATTTTATTTGTTCTCATTTTGTTACAGCCGTTGTAAATTTATTTTTCAACACACGTGTTCGTAAAGTGGCTCTTATTGAACCTCGTATTGGTTTTATTTAAAATATATTCTTATGCGACCACTTTTTCGAGCAACTGGGGCCGTATATCGGCAATAACGCGGCAAATGTTGGGTTCTAAGTGGTGCAAAGTCTGTGGTTTATCTGCATAGACGTGTGACTTCACATATCCCCAAAGAGAGTAATCCATAGGTTGTGAGATCTCATGATCGTGGAGGCAATATTCAGCTTGACCAAATTTTGCATTGAAAAAAGTGGGTCAAGCTGAATATTGTTTTCGGCCCATTCACCGAACGTACGGCGCGCAAAATGGTCACGCGGTTTCAGCTCTTGCACAGGTTGGATCTTATAGGCTCGCTGAAAAAAGTGGGTCAAGCTGAATATTGTTTTCGGCCCATTCACCGAACGTACGGCGCGCATAATGGTCACGCGGTTTCAGCTCTTGCACAAGTTGAAATGATGATGATGATTTGAAATGATTTTATTTTTAACCGACTTCAATAAAGGAGGAGGTTTCTCAATTCGACCGTATGAACCGATTTTGATTATTCTTTTTTTGTTGGAAAGGAGATATGCCAAGGGTGGTACCATGATAAGGAAACCAGGATCTGATGATGGCATCCCAGTGAAACCGAGGGGAACATTCGAAAATCGTAGGAGCGACTAGTGCGTTTGTTAATTTTTTCATTAAGTATTTTAAAGCACTACAATTTAATGAAATCCTGGAGTCGATCTGATGATGGAGCCGAAAGACAGTCGAGGGGACTCCTCAACGATTTACAGCAGTTGCCTTGTGTTTGGGCTTGATTAATTTGTATTGATGTGAACTTTACACCTACATGCGTTGTGACTGTCATTAGGGGTCTGATGATGAAGACGAAGGACAGTTAAGGGAACTCCTCAACAGTTTACAGTAGCTACCTTGTGTTTAAAATTAATCATTTATATTGATGAGAGTGTCGTGAGGAGAGTTTTGAGTATGGATGTCGATGGCTATAAGAGTAGGGGAAGATCAAAGAAACGATGGATGGAATGTGTGAATGATGATATGGTTAGATAGGGGATCACTACCGAGATGACGACTAATAGAGAAGTATGGAAGAAAAAGACATGTTGCGCCGACCCCAAATAAATTGAGATAAGGGCAGGAGAATGATGATGATATTGATGAGAACTGTACCTAATGGCAAAGGAAACATTTTATGTGATAAATAAATAAAATAGGTAAATAAAAACTTTGCACCCATATGGGTTATAAAAGTGCTATTACAGGTCTTATGATGGAGACCATAGACAGTCGAGAGAATTCCTCATCGATTTACAGCAGTTACCTTTTGTTGGGCTTACCTACTTTATACGGTTCAATATGTCAAAATGTTCAGTTCATACAAAAATAATACCTAATTAAGATTGTAGTTTTACATAGTGCGACCACTACCTACTAGTCATGCTGATGCGTCAATTTGAAACTGAATTTAAGTTGCGTAATCGCGTCATTTCTAGTAATGTTTCGTCGTGTGGTCTACTCAATAATTAAAGTAACTTGCAAGTAAGCATTTGCTCTCGGAAATCATCATTTGGTAAAGTGGAGCTGATGATGAAGACCACAGGTGGCCATCGGAACTACTCAATGACAAATATTTCACGGGTTGCGAATTTAATATGGTTGCTAAGCAATTTATGCTCGTTACATTGCGTATGGTGAAGTTGAAGCTGATGGTGACTTCTCAATCAGCTCCAGTTCTCCTGGTTCTTACTAGAAGAACTCCTCAACAATTATCGTCCCTGCATCGGGAAAAGCAATATTTCATAAAGGTGATGATCAGTTGATATTAGGCTATTGTAACTTAAATAAATTACAAAGTGACCCACTAAAAAGTGAAAAATAAAAACTTTTTTACAAAAAAACAACCGACTTCCAAAAAACACTTTAAAGTTAAAAATAACTTTAATTTCGGAAGTCGGTGGAAAAAAACTAAAATACAAATCCAAAGACACCGACTTCCGAAATTAAAGTTATTTGTAAGTAGGTTTGTACAAACACTTTTACACGTCAATCATGTTTTTTTTTTAAACTAGATGAAGTTGGATCTTGTAAGCTCGCAGTCCAAGATCTTTCCTCAAAATCTTCCACAAAGTGGATGGGCACAGCTCTAATTGCTGTGCACGATGGCGAATCGACTCATTCGGGTCCTCTTCAACACTTCGCTCCACTGCAGCAATAACTTCTTCTGTACGCACTGTACGGCGTTTTTGTGGATGCATATTATCAACTAGAGTGTGCGTGGTACGAAAACGATCCATTGTTTTCCGAATAACTTGCTCGGATGGACGATTACGTCGACTGTAAAATGGACGTAGGGCACGGTCAGTTTGGCGAACTGAACCATGGTTTTCAAAATAAATTTGCACAATTTGCAAGCGTTGTTCAGAAGTAAGTCTATCCATCGTGGAATGGCAAAACGTACCGCCAACCGTCAAATTGACAATCACTAGAAATAGTGTTGCCAATTTAAAAACCAAACCTCATAAAAAAACACCCTCTCTCTATGCCAATAGTATTTTCTAATTCCATACTAACTAAACTACAATTTGACATACGACAACACTACGATCAGTCTAAACATTATTTTGTGTTAATTATATTTTTTCTATAGGCTTGCGCGCGCATCGCTTGTGCTGGATAGCGCGGCGCGCGGAAAAACAAAACCAGCGCGCCATTTTCCATACAAGTTAATATTTAACAATACAAGTCTGTTTTTTAGTAAAAGCTTTTATTTAGCTTGCAATGTAACTATGTTTGTTCGGGTGGACTCTTGCAACTCAATTTTGAAGCAGATATCTTCAACCGATTAAGCTAAAATTTTGCATACACGTTTAGTTTGGATGACAATGCATGGTTTGCTGTGTGACGTCATTATAAATCCAACATGGCGTAGGTAACACCGAAAATGGCGGACTAGTTATTTTTTAATGCACTCCTACAATATGAGTATCAAATGAAAGGGCTTGCTGAGAATAACTCGAAAAATAAAGTGACGTCACTCTAAATCCAATATGGCGGAACACCCAAGATGGCGGACTGGTTATTTTTAATGCACTCCTACAATATGGGTATCAAATGAAAGGGCTTGCTGAGAATAACTCAAAAAATAAAGTGACGTCACTCTAAATCCAATATGGCGGACTTCTAAAGATGGCGGACTAAGTTTTTTTGCTTTCCTACATTAAGGGTATCAAATGAAAAGACTTACTGAGAATAAAACTCCGTTGCTCCAATCCGTCTGAAATTTTGGAGTCCTCGATTATGATATTGAGGTCGAATTGTTCGAGTCTGTAGCATCGGTTGTCTAACTTTGACTTGTGTAATTTGGTGAGATAGGCGTCAACAGCATTGGTTTGCAACCTGTCTAGGAGAAGGATAACTCCAAAATCAAACCCGCAACTGTGTTTCGTAAGGCACAAGTAAGCTTCAAGCTGAAATAAGTGGCGCATTCCTCCAAACACCCTAATCAAGGTGAGGCCGTGCCGAGGACTGAGTGGCATCAGGGTGTAACATGATGTCGTGAACGACATGAACAGACTGAGAAACCTGTCCAGCGATAACTAAAAGTTAAAAATAAATTAAAAGTAAAAAACTTTTTTAAAAACAAGCTTTTCTTTAAATGCGCTAAAAAAAATAAAATAAACTTTTCCTTTAAAACTTTTACTATCAACTTTTAACGTCATTACATAATTTATATGATATAAAAGCTTGTCGCGAGATTTACCTGTGTAGATAAACAAGTAATTAAATAACATGAACTGAATGATTTTAATTTTTTTAAATTTCAAACTAATTAAATACGAGTACCTACTTAAATGTGGAGCAGATCCCTTGGATCTCTAAATAATCAATCTTCTAAGTCAACGCAATAAAAAAATACAGCCATTTATGCGACTAATGATGAACACGATATATAAAATATTACGAATTCGGTATTGTATAGAATCACTAGGTATTCTGAACAATACTTGAATTATGGCTTGCCGCTAACAGCTATACATTTTTCCATGAAAGTCACTCCCAGTTAATATTCTGAAAGGCATTAATATCACTCCCAGTTAATATTCTGAAAGGCATTAATATCACTCCCAGTTAATATTCTGAAAGGCATTAATATAATAAATAAAAATTAACCTTACTGAAACTAAAATTATTAATTTTAAAATTACACAAAAGCCACTGTCACAATTTCAGGTAAACTACCAAATACTGGAAACTAATGTCACAAAATTTCTCGGACTGCATATTGATAACGATTATTATTTATTCATTTCAAATCTGTATTAACAATAGCATACATAAAGTCTGCCAAACTACATAACAGTTTGTTGCAGAGTTGTTCTCGTCTAACAATGGATTACAAAGTAAGAAAGAAAAAAAAAAAAATATTGTGCAAAAACTTTATTAGGTATGCTAAGTAAACTATACAATAACATACCTACAGTCGAGATCAAAAAAACTTATATTTTACAAAAAGCATTTTCGGCAACGTAAGGTTTGTTACAAACATTTATCTATGGACACAATGAGAGCTAATGTTTTTGTAGAATTTTTTTAAGTTGGTCCTAATTAGACTTGAGATGCGTTATCTATCAGTTTTGGGGGTAGCTCATTCACTAACGTTGGTACTACGTACCTTCTTGTGCGCTTACCAAAGTACATAGTTTGTTATTTTTGGTACAGCAGCAAGTGTTTTCTTCTTAGACAAACGAGTTGGGTACATGTGCTTACGTTCCACTTTGTGGTATAGATTGTTAAATTGTTCAGTCAAGATATTTAACTTACTTTTAAGATGAATCGGGAGTACTTTACACATTTTGAACAGTTCTTCATAATTTTTATTAAATGTTTTCTTAGTGTTTTTTATTTTTAAGTGGTTTTGATAACCGATATGTCATGGAGGACTCAAATTGATAATGTGTCTGGGAAGTTCAGTAAGTTTTCCTATGCTCTTTATATGCTAGACAAAATTGTGATGAAGACAGCGCTCCTAGCAACTGATCGTGGTTATATCGCCTCTACTTTGCGGTATGCACTAAAACCAAGTTTCTATACAATAGTATGTATGCAATGGCTCCAAACCTTTACTTTAAATATAGGTGAAAGAATACTTCATAAGAAATGCAATAAGCCTGCTAAGTACAGTGTCGAACAAATATAACTATACGGCAGTATCGGAAAATTAAGCGTGGCCCAGTAAACGTCACAACCGTACTGAAAATGATGAGTTCTGGGTCAAGTAGGAATCTTAATTCGTCTTAAAGTATTAATATTTTCAAATAAAATTTTACTTTTGTTTTCTGAGTGGGTCTGTATTTCTGCCTTTATGCAAATCTGTCCTTCTGTTAATTTGGGATTTTGCTATTCCGGGATTATGCTTATCTGTCCTTCTGCTGCAGAGGGGTACCAAAAGATGCCAAATTGGGACAAATTCATCCCAACTGCGGAACCCTTCATTGTGTGTGGTTCAACACGCAATTAGCCGGTTTTGTTGTTTGAACGCGCTAAATTTTGAAACTACTAGCCGGATTTGAAAATCCTTTTTGCATTTGATAGTCCAATTCTTGAGGAAGGTTGTAGTCTATTTAACATCACGCTACGACCCTTAGGATCCGAGCAATAACAAAGCCAGAAAGAACGTTAAGCCAAAACAAAGTAACAGCGTGGGCGGGCGGTGCGATGCAACGCGGAGGGGTCGGAGGCCGAGGGAGTTTCATAAAAATGTGGCTGTTATTTTAGTATATTTTGTATCTTACGTCTTCCACGCGAACGAGCTCGCACTGAGAAGCTAGTTACTAGTTAACCCTCGTTAGCAAATGTATATAAGCTAATTTATTTATTTAGGTTAGCCAACCATTGTTTACACCATATTTCTTAATAGTACGTTTATAAGTGCAGCAATAACTTACAGGAAAACACAACATGCAAATAGTGAAAACGGTCGCGCTGTGATCCGGTGAATACTCGGATGCAGCAATCGTTCGGGGGATTCGTCATTCAGCGAAATGAGTGTGAGCGGCGCGTTACTGTGTACGGACATGAATAGAGAGCGACATCCGGCGCCCCGGACATCCGGACGTGACGACACACATGTTATCAGAGTTCAAAGCGAAGCGGAAGCCACGCGACCACACCAGTCGGGGTTCAGCTCGCTCTTCAAGCGACTTTCCACGTACGCTATAAGCATTAAAGCCTACTATCGTTTTAATCTAGTGGTCACTTTACTCAATACAGCACTGACATCACTTTATTCTGCTTAGCGGGGTAATGGCGTAACACACTAAGGTTCGTATTAGAGAAGGAAACTCAAGCACTGATCTCTGTTTCAAACTAGTTTTGAGTCAAGTTTTAATTTAAGAACGTTCCTCAAACATCACTCATTCATTTAGAGTGTTAGTTATTGTCGCGAAATTGAAGTATTACTATCAAAATGGATATATTTGAAGAAGTAGTATTACAATACCTACTTTATTCAACAATGATTGAACGAATTTATAATGTATTAACAGGTTTTTTTTCGTCCTGCAGAAAACAAACTGATATTTTGACATATTGACTTTTTTAATTGCATATTTTCTAATTTATTGCCTTTAGCATAATTATACCAATTGATGACAACGCTACGCAACGGCTACAAGGTTATTTTGGCGCGTGGTCAAAATCGGAACTGAAACTACAATTTTATGTAAAAAAAAATCATAAATGTTTCCCAATAATGCCCCTGTTCATGTCATTCACACGCCAAAGGATCCTTGTTCGGTCTTTTAATCAATTAAATCTCGCTGGTCTGTCAATTTTGCTTACAAAATTATTTCAGACAGTTCAACTTCAATAAATGTTTGAAACGTTGATTTCCTAAATATTTGGGTTCACATGTGCATTTTAATATTTCTAATCCAGTAAAGATCAGAACATAGTTGGTAAATGAAATAAATCGTAAGCGAAAACAGGCTGATGCATACACAATACACATGTATAGTTTCTATTTTTATGTCTGTAATTTATTTGGTGTACATAATAAAGAGTATTTCTATTCTATTCTATTTCTGTTTGAGGCTCGATTTGAGCTCTCTTTCCGTTATTTACGTTGTTTAGCAGACATATTTTCCCAAATTATGAAGCAATGGATTAGCAATATCCTTCAAAATTATTCAGATTGTGATTGAAAGTGTGTTACGCAATTAGGGTGCTGGTTAAACTGAGGTGAATGCCACGCGGGACGCGGGATGCGGGTCGAGACATGTAACTGAGGTGAATGCCACGCGGGACGCGGCATGCGGGTCGAGACATGTAACTGAGGTGAATGCCACGCGGGACGCGGGATGCGGGTCGAGACATGTAACTGAGGTGAATGCCACGCGGGACGCGGCATGCGGGTCGAGACATGTAACTGAGGTGAATGCCACGCGGGACGCGGGATGCGGGTCGAGACATGTAACTGAGGTGAATGCCACGCGGGACGCGGGATGCGGGTCGAGACACGTAACTGAGGTGAATGCCACGCGGGACGCGGGATGCGGGTCGAGACATGTAACTGAGGTGAATGCCACGCGGGACGCGGGATGCGGGTCGAGACATGTAACTGAGGTGAATGCCACGCGGGACGCGGGATGCGGGTCGAGACATGTAACTGAGGTGAATGCCACGCGGGACGCGGCATGCGGGTCGAGACATGTAACTGAGGTGAATGCCACGCGGGACGCGGGATGCGGGTCGAGACATGTAACTGAGGTGAATGCCACGCGGGACGCGGGATGCGGGTCGAGACATGTAACTGAGGTGAATGCCACGCGGGACGCGGGATGCGGGTCGAGACATGTAACTGAGGTGAATGCCACGCGGGACGCGGGATGCGGGTCGAGACATTTTTTTTTTAAAACGTTGCCCCACACTAGGAATTTTTCTCCTGTATCGTGGGTGCGTTTACAAACATTTAAATTCACGTACACAAACAGCCAGACCCTGTCTTATTGTTATCCCTGCAGAATCGCGAACGCTAGACACAATCTTATCCCGTCTGGAAATGATCGAGAACAAATTTCGCAACCGAACCCAGTCCATAAATCCGGGACGTTCCCATTATTTTGTATCAAACTTTATCCATCGCCGTCTATCCATGACGTGGACTCTTGCTGTGATGAAGTGGATCGCGCACAAATAGTCAATCGCTGGGGCGACAGAGAATGCCTGTCACATGTAGCCGGATGTTTGAAAAGCGACACGAGAACTTGGTTAAACGAATGGGTAACCTCTTCTCTCCGTAGAGTAGCTTTAAACGCGAATTCAAACCACTTTGCCCCCGAAAATTAGATTACGGGACGATACCTTTTGAAACGATGCATACGACGATTTATCAGATTCACGTCGAACGCCGAGTACGCGAGCCTGCTCCGCTTGCGCATTGTCAAAGGCCTTAGTGAGGAATTAATGTCGCAAATAGTGGTCCGCGGCATAGAGGATGCACAAGTGCGGGCAGCGGCGGCTCTCGTCAGAATATCTGCGAAACCAGATCAAACGAAGAGTGGCTCAGCTAAAACTTCGGCCCACCCTCTGTCACGATAACGCGGTACAGGGTGCTAACTCTCGAGTTTAATTCCGATAGATCGACATTGGAATTGTGATGTTTCGTACTATTGAGTTCGATGCTAGCGCCAATTGATTTTTATATTGGGTGTCCATTTTGGGGAACTAAGTGGAATTGGGAACGGGCTTGGCGTGGCGTAAACGGTACTCTTGAGTGTATTTTGACAGCTGTGTATTGCGTCAATATTGCGTTGGGATAGTTTGTTGATAGTGATTTTTCCAATAACAAAAGTGTAACTTTTTATAAATTATTTTGCGTTTTAAGTGCTTTTTTGTGGGTTCTATGAGTATAATATGGCACGATAGGCAGTAATATATAGTGTTTTACGTAATTCCCATAAAAAAACTACTGAAACAAAGACGAGATGAGCGTCGGATGATGCGTTATATGAACAAAGCGTTTTCTATGAATAAATACGAATTTAAAGCAAATTACGGAGTGAGCAAGGATTTTACTCCTCATTCGTATTACATAACAACATTTTTATCCTATCTCTATACAATGAAAACTTTCTAGAACATTAACTTAATAAAATCGGACTTCGGCATGTTTTCATTATACAAAATTCTTTCTATCTCTAAAACCCGTAGACCGATTTTCATAATTCAAACTAGAATATCAGTTTTGAACATAATCCTTTCATTTGACACTAAAATCTCGCAAATATTCCTTTAAACAAAAATCCTCGTTTTCAAGTTACGTAATTATTCTATAATTTTTCTTCGTACATTAAAATTATCAAAAATTCTACGTTAAATATTGATATCAGATTCTTATACGAAAACTAATAATAAAAACCAGTTAGAAAGCTAAATAGAGCAATACAAACACTTAAAATTTAGTTAATTAGAAAATCAAAATCTTACTCAGTAAAACAGTAGTAGCACATATCGACTCCCACGCTAGGTATTTTAGGGTCTTAATTATCCTATTCTAACTATCACTTTTACATATACTAATATCACTTCACTGGTATCTCAGTAATGTTCACTATTCACATAAACACGTTCGGCGTTCGTTACAAAAACATTAAGTACTTTATGAAGCAGTTGTTTATCTATTTACTTGGTATCATTTGTATAAAACAGTAATACTAATTAGTTAAGTAACTTAGCGGACAGTTTCTTACTAAAAAGAACCAAACGCGAACAATATTGTCATAAACAAACAAAACATATGTTTGAAATTGGAGAACTTACACGCAGTCTTTTTGTTAGAAGTGTAGGCAACGATCCTACCGCATGCAGCCAAAGTCATGGTTAATTTTTTGATTTTAATCATTTTCTTACGCCCAAATGAATTAAATACTTTATAATTAATCAATTAAAGAACTATTTATATCATTTTTATTTATTAGCCTTGTTATTTAAAGGATAAAGCATTTTAAAGCCCCATTACCGGTTTATCGTAATGAGTTGAACCACACTATTGCAGCCCGTTACGTAGCTAACTTCACGTGTAACAAAATAATGGCAGACCAATGTCAATTTCATTTCAATGGTGACAATATTGTTTTCAAGAGTACCGAATCACGTGACTGTAAAATTAACATCGGAATCGTATTGGCCTTTCATTAGAATTAAAATTAATTTGGAGAGTTAGCCCCCAGAACATGCAGATTCGAATCAGCGTAAGACTTCTTGTAACTGTGAGCGCCAAGGTCACTTGTCTCACAACTGTCCTAAAAGATCTAAACCGTCCGAGCCAGTGTCCAAAGTACGACCCAACGTTCCAACCTGCAGCACACGGAGAACGTTTGTTTCACCAAAGAAAGATCGTCTGGACCACAGGGTCAGCAGAACAAACGCAAAGTAAATTTTTGTCAGGACCCTGCGGAAGAAACAGCGACATAACCACCGCAGTAGTATACGGCATACCGGTCGATGTGTTAATAGACAGCGGCGCGCTTAATGTCTCCCTCATATCGTCCGACGTAGTAAAACATTTGGCTTGCGCAGTATAACCTACTGTGTGTTGAAGGGTATTAGTAACCACGAAATTGTTTTCACGTCTTACGCAACCCTTACGGTTGAGTTTGCTAATGTTGCACTAGAGGCTGATTTCGTTGTAGTACCAGCCGCGTTTACGGGTACTTAAAAATGCCATACTGTCTGACAAATTCGCCCATTGTGTGTCAACTCATCATCAACAAAACGCTGCGCAAGTTCATTGACGCGGGACAAGTTCTGGTTTACATACACGACGTACTGTTGATGAGCGCCACAGTGGACGAAGGTGACGACCTGTTGCGACAGGTACTTACGGCCTTGAACAAGGCAGGGTTTTCGATAAACGTACGCAAGTGTGTCTTTCTCTCCACCGAATTTGAATATCTTGGCCGAATAATAAGTTAAGGTCAGGTTAGGCTGAGCCCTCACAAGGTCCAGGTCGAGAGGTACGCCCGCACCGTTCTGAACGTTCTTCGCATCGAGACCAATCACAAAGGGGCAGCCTGGTCCGAAACGCTGTGGAGACACCAGCTGACCCTCAACGTGACCAAACAGAAGACGACTGCGCTTGTTGACCGGCTCCTATGGCAAGACGACGCAAGCTGCTGCTCAGTACGTGGTACTCTGGAAAGGGGAGTGGTGTCCTGAGACTTGCGCTTGCATTCTTATAGCGTGAGTGTGCTTGCGTACCGTGAGAGGTCTGCATTGACATAGAGAGTTGTGCAGATCTTGGGGTGAGACAGTAGACGGACTGCGAGACGTCTACGTCAGGTAAACTGCGAGGTATCTGACCGGTCTCACAAAGTGTGGCCTTGCCACACACGTATAACGGATGTTCTTCCCGTATAACGTGTGTTTTAACGTGTAGAGGACGGACAGCGAGACGTTCCTTTCGGTGATTTGGTAATCACCCTACACGATGGGTTGTGTAGAGGACGGACTGCGAGACGTTCCTTTCGGTGATTTGGTAATCACCCTACACGATGGGTTGTGTAGAGGACGGACTGCGAGACGTTCCTTTCGGTGATTTGGTAATCACCCTACACGAGGGGTTTGTAGAGGACGGACTGCGAGACGTTCTTTTCGGTAATTTGGTAATCACCCTACACGATGGGTTGTGTAGAGGACGGACTGCGAGACGTTCCTTTCGGTGATTTGGTAATCACCCTACACGATGGGTTGTGTAGAGGACGGACTGCGAGACGTTCCTTTCGGTGATTTGGTAATCACCCTACACGATGGGTTGTGTAGAGGACGGACTGCGAGACGTTCCTTTCGGTGATTTGGTAATCACCCTACACGATGGGTTGTGTAGAGGACGGACTGCGAGACGTTCCTTTCGGTGATTTGGTATTCACCGTCACGATGGGTTGTGTAGAGGATGGACTGCGAGACGTTCCTTTCGGTGATTTGGTAATCACCCTACACGATGGGTTGTGTAGAGGACGGACTGCGAGACGTTCCTTTCGGTGATTTGGTATTCACCGTCACGATGGGTTGTGTAGAGGATGGACTGCGAGACGTTCCTTTCGGTGATTTGGTAATCACCCTACGCGATGGGTCATGTAGAGGACGGACTGCGAGACGATCGACGCGACGCGATGCGACGAACTTTAAGGACTACTAAGATGACGTCTTGGTATCCCATAGACTATTTAGCTAGTCAATTTATGTGTCTGATGAATGAAAGAAAAAGGCCACGTAAGACGAATTGACTGCAAGCAAAATAATAGGCAGATGTGTTTGCTCTCCGAGAGATGGTGATCTTTCTTATTGGTTTCACAGAAGACACCACTTCCGCTCAACATGGTGCAGAGCCAGTCGCTGGGCCTTCTCGTCCAGCTGACGAAATCCATGGAGCAGCCATGCAAAGCTTGCTGGACCTTTCTGATGCTGTCGAGGACGACGCATGATCAGGATGGCCGTGTTGGATACTACTACCCGGCCCAGGAGCGCGGGGGACGCGGTCACTGAAAGGAGGATGCCGCAGGCAGCAGGCCAGGCTCTCTGGTCTTTGTTTGGCGGTCTATGGTTTTTGACAGCGTTGCGTGCAGAAGCGCTATCGGTCAGCCGTTTGCCGCTCGGTGTAATCGGGTATCTCAATAATCTCCTGTTGATTTCTTTAATTTGATAAGTGGTGATTTTGTTCCTCTGATTGTAATTTTGCTATGGTTGATAATTCTTTTTATAATTCATGTGACTAGTTTTAAGATATCCTAAAAACTATATACTTAATTGTGTTTTTTTTTGTTATCCTAAAAACTATATATTTAATTGTGATTTCACTTCTGTCCTAACCATATCACACTAATATTATAAAGGCGAAAGTTTGTGAGTGTAAATGTCGATCCCGTGGGAATATCGGGATAAAAAAGTAGCCTATATGTTAATCCAAGGTGTCAGCTACCTCCATACAAAATTTTATCAAAATTGGTGCAGCCGTTTGAGCGTGAAGAAGTAACAAACATATAAACACACACACACACTCACAAACTTTCGCCTTTATAATATTAGTGTGAAGTGTGATAATCGAATATTTCATCGATTTTTTATTATTTGTTACACATATCTATTTTTAGATTTAAATATTTACAAACATCATAAAACTGATTTACATCCGTAAGGCGTCCTCGTAACAGGGTCCATTTGAAAACCAGCGTCAGGCATTAGTTGTCTGACATTAATGCTGAACTATTTGGCGCAGCCGTGAGACACATAATAATCTGTTTTTTTTTTGTTGTTTTTGTGTGCCTTACTTAACCTGGGTCAAATAAACGGGGTATTCCTCGAAACGCACCAATTTTGAAACGCAACAGCGTATCCTCGAAAAAAAGAATTAATAAAACAGAGAAGAGCATGAAGGATTCGTAATAAATTATATCGATAGACGTTTCATTTGGTGCATTTCAAAGTTGGTGCATTTCGAGAAATACCCCAAATAAACTTATTTTCTTTCTTTAATAAATTATGAATTTCATATGCCACATGTATATGTAATTATGTAGGTATAACTTATAGAACTTGGCTCGATGCGACAACCCTGAATAATTGAAAACTGAAACACGGTTTTCGTGTTGGAGCGTGTGTCTGGGCGTAGTAACTGTAACTTCAGCTGCTACTTACAGTATTATAGCCGTTCTTTGTGAAGGAGCTTGTCCGGAGAAGTTCATATCTAGTTCTGTCGCCTGGCAGTGTGATTCGCTTTGAAGGGTATCGGTGTCGGGGTAATTACATGCACACGAGACATTTTGGCTACATTCCTGAGAAAAACATCGCAAAACAATGCCCCTGGTATTGCAGATGTGTCCTCTCACCTTCAGATAGTTTGCCGCCTGCAAACCTGATCGACCGGCTAGTTTTACCACCCAGTGACATTATCTACAATAGAGTTCAAAACACTTGCTTGTATGATTTAAAAAAAAGTTAAATTGGATTTCTTATAAAAACGATGGACAGAAATAATGTTATTTTATGCGTCACTGAAACGATTTTTTGTTGGTTTTTCTATATGCGAGTTACATGGGGACTAGATCGGTGTAGTCGGTGTACTGAAAGCAGTTACTTACCTGAGAACATGGGCATGGTAAGCTCGGGGTGAAGCTGCGACAGCTGGCGCGACAGGTACAGCTGCGAGCGGCAGTACGTGGTGCACAGCAGAGCGTCCAGTGTGCCGCGACCCTTATCCGAACCTGTGACAAACAAATTACATTACGTTAGAACTAGCTATAATATACAATATGTATTTATGCTAATTTAACAAATGGTAAGGATCATAAGGGCGCTATGGCGCTCATTAGGGGAGGCCTATGTCCAGCAGTGGACTGCTATAGGCTGATGATGATGATGATGAAGGATCATACGAGTAAGAACCGATGAGCAGTTAACGTTATATATTTCAACATAACGTCGTCGTCGTCGTTTTTCGTGTGTTATAATTTGTATGTAATTGCAATAAACATTTTTTTTTTTGATAACGGCCAAATTTTTGTTTGCATACGCAAAGGTACACTAGAGGTAAGATAGCCGCCACATATTCAATACTGGTGTTCAGCTGCATCCGGTTAGACTGGAAGCCAACACCAACATATTAGGGAAAAGGCTAGGCAGATGATGACGCAAAAGTGCACTTAAAAAATTAGTCGTTCCACCGTACAATATCCGGCGCACTGTAGGTACAGCGTGTACAGAGAGCCCTCCATGTCCGGAAATTACATTAAAACGATGTTTTCCGGGCCTGTAGGCCTTTGAAACGCTACCTCCGCGTCCCCAAAAAAAGTAGCGCAACGTATTTATTTACGATCCGCCGCCGAGCATTTCACGGAAAATTCATGCCACAGTATACATTTTTGCAGTTGATCAACTGAATTAGTTTTTCTTAGTGTGTGATGTCTGTCGTGTGTGTGTCTGTATCAGAAGGGAGATAATTAGCAACGGCTTTATCTAAATAGTCGCAGCAACAAAAAACGGGTACGTATTTGAATATCGAAGATTAAAATACCGACTGTTACAATATCGATGTTCGAAACATCGAAAATGGAAATATCGAACGATCATAAAACCGAAAATTAAAATAACGAAAGTTTATATTATCGAATGGTTAAATATCCTACGTCCAATATATCTAAAATCTAAATATCTACAAAAGTTACATCGAAAGATCTAAATATCGAAGTACAGATTATCGAACGTCCTAAATATCGATGGGATGATGATGGATGGGTCCTAAATATTATTTTAACATCGAAAATTAATATACCTACGTGTCAAAATGGTTTAATTTTCAACATTTAATACATTCATCAATTCACCCTAAAAATACGTACAAGTTAAAATATCGAACAAATTTTGATATAAGTAGTATGAGTGGAAAAAGGTTGCTTCTGCAACGTCTCCGGCGCTACGGGAAGTGCAACCCCTTCGCCCTTGCGTAACAAAGAATAGGCACCCATGTTCACCTCCGCAGCTTCGGCTTGCCTCAGCCGCTACGGCTCCCACGGGTGCCTATGCTTTGTTACAGCGGGCGGGGGTTGTCCTCCCTTCGCGCCTCTGGATTTTTATATACACTCTAGGGGTAACAGCCAAAAGACTACGTAAATTCGGGGTGCCCCAATTTGGTTTTGGAACAATTTCGACCTATTTTATCCATGAAAATCAGTGTCCAGTGTACAAGCCTAGGTCAATCGTGAAGGTATAATTTAAATTAAAATATTTTCTTGAAAGTCAATATGTTGTGCTACTAAAGTTAGTGACAGAAACGTATCGCTGCAAAACCGACTCCACGTAGTCTTGTCTGCCCTACCCCTAGAGTGTAATTTACAATCGCGTACGCGCGGAGGGGCGAGGCAGCCCGCGAGCTGAGGAGCAGGTGGTTTTAACACCCGCCGCAGCAGCTGAGGCTGGCCGGCGAAGCCGGCCAACAAGCCGAAGCTGCGGTGGTGAGCGTTTAGACCATCTGCGACGTTAAGCTCGCGTGGGACTGCCGGAGCCCTGCAGCGCCGGAGCCGAGACAGAAACCATGCTTGCTTGCATGTTGCATGGTTTCTGCATGCCTGTTTGCTAGATGGTAATCAGTTACTAGGTGGGTTAAAAAAAAAAAACAAGGAAAACCTCATGTAATGTAGGTACTTTCATTATTTTTACATAATAAAACCCAAACGTAACGTAACGTAGATATTATGAACTTAGATGTATTAAATATTGATATTTTGAACTTACGCATAATGTCATTCGATATTTTGAATCATTCGAAATTTTAATCACTTGGAATTTCAATCTTCGACGTTTTAAGCGTAGGTATAACAATGTTCGACATTTTAATATAATCGATATTTAAATTTTCGATGTTTTGAACATCGATATTTTAACAGTCGGTATTTTAATTTTCGATATTCAAATACGTACCCATGCTCACTCAAATGTCTCGCTGACGGTGGCGTGTGTGTTGGATCATTTAGCTCCCTTCAAAATGGTTGAGCTAAATGGTGCTGATCTTTGCGTCATGTTCGTGAACGGGCGCCGTCAGTTGGGGCTGGTCATCACTTAGCTGCGTCGGCTTATTTTTAATTATTTTATTTTTGGATTGTTCTTTTGTTAAGTTCTTGTTGTACTTTGGACGCTTTTAACGCATACGACTTTTTAATTTTTTACATCGTTCTCACATTATATAATTTTAAATTCAAAAGTAATGATTAACTAATATTTTTGTAAAACATAATTTAAAAAAGTGTCCATGGAGTTTCTTGCCCGTTCTTCTCCACGCTTTGGAATGGGCAATTAGCTTCATATTTTTCTAACTGACCGACTTCTTGACAATTAAAAAGTGCCTGTTTATGGTTTAATTGGAGTAAATGCTTTGAGTTCCATTTTTCTTGTTGAGGTACGGAACCCTAAAAATATGAAAGTCACGTGATCAACTTTGATCGTTAGTATCTCAGAGAAGTCAGTTACGGGGTTTGGTCTTATATTATGTTTTCTGTTTGCATTAATGTCAGCTATCGATTTATATAAGTTTCATGCGTGGCCGCCATTTTGAAAAAAAAAATCAAAATGGCGAACCGGTAGTTACGCCACGGATCTTCAATGTCCTTTAAATAAATTCGTTCGTTTTGTATTCGTGAAACGTTCGTATTTGTGATAATTTGTGTGTAGTGTACTATACCCGCTGTATTTAATCGAGAGGAAATCAAAACGGAACGATCAGCACAATAAGCCTTGAAGTTAATAAAAAATTGGGTACTGGACGCTCGCTATAAATCACACTAAAATCAGAAGGCCAATTCTCGTAATTTAAAACGTTCAAAATCTAGTCGCAGTCTTATCTCGGCGAAAACAAATGTCAAAAACTTGTCATTTGTAGGAAAATTAATAAGGTATTTTTGACAGATTGAGACTGAGATCAGACTGATCGTTCTTAAAATTACGAGAATTTCCCCTCTGGCTACACGGTAATTAACCAACGTCTACGTCGTAGCAAGCCTACGTCGTAGCACTCGTAGCCCATCTTGCTACGACGTAGCACTCGTAGCCCATCTTGCTACGACGTAGCACTCGTAGCCCATCTACGCCGTAGCAACAAGTATTTTAAGGACACGGCGCGCGGCGGCGTATGCAGGTAAGGACATATTTTCTAATCGGTCACTCACTGCTGAAGGGATTCTATTAAAAGATAGACACTTGGGGTTGTCGATTTACGTAGATTCGTTTGTATGTAAATTCATGTTTAGTTTTAGTAGGTAGTAGGTATGCGGCAGTATTTGGTACAAGAATAATTAATTTAATTTTTAATTTCATATTTTTTAAACTCGTTTATCATTTTAACATACACACAAATACATCTATATCTACCTAGTCTGGCTGGCCATAAATTCTGTCCCTACCTTTAAACATGGAATATTTCATAAATTGAGTGAGTTATGAGCACTGACCTATATTATACAAGTACGCTGGACTTCATACTATCGATGGCAAAATGAAGGCATTTGATTTTCGCCAATTTGGCACTGATAGCAACGTGAAGGTACCGTAGAACTAAAATTAGAGATGGGATATATATTATCCTTCGATAAAAAAATGCTTTTATGAACTTTATCGATCGTTATAACCACTGAGAGTAATTTATATTACAGAAGAGAAAAATATCGAATCACTCCCAGTTATTTTTATGCTTAATTTTTTAAGTAATAGAATTATTGCTTTGCAAAGGTTAACTGAAAATTCATTAGGGCGCGGTCAGATCGCAAGCTATAAACTAGTGGATAGCGTCCTAGTAGAGTTATAGCGCATGACGGTCAGATCAGTGAGCTTTAAATATGAGGTAGGCTTAAAACTTAGCCTAAAAACTACTATGGTTAAGCTTATATCTCCTGGCTCAACTACACTAGTTTTATAAACTGAGCTGGGGTCACATTAGTTCGCAATGTGAACTAAAAACTATTGATCTATTGTGTTGCCATTTTGTTCTAACCTAGTAAATTAAATGGCAGTTGTATTCTTCGTGAGCTATATGCATTACATTTAAGTAATAGCCATTACTTAAATAATAGTCACACAATTGAACACCAAAGTTCAAATTGGAAGAATTAATTAACAGGCATCTTCTGGGCACGCTCGTTCCATCATAGACCTCATCTATCGCTTACCATCAGGCGTGATCGGGGTCAAGAGCGGGCTCATTTAGTAATAAAAAAAAAAAAAAAAAAAATTAAACCATGTAAACAAAAAAGTTAACCATTCAACAAACAGCGTCCATACAAATTCAATAGAATTCACTCAAATTGAAAGCCAAAAGTGAACCGCGTAACATTACCTTACCATGTAGTCATTACTAGCGGAAAAGAGAGGGATTCCATTTTCATTATTGGGTATTTCGATAGCGTGCATAATAATGAAAAAAAAAAAAAAACAAAGTCAAATCATTTATTTCAGACAATTTTGAACGTCAAAATAGAATTGATTCTAGTCGGCCCTTCCAAAAGGTAGTGTTCGTATGGAGAAGAGCGTACGTGTAGAGTGTTTAACGAAACAGTCCTCAGTGAAATGTTTACTACAAAGATGATCATTAGATTTAGGACTCCAATTCTCCATTTTCATGTTTTTCAGCCGTATCTGGTAGTTGAGTTGGTTAAATCTGAAATTAAGTATTTAAAGTATAAATTACTAAAGTATACATTGTAGATGGCAAGTTTTATTTCGATTTGCGACGTGTACTTGTTTCGGAAACACGTTACATATTATATAATATTTATCTTTTGAAATTAGATACTAGTATTTGCTAATCAATTTGCAGAAATTTCTGGCGACAGTTTTCTATTTGAAAGACGTCAATTTAAAACTATTCTCTGTCTGAAGAAAATTATCGACACATTATCGACATGGAACATTCACAACCCTATTCAAATGATTGTATTAATTATATGTGAAAACTGAGCCCTAATTACACTTAAATATGATGAGATATTAATGAAAACATTTATTCTAAATATAAAATAGTATTAAAAATGCTCACACAAGCAATCGAAACATAGTCATGAAATTCACTTACTTGTTATTCTGGTTATTTCGCCTTCATAATAAAAATGTTCTAAATATCACGTAGTAAACACAATATACACAAAAAAGTAGTTTTCCACAATTTAGACCTAAATCATCAGAGACGAACCAAACAACTCAATGTTCATTTGAAAGAACGTGCCAATTTTAGTTCCTGAGAACCTCGAGCGGGGGGGGCGCTTTGAATCGGCACAAAAAACAACTGTCATTTCGTAGAGTATCGTTAGTCCAGCGTACCTGTATGATAGAGGTCAGTGCTTATGAGTCATGATACTCATTTGTTTTATTATGATATAAATAGGCTTTGGTCTTCTATAAAAACCTTAGTTGGTATCATCAATCAAGTGTAACAAAACGCCACCCGAAATTTTCAACCTGCACTATCGAAAGATTCACTGAGATGTCGCCCACGTGATTCAAGGACGCCAGCAGCGATCAAAGCCATTGGTGAGAGAATTCGCCGAAATCCTCTCCGCAAACAGAAAATCATGGTCTGAGAAATGAAAATTCCAGCTAGGACCATCATTAAACAAGATCTCAAGCTTGGCGCTTATCGACGTAGTACTGGACATCGCTTAACGGCTGCTTTACGCAGCATCAGGGCCACCAGAGTAAAGAAGTTGTGGAGCACGCAAATAACGGATATCGACAAATCAATTCAATCAACGGATTCTCAATTCACGGATGAGGAAATATTTACCGTAGAGGAAAAATTCAACCGCCAAAATGACAGGGTCTATGCACACAGCTCTCAAGAAGCTTCTGAAAAGGTTGTCAAGGTGGAAAGAGGCCATCCCCGGCCTCAGTCATGATTTGGAGGAGCGTGTCATACGAGGAAGCCAAGCTACATTTTTGTCAACAAGGAGTAAAAACCAAAGCAGCTAACTAGCTACCAGACTAATTTATTTTGGAGCCTGTGGTTAAGCCATTGACCCATATGCTATTTTCCAATAAGCATTGGATATTTCAACAGGACTCGGCACCGGCACACAAAGCGCGAACCTTGCAGCTTTGGCTAAAGGGCCATTTACCCGATTTTATTGCCTTCGAAAATTGGCCCTCTGGAAGTCCCGACCTCAAACCATTGGACTACCGACGATGGGAAGTTTTAGAGGAGAAAGCCTGCTCGAAGCCTTACCGTAATACTGAGTCATTGAAGCGTGATTTGGTAACAGCAGTAGCATCGATACCTCAAAAAACAGTGCGTGTGGCGATAGACGAGTGGTCGGTTAGATCGTAGAAGTGTGTCAAAGCAAAGGGCCCTAGGGCACTTTGAATGATTTTACTCGTAACTTTTATTTTATATAAATAATGTATATCATTATAATATAATGTACTTTTGTAAATTATTTTCTTTATGAAAATATTTAGAGACCATTTTACGAGGGACAGAATTTATGGCTAGACTAGCTAGAGGTCATCATCATTCTCCTGCCCTTATCCCAATTTATTTGGGGTCGGCGCAACATGTCTTTTTCTTCCATACTTCTCTATTAGTCGTCATCTCGGTAGTCACCCCCTTTCTAACCATATCATTCACACATTCCATCCATCGTTTCTTTGTTCTTCCCCTACTCTTATAGCCATGACATCCATACTCAAATCTCTCCTCACGACATTTTCCTCATTTCTTCGTAACACATGCCCATACCATGACAACCGATTCGGATTCCCACACAACTTTTCAGTTACTGGTGCCACTTTCAAGCTAGACTAGCTAGAGGTATACATCGTAAATTGAAGTCGCTTTTCGTGTCTGTCTGTGTGACCGCGTTGTTCTCTTAAACTATGCAATTAATTTTGATGCGGTGTTCAACATAATTTTGAGAACTGATTCCAGAAGGTTAGTGTGTAGATTATAATTAAGAAATCTTAATGTTTTGTCAAGTCATCAAAATCGTGTGAAGCAAGCGGGTAGCTAGTAATAAATAAAAAATATTATAATGTGAAAGTCCTTATGTTTGCGAGCAGGGCTCGGATACCGGTATATTTTTACCGACTTTACAAAAAGGAGGAGGTACTATGTTCGGGTGTTTGTATGTTTTTTTTTTTTTTTTTTTTTTTGTATGTTTGTTCATCGAATACGCCGCCAATTGTCGACGGATTTTCAAAATTCTTTTTTTGTTCGAAAGTAGATAGTTCTGAGGTGGTCCCATTGTCACCAAGTTAGGATCTGATGATGGGATCTTAGAGAAATCGAGGGCAACCCTCAAATTTTATAGGCTCACTTATTGTTTTTCGCATATTTTATATGAAGTATCTTGTGTATTTGTGTATGGTTGTCACCATCTCAGGTAGCTGGGCTGATGATGGAAGGTACAACTCCTTAACAGTAAGAAGTTACTCGAACAGGCAAGGACTGTTTTAGTAAATTGTTTTGATGTTTGATAGGGCATTTGCCACATTTGGTCTCATGATCATCAAGTCATGACCTGATGCTACAGTCAGGATAGTCTGCAGAGTACCTAACTCCTCGACAACTAACAGCAGATATATCGTGTTTAGGCTCATTGAAAAGGGCTCGATGTGTGGATAAACGTACTGTTACTGAGGAACACCGAAGACCTGATGCTGAAGCCAGGAGCATCAGAAAAAGTACAAACCTTTAAATTACAGCACCGTAGTCGTGTTTGGGCTCATTTTAAACAGGACTAATTTTAAGTTCAATGCAATGTTGACATAAGTCTGGCCTGATGCTGCAGCCAGGATTATCAGCATCTAATCTAAAAACTAATAAAAGGAGAACTCC
The DNA here is from genome assembly GCA_948474745.1 of Oligia latruncula. Taxonomy (NCBI): domain Eukaryota; kingdom Metazoa; phylum Arthropoda; class Insecta; order Lepidoptera; family Noctuidae; genus Oligia; species Oligia latruncula. Next base: position 1,335,400 of record OX419683.1, on the reverse strand, counting down.
TCAACAATTAATGTCCCTGCATCGAGAAAAGGAATATTTTATAAAAAGGCGATGGGCAAGTTGACATTAGGCTATTGTAACTTAGATAAATTATAAATATACCCACTAAAAAGCGAGAAATAAAAACTTTTTAACAAAAAAAAAACCGACTTCCAAAAAAAACACTACAAACTGAAAAATAACTTTAATTTCGGAAGTCGGTGGCGAAAACTAAAATACTGATCCCTAAGACACCGACTTCCGAAATTAAAGTTATTTTTCAGTTTGTAGTGTTTTTTTTTTCAGTTTGTAGTGTTTTTTTTGGAAGTCGTTTTTTTTTTTGTTAAAAAGTTTTGTTCGAAACGGTTTCGTATTAAATACCTAAGAAACGATTTGTTTCGGTTACGTTCAAACGGAATGTTATAAATAACGTTTTTGAAGAAGAATAAAACTTAATAGTTTTGATTAATAAAACGTTTTTAACCGTTTTAAAAAAAAAAATTGGGTGGTTCAATACGCAAGTTCTACGAATATGTATTATGAATTTCATTCAGTTGGTATTTCACGGCCGCGCGGCTTAGTTTCGTCGTTTCACGAGTACTGTGACTATTATTCTCTGAGTACGAGTAGATAAATAGTGTATGGTAGAGTAAGCTACTAAGCATGTATGATTCAGGTGAGTACCACTACCATTACAGTTGTACAGATATAATTCTTCATACTTATTTCGTTATTTTATTCATAATGACAAATTGATACGTAAACAAGTTCATTCTTGCCGCCGCACGCCGTGCGCGGCAGCGTCCTGCGGAATAAACCGGTTTTTGAAAACGTTCTCATTTCGTTTTCGTTCCGAACAAAATGTTGTACAAAGAACTGTTAGAAACGTTATAAAAACGTTATTTTAAATAACGTTTCCGAGCCCTGTTTGCGAGTTTGTTAACCGGCTGAAAGGATTTGGATGAGCACCCGGATAGAGCATAACCAACCGGTGTATTGTCAAAATCTCACCGTGAAAACTTATGGGGGATTTACACTAGGTCGATTTTCGCCGTGCTGCTTGACTACTAGCCGCACGGCAAAAATAGACTGTCTAAATGGCAATTCGGCTAGGCCGCAGGTTAATAAAGTCGAAAGTTCCAAAACAGAATAGGTTCGACTTTTGTAGTGCAGCGACAGGTGCCATGCGGCGGGTGACTAATAATAATAATTTATTTATCAGATTAATTACATCCATATTTGTTAGTAGGTACAATACGAGCTTACAAAATAGTGTTAGTAATCATTCATAAATTGATTGACCTATAATAAAAATAATAAAATAATATAGAAAAACTTAAATTAAAATTAAATACTTTAATAAAAATAAAATAAAAATTCCAATTAAAAATTATACATTACGAATTACATTTAAATTGACAATATTAATATTTGAAAGTGAATTAATTATTATAGATCAATAAAATCAAAACAATATCTTAACACTAGTCAGCACGTTAACCATGCAGCAGTGGTTCACGTACTGACAGTCGAAACGTTCGGCAAAAGCGCTCAGGATACTGTTGGGACTGGCCCGCACCCTACGCACCAGGGATGTGCACCGCTTGCGCATGATTGTGTGGAAACAATCCACACGCGCCTCGGCAAACATTCCCGACGCACTACAGAAGCGGGGCAGCCCCAAGAGCACCCTGAACGCGTTATTGTACTGGACGCGTAGAGCACTGTACTGTTTCTGCGTGTAACCTATCCACAGACTGCCAGTATAGAAGGACGTACAAAATGCCCTAAATAGGGCTATTTTAACGCCCCTCGAACACCGAGCAAATCTGCGGGCTATCATATTCGCACGAACAGACAGCGCCCTACGTTCCCTTTCAATATCTGCATCATCTTCCAGGTCAGAGGTTAATAAATGTCCAAGATATTTGAACGTATCAACTCTATTTAGTGGGCATCCGTTGAGCTTAATTACCGGTACGTAATCAGGACACCTCCTCTTGGCCCGAAAAACCATGCACTCGCTCTTTTTCGCGTTATACAACAAACCATGTTCTTCAGCATACTTTTCACACATGCCAATCAGCCTTGACAAACCACAGACAGAGGCGCTCAGCAGCACCATGTCGTCAGCGTAACTGATATTGTTTAGGCACACACCTCCAATATGGCAACCGACATGCGTGCTGCTGAGCCCCTCTATCAGCGCATTAACATACAGGTTGAAGAGCTTCGGTGAGGTTAGCCCCCCTTGCCTCACGCCGCACTTCAACCTGTATGGGGTCGAGTACGCCCCCGACCATCGAACAACATTGACCTGATTATTGTACCAGTATTGAAAGATACGGATCAGTCCGTCTGGCACTAACGCTTGCTGCAGTTTTTGCCACAGCAGATCATAGCAAACCAAGTCAAATGCCTTCGACAAGTCGAGGAAGCAAGCAAAGACAGGTGTACTTCTATCAGTGTAGTACTTGACAGTCTGCTTTAAACACAAAATAGCTGTTTCTGTAGAGAGACCGGCTTTGAAACCAAACTGGTTGTTGACTAAAATCGATGGTGAAAATGCTCAGTCACAGGCGATCGCCCGATGCATGAAGGTCGACATTTTGTTGCAAAATGAAGTAGTCACCTGCGATTTTTATCGACCTGTGTAAGTGGGGTATTGATTCGCCTTGTGAGGCGATTTGGTAAGCGACCAGCCCGCACGGCGAAAATGGACCCAGTGTAACATCCAAGTAGCAGAGAAACAGTTGCTTAAACATTCAAAAATAGGTAGGCCTTTATGGTAAACAGGTCAACAGACCTATGTAGTTATTAAACTTTATCAATTACAATCAGTTAGCTAGTTGAATCAGAAAGTGCAAATAATTTTTTAAACCCCAACGTATAAAGATACGGTGTTACTCGTATAAGTTTGACAGTGGTGGGTGGTGTCGTTCATATCTGTGTATCTTTCTGCGGCATTGTGGCTCCCATCAAACAAGTGGTCCGATTTTAATGCAGTTTTTCTTCTTAGAAGGCTTATAACACTGCAATCATGTGGTAACTTTGGCCTGATGCTGCAGCCAGGAAAGTCTGCGGAATACCAACTCCTCGAAAACTTACAGCAGACATATCGTGCTTGGACTATTTTTTTAAATTGTTCTTGATGCGTAGTTCAAACGGTGAAGAGTGTGATGATAGAGGTCCTCCTCTATCATCACACTCTTCACCGTTCCGAACTACTACCCGAGAACTAGGCCTTATAAATCGTAGACCAACCGAATTTGGACCTGTAGTAGATGAGTAGTTGGTAACAGACAATGAGTGGAGTATTTGGCCAGCGGATGACAAGGATGGGCTTTGTCTTTAACTCAGCTAACCCAAGTACCACTTTTTTGGACGGCAGCGCGGTGTACTTGACTGTACCTAGACTTGAGATTCCTTACAAGTTTACTGCCTGATAACCGCCGTGAAGGAGGAATAAATTTAAGATATAATGTTAATCTTAACTTGTTGAGCACGATGGGTGGAACGTGACAGTTGGGCGGCAATAGGCGGAGCTAGTGGGGTTACGCGCTTTGAGGTGCACGACACACGATGCATCCCGGCAGGAGCGGGCGCGTGTCGGAGACCGAAGGGCTGGGCCTGCTTTGAGCCCGGCCCCTGGGCGGGGGGAGCGCGGGGCGCGGCAGAGCGCTCCCGGCCCCTGGGCGGGGGGGGGAGCGCGGGTCGCGTCTTCGGCGTCAGTTTCCTCGCGGCTGTAGGGCTCGCTGCCCGCTCGCTTAACTCGCGATGGCCTACGACGACTTTACGGCTTCGCCGGCGCCCGCGACTCCGGTCACACGTTTTGATTATGCCATAGAAGCACTGGCTTACGCGCTTAACAGTTATTACACACCATTGCTAGTCTTTTTAGGCTGTATTGGCAATATCATAAGTGTATATGTGTTTTATGCAAGCAAGTTGCGGATGCAATCCACAAGCTTGTACTTGTCAGTTTTGGCAATATCCGACACGATCTTCCTCCTACAACTGCTGCCGCCATGGTTTAAATCGATGCAAATTACGAACCTTTTCTACCGAGCCGGCTTTTGTCAGATCTTCGTGTACAGCACATACTCGTCTTGCTGCCTGAGTGTGTGGCTTGTGGTAGCCTTCACAATTGAGCGGTTTGTAGCGGTCTTGTACCCGCTGCGACGGAATAGTATGTGCACAGTCACGAGGGCAAAGACCGTCATTGCTGCGCTGGTGCTGGTTTCGATGCTAACCAATCTGCCGGTCATCATATATTCGTTGCCGTCGCGGAAGGGCTGCAACATAGGCTCGGAGTACATGGTGGCCGCAGCGCGGTTCAACCTGGTGGACACGGTGGTGTCATTCTCGCTGCCACTGGGCCTCATCGTGCTGCTGAACATCCGCATCACGTGCCACTTGTGGCGGCGCGAGTGCGAGCGGCGCGTGATGCAGGCGGCGCTGGTGGTGAGCCCCGAGCTGGGCGAGCGCCCGCCGCCACGCGCACTGCCGCCGCTGCGCTCACAGCTCCGCGTCACCAGGATGCTGCTCATCGTGTCCACAGTCTTTGTCGTCTTGAACCTTCCGGCTTACACAATGCGGCTATTAGCTTATGCGTATGATATGGTGAGTATTTTAATTATAAAAGTATTTTAATTTTATTATAGTATTTTAATTAGTATTTTAATATATACTTTTTAGGTTTCTTTCAATCATATATTACTTAGAAACAGAATGCTCAAAACCAGCATCCTACCTTTGTAACAGCAAGCGAACATTATTTTGATTAGCTGCTGCTCTACTTTACGTTTTCCAGGCGAAAATACTTACAGGTCTTGTCTGTACTTACTTTTTAGGTTCAATAGTGCTAGTATGTACCTTGAAAAGTTAAAAGTGGAGCTTGAAGTAAAACTTCAGTCCCTAGCATCAGATGGGAAGACAACTTCTGTAGAATAGACCTGCTGGTGCTATCATCAATTTCTACATTTCTAAAACATTACAACGTTCTGGATATTTCTTTATTAGAAGGTTTACCCGCAACGTTTATACATGGTGTTTAACATTTATACTAGTTGGTAATTTGCGACATTGCTGTCTTCACGTGGGGTCCAAATTGGGTTGTTTCAAGTTTGTTAATTTTTTTTTGGAAATGTTCCACATCTGAACCAATAACTGTTAATTATGATAAATCTAAGTCTAGCAAGTAGTTTGAGCAAGAATGCTGGCCTAGGAATCTACTGTCCTGAGCTACGCACTGCTCTCGCTGACTTGCACTAGCAGTGAGCCGGGTTTTTGTATTAGAAAAAAAAAAATCTGCTGTAACTATAGGAAAGCTACTCGGTAACATGTGCCCATTACATTTGATATTGACTAATTCAAGCGTTGTTTGAAGACAATATCGAGAGCTTTAATCATTTTTTGAATCGCGCACCTACTACGTCAACTAACAAACTAAATAAAACAATGTTGTTTTCAATATAAATATGTCGTGGATAGATGGCAACACAGTACAGCAAACAGCGCCATCTAACAATTTGTTTGGTAAACGAAGAATCATGTGATCGGAAACGCAAGCGAGCCCTACCGCTTGGACACGATCGTCGGTGGAGGGGATGCCGCGAGGACTGGTGGAGAGACCGAGTGTTGCGACAGTCAGTCTACAGTCGACCGTCGAGCTCGGACAGTCTCGGCAATCGCTCAATACCAACGCACGTGTTTGTTTCCGACGCACGTGTGCGTTTCGGTTGTAAATAGCTAGTTTATTAAAAGTTACTGTAAATTAAAATAATCTTTTCGTTCGAGTACCCACTGTAGTGCCCACAACTATCTAAACTATGTCGGATCGTGAAGAAGACCCGATGTATCGCATCTCGGCCACCCGCTGATGCGACATCAGAAGTGAGATACACTCGAGCTGAAAAAATTATGGAGAATTGAGCGATGACGTCACGATGCGATGTTTCTTTGCCTGGATTTCACCTGGATAAGGACGTTGAGTGACTAAGAATCGAGCCAAGCAGCCTCGCAGCCGTCAGTGAAACCTTTCGTGTCCTGCAAGTGAGAAACCAGGACATATCGCGGCCCTGCACGAGCAGTGGCAGTAAGCTGATGGTGGACAACGTGCTGGAAGTAGTGAAGGGCGAGTAGATGTCGTTTATCTGCCCTCAGGCACGTTACAAAATAAAGGTGAGCTGTATTGTTTTGTTTACGATTCTGGTGCTGAATGCTCGTTAGTAAAAGTGAGTTGTGCAACCGAAATTATGTGGCAAACGAGTTAATAACGTTGTTGCGTTGACTGGTATTGGTCAAACGCGTGTATTCAGCACAGAACAAATCATTTGTAGCGTTGCGATTAGCGACCATCAACTTGAGATTTTATTACGTTTCTACCCGACATTTACTTGCAAAGTAATATTATGATAGGACAAAGGCAGCTATAACAACATTTTCGGTTGGCGATTTCGTGTTATTAGAAAACGAAGAGCAAAATTAGATTACAAGATGTAACGTTACACGTTATTTCTGTTAATTATTTTTTAACAAAAATAACTCTTATAATGGATCTTGAAGGAATTATAGTGGCAACACTCCAGCTACGTCCTGATTGGCTGTGTTCTCCTTCCACCAAAATATTGCTAGCTAGAACTATCCAACCTCGGGCTATATAAAACCCGGGAGCTCATTTGACGGGAACGCGGCTGAAGAAACCATTATCTAAAAACTTCACGACAGTTATTTGTTGAAGTACTAACTTTTTATAACTACCATGTAATAATTCAAATTCAAATTCTTTATTTCAGACGTAAGTCCATAGTGATAATAGCAACAAAATAATTTAATGACTAGTGTTAGTAATAAGGAGGACATAAAATAGACTATCAATTGGTATGGATCCTCTCCCAGTGACGCAGCAGAGGGGAGTCCCACCTATCTGAGAACACGCTCAGGAGACTATTGGTGGCGTTGCGTAGCCGGCCGGCTATGGAGGCGGTCCTTTTTCTTATAATGGCGTAAAAATCGTCTGTGCGCGCTTCCGCAAACATAGTGGACGCACTACAACGCCACGACAGCCCCAACAGTATCCTAAACGCGTTATTATATTGGACACGCAGATCGCTGTATGTCCTCTGCGTAAAGCGGGTCCAAAGACCTAAGTGTTGTGAAAAAACCCCAGACGAGTGAGTGTCGCAAACACCTATTTCTTCGCCGCTTATAGTTGTTCCAACTCTCTTTATAACTTAAATAACAACGTTTTAATTAGAATCCTTTGTAAATTAGAATTGTTCAGTGTTCTTACGCGTACCACGGTTAACTTAGATCTACCTACAGCTCACTTTTCTAAGCGTTCACAATGTAACCGTTATCCGTACTGGTACCTATCAATTCTTTGTTATAATAACTTCTTAAGCGGCCTACAATCTTGTTATCTTATTTCTATTAACCATGTATCCAGCGGAGGATATCCAGATCTATTCGTAGCGTAGGTTTAAAAGTGAAAAGAAAGTCTATAGTTCTTCTTCACCTACCTACACATTTGGATGTCATTCTTTACCTTTCTTTATTCATGTGTTTCTATTGTAACGCACCACCTGGGCTGCCACATCTCGATAACCAGTGGATGCCAGCTCACTGCTGTCCACCGTAGACAACTCAGACTACGGTTGTCGGGATGTCAGTCGGTCGCGTGTGTCCGGACATCACCTCAACGGACAAACCGACTGATTACAGGGTTTTTTTTTCTTCCTTCCTTCCACCTTTCTGCCTGCCTACTTCGCTTCTGCACCTGCACAGACGCACGTGTCTACGTGCGCTGTTGAAGGCTTGAGGCCCGGAGGCGGTTACTAATACTGCCACCACCGTCGCCGCAGGGGAGCAGCTGGACGACCCTGCCGCGGCGCTACGGGACCCTGGACATCTACCTCCAGTTCCCGCTACCTACGTCTGGAGGCTCTGTAGGGCAGTAGTGTTCTTAGACTGTTATAACCATGTTAGATCGGAAGTTCAGAGGTCCGTTTCTGGTAGATGATTTTTAGCTATGATTAAACAATCAAAGTTTGTTTACATGGCTCTGGCAGATGATTTTCGCTATGATTAAATAATCAAAGTTTGTTTACATGGCTCTGGTAGATGATTTTCGCTATGATTAGATAATCAAAGTTTGTTTACATGGCTCTGGTTGATGATTTTCGCTTTCATTAGCTAAAATCAAAGTTTGTTTACAAGGCTCTGGTCATTGAATGTTTTTGCTAAGATTATTCAAAGTTTGTTTAGTTAAATTAGAGGTAGTTTTGACAATAAGAAGAGGATTAAAGTTTTCTGATTTCAAAACTTAGTAGTTCTTCTCCATGGACATCTGCGCTTTGGAGTGGGCGACTGGCTTCAACTTTCTGACTAACTGACAGACTATTTAATTTTGACAATTTAAAAGTGCCTGCACAAGGTTTGATTGAAATAAATGATTTGAGTTTGAGTTTTAGAAGTCGTAAATGGTCAGAATTGGCCGAGTGGAACATGCACTGCTGTTGAATTTTTGGTTACAGGTTAACACCAAGAACGTGTGCAACAGGATGGCAGTGCCCCACAGCATCTGTTTTCGATGCGGCAACACCAGACATGTTGCTTCGAGATGTCCACGAAGCTATGATGGAGACGCCAGTACGGCGAGGGTGCCAGGCGGTTCCGAGCCAGTGCCTGCAGCAGCGGCTAGTAGCGAGTGATACGGTTCAAGTTTGCTATGTCAGCAATCCGAGCGGTGTTCTGATACTGGGTGAGTCACATCCATTTTATTACGATTCTGTCACTCTATCATCAAAGATTGTGTTGCGTCAAAGTGGTATTGACTTAGCTTAGTGATAACTGATCATGAGTTGACTGATATTCACTTAGATGAGATAGTAGACCACGTGACACAGGGTGTTAAAAAAAAAAATGCAATTACGATAACATTCGATTTGACTAAAATAAAATTAGTCTCTTATTATTGTTGTAAAGGCGCTTGACTCAGCGAGCCTAAGAATACCCTCATGATTGTGTGAGAAGGATACCCGATCACCAAGTTACTCCGGAATTAGATGTCATAGTTGATGACAGTGGTAGTGAGACCACCTTTGGTTAAGAATGGCTTGTACACTCAAACTCAAAACTTAAGACCAAACCTCATGAGTAACATGTGGCGATAGGTCTATAAGAAATCGTTGGTGCGATTTCTGTCTGTGTTGGTGCACAGAGCGCTTTATGTGTTGTAGCACATATTGCGCAAGATATCTTAAGAGTCGTTGGTGCGATTCTTTTCTGTGTTGGTGCACAGAGCCCCTCATGTGTTGTTGCATATGTGGCGGCAGATATCTTAAGGGTCGTTGGTGCGATTCTTTTCTGTGTTGGTGCACAGAGCCCCTCATGTGTTGTAGCATATGTGGTGGCAGATATCTTAAGAAATCGTTGGTGCGATTCTTTTCTGTGTTGGTGCACAGAGCCCCTCATGTGTTGTAGCATATGTGGCGGCAGATATCTTAAGAGTCGTTGGTGCGATTCTTTTCTGTGTTGGTGCACAGAGCCCCTCATGTGTTGTAACATATGTGGCGGTAGATATGTAAAGAGTCGTTGGTGCGATTTTAGTCTGTGTTGGTGCACAGATTACAATGAAAGTTTCATGAGTTGAGTATACATTGCCTATGAGTTTGATTTCGGTAAATTCTAACTGAGTTGTTACAATTTTGATGGTTTAACTTGTTGATCGGTGGAGTCCTGTCTGTGTTGGTGGGTGCACAGAGCGCTTCATGTGTTGTAGCACATATTGCGCTAGTTTTCTTTTTCTGAGTATCAATGGGTCGAGTCCTGTCTGTGTTGGTGCACAGAGCGCTTCATGTGTTGTAGCACATATTGCGCTAGTTTTCTTTTACTGAGTATCAATTGGTCGAGTCCTGTCTGTGTTGGTGCACAGAGCGCTTCATGTGTTGTAGCACATATTGCGCTAGTTTTATTTACTAAGAATCAATGGGTCGATTCTGGTCTGTGTTGGTGCACAGAGCGCCTCATGTGTAGTAAGCACATGTGGTGACTAGTCTCAACCGCACCTTATGTGCAGTAGCTTATGTGACAACTGATCTAGTAAGAATCATTGGTGTGATTCTGGGACTGTGTTTTTGCACAGATTTTGGTTAATAATAACTGATTCGTTAGAATTTTGATTTTCTTTGGTTCAACTTACTGATCGAACCTTTTCTAATGATTAATGTTGGGGGTGCGAAACCTTGACAACAAGGCACTGTAAATGAAGACTAGAGAAATTAAAGTAACAATGAGATAGATTTACCTGAGTTATTAGGTATTGGCAGGATAGGCCGAGTTACCTTAGTTATTAGGTAACTAGCTGACCCGGCAAACGTTGTTTTGCCATATAAATTATTTCTAGCTGCCCGGCGCTATCGTTCGCGTGGTGTCCTACCCCTTACCCCACCCCACTCCTACCCTACTCCTACACTACTCCTACCCTACTCCTACACTACTCCTACCCTACTTCTACCCTACTCCTAACCTACTCCTATAAGTAAATAAAAGTATTAAATACTATGTCCGTCTAAAACCGGATAGAAAGTATCCTATGTCCGTCTCCTGGTTCTAAGCTACCTCCCCACCAATTTTCAGCCAAATCGGTTTAGCCGTTCTTGAGTTATAAATAGTGTAACTAACACGACTTTCTTTTATATTTATAGATTAAAATCATTATCATTACCTTTTTAAATAACACAGACATAAGTATCAGAGTTAATAATACACATAATAATGTTTTAAAGATCACAATATGTTTTCTTTAGTACTATATCGTCCCAATAGATGTCGTTACGTGTTTCCACTTATTGCAATAAAAAGTTGTTATAGAATGCTTTAAATTGATTATATCTTTTGATAGACTGAAGCGATTGCGATGAAACAAAGACTAATCACTTCTCCGAGTTCTACACTATATTTGAGTATAAAAATTAACCATATTGGTTTGGTACTTTTTACGTTGAACCTGTTCAAATCAAATTTTGTCACATCCAAACAGACAAACAGACAAACCGACAAACAGACAAAAATTCTAAAAATTGATGAAATGGCATCTGTTGGTTATCCTATAACACCCCAACTATTTTTTTTTTTTATATTTTCAATGTACAGAAACGCCTCGTCTACAGATTTATTATATGTATAGATGGCAGGATAGCCGAGTTACCTTAGATATTTGGCAGGATAGCCGAGCTTGTTTACTCTGTGAGTATATTTGGTCCGCAGGTACTACACCCGAGGACGGGTGCTAGTCAGGGATGGCCGTGTCGTGGATAGATGGCAACACAGTACAGCAAACAGCGCCATCTAACAATTTGTTTGGTAAACGAAGAATCATGTGATCGGAAACGCAAGCGAGCCCTACCGCTTGGACACGATCGTCGGTGGAGGGGATGCCGCGAGGACTGGTGGAGAGACCGAGTGTTGCGACAGTCAGTCTACAGTCGACCGTCGAGCTCGGACAGTCTCGGCAATCGCTCAATACCAACGCACGTGTTTGTTTCCGACGCACGTGTGCGTTTCGGTTGTAAATAGCTAGTTTATTAAAAGTTACTGTAAATTAAAATAATCTTTTCGTTCGAGTACCCACTGTAGTGCCCACAACTATCTAAACTATGTCGGATCGTGAAGAAGACCCGATGTATCGCATCTCGGCCACCCGCTGATGCGACAAATATTTAAATTAAATTAATTAAGCGCTGATTTTTCCAAAGCCAGACAACATTATCGGAAGAATAATTTAGATTTTTTGACAGTTCTTCCATACAAAAACAACACATAGTTCTTTCTAAGTACAAAAATAAAAACAAAGAGGACCTAATGAATCACACTAATATTATAAAATGAAAGTTTGTGAGTGTGTGTATGTGTGTGTATATGTTTGTTACTTCTTCACGCTCAAACGGCTGGATCAATTTTGATAAAATTTTGTATGGATTAGCTGACACCCTGGATTAACATATAGGCTATTTTTTATCCCGATATTCCCACGGGATCGACATTTACGCGGGTGAAACCGCGGGGCGCAGCTAGTCATTAATGAATGTCCAAACACACCAAATACTGCAACTAGGTAACTCCAGCATGACCTAACCCTGGTGGCGCACTACTGATGATCACAACAGCTTTTATATTGACAATGCTACATTACTCAATGCTGTTTAAGTTGGGGAAATCTATCTATTTTTTAACATGATTAACGCAATGGATCTTGTTGAATTGTCAAAATAAGTAGTGTTGACGAGAACCTGAGCGAGAACGAAACGCATACCCAGCAATTTCCGTATTTTTAAGAAGGTACACATTACATTCTCAGCCTCAATGTTAAAAAATCCTCTAATGTTCCTACACTTTTACAAGTTTTTAACATTTATTGTCGTTAATATGAGATTTGACCGTTTTTAGGGTTCCGTTTTTACCATTTTGGTACTGAACCCTAAAAACGGTCAAATTCAATTTATGGGGGAGACTCAGTCTATCTGTCTGTCTGTCACAGCTGGATATCTCAAGAACTACTTTGCTATCAACTTGAAATTTGGAATAGTGTTAGATGACGTTTGCCCAACTATTTTGCAAATAAGAAAGAAATAAAAATATACATAAATTTTAGACCCCCTGGTCTGAAAAATTCGAAGTGGGGCTACTAGGGCATGTGGGGTATCATATGAAAGAGCGCAGTTTGCACATTCTCAAACATTTTTACTTTTTTTTTAGGCCGCATAATTTTCGACTTTTGATGAAAAATGTAAAAAAATACCGTTCCCCCCCCTTATCTCCGAAGTTTGCAAAGAGAAAATTCTGAAATAATTGTATGTGGTAGAAGTTTATGTAAAGATTACAGGAAAAATAAAACGAAGTCTCTAAATAGCACACTTTTTCAGAAATCATCAACAAAAGTTACATTAGTTCCACTATCGGTCAAGAGATGGCGTTGACATAAAACTGCAATATTCTACACCGCAGTGCAGTGTTAAAATTCTCTGACTAATATAGGCCTCGCCGATTAAAATGAAAAACATATAATGGCACCGAACGCTCGGTGCGCGAGTCCGACTCGCTCTTGCCCGGTTTTTTTTAATACGAAAATTGGTAGTCTGATTGAAAATTGAAACAGAGCCACAAAGCCTTTAGCGTTTCACCCGCCATCGCCAGCTTCAATAACGACTAGTTTTTCCATTACAAAGTTGCGAACTACCGGTCAAAAACCGTAGGTTGGTTGCTAAACCAAAAAGCCAGTCAAACCCTAAAATTCTCCGCTGCTGACATCTCTTTGAGGCGCGCGTGGAACACGTACGCGCCGTCCGGCACGAGCCTGGTCCTGATCGGACTGATGTGGACACAGGCTACCCCTTTGAAACCGTGCAATTACCATAGACACAAAATATTAGAGACTGCTGGTGACTATGGTTTGTAACCTGTATGATGATTGACAGGTTGAGCAAGCTCGTTTTTTTTTTCATGCGTATTTTTGGTCTGCACAGAGGGGTATTTAATTAAAAATTAAAAAACCCGCGACTCGAACAAAAACCTCTAAAAACTAAAATAATAATATATATTGGCCCTTAGTAGGAAATATTTTGATCCAAGAGTCCGCATCTGCGGACGGCTAATGAAAATTGGAAGTTAACAGCAGCAATGAAATAAAAGTTAAATTTAAAATTTAGCTTTTAATTCTTGCTTTTTAAACTTTATAATATTAATAGCAGCACCCCGCGGTTTCACCTGCATAAGTTGCGATCCCGTGAGAATATCGGGATAAAAAGTCCTATCCTATGTGTTAATCCTGGTTATAAACTATCTGTGTGCCAAATTTCGTCCAAATCCATTCAGTAGTTTTTGCGTGAAAGAGTAACAAACATCCATCCATCCATCCTCACAAACCTTCGCGTTTCTAATATTAGTAGGAAGTAGGATATTACTAGTAAACATGCTACGATCGACACGTGGCTCGCCGAAATCTGCGTACGTATTTTTACCATAGTGAAGCTTTAATTTAATTAATGCCTATCTAATGACATAATGTTTGGTTGTTCAATAACAACCTAAATGGGAGGACCAGACAAAATGATCCCCAAGGCCAATACACAGACACACTCGTTAAACTGTTTCTATCCGGGGTTAAAAAGAACAAGTTTTGGGAAAACATGCGACACATCCACACAAAACGGCCAGATACTTAAATATTTCGCAAACGATAACCTAAAACTAGGATTTTCTCATGGGAAACATTTGAACAGTGCCTATTGCGTTGTCAAAAGTACGTTGACATTAGATTCAATGGAATCAGTCGAAGGCGTGAATATCCAGATTTGGGTAAACTGCCAATTCACACGATGTTCGATTTTCGTTCGATATGGGAACGTAATATATTCGTAAGTCTTGATTATCTGTATGTCTATTATAGATAGCAATTTCCAAACAAAAAAAAAAAGTTATATCAATAAAATCGGCACCATGCAATCACCTACATAACCTGTAAGTAACGAACGGGATCTGTTCAATAATGTACAGAAAAAAACAATATTTTTCTGCAAAATCATCATCACCATTCACCATCCTAGCCTCATCCCAATTAATTCGGCGTTTCTAACACATCTTTTAGCCGTCGCCCGTCATCCATCCGTTTTTCTTAGCCCAAATTATCTTTAACACAATCATCATAACACATATCATTGCCGCTTTATTCTGCCATAGGTACTTTCCAGTTCCAGACTTCTTTATCACAATACCATAATCAGCCTATAATGTTCCCACTGCTGGGACACTGGCCTCCTCTCTGTGAGAGGGAGTGGGCCACAAATTCACCACGCAGGCCCAGTGCGGATTGGCAGATGTCACACGTCTTCGAATTTTTGGTTCTAGGACATGCCGGTTTCCTCATGATGTTTTCCTTCACCGTTTTGAGAGCAGTGGTGATGAAATAATTTACACAAAGTAAAGCGCCTGTCTGGGTTCGAACCTACGACCTACAACTCGTAAGTCGCGGCCGTTACCACTTGGCCTCCACTGCTCTCATCTCTCTCTTTATCACAATAATTCTCCAAAATCCTACTTTTTAAATGTTCTAAAAGCCCATTAATACAAAACTCAGTTCCAAATATTCTCACAGATGTTAAAGTAAGCGGTGCCGAGACGTTTACTCCGCAGTTACCACGACTTGCAGCGAATGCTTTGACATCAATCAAGGAGCGATTTGATCTCGAATATGTATTATTTGCGCTAATATTTATGAGATATAATTTCACGGTACGGCCGCGGTCGAGCCAGACATACATGCTCGGTTAGAGGGTGGGCAGAAATGGTGGTGTAGCTGAACAATACCTATGTTTCTTGTAGCTGGCTTTTGTGGGAGTAGTTTAATTAGGGTTCCGTACCAAAATGGTAAAAACCTTTATGGTGAGACTAAGTCTGTCTGTCTGTCACAGCTGGATATCTCAAGAACTACTAATGCTATCAACTTGAAATTTGATATAGTTTTAGATGATGTTTGCCCAACTATTTTGAAAATAAGAAAGAAATAAAAATGTAGGTATATTTTGTGCGTCCCGTTATGTCGAGCCGAAAACCTTGTCTCGCTTCTATTACCCCTATGTCGAGCTTAGTTTTCTGTCCCGTTTCTATTCCCTTTATGTCGAGTTTATTTACCACGCTTTTATTGCCTTTATGTCGAGTTTAATAATATCATATTTTAGAAGTACAGTCACGTCCAATGAAATGTATAGTGCACATTATTTAGAATAAATTTTTACACAAAAAAGAATTTAAAAATAACTAATAACTTTAACCATACAATACTATGTACTGCAACAGGGACTGAAATGGGGTCCGAAAAATTCGAAGTGGGGCTACTAGGGCATGTGGGGTATCATATGAAAGAGCGCAGTTTGCACATTCTCAAACATTTTTTTTTCGACTTTTGATGAAAAATGTACCCCCCCTCCATATCTCCGAAGTTTGCAAAGAAAAAAATCTGAAATTATTCTATGTTATAGAAGTTTATGTAAAGATTACAGGAAAAATAAAACGAAGTCTCTAGCACACTTTTTCAGAAATCATCAACAAAAGTTACATTAGTTCCACTATCGGTCAAGAGATGGCGCTGACATAAATCTGCAATATTCTACACCGCAGTGCAGTGTTAAAATTCTCTGATGAATATAGGCCTCGCCGATGAAAATTTAAAAACATATGATGGTACGGAACCCTCGGTGCGAGAGTCCGACTCGCTGTTGCCCGGTTTTTTTTTAGATGCACCCACTCAATTAAATGGGTATGTATGGGGATTCCATCTTTGTTTAAGTACTTCTTTTCTAGGTCATCTTCCTGCCCTTACCACATGTTACTTGGGGTGGGCACAACACCTTTTCTTTCACCATTCTTCCCTGTCAACCGTCACGCTATCATTGACTCCTTATCTTTCATATGAATCCTCACATGAGGGTTAATTTAAGTTTGAATAACACAATAGGCACTATTTCGGTCAATAAAATCTTTTTTATTATTATTTATTTATTTTATTTATTGAATAAGTACTATGATGTACCCAGTGACGGTGGTTTTTTAGGGTTCCGTACGCAAAGGGTAAAAAAGGGACCCTATTACTAAGACTCCACTGTCCGTCTGTCACCAGGCTGTATCTCATAAACCGTGATAGCTAGACAGTTGAAATTTTCACAGATGACGTATTTCTATACTAAAAAACTTAAATTAAAAATTAAAAAAACCCCCGACAATAATTATTAATTTATAGTTGAAGAATAATTTTTAAGACTAAACAGATTTTTTTGTTTTATTATTCTAGTTCTTCCTTAAGTTATTCAACTTTCGTACAAGTATTTCATAGCTATTAGATATCTTAGGTAGGTACCTATTTCAGATCTAGTGTTTATGGGACTGCGACACTATCTGATGTAGAAATACGTTTGTTAAGTAGGATAATTCCATTCGTACAAATGGTCAAACTCAGTGGTCGTAGGTACCAGTCATCATTCCACTTTCCTCATCAATCTAGGGCATTGATCAGACAAAAAAATAATTTTCAAGTTTTTAGTTTTCATTTCGTTAGCTAATATTCCTCATTCCCTTTCAATATAGTGTACATTATTCTACTTGTCAAGCCCTTGCATTTGATAAATATATTGAAGGAGTTGTGAAAAAAAAATAATAATTCGCCATTTTGTGGTGGCGGCCATCTTGGATTTCAAATTTGTAATAGTGTACCTATAGTATTCTACTAGTCAAGCCCTTTCATTTGATACCCATATTGAGGGAGTTGTGAAAAAAAAAATGTAATTCGCCATTTCGTGGTGGCAGCCATCTTGGATTTGAAATTTATCATAGTGTATAGTATTCTACTATTCAAGCCCTTTCATTTGATATCCATATTGAGGGAGTTGTGAAAAAATATGTAATTCGCCATTTTGTGGCGGTGGCCATCTTGGACCGATTTTCATTAAACATAGCTAAGAACACTCCCGACTAATTCACCTTTCAAACAAAAAAAAACAAAATCAAAATCGGTTCATCCGTTCGGGAGCTACGATGCCACAGACATACACACACACACACACACACACATCCCCACACACACAGACACGTCAAACTTATAACAACACTCCGTCGTTTTTGCGTCGGGGGTTAAAAACTGTCAGACGTCAATTATATTCCACGAACAAAAACTAACGGTCGCGGTCGATTGAAAAATCAGCCCTAAGTCTTAAGGAGTTTAATTCTGTGACGTTTACGAAGCAAGTTTATTCGAAAAAAGAAAAACATGATGCTATTGTATATAAACATTAAACTAATGGTTTCATTTTGTTAATGGATCACTCCAAGTATATTTTATCCCACCAAAAACATAATGTTGAAAAAAAAGGCCAAGTTCCTTACTTCATGTAGATGTTTGACCAGCAAAAGAGTTGAAATCGAAACCAACGGCAAGTTTTAAACCATTTTCTTTGCACCGGTCTTATTTTGCAATTCTGTAGTAAGTAATTTGTGTTTGAAACTTTTTTAGATAACAATACAATAAAAATTTTCCATTTAAACTTGGCGGGTTTTCAGAAAACCATAATGCTACTTTCACACGCGCGCGTTCAACTCGACATTCAACGTGCACATTCACATTCCCGAGCGTGTAAACGGTACGCCCGAGCCCGTAAACGTGAATGCCGCGAACCGGGCGAGTGTCGGTTTTTTGGCAAAGTTCAAAGGATGAATGTGCGGGCGCCCGGTGACAGTTTTCACGCGCGCGGGCAGTCAGTCTCTCTCGCTGACTCTCGCGCTTTGGAAAGGTCCATATAACTTCGAATCTATTAAAGCTACAGTTATCAAATTTGGTATTCGAACTAACAGCAGTCATGGTATTATGTATGTGTAGTTTGATTCGATTTCGTGTGACAAATAGTTTTAGATACAGGGTGGTCAAAAGTAGCTCGAAGCGGTTCGGTTAAATAGTGCACGGCGTACGTGCGGCCTCTTACTGGAACTTGGCCTGCGCACTGCCGTGCGCTTAGATATTTAGTAGCACTTAAGAGCCTATACTACCTCAGCTAAAATTCACTCTTTATCTCGCTCGCACGATACTGCTCGCGGACTGTGTGAAAGCGAGACAGAGTGCGGTGCTGGGCGGGAGGCAGCGCCAATAGTTTAGGTATTTGCTTTTTACGGTGAAAATAAAGGTAATTCAAAAAAACTAACTAACATAAGACCTGCTTTATAGTTAGTTCAGTTAGTATGCAAAGTTTCATAATCTAATTTGAAGTATTTTTTGAATACCAGCGGTTTATTGTTCGGTTTGGAGGTAACTTTGGAATTTTTTTCTATCGAGAAAATTTTATGGGATCGTGTTTTCGTCTAACATAAGACCTTACATTAATCCTCAACTTTAGCATATATTTATTTTAAAATTAATGCTGCAGTATTTTCGACATAACGGAGGATCATGCTAAGCCATTTGAGGTAGTATAGGCTCTTAAGTTATATTGTGAAATACTTAATAATAATAACATCCTATATTCCTTTAACCGATATTCTAAAGCAATATCTACCAAAAAGTACCATTTTGTAGTTTACAACATTACAACCAAATCCAGCATCAAATCGAATGGTGTGCAGATACGCTTTTAGGTCTCTTAGAGGACTGCAGTTTAGTTTTTAACTGAGACAATGTCCATACGTGTGTGACTGTGTCCCAGCAGTGGCTGGTTATGACTGCCATGTTCGTTAACATAACAAAATATATTCTCCAGTTCCTGCTATCACTATTAAAAACTGGCCCGAGTCGGACTCGCACACGAAGGGTTCCGTACCACAAGGCAAAAACGCCGAAAAACACGTTTGATGCATGGGAACCCCCTTAAATATTTATTTTATTCTGTTTTTAACCGACTTCAAAAAAAGAGGAGGTTTCTAAATTCGACTGTATATATATATATTTTTTTATGTGTGTTCGCGGATAACTTCGTCGTTTATGAACCGATTTTGATTATTCTTTTTTTGTTGGAAAGGAGATATGCCAAGGGTAGTCCCATGATAAGACAACCAGGATCTGATGATGGAATCCCAGTGAAATCGAGGGGAACATTCGAAAATCGTAGGAGCGACTAGTGCGTTTGTTAATTTTTTCATTAAGTATTTTAAAGCACTACAATTTAATCAAGGTCTGGAGTCGATCTGATGATGGAGCCGAAACACAGTCGAGGGGACTCCTCAACAATTTACAGCAGTTACCTTGTGTTTGGGCTTGATTAATTTGTATTGATGTGACTAGAATCATTTCTATTTAGTTTTTTTTTTTGACGTTCATAAGTGCCTTTAATGTGCCTATTTGAAATAAATGATTTGACTTTGACTTTGCTACCTTGTGTTTGGAATTAATTAATTTATATTGATGAGAACTGTAATGGCAAAGGAAACATTTCATGTGATAAATAAATAAAATAAATAAAAACTTTGCACACATATGGGTGCCATTACAGGTCTGATGATGGAGACCATAGACAGTCGAGGGAATTCCTCAACGATTTACAGCAGTTACCTTTTGTTGGGCTTACTTCATAGGGTTCAATATGCCAAAATGTTCAGTTCGTACAAAAATAATACCTAATTAAGTTGTAGTTTTACATAGGGCGACCACTACCTACTAATCATGCTGATGCGTCAATTTGAAACCGAATTTAAGTTGCGTAATCGCGTCATTTCTAGCAATGCTCTTTCGTCGCGTGGCCTACTCAATAATTAAAGTAACTTGAGCATTTGCTCTTGAAAATCATCATTTGGTAAAGTGGAGCTGATGATGAAGACCACAGATGGCCATCGGAACTACTCAATGACAAATATTTCACGGGTTGCGATTCAATTACTTTAATATGGTGGCTAAGCAATTTATGCTCGTTACAATGCGTATGGTGAAGTGGAGCTGATGGTGACTTCTCAATCAGCTCCAGTTCTCCTGGTTCTTACTAGGAGAACTCCTCAACAATTAACGTCCCTGCATCGGGAAAAGCAATATTTTGTTAAAGGTGATGAGCAGTTGACATTAGGCTATTGTAACTTAGATAAATTACAAACTAACCCACTAAAAAGTGAAAAATAAAAACTTTTGTAAAAAAAGTTTTTTTAGTACTTATGTGTTGTTATAGCGGCAACAGAAATACATCATCTGTGAAAATTTCAAGTGTCTAACTATCACGGTTCATGAGATATAGCCTGATGGCAGACGGACAGCGGAGTCTTAGTAATAGGCTCCCGTTTTAACCTTTCAGCAAATCTTTGAGAGATAAAACTGACAGAGTTCACGGACAAGCAGCGCCACTTGCTCGTAGCTTACGAGTTACAACTAATTTATAATTAAACGAATTAGAGACACTTTTGAATTGTCAAGGAGACAGAGTCAGTCAGAAAGATGAAGCTAGTTGTCCATTCCAAAGTGTAGTAGGATCCTATGGAGAAGAACGGGCAAGAAACACTAAAATGTTTAGAACAGAAGGGTTCAGTGGAAACATCGAAATCAATAAATTTATTTTTGGTTTATAATCGGGTTCTTAGGCAGGTACTTAGTAGAGATGAATTGTTCCCATGGATTATAACTACCGGGCAGGCTGAAAAGTTTTGAGCCTAAGTACCTTTAAGTGACAGTAATGCCTCGCCCTACTACAGTCATTACGCTTTTAGTAATTGAACCGCAAACATCACTATGTCTGAATCATCCGCGCAGTGAACGAAATTGGAGTACAGAGCTGTCATAAAAATCCTCACAAAGAAGAATAAAACGCCGACTGAAATATTCGAAGAAATGTCTACAGTTTATCGGGAGTCCGAAGCCTTCATTTGCCATCATAAAACGTTGGAGCCGAGAATTCAAGCATGGCCCCTAGTCGCTGGAAGATGATCCCAGATCAGGGCGTCCAAATACTGCCGTTATCGACGAAAATATTGAAAAAGTATAAAAACTTGTTCTAAAAGATCGGCGAATTAAGTTGTGGCAGATAGCTGAAGCCACTGGCATTAGCAAGGAACGAAAAGGCAACATTTTGCATAATCATTTTCACATGAAAAAAAAAAGGTTTGCGCGCGATGGGTTCCCAGAATATCAAGCAGCGTCGCGTCACAACTTCGGAGAAGTTTATGGACATCTGCGGCGATAATCCTGACGAAGTTTTTCTCGCATTGTCACTGTCGATGAAACATGGATCCGACAGTACGATCCAGAATCAAAACAAGAGTCAATGCAGTGGATAGAAAAGGGAGAAAAGCCGCCACGGAAATTCAAAGTGGAACGATCGGCATCCAAGCCAATCCTCTGCCAATCCACTGTCTTTTGGGATTGTGAAGGGATTCTGCTCATCGACTACCTTCCTAAAAAAACTACAATGAACGCGGACTTCTACGCCGCATTGTTGACAAAAGTGCGTCAAGTAGTTGTCGAGAAAAGGAGAGGCAAACTGACGAAAGGAGTTCTGTTTTTGCAGGAAAATGCCCCAGTGCACACTGCGCGAGTTTCAAGGCGTGCCCTAGCCGAGACAGGCTTTGAAGAAATCAACCACCCACCATACAGTCCGGACCTAGCACCCAGTGATTGCTTCCTGTTTTCGAATTTGAAGAAAGACCTCCGAAAGCGAAGATTTTTGACCGATGACGAGATGAAGGCGGCTGTAGAAGAGCACTTCGAAGGCAAATACAACGAATATTTTTTCACTGGGTTAAAAGCCCTTTATGACAAATGTAAGAAGTGTATTGAAGTACAGGGAGATTACATAGAAAAATATTTTTTTTATACATTCCTGGCAGTATTTTAAATGCCCTAGGCTCAAAACATTTCAGCCTTCCCTCGTATTATGACACGAATGTTCATTTAAACAGCGTTTTTAGAGAGCGGTTTAGGCTGTACGTTGTCTGTTATTCCCCCATTTCACCCCCTTACGGATACAATTTATAACAATCCTTTCTTCGTGCTCTCTTACGTTTTAAATGAAATCTCTTGTACAGACGCCAGCACATGCTACTACAATCTGTCAAATTTCTTTAATAGATTTTCAACTTTATTGCTAAACCGTAAGGTTCACAGTTGATTGGAAAAATTTGACAGTTTCGGGTAGCTTGATGTGCTGGCGTCTGTACAACTACCCATGCTTCTAAACCCAGCGGATTGGTTTAGGGTGCGTTGTCTGTCATCAATGAATTTGAGATTTTTATTAAGTAAATAAGAGAGACTTCAAGTTTTTGAAGAGATAAACAAATATATAGCGTAATAAATGCCTTTCACCGCTTTGATTTGTACTAATAATAATGTAGTGTATAAAAAGATTGCCCTGCCGTGGGATAATACAGGCTAGCTAGACCAGAAAAAGATTAGGTTAGGTTTTGGAAAATCAGTTTCGTGGTGTTTTGATGTTGCCCCATGTACGTATGCGTGTATGTACACATGTACAGTCAGCAACAAAAGTCAATTAACACTTCAGTAATAACTATTGAGCAAAATATTTGCCCAAAATTGCTGCAGAAGTACAATTTTTAGAATATAAACTCTTTGCTATTATGTAAAAAGCTAAAAAGCAGTTTATTAAAAAAAATTGTAGTCAAATTAATCACATGTAAAAATGACAGTTTTGATAGTTTTTCTGCCGACTGTACCTACTTTGTTTAGCGACAAGTTTGTTGTTGGGAAGATTTTTTGGATCTGTGAAATATCTTTTTCTGTAAACTATACTTTGACAAGGCGAACTCGATTGTATTTCTAGTAATAGAAAGGTTTGGCCTACATGTGTTTCGACTTCAACACAAACGTACTGTTTATCATCTGATGCGATTTTTGTATTTATTGCATGCTCCAGCTTGGTGCACAACTCTGAAAGTTCCTGTTAATGATTAGGTGTCCATATTTGAGGAGACTACAGTAGTAGAAACAATCAACATCTTTTTAATAAAATAAGTGATAGGCATAATTTTAATACTAGAAATAAATATAAATTAGCTCAACCTTTTTTCAGATTATCTAAAGTACATACATCTTTTATGGGGTACTGTATTAAATGCTACAACAAAATACCTTGTGACATATTGCAATTAAATGAGAGAAAATTTAAAACTCGTATTAAAAGTACACTTTGAAAACAAGGATATTACAAATTAGAGCATTATATCCAAGATAAGAATGTTTGGAAACATGCTGGTCCTGCTCCATAGGACAATCTAAGAGTCTAGACAAAATCAAACTTGTTCCTAATTTAATTTATATACTTATATATTTTTTAATTATGAAATTTTATTTTATTTCATTTTTACAATCTGTGACTACAGTGGCTCACACACTTGTTAAAATTCTAGGAAAATCAACTACTTTTGCATTTTTTTAAAAATAATTTGTACATATGTGAGCACCATGAACCTGTCTATCACATAATTGATTTAACTGTCATTGCTTAATTTTTAATTCTTTTTACCTTTTGTGGTAAACTAATTTTATTATGGGTGCATCGTGTTCACATATAATTATATTATGTATACAAGACCTTGTAAAACATTTTAAAAGAGTAACGGTGGAGGTTCTTGCCCATTCTTCTCCATACGAAAACTACCTTTTGGAATGGGCGACTAGAATCATTTCTATTTAGTTTTTTTTTTGACGTTCAAAAGTGCCTTTAATGTGCCTATTTTAAATAAATGATTTGACTTTGACTTTAAGTATGCCTGTAGCGGCGGTGGCGGGTACCAATTTGACGTTATTTGTGCTACAGCGCACTGCGACCACGTTCATTGTCCATACCTCGCGCTTTCAATCACACCATCACAAGCTTGCAAGTCTTTTACAGGGTACGTATCAAAATCCCGAATTTTAAAAGACCGAATTTTAAAATACAGATGGACGAAATACTGAAAATTGAACCACCTAATGATTGTTTGGTCGAAAGTTTAAAATCCCGAAAGTTCATTTGCCCGAAAGTTAAAAATCCCGCAGTTCATAATCCCGAAATTGCCACCGTTTCCGAGAAAATCGATTTTTTGTAATCCTAACCCCAAAACACTTAAAAGTTGCCTAAAAAGCGTAGTCGGAGGTTAGGTTCATCATAGGGATCAACTTTCTCTATTTTTAGTTACTTTAAACCCTTTACACAGGCGGGGCTTCGTCGACATAGAATGCAAGAAAGAGCGAGCGAAGGGCACCATGTGGTTAGGTTTGGTTAGGTTACTTTAAACCCTTTGCACTGAAATAGGGGCAAAGCGGGTCTCCGTCGACATAGGATGCAAGAGAGAAAATACCGTCGCCGTCCGGCGGGGGGCTCCGCCGTCTATGACTTTTGATACGTACCCCTTTTATACGATTCAATCAAAATTTGTATCTGTAGGTACTGGTTAGTTGTTTGTGGGTGTATGCGACCTGAGGAGCAATTCTCGTAATTATAGGAACGTTCAGTCTGATCTCAGTCTCAATCTGTCAGAATATACTTCTAATTTCCCTACATTTTGACAAGTTTTTGAAATTTGATTGTCGCCGAGATGAGACTGCGGCTAGATTTTGAATGTTTTAAATTACGAGAATTGGCCTTCTGATAACATGTTAATTATGGAAATCATGTCACTATCACTTCTTTTTACTACTGCTTCTGTTTCTTCTTCTTAGTGTGACAATGGCAAATATGTTCGAGATTAAATTTCTTGTTTGGCCCAGATCTCCCTTTGTAAAGGGAGATCTGGGCCAAACAAAAAACAAACTAAATGAATGAATGATTAACTTGCTTACAGGGCTGAGCTAAGCAGGCCAGAGACAATACATTTGTCCAGACGATTTGACCGCTCTAAAAGATTTGGATTATTCTCTTTCAAAGAAAAAAGTAAGTTTTTTAAAAACAATGTTTATCATACAAAATAAAGAGAACTAGCCAAGCGAATTAATTATTACTAGAGCAGTGCGATTTTCAACTTGCTACTTATTTGTCGAATAAATACTTAATAAATATTAGAAATCAACGTGTATGATGGGAATGCAAATGTGACTTGTTGTGGTTTAATACTTATGTTACGGATTCATGGAGAAAAAAAACTTTTTGAAAACTGGTAAAATACCTTTCACTTTTATGAAATTATGGTAATTAGTACCTATCTACTTTGAAAACGTGGAACTAATTAACTCCGTGTGTATTTTCAATCGCGTGTTGTATTTTGCTCTTGTATCTAATAACAGGAAGTTTTTTATTTTCATATACTGTGTACAAAGTAGTTTTAATTAGTTAGGTGCACAAAATCTTACACCTAACGTTTGTATCTATCCATTAGAGGCAGGCAGAGTTAGGGGACTAATCAACATCAAGTTGCATTGCGCTGTGTTGTGCTGTCCTCTATTTAACTCATTCGCTGTTCGACTTATTTTCACCATAATTTCAACTTATTTAAGATTTTTCCCGAATTCAGAAAAAAAAATGTCGTCGTAAGGAAGTCTCCACTTTCTGTCTCTGTCCTCTGAAGTTTAGGTAAATATAGTCTGCCTATTTCGACCACTGGTAATGAGAGAACAAACAAACCATTCTGCGCTGTGCTTTGTGCGTTCATATGTGCGTGGCTACTGTGCTCTGTTTATAACTGCTCTCGCGATAATGTGCTGTCACCGCACGCACTTGGCAACATGTCGCGTTGGCGCGATACGTGATGTAATCAGCACCGAGCTACTGCCTTGTGCTGAGCTGTGGTCTATTGATTTAATTCTTTCCTAATCTATATGTCAGAGACATCATTATTAGTACGGGAGCTGACTTGACAACGAGGCGGAAGCGCTGTGACGACAACGCTTCGACGGAGTCATTCGTTTGACTATTCGGAACGCCAGCGCCATCTGGTGGCGCTTGACATAGTCTAGCCTGAGTTCGTGGGGGTCGACGACAGCTCGACAGAACGATGTGGAGCTAGCTCTCTTGGACATTGGACATCGTACGAACAACATGTGCTCAGAAACTGTCCCGCGTTCCGTATCTGGTTGTATCGTGTACCTACAGTGTGTGATTTGCTAGTGTGATTAAATTGTTCGTGAAATTATAATCTGATTTGAACTGCAAACCGTTTTTCTTTTGCGCAATAACCAACACTTACCTACAGTAGCCCACAGTAATCACAATATGGCTGAGAATAACGAGACACACTATACTTTCTCCGTCATAAATGTATAAATAAAACAAAAAAAAAACGGATAAAAAGTGTAAGTAACTAACACGACTTTCTTTTATATTTATAGATTATATAATCATTATCATTACTTTTTTAAATAACACAGACATAAGTATCAGAGTTTATACACTTAAGAATGTTTTAAAGATCACAATAACATGTTTTCGTTAGTACTATATCGCGCCAATAGATGTGGTTACGTGTTTCCACTTATTGCAATAAAAAATTGTTATAGAATGCTTTAAATTGATTATATCTTTTGATAGACTGAAGCGATTGCGATGAAACAAAGACGAATCACTACTCCGAGTTCTACAATATATTTGAGTATAAATTTATGAACCATATTGGTTTGGTACTTTTTATGTTTAACCTGTTCAAAGAGAAAATCTCCCACATCCAAACAGACAAACCGACAAACAGCCAAAAATTAAAAAAATTGATGAAATGGCATCTGTTGGTTATCCTTTAACAGCCCAACAATTTTTTTTAAATATTTTCAATGTACAGAAACGCCTCGTCTACAGATTTATTAGGTATACGTATAGAAGATATTATTATTAAATCCGTATTGCGCAACTTTGTAGTTTCGTCAGCATAAGAAATAATTTGGCCATGATCTAGACTTAGATTACAAAGATTGTTTATGTATATAGAAAAATAGTGTATACCCTAAAATACTTCCTTGGGAGACTCCGAAGGACGTGTTTTTTTTTATTTTCACTGAGAACATCTCCAATCTCAATCTTACACATTGGGTACGATCTTCTAGATAGCTCATAAATAGTTAGTTTCAGCTGGGTGCCTCTGATACCTGTGGTTTCAAGCTTGTGCAACAGAATAGGAATAGAAACCATGTCAAAAGGTTTAGCAAGGTCTAGGAAGATGCCTACTGTGGGGTTACTGTAGTTCTTGTGCTAGATAGTCAGTCAGATGGTGTACGGCATCGTCTGATGACATTTTAGGCCTAAATTCGAACTGCCGCTGAGTCCAAATTAATTTATCCTCCAAGTATTTGCAAAGCTTTTTATTTATAATTTTTTCTAATATTTTAGACATACAGTAACGAAATAGGTCTATAATTTGTGACTTGATCTTTACTGCTTGACTTAAAAACGGGGACAACAACAGCTTGTTTTAGGCACTCGGGAAAAACACATGCAGATATTTTTTTTTGGAAAATATAATTTAGTGCCGGTACCAAAATGTGCTTGAACTGTAATAACACTCCACAGATGCCGTCGATGATTCGACGCACAGAACCTACGCATTATGGACTGACGTCATGTTCAACTGTTAGAAATAGAAGATTAATTCATACTGGACCAAGAAATCATCCATCTGCCTAGCCTTGTCCCAACTATGTTGGGGTCGGCTTCCAGTCTAACCGGATGCAGCTGAATACCAGTATTTTACCGGACCAAGAAATATGTAGAAAATGTTCACGGCAGCGTGCCACGGCTCGCAAATGAGTTCTCACTTATTGCGAGAAACATCCAACAAATCTTGCATCGCGCAAGCAGAGTTTACCGCGCAACTGGCAAAGATACAAGTACAACGGCCCGACTTGAATCATCGGGCAGTTGCTCGCCAGACACAACACCCGTCTGGTCGGAAGATCCTCCCTTTTCTATGGAGTATGAGTGAACTTTACACCCTGCTCCTCATACCTTTATAGAGGTATGAGGAGCAGGGTGTAAAGTCACGGGTGTCAACAAGGTGTCACGTCGCAGTATAACATTTTATTGAATTCACAGAATTCGCGGACAAAGTAGTTCTTATATGTTTGTAGCGGGAATTCAATATGTAACTCATATTAAATTTTAAGCGAATGATGTAGGTACTAGCGACCCGCCCCTGCTACGCACGGTTTGTACGACTTGACAAAACATCGATATTTATGTATTATAAATGTAAGTTTAATATGAATGTATATAATATATTAAACCTTTCAGAATAACCTCTCTAAATTATGGTGAAAACCGCAACAAAGGACGTTGCGAGGTTTAGAAGAATAACGCGTTCACACAGAGAGAAACGAAAAAATACTAATTTATAATATTTATATAGATAGAGATAGAATACTCTTTTTAGTGATCGACCGAAATACGATTTTCAACCGAAACCGTAACCGAAACTTCGGCTCCCCTTTTAATTTCGGCCGAAACCGAAACTTACGAAGTTAAAAAAAGTTAGGTAGTTAATTAAATGAAATTATTTTCTGAGACCCGTCGTTCTTCGTAGGTTGTTACAAATACTTTGATTAAGGGCTGATTTTACAATAATCAGATTTCTTTTATTCATAGAAAAACTTTTGCCAGATTTTGTGTGAAAAACTGTAAAAATTTCAAAATGACGATTGAAAAATGAACCCTTATTAAATGGTAGTATGAACCCTTATTAAATGGTAGTAGACATGCTTCTGTTAGCTTTTGCGATGAGCGATTAAGTAATTTTTCAGATGCCCGATTGAACTATTAAGACCGTAAAATATAGACATTAGCAATCAGGTATTTAATCACTTTTCGGAAGCTCGATAAAGGTAACAAGCGAAATTAAATAAACAAATAAAAATGCAATGCAAGAAACACAATTTTTAAACCGTACTCAAACGGAAAGTCGCCAAAACGCGATAAAGCGGCGTGCGGCGCCGCCTGCAGCACAGGCGCGCCGCAGCCTAGCCAGTACGGAGCAAACAATGAACAGTGAGCTAGTGTAGTCGCGTTATCGATCTTATTATTGAGCAATAAGTAGTAGTACAATAGATAACAAACTCCTTATATACAAAACCATACTAAAGCCAATCTGGACCTATGGCATCCAACTTTGGGGATCAGGCAGTGCCTCCAACAAAATGAAAGTGCAAAGGGCACAAAATTACATCCTTAAACAAATATCCAATGCACCATGGTTTCTCAAGACAACAGAGATCCATGTAATTCTCAATATTCCGATGGTCAACGAGGAGATAAATACACATGGGGACAACTACAAATGCCGACTGCTTAAGCATCCGAATAAGCTTGCGGGGCAGCTTACTATTCCAGAAAGCATCCGCCGACTCAAAAAGGGGAGGGACATTTTCGACCAGAACAGTCAGTCCGAAGAGTGACTTGAAAAGATAGGGCAAACTCCAATGGGAGTGGTGCCCCACACGCCGACGGAGCCATCTCATCTGCTTATAGTCTGGAAGACTGATCGCATGATAAAATTGAAAAAAAAAATATATATATAAGTAGTAGTACACCAACAGTGCACACTTACGTCTCAGTTAAAACACTTCCAACGTGTTGACTCCTACCATTCCCGCAACAAACAGACACGGATACAAATAGGGTTAATACCCATAGGTATATTTTTTTAAACAGGTAGCGAGCTAATTTTCGTTGGAGCCGTTCTTTCATGAGATTGTAGGTATTGTTGGTCAAATGGTCATGTGGATCCCATACCAGCGCATTGTATTCAAGTTTGCTACGTACAAAAGAATATTAAAGAGTGAGAATAACATTCATCTCTTTAAACCTACTTGCCTGTCGCATAACAAAACAGTGATTGAAAGGCTTTGCCGCAGATATTATTAATGTGCTTATTAAATGTAATATTCGCGTCTAAGGTTAGTCCAAGATCTTTTATTTCGCTGACGCGCTCCAGAGGGACCCCCAATATATGGTAGTTATGTTGAATTGGCGAACGGGTAAAAGATATAGTTTTGCACCTAAAAGTGTTAAATTCTAAGTGATTGGCTTCACTCTATTTGCCCCTGGACCAATACTCAATAGAGATATTTGATGTTTAGAAAATACCAAAATACCACCTAACTTAATACCTAAATACCAATCTAAACCTCCTACTAATACCTTGTTAATACCTTTTTGCTATTATTTGATACCTATTTTCAAATATTTAGTACCTCGACTGACAGCGAAAAAACACGTAAAGAAAGTGGTCAGAAGACATTCTGACATCAGGACGTCTGAACAATTTTTTTTACATGGTTCAAAGCAACACAACTAATTTATCTCTTTGCAAATATTTACTACCTTTTTAGTACCATAACATGATTTTTTATTTATTTTTTCATGAAAGATTGGACCAATAGAGATAGGTATTTGATGTTTAGAAAATATTAAAATTTACTCCCTTTTTGCTACTATTTGATACCTAACTTCAAATATGTACACAGGGTGCTAACCTGGCTTACACCAGAGCAAGTTAAATATGGGGCAGATTTATATCCAGAGATTTGGACATACTGAAAACGATCAGTGAAATAACTCGAGAAGAGTTGAAGCAACAATGTCTGTAATTACTACTATAATAAGTAAGAATGGTCCATGATGTGACAGGTGCTAGCGAAGCGCAGGGGTTTTTATCACGACTACAATCCAAAATCGGGAACCTTCCTTCAATCTATCAGGGTTTACGCTTTTTACTGCGTTTCCATAAACTCAACTTCCCTAATGCCCAAGTTTTTTTTTTTACACCCTTTTTTTTATTTAAACCCTTTATTAGTACTGATCACGTATTGTGTTGACGCAGAGTTCCGGTGAGTACAGCGGCCGATGGGCAGCGCTGCAGCAGCTGGCGCTTATGTTCTTCAACACCAACTTCGGCATCAACTTCATCCTGTACTGCCTGACGGGGCAGAACTTCCGGCGCGAGCTGTGCCAGTCCATGCCCTGCCTACGCCAGCGCGCGCGTCCCGCTGGTGACATGCAACTCGTCTGCCGCAACGTTGGCAGAGCTGGCAGTGACACCAGTAAGCGTCTAACTACACCTGTGTAAATCTGTACAAGGATGTTTTGGCATATGGCCAAAACGGAACTAACGCCGCCATCTTGTTTTTCCAATACAATTTACCCAAGGGCAAACGAAAAGCGTGCTCAAAGTTGCCAGCACCCATTTGCTTCTGGTTGGCCAATTTCGATACAGAATGCCAAAGCGGTTCTCGTCGGTATTAATTATACTAATTTCAAAAAGGAACTGTAGGTAGGTATGTAGGTAAATGTCTATATACAACGTTATTTTCAGTATATGCAAAACCTGAATATAGTTTGTTCAGAATAAGTAACTGAATTGATTCCAATAATTTTTACCCCATGATATATTTTGTCCCAAAAATATTTAAAAAAGGTTAAAAGTTGGACACCGAGCGACACTACGTAGGTTATCCAATCTCCGCGCCGAACAAACAGGTAACTTAACAAGCTTATAACTTTGTGATTTTTCATGATACAGTTTCGGGTTTCGCATGTACTAAAAATAATGTCGTAATTTTTTTTTTTGCAATGAATTACCTACTTACCTAAATCTAAAAAAATATAAACCCGTAACGTAGGTCGAAACGCAGTTCTTCAAGAATAGAGGATTTGATTAGATTATTTTTCGTTGAAACATTTAGCTATCCTTCCTTGTGCACCTCTACTTTCAATATTTTTAGTTTTTACATAAACAATAAGGAGTAGCTTCTGGTGAGTTAACACTCCGAGTTTATGCTTCTCCCGTCCCACTCCCCAATTTGCTGCAAAACATACCACACACCACCCCTTCACAATTCGTAATATATTTATTACGAAGCACTTTATTGTATCGTGTGCAGCATAATTATATTTGCACGGAGTGCCAGGCCCGTGCAGCCCTTATTCGAGATCTACTAATAAGTTAATCAGTTTTGATATAGCCGTTTAAAACAATGCTGCAAGTGTATTTTGTTTGCCAACCGTCTAGCAATAAGGGTCGCTTCCTTTGTGCCTATGGTACGCTTTATAAATTATGCTGTTTAAACAAGTGCATTATGATGTATAACATTATGTGTATACGATGTATTAAAAAGGTGGTGCGATGTACGTCGTGCGTCAGCCGGGTCGGCGGTGCTTCAGCGACGCCACGTTCGCAGGTATTTACCGCCGCATTTCAATAACACTGCATGGGGTGCTGTACCAAAGGGCTAGTGCAGAGTTGATTGCCGTTGCTCCGTCATTCCCGAGTAGCTTTACAATCACAATACAACTGCAGTGTAGATCAGACGCCACCGCGCCGGCCATTGTTTGTCACATCCCTGTTAGCTACGGACAAGTGCCTTATTTAGGTAATATTGTAAGCATTGGCAATTTCGTCAGTAAACTGAATTTGAAATAACCCTCCTTCTGGCGCAGTCGGATAAATACTAGTAACGTTGTCAGTTTTCTGTGTTATGTGTAGGGGTCCGGACACAAAGTATAGCACTAACGTGACCAAAGATACGGCAGGGTACTGCGAAGCACCTTGACGCGACGTCTGCCAGGATCCATACAGTGGTTTACGGTCTTTTACGGCATCCCAACCTTTGCTGATCGTACTGGTACCCCTTGGACCACAGAGGAAGAGACAAGAGATTGGTGCAACTGCTTGTCCACTATTATCCAATTCACACGCAGATAACCCTAGCTATTTACTACCAGATCTTAGCGTATGCATATCTTAAGCTTGCGGCGATGAGGTTTTGGCGGTAGGGCTGAGGTATCGATGTACCGAGGCTATAGTTACTACCCTGCACGAAGGGGCCTGGGGAGAGTGGTCGCTCCTGGAGTCGATTGAGTCGCGACTCTGGGTTCGGCAGCAATACTGGTGACAAAGCAGCCCTATTGAGGATCGCATTGCTTTCCTCTACACAGAGAAGGGGTCTAGAAAAGGTGTCCCAAAAATAGTTCGGCTCACCCATGGTCCAGGTGCCAAACTGCGGGTGCTTGAACATCGACGAAATGCGGTCGAAAGAAACAGAAGCAACTACCGTAATTTATGCCCAGAGAAAAAACGGCTCTCATAGCAAGAGAGTTGGCTCGCTATATCATAGATATAGTATGTATGAGTGAATTACCTAAGGCTGGCAATGACCGCCTCATGAGTCTACGCTTTCCATTTTCTAACAACAAGTACGTCCATTTCGTGCTTAGCCCCCACACTGCCCTCACTGGATGAGGATAAAGAGGTATTTTACCAAACTGAGGCAAGCTCTGGAGAATATCCCAGTGTGACAAAGGCATTTTATTGGGGGATTTGAATGCTCGTGTCAGCACTGAACTTGGAACGGAGACCTCGGCAAACATGGAGTAGGGAAATTTAACGATAATGGACTCAGGCTATTGTCGTTATGTGCATAATTCAATCTTAGCATCACTAATACATGCTTTCAAAGTTTCGACTTGCTGAGAAATACAAGACCCCGTGGATGCAC
Source organism: Oligia latruncula (assembly GCA_948474745.1). Lineage (NCBI taxonomy): Eukaryota > Metazoa > Arthropoda > Insecta > Lepidoptera > Noctuidae > Oligia > Oligia latruncula. The sequence goes on along the minus strand of OX419683.1, from coordinate 1,301,508 downwards.
CCAAGATCTTTTAGATTATGTCATTGTTCGCCAATAAGGCCTACGCAATGTTTTCGTGACGAGGGCGATGCGTGGCGCTATTGACTGGACTGATCACCGATTTATTCGATCAAAAATGTATTTGCAGATAAATAAACACGACGAGCACCCAATTTCCACCTAAACATGTCTTTTCAAATCTTATAACATAAACGGAGCTGGACAAAGCGTTGGATTTGTATGAGTTAAACAAGAAGTCCTCGGACGCATGTAGCGAGTAAGCGCGTAAGAAAGCGCAAAAAAAAAATTGAGAACTGAAGGATAAATGGTGGAAGAAATAAGCTGCCGAATTACAGAACTGCGCTGATACTTACTAAACTGGCAAGCTCTTCGAGGTTCAAAAAGCTTGGATACCCACCCCAAGCTATTTTTGGCCCAAGAGCAAGGAAAATAGCACCGACGTACACAAAGGAGAGACAACACCGAGTTAAGAGTACAACCCACGTAATAATGCTGATTGTTCTTACTCACTAATGAAATATTACTGAGTAGTTAGATAATAGAATATGTTATGGACTAGGTGAATTAAAATAATTCACATAGCTTGGCAAATGATAAATTAATTGACCGGTCATTTGGAACGATTCCTCGTAACATTAACACTACAAACTCTGACTCGCGGATTACATCGCAGCACTCGACGCCGCTTAGAGTGCTTAACTTAAGCAACGTCGAGTGCTGCTTTAATCCGCGAGTCAGAGTTTCAAGCTGAATAAAAGCCAAATATGTGCCGACCCGAACATGCGTGTAGTAAGTAGTAAGTTAGTAGTAAGTTTTATTATATTGTAATTTATCTGATTTTATTCGATTGTATACGTGTATCATTAATGGGTGTCATTTACCTGAAATAAATAAAATTATTATTATATTATTAGTAACCCATTCCTGTCAAACCCTCGAGCTAAACCGCGCTGAGCACGCTCGATGCTCGTTCATAGTGCAACCACTTTTCGGACTGAAACCGGCTATTGTCTGCACATTACACAATAGTTGCCAGTCTGAATGACCAATATAATAGGCGTATTATTGTTGAGTATAGATAGGATACTTGAAACCCTGGACTCTGTTTATCCCAATAAGCTACCTAAGCACACACATCAAAAATGTCCAGGGGTCAAGTACGTTTTAGTAGAGTATCGCCGCAATTGAGGATTATTATTTTAGCTTTTTTGGATCTTTATTGATTATTTTTTGTTAATTTCACTATTTGAATAAAGAATTTTCTGTAAATTTTGATTACAAATAGAAAATCAACTGTCAATCAGGCATCCTATAAATGATATTTTTACACAAATACTTTTTACACGTTAATCACATTTTTTTAGTGTTCCGTACCAAAATGCTAAAAAGGAACCCTTATGGTGAAACTCAGTCTGTCTGTCTGACACAGCTGGATATCTCAAGAACTACTAATGCTATCAATTTGAAATTTAGAATAGTCTAAAGGTCTCTGCACACAGCGGGCGCGACGCGGCGGGGCGGGACGGCGACGCAGCGCTGAGCAGTTGTAATGTACTAGATATTACGGACGACTTCACACAGAGCCTTCGATCAATAATAGTACTAGATGCCCGATAAGCGCTTCAAAAACGGCCCGAAAAATACGAGCACGAATACTTTTGTGCTCTTATTTCAAATTAGTATGGTCCAATCATAGCCAATGTTAACACGTCAAAATGGCTCAGTGCGCGTTCAAAAGTTGTGTAAATAACCACCGTAACACCAAGATTTTGGAAGGAATATCTTTTTTTCGGTAAGTTTTTATCATTAAATGTTTTTGACGTGACAACGTCTTAAATTAGGTTGCGGCTGGGAGTTACTTATGAAAAAGTGTAACGCTCGGTAACGTTACGATGAGTCACCGAACGAGAGAGAGAAAGACGTTGTCACGTAAAATCTTCGCCCGTAAAACCGACTTTACAGGCAACCATTTTTTATAAAAAAGCGAGAAATAAAAACTTTTTAACAAAAAAAAAACCGACTTCCAAAAAAAACACTACAAACTGAAAAATAACTTTAATTTCGGAAGTCGGTGTCTTAGGGATCAGTATTTTAGTTTTTGCCACCGACTTCCGAAATTAAAGTTATTTTTCAGTTTGTAGTGTTTTTTTTGGAAGTCGGTTTTTTTTTTGTTAAAAAGTTTTTATTTCTCGCTTTTTAGTGGGTCTATTTATAATTTATCTAAGTTACAATAGCCTAATGTTAACTTGCCCATCGCCTTTTTATAAAATATTCCTTTTCTCGATGCAGGGACGTTAATTGTTGAGGAGTTCTCCTTTTATTAGTTTTTAGATTAGATGCTGATAATCCTGGCTGCAGCATCAGGCCAGACTTATGTCAACATTGCATTGAACTTAAAATTAGTCCTGTTTAAAATGAGCCCAAACACGACTACGGTGCTGTAATTTAAAGGTTCGTACTTTTTCTGATGCTCCTGGCTTCAGCATCAGGTCTTCGGTGTTCCTCAGTAACAGTACGTTTATCCACACATCGAGCCCTTTTCAATGAGCCTAAACACGATATATCTGCTGTTAGTTGTCGAGGAGTTAGGTACTCTGCAGACTATCCTGACTGCAGAGACCAAATGTGGCAAATGCCCTATCAAACATCAAAACAATTACACTAAAAAACAGTCCTTGCCTGTTCGAGTAACTTCTTACTGTTAAGGAGTTGTACCTTCCATCATCAGCCCAGCTACCTGAGATGGTGACAACCATACACAAATACACAAGATACTTCATAAAATATGCGAAAAACAATAAGTGAGCCTATAAAATTTGAGGGTTGCCCTCGATTTCTCTAAGATCCCATCATCAGATCCTAACTTGGTGACAATGGGACCACCTCAGAACTATCTACTTTCGAACAAAAAAAGAATTTTGAAAATCCGTCGACAATTGGCGGCGTATTCGATGAACAAACATACAAAAAAAAAAAAAACATTCAAACACCCGAACATAGTACCTCCTCCTTTTTGTAAAGTCGGTAAAAATAGTAACACAGTTAAATAGTAAATATAAATCAATTAGCAAATATTCTGATTGTTAGGCCAACGTTTGCGACAACGCGCCAACTATTCTAACAAACATTGAAGCATTGAAATGTAATTCCAAGAACTACGTCTAGTTCCAAATTCGAGTAAGTACGAAATTGTCAACAAAATGTTTTTAACCTTATTGCTTAGACGTTAAGTTTCATTTTAGAATAAATATTTTTGTACTTATTATAAAAATGACTTTTTATTTTCAAGTGACATTTTAAATTTATTGCTTCGATGACAGAAGGACTTAAGGGGGAAGCTCTAAGGTGGCCCGCGAAATTCAAATTTTCTTACGTTTTTTGCAATTTGCTGGTCAGTATTAAGTTGTACGTTGATTAAAATATGATTCGCGGTCGTAAAAAATATGTATTTACAGAATTATAATCATTAAAGTCATCAACACAACTCTCTAAGACCATGTAATCCCCAAGAATGACTATTTCATGAAATCTTGACATTTGGGGATTACATGGTCTTAGAGAGTTGTGTTGATGACTATAATGATTATAATTCTGTAAATACATATTTGTTATGACCGCGAATCATATTTTAATCAACGTACAACTTAATACTGACCAGCAAATTGCAAAAAACCTAATAAAAATTGAATTTCGCGGGCTACCCTGGCGCTTTCACCTTAAATATTAATCATTTGCTATCGTAATTAAACTTTATGTTAGAGTGTTAAGGTTTATAATAATCTGAAGTTGTTAATATTATTAAACTTTTTTCTATAGTTCGTAGTAAGAAGTATAAATGTTTATCTGTGTGCAAACGTGGCCACTTTAGCGACTTATTTTTGTTCCTAATCATTCATCTAGTACTATTATTGATCGAAGCACAGAGCCGTTGCGCTCGGCGCGACGGCCGTCGGCTTAATGACTTTTTGTCAAATTATTTTGGAAATAAGAAAGAAATAAAAACATTTTTTTTTGAAAATATTTTTATTTCTTAGCATGAACAACTGTTTTACCAAGCGTTTTTACAAAACCATTACAATTTCTGCATCGGAACTGAAAAAATTACATCGATATGGAGCGACGACATCATTTGACACGAGAAGAGACGATGAGGGCTGTCGGAATGTTGCAAGCTGGTTGTTCCAGGCAACGTACTGTGGCTGTCGCTCATGGCACTACACAGAGCGCCATAAGCCGGCTCTGGACACGCTATCGTATCACGGGCAGCGTGGCCGAGCCACATGGAGGACGATCTCGCATCACCACTCGCAGACAGGACCGGTGCATCCAAAATACTGCTCGACAGAATCGTACCATGACCGCCATGATGTTGGCTACGAGGCTCCACAGCTCCACAAACCAATTGATGCAGGCATTCCGTATGTACTATCCAATATATGAACAAAAGATAGCATTACTACAACGTAAATACAATCAATTCAACCATAAAATACTAGTGAAAATATAATTATATACACACAAAAGCAATTTAGTTTGTAGGTATTCATTATTTTGTGACTGATATAAAGTAACACAATCACTGAGTATTTTATTGCAAAACGGGAATGACGTGTTTTCAACGGATTTTATTTATTATTTGGATGTTGCCATTTTTGTATCACATTTCGTCGCTTTGTTTCCGAACATAAACGCCGCACGCATTATTTTGGGCTTGTGATTTTTTTAAGTCTATTTGAAATGGAGTGTCTAGTGTACAGGATAGCGAACAATGTGGCACCCGTTAGTACGCGCTCGATTGATTCCCAATATGCGGATGTTTCAGAACCTTCGGTCTTCACTTTGATCCACGAAATAAAAAAAAAAGCAGTGAATACGGAGCAGAGCTTTTCGAATCAGAACTACAGGAACACATCTGACGTTCAACTCATTTAAAAACCGTACTTTGTAATAAGGCTTTTAAACTTGGTTTTCCTGAAATTGAGTTTATCCTTAAATATGATCTATCATAACACTATTTATATCCTAAACTTGGGTTTGGCTGCATACCTTATACCACAAACTCAGCGTGGTGACTAATAAGTAGCACAAGGAGCTTGATCGACTCGACATATTCAGCTTCCGGTATGATTTCAGAATTAGCGTTACAGTTGATGAAATTACGGAACGGGTTTGCGTTGCCGCACCGCGGATGGAGTTAAGCAAGCTAATGTAAGCCATACACGCTACGGTCTACCGGAGAGGTTACCTGTGCAGGTTTGCCTGCGCAGGTCAACCACACGTCGGTAGCGTGTATGGGGACGTTCCGGTGTACCGAAGCGGTCTTCAGTTCTTTTACAGCTACACCGTACGGTGTCACTCGAAAGAATTGGTTTTCCATTTTGCGCCGGTCGCCTGCGCAGGTTCAAAAAACTGCACAGGTCTATTCTCACACACGCTCCGGTTCACCTGCGCAGGCATACCTGCACAGGAAGACCCCTCCGGTGGACCGTAGTATGTATGGCTTAAGAGCGTGCCCACAGCCAGACACCGCCATGGGTGGCTCAGTAGAAAAGTAGCTCGCTTCATAAAATTAGAATTTTAGCTGTGGTAATATAGTAGACTAGCCACTCAGACACACATGCATGCTTTCATTGGTAACATTGTAATATACCTAATACATATAAATATTTGAATATATTTTTAATATAGCTAGCTAGTATCTAGTGGTAGAAGGTGTGGTGGCGAGCTCTACTTGCAAGTGAGAGTTCTTACCGACTAATGCCGATTTGTTACCTTCCCGCACGTAACAGCCCGTTTAGTTATTTTACAGCCTAATTATTATTTACTAGCTTCTGCCCGCGACTTCGTCCGAGTGAAATTTTACCCTCACCCTATTCACCTAGGTACTCTTCAAAAAGAACGCACCCTCCAAATTTCATGTCTCTAGGACCAGCGATTTAGACTGGGCGTTGATATATCAGTCAGGATTTTGAATTTTATAGGTATAAAAGTATAATAAATACCGAGTTTCGAGTTAATCGGACCGCGTGTTAAAATTCTTCCATACAAATTTTGTTTAGAAAAACAAAAAATGCAAATGCTTCATAATTTACCTAGATCAGTATTCGTGCCAAGTTTCAAGTTTATTAACTCAAAGGAATAAGATTGTTCATAGAAACTTTCATCCCCTATTTAACTCCCTTAGGGGTTGAATTTCGAAAAATCCTTCCTTATTCCTTGTCTACATTATAAAAGGAACCTCTGTGCAAAATTTCAGCTCTCTAGGTCCAAGGGTTTGGGCTGAGCGTTGATGAGTCAGTCAATCAGTCAGTCAGCACTTTTCTTTTTATTTATATATATATATATATATAGATATTATATTCAGTGCACTTTTGTCTACCGCGTTAGCCGGGTGTATTCAAACATTCCATCAACATTTTATCACTAAGAACAGTTTGAGAGTGAATCAATAAATAGGTAGTGTTCAACATAAACATTTGTTTCTTCTCAAAACCACCGACACCTCGCTACGTACCCCGACACATATTTATTACCATTTCGATAATTTCATAGAAACAAATTAATAAATAATTACTTATTGAAGTTCGTTTAATGTTATGACATAGAATACAGTTGTATATTTTACTCTTGTATAGCCGCCGTCAGATATACATTTTTTTTTTATTACTTACTAAATGGGCCCGCTCTTGACCCCGATCACGTCTGATGGTAAGCGATAGATGAGGTCTATGATGGAACGAGCGTGCCCAGAAGATGCCTGTTCATTGTAGCAGGCAATACTTCTGTCAAATTATAAATGTCAATAAGTTCCATACCATACACTACAAGTTAGGTACCGTTAATACCTGAACATTCATTACATCATTAACCTATTGACCGCCACAGCCATGTATGACAAACCAAAATGTGCCCAGCATGCCACGGTTCGACTACATGACAGACTTTGAAGCCGAGGGCACGTTTTTGATTTTTTGACGTGTGGCGGTCAAAAGGTTAATTAATATCCGAGCAGATGCTTATCAATAAATTCTATACACACCACTAACCAAAAATATCGGAACACCTACAACGTCAAGTCTATCTACGCAGATGGGGTGGTCTTAAATATTTGAGCAGTTGAGGGAAAATTGCAGTAGGAAGTGCTTCCAACTTTACTATAAATACAATTTAAATAGGAACTCTTTTGCTAATTTAATTAATTAATTTTATTCTAATTTCTTTTGTGAAAACGATTACAGGACGTATTAAATGTAGAACATTAGTATTTTGTGTAACCTCCGTTACACAAAATACTAATATTTTATCCATGTTGTCACAAATAAAGAAATATTTACAATAATTTGTAATTTCATTACAAAACCAAGATCTATTTTCTTTCAATAGTTTGACATCAACATATCAGTTGTAACCTATACAAATAATTTTCTAGACAATTTTTATTCCCTTTTCATCGTCTTTATACCACAGATACCTAGTTAGTTGTTGTTGTTGTTTATGTTTTTGGTTCGTCCTTTAAATATCACATAGTAACGAATTAGGTAAGCTCAGTGTTTGTCTGCGTAGATACACTTGACGTTGCCGCGTTGTAAGTGTATAGATATTTTTGGTTAGTTGTGTGTATAGAAATTATTGACAAGCACCTGCTCAGATATTAATGAAGTAATGAATGTTCAGATATTAATGGTAACTTGTAGTGTATGGAACTTATTGATATTTATAAATGTTCAGAAGTATTTGGTCACCTTTCCTGTTACAATATATCTGACGGCGACTGTACACCATGTAAGTACTACCTACTAAAAGAGTAAAATATACAAGTGAAGTGGATGAACTTTACATGACATGATGAGCGAATGCTTGTTCTAATGATCCAAAACGTATGTTAGTAGGTATGATGGGCGTGTTAACAGTTGTTCTTGTCGGTAGCGTCTTATGTGAGCGTCGGAGCAGCCAGCACGTCCGCGTGCGCAGACTGCGCGGAGGCAACGAGCCGCGTGCGCCGCCTAGTCTCCGAGCCCTTCATCGAACGTTGGACCTTCGACAACAGCCGCACGCTGCGGACGTCGACGCTGCCGACGTCCGCGCACGTACACCCAACGACACACGCGCGTCCCGCCTCTGATGAAATCGAGATGCAGGAGCTTGCGCCTGCAGTGCCCGACTTCGCCCCCGCTGTCTCAATATTGCGCGACGCGCGGCCCGGCGAGGAGGACATGGAGAGGCCGTTCACACGCGCCCTTTTTCCTCTGGGACGCCTTACCGCTTCGCGGAGCAAGAGTCCCAGCTCTGAGACCGACGGCGGCGGTCCGTCTAATAATTAGATGTATCACCTGGGAAGGGAAGGTCGTACCGCAGGCCGCGAAGGGAAGGTCGTACCGCAGGCCGGGGGGGGGGGGGGGATGGCGGAATGTTGTGCCAAAGAACTAAAATGAAGTTTAATGTAGTATGTTTTATTTGATCTGCCGTCATCTACTCGAACTTTACCATAGTAGGCAGGTACTTTAACTGTTGAATCAGGTTGTATTGTACGTTATAATCTGAAGCCATATTAATAAGAAATAAGCTGTGTAAATTTACCATAATAGGATCTACTATAGGTATATTTATTACAATTCAATTCGCAAATAATTACAATTCAAACCGCTATAATAATGTCAATAGAGTTAACATTAAAATGAGACATTTTATGTGTGTACTTATGTATTTTTGATAATTTGGAAGTTGGTGTTTAACAAAATGAGTTTGGTTCTTTAACATTCAACTACAAAACTGAACAATAGAACAGTTTATGTTAGTTCAGCTGCGCCCACTTCCCCATTATTACAATTAAAAGAAAACTGTAAATTCGCAGGTTTCCAAAAATAAAGCCTAGGTTATTTTATAGAATGTTTTAAGTACGAGCTTAGATATGCACCATGTTTATAATAACAAGTACATACCTACTTGTACAACCTTATTGATGGTTGAAGCTCATGTAAATAACATACACACATACACATACAAACGCAGGAAAGTAGGGTAGTAGACAGATATTGATGGTTTTGTAAAAAAATAATAATTTGAAAACAAAAAAATAATAGGTTAATAATTTTTTTAATTAGTAAGTACTTAAATGAAATAGTTACTTAAGGTCTACACGCGTGTCAAACCGGAAAGGGATCGGCACCGTATCAACTCGAGCCTTTCAGTATTCTTTGTATGAAACTCCCTACTGAAACGCACACTAATCGGAATCGTAACGTAATCGCCTCGCCTCGGGACAAGCTCACGAACCGCGGTGCGGTGCGTTACGGCTCGTCGTCCCCGCGCTTACTTACGGCTCGTCGTCAGCGCCCTTACGGCTCGTCGTCCCCGCGCTTACGGCTCGTCGTCCCCGCGCTTACGGCTCGTCGTCGCCGCCCTTACGTCTCTCACACCTCCCGCGGCCTGCCGGCACCATCAACCAGCGGTCGGCGAGCCGTAAGCGCGGTGTCGCCTAGCCGTAGCCGAGTCGACGTATCGGAGCTTCTGATCCGCTTTGGTTACGGGCTTACTTTAGATTGAAGCCTGTTTGACGGCGAGGCGAAGGGCGATACGGTGCTGATCCCTTTCCGATTTGATACGTGTGCTATGGCTTTTATTCGGAAAATATTATGTTTTTAATAGGTATAAAAATAAAACACAAAAATATATAGTTTACTTGATATTAGGTACCTATATAAAATAAGTACCTAGGTAAGTAGATCAGAAAAATAGGAGTAAATGTAGTTTTATAAAAAAACAGAAAACATAAAAACAATAGCTAAAATCAAATAAAAACAATTTGGTGGACGTATTTTCTGTTAATATCTTTAACGAATAGATTTTGATTTATAGGAAATAAAGGTCAACTAAAAATACTTAAATAATTACCATAAATAAACCTCAGTCAGAAAAAAAAAACGTAAAGAAGTATGTACTTAAGTAGTTGGTAAAGCGAAATATCATCCATACTAATATTATAAATTCGAAAGTAACTCTGTCTGTATGTTACCTTTTCACGCCTAAACCACTGAACGGATTTCGATAAAATTTGGCAGAAAGATAGATTGCAACCCGGGGAAGGACATAGGATAGTTTTTATCGACATACCTCGCGGGCGAAGCCGCGGGCGTAAGCTAGTACAAATAGAAATCACACAAAAACCTACAGGTAACTACTGAAGTAATATAACCGCATACAATTAAAACAATTAATAGGTGTTAATACCCTTTAGTGGGTTTTGTTTATAATTTAATCAAACAAATTTTGGATCAGATTATACTACTAGAAGTATTATATTGTTTCCAAAATCGGTTATTTTCGGCGGCACATATCTCTCTCCTCCTATTCGATAAGCCGAAAGAAGACAAATCAGAGTAAAAATTTAACAGGCTTTGCCTAATCTGTAGATTTTCTGCCTATTTTGTAGCCGAATTGCTACCGACTTGCCCAGGTAGAGTCAGCAACGAAAGTCGACTTACACTGTTACTTTTTCGCATTTCATTAATTCCTGAACGGCTCAAGTAGATGCAATGTTGATCCCGTGCAGTGTTTATACGTGAGCTTCGACACATTTACTTTAGCCGCCACGCAACATTCACAAGATCAACTACAATCTGCCTCGTAAGTACAAAAGTGTTCTTTTATTCACTACTAGCTGTTCCCCGCGGTGTCACACGCTGCGCGGCTCCTAAGGGTCGTAGCGTGATGTTATATAGCCTATAGCCTTCCTCGATAAATGGACTACCCAACACTAAAAGAATCATTCAAATCGGACCAGTAGTTCCAGAGATTAGCGCGTTCAAACAAACAAACAAACAAACAAACTCTGCAGCTTTATAATATTAATATATATAGTATAGATCTACATCTACAGGGTCGGCCACTTTTCGTTCCTGGTTGCCAACATTTTCCCAGCTGAGTAAAATTCATTTTAGTCTCAGCTCCGCATTAGTCTGTGTGTTGCTAGCCCGGGGCTACCTAGTGTTGCCACAGTGGGCACCGGTGCAGGGTGCCAGCTCAAGACAGCGGCGGAATAATGTCCTACACATCAACGGCGGTGTCCACAGGTCGACTTAGAGGACCTACTGGACACACACTACACCCACAACCTTCCAGCATGGGTGCTGAGCTCACCTGTCTGTTCCACTTCACTTCACTCATTTTATTTATCAGATAAGCTTATACTTTTTAGGGTTCCGTAGTTCTGACAAGGAACCCTTCTAGTTTAGTCATGTCCGTCAGTCTTGTCTGTCTGTCCGAGGTTTTGCTAAGAGACCGTTAGTACTAGAAAGCTGTAATTTTGTAGGAGTGTGTATATCAATTACGCCGGACAAAGTGGTAAAATAAAATTTTGAAAAATATATTTTTTAGGGTAGCTCCCCTACATGTGAAGTGGACGTGAATATTTTTTTCTTCGCCTACCCCATCGTGTGGGGGTATCGTTGAATAGGTTTTCTAAACAACTTGCGGGTTGCTAAAATTATTTTTCGATTTAATGCTCCATTTGCAAATTTTTGTTCCAGTAGGGCGTCTCCCTCTAAAAGCTAAACAGCTGGCTTGAAAAATCTGGAAAAATTCACGATGATAGTGCATTTCATGAACTTTAAAGGAAAATTATAGCGGTTAAGATAACTTTATCAGTTTAGCAGTAATAGTCGTTGAACTGTGGTGTTGGATATTTTTGTACCAAACACAAAATCGTTAGCATTAATCCTTTAAAGTGACCAAGATGAAGTAGTTGCTTGTTTATAACAGGTAAAGACTTGTATTGAAAAACAAAATATGAAATAAAAACAAAAAAACATACTCAATAAATTATCATAAGTTTCAAAACACTGCCGCTAGATGGCGCTGTACCAACGGGTTACTTTTTATTCGAGTATATTCGAGTGATCGACATCCCCCGCACGTCTGAGAAATGATTATTCAAATTTAAAGTCGATTTTTGTTATTATAACCATTAACTCCTAATATCTTTACCATTACCATATTCAGAATAAAGAACAACAGAATCGTACTATATTGTGATAACGGGCTACTACGGAACCCTACACTGTGCGGCCGGTGCAAAAACCGGTCATGCGTGACCCGACACGCACTTGGTCGGTTTTTTATGAATGCTATACTGCTGAACAACGCCCGACCATATTACATATTGGTTTTCAGTCCCTACTGCGGAATGTTTATTGTGTGATTTTAATTACAGCGGTCCTTTGTATTGCATTTCACCTAGTGTATGTATGGGTATAATTCTGCAAAAGCCCCGCAGCGTCGCAACGAGACACAACGAATTTGTTTCAATAAAATCGCGCGTTCGGAGGCTATACTTGAATACATAAAGTAATAATACATAAAAATATAAAACTTTAAATAAGTATTTTTTTTTCATAATCTTGTATAGATTCTTTTAAGAACTCGCTCTGGGGGCTTACTCTTCAAACTAATATTAATTCCAATGAAATACCAATATGATTCCAATGTTAATTTTACAGTCACGTGATTCGGTACTCTTGAAAATAATATTGTCAACATTGAAATGAAATTGACATTGCTCCTCCATTGTTACACGTGAAGTTAGCTGTGTTACGGGGTGCAATAGTGTGGTTCAACTCATTACGATAAACCGGTAATAGGGCTTTAAAATTACTTTATCCTTTAAATAACAAGGCTAATATTCATTTGGGCGTGAGAAAATGATTAAAATTATAAGAAGATAAATATTAGTTTAGTCCTGGCAAATTAGCCAGCGCCTGACGTAAGTTGACGTATTTTTAGTAGCCAATATTTTAATCACGTCTAAACTTGTCTATGGAGTATCTTAATTTGACAGGACTAAACTAATATTTATCTTCTGTCCTTTTCTTAATGTGACGTGTAAAAGTGTTTGTACAAACCTACTTACAGAAATAAAATCATTTATCATTTAATAAAATAGAAAGAAAAGATGCACTGAACTTAAATTTAGTTTAGTTTGTGAACAAGGGAATAGCCGCCAGTGTCACTTAAATTTATTTTTTTCTTTTTAGTTCGCGTTATTTTCTTTTTCAGGTTACGTTTTTATTGAAATAAAAAGCTTGTTTTTAAAAACTTTTTTTATTCTCATTTTTTAAGAGTCATCACGAACCGTCTCGCGTGTATAGGTTTGCCGATTTCCAGCCTCCCGAACAAGCCGGATTCCGTAAAAGCTTTAGCACCGTAGACCAAATACATACGCTGCGACAGGTTATAGAGAAGATCGAAGAGTGTAACCTGCATCTCTGCTTAGCGTTTGTGGACTACGAGAAAGCCTTTGACACGAGCTGTACTGCAGTCTCTTCAACGGTGCCAGATCGATTATCGGAACATCGACGCGCTGAAGTGTCTATACGAAAGCGCCACTATGTCAGTGCGACTCCAGGATCAGACCTCAAAAGCTATCCTTCTGCAGCGATGTGTGAGACAAGGAGACGTTATCTCTCCGAAACTGTTTACCGCTGCAGCATGAGGACGTCTTCAAGGTACTGGACTGGAAAGGGGCTGGCATTAACATCAATGGCGAGTACATAACTCACTTTCGGTTTGCCGACGATATAGTAGTCATGGCTGAGACTATGGAGGACCTCAGTACAATGCTCGATGACCTCAGTAGAGCCTCCGAAAGAGTGGTTCTTAAAATGAACATTGACTAAACGAAGGTCACGTCAAATGCCCATGTAACACCCACTCTCATGAAGATCGGAGACGCAACACACAAGTCGTGGAAGAGTATGTTTAGGTTTACCTAGAACCAACTGTCCAGTCAGGTAGGTCCAACTTCGAGAAAGAGGTCAATCGTCGAATCCGACTCGGCTGGGCAGCGTTCTGGAAGCTCCGCAATATATTCTCGTCCCACATACTGCAGTGTCTCAAGACGACAGTCTTTGACCAGTGCGTGTTCCAGTGATGACCTATGGCACTGAAACGTGGTCGCTCACAATGGGCCTTATTAGAAGGCTAAAACTCACCCAAAGGGCAATGGAGAGGGCTATGCTTTGAGTTTCCATACGTAATCGAATCAGAAATGATGAGATCCGCAGGAGAACCAAGGTAGCCGACATAGCCCGAAGAATTGCCAAACTTAGGTGGCAGTGGGCAGGGGCACATTGTTCACAAAACAGATTACCGATGGGGCCGAAAGGTTCTGGAGTGGCGACCGCGTACCGGAAGACGTAGCGTAGGAAGGCCTCCCACAAGGTGGACCGACGATCTTGCGAAGGCCGCAGGAACCCGATGGATGCGAGAAGCACAAAATCGGTCGAAGTGGAGGTGCTTGGGGCAGGCCCATATCCAGCAGTGGACGTATTTCGGCTGAAATGACGATGATGATGATAATTATTAAACAACATAAGCTAAAAATAAATAATAATATTATAATTATGTGGGTAATTATATTAAATTGCTTAAGAAATGTAATTAAATATTTATAACGTAGTTAGATAAAGAAAACTTGTTTTATGTTGCGGCCCGATCGCTATACAAGATCAGAAAAACATCTGGCCCGCTATAAATGAAACAGATCAAAAAAAAAGATAACAAACATCTAGGTTGCTGATTGAACACGCGACCACGCAGAAAGCATTCCACATGTGTTTTTCAAAACCAAAAAAAGTATCCTTTTGAAAGTACCCGCGCTCATAAAATCAGACGGATATTCATGCTAAAACACAAACAAACCAAAGATAAAAAAAAACCGGCCAAGTGCGTGTCGGGCCACGCACAGTGTAGGGTTCCGTAGTAGCCCGTTATCACAATATAGTACGATTCTGTTGTTCTTTATTCTGAATATTATAATGAATATAATTATATACATATATATATATTGGGTGACTGGTAATTAGTGACCGATACTTAAACACGTGATTTTACTCATCATTATGAACAACTTTTACTATGGGACCAAACCTGAAATCGCGAAAAAAAAAAATCAGCTGTTCCCTACATTTATGTTCGTGTAACTCGTCAAAATGTAGAGAACAGCTGTTTTTTTTTTCACGATTTCAGGTTTGGTCCCATAGTAAAAGTTGTTCATAATGATGAGTAAAATCACGTGTTTAAGTATCGGTCACTAATTACCAGTCACCCTATATAGGTAATCCATTTAATAAATAAATAAAATAAAATAAATAAATGGATTATTATTATTATATATATTTATTATTATTTTTTTTTTTTTTTTTTTTAAAACGTTGCCCCACACTAGGAATTTCTCCTGTATTGTGGGTGTTTGTGGGTATATACGTAATGGTAAAGATATTAGGAGTTAATGGTTGTAATAACAATGTATGACATGTGTATATTATATTCAACACAATTTAAATTGTTTTATGAATTAATGAAATGTCACTGTCCAGAGTAAAACAAAACTTTAACACATAACGTAACCACGGAGGTCATACCTTGCAAGAAAATCTTAACACCGCGATCTGCAAAAGTGACATCACGAACCAACGCCATCTGTTATCGTATAGCGATACTAAACACAACAAAATAATGATTTTTGAAGATAATTATATGAACCACTTTCTTCATTGTAAAGCTAAAAATAAGAGTACGATTGCTGCCAGTGCCAAGTTATTATCACAAAATTCAATCAATTCACAAAATTGAAATTCGAAAATTAAACAAAGTTCGTTTGTGACTTAGGTACTCGAATGAAAGCGTAGCCCATTGGTACAGCGCCATCTAGCGACAGTATTGTGAAACTTATGATAATTTATTATGGTTTTTTTAGTTTTTTTATTTCATATTTTGTTTTTTAACGCAAGTCTTTACCCGTCATAAACAAGCAACTATTTCATCTTAGTCACTATATAGGATAAATGCTAAGGATTTTGTATTTGGAACAAAATTATCCAACACCCAAGTTCACAACGACGACGCCAGTAGGCGTTGTCGTCCAAACCAAAACTAACAACCAAGACCAAAATTTTGCACTTTAAAGTTTAATATTTGAAATTTTAATATGCTCTTAATTTTAGCAACCCAACCATTTTAGAAGACCTATTCAACGATACCCCACACGATGGGGTAGACGACGAAAAATATATTCATCCCCACTTTACATGTAGGGGAACTACCCTAAAAAAATATTTTCACTTCAGTAGCTCAAACATGTAGGTTTTGCTGCCTGAAATCAGTGAGCAAAATGCGATTTTACTCACTGAGTGAGACAAAGTAACTTTTTTTTTTTCAGAAAGCTGCAAGTATCTTATTCAGCCTTGGGTTAATCATACAATTCGAAACATTCACACTCTATCTCTTTCCCGCCATTAGAAAGAGAGAGAGATAAAGACCAGCCCTTTCGAAGTTCCGATTTTGAATTCGACCTCAAAGACAAACACGTTCGGAATTTCGTACTAACTAAAGAAATTTTGCAAAAAGATAATTATGTCTTTTAATTTAATTTATTGAATTTTTAACTTATTGTTGTATTTAAACGAAAATAAGTATTTACTGCAAATAAAACTGATATTTAACCTGAAAATATTTATTTCTAGTTTCAATAATGTTATGTAATATATTTTGAATAATAAAATATCATGGGTGCTATTTCCGAACACGCCTTACAAAGTGTTCTCCACAGACTACTTAGAGATATGGTATTCTCGCTGCTGAAGTGAAAAGTTATGTGTTTTACACGAGAGCAAAGTTTTTTGCATCTCGTGCCTTTGAATCCCTCGCCACACTCAGGATTCAAAATCGGCACTCGCAGCAAAAAACGACATTGCTCTCTTGTTGCAAAAATAACTATTTCCAAAATTTTGTTTTACTTCTTTGTCGGCGTAATTGATATACACACTCCTACAAAATTACAGCTTTCTAGTACTAACGGTCTCTTAGCAAAACCTCGGACAGACGAAACTACAGACAGACGACAGACGGACATGACGAAACTATAAGGGTTCCATGTAGGAACTACGGAACCTTAAAAAAAACTGTTTGGTTTGCGAGCTCATACGCTTCCAGCTACATCTGGCTATGGGTGTAATCTCGCTACGCCAGGCTACGAGTGTAGGTAGACTCTGTAGCTCTGTAGGAAATAGTAATTAAAAACTGCGTATTCAAATAAAAGAGATGGGATGCAGTTTCAATTCCAGGAAATTCAATATTCGAACATCCGTAGGCTTACGTGTGGTACATGTATGCGGGCCGGTATGACGAACGTATTTCAACGTTATATTGCAGATAATAAAGAGCGTAACTGAATAAAATTGTATGAAGTTTAAATAAGTCTATAATATATAAGTCTAGTAATTTAATAATTAAGTACTAAGTAGTAGGTACTAGTAGTTTAGTGTAGGACGTGTCGATTTTGCGCGCTACGCAAGTAGTGATGCGCTCATCGCTCCACAAGCACCTTAAAGTACAAATTATGATTAGTTCACACTTAGATAATGTTTTGTTATAAATTATATTATAATTATTTAAATATTATAAGCTCTTACGATCTATTAGTAATATTTGATCATGTATCCCACTTCCCGCGGTTTGCACGTACTCGTACCGTAACCGCCAATTGTATCTACGTTACCAGTAATACTGTATGTTATTGTATAAGCTGTTTTACCTATTGATATATTCTTAACTTATCTGAAGGGTTCGTGGGCCATAACGAGAGTCCACTAGTCGAACAAGTGTAGCACACACAGGCTACAGGCCGCCGCCGAGCCCGCATAAACCAACCCCTAACTATAAAGTCTCTTTCATACGACAGACTAATCACAGAATTCCATTTAACTTTGAATATCCAGCGATACTGAGTTGTGAGGTATTGTATTTCCGTGTTACAAGAAATGCACCCACACGACGTTCCTTTGCACTCCTCAAGTCGATCTTATTAACTCAAGATGTGGACCTGTTCACTGACAAATTATATCCGCGGCAAATGTCCACCTCACACACTGTCATACCTACTAGTACACGATAGCAGATTTTTAAACTGAACTTTACGTATCTAGGCTAAGCTGTACCTAAATGCTGTAATCACTAGAAGTTAGTAGTTAAGCATTAGTATTTAATACTAATATTGACCTGTTAAGTCTACAAAATGTTTAATAAATAAATAAATTTCTGGCTTCATACCTACCAAAAAACCTACCTACGTAGTAGGTATCGGTACAAAAACGTAAAATATTTTATCAGACTGCGCAAGGACCATGTAACACTAATTTTAATCAAATGTATATTCATACCTAATTTTAATAAATCTTTTTAAAATCTCGATGTTGTGAAATAAAACCAGAAAAAGCAAAAAAACCGTCTTTTATTTAGAGCCGCACACGACGTTTTTATTGTTCCTGAATACGCGACTTTTTGCTGGTAGGTACCTAATTTTATTGTTATATTATTTTTATAGCTTTAGAAAGCTGAGGGTCAGTTTTTAAAACTACTTCGGTGTCTTAATCGCTAAACATACATGGCGGTGTTTCGGGAAACCCTTGGAGGAGTTTCTATAATTTTACTTTGGACCTCATTTCACGGGTCAACAGGTAACTATTGGTTTAACTTCCTACAGCATTACATTGATTCTGCTGTACCTACATACTTCCTGTAGCCGCTGTTCCAGTGCAAAAGATAAGTAAGTAATATCTGTGATAACACTGGAAACTTAACACCCGAACTTGCCGAAACTATTAATAGACTCCATGTTATGACACGAAGGCCGCCTGTAGTACATTGCTAGTTATGTCATCTATATCTTACAAGGACACTACTGATGAAATAGATCAATTTCTTAATGAAATTTCCGTTAAAGCCAATCTCGAGTAATAGAACCAAAACTGAACTACCTGCAGGGTCTAGAGGCCGAGTAACTGTCACACAGACGTGCATAGAGAGGTACTGAAGTAACTAACACAGTGCTTCTGCCATTGAAACACAGACATATTGCATTTGACCACCATGTGCATCATCATCATCATGTCAGCCCGGAAATGTCATCATGTCCCCTTTCTTCTGCCACACCATGTGCATGGAGAGGTAATTTTAAGTTACAAATCATTGTTGAACAATTAAACATACCACATAAACCATTCAATACGTCTGTGTTTCAATTAATCAAAGCTAATAGTAAGCGCTATAGACGATGGTCAGGCAAATGGGAACAGTTAATGGAATTGTAATTTATTCTTGCAGATTGATAAACATTCGGAGTAGGTACTGTTTATAATTTGATAACCCTAGCGAGGATAGTTTTAGCTCTTTCCACCTGTCCGCGCTCAGATCAGGGACGTCATAAAGCTAGCTATAAACCAAACAGATATTTATGTAGCTACAAATATGTTGTAAGTAAACCGACTTGTGGTCCCGTTCCCTGGTCCTCATAGGTTTAAGGTAAACAGACTGCTAGTTAGCCCTTCCATAACAACCTGTATGGCCGATTCCGCATAGGAGCTAGTTTCAAGCCAGTCATTGCCATGAACCGGTATTACTGTGTCATCTTTCTCTCTCTGTATGTGAAAAAGCCTTTGCCCAGCATTGGGCAGTAAGGGCGCGTTGCCCCAGAGGACGTGCGAGGATGCGTAGCGAGCAATGGGTGCGACCCGATATCCACAAATAAGATAACTTCATTTTCTTCGCCTCACAAAGTGCCGCTCTGGTGGGGCTAACCGCAGGCGATTTATTTATTTATTTTTACATAAAACTGCCCAGGCCAAATTACATTAGTTAATGTCACAAACATATTAGTTAAGTACAATACCAAAAAGTATACAACTATTCTACAATCATACGTTCATCTCAAAATACTGACAAGATCTCCTACAATTCATCCGCAAACTCATCACAGTCAGTCTACAAAACTAGCGAGAAACGTATCCCCACGCACATTCCTAGCATACCTTCTCCAATTTTGTTTTGTATTATACAAGAACGTACAAGAACTCGCCTCCGCTAAGCTTGAACAAGCGACTCGGATCATCTGTGCGAACGACCCGACGTGTGTTGCAAACTCCTCTAAGTTTTCTTTCTTTAACACAGATAAAACCACCACACTGTATAGCTAGACTACCGCTTCCTAACCGTTTATATTAAACTCGAGAAGCGTCTGTCGGATAAATCTGTGCGTTATGGCTAGCTATTGTATGGAATTTACAGTGGCTGCGAGTTCGCCGCGCCTGTAATTCGAAACCGGCGTACATTATATTTGTTGAGCCCGGAGCTGTCCACGCTACCTGGATTAATTGATGAACCATGCTGAACAAGGAACATACGTGAAATTGGTACCTGTACCACATGAGTAGACAAACGGAACAGAGGCAAAGCTTCTTAAGAACGTGCAAAATTGTTACCTATTCTGGTAGGGTTGTCACATTATGTTAAGACAAATTAAACAAAACATTTGTTACCTAAATAGTTTTATTATTCAGTATGACAGAATAATTTATTTAATTTACAAATTACTTACTCTAATAATTTTCTTTTTATACTTTTTGTTTTTTAATAATTTATTGTTTCTTTTAATGGTGTGGTAAATTCTGAATCTAACATATAGTTTTTTCAAGTAATGTAACGGGAAACACTCACATGGCATATCAAATTTGTAATCTTTAATACGTTTAAGTATTTCGTTGCCAACATTGACAATATTTATTTCAAGATCGAAATATTCGCGAAACTTTTGCTCGAGCAATTCAACAAATGCGATAAAATTAAAAGGATTAATTAAATTTAAAGGATCATACTGTACATACATACCATTACCATAGTTTATTCATTTACATTTCTTCTGCATGTGGTTGCTATAGAGATTTGAGCTTATTGACAAAACGTCAGATAAATAACAATAAACAGTACAATAAACAAGGACATCTGCCAATAAACAACCATTATTAAAACGCTACCTCGAAAATCTAAAATCCTCGAAAACCTACTAAGCTAGCGAAAGTGATGCAATTACTTTTGAAACGCAAAAGAAGAGTGATGGCTATGGCTAACTTGCAATGCAACTAAAAAAACAAACAACGTGTGTCGCAAGTTCGCAACCCTGAGATTGTCAACTGGCTGTGCCAGCGTAAACCGGTTTTGTCCAGTCTCGCCGCGTACGCGACAAGCGGCCAGTGGTCACGCACACATGCCCCGCGTGCTTGTAGTAGTGCAACCGATTCGCGCGTTTGTATGAAGCTTTATCTCTGTTCCGTTTGTCTACTTTGTGCCTGTACTTAGAAATATGCGCTTCTTTATGAAGAAATATATGTAAGTATGTTCGTAACAAGGTATAGGTACAACGATCGTAGTCGGCAACATTCACTATCCACTGAGAAGACCTACAGAACTTGTTACGGGCAAATTGATATTATAATTAGAAAAACTTTACCGAGGATTTTAATAATTTATCTCGAAGTAAACAGGCGTAGGGCCAATTTTTTTCATATACAGATGATCGACAGAGCTATAAATAAATGTAATCAAAATATTTTAATTAACGAATGACCAAAACGATTCAGGAAAGTCGTACAAATCAAATTGCTTACAAACCTACAGAGGTATTAGAGAACATTGAACGCCAAACGAATTAATTCCATGACTGATTCTGAAAACTGAATGTTTAAGATAGCCATAAGAAGACACGATACAAGGTTAGGAGTGGAATTAAGTACAACATCTTTGGTCGCGACTACATAATTATAATTACCGTCATCAGTACCGTCCTACAAAAAGAATAGAATAGAATTATTACACTTTATTTTCACTTTATTTTTTTGTTTAAAATAGCGTGATATTAATTTTTATGCGACCTGTTACATGGCTACGTATGTTATGATGACTGAAATAATATAAGCGATAGATCGAGATCCTGGAATGCATCTACTTTACTGCAGTATCTTTCAGCGTTTTCAAGTCTCTATTACCTAGTCATAGATCTAAGTTATTTATGTTCTGACGAAGTGCGCCCGGGCAAAAATTACGAACTTCCATACAAACTTTCATCCTCCCCCCTATTTAATACCTTTAGGGGATGAATTTGCCTTTATTAGTGCTCACTTTCGTTATTAAAGGAACTCTTGTGCAAAATGACATGCTTTTAGAGCCAGCGTCTGCGGTGAGTTGTCTGTGGGTGAATGAATCAATTTAAGACTTTCATTGAGTAGATGTCATTAATTTGTATTAATTTAGTAAGCCTGCGCCTAGGCAACAACCAGCCCCACAGCTAAGGTGCAATCTGCGTTATGAGATAACTAATATGAATACTTACTTACCCTTGTTTAGTACTTGTGCGGTAGTAAGGTCTTCCACTTGAGACCTCTCCGCGATCCTGAGAAAAGGATCTAGTCCGACTGACAGACAGGCAGACGGACAACGAAGTGGTCCTAAAAGAGTTCCGTTTTTCCTTTTCAGGTACGGAACCTTAAAAAACTAGGTACAATAAAAAACTTAACTGAACAAAAACAGGATGAGCTTACACATAATTAAAAATACGTTCAATTGAAATACTTAGTATATTTTATTGTTCTTAAAAGACAAAGTGTGTCTTAAACTAACATGTCTTAATTTAAATATATCTATTATTATTTTAGCTAAGAACTAACTTAAAGGTTTACGAAATACCTTATAGGTTCATACATGCTAGCTTACGAATACAATATGATGCCTGTCAACACAGCGGTACTAGGGAGCGACTGGCGCGCTGTGAACACGCTGTAAATAATGCACACACATCATCGCTTAGACTCATGGACCTGTTACCTGTTATGTCAAGGCAGGTTAACTAGGACAAAGATGTTTACTGACCCATTACATTAGCGAAAGTGAATACAGTGGCACCATTAACAAGCGTCTTATTACTATAAGAACTCTGAGGCTCGGTTACATTTCATGTTTACAATTAGATTAAAGGCTTATCCACCGACTTTTAGTAAAAAAGTTATTATGAGTTTGATTTAGGACCATGAAAAAGTCTCGAATCCCAGTGCTCTGTAGTTATTGCCAAGTGTATATTAATAAAAAAAGCTTTTACTCTGCATCAGACTAACTTCATTAATGCGTGGCGCGAGGGGTGCACGACAGCACGACACAAACAAGCTTAGCTGAGTTGAATGGAGTCGGGGGCAGTCGACGTCAAACGAAATGGATTTACGTAGTTACAGCATTAATCAGGTTTTGACTACATGCATGACATGTTCCGCATTGTGCATAAAGCCCTTCGTTAAACTGCTCAAAGAGCATCTGAATAAAGATATTTCTATCTGTATTGTTCTAACAGCTGCGAGGTTTAGAACTCACGAGTTTATTACATAATGTATGGGTAGGATAAGAAAACCTTTTCATTTGCAGATCAGAGACATAAATCGATGGCCAGTTTGAGCTCTAACGAATAAATAATGTCAACATGGTAATTTTATTACGCAACAAAATATAAGAGACGACAGTTTAAACCTAATTATTACTGAAGACAGAAAGTGTAGATCCCTAGAGTGCGATGTGAGGAGGCGTCTTCGTCGCCTTGATTTGAACTGTGTAGGTTTTCCTTCGTCACTTATTATTGACTACGTTTTTGTTGTAACTACCTTATATGTACTTGTACATGGCTTAACCATGATAGCCAAATTTATATACATTTTTAATTAGCCATTTTTTTATGAATACTTTTAGGCTAAGAGTAGGTTAGGGATAGGGTAGAAGTAGGGTAGGGGTAGGGTAGGGTAGGGTAGGGGTAGGGTAGGGGTAGGGTAGGGGTAGGGGTAGGGTAGGGGTAGGGTAGGGGTAGGGTAGGGTAGGGGTAGGGTAGGGGTAGGGTAGGGGTAGGGTAGGGGTAGGGTAGGGGTAGGGTAGGGGTAGGGTAGGGGTAGGGTAGGGTAGGGGTAGGGTAGGGGTAGGGTAGGGGTAGGGTAGGGGTAGGGTAGGGGTAGGGGTAGGGTAGGGGTAGGGTAGGGGTAGGGTAGGGGAGGGGTAGGGTAGGGGTAGGGTAGGGGTAGGGTAGGGGTAGGGTAGGGGTAGGGTAGGGGTAGGGTAGGGGTAGGGTAGGGGTAGGGTAGGGGTAGGGTAGGGTAACGGGTAGGACACCACGCGAACGAAGTATCGCGGGGCAGCTAGAAATAATTTATATGGTAAAAC
The DNA here is from genome assembly GCA_948474745.1 of Oligia latruncula. Lineage (NCBI taxonomy): Eukaryota > Metazoa > Arthropoda > Insecta > Lepidoptera > Noctuidae > Oligia > Oligia latruncula. Next base: position 1,277,436 of record OX419683.1, on the reverse strand, counting down.
AACGTTTGCCGGGTCAGCTAGTAATATATATTTTTTGTTTTTTCATTTGTTTTCTCGGCCTAGCCGGGTAAAACTGATGGCACGGGCCTAAGCCAAATGTACATCAGTTGGGTCAAGTGTGGGTGTAATATGAGATACTGCTTGGTTTCCCGCAGTAGACTGTATGGTAACTGAAACTATATTTGAGTGGGAGTAATGGGGCACGTTGTCCGACCCACACAGAAGAAAGATTGACTTTGACTTTGACATAATTGATTTCGGTTAAAGTTATAAGGTGCACAGAGCCATTTAGTTTGGTGGGCAGTCACAATGCTGAATGTTTCGTGCCCCGTGAACATATGATTTAGAGGATTCATCCTTGATTCTGTAAACAAGTACGAAGCTTTCTAGCAAATTTATTGACGTAGGTATGTTTCGCAGTTGGTTGCACACTGACATATGCATATAACACGAATCAATTTCACATTTCCGGGCTCGTCGCGTAACTTACCTCACCTTCATACACTTACCTCTGACAGCTTGAAGAACACTGCTAACTGCCGTAATCGTTGGGTCGTTTCTATCTAATCAAATCGATTTTCTCGACAGTTTTGTGGATGTTAAGAACGGCAGATTCCGGTACCTCTTACAGCTTGCTGAACTATTTTACTAACACGTTTTTCCACGTACAAAATCTGTAAACTGCGCATCCTTTCTCGGTATCTAACCGGGCGACTGAGCAATTACAAAGCAGCTTTCTAAACAGTTAATCTTGTTTCGTTCTGCATCCCAGTAGCGTAGTACGCTTCCTATCTCAAACTGAAGGATTTTGGAGGAAATCCATAATCCATTGCATCATATGTTTGAAAATTTCGTCTGCTCGACAACGTAAACACCACGCTGATCAATATCCCACGGCACGTATGTGTTGCTCATATTGGAGTGCATTGTTAACCTGCACTATTTGGAACATTCGTTAGTACCTACCGATTCGGTAGGTACTAACTATACAAGATCAACCAAGGAGTGTCTTGTCCGAATCGACAAATTGCAACAGGGTTACTAGAATCGACTTTTCATAAGTGCCTGCTATTGTCTTAGAAGGTGAGGAATGGACTTACCGTCATCATCAGCGGAGAGCGGCCCCACGGTGCCGAAGAACCTCTTGTCCAGGAGTTGCAGCAGCTGCAGCGCGCTCTCGTGCACGGGCGCACGAGGGCAGCCCGTGCACATCAGCGTCACGTTGATGATGGCCGTGTAATGGTCGCACGGGTACTCCCTGATATGGGAAAACCACTTGCGTTAGAAACAATATATTTTTTTTACAGTTTGACTCTATTTGAGGATGGCTCAATTGGTGGGTTGTTAATAGTCGACAGAGCTCTCTCGAAAATTCAGACAACATTCTAAAGTTAAACTATCGATCAACTCTACTGCTAATAAAAACTTTTTTACAAAAAAAAAACAACCGACTTCCAAAAATCACTATAAAGTGAAAAATAACTTTAATTTCGGAAGTCGGTGTCTTTGGTTTAGTATTTTAGTTTTTTGCCACCGACTTCCGAAATTAAAGTTATTTTTCACTTTATAGTGATTTTTGGAAGTCTGTTGTTTTTTTTTTGTAAAAAAGTTTTTATTTTTCAGAGTTTAGTGGGTCAGTTTGTAATTTATCTAAGTTACAATAGCCTAATGTCAACTGCTCATCACCTTTTACAAAATATTGCTTTTCCCGATGCAGGGACGTTAATTGTTGAGGAGTTCTCCTGGTAAGAACCAGGAGAACTTCTCCACAACCACTTACCATACGCATTGTGACGAGGATAAATCGTTTAGCAACCATAGTAAAGTAACCGAATCGCAACCTGTGAAATATTTGTCATTGAGTAGTTCCGATGGCCATCTGTGGTCTTCATCATCAGCTCCACTTTACCAAATGATGATTTCCGAGAACAAATGCTCAAGTTACTTTAAAAAATACCCAAATCGCTATAGCTTTGCCTATAAAATTTGAGGGTTTCCCTCGATTTCCATGGGATCCTCTCATCAGATTCCAACTTGATGATAATGGGACCACCTCGAGAGTAAACCCTTTCGAACAAAAAAATAATTTTGAAAATCGGTCCACAATTGGCGGAGTAATCGCGTAACAAACACACAAAATAAAAAAAAACATACCGTCGAATAGAGAACCTCCTCCTTTTTTTTAAAGTCGGTTAAAAACACGACATATCTCAACCTTGTCAAACAATTACACAACAAATATAGCACAAATAGTCGTTTTATAACATTCATAATCAGTCTGTAATGTACCCATCCCCCACAGCTGGGACTCACGCCTGCTCTGTATAAGAGGGAGTGGGCCGTAATCCGTTACGCGTGCTCAGTGAAGGTTGGCAGCTAAATACTCGTCAATAACAAGTATAAAAATAAATTTGCTTATAATTAGCATGAAAAAATTCTATCGAAACTCGTATTTTATTGCCACGAGTCTTTGTTGTTTTCTCAGTTATTGACTGGTTTAATAAGAAATCTAATTAAGTAGGTACTTATAAACTCATACGCTTAAATTATATTGAACTCCTTATAGGTAGAGCCATAAAGCGTCTTCGTCAGTTGCAATCACTTCGACAAGGCATTTTAGATAACACCCCTCTGTTTCTGTCGGGGGTTAAAAAGTAAGATACATGCAAATGTTAAAATCTTATTTGTTTTTCAATCAATCAAGCGATCCAGGAATATGTTTAATCACATCGTATTTGACCACAAAAATATTTCCGATGACTTATGTACCCACTTAATTTTTAGAATATAGTACGACTTTTAATTAGCTGCAGTAAAATGACACTTCTTACCGTCATTTCGTTAAAAAATGTTGCCACACTATCTCTACTAGTGATGTGGTTAAAACGCAATGAAACATCGTTTAACGTTTAGTTACAAGTGAAGCTAATAAAAGCGTATTAAAAACTTTCTGTTGTAGTCCCCTACATGACCCAAAAGCGCGGTCACTGTCGGACTGCATAGAAAAGAAAGAGAAGCGCGATGACACAACGCTGGTAATTTATTGCAAAATATAAAGCAATTATCTATTTACAAAAAATCTATTGTCTGGACTAACAAATTAAAACAATAGTGCTTTAGTATGTTGCCTGTAGAATAATATGACAAATAAAAAAAAGTAATTAAAACAAATAAAAAACCCGTTTTTTTTTAATGACTTTTTTATATTTCCAGCGTTTTAGTTTATAAATGTGAAAGATTTCGCAGACGATTTAGTTCTTCGTACGTGTTTTTTACGATTTCACTTCTAAATACTTTTAACCATATAAGTTGTATATATTTTTGTAATCACCTTTTAAAACCCTTTATTTTGATACCCCACTCGATAAGTATTAAGAAAAAAAAAAAAAAAAATTTGAGGACATAATTTATCGCGAAAAAAAATCTGCAGTTCCATACATTTACCTGTAGTCCCCTTATAGAGCAAGGCGGGCATCGACAGGAGTCCGGGTAGTTTGGCGTATCTGCGAGCTTTCATTTTGTAACTTTGTATCTTAACATAACGAGTTTTGCAGGATTTCCTCCGTCGTCGAATATAATTTAATTGTTCTGTCTGGTGGTCTATGGAATCCCGAAGAAGGATGTCCAAATTCATGTTTTATAGGACACAACAGGACAGTTTATCTAAAACCATTTTCATTTTTAGGGTTCCGTAGCCAAATGGCAAAAACGGAACCCTTATGGATTCGTCATGTCTGTCTGTCTGTCCGTCCGTAAGTCACAGCCACTTTCTTCCGAAACTATAAGAACTACACTGTTGAAACTTGGTAAGTAAATGTATTCTGTGAACCGCATTAAGATTTTCAAAAAAAATAGAAAAAAACCATAAATTATGGGGATTCTCCATACTTAGAACTGAAACTCAATTTTTTTTTTTTCATCAAACCCATACGTGTGGGGTTATCTATGGATAGGTCATCAAAAATTATATTGAGGTTTCTAATATAATTTTTTTCTAAACTGAATAGTTTGCGCGAGAGACACTTCCAAAGTGGTAAAATGTGTGTAAAACCTCCCCCTGTAACTTCTAAAATAAGAGAATGATAAAACTAAAAAAAAATATACTTATGATGTACATTATCATGTAAACTTCCACCGAAAATTGGTTAGAACGAGATCTAGTAAGTAGCTCGCCGGTGAAAATTTAAAAACATGATGGTTCGGAACCCTCGGTGCGCGAGTCCGACTCGCTCTTGCCCGGTTTTTTTTTTAAATATATCTATTAGTTCTTGAACTTATTATTTTTATTACCCATCAACATTTAATTCTCTCTCACATCACATTATAATTATCTGCTTTGATGTCAATCAGTTGTAGCATAGCAAAAACATATAAGTAGGCCAACTCGAGCCCCGAGCGAGCGATAATAGCCTAAACACGTAGGGCTGTCACTTATAGTTTACTAGCTGACCCAGCGAACTTCGTACCGCCCCGGCCCGCCAGCCGCTCTGTCCCCGCTTTTTAAATCTCTGATATCTTCTAAAATATTCATTTTAATTTTTGCATTCATTGCAATTTTGATCTTCATGAAATGCACAACGTATTAAATGTATTTAATTGGATAAGGAATAATACCGTATTGTTTAAAATAGCTTGATAAATAACCCATATTTTTTTTTGTAATATGTAAAATGTATGTGTTATCCTTAGGAGATAAACATAATTACCATCGCGGACTTTTTTATTGATATTTTTAAGATATACAATTCCGTAGTACATTAATTTGATCTTAGATCTCGTAAGGTTTGGCCAGCGTTTGCAATGCAAGCGCACAAAAATATATTTGTTACGTCACATTACAAATCTTTGAATTTCTCGGCTTTTCTCTACTACAATTATGCATGTATTATACATAAAAACCTTCCTCTTGAATCATAGTTTTAAAGATCTAAGCATAGATAGGGACAGACAGACAGCGGGAAGCGACTTTGTTATTATATAGTGATTCAATCGTCAAAAATGCATAGTCAATCTCTCTATAAAACAATTTTCCCCTGTAGGGTAAACATCAGGAATCTTTAATACTTACAAAGGTTTTTTAAATTATTTTTTCTACATAGACCTGACTACATTTTTTTTTATTACCTACGTCATGTTATCTGTTAAGTTATTTGAAAAATCACGATCGAAATATGATTGATAACGCGGTTTTACTAAACCATGTACCTATTTATTCAAATAAATTATTATGAAATTGTTAAAAGATGTAGGTAGGTTCACGTACAAAATTACGAGCAGCAGGGCAGCGCAGCGGCGGAGCGTGCGCGGGCGCGGGCGGTATTACGTACGGCGCGGGCATAGTCACCCACGACTGGTGCACCTTTAGCAGCGATAAATTTTGTCAGTGTGTGCGTGCAACGACGCATACATACGAGCGCGCTCACATACAAACCGTGTTCGGTGCGTTTCTATGAAGATAACCTACTTATATGTTTTTACTATGGTTGTAGTCTCGGCGCGTCGGCCTGCCAACCTTTGTTACTAATTGGTATTTTTTTTTTTTTAAACTTTGCCCCACACTAGGAATTTCTCCTGTATCGTGGGTGCGTTTACAAACATTTAAATTCACGTACACAAACAGCCAGACCCGGAACAACTACTTGTAGGTCATACAAATATTTGTTCCGTGCGGGAATCGAACCCGCGACACGCAGCGCAGCAGTCAATCGCTGCGCCAACCGTGCCGTCAAATTCAGGTATGTCTGTCTATATTAGCAGAGCTTTGCTTCAGACAAAGCACTGCATTGTGATCCTACTAAATGTCGGACTACGTTAATTAACAATTACATTGACGACACGTGAATACTAAAGGGATATCGACATTGCATTATAGAGCCTACGGCGCGCGGCGGCGGCGTACTATGGGGCGAAATCGACGCATAGTGAACATTTGATTTTTGAAAAAAATCAAGTTCTGTTTATTTTATACTAATGTCATCATCATCATCTGCCTAGCCTATTCCCAACTATGTTGGGGTCGGCTTCCAGTCTAACCGGATGCAGCTGAATACCAGTATATTACATGGAGCGACTGCCCATCTGACCTCCACAACCCAGATACTGGGTAATACGATACCCCTTGGTAAGACTGGTTGTTAGACTTTCGGGCTTCTGACTACCTGTAATGACTGTCAAAGATCCACGAATGACAGCCAGGACCAACGGCTTAACGTGCTTTCCGAGGCACGGAGGGGTCACGGTACGGTAAAGATGGTCACCCATCCACAGACCAACCGCGGCAAGCGTCGCTTAACCTGATCGATCGACCTGTGCGACTGTTCTTATTTAGCCACGTGCCCCTTATTTCATATTCTTGTATCAGATATTTTTCTAGCTTCCATAATATGTATTAATATAGCAGTTTCAACTCGGTAGACCCGATAGGAACTGAAAAAAAAATCTATGGGAACGGACCTTTCGAGTCGTTTTTTTTTACAAACCTATTCAGAACTGTAGCGCTGAAACCTAATAGGTATTATTACTGGGCCAACCACCAACACTGAGGAACAAATATGATGTGTGAATCTGAAAGGCTTAAATGAAATGATTTTCATTCAGGGCTACAAGCGTCGACGGTATGGTGCGGCGTAAGCCTGTCGTACCTACCATTGTAGCGCTGCAGGTTGATTTGAAATAGGATTTAGCTATAGCAGTTATGCATAGGACGCACAAAGCCGCAGCATGAAGTATCCATTGTGCACCGTCTTTCTAACGCATTTTGGTTTAACTAATACGGAGCGACATTATTTGGGCTTCAAAATGTTTTAAAAACTACATTTCTCCTAACTATGAGAAATGTAGTTTTTGGATTTTAAGGGGAAGCGCTAAGGTAGCCCGCGAAATTCAAATCTTACGTTTTTTGCAATTTGCTGGTCAGTATTAAGTTGTACGTTGATATATATAATATGATTCGCGGTCGTAACAAACAGAATTACATTACAGAATTATAATCATTACAATCAGTAATACAACTTGTTAAGTTAGTATAATCCCCAAATGTCAAGATTTCATGAAATAGTAATTCTTGGGGATTACTTGGTCTTAGAGAGTTGTGTTGATGACTTAAATGATTATAATTATGTAAATACATATTAGTTACGGCCGCGAATCAAATTTTAATCAACGCACAACTTAATACTGACCAGCCAATTTGAAAAAAACGTAAAAAAAATATATATTTCGCGGGCTACCCTGGCGCTTTCGCCTTAATACAGTATGTGGAATAACACGAATAGTATTAATAACTGCTTCCAATAGCCGTTGCAGTGTTTATTGAAGGTATAGACCGTAATCTCTCGAAGTGTAGGCAGAACGCTCAGTTTAACACCTTCTCAAACTAGGAGTGCTGCATGCGGCACATCCGTTTTTGCAGTATTTGTTGAACAATAGACCCGAACTGAAGCAATTACTACACAATATTCGGCTTTCATTTGGCTCGTTCATAGTACAGTCAACAGCAAAAGTAGAAGATCAAAATCAGAAATTGAATACTAATGAATGGAGTTCGCGTCAGAACTGTGTGGCGTCGAAGTGATTCAAAAGTATGTGATTGTAAATTATACCAAACATTTACTACTAGTACAGCTGCCCTATATTCGTGATCAGTTTTGACTCCTATTGAATTTCTGATTTTGATCATCTACTTTTGCTGTTGACTGTACCTATCCAAAAATATTTCGTTGGTCGTCGAAACATTTGCTGTTACTCACATACCTACATTTTGATCGTGTAGGTATTGCACTTTTCAATGAAATAGCAGATATAATTTTTTTGATAACCGTCTACCGTCTATGCTAGCCCCAAAGCGTAGACATTTCTCTAAATCGAATCATGTACCGAATTCATGGTTCCAGTTTGCGCGTCGATGAGGGATGCCAGCCTGTAGTCACTTGAGCTCAAGTTGGCAATGTCTCCATGCTCAATCAATCTACCTAGACTTTTTAACCGACTTCCAAAAAGGAGGAGGTTATATGTTCGACTTTGTTTTTTTTTTTCATGTGTGGTCACCGATTACTCGAAGACGGCTGGACCGATTCCAAAAATTGTTTTTTTGTTTGAAAGGGTATACTCTCGAGGTGGTCCCATTATCATCAAGTTGGAATCTGATGAGAGGATCCCATGGAAATCGAGGGAAACCCTCAAATTTTATAGGCAAACCTATAGCGATTTGGGTATTTTTTAAAGTAACTTGAGCATTTGCTCTCAGAAATCATCATTTGGTAAAGTGGAGCTGATGATGAAGACCACAGATGGCCATCGGAACTACTCAATGACAAATATTTCACGGGTTGCAATTCGATTACTTTAATATGGTTGCTAAGTAATAGTATGCTCGTCACAATGCGTATGGTGAGTGGTTGTTGAGGAGTTCTCCTGGTTCTTACCAGGAGAACTCCTCAACAATTAACGTCCCACCATCGGGAAAAGCAATATTTTGTAACATGTGATGACCAACTGACATTAGGCTATTGTAACTTAGATAAATTACAAACTGACCTACTAACAAGTGAAAAATAAAAACTTTTTACAAAAAAAAACAACCGACTTCCAAAAAAACACTACAAATTAAAAAATTACTTTAATTTCGGAAGTCGGTGTCTTTGGTTCCGCATTTTCGTTATTGACACCGACTTCCGAAATTAAAGTTATTTTTTAATTTGTAGTGTTTTTTTGGAAGTCGGTTGTTTTTTTTCCCCGTACTATTCCAATTCAATTAAGGCACATTTAATATTCTGCGCCTTTCATAGATATTATGTAGCTAATAATCAGTGATCGGAATAGCTAGAGCTAATTTGCCTAAAGTTCGAGGAACATAGACGAAAGTCGGAGACTTCCTTACGACTAAAATATTTTTTCGGGACTAATGTCGGGGTTTCGGGACATCACTTAAGTACATTTAATATTAATGTTATTAATAGAGTACACTAATTGAATTCATTTTCCTTTTTAACCGACTTCAAAAAGAAGGAGAACATTCTCAATAACCAGTAGATACGTTTTCTATTGTTATTAATTCTGGTAAAGAAATGGGTCCGGTTGGAGTGTAGCCAGGGGCACTGGCGCGAGGACTTAAAAAACTTTTCGTTTTTTTTGACGTGACAACGTCTTAAATTAGGTTGCGGCTGGGAGTCACTTATGAAAAAGTGTAACGCTCGGTAACGTTACGATGAGTCACCGAACGAGAGAGAGGCCCGCCGAATGCCTTGCGTCTCTCTCCTACTCAACTATTCTACCGAGAAAAAGACGTTGTCACGTAAAATCTTCGCCCGTAAAACCGACTTTACAGGCAACCATTTTTTTTTTCAAAAATGTCCTAATGTTAATGCAGTTTCGAATTAACCTTTACCATAGAAACTATTTAGGATCTAAGAAGCATGGACCTACGACGCACCGTTTCCGAATTATGGGCCTCCGAATTTTATTTTATATAAAACGCTCTATATTTCCAAAATGGTGGCTCGGATGAAAATCTTTTCTGGAAAGAAATTGTTGCTCTAGTCGAAAACCATGGGGACCACTGATGTAAAAAACCCGCGAAATATTGAAAAAAAAAAAACACGTTTGAGAATTTTTTTCAAATTTTTTGTCGGTCGAAATTTTTTTTTCCTTAATTTACGTTGGGATACTGCTTGCACAGGTGGTTACACCGGGGGGGGTTAAATTTTGGTTATTTTTTGCCTACGACGCACCGTTTTCGGATTTTTTTTGTTTTATTCAACAATTTATGGAATTTTATTCAAACAGTTATTTTATATTTTAGTCCGTGCTCAAATGTTGTACCTACTCGCAATCCTGTCGTTAATATTCAAAACAAAAACAGAAACAGGAAATTAATTCGATAGTTGTTAAACTTTATTAATTTTAGTTGTAATTAAGTAATGTGTTGAAACCCCGACATTAGTCCCAAAAAAATATTTTTTCGTAAGGCGTCTCCACTTTGTCTCTGTTCTTTTTCGAACTTTAGGTATTTTAGCTCACCTTTTTCCGATCACTACTAATAATGAAGTTCCACGAACGTAATGAGACAATATTCCTGGAAAATTAATTATAATATCATCTTTATGCAGCTAGTTTTTAAGCCCCTCAGGTAGGGTTGTCAGCTCATTTCGAGGACAATTCTAAATGTTAAATTATATGAACAATTAAGCTTCAATGTTTTACTTGTAGTATTTTTTAAAAGGAAAAGAAAAATGCAAGATATTTTCACATATTTTATATGTGTATGTCGGAAATACGTCATTTGTTTGACTGATTGGGACGCCAGCGCCAGCTCTGGCCCTTGACAGAGTCTAGCCTGAGTTCGTGGGAGTCCACGAGAGCTCGACAGTACGATGTGGAGCTTGGACATTATACATCGTACGGACAACATGTGCTCAGAAACTGTCCCGCGTTCCGTACCTGGTTGTGTCGTGTACCTACACTCTACAGTGTGTGCTTCGCTGGTGTGATTAATTTGTTCGTGAAATTATAATCTGATTTGAACTGCAAACGGTTTTTCTATTGCGTAATAACCAACACTTCCCACAGTACGTCCACAGTAGTTAAAATATGGCTGATGATAACGACACACACATACCTTCTCCGTCATAATTATATTATCTATTTTTTCAGGTAAAACTTAATAGAAATCAACACGAGTTATCTTATAAGAAAAATAAAAAATCCTTTTTAGCTTATTATTTTTTAAATATTTATCACTATATTTTGCCATTTTTATAGGATTTTCTCCGTCAGGGCTTTGCAAAACTGAAAAAAATCTGAGCAAGACTCGTAAAAATTGGTCCGAGTCTGCAGTTCTGTAATTCAGCGGGTCAAATAAGTATTACAAAACATGTGTTCACAATCCGGGATGGTAAAACTTAATTCCTGGACATGGGACAAGACCCAAAATTCCGGGACATTCCCGGATTCCCCGACCATCTGTCGAGGCAACCTCAGGGCGCGGGCGGTAAGCGACGGGCGCTAGTGATTCTACAGTGCCAATAGTCACTTAAACAAATTAAATTTTACAAAGCAAATGTTTTTCATTTGCCATATTGTTAATCCGGATTAAAGATTTCTGAGTTATTTCAAAATGTTGTGTTATATTGTACCCAGTTTTGTAAGTTTCATAAAGGACCGCCAAGAAAAAAAAGCACTATAAAGCTGCATACATATTGGTCATGGGCTTATACAGGGTCCCATTAAAATAGATGGACAAATTTTAACACAGCGCTCAGTACGTCTAACTAAAGATATCTAAGCAAAAAAAACACTGATTAAAGTGATATTATTTTGACCTAAAATAATAAATTGCCGGCACATTAGTGTATTTCCGTTAGCTGATTATTTTTCTTGTAAGTATCTATGCGTTTTTCGTATATATTTTTTTTACCATCGTCCTTATTTTGGTGGTCTGAATGATTTCTAAAAGTTTGTCCATCTATTTTAATGGGACCTTATATATGACAACCGCAATGCACTAAATTATCATTCCTAACAAAAAACAAAATCTTCATATAAACTCGCGCGGCAGTAGGCAGTCGCCAGACGGCCTACTCGGCTCCCGTACTATTCGCACATTGTCATTGGTCTTTACTTGTTCAAGTTAATACGACGAAACTAAAAATACGTACGTCTCACGCGTAATACTATGACGTTCGATCTGCGCAATTTATAGATGCTTACTCAAATAACCAACCGAGTATGTATGTTAAAAAATAATACTTCGTAATTTAGCCGTGCGAAGTAAGAGATGGAGAATAAGTAGAGTGTATAAAAAAGTATATAAATAGTATACTATATGCCAAAAAGTCCAGAAGGCCAATTCCCGTAATTTAAAACGTTCAAAATCTAGTCGCAATTTCATTTCGGCGACAAACAAATGTCAAAAACTTGTCAAAAATTTAGGAAAATTAGAGGTATTTTTGAGAGATTGAGACTGAGATCAGACTGTGAACGTTCTTAAAATTACAAGAATTGCCCCCCAAATCTCAATCCCATTGAAAACTTATAGGGTAAAATGGTGCAAGAGTGGGATGGGAATCAATGTGGGAATCTTTCAGAGGACGAATATTTTGTGAGAAGGTTGTTGGTTCCATCAGGAGGTTACACAAAATACTAATATTATATCGCGTCTATTAGCGCGCGTCTGGTATGTTCTTTGAAAACCGAGTGGGCGACTTCTTTTCCGTTCTGAGAAGAACGAGAGCCTCATTTCGAACACGATTGTTAAACTGTGAAAATAATATTATAATGAATGTATTCCGCACAATTTTCATGACTAGAACCGAATTGTTCAATCTCAGCATTGACTATTGATGTAATCAATTGACATTAATGACGAATAGGTATGTAGAATTAATAATAATCTTGTAACATTTATGTATTAAAACTGTGACCTTATCTAGCAATTCAATTCAATTTATTTATTTATAATTTATAACTGTAATACTTATTTATTTAAGACATGTAGTCACTATGGGTGAAATGTATGTATTTACACAATGCCTGAAATAAAATGATTTATTATTATTATATCCAATTTCTCACAAATAAAAAAATATTTACAATCATTTTTAATTTCATTACACTTATAATATCATTGACAACCAAGCTCTATTTTCTTTCAATAGTTTGACAATAACATATCAGTTGTATCCTATAAGTACAAATGATTTTACAATTTTTATTCCCTTTTCATCGTATTTATACCACAGATGCCTAGTTAGTGTATACTTGACGTATTAAGTGTTAGATATTTTTGAAGTAGGTAATGAAAGTTCAGATATTAATGGTACCTAACTTGTAGTGCATGGAACTTATTGACATTTATAAAATTGTTCAGAAGTATTTGGTCACCTTGCCTGCTGCAATATATCTCACGGCGATAATTACTAACTGTCTTATGATGGATGCGGATGATATGAAGATTTTGGGTCAAGTGTCAACTGTTGAGGACGCACGCCTATTACAGGATAATCTTGAGGATAATTGAGGATAATTTTGAGAGTTCCTTCTGAGGCGCGCCTGAGTACGGACGTGTGCAAAGTGGCTTACTTTCTGTTATTCTAATTTCGATTATAATAATTGCGATTGGCTATTTCGTCTGGTTTTCGATTACTTTTCCCTCTTGTAGTGTTTTACGAGTAAACTCCGCCCATTGGGACGTCCTAGAGTGAAACGAAGATATTTGTGTCAGTATCTGCACTTTTTGGAGTTTCCGGATTCGTCCCTGCTTGAGTTGGATTCGAACTTGCGGCGGCGCGTGTCCTCGAGTGTTGCGTAGCGGGGCCCCCTACCACCGAGCCAACTGCGCATAGTCACCCAGCGGCGAAATCTCCGTGCGCTTGCTACGCGAGTCGGTCCTATCGGCTACGCCGATTCGCTGACGTCATCCGCACGGCTACGAGCAGCTACGGCCTACGCGCCCATTACTGTTTATCGCCTACGAACCCACAACATCTGCTACGCACGCGTAAATACGGTCGGCCTTGTATCATAATGCCTCGCACGCCTCGCACACCGCCGACTACGAGTCCTGCGCCCGCTAAGGCAATTCTTGATACACAGTCAGAGCCTGACCTGTCTACAGCTGGTATCGGCGAAAGCGATTTGGTTAATATTAATTCCCGCAACCGCAAACGCATGAGATCAGATGACCAATGCCCCGATAATCAAATTGATGAGATAAAAAACATGCTACAGACCTGGAAAGCGGAGCAGGACATTGTTTTGAAGAAGTTGGTGTCAGATGTGGCAGCGCTTAAGGCTCAAACAGTACAGACAAATGATGAAATCAAGGAGACGAATCAAGAGATTGAAAGGTCTATGTCACTAATAAACAAGAACTATGAGGACATGAGGAACAAGATACATGAATTAGAAAAAGAACGTAAAGAATTCATAGACTGCATTCTTAGCCTGGAAAATAAGGTAAAAGACATTCAACTTACTTCGCGCACATCAAATATTGAGATCAAAAATGTTCCAATGCCCGAAAAAGAATCTGTAAAAGATCTTGTTTCTTTGATAACTAATATCGGTACAAAAATGCAACTAGACATCAAGCCATCAGACATCCGGGATGTATATCGCCTTCCGGGAAAAGCTGATACCACCAGATCTATTTTTGCCGAGTTCAACTCTGTTCACTTGAAAAATAACCTACTTTTCTCCACCCGTTCATACAATAGAGGTCGTGAACTGGAAGAGAAGCTAAACACGGAAACTGTTGGTCTACTCGGTAAGCGACAGCCAGTCTACATAGTCGAGTACATGCTCCCATCTACAAGAAAATTATTTTATTACGCCCGTGAGTTTGCGAAGGTAAATAAATAATTACACATTTTGCTGGTGTACAAACGGTGTATATTATGATTAACGGTGTATGTATGATTCGATAAACCGGATAAACCGGTTTATCGAATCATATCATAAAGGGCCGGAATAAGCAACTATTACAGATAATAAATCATTCAACCTCTATGTCTTCGCCGGTAAATCTAATGCTTCACTGGAACATCCTAGGAAATAAAGCTGTTGCGATGTGTTAAAGAAAATATTGAATATGTGGGCGGCGCAGATAGGTTGTCCTCGCTCTGCTTACGAGCAAACAATTTTCCAGGTTCTAACGACCTTAGGTTAATAATACTATCGAACATGATTGAATTGAATATCTTTCATGTTTGAATAAATAGAAACCAAACATATGCATCCTAAAAGCTTTATCCTTCAGATGATCTTTAAGTCATTTAAAACCAAACTGGTAGGTAATTACTGTTACTGTTATGTACGGTATTATTGTAAGTTTCACATAATAAGTGAACTTGTGCGGGTATGTCGAAATACTTATACAATAAAATATCAGTCTGCTTTGAATCCCGGTGTTACATCGTCACGAACACAACACTTTCTACTTATTTTTAGAAATACGAAATAGAAATTCCAGCGCGGGCTGCGTTATACGAATTTCCGAATGTAAAGTTATTTACTGAACTATTGCAATATTGCGATATTGCATTTAACAAAATGTTCCGAGAAAAATACCGAATTTAAATGCACAATTTGACCAAAATTGTTTATGATGGCATGTTGTTTCATTTAATTTGCAATACTGGTAACCGCAAGAGACCATTTCCACAAACCCAAACTTTTCTATCAAAGCAAATGCAGCTTGTTAGGTGAGGCCCACGCAGAAGAGACGTGAGAACAGTACGGGATGCTGACGCGCCGACCCTTTCACGTATCTTCATTATTCTTTATACAAGATGTATTAACGCGATCTGCTGGCACAAAACATGCAGAAAGGACAGGACCCAGGCGCGTCGCTTTTCTATCTGCATACTTTTGCCATGTCTGCGGCCCGTCCTCGTGTCACGTCTCTTCAGTGTGGCCCGCGCCTTAGGCGTTCCAACGTTCACGACGCTACTCAAAAGGAACGTTAACTCAAATCACCAAACACGAATAAGTAGCCAGTCATAGCGCTAGAATTTCAGTTTGATTTGACGACGGGTCTTAGTGATTTACAAAATTACGTTTTCGGAGTAATTAGGGCGTGGGCACAACACTGCGTTGCGGCGTCGCATCGTAAAAATCTACGACGCCGCAACGCAGTGTTGTGGCCTCGCCTCTTTCCAACGACGCAACTACTGTAGTGGAAAATATTCAGAGAGTCACGAACCTGTCCGTAATTTGGAACTTTCAAGATTTTCATTAACTGTAAGTTCCCTGATACATATGTTACGAAGATCTAACCTAATTATATGATTGCTATTAGGCAGGTACTACATTGTACATTTTAAAGGGACACAACATCAGAAACATACACCAGGAATCCGGGTTACGGGGAACATATTAGAAAATAGCATAAAAGAGCAGCAGCTAGCCAGATTTCTCTCGAAGTAACAAGCTAATTAAATAAAACCCGGCGCGGTCGCGATGCATCTGTGTACATACTTCGCAAACAGGCTGCAGGCCGGAACATATTTTTTTAGGGTTCCGTAGTTCTGACAAGGAACCCTTACAGTTTCGTCATGTCCGTCTGTCTGTCTGTCTGTCCGAGGTTTTGCTAAGAGACCGTTAGTACTAGAAAGCTGTAATCTTGTAGGAGTGTGTATAACAATTACGCCGACAAAGTGGTAAAATAAAATTTTAGAAAATATTTCTTCGTCTACCCCATCGTGTGGAGTATCGTTAAATAGGTCTTCTAAAATGACTTGAGGGTTGCTAAAATTATTTTTCGATTTAATGCTCCATTTACGAAATATTAAACCTTAAAGTGCAAATTTTTGTTACAGGCGTCCCCCCCCCCCTCTAAAAGCTAAACTGCAAGCTTGAAAAATCTGGAAAAATTCTCGATGATAGTGTATTTCATGAACTTTAAAGGAAAACTATAGCGGTTAAGATAACTTTATTAGTTTAGCAGTAATAGTCGTTGAACTTGGGTGTTGGATAACTTTGTATCAAATACAAAATCCTTAGCATTAATCCTTTAAAGTGACTAAGATGAAGTAGTTGCTTGTTTATAACAGGTAAAGACTTGCATTGAAAAACAAAATATATAAAAAAAATAAAAAAAAACATAATAAATTATCATAAGTTTCACAACACTGCCGCTAGATGGCGCTGTACCAATGGGTTACGTTATCATTCGAGTATATTCGAGTGATCGACATCCCCGCACGTCTTCGAAAAGATAATTCAAATTTAAAGTCGATTTTTGTTATTATAACCATTAACTCCTAATATATTTACCATTACTTATATTCAGAATAAAGAACGACAGAATCGTACTATTGTGATAACGGGCTTCTACGGAACCCTACATTGTGTGCGTGGCCCGACACGCACTTGGCCGGTTTATTTTTTATTTTTGTCGCATTCCTACTCAAAGCTTTGCTTCGTACTTTATAAAGAAAGGTACACAGCTTCCTGTGTTCAGTGTAGCGTTGAAAATGCCGAAAATAACAATGTGTTTTTTTCCGTTTTTTTCGCATGTCACATAGAAAAATTAACAGAAGAAATCCTTTGGAAAGAAACAGGATTCTTTCGAATGTTTCGGTTAATGTTTTGAAAAGTTGAAAAAAAACAAGTTTTATTGAAATATATTTTATAGGTGAATAGGCTATTTGACTGGTTTCTGATAAACATCTCAGATTATTTAATGGTGTCTAACGAGCCCACAAAAACCTATTACTTCAAATTGCATAATGTATTTCTTTTAGAAAATAGTAAATAAAAATGTACTGTTTAAATAAGCCGCCAAAACGCTATCTTTAACAATATGGCGTCGTGACGTCACAATACACGTAAACAAACGTTGAAACGGTCGAGATACTAGACAAAAGTCATCTGTTCTGTCAACGATAGACAGAAATTGACTATATCATGACGTCATCATAAGTTCAGCCGATCCAGACCGTTTTCGATTACGTGGCGCCAGATTTAAAAAGATGAAGTTTTTTCGGGATTTTTTTAATAAATAATACATTGTTTTGTAGTAAAATTAATGCAAATCGATTTTAAAAGCGATAATCTATACGAGTGTCAATAATTATGACCTTATTTTTTACATTGTCAAATAGCCTATTATAATAATAATATTATTGTTGCTCTAGTCGAAAACCATGACATTTGCTTACTTTGTAAAGTATTATATTATTTTTTCATTGTGAATGTGAAGATGATGTGGGTCATTTTACATATATATATTTTTTTTATTATTCTCTCTGTTCTGTTAGTTTTTTTTTCATGGTCTGGCAGTTTGAGTAATTTATGTGGCCTACCCAAATGTCCTTTCTTTGGTATTGTTCGTCGAATCGTTGAGCTCCTTAAGTCTTGAGTTGAGCTGCACGATTTTTGACAAATGCGTGCACTGACTGGACAGGTCCTCTCAATCTGTGTGGTTCTTTCCTCAAAAGACCACCTCAGACATCGATCTACATGGTCTTCATATAACTTGACCAAGATTATGTCTGGACTTTAAAAGAGACTGTGACCTCTGAGTTTGTTTCGGCCTTTCTTCTCAGAGTAGTCAGGAAACGCCGACTTCATCTAGTTTTAAAAAAAAACATGATTGACGTGTAAAAGTGTTTGTACAAACCTACTTACAAAATAAATCATTTCATTTCATGAGGACTACTGATGTAAAAAACCCGCGAAATATTGAAAAAAAAACACGTTTGAGAATTTTTTGTCGGTCGAAATTTTTTTTTTCCTTAATTTATGTTGGGATACTGCTTGCACGAAGACGAAAGTCTTTGACCAGTGCGTGTTGCCAGTGATGACTTATGGCACTGAAACGTGGTCGCTCACAATGGGCCTTATAGGAAGGCTAAAAGTCACCCAAAGGGCAATGGAGAGTGCTATGCTTGGAGTTTCCCTGCGTGATCGAATCAGGAATGAGGAGATCCGCAGGAGAACCAAGGTAACCGACATAGCCCGAAGAATTGCCAAACTTAAGTGGCAGTGGGCAGGGCACATTGCTCGCAGAACAGATGGCCGATGGGGCCGAAAGGTTCTGGAGTGGCGACCACGTACAGGAAGACGTAGCGTTGGAAGGCCTCCCACAAGGTGGACCGACGACCTTGTGAAGGCCGCAGGAACCCGTTGGATGCGAGAAGCACAGAACCGGTCGAAGTGGAAGTGCTTGGGGGAGGCCTATGTCCAGCAGTGGACGTCTTTCGGCTGAAATGATGATGATGATGACTGCTTGCACAGGTGGTTACACGGGGGGGGTTAAATTTTGGTTATTTTTTGCCTAGGACGCACCGTTTTCGAGATATTTGAATTTAATTATTTTTTATTTGATTTAACAATTTATGGAATTTTATTCAAACAGTTGTTTTATATTTTAGTCCGTGCTCAAATGTTGTACCTACTCGCAATCCTGTCGTTAATATTCAAAACAAAAACAGAAACAGGAAATGAATTCGATAGTTGTTTGACTTTATTAATTTTAGTTGTAATTGAGTATAATGTGTTGAAACTCGGGACA
Organism: Oligia latruncula; assembly: GCA_948474745.1. Lineage (NCBI taxonomy): Eukaryota > Metazoa > Arthropoda > Insecta > Lepidoptera > Noctuidae > Oligia > Oligia latruncula. The sequence continues at coordinate 1,258,421 of OX419683.1, read as the reverse complement.
TTAGTCCCAAAAAATTTTTTTTCGTAAGGCGTCTCCACTTTGTCTCTGTTCTTTTTCGAAGTTTAGGCAAATAGGCACTACCTATTCCTATCACTGCTCGTGACAGACAAACAGACGGACGGACGGACAGACAGCGAAGTCTTAGTAATAGGGTCCCGTTTTTACCCTTTGGGTACGGAACCCTAAACAAGAAAACCAAATAGGTAATAATAATAGGGGATAATAGATCCATCTAGCTCTTCTTGGCCACCATCCCAGTTTCACTGTCTGAAGAATCGTCAGCTTCACCAGGCTCGAGCTCGAATTCGATACATTCGCGTGACATGAAAAATTTCCCGTTTCTTTCATAATCTTTGGTTTTTTTCGATTTTATTGGAAAAAAACATGAAATATATACTGGCAAATTTTCTTGAAACTTTCGAATGAAACATTGAAAAAAAACAAGGGAATTGGAAAGAAACGGGAATTGTTCCTGCTTTTTTCAACGCTAGTTCTGTGCTAACACTCTAACAAAGTTAGCTACTGACATATAACCTACTAGCTTCTGCCCGCGACTTCGTCCGCGTAAAATTGGTACTTTCCTTTAAAAATTTCGAAAATGTATGTTTATGATCTTTATCATTTATTTAGACAAATAAGTATTCGGGTCAATTTTTATTAAGATTGTAGATGAAAGGGATCAGATTTTTCAAATAAACTGTATCACCGCTTCCCGACAGGCTTAGTCCGCCACTGTTGGCGAGCGAATAGGGCTTAGGCTCGCAAAACAAAGACATTAGTATTTTTATAAGTACCTACAGTACGCAGTCTTTATAGCACACTAGCTTCCGCCCGCGGCTTCGCCCGCGAGGTATTTCGTTACAAACTATCCTGTCCTTCCCCGGGATGCAATCTATCTCTCTGCCAAATTTTATTGAAATCAGTTCAGTGGTTAAGGAAAAAAGGTAACATACAGCCAGAGTTACTTTCGAATGTATGGATGAAGTTTAGGAAACGTCACACAGAGATATACAGATTAACTGAGTAGATAACGTGTGTTTATCGAAAGTTTGAAACGGAACCGAGTTTTGTATATGAAAACCGTACGTCGACGTAAGATTAGTAACAGGCAGCTTCCAGAAACTTTTCGCTACAAAGGCAAAGCTTCATACGGAACTCCCAGCGCCATCTATAAACGGCTGAAAGTAAACAGTAAATTCGAACAATAAAATTCACATTCAGACACGTAAGCCGAATCTGTACGCTGATCCTAACACACTAGGAAAAGGATATAAGTAATACAATGAGATTGATTAGGCCTACGCACTGAAAAGTTCCCTCAGTCAACCTTCGACAGCGCCTAGTAATGCCATCTATATTCGGCAACTTCCATAATTATAGCACAGTCCATCTTAGACAGCGCCATCTACATAATGTTGGCCAATGTGCGGTAAAATACGGCAGCATCTACAAACAACGCCGCCCATGCCTACAGTATGAAACAACAGGTTTAACCAACCACCAGTAGATGGCGTTCACACCGACGACGACAACGGCAATACTGCGAACTAATCTGAACTATACTGAATTCGACGTTTGCTTGTGTCAAAAAACGACGCCGTGGCCTGCCTGGCTAAATGTAAATAACAATGGCCGCTCAAAATATAGTATCTTTTTTATTTGGTTTAGTGATGTGGTTGTATGAATTTGAAGTTCAGGGGGTAATCGATGTTACAATTATTATGTTATTTCCGTACATAGAGTAAATTAAATGATTTGAATTTTGATAATTTCCGTTTTTTTTTTATTATGAAAAATTTATTCCAAATTAGTAGATCACATCTAAAAATATTTTATGAAAAGAAAATTGTAAAATTTCTACGCCAAATGTTTCTTCTCCGCCCTTTTATTATACCCTACTGTTTTTTTCCAGACGCTAATATAATCATCCGTTATACACCTACGACATTATTATTTTTTCTATATGATAAATGATTTTTATTTCTGTAAGTAGGTTTGTACAAACACTTTTACACGTCAATCATATTTTTTTTTAAACTAGATGAGGTCGGCGTTTCCTAACTGACTATTCTGAGAAGAAAGGCCGAAACAAACTCAGAAGTCACAGTCTCTTTTAAAGTCCAGACAAAATCTTGGTCAGATCGTGTGAAGACCATGTAGATTGGTGTCTGAAATGGTCTTTTGAGGAAAGAACCACACAGATTGAGCGGACCTGTCCAATCAGTGCACGCATTTGTCAAAAATCGTGCAGCTCAACTCAGAACTTGAGGAGCTCAACGATTCGACGAACAATACCAAAGACAGGACAAATAAATGTATAAATGTGTTTTTTGCCCTTTGTACATTATTGTCGATAGTTATTATGTCACATCACATAATTCAGTGATAAAAATACATTTCGGCGAGACAAAATGACGTTAGTCGTTTGACGTTTATTATATAAATTAAAAAATCGTATCAGATTTTCGCATGAATTTAAAGTTTAGTTAATAGTTTTATGGTCAGGTGTCGTCATCTACAGAATGAAGAAGTGATTGTGAGAATATGTGTGCACTATTAGGCGCGTTATTTTATTATATCGACGTGCAGATATCGCGTTCTATTCCTAGGCAAGCTATTGATTTTCAATGTTATTGGTTTTGGTTCCTGGGCACCACCTCTTGTATAAGTTGGTGTGTGTTCCAAGACGAGATGTTTTTTGACATGATAGAGTCAAACCCCGCTTCCATAATGTTCATGGCAGCCGTTAGCCATGCTGGCACAGCAGCCGCGCCGTGGCGGCCACTGCTCGAGTCCGTCGCGTCGGAGCAAACCGTAGCTTTCCATGCTCAACTTACCGTGCGCTGAATATAGTGGCGAGTGCCATGTAGCAGCCGTCGGCGACGCGCGACGAGCCCGTGAAGCACGTGTCCACCGTCCAGTCCAGCAGCGGACCGATGTCGGGGTTGCAGTCCAGGAGGAGGACTATCGTCTCCCGGGCCAGCTCGAATATCTGTCGGGAACGATGCTTGTAAGTAAACATATCAAATTCAAGTACATTTATTTAACTTATACAATAAAAGTTACAAGGTACGAACTTCTAACTGAAAAAGACAGATTTAACTCCGGGTCTCAAGCCAGACACAGCCTGTATGTTGGTGAGCCAACACTACACAAACTTAATAATTTAACGTGTTTTGCTAGCGCAGGATTGTAATTCATAAGTTATGTACAGTTTTTGGCATCCTCAAAATTGAAGCTGCCATAAGTTCAACATGCCACGCTGTGCATGCATGCAGTTGAACGTTAGATATAAGTTCAATTTAAAGTAGGACGAGTCACATTTTGAAAAATAACGAAAACCCGTCCTTCAATAGATTTTTAGCTTTTATAGGACATACGCTAAGTTATCCCGCGAAATTAAAATTTGCTTTCGTTGTTTGCTATTTGTAGGACAGTGTCAGGTTGTATGCTGATTAAAATACTATTCGCGACCGAAATAAACATGTATTACAGAATTATAATCATTAAAATCAGCAATATAACTCCTCAAGTTAGAATCGGTCTCAAATCATATTTAGATCATACCTGATTTTCACTGGTAAATTACAAAAACGAAAGAAATTTTTAATTTAGCGAGGTACTTTGGCGTTGCGGCTTAGTCAAAGACAATATTATGAAAAAAAAATATATATACGGTCGAATTGAGAAACCTCCTCCTTTTTTTGAAGTCGGTTAAAAACAGCATTGTATTAGTTTTAGCCACACAATGGCACTTAAACATTATATTTACTTTAACAAAACAGTTGACCGTGAAGTTACGACATACCTTATCATTGGTGGAGGAGAGCATTTCGCTCAGCCACGGATACAGCGAGCCATCCTCCGCCAGCGCCGAGGGGGCGAAGCACGGGCCACAGCACACCACGGCACTCATGGCCTATATACAACAACATAACCACATTTGTGAAAAGCTCGCTCATTGTTACACGAGATTGAACGCTGGATAATGTTGAGGCGTGTGACCTCTTAAACTGCGGGGTCGCGAGTGCAAGTTAGCCAACCAGCGTCACCCTACTCCCGTTCCCGTTTGGGCGGGTCACCCTCAACTCCCCCTCCCGAGCTCACACGAGCGCCTGCCGCAATAAAGCTGCAGGAGCAACAAGTCGCCGGATGTGTCGAGTGATCACGTCATACTTATCAACAGCACTTCCCAAGGCTGAAAATTGTGTTTCGCCGTTGTAGGTCACGCGTACAGTAGGACGCATGTCAGCGGTAAAACTTTGACCTCGAGCTGGCCTAGCTTAATACAGTTACAATAGAATAAGAGGCCAGCTGATACTGGGTTCGTTACCGCAAACGCGCGGCCTACGCCCTTGTCTTACCGCAGAGGTGCGGCCTACGCCCTTGTCTTAACAAAGTATATTTTGTTTTTAGCCGCTCGATGCTGTCACTTGAAGCGCAGAGCGAAGACGCAATGACAGTTTCTTTCTTAGCCCTCTTCATTAATTTCATGGAGCGATTTTGAAACGCTGACGGGAGCCCAACTAATTGCGACCGCCGCAATTATATAGCTCTTCGTAAAAATGTCTACCGCTTATCCACATTCTAAAGGGGTCGCATGTCGCAATCGAGTTTTATGAATAAACCACTGCATAAATCAATTACAAATAAAGTTTATTGAACTCTTCGATAACTGAGCTTTGTCGGTACGAACTGGTTTTAAAGATTTTACAGTTCTTTTATCAATTATTCACACCCAAAGTTACTTTAAAAATAGAAAGAAAAACGAATCATTGGTTCATAACTTCTTAATGGCTTTTTATTTTATTATTCTGTTTCCGTACGGACAAAATTAATAATAAGTCAAAACGTTATCATGTTTAACTTTGGATGCCAAATGTCAAACAGTGGAGTAATACTCTCCCGAAATTTGTATGGAAAAAAATATCGACTAGTGGCACCTTAAGTTCCAATAATATAAATCGTGTTTTTTGCTGGGTGACATACAAAGAAAATGAAGCAACAAATGACCTGCAACGATTACACAGCTTTAAGACGGTGCAAGTTTTATTGTATGCCACAGGCAATTAAATCGCACCGTGTAAATCAGGCTTATTGTCATTAGCTCTCACGGGTGACGGTCTGTCACCCGTGAGAGCTAATGACCAAGTTGGATGTAGCTGTTGTCGCACGTACCCTGAGGGCGGAGAGGTTGAGTCGCTCGTCGTTCTCGTGCTGCGGTGGCTGCGGCACCAGCGTGCCCAGGTGCCTGACCAGCGGACCACACCAGCCCGAGAACAGCGAGAACAGGCTGCGCAGAAGTTCTTTTTTCATCAGCGACCCGTACTTCTCCACTGTAACCGGAACGTTTTATGATCATATTTTTTTAAAGTTCATGTATGTTCATGTAAAATAAAATATTTTGATTTTCATCTCTAAAAACAGGATGTGGGCTCGGACTGTGCAATATATTGATATCGTTCAACTACGAATACTTTGGCTAAACTTAGCAAATGGCGAAGTCGATATGACACGTTAGGCTTGGGTTTTTTACGAAAGCCGCGTCACATAACGGCCGCAAAATGACAGCCGTCATGGAAATCTGTCTTTTGCCCGGAGTTTGATTCAGCGGTGTCAAAAAACGCTCGCAATAGGCTTTATAGGCGACATTTTATAGCTGTTATATGACAATTACACTTGTCAAGCAACATTTATATATAACAGTATGAAGTGACAAAAGTGATGAGTGTTTTCGTAAGGTAAGTATACTCACATGGGAAGCTCTTGATGAGCTCGGTGACGAAGTCGGCGAAGGTGATGCGCTGTTCGCGCGCGGCCGGTGCGTCCTTCTCCGCCTCCACCTCCAGGCACTGCCGAACTCCGTCCAGGTACTCGGTCAGCGTCGAGTGTAGGCTCCCGCCCTCCAGTGCAAACGCACTGTGCAAACAAAGACAACTTCATTTTTTGGAGTTAATTTCCTCCTCCATCAGAGAGATATGAGGAACAGGATGTTAAGTTCTTTATCCTCCATAGAAAAGAGAGCAGGATCCTCCGAACAGACGGGTTTATATGCTAGTCGCGCGGGTAGCCTTAATTGCGCAATGCAGGTAGTCGTCGCGTAGTTCGCATAAATTATGGCGTTATAGCTTCCGCCACCGATTAGAATATGTGCTTTTTTTACGTTTATATGCGGAGAATTCCTCGACCGTCAAGAGGCGATAATGTTAATGCGAGACCCATAGGCAAGAATTGTTTTATCGCACTAATTGTGTACAGTCATCTTTTAAGTATGTTCAAACGAACGCATGAGTTATTATTAGAAAAGCTCTCTTCGTGTTAGCATGCCCCAACCCAAAACGTTCTGATTATTGTTAACTTATGAACTTCATATCTTGCTCTGGATGTTTCCCGTACCCACCTGTTAGCGAAAGTTTTCTTCTGTGCGATGAGCAGCAGCATCTTGTTGAGATGCAGCCGCAGCGCGTCGCGGCGCCGCCTCCGGCGCATGTTCTCTTGCTTACGGTCCACCGCTTCACGGAGTAGCGGAAGTAACTCCTCCATTAAATCTCTGAGCAGAATAATGTTAGAGCTAAGAATTTGCCGTTTTATAAGTTTTTATTTAATGGCTGTGCCCGGGTAACGTGTTCTCGCGGAATGAAAAAAGAAAAGAATCTAAAAATGTTGAATATCTATGATCAATATTATGAATAAGCCTAAAAACGCAAAGGCGATTTTTTAACGCAACAATATTTTAACGCGTACTGGATTTTCAAGTGTCGGTGTTGAGCCGAGCATTGAGAATCAAACAGAGCGCATCCCAGCGCGTCAAAATTCACAGTTGGATTTTTAAATCTCGGCGCTAAGCAGTGTGTTGAAAAATCCATTGCGAATCGGTACTTTGAGTAGCTTTACCCTTTCGTTCCGCAAGAGTACACTTGTACAGACGCCTTCCTTACTTAATTGTTGATAGGTACAACATATAAATGATGGCGTCAGTACGTGAGCCGCATAATGATAGTAATGTGCGTTACTTGAGTGCGTCCGGGTTGATGTTCCCTATGGCCGCGACGGCGGCGTCGCGCACCTCGGGCACCTCGCAGCGCGCCAGCGGCACGGCCAGCTTGTGCAGCGAGCCCGGCGCCGCCGCTGCCCCGCGCGCCTCTCCGCCGCTGCGCTCGCTCAGCGAGTCTGGCGATGAGCTACGTTCACACACACGCGTTACCAAAACATTCACACTGAAATATAGCTTGAATTTAACTAGGGTCAATAAATACTTGAACTTGATTAAGGGATTCAGTTTTAGAGAATTACTTCATTTGTTTACGCTCAGATCAAAATGTAATAGTTTGAGATAGACAAGTTAATCAGCTGCTGGCAGTAAAACGTGCACAATGGAATGTTATATCGAACGACAAATTGCACATCTTTATACAAATCAAATACAATCAGAGAACACAAAATATCTTACAACGAAACAGTTAAGCGTACCTAACTACTTCTAAAACTAATAAAAGCAAGTAAGTATAAATAATATTGGATCGACATTATAAAGAAGCGTTATCAACATAAAATAATTAGGACGTCACCAACAAAGCGCAGCAAATGCCAACAAAATAATGAGACACACGCGTTTGTACGAAATTCTAACATATTCTGTTAACACGTACGAGCTGCCGCCGTCTGACACATTTGCTTGCAAGTGCGCGCTCGAGATCGAGGCGACAACTAACATTCTACCATTCAATGATGAGTCGATGCCTGTCACAATATGATGCTAAGAGTGACAGTGACTACAACAGATGATGCATTAAAGAGGTTCATACAACAAGACTGAGTTCACAGATAGAGAAATAAATCAAACGTCAACGCGCACGTTACAAGCAAATGTTACATACACGATGATATTATGAATTAGTTACTTGTACCCAATGACTGATTATGTTAAACTCACACAATTGTGATGTTGTATATTCGTGCATACCATGGATTTCTCAGATGAAATGGCGATTTTAACTTTATAACTTCAATGAACTAGTTGTAGCTATTTAATTACTGCTAGTTGTACACGTGCATTGGACTGATAGTTTAATTCTATTCTTTCTCTATCTTTCACAATTGGGAACCAGGGTTAACACGGGGTTTAACATTCGACTTAATACTAATTATGGGTTATCATGCCAAAGATGGTACTAGAGCACCTAACTATACATCGAACTTGTTGAGTGGCCGCAGCACTAAGTGATGTCGTACTTGTGTCGACGTGTACTTGTAACTTGTAGTATCCAACTATACATCGAACTTGTTGAGTGGCCGCAGCACTAAGTGATGTCGTACTTGTGTCGACGTGTACTTGTAACTTGTAGTATCCAACTATACATCGAACTTGTTGAGTGGCCGCAGCACTAAGTGATGTCGTACTTGTGTCGACGTGTACTTGTAACTTGTAGTATCTAACAATGAGTAGCTGACGGATGCGGTTTGTAATTATCATGTTCGATTAACAATAGCACATTCGTGATGAAGAGTGTAAAATGCTTACGTTAATTATATTGAATAAGTGTAGAAATTAACATTAAAGGATAGAAAAAATTAAGTCATAAAATGTTCTCACTTATATTTTGTCTAAAACATAATTATTGTGAAGTGTTCGCGATGCGACACTCTTCGTCACAAATAGCAAATGCCGCCAAGACTCGTGTGTAGCAATCAATAGGAAAATAATAAGTCGGAACATGAACAGCTATAGGCGAAGTAATATTACCCCCACAGGGTCTCCGGACACGCCGAGAGGAAGAGCGCACTGTCGGGGCAGAAACAAAACTTTATACAAATCAAAATAAAGAAAGTCACGTGATAGCCTTGTGGTGCTAGCTCAGTCAGTCCGCCGCGACGACTACTGCACACATCCGCACATACTAACGGGAACGAGCAGCACCTGTGTACCAAACTCGATGCTGATGCGGACTAAACAATAGAGAACCGAAAATATGTAAGAAACTAATGTCTGTACGAAGAAGAGACAGAGGAAAATAATTGTGAAGAACATTCATGTTGACAGCTCAGAGTGGTGTATACAACGAGAAGTAATAACATTTATAAATCCCACCATTATCTTTCATTAGTTTTGAAAAATTTAGTAAATTGGAAATTATCCATGTCATTAACAAACGCCTCGGCTAAATACACAATTCCCAAGAAAGTCTTATTAAAGCTGCCAAAGACAAGATACATATTAGGTCGGGCATACAAGTTATACACTCGGCAGAAATATCTGTAGCCTTCGGCATGCCCTCCTGGCTGCTTGAGTGCTTGAAGAAGTGACTGGTCCACAAATATCTCCAATGAGAAGCAATTTCTTTTTTCAAATAGATGCAGACAGGGTTATCAATGAAATATAAATTATATCATTTAGTTAGAACAATTATAGATTGCAGAACACGCTCTAGGTATTACAGATATAGTGCAAACTATCGGGGCGACCCTGTGAGCTGTGTTACTACACACGGGTGCACAGTACACACTGTGTTATTGGGATATATATGCAAGAGTTGCTGCGCTGACCGTTGCAGATAAGAAGATCGTTTCTTATACATCCAGCTCGAGTTTTCGATTAAATTGTTCATTGTCAAAAATAATTCACATCCATTGCAAATATCGAATAGAAAGTTATAGACGGATTGAACAACATTGCCAATACTACTTTTATTTGTTATAAATAGCAGTAAAAGAAGAAATGTATATTAGTAAGTTATATTTATGTAAAAAAATTATTAGACGCAATTGGAAACCCGTTCAAAAACCTCTTGTGAACTGTGAGTGGACTTATAAAAACGCATCTTCCTATTTCTTACGATGAGCTGCAATGAACGCATCTAGACCTATTTGGTAACATGCGCCGCAGAAACTCCTAGTATAGTATTTAAGCTGCGTCCAATGTAACTATTGCCTTTCAAAAATACCTTAATTGTATTGTAAGTATCTCTATATATAAGCGCTATATTAACACGACTTGTTTCGATCGTCTCGCAAGCCATCCTTCATTTGCATCTAAACTAATCGTATCATTAATTAATTAATTATAAGACAGTATTAACATGTTGTCAATTACAAACATAAAGCTACATGTTATATACGCATGTATGGTGGTGACTGTGAGGTGTACTTCGCGTGACCACCGACTTACTGCTCAAACACATCGCAGTGCGTCGCCACCGCCACGCGGGCAGAGAGGGACACATCGTATGGAATGCGCTAGCTGTGCTTTGACCTAGGCGTGATTGATGAGCGATGAGATCTACAGTGACCTTCGATTATGGTACACACCCCGCAAGGCCACTGCACTGAGTTACCCACCATGAGGAAATGGCGTGTGTCGATTCCACCCTAAATATTGTAAAGCGCTCGAGTGAGATAAGTATGCAACTTAAAAATTATACCCGCGGTGTCGTCGAAATACTTTAAAAACTAAAAGAAAAGAAATTACGGAATTCGCACAGAGCTGTGTGAGATGATGTCGGGCCCGGCCGGCAGGGCCTACAGTGAACTGAGAGGTGGAACCGACACAACTAAGTAATGATCAAAATCGAATGCGACGTGCACATAGCGAGCGTCAATGGCCACCTCGTTCGTTTGTGTTGTCTGTGCGCGCGCGCATAGCTCAAGGGCAGCGTGAAGAAGCCGCCGGGCGCGTTGAGGCTCTCGCTGGACGAGCTCAGCGCGGCCAGGCCGGCCCAGCCCTCCGCCTCAGTGCTACGACAGACACACGCCGATACTTCTCTGCACTAGTGCACGAGTGGCCGAGGGCGCCACCGGGCACGGTACGCACTCACACCTTCCTCCCTAAACTCGCCCCACTAGCTTACATGTATACGAACACATTTCTCTTCAACCAATCCAGTGAAGCTTATAATATGGTTGACCAACAGATAAAAATAATTAATATTACAGCTATGTCATAAATTATTTGAGCTTTCATCCCGGTTTCTAAACAAACATTCAAGTTTGTAACCAAGTAACTTGTAATTGTGAAACACTAGATCATAAACATATATAAAAAAAAAGATTCCGACGAACTAAGAACCAAAAAAGGAGGCTTTTTTTGAAGTTGGTAAAAAAAAGTTAACACAAGGTGCATTTAGGAATGCTAATTATAGAAAACTAAAAAAAAATTGTGTGGTAGAGAGGGTCAATCGTGTACATAATGGATAGTGTCATGGGTACTTCATACGTACTGTCGGGTTTTGTCAAAATCTGCGTACGTCTCGCCCTTAGACCCTCATCAATAAACCATACTCATTAGAGGTCAGTCTTCAGTGTTTAAGATTTGATAGAGGCAGTCATATGACAGCAACACTGGTTTATCAATACAGGCCATAAGAACATCAACTTTAAAGTTGGCAGGCATAGTGTAAAATAAAGTCTTGTACACAATAGAGAACTACAAACTGTTGTTCGCTAATATAGTAAGTGTCAGATTGTTTACACATGCGGATACAGTGGTTGTCGTTGTTCGAGTGTCGCACGCGCACGTGACGTACTAACGTCGTTTAGTAAGCTGCTGACATCGCCGAGTAACAGCGCGGGCAAACATTTACTGTTACCATACATAACATTAAACAAAACAATTAAATACTTGATGGCTATACTTACTAATGCGGATTTACATTACTTGATCATTTTGATTTTATTAAATACAACTACCATAACTAAAATAAAGACAATGTTTTAATGTCGGTTCATCAAATTACGTAATATACGAGTCAAGGTAGCAATTTGCTCTACATGCACCAGCAGGCCGATTTAGAAGCTCGCGATAACTCACTTGTCGACTTGTTATCTTCTTAACTGACGGAGTAACCGTCGTGCTACACAGAACTGTCCAGCCCGAGTGCCGTCCTTGTGCGTTTTATTGCCAGGTGGGTAGCTGTTTACAAACCTCTTGATTTCAGAGGCTTCATTTTTTTTAAATTAATATTTGTTTCTTTTTGGACATTGCATTGTAAAACATGAGTGGTGGAAAGTAACAAGTTTTCTGGATTTTTTATACAAGACAAGTTTTATAACCTATCATGAATATATAAACATTATCGACCGTATCAAGACTGATTTAAATACTTTTAAACGGTCAATATTTTAAAGGTACCCGATCGTACCGACACAGTTCGTTATAGACAACTTGTGAATCGGCCTGCAGAACCGGACACAGACCAGTCGGCAACACATCGGCGATGCCAGCTACGAAACTAAACAACATTAATATAGAGAACTAGGTGGCGCTACTGTGGCATACGTACCTCAGGCTGAGGTCGGGGCTGGCGCACCGGATCACCGGGCTGGGCACGGCCGGCACCACTAGGTAGGCCATAGTCATGTAGTACTTCCAAACCTGCCACAAACAACGACAACATTGTAATCAAAAACTTTAATGAACAATCGTATAGTGTTTGAAATTGACACTGACTTGCATATAGCCGTCTCGCTCTTTCTCTGGCTTCCTGGGCAGGGCTGGCCCACGTGACAGCAGTGAAGCGCGGTTGTCGTTCACGGGCCTGAAATGTTAAATGGTTCATTTAATCCTACTAATAATTTACTTAATTAAAATCATTCGTTCAGTGACAGCAGTCAACACACGGCCTAAAACGCTGGCTCTAGAAGCGTGACATTTTGCACAAGTTTCATATATAAAGTGAGCATTGAGGAAGGATTTTGAAAATTCTTCTCTTAAAGGAGTTAAATAAAGGATGAAAATTTGTAGGTATGGAAGTTCGTAATTTTTGCCGATAGGAAAAACTATCGGCCACACGGCTGGTATAAAATAAATGTGAAAAGTGTTTGTTCTTGTTTTAGGCAGCCACGGTGAAAAATATCGACTTCAGTATTTTCAAAGATATAGATTTTGTGCCGGACAGTGTCATGGGCTACTTCTACGGCAAAAGGCACAGTTTTGTGGATAGAGCACTGTTAGTCAAGAATGTGTTGCATACTTACGCTGGTTCAATGATAGTGAAGAGCGCGTGTATCCTGGCGTGCAGCACGGGCCACGCCTGCAGCACGGTGGACGGGACCCGCGCGGGCACGCGGCTGCGCTCCAGTAGACCGAATAGCACCACCTGGAATCAATCACCATTCATGAAAAACCTTCCTACATTTAATTCAAACTTAAAGCATTAATTACAAAAATGTATAAAACGACTACAACTGAAAAGTTCAAAACAACAACTTCAACTTTCAACCTTTTCTTTTTTTGAACTTTTCGCCCACAAAAGGTACAAAGGTGGACTGGAAGGGGTATTAATGTGTAATATTTAAAAAAAATGTCAAACCCATTATGAGTATGCAGGGTTATTAGTAAAACATTAAGAACCTCTTAAGAGGTCATTGTACTCATTAGTAGGAACAACTTTTACTATGGGACCAAACCTGAAATCACAAAAAAAAAATCAGCTGTTCCCTACATTTTGACGAGTTATACGAACATAAATGTAGGGAACAGGTGAGTTTTTCTTTCGCGATTTCAAATTTGGTCCCATAGTAAAATTTGTTCATAATGATGAGTACAATGACCTCTTAAGAGGTTGTTAATGTTTTACCAATAACCCTGTATAGATACCCCACAAGATTGGAAGGAAAAGTGTTTTTAATACAATGAAATATTAATAAGAGAAGAAATGAAATCGGGAAGACGGTGAAAATAGCAGAATATCAATTAGAGTTGACTAAATTACCTCCCAAGGATCAGCGCCGTTGGAAGAGCTTCCACTCCAACTGTTTCGGGACGAAGTTTCATCGTGTTGAATACCTGGAAACATGTCAGTAAATCATTCCATCAGATGTTATCATAACTGGATGCTGATAGGCATAGTGTTACCGATTATTTATCAACAATGCACTGGTGACTGGTGGCAAGAACATGAAATATTTGCTTGATCATAAAAACGATTGCTTAAAATTGGAAATAAGCTCTAAAATGCAGAAAGACACTGACACAATAGTGTAAATCGACCTGCTGAATGTCGTAGTTAACCGTTCGGTGCTGGAAGCACAAACCCGAGCAAACTCAAAGCATTTATTTCAATTAAACCAATTACAGGCACTTTTGAACTGTTAGCCAGAAAGATGAAGCTAGTTGCCCATTCCAAAGCGTAGGTACCTATGCAGAAGAACGGGCAAGAAACTCCATGGACACTCTTTTAAATCAAAATAATATGGTTACAAAGTCTTGTTTACATTTTGAGCGTTTTGTGTTGAAACTTGGGATAGGCCTCGAAGACATCTTAGGGCTGAATAAGGTTGTTTTTTTACATAAATACTAATATAATAAATTCGAAAGTAACTCTGTGTCTGTCTGTCTGTCCGTATGTTACCTTTTCACGCCTAAACCACTGAACTGATTTCGATAAAATTTGGCAGAGAGATTTGCATTGCATTGCATCCCGGGGAAGGACATAGGATAGTTTTTATCGACATACCACGCGGGCGAAGCCGCAGGCGGAAGCTAGTATTTAATACAAAGCGGCAATTAGACAAAAAAAACCATACACCATCTCACAGAACTCCAGACATACTGACGTGATGACGTGTTCGCCATTAAATGATCTTATTGTCTTCTCATTCATCCGTGAACACATCGCAGTCAGGTTTGGCGCGTGTGTAGGGTCCAAGAGAGCGTTTAGCGCGGAGAGAGTGCGAGAGAATTGATGATGGTACTGACCGGCAGTCCAAACCGCGTGACTCCTCTCAGCGAGCCACACCAGGTCGATCTGTCCCGCGGTGAGGATGGCGGCTTTCTCTGCGGGCGGCAGCAGCGGCAGGCAGCGCTCGGCGAACTGCGCCGTATGCGCGTCCGCCGCGTCGATGAGGGCCGGCTCGTCGCGGGTCAGCTGCAGCTTCTCCAGCAGGTATTTAGCCTCCCTGCCCAAATAGTACACACATTGCATTTCAGAAACCAAGTGGATCCGTGAATGGGTGACAATCCATTACATATCGAGACCCATCCGTACCTCGTAAATCGTGTTAAGCCGTTGGTCCTGGCTATCATTTGTAGATCTTTGGCAGTTGTTACGGGTAGTCAGAAGCCTAAAAGTCTGACAACCAGTGTTACCAGTGGTACTGCATCCGACTAGAAGCCGACCTTAACATAATCCTTACTAACGACCCCTCACGGTTTGCACAAAATGGTAAAACTTCAAAATTGCTTTATTATACGTAAGTTTGATATTAACGTATTTTATTACACATGACACAACGCACAATGATGCCATTTTTCAACGATAAATGAAAACGTAATAGTTAGTGGAGCGTGTCGAGGAATAATTTTGAATTTTTAGAGTACAAAACTTATTTACAAAAAGAAAACAACAGACTTCCAAAAAAAATACAAAGTGAAAAATAACTTTAATTTCAGAAGTCGGTGTCGTTGGTTCTGTATTTTCGTTTTATGACACCGATTTTCGAAATTAAACTTATTTTTCTCTTTGTAGTGTTTTTTTTGGAAGTCGGTTGTTAGTTTTTTTGTATAAATTTCTTATTTTTCACCTTTTAGTTGTACCTACCTACTCCAAACAAATTCATATAACACTACTTGCTATTTGAATATCAGTGACAGAAAGCTATTGCCCACATCTGCCTACCCCTTTAAAGGCTACAGGCGTGATTTTATGTTGTGTGATTGCGTAAACAATGCATATAATATATATGCTATAGCCAGTGGCGTGCCTAGGGGTCAAACTTAGGGCAAGCCAACTTAATAAAAATTAAAAAAACCTACCGTATCGCCTGTCAAAGTTGAGTCGACTAACCTAAGAACTAAAACGACTCGTTTTAGTTCTTACTAATATTTGTATTTCATAATTGTAGGTTTTTGCTAATATCTATTAAAATTAATGTTTTTTAAAAGCGCTATTGTTTTCTTTTATAAATTAAATACCTACTAAGACTATTGGTATGGTAATGGTAATCCTTTACAAAATCGTAACTTTTCATTTTCGAGTTATCAGTTTTGCGTAAAATATGAGAAGACGTATAAGAGCCATATATAAACATTATTGGCACAACAAAGCTCTTCGAATTAGTTCATATTCCACTCGCCCGCAACAGTCGCTATATGTAAAATATTACAATCTGGCCGAGTGGCCACTAGATGGCGCACAAATAAAATTGATTGATTTAAATTGACGAGATAAAGAAGTTTCGATTCGTGTTTAACCAAAACTACAGAATGAAATAACAGCATTCATGTGCTTTTGAGAATTCTGATGTCTCTTACTGGCACCAGCGAAGTTATTTAAATCATCGTAACCTGAGGGGCAATTCTCGTAAGTCTAAAAACGTTCAGTCTGATCTCAGTCTCAATCTGTCAAAAATACCTCTAATTTACCTACATTTTGACAAGTTTTGACGTTTTTTTGTCGCCGAGATGAGACTGCGACTAGATTTTGAACGTTTTAAATTACGAGAATTTGCCTACTGATGTATTCCAAGCGGTATTTTCTTTTGAGAAAAATATGCAACACCAACAGAATAATTTGTTAATATGAGAGCAGCCTACAATCCAATGAGTATTGTACGCTGATCGACTAAAATGCCTATTACGTGATTTAGATTTCTGAGAAATACTCAAATCAGAGTAGGTTTAGGTGAAGTAATGAGATTATATTTGTCTGTAAAACTCAAAGTATTTACCTTTCCGAGTAACGATTGCATACACTTTAATCCATCACAAGGAACAATTGCATGCGTTTCCGAATTCATTTTAATGATAAGAAACTTTTTAATCACTTTAAAACAAAGGTAATCACCGCAAAAACTAGTCACAACACTTAACTTCACAGAAAATGAAAAAAAAGTCAAAGTGAAAAAATGCACCAGTAACCGCTCAAAACGAATTCAAACTAATTTGAAATTGCATTATTGCATCATCATTATAGAGAAATTCGAGCTTCTGCGCAGCGTCCCCGCGCACTTATTATTTACACACACACGCTTCGTTACACGTTCATTCATAAAAAATCAAAAGCCAGGCTTATAAATCAGTATAATTTGCGAAATGAGTACATACTAATGGTATCAAGAAAGTGAACAATTTCTATACAAATCGTCCGAGATTTAGAAGCCTAATTTAAAGCTAGCTAGTGCGAGCGAGACGGGACGATTTTTGTTTTTGCGTTCTCGGCATTGGAGATGTTGAATGGCCACGTTGCGCGTGATGAAAACTGCGCGGTATTGAAATATTATTATTTGAAATTGAGAATGTAACCATGCATGCATCGTACGTATAGCGGCTGCGGGCCGGGGCGGGTGCGCGCGGATTTTATTACCTATTCTTATCAATTTTTGCGACATGTTTACAAGTTTACTTGTGTAGTTTTTTTTATTTTTTTTTTTTTATTGTTATGCCCACTTTTGATTGAAAGCCGGGCTTTTCGGCTTTAGTGAAAGACACGCCCCTGGCTATAGCAGCAATCGCGGTTGATATGCTGGCATTTATTCAAGAGTTCCGTTGTCTGTCTCCGAAACTCATCATCAGATCTTTACGAAATTTTAATGGGACTATTTCGGAATATACCTCTTTCGAACAAAAAAAAATTATAAACGCGTCTTTTTATGATGGAGTTATGCCCGACCATACATAATAATAGAAACATCCGAATTGAAGACCTTCTTTTTAGAAGTCGGTTAAAAACCAATCTGACATCAATTTTTTATCACGGATAAAAGATATCCGTCATTGGTGGAGTCAGTCCTGAAGTGTTATATTAGAACTGTACCTAAGCACATGCACGGCGAGGCGGCGCGGGTAGGCCTTGCACTGGCACAGCATGACCAGGCCTAGCGCCTCCGCCCCGCGGATCACGGACGCCAGTGGCTCCTGCTTGGTCGGCACGCTGACGGCTGTTGGCTCACCGTTCTTCCAGCTCGTTAGAAGCTGCAGTAGCATCCGGAGGCCATTCTCCACTAGTTGCGGTGATGTGTCCTGTAACAACAAAATAAACCGTAATTTATACATGACCGTATTGTTATTTACAAAGCAACAGTTAGCACCTGTCAGTTTACATAGAATCCTTCGAGTTCCCCTCCAATCCACCACAAATTATCCAATTAATATTGTTAATTTGTGAATAATCCAATTAATATAATTACCTGCACTTCCTTGGCTAGGAACTGCGTGAAGCCTGCAAGCACGTCCTGGCGCCATTCGGGGAAGTCCACTATAAGGGTCTGTAGGCTTTGGAAGGACAGGCCGCGCAGCTCCTCGTCCATGTGTACTGTCAGCCGGCTCAGCAGGTCCACCAGCTCGCTAGAGCTCATGCCTTCGGGGATCAGTCTGCGATAAGAAAATATTTTGAATATTAAGAAGTTAGGTGACCTGTTCTATTTTGAAGAAAGAACGATGTTACCTTGGTATAGCAGCAACACAAGTCCTGAACAGGTCAATCCTGGGTTTCCTTTCTCCAGTGTTGATCTCCTGTTCCTTGGTGACGTTCTGTGTATTGGTGAGCATGAGCGGGCGACCGTAGTGCGCGTCCAGCGCGCGGAGGATGTCGACCAGCACGCGGCGCACGTACGGGAAGTACGGGCTCATGCCGATGGAGCGCGCCGTCTCGTCCGTGAGCATCTTGTTCAGAAACGTTTTCTTGACCCGCAGCGTGTTCCCTGACGGCAGCGTGCCCGATGTGCGCGGCATCGGAGGCTCTCCTTCCTTCTGCTGCAAACTGTCAGCGACGACCAAGAAGGCCCGAAGACCAATAGACATCCTCTCCGGTGTCAGGATTATCTTGATCGGCCTCCCCACCATGAGGAGGTCAAACACGATCTCTCTCATGGCGAAGTCGAGTCGTTCCTGTGCAATGAACTGTATAATTTTGACAAAGATGTTGAGCGGCATGTCACGCGGCACCACTCCCTTCGAGCCCTTGGGGAACAGTGAGTTAACGATGCTCTGAAGCCGCGACTGTGTTGCGGAGTTACTCTCGCACTTGATTCTGATCATGTAGACCCACAGGAGCCGATACAAGGATTCTGTGAACAATAATGTCATGTCATGTCCTCGGGAAACAAGGGAATTAAATTGAAGTGTATGTACAATGATTTCAATGAATTAAAACATTTTATGTCTTACCCAAAGCCACTCGACACATCTTGGGGTCTCTGTTCTTGAGATGCGACAGGCACATAGCTAGGAAGCAGTGCCAGTTGGCGAGAAAGAACTGCTTCTGCGAGACGCACAGTAAGCACGTGACGAGCGGGAACAGCGCCAGGCGGTGTTTGGACTTGGTGCTGGCGTCCAGCGTGTGGCTGTACAGCATCTCCACGAAATTCTTCAGGCAGGGGACGTTTACCTCGTTCTTGACGGTCTATAGAAAAAAAATGGGAAAACTGTTAGATTTGTATGATAAGGTTTTGTAAAAGACCAATGACTAAAATCAACAAGAAAGCAATGTTACTAACTAAATTATAAATGTTTTGTTTGTTGGTTTGTCTTTTCACGCAGCAGCGGAGCTACATATCGACGTGTTTTTTTTTTGCATAGAGATTTTTTTTTTGCATAGAGTTTTTTTGTCCAAAGAGCAGTTCGATATTCGTTTTATCTTGGAAATAGGCACGGTTCCTGTGGGGCATAAGTTATTGACGAAGAATGTAAAGAAGTTACCGCTGCAACTGGCACGAGAATCTCAACGAAGAGTCCAGCGAGAGCGTGCCTTATATCCTTGTCCTTGACCTCCAGGAAGTACTGCGCGCACTCCTGCAAGAACTGGAACGACGCCTCGAACTCCTCGATGGGTACCATCTTCACGCGGAAGAACTTCATGCCCATCAGCAGGGAGATTATACTTTGCGTCGTGTGGGGGGACGGCTCGCGGCTCTTCAGCTCCTGTAGGTAAGAAAACACGTATAGGAGTCTATTTTATTATAATGTCTAGATTTCTATGTTGGCAACTTGTTTTTATATATTCTTGTAATTTGTTATCATTTAATTATGCTTTTGTGTGTGTGCACTCAATTAATGGTGTATCTATCTATCTATCATTAACCGACTTCAAAAAAGGAGGTCCTGTTTCGAGCCGTATGTATGTATGTCCTTGATTTTCTCAAAAACTAATGAACCAATTTTGATGTTTCTTTCATTAACGTGATCTACATACTTTCAGGAAGGTTTTAGTATATAATACATTAGGTAATTATTCTTATGTACGAAGTTATATGCATAAATGTACTGCATCTCCGGCATTTCTATGCGAAAATTTGATAGAAGAAGCGTCAAAATTCGCATAGAAATGATTTAAAAAAAACACACTGTATTATTAGACCACTCGATAGTGTCCCTAATAAGGATCAAATTCTGGGAAGTAATGACACGACTCCTTTAAGTACTTTTCGCTATTCCTCATAGTTTCAGATTTGGCCATCCACGCCCACTTGAAAAATTCACCCTGTATAATAATATATATATATTTTTATTTCTTCCTTTGCAAAATAGTTAGGCAAACTTCATCTAAAACTATTAAAAATTTCAAGTTGACAGCATTAGCAGTTCTCGAGATATCCAGCTGTGACAGATGGACAGACAGACTGAGTCGCACCATAAGGGTTCCTTTTTACCATTTTGGTACGGTACCCCAAAAACGAAAATGCGGAAACAACGACACCGACTTCTCAATTCATAAAATTGACCAAAATTTCAACCAGTTTCTCGTGATTGCGTGTGTAGCCTAAAAAACTGGCCAAGTGCGAGTCGGATTCGCACACGAAGGGTTCCGTACCACAAGGCAAAAATCGAAAAAAAACACGTTTGTTGTATGGGAGCCCCGCTTAAATATTTATTGTATTTTGTTATTAGTATTTATTGTTATAACGGCAACATGCAAAAAACATAATTTGTGAAAATTTCAACTGTCTAGCTTTCGCGGTTCTTGAGATACAGCCTGGTGACACACAAATGGACGGACGGACAGACGGACTGACAGACAGCGAAGTCTTAGTAATAGGGTCCCGTTTTTACCCTTTGGGTACGGAACCGTAAAAAACATTGTCGTTTTATTAATATTAGAATCATAACACGCAGCTACCTCAAATGACTCGGGACATAATTTTGCTAGTGGGGAGCAAACAAACGAACAAAGCACACTACTTTTATCCTTATTTTTTCCAAAAGGACAGCGAGAAAACAAACATCTTGCCTTACCTTCAGTTCAGCTGTAAAGCGCTTTCTAACAGAGGCGAACCGTGACTGTGCGAGCACGGCCACCACTTCGGCGTACAGGTCCGCTATGAGGTGCACGTTGGCGGCGTTCGGGTTCGACTGTAACCTGGAGATGACATACAGGAAGACAATATCATTCTACTGACGATAATGAATAAGTAGACTTACAATGAAAAAAGATCACGTTTTACGCTTTGTATGAATTGAATAAAAACCGTCCCAGATTTTCTCTATTTTTGATGAATTTATATAGTATATTTAATATTTATAGTTTTCTGCTGATCCACAGGATGAAAAAGTGAATTTGATCTGTTAAGTTATGCTATTTAACAAATGTTATCGCTTCTGATACGTTAGGTATACAACTCACCCCTCCTTATAATTGAATCTCTTGAAGGCGACGTTCTCGATGTACTGCACTAGATCCTCGTGGCCGGGGTGGAAGGGAAGCTGCTTCAACACCTCAATGAGCGCCAGGCAGAACAGGAACTCCACCGCCAGGTCGCGCCGCTCCAGCTGCAGCTCCTCGCAGCTACGCTCCACTGTCTCCGCGCCCGCGCCGCTGCCCGACACGATGTAGATTATGCTGCTGGACATACAAATTTAATACTATTAGCGTGGATAACTACAAAATGATGTATTGTACACCATCATCGTATGACAGATCATAATCCTATGATCATCCTATGTAGTTATGTACCATGTCTCTGGCAAATAAATTAGTTTGACTTTCGACTTTCACATCTTTAATTTTAAATTAACGTATACCAGACGAATTTTGAATTAAAAAGACGGCACTAAATGAAATAGGAGCGTAATCCTTGATGTACTGGCCATACTTGTTGCTGCATTGGCATAGCAGCACATTATGTTATAGCATTCCGTTTTAAAGTCATTATCAACATTCACATCTTGATTTCCGACCCTGTTGGGCATAAGCCTTTATTTAATTATGACAATCTCCACATAACAAACATCAAAGGATATGCTTTGGGCATTTTATATCTAGTCTCACATTTTTTCTTAAAAATAAAGTAGAACAGTCAATTTGGTTATTCATAAATCCTTCACCTCTTGTTTCTTAGGTCCTGGTGTGGTTTCTTAGCCTGTTCGCTTAATTGTGGCGAGTCTGCCATCTGCCTCTCCAGCCATCCGAAGAGTGCACGCAGTAAGGATGGCAGACAGTGTTCAGCGACTGTGCCAAATGCCTGGAGTATCTGGTCTAGTTGAGGGTCTTCACCGCGCTGTAAGGTTTTGGCTAGTGGCTTTTCCTGCAGTTTATAAATAAAGTTTTTTCATATTAAAGCATAATAATACTAATACTAAAACCAGCCAAGTGTTGGCTCACTGCAGGGCAAAGGTCTCTTCTCATACAGAGAAGGCACGAGCAGTGATCTCCATGCTTGCTCAAAAGGGGTTGGCGATTTGAGACTTATATTAAGAATGGGGTTTATTCGTAAACGATGATTAAAGTTAAGTGACGTTCAAACGTCAAAAATGTTCGGTTAAACAATCGCTAATTACTACTTAACTTTAAGCAACGTTTATGAATAAAAGGGGTATAAGTCCAGGTTTCTTCACGATGATTTTCCTGCACCATTGACAGTAAAGTCCGAGATAAACTGAGAAAGTTTATATGAATTGAAAAAGTTACATGGTACATGGCTGGATTTGAACCTACAAACTCTGTTCCACCAACCAACCTTCAGACAACAAAATGAACGATGTCATTTTTTAAGATTCAATGTTGACATACCAGTGGCTCAGCCATGACGGCCTCCATCTTCCGTTCGGCCTGCACGGTGAACTCGGTGAAGAGCAGCCTCATCACAAACTCGCCCGGACGCAGGTCGGAATCGGCCGGGGCGACCGGGCCTTTGTGTCCGCCCCATGGTAGCATTGAGCCTGCATCAACGAACAAGCAATGTGTCAATATGGTTCGAGATTACATCTTAAATCTAAAGACTATATTTTTCCTGTTCAGGCAGCGTCAAACATACAGGGAAAAACTTTTTAAAACGTTAAAAATTCCGCAGCCGCAATCTCATCTCAGCGACAATCCTACCTTATCAAACCAATACCTTGCCAAAAATGTAGGCAAATTAGATGTTTTTTTACCAAAAATCGAGATTAGAATGCAAACAATCTTTTTAAAAATGCGCGAAAGGCCCAAACAACTTGCAACACTATACTTTATTCAATTGGAAGACTTTCCTGTCAGAATGGCAGTTGTTGATCACTGTGTATGTCCTGAACGCCGCGGCGAGTGGTGTTTCATTTCCCTAATACAATGTTCAATATTTTTGACGTTCAATGTACAATTCTCTTAACAGTCTCTCTCGACAGTAATAATAACTCCTTTATTTATAGTCACTATGGTGAGGAAATAGATGGGTTACAAGATCTAGATATTAATAAATATAAAAATATAATAAACCGACCTCTAGAGGCGACGTAGGCAGCGACGCCGACGCCGACGGTGGTGCCAACGGACCGCCAGTCGGTGATGATTGGCACCGGCTTCTCGTGCAGCGCACCAGCCAGCTCTGTGGCGGGGTCGCTGGCCAGCGCACCGGCCTCGACATCGTGGCGCGCGTCCAACAGCACGCCGCCTTCCGACTCCGCCTCGCTCGACACCATCGACGATGGAGCCTCCTCCGTGCCCGAAGCTGCTATTATGTAACCATATTTTACTATTATTATTTTCATGACAATTTTAACTATTTAAATTGGGTTAGTTGTAAAATATATTGGCTGGAAGTATGAGTCACGTAACCAAATAAATAACACCATCGTTTCCTTATACAGTGTAGAGTCTTCAAAATGTGCACATAACGAAATGAGGGAAACATAGCTTAATTTTATCGACGGAAAAAATATTTGAAAAAATAATAATCATTTCGATATGTGCCCATTATGAAGACTAACACTGTATTACTGACATTGTGTTAAAATTGATTATGTAATAAGTATGCATATTATTTGTATTGGTGTAATACATACTTAACCATAATATAGTGAAAGTTCAACAAAGGAACAGAAGTACTCTATTTATTGATTGGTGACCTGAATGTGACCTAGTGAGAGAGGCTAAAGCCAGCTTGCTCAGTATTTTGAATATAATGAATAAAGCAAGCATGCTTCTTATGTTTGTATATTCTATTCAATTACATAAAGTCACGCTTTTTCCCATGGGGGTAAGTAAAAACTAAAGGATGCCTCCTGTTACGATCTTTACATACTCCTTTTGCTTTGTTTGCTTTGCTCACCTTTACAGTCACTACATCTTATTTTATACCGCTACCTTGTGCCTTACAACATCATTCCTCGGCCTATCATTCATAGTGTAACTGCACATGTTTGGCAAGGAACGCATTTCCACGGCACTTATTCTACTTTAATGGCCCTTGTGCCACACCTACCATTCACTTCCATACATAAGCGTAGGTACCACCACACCATTGTGAACAACCAGTCAACCTTTTTTGTACATCAACTGGTAGGTCACAACATACATCATAACATAATCAGCCTATAATGTTCCCACTGCTGGGACACAGGCCTCCTCTAGGTGAGAGGGAGTGGACCGTAATCCACCACGCGGGCCCAGTGCGGATTGGCAGATGTCACATGTCTTCGAATTTTTGGTTCTAGGACATGCCGGTTTCCTCACGATGTTTTCCTTCACCGTTTTGAGAGCAGTGGTGATGAAATAATTTACACAAAGTAAAGCGCCTGTCTGGGTTCGAACGTACGACCTGCAACTCGTAAGTCGCGGCCGTTACCACTTGGCCACCACTGCTTTCAAGTACTGACTGGTAGGTCACAATCACATATATTTCTCCTTTCCACATCTTCATGAATATTTCCATAAGACTAAAATAAAGTAAAGGGACTCCTCAAATATACAAACTCATTTACTTGCTCCACACTTGTTCAATTTTTTTTCCACATTACACACCAACACATCTTCTGTTTCAAACACCATTACCTTCGTCTTATTCACATTTATAGTCATCCCTTTCATCTCATATGCTTCATCCATCACAGTCACCATGTCTTGCAACTGTTCTGCTAACGATGCAAGTAGAACTTTATCATCTGCATAGAGACAGCATTTTACAGGCAACTCATTCATCCTCAATCCGCACTCACCCTCTTTCATATCTGTCAGATAACTATCCATTTAAAACATAAACAGCAACAGTGGTGCTATACAGCCATGGGGTTTTAGACATTCTTGAGATACAGAACCAGGCTGTGTATGCCCGATTTATCCTAACACAAGCACTGGCGTATGTGTTGTAAATAAATACAAGCAAGACCTATAATAAAATAATCATCTTGATTGATTAAGGCTAGTGCAATTTCCTTGCCTTTTCACTGATGTGAAGAAAATTCGCTATTCAGATACTCATATTCATTGATTTCACTGAACAGGAAATAATACCTAAATTTAAATTCAAAATGTAAGATACATCAAGATGATGCTTGGTCCCTGCCTCAAATACAATGTACTGACTTTTCTGAGCATTATATAAAAACATGTTCTGTTGTGGAGCGTACACATGTGACTAATAGTGTCCGAATACCGCGTTGACGCTCAGCAGCACTATGTCGTCACCATAACTTAAATTATTAACACAGGCAGCATCAAGAAGACAAATGACATGATGACTGCTAAGTGCAAAAGTTTAGGCAATATTTTAAATCTATTTCGTTTAGCAGTAAGTACTAGGGAGCTGCTTTATTACACCATTGAATATAAATGAATAGCAAGTCACTGAACCCACCTGAGACATCCTCGGCATGTCCTTCTGATGGGACGGTGCTCAGGGAGTCTGATTCCTCTGATGTCATCATTTTGATTGTTTTCTTGTACTGCTGTCCTATATCACTACAAACAAAGGACGTTGTGTTATCAAACATTCACATTTACATGTTAAGTATGTCATACACACAGTATTATGAATAAAACAGAATTTGTTCATTACCTTCTTGTTCTTCTATGTTGAATCAATCATCTTCTCTCATCATTCCTAAAACAAAACACTATAAAGTTGTATCTTTAATGAAAATTTGCTAATGAAAAAAAAAGGGAGAAAGAGAAAAACAATAATATAACTTTTAATTGATGTTGAGCTATAGGTTGTTATCTAGTACTTCTGGTCATTATATTTCTTTTATAGAGAACAGAAGTAATATATAGCAACCGGATGTTGAAATTTTACTCAAACAATAATGCAATGCATGAAATGTTTCAGTCGCACAAGCAGGCAAAAGCACATATACACCTACATCTACTACATGAATAAACTGCAGTCATGTTTAGGGTAAATACCTATATACAAATGAAGGAAAAACAATCCTCTGCTGGGTTTTTCATTGATTCTAGTTACACAATGAACTGTCTGAGCAGTAAAATATTGTGCAAACAAACCCTTTGATCAGCACTTACTTCTTTCATCAATTATAGCCCCAATTCATGTTGATCATCAAACTAAATTATAGGTATCATACCTCAGGCAATTGTATGGTTGGCAGATGGTAAGAAATCACCATAGTGGAAATAGAATACAACCAGTAACAACCGAATGGATTCCAATGAATGTACAGGAATAATAATAATAATGTACATTCATATAACATTTTATTGATCTGTTTACATTTATATACTCCCAGCAGTCCCAATATACAACATTGTCATATGAATACAATTACTTTATTACTTTAAATGAGACAATCGCTTTGCAATCAATACTACTGAGCTTATACTTGTACTTGGCTGTAATATTATACTATGTGGTCTAGTTATAATGAGTTCTGGAAGTTAGTGAGATAACTATTTGCCTTACACACACATAGATAGCAGTACACAGTTCACATGTGCAGATAAGGATGCCTATAGCGGTACACAATGATTGTATGCACACAAAGCATTGCTGCATGTTACCGATAAAAAATCAAAGCAAGGAGCAAACTACTTCATGCATTTACTGATGCTTGAAGAATGGATGCAGAAGGTGGAGGACAGAGTATTGTGGTGCTGCCTGGGAGAGGCCTATGTCCAGCAATGGACTGTGAAAGGCTGAGTCAATAGATTGATTGATGCATTTACTAATTTAAGTAAATGCTTAGTAAATAATATGTTTGGTTGTGTTCCCTTATTTTATAACAGTGGCCTGTTATTTATAATTTCATAATGTTTCCCAGTTGTTTAGTAATTAAGCTGGCAGTAGAAACAGCTTACTTCAACAGTGAAATGTCAAAGCTATATTATTACCTCTATCTACTTAGTAGAAATATACTCAATGTGCAATGTAACCCCAGTATTTATTATTATTTTCATAAGTCTAAAATTATGCACTAATTGCTGAGTGTGTGTGAATATTATTACTCTGTACAAGTAGGTACAAAAGGCTTTCATATTTATTTGTTGATGCATGACAACTTGAGTTACTTAGTTCTGAAATAAACCTGATACTATATCATGAATTGTATGTCAAATAGGCAGCTAGCTTCTGAATAAATAAATGTATTCAAAATAACAGTTATTAATAGTTGGCTTGATGATATATCTATAGGATTTCAATCAAATGAAAAGCATTGCAGAAAATGTGTGAAGAAAATTCGAATCACTTTTATAAAGACTACATAGAATGAAATATTATAAATAACTACCCTACAGAAGCCACACAAATGTAGGTAAAAAAATCTGCCCTTATAACCTCTAGCGTTTCCTAAGAACCAATCGATATAAAATAGAAAATGACCTGCTAAACAATGAGTAACACTGTTTGTGATGACACAACATGTAGTTGCCTTCAACAGTATTCAGTAAATTATGAAAAGATTGAGTAAAAGTTATACAAACCATTGAAATCAGTGCAGATTTTTGTACAGTTCATCCAGTTCAAATTAAATCCAGTCTACGAGTTTAATATCACAAACAAGGCAAATTAAAGTCAAAATTACCTTTTAGCCGCAATGAGTTTAAAAATTATAGTTACGACCCTTGTGCGAAGACCACCGATCTTATCTGCTGTCACTAAAATAGATTGTCTTTAATACCAAGTATATTGAAAACAGTAATTCGTTAAAAATCTATCCTCATTCCAGAATCACGCAGAAATCGTCAGAAATACACACAGAAATACAGCAAGCGAATTACCCAAACGTCAGTTGGTATTGCCATTCCCCAAATTAAATAAAACACCATCCATCCACTCCACCAGAGTTGCCAGTGTTGCCCCTTTGTTCGGTCATGCAAAGGTTTTCTTCCGTAGATTTTCTTCCAGTCAACAGTGGACCGGAATCACAGACATAACTCCACAGACATATAAAGAGTAATAAATGTCTGTGCATAACTGTTATTGTCTGTGAACTGAATGAAAAATGAGTACAGTGCTACAAGGTGCTTTTGGCGCGGGGCCAAAATCGGAACAAATAATAGTGCGCAACATTCCTATAGCAACCCTCTTACCTCTGTCTGACACCTTTCTTTTTTAGGGTTCCGTAGTTCTGACAAGGAACCCTTATAGTTTCGTCATGTCCGTCTGTCTGTCTGTCCGAGGTTTTACTAAGAGACCGTTAGTATACATACATACTAAAAAGCTGTAAAAAGTGGTAAAATAAAATTATGGAAAATATTTTTTTTTAGGGTAGCTCCCCTACGTGTGATGTGGGGATGAATATTTTTTTCGTCGTCTACCCCATCATCATCGTTGAATAGGTCTTCTAAAATGACTTGAGGGTTGCTAAAAATATTTTTCGATTTAATGCTCCATTTACGAAATATTAAACTTTAAAGTGCAAATTTTTGTTCCAGTAAGGCTCTAAAAGCTAAACTGCTGGCTTGAAAAGTCTGGAAAAATTCACGATGATAGTGCATTTCATGAACTCTATAGGAAAATTGTAGCAGTTACGATAACTTTATTAGTTTAGCAGTAATAGTCGTTGAACTTGGGTGTTGGATAATTTTGTACCAAATACAAAATGCTTAGCATTAATCCTATAAAGTGACTAAGATGAAGTAGTTGCTGGTTTATAACGGGTAAAGTCATGCATTGAAAAAAAAAATGAAATGGAGAAAAAAAAAACATAATAAATTATCATAAGTTTCACAATACTGCCGCTAGATGGTGCTGTACCAACGGGTTACAGGTTCGGGTTATCTTTATTACCATTACCTACTTATATTCATACTATAGAACAACAGAATCGTACTATATTGTTATAACGGGCTACTACGGAACCCCACACTGTGCGAGGCCCGACACGCACTTGGCTTGGCCGGTTTTCTAAGATTGTGCCTGTGACGGCCTGTGATGTGAGATAAATAAAGATGTATGATTCCGTCGCATGCCTGCAGTGCCGCGTCTGCGACACTTCTTTAGTGAAACGGACTCTGTTCATATAATGAAATGAAACTACAAAGTATTTCTTAGGCATCCATACATCAAAATGCTCAGTATTATAGACTCCATAGGAAATTAAATAAAAATCTTTTTATAATTTAAAAAGTAATATTGTGCATAAATTATAGTGTGCGGCGGAATGTAAATGCTATTATGGTTACCCGGCTGCCCGTCTGATGGCGCCCGCGCAAACTCCAGTTTTGGATTGTAATAACTTCGATCAATAATAGATTATTGATCGAAGAATTTATAGTTCACCAGCAGCGAGGGAATCAGAGGGAATGTGCGCGCGCTCTAACTAAAATAGTATATTTCATTACAAGTGCGGAAAGGCTGTCATTGCAAAGAGTTCCGACAAATGTCTACCCGAGCCGAGGCGCAGCCGAAGGCGAGGTTGACAGTCGGAACAAGTTGCAATGACGGTCCACATCCCGAACGCTATACGTCCCTGCAATACACCACTTTTTGAGCAACTGTATTAAAAAAATCTGTTCAATTGTAAGTAATTTGTGTGATCTGCGATATAGTGTGATTCCTAATCACCTGCGTTTCTTTTAGAGTCCCCGTTTCACCCAGTTTTTCCCAGTTTCCGCGGCTATAAGTGGCGCCAAACTGTTTTTGAGAAAGAAACAAAATTAAATGAAACAGTAAGGGACGCGACCATAGCGTGTTCACGCGATAGCAAAAACGGGTGTCCCGCAGAACACTATTACTCCTAGATGTGTCCTATTAAAACGCGAATAAATAAAAATAATTTATTATTGCGCGAATTTACGAGGCGAGCTACCGTGGTGTACCTAGTTTGGCACTGGCATGGTTGGTACCCAACAACCATGGATGTCAGAGACGCTCAATTTTTGCTGTCGGGGAAATATTTGGATGACGTATTTTATAGATTTATATATTTTACTAGCTTCTGCCCGCGTCTTCGTCCGCGTGAAATTGCTTGTTCCCCCGACCCACCCCGTCGCATCTCATCGCCTGCCCGCCTTATTACTTCGTTTTTGCTTAGCGTTCTTTCTGCCTTTTTTTCTTTTTGCTCGGCTCCTAAGGGTCATAGCGTGATGTTGAATAGCCTTCCTCGAGAATTGGGCTTACAAATACAAAAGTTTTTTTCAAATCCGACTGGTAAGTAGTTCCAGAGGGGTAATCTCACTCCTACATACAAACTTACAAACTTTACTTCTTCATAATACTATTATAATTTATCTAGATTTTCGCGCGACCTGCGATTGTCAGTTAGGACACCCACTCGAGTTCAATATGTTTGATCGCGCGGACACGCGATGGTCGCGTCGCTTCCTCGCGCGATGATCGCGCATTCGCGTTCTATTAGGACGATGCCTCAGAGGCATAACCTACTCGAAACAGCCATGACCAAAAGCTACATACTGTGCATTTTAAAATGCATAATTATGTCCAAGATTCAAATTTTTTCTCTAAAAAAAAAACATCTGGTTTTAAAAAGCGTGTGTAAAAATTACCCTTATCTAACGAAACCGAGAGTTACTTGTTCTTCCCGTTATTAAAATCGCTATTTGCACTGGAAATACTTGGAAACTTTCTGGTTACGGAGTTAATGAAGTTCCAAAGTTCCAATTATTTTTACGATAACAGTTAGGTAGGTAGCTAAAAATGTCAATGTTTTGCTTGTGTTACATTACCGTAAACGCAACACAGCGAAATTTCAAAATAATTAAAAGTCGTTTCTTATCAGCTATTTTTGCACTGTCACTTAGTATGCTCAGTTAGTTGACTTACAGAATGCGTAAATGACGGCTTCGATGGGTCTCTATCAATCTATACAATACTTACATCTTGTTTATCATAACAAAAAATTAGTTTCCTCAGAATAAAATCATAACCTGTCAAAAAGCCATTTGCTATTCGTTATTGTCAGGTGTTTTAAACACAATTACTATTAGCGTAAGCTAGTAGAGCTTCGAGTAGATTACTACCAAATATTTATAATATACTGATAAAAGTAAATAAACTTGAGCGAGCAACACTTTTATACAAAACCCGCGGATTTGACAGAATGAACATCACAGACCTTTCGGACGGACCTCCGGCGCGATCTCATGGCGGCATGGAAAGAGCGACTGTCGCAACCCAGCGCAGGTCACGCCACGACAGTGGCGATAAGACCCCTCTTTGAGGAGTGGCTAGAGAGGCGTCACGGCGCCCTCACCTACCGTCTGACGCAGGTCCTCACCGGACACGGATGTTTCGGGAGGTTCTTGCACATCATCAGGCAGGAGGTGTCCTCGTATAGGCGATCCGCAGCGGCGGCGACCTCTCGCGTCCGGCCCTGGTGCAAGCCATGGTCCGGAGCGAGAGGGAGTGGGAGGCAGTCACCTACCTCCTTTTGCGAAGCAGTCATGCTAGCGAAGGAGGCGGGAT
Organism: Oligia latruncula; assembly: GCA_948474745.1. Lineage (NCBI taxonomy): Eukaryota > Metazoa > Arthropoda > Insecta > Lepidoptera > Noctuidae > Oligia > Oligia latruncula. The sequence goes on along the minus strand of OX419683.1, from coordinate 1,226,420 downwards.
GGATGAGGGAGAGGAGAGAGCCTCCCGTCTCAGCCGCCGCGGGAGACGCTCCGGGCGTCGCGTCGGGAGCCACGGGACGACTCCCGGCCACCGTAGGCGCGGGCCTGCGGACGGAGAGTATTGGGTAGCTCACCGTCCGATCAGGACCAGGCCCTTGCCGGACGGTGTACGTGTTCCACACGCGCCTCAAAGAGATGTCAGCATCATCTGAAGGGGCCCATTAGGGCCGAAGCCTGCCGGGTCAGCGGGATTGTCCGAAAGGGTTACCGCTGGCCCGGAACATAAAGGACTAAGGAAGGAACACGGGTGGGTTTTAGTCAGTAAGAGTCTGACACTCCCTTCCGATCCATCCAGAGCGGGAGGAGTCATATGATGATTTACCACCCAAAAAAAAACCTATTATCACAGAGTAGGTAGGTACATTTTATTATAGCGTAATGAACATGTACTGTATTTTAAATGTATGTATGTACGTATGCACGTATGTATGTACATAAAAAAAATAGAATAGAATAGAATCTATTTATTTGTCAGAATATTGTACAAAGTTGTTATGTGCATTTAGCCTGCATTATGTATTACGATCATAATATTCTGCCGTTTCCGGCGTACAAATATGGTTTGTAAAATTATGGGTCATCATTACATTAAAATTAAATTATAATCATTAGAATTAGAATTACAAATAAATTAAATATATTGAACAATAGTTAGTTTATAAAGTCAAGGAGATAAAATATGATAAGGCAATAATGTTAAATATTTAGGTTAATTTTTCATTCATAAAATTTTATTTAATGTCATGTTTATTTCATTTTGGTACTCAACAATGTCGTCATTTTCATTTATAATACTGAGAGTCTATTATAGTATGCAATTGTGGGAAGTTACAGTAGGCAAGTCATTAACATATACCAAGAATAAAAGCGGCCCTATAGTATGGTCCCTTGGGGAACACCGCAGTTATATTCACGATACTGAGACCTATATGCGAGCTTTTGATTTCCTGTTTATCTTGAAATCTCAACACATTGCTGTCGATGTGTAAGGTAGCTTTCGACCGATTTCAACGTGTTTCCCCTTATGCCTTAACGGTCTAATTTATATATTAACAAGTGTATGGTTTACGAAATCAAAAGCCTTGGACTTAAATACAAAAAAACCGGGCAAGAGCGAGTCGGAGTCGCGCACCGAGGCAGCCCCGGATCTACGATTTTTTCGAACCGGAGCAAAACCTTGATAGTGGCGCCCCCTCCCTTCAGTGTTTGAGAAAAAGTGTTAAAACTGCCAATGAGTAGCATTTTAGTGATTGTGTTAAAATAATAATCCTTTAATAAAACTTGATCTGTTAAGCGCATACGCAGAATACAAAGGTCTAAAAAGTTAGTAGAGAACATTTTCAAAATGTCTTATTTAAGAAAAGATAACTGGAAATCTCTGTTTCTATGGAAAATTTAAAATCGTTCTAATTTAGCTGTAACACTATTTTTCGAAAATGTTCTCTACTAACTTTTTAGACCTTTGTATCCTGCATATGCGTGTGAAGTTTCATTAACATCGGTTAATTCACTTCGAAAAAAAAGGGCTTGAAAGTTTGTATGAAATGCCGTTCGGCGTACACGCTCTTAAGATGCGTTCATAAATCACTTAGTACTTATGTGTTCAAAAACTAACTGGGCGTATGGAAATAGAAAAATTAAGTTTGTTTTTCAAACATAATTATTATAAGTTAAGATTAGATTACTTGATAAAAACCTATGAGATTATAGGAAAAGAGGCTTCATTTGTTAGATATTTCAAATTCTTGTCTCAAGGATTTGGCGCCCCCATGAAACTGCCGCCCGGGGCAAGTGCCCCGGTTTGCCCCCCCTTAGATCCGTGACTGCACCGAGGGTTCCGTACATCATATTATGTTTTTAAATTTTCACCGGCGAGCTACTCACTAGATCTCGTTCAAACCAATTTTCGGTGGAAGTTAACATGGTAATGCATCATATATTTTTTTTAGTTTTATCATTCTCTTATTTTAGAAGTTACAGGGGGGGGGGGGTTCACAGAATACATCTTCTTACAAAGTTTCAACAGTATAGTTCTTACAGTTTCGGAAAAAAGTGGCTGTGATATATACGGACGGACAGACAGACATGACGAATCCATAAGGGTTCCGTTTTTGCCATTTGGCTACGGAACCCTAAAAAGGAAACAATTGGTAGTTTATTAATTAAGGCTTTTCGTTATTAATTTTAATAGAGCAAGAACAAGCTGTTGTGGTTGATTTATTTTTTCTGAAACCAAATTGATCTTCATTTAGAATTTTGTATTTGGATAAAAACCCGGAGAGTGTTTCATGCATGACCTTTTCATAGGTCTTTGATAATATTGGTATGAATGTTATGGGGCGGTAATTATTTATATCACTTCTATCACCTTTCTTGTGGATTGGTTTAACAATTGAAAATTTTAACCGTGAAGGGAATAAACCTTGCTTAAATCACAAATTAATAATATGGCCAATATGAGTTGATCAAAAACTGGCCAAGTGCGAGTCGGACTCGCACACGAAGGGTTCCGTACCACAAGGCAAAAACGCCGAAAAAACACGTTTGTTGTATGGGAGCCCCCTTAAATATTTATTTTATTTTAATTTTTTTATTTATTATTAAAGTAAAAATACAACTTAGTATATTGTGAATATTTCAAGTGCCTACCTGTTGCCATTATTGATATCGAGCAAAAAAGGGCAAAAAAATCGCGTTTGTTGTATGGGAGCCCCCCTTAAATATTTATTTTATTTGGTTTTTAGTATTTGTTGTTATAGCGGCAACAGAAATACATAATTTGTGAAAATTTCAACTGTCTAGCTACCGCGGTTCTTGAGATACAGCCTGGTGACAGACAGACGGACGGACAGACAGCGAAGTCTTAGTAATAAGGTTCCGTTTTTACCCTATCCGCTTAGGTGAGAGCGTCCCCGATTCTGATAGCTTCAATGACTAAATTAACAACATTATTCATTATTTCAAATTATTGTTGAGCAAATCATTCCCGCCGCTCAAGCATCAACTAATTACTCCACACTAAAATAATCACCTCAACATTCAACCGACAGGAACTAGCCACAGCCTACAAGAATCCTACGCACATCGACCTTTAATATAAAAACAATAAAGTTCATGTTTACGTAGAGTAGATTTTGATACAGAAATATTCTAATTTACCTGACTAGTTCATAGTTAGCAACAGTTGAGTGGACATCGTCGCGCCGACCGGTCGTGAATGTCGTGATCGTGCGAGCGCAAGGGCACTTTGTGAGTAGAAGCCGTACGATCTCACCAGCCCATTGACGCACCGGAAATATTGACCCACGCCTAATTGAACAAATCGACCCTTTTAGACTATTGGACACAAAAGTTGTAATGTCGTCCACAACTATTTTGGTGTAACCGGTTCCTGCATGTGTACCCGCTACAGACGAATAAGTAGATTCGTGGAGGTGGAGCAGTTGACGCAGTGATTTATATTAATGTAATTTTGTTTTAGAAAATGTCGAAGAAAGTACTGGAGTCGAAGCCGAAGGCGAGCGGGAGCGCCAGCGCCGACAATGTGTCGGAGACCACGCCCCTCGTGGGCAAGAAGGTAAGCAACTGTTCGACGGCATCATGTACAGTCAGCAAAAGAGTTAGGTATGCAGGATCATCCGATATACGAGTAGTTGAAATTTATTAATAAACCGATTAATGTTGTCGACTGAAATTTAATTTGTTAAATGAGCTGTTTGTTTTCTATTCATAAAATTAAATTTTATTCGACAACATCCATCGGTTTATTACTAAACTTCAACTATATCCGACGATCCTGCATACCTAACTCTTTTGCTGACTGTACCTAGTATCAGTATGAGGCACACAACCGTGCAAGTCAACATGTTAAACTTCCTGTTAATATCTGTATTTAACGTTACCCAAATTTCTATTGTGTTTCAATTTGAAACTCTCCCTTCTCGACATAATCTTCTCTATCTAATCTTCTCTATCAGAAGATAGGATAAACACAGAGAGTGTAGTTTACTGGATTATTATTCCTCCATTCCTGTGGAAAATTAATTCGTGGTATATGTTGCCAAGTTCAAATACCCAGTAGCACCTGAGAGACAGGTGCATGATACTGGAGCTGGCACTGAGTTAACACGCACTATCTTATGTCTATATACATCTTTTAATCAACAGATATGCGTATTCATAAAGTGTGCGTATTTATTTAGGAAATGTGTTTTTATATGAATACGTTTGTTTTCTATAGTAAATTAGTAGTAGGTAGTAAAAAAACAAAAAAAAAACAACCGAATTGAGAACGTCCTCCTTTTTTTAAAGTCAGTTAAAAAAGACACTAAATTTCAAACCTCCGGAATCTTTACTAACGCTAACTAATAACTTAAAATTACTGAAAACAAAAGGTGTTTATTGATCTTCCTGAAAGATCAGCTTTAATAATTTTATTAAACCTACAACACTGTATCATAAGCCGTCGTTGTTCGTCCACTAAGCATCAGAAATTCAGAATGTTCTGGGATAATATTGTTTGTGCGTTATCTAAGCCGAGTTGACTTGTGCGTCTGTGCGTTGCCCTCGAAGGTGCTACCTGACGTACCCAACTCATTTGGTTGCTCAATTCAGCCGTGAGATGGCTCGAAACATGTTAATGAGATAAACTCATCAGTTTACTTAACTAACTGCATATACAAAATAAGACATTAATTACACACATGACATTAATTAGAGCAGCAACAATAGGAAAACAGATGTGGCAAGTGAACAGACAGACGAGAATATGAGTTTTTAGCTTTCTACATTATTATTTCACATTTACACGCGTCCAAGGATGATCCTACTATTAAATAATAATATTATGTATTGCTTTATTGTGCCGGCCCCAAAATGTCCCCAATTGTAATCGTTCTTTTATTCGATTGGGTGACCGGTCTTCATCGGCCGGTAGAGTCACAAACCGTTATGATAAAAATTCGACTCTCGCGCCGAAAACAGAGAATGTATGATACGTAAACAAGCCGGTCTTTCTGTCCACTGACTGTTCAACAGTCTTTAGTGTACCTAATATATAGTAGGTATTGCGCAATATTAGACAAACTTTTTTGGAAAGTATAAAGACTGGTTGTTCATGCCGTTTGGTAAGTAGGTACCTACACTTAATTACTTGGACCTTTTGGGTCAGAGGAAACTTATAATGTACGTACTTACGTAGTGACAACAAGCGAGCTCGAGCTAACATCGCATGATCATGATTCATAGCACCATAGTATTTTAAAGTGCTTGCATATTGCAGTCTTCTGGATATAGTACCTACGCTTTGGAATGGGCAACTAGCTTTATATTTTCTGACCGACCGACTTCTTGACAATTCAAAAGTGATTAAATGCTTTGAGTTTGACCAGTTGCAGCGCTCCACTCGAAGTTGACAAAGAAACCTTGGATAGCTTTGCAGAAACTCAATGAAAGCTCTCTGTTCTTCGTGTCGCTTATTGAATAAATCTCGTAAATATGACCACTGGGAAAAACCCATCGTTTTTACATAAGACTCTTTGAACGCTAGGATGATGGTGATGAGGACCGGCAGGGTCTGTCGATGGAGCAGACGGCCATCCTGATCGCCGGCGAGATGGCTGGCAGCGGGGTGCTGGCCCTGCCGCGAGCGCTGGCCAAGACCGGTAAGTGCCTGATGTCTTATCTTTATTTTGAACATCTAAGATCTCCCGTTTGGTAAGCGGTAACAGTTTGCTGGCGAATTAACGTATGCCCTATTGAATTCTTGGCCCCTTACAGTGGAAGGTATTCAGTTTGCCATATAGTTTTGGGCGACAGATCACTGGTAGTTTACACCTAGTTTATTGATCGGAACCTACACTACGTAGTCGAACTGTCGCTCAACAGAAGTGCCGCCGGCGCCGGAGCACTGACGCCAATAATACTACTTGACAGTTCTACTTACTAAAGGCGCCAGATTTTTTTTAGGACGTCTTATTTAAAAAAAGATAACTGGAAATCTGTTTCTATGGAAAATTTAAAATCAGTCAATCAGTATGTAATTTCGCTGTAACACTATTTTTCAAACTTTTTATACCTTTGTATTCTGCTTATGCGTATGAAGTTTCATTAAAATCGGTTTATTCATTTCGAAAAACAAGGGCTTGAAAGTTTGTATGAAATGCCGCACGGCGTAATTTTTCTATATTTTATTTTAACTTAAGTTGCTTTGCTGTGCGCAATGTTGGGAAACCTACATTAGGTTATCCCCAATGACGATAATTGGAAATATTTATTAACCGGTTGAATGCCGTAATTACAGAAACAATTAAAAAGCCATTGTCTCGCGTGGATCTACGTTATATACTAAGGGCATTTATTACTACGCAATGTACTATTATTATACCTTACTAATGAGTAAAGATGCCAAGCGAATAAGTATGATATGATGAGTAAAATATGATTGACGTGTAAAAGTGTTTGTACAAACCTACTTACAGAAATAAAATCATTTATCTTTTATCATTTATAAGTAAGTACTTTAACAATGACCTTCTGCTATTCAGTGGTTTAATTCTGAAGCTCTAAAAACTCGTTTCAGTTTTCGAGCATTTCGATGAAAAGCTGGGTCGGTCCCTACTAAATATATGTCGGTTGGCAAAAATATGATAAAAAAAAAGTTGGGCCCAAAATTCAGCTACGTGACTAGGTACCTACCGCTTGCTGACGCAGCTATTATGTCGTCACGTGTGCAGGATGTCTGTGCAGAGACGCAGCCATTATGTCGTCACGTGTGCAGGATGTCTGTGCAGAGACGCTGCCATTATGTCGTCACGTGTGCAGGATGTTTGTGCAGAGACGCTGCCATTATGTCGTCACGTGTGCAGGATGTCTGTGCAGAGACGCAGCCATTATGTCGTCACGTGTGCAGGATGTCTGTGCAGACACGCTGCTATTATGTCGTCACGTGTGCAGGATGTCTGTGCAGAGACGCTGCCATTATGTCGTCACGTGTGCAGGATGTCTGTGCAGAGACGCAGCCATTATGTTGTCACGTGTGCAGAATGGCTGTGCAAAGGGCAGCCATTATGTCGACACGTGTGCAGGATGTCTGTGCAGAGACGCAGCCATTATGTCGTCACGTGTGCAGAATGTCTGTGCAGAGACGCTGCCATTATGTCGTCACGTGTGCAGAATGTCTGTGCAGAGACGCAGCCATTATGTCGTCACGTGTGCAGGATGTCTGTGCAGAGACGCAACCATTATGTCGTCACGTGTGCAGAATGTCTGTGCAGAGACACAGCCATTATGTTGTCACGTGTGCAGGATGTCTGTGCAGAGATGCACGCAGCCATTATATCGTCACGTGTGCAGGATGTCTGTGCAGAGACGTTGCATGCGCACCGTAATAAATATACCTACAGGGTTATTGGTAAAACAGTAACAACCTCTTATCTTATCTCTTATCTCACGTGACGACATAATGGCTGCGTCAGCAAGCGGTAGGTACCTAGTCACGATGATCAATAAATATAAATAGGTCGCATCGATGTCACTGCGGTGAAGCTGTCGACAGTCTCGGACACCATGGCCTGTCCTGCTGCAGGAGCGCAGGTCGCAGAGCACGGCACGCCAGCATAGGTCCATAATTCAATCAATCAACTCAGCCTATCGCAGTCCACTGCTGGACATAGGCCTCTCCCAGACTGCGCCACAGCACCCTGTCCTCCGCCTTCCGCAATTGATTAGGTCCATAATTGATGTGTACATACTAATAAAAATAATAATAATAAAAATATGTATACGCGACGAATTGATAACCTCCTCCTTTTTTAAAGTCGGTTAAAAATGTCACATTTATAGCCGAACAGGAACCTTGTGATGTGATCGCTAAAGCAACGCTCGTGAGGAAATATTTCCATATTGTGGCATTTGATAAACAATCATTAGGCCAGTATTTAATACATGACCTTTTAGAAAATATTGGAAACTAATAACTCATAATTTTATTGGCCTATTACAATAGAACAGTCGTTTTCAGTGGCTTTGACATGTTCAGAGCAGAGACATAATTTCGATAACCGTTGATCCTTTATGAGAATGTAGTAAAAGACAGCGAATATTTTACGAAATATACGCACAAAGCTTTCCGTGGGTCAAACTGATTTGACCACGAGGAATTCTGTTCCGGATATGTCAAACTTCTTAGTTTTAGATGTGACCCGCATAAGTTTCGATCCCGTGGGAATATCGGGATAAAAGTATCCTATGTGTTAATCCAAGGTGTCAGCTACCTCCATACCAAATTTTATCAAAATTGGTCCAGCAGCCGTTTGTGCGTGAAGAAGTACCAAACATACAAACTCACAAACTTTCGCCTTTATAATACTAGTGCGATTGAATCGCACATTCGCACCCACTGCTGGGACATAGGCCTCCTCCCTGTGAGAGGCCTTGTCTATCTCAATAATATTGCTTGAATATACATAGATAATTCCGGTGACATTTATCTTTACTAGGATTTAGTTCACAGATTTTGTTTTCCTGGGTTAGTAAATACTAATAGTAATTAAACATTTTTATTCTTCCATTCCGATGATACTCGTAGAACTGCCTTTTTGGAACAATTAAAACTTAGCGGTTAATTAGGTAATATATGTACCTATGCACTATATATGTGACGTAAATTTAACTTTCTTTATTTTTCAATATCATCCAGATATTTCCTTTTCTCTTTGAATTATCGATACTGGTCTATACAAAGAAAAATGGCTTATGCTAGACTTATGTACGTCTTATAACTGCAGCCTAATTGCGTAACACACTATCAATCGGAATCTGAATCATTTTGAAGCAAATTGTTAATCTATTGCTTCATAAGTTCGAAAATTTGTCTGCTCGTGCTCAGCACCTAAATAACGCAATGAATGTTGTTGAACTGTCAAAATGAAACCGATTCCGATTGATAATGTGTTACGCAATTAGGGTGCTGATCTTTAGTTTGGCACAATTAAAGCAATAATTAAGCGATTCGAATCGTCCGGAATCTTACAGACAGATATTGAACATGCGGAGTGTAGAAAGATACAACATCTGCGTAGTTCCAACGACCAACCAAACCACATCGATATGGTAATGCGCAGGAGTCGCGCCCGGCTAACGATCGACGCCGTCTGGTATCAACACCACTCAGATCATGATCTGATAAGATTGACATAAATTCAGCATAATTACTATCATGTGCTGATATCATGGATTGAGGGCCCATTTTATGAACTAAAAAAGAAATAAGACTTATAGGGAAATTAGTTAAAAATTGTAAAAACTTAAAGCAAAGGGCCATGAATTTCTTAAACGTTAATTAAATCTGTTATGATTAAATAACTTGGGCCCTCAATCCAGACGCGTGCATAAAGTGGCATAGCCTAAATCTCAGTATTGTACTATCTCTGGGTTAATAATTTAGTTATGAATTTCTTAAATATTTTAAGAAATTCCCAAATCTGTAGAATATGACATTACAGATTTATGGCGGTATATCTAGGGCCTTCACTTCATTAATGTCTGTACTGAGGAATCTGCAAAACTTTAACTAACAAAGACTTTAACATATTATGCACGCGTCTGGACTGTACACCGTGTACAGTGACACACACGTCAATGAATCGAATGTTTGCTGTACCACGTGGACATTCGATTCAATCTCCTAGTCGGATGAATTACTTTGGCCTTCGCAGCTTATGTTAAGATATTTTACATTTAAATATATTTGAGACAGATTTTAGAATGTGATATTTTGTGACTGACTGATCAATGCAAATGTAACAGCGTCAAAATACGAGATAAGTGATCAGTTCAAGGCCCAATTGATATTTTCCTGATATTTACAAATCATGTGATCTAGTAGTAGCCACACAACACAAATGTTAATTATTTCACTTATTGGCGCTTTGTTTGTCGTATATAAAACCTTTATAAAATAAATTAGTCTGTATTTATTATTTAACTATACATAGTCGTATACTATATATAGTCGCGCCCGCTGTTTCACCCTCAGTAGTCTCGATCCCGTGGGAATAGCGGGATCAAAAGTATTCTATGTCGTAATCCAGGTTATGGTCTTACCTATGTGCCATTTGGAAATTGATTTTTGTCCAAAACAAGCTTGGCTGGAACCAAATAAAACAAAATGTATTAAGAGCCTATACTACCTCAAATGGCTTAGCATGATCCTCCGTTATGTCGAAAATTCCGCAGCATTAATTTTGAAATAAATATATGCTAAAGTTGAGGATTAATGTAAGGTCTTATGTTAGACGAAAACACGATTCCATAAAATTTTCTCGATAGAAAAAAAATCCAAAGTTACCTCCAAACCGAACAATAAACCGCTGGTATTCAAAAAATACTTCAAATTAGATCATGAAACTTTGCATACTAACTGAACTAACTATAAAGCAGGTCTTATGTTAGTTAGTTTTTTTGAATTACCTTTATTTTCACCGTAAAAAGCAAATACCTAAACTATTGGCGCTGCCTCCCGCCCAGCACCGCACTCTGTCTCGCTTTCACACAGTCCGCGAGCAGTATCGTGCGAGCGAGATAAAGAGTGAATTTTAGCTGAGGTAGTATAGGCTCTTAAGTATGTAGAAATAATAATGTTTCAAAACCCTGTATATTTTTGTTTGTCGTAAAGTTGATGAAGGCGCGGCTATAAGACTATTCCCAAATCTAATAACTAACTTCAAATCTGTAAAAAAAAATAATTCAAACCTGTCGATCACGGATTGAATTGCACTCAAATCTAACGACTGTATCACAAATGATTCTTTCGCTATGATGCCCCAGTTTATAGAACGTTGGATCTCCGTTGGTAACCGGGGTTAGAAAACAAAATCAGAGTTGATGTGTGTTGAGTTGTAGTTTAGATTACACAGAAAATCTATAACTCTCCCGTGGGCCTAGAATCGTCATATTATAAGTAAACCTTTATATTTCCATAAATATATTATTTCTTATGTTGTTATTTCATAATTTGTCGTATCTTCTCGTATAGTTTCTACCAACTCAAGCACGACCTACCTAATAAAATTATTAACTCATTGACATTTGGGGACATTCACTGGACTGTGAAGAATTAAGATACACTAACAAATAAAATAATCACAGTAAATTCGTATCGCCTTCGAGCCTCGAATATATAGGTAGTGTTTCAACTTGGCAGCACAGCCTGTGCTGGCAGTAGGTAGGGCTTGTGGTCGTGTTGCCCACAGACGCAGAGACGTCTCGCCGCACTCGCCGCCCCGGTGATAAACTAGCCCAATTAACAAACAACTTTTTGTGCCTTTTTCCATCGTTCAGCTAATACGTTGGTATTATCAGATATTTTGTTTTTGTGTTACTAACAACATTACCTTAGCGTTAGCTCGATGTATATTAATTATTATGAAACTATGCACCAAGCTCTGAACAACTAGAATGTACCTAAGTATGTTACTGCTATATATATATGGTACTGTAAAAGCCCGAACTGCGGTAAATCTTAGGTTGTAATACAGGTATTTGCCGGTAAATGTTAGTTTTCAGAGTAAAAAAAGCAGTTAATAATCAGAAACTATTTATTCAACATTATTATCATTATTATTAGTCAAGTCTTAAAACATGCTTAACATGATTTGGGGAAATAAAATGCAGAAAAATTTGTGATCTTCCTGTACGATTCGCAATAAATATTTTCATTGGTTTCTTTCTTTTAAAAAATAACACCAATCAGGCACTATAACTAGCGATAGATACGTGGAAGAAACCCTAAACGAATACATTAGTCCATTTATGGTCAATTTGGGAGAGGATGCTATCTTTATGCATGACAATGCCCGGCCTCATACTGGTGAAATTGTGAATGACTACCTTCAAGAAGTGAACATTAACTGTATGGAGTGGGCAGCACGCAGCCCGGACCTCAACCCAATCGAGCATGCTTGGGACGAGCTCGGACGATGTGTGAGACACCGAAACCCTTCCCCGATCACGCTTCAAGAGCTAAAAGTTGCGCTTGTAGAGGAATGGGAGAATATTCCCCAACATCGTATAGAAACTTGGTGTACAGTATGCCAAACCTCATAACCGCAGTGATGACAGCACGTCGGGGTAAAACAAAGTACCTACTAAAACTCAAGAAATTTTTAAATTGGTCGAAAAATATTCGTTTTTCTATTTTTGTTATAAGATGAGATTGGTTATTTCTTTTGTTTATATATTTTTTAATAAATATAATACAAAGTGACACAAACATTTTATTACTTTCATCTAAGGAACATGTGGGGGCACGGGAGTGATACGGGAGCCAAGCGAAGCGCAAGGGCACTACCTACCTTTTCTCGAAGCACTTTGTCGTATTTTTGAACCTTCTTAACTTGGGTTTGGATTATACCAGATAAACAAAATTTTCGGGATATGATGTCAGTGTTTGACTTATTAAACCTATAAAGTTTCAATTGCATAGCTCTTATACTTTAGATTTTATTGATATCTAAAATACCCCGATTTCGTCACTGACTCACTGATGATCATCATAATCTTAAGGTTCTTCCTGAAGTCCTGGAAAGCTGAAATTTGGTATGTAAGCTAGTAATAGTACACAAACAACAAAAAAATTCTAAAACTTGGAACTTTTACCCTCCAACCCCTTAAACTAGGGGATGGAAGTTTGTACGAGATTTCCACAAATTTTGATGCTAGAGTTCTGAAAATTGATATAGGGACTCCTTGTAATAAATAATAAAATACATATTTCAGGATTTTTAATAAAGAACCCCCCAAATTTTTTTTTTATTTCATAAGCAACTTTCAAAAAGATGTGAAATCCCACCAAAAACATTTTCATGTAAAATGTTGCCAAGACGAGACCGCACATATGGCTCGCACTGCCAAAAAGTTATCAGATCTCATGTAGAGCCAAGCTTCTAACTCTACACGCCCTAACTTCACAAACTCTACACCTTAGTCAAAATATGTGGCTTGGCCGTTTCGCTACCATCACAGTATTGAACAGTGAATAAATTTTTGCGCCCATGCATGGGCGTAAGGTGAAAAATTTATGTTCAAATTTTGTTTAATTTATGTTCAATACTTTTCTGTTATACAACAGTTCTTGTAGTAACGAAACGGCCAAGCCTCATATTTTGACTAAGGTGTAGTTTGTGAAGTTAGGGCGTGTAAAGTTAGAAACTTGGCTCTACATGAGATCTGATAACTTTTTGGCAGTGCGAGCCATATGTATCGTCTTGGCAACATTTTACATGAAAATGTTTTTGGTGGGATTTGATTGTCTATTAAACACAATTTATTTCATTAAGCTAGCATTCTTATTATCCGAGACTTTATGTAACTATCGAACGGCGATGGAAATCGAACTGTTGCCAAAACACAATTGATCGTGTAACGTTGCAAATTAGTAGAATCGGCCCCTCGGTATCTTTATGTGACCCTAATTCATTGCTCTCGAGTGTATTTCAAATCTTTGATTTCGGACATTTACCGGTGTCTGCGGTAAAACCTAGGATTTACCGACTGAATGCTGGTACAAGTTTAAAATTAAAGATTATTAAGTATAAAAATATCGGACTTTTACCGGTGAGACTTGGTAAATCTTAGGATTTACCGGTAAATCTTAAGATTTACCGCAGTTTGGGCTTTTAAAGTAGGTAATATAAACACTGCTCTGGTAAGTTTGGTTTTAAGGTTGCATTTTTTTTTATCCTTTTATTGCGATATACCTACTTTATTTACCCTATTGATAAGACTCGTATCTATACATATACGCAAATGATGTGTGGCTTGGCTACATAATGTAGAGTCTTGGCCTTAGCCACCCACCTATTCAGCCTCAGCTATCCTACCTTAGCCACCCAACTACTCAGCCTCAGCTATCCTACCTTAGCTTCCCACCTACTCAGCCTTTTTTTTTTACAGGATTGGAAATCATCAAATGACCCCTCCCGCTCTGGGTGGAGCGGAAGGGAGTGTCAACCTCTTACTGACTAAAACCCACCCGTGTTCCTTCCTTAGCCCTTCATGTTCCGGGCCAGCGGTAACCCTTCCGGACAATCCTACTGACCCGGCACAATCCCGCTGACCTATCTACCTAGCCTCTGCTACCCTTTTTTGTTCCGATGTGGGAAATCCTTTTTTCAGACTTACTGACTAAAAACCACCCCGGGCGGCGTTCCATCTCACAAATACGCCGGGGGTCGCGGGAACGTACGATCCTTCCGCAACCCCCAACTGGTGCCGGCCCGCCACTGCGGGCCTCCTTGGGACAGGGGGGGAGTGAGGTGTTTGACTCCCCCGCGACGTCAAAGAGGGGCGCGCGTGGAATACTACGCGCCGCCACCTCGGTACCTGACGTGTGTGGGGGCGACGGACGTAGCCTCAGCTACCCTAACTTAGCTTCCCACCTCCCAGCCTCAGCTACCCTAACTTAGCTTCCCACCTACCCAGCCTCAGCTACCCTAACTTAGCTTCCCACCTACCCAGCCTCGGCTACCCAAACTTAGTCCGAGGATAAGTACGTCACGATTGCCCGAAGTTCACTTGTCCGCAAAACGTTTGTCCAAATGATTGTTAGACCGATAGATATACTGGTGATAGAAAGAACGTGCCCGAAGAACGTTTTATACCAAAAAGTTCACCAGGATTTAATAATAGTCCAAGATATTTGTCCTAACAACTAACATTTCTATGCAATTTCAGGATGGGTTGGCGTCCCGCTGATCGTCCTGGTATGCTTCGTCGCTGCGTTCAGCGGCAAGCGGCTTGGCGACTGCTGGTCTATCCTGGAGGCACGGGACCCCGAGATGCGGACCCGCAAGAGGAACCCCTACGCCATCATCGTTGAGCAGGCGCTTGGCAAGGGGTGGAGGTACGGGAACCTATTTGATTGATTGTTAGCTAGATGGCCGTGGTGGTGATTAAAAACATGAGACGCATAATTAGACATAGTACAGGCATACTTCCAATAGTGTTTAAACACAACGTATTCAACAGTCCACACTAATAAAGAAAGAGATTCACATTCGGTGAATTCTAATGACATGGATATTGCAGAAGTGCCTGGCATAATAATGTTACAGAAGTGCCTAGCATAATAATGTTACAGAAGCGCCTGGCATATTAATATTACAGAAGCGCCTAGCATAATAATGTTACAGAAGCGCCTGGCATATTAATATTACAGAAGCGCCTAGCATAATAATGTTACAGAAGCGCCTAGCATAATAATGTTACAGAAGTGCCTGGCATAATAATGTTACAGAAATGCCTGGCATAATAATGTTACAGAAATGCCTGGCATAATAATGTTACAGAAATGCCTGGCATAATAATGTTACAGAAGTACCTAGCATAATAATTTTATAGGCAACTAGCTTTAATTAGCTGACTAACTGATTGACCTTGGCCTTTTTCCTACCATTCCCAGCGTGGTGGTATCGATGGCGATGATCATGACTCTGTTCGGCGCTTCCGTGGTGTACCTCCTGCTGGCGGCGCAGATCATCGAGGCAGTGCTCCTGTCCCTGGTTCCCGCGCTCACCATCTGCACCTGGTACCTCATAGTCGTCGGCGCCATGACCCCGCTGATGTTCTTCGGAACGCCGAAGGATTTCCAGTGAGTAGTGTTAAAACTGGAAACTGAAAACTGGAACAGAGAAAGATACGATGGGAACCTGTACGGACCGATTTTGCTACTTCGAAGGTTGTGGGTTGACTTACTTAGCGGCCAATGGCAATGGGTAGACCATTCCTCCGTCCTAATTCGCAGTGAACAATAATTTGAAACCACATTTTATGTCATTCCATGAACATGAACCTTGTACTCATCAATTTAACATTAAAACTTTTAGCTTGATGGGTCTCCTTGCATTCGGCTCGTCACTCGTCGCCTGCATTCTGTACTTCATCGAGATGATGAATGAGGCGTCGCCGTTCACCTACCGTTATGGCATCCACGGCTTCATGGACTTCTTCCTGGCTACCGGCACCATCATGTTCGCCTTCGGAGGAGCCTCCACATTCCCCACCATCCAGAACGATATGGTGGACAAGTCCAAGTTCGGAAAGAGTCTGCAATATGGATTCTTCGGTAAGTTTTCATTGACAACTTTTTAACAAGTAGGTACCTAGTTCGACATCGTTAGTCAAATATTATAATTATAATCGCCTGATATCTATGCCTGCTTCTTTAAAAAGAGAATTTTTTTACATTACGTTTTAGCTATTCCAGAGATTTGCAGAACTCGACCTGAATCAAATTCGCAAGAAATGCTTGAATAAGGGAACTTGGTTTAATGTACATTTCTGCCACCTCTAGCTGTCCTAATCCTGTACCTAATGGTGGGTATCGGCGGCTACGCGGTGTTCGGCGAGCGCGTGCTGCCCAACGTGGCGCTATCTATGGCTGCCACACCCCTGACCCTGGCGGCCAACGTGCTCATGGCCATCCATCTACTTTCCGCGTTCATCATCATCATCAACCCCGTTTGCCAGGAGGTCGAGGAGCTCTACAATGTGCCTAGAGGTAAATTGACACAAAAACATGATTCTTTGTGTAAACCAAGGTTGGTAAAATATTGCCTGATGTTTAGCGGGTAACTTTGCTTATCCTAGCTAATAATATTTTCTGTGACTTATTCTCCTGAGTGAGTAAAGTAATTGTCACACCTAACTAGATTAAAGTAATCATCACACCCAACTGGATTGAAGTAATCATCACACCTAACTAGATTAAAGTAATCATCACACCCAACTGGATTGAAGTAATCATCACACCTAACTAGATTAAAGTAATCGTCACACCTAACTGGATTAAAGTAATCGTCACACCTAACTAGATTAAAGTAATCGTCACACCTAACTAGATTAAAGTAATCGTCACACCTAACTGGATTAAAGTAATCGTCACACCTAACTAGATTAAAGTAATCGTCACACCTAACTGGATTAAAGTAATCGTCACACCTAACTAGATTAAAGTAATCGTCACACCTAACTAGATTAAAGTAATCGTCACACCTAACTGGATTAAAGTAATCGTCACACCTAACTAGATTAAAGTAATCGTCACACCTAACTGGATTAAAGTAATCGTCACACCTAACTAGATTAAAGTAATCGTCACACCTAACTGGATTAAAGTAATCGTCACACCTAACTAGATTAAAGTAATCGTCACACCTAACTAGATTAAAGTAATCGTCACACCTAACTGGATTAAAGTAATCGTCACACCTAACTAGATTAAAGTAATCGTCACACCTAACTGGATTAAAGCTATTCTGTTTAGCTATAATTATAATAGTTTTAGTAGGTACTTCCCAGGTATTAATTCTAGTTCTTCACAGATTCCACAGGCTGGCGCATGACGGTGCGCGTTTCCATCATGCTGGGGATCCTGTTCATCGGCGAGAGCATCCCGCGGTTCCACACGCTGCTGGCGCTCATCGGCGCCACCACCATCGCACTGCTCACCTACATCCTGCCCTCCGTCTGCTACCTGAAGCTCATCAGCCAGCCCGTGCCGGAGGGGCAGACGCCCATGTGAGTACTCGCGGACAATATTATAGCGGCGGTTTTATTTGCCATTTGCCAATAATTTAGGGTTGATGATTTTGTTCTTCATTATTGAAAGTTTTGCTGTTAAACAAATACGGGTCAGGGATTGAGGCCCAATGAGAAATTTTCTGACATATTTAGTTCGAAACGATGTTTTTTCTCGAATAAACCACAAACAACATAAAGGGCGGAATTTCAGGAGTGTATAATGTATGGTAGTCTAAAAAAACAAGTGATAGTATAATTACGATGAGTAACACTTACTAATTAGACCCGATTTATTAATCATAGTTTAATATTTTATCACATTTCTAGTTAAAGAACAAAGCTATTTGATTTGTAATACAGTCATTCAATGCAAGTTAATGTCCTAATGAGAAAGCGTCAAGTTTTATTAATTGGTATCATGTTAAATAAAGCCGAACTCACTTTACACAATTACGGCTGCATCTTTATGACAGCAACAGTGACCGATCAACTAATGTTAAATCGAGAAAGCCGTTCTATCATCTGTTTCCAATAAATATGCTCGTTGTTCCCAGCGAGACGCCCGGCTGGAGGAAGATGGTGTGCTACGAGGTGGTGGCGCTGGGCGTCGTGGGCTGCATCGCGGCCTCTATCAGCGCCATCGGAGCCGTCTTCAGCACCTCCATGGCCATGCCCTGCTACTTGTGATACAACACAACACTCTCTCGGCTCTGAGGTCCGCAATAACAAACTATTATCTACGTCAATCTCAAGACTTGTCTCATATGCGGCCTTTTTATAAAACGTCATCTATTTTCTATCAATATCTTTATGGGCTTCTTGAAGACATTAGAGACTAAAGTGGTTTATTATTGCTGGCCCAAGGGTTGCAAACTCAGCTGGTGGAATTGTATCATCTCCATAACTCAGCTGGTGGGATTGTACCATCAAACAACGCCCTTTAGCGATAGTATATAGCATGTGATGGTCATCAACGAACTTATGTTATCCTGTGATCCGACCGATAGTGTAACGTAACACCTCATAAGTTTTAGTAACAATAATTGGAATCTACTAACTCGATTATGAGCGTAAGATAAATAGAAAAAAAAAATAGATAATAAAATGATAGATTTAAGTAAGCTTTCATCTTACAGATTTTTAGTTAGTTTAAATGTGTTTAATATATTTTATAAGCCATATTTATGCCATAGATTTTAAGGAATTTGTTTAAGGGGATTACAGGACCTAATCGTAAAAAACGCAAGTTTTAGAACCAATAAAAGTATATATATAATCGACTGCAGTAAAAAAAAAAACAGAAAAATATATGATATTCTTCAGGATATATGCTAGGTAGATAGTTTGTTGAAAACATAATACAACTAATTTGATACGATAGAAAAAAAATATGAAGATACCTCTAAAAACTTTCTTTTTACAATAAAAAATATAGTAATATACATACAATTATTCTGATTTTTTGTCACAAGCAGCATTTTGCAATAAATTACCAGCGTTGTGTCATTGCGCTTCTCTTTCTTTTCTATGCAATCCGACAGTGACCGCGCTATATCATGTAAGCCCCTCTTCGACGTACTTTTTTGGACACGAATTAACGTGTTCTCTTTTTGTTTTATGTAGTCTATTTCATTCACTGTTTTGCTTATAATCATATTTCTGATAAATACGCAAATTGCTCAGATTTCATCGAATCACATTCCCGTGCGTACATACTGTACATAGAGCCGCACGCATTCGTACCGATACGCATTTATTGACACTGCGCACCATTCATTGAGCAAAGAGTACTTATGTTACAGGTATGCTCGTAAGCGTTCTACACAAACGTAAACCATAGAAGAATCCACAGTTCTGGGGGCACGGGAGTGCCCCCGCCAAGACGAGCCAAGCGAAGCGCAAGGGCACTACCTACCTTTTCTCGAAGCACTTTGTCGTATTTTTGAACCTTCTTAACTTGGGTTTGGATTATACCAGATAAACAAAATTTTAGGGGTATAATGTCAGTGTTTGACTTATTAAACCTATAAAGTTTCAATTGCATAGCTCTTATACTTTAGATTTTATTGATATCTAAAATACCCCGATTTCGTCACTGACTCACTGATTCACTGACTCACTGATGATCATCAATTTTCTAAGGGTCTTCCTGAAGTCCTAGAAAGCTGAAATTTGGTATGAAAGCTAGTAATAGTACACAAACAACAAAAAAAACTCTGAAACTTGGGACTTCCAACCCCTTAAAATAGGGGATGGAAGTTTGTACGAGACTTCCGCAAATTTTGATGCTACAGTTCTGAAAATTGATATAGGGACTCCTTGTTATAAATAATAAAATACGTATTTCAGGATTTTCAGTAAATACCTAAAGCCCCAAAAAAAATTTTTTTTTCATAAGCCACTTTCAAAAAGATGTGAAATCCCACCAAAAACATTTTCATGTAAAATGTTGCCAAGACGAGACCAAGCCTCATATTTTGACTAAGGTGTAGAGTTTGTGAAGTTAGGGCGTGTAGAGTCAGAAGCTTGGCTCTACATGAGATCTGATATCTTTTTGACAGTGCGAGCCATATGTGGTCTCGTCTTGGCAACATTTTACATGAAAATGTTTTTGGTGGGATTACTATAAACTGTATTAATTTAGTTAACTGTACCTCTCAGAACTCTGGCTCGCCTTGTTATGCTTTAGGATGCAACAAATCGTCATCGTCCAAATATACGGTTTACGTTAAGTCTAACGAGTGGTTTTATTAAATTTGTTAGTTACTATCCCAAGGTTACAGACCACTGCTAGTGATCATTCTGTATCAGTTGTTATCTACACGTAATTGTTTACGTCCGATCGAGAAGTATTACGCATTATAATGAAGTAAAATTGTGATTTTCCTTCAGCATGTTATTATTACAAGTATTTGTGGCTAAATTAATTAGGCACAGCTATGATATTAAAATGTTTAAGTACACTTAAGGGTTACATGTGTTTCTGAGTAAAGCTGTAACTATTCTTTGGAATAAAGGAATTGTTTAAGCGACTTTCCTGGGTTTTCTGAATAAATCTGAATGGAAATACTAGGAATATAGGTATTAAATGTATGAACATTATGCTAGGTAGGTACAGTCGCCAGCACATTAGGTACATTGATGTGCTGCCGTCTGTACCTACTGCAAGATAATACAGTTCTGAGTCTTTCTATTTTCAGATTTATATTAGGTACAAGTTTTATCCTGTAGGGAAAGAGTAACAAGGTCTTCTTCAATTAAAATTTCTATGCTACTATTCCCAAGGCCAAGATGCTTCTTAATCAGCCTATAATGTTCCCACTGCTGGGACACAGGCTTCCTCTCAGTGAGAGGAAGTGGGCCGTAATCCACCACGCGGGCCCAGTGCGGGTTGGTGAATGTCACATGTCTTCGAATATTTTGGTTCTAGGACAATAAGGTAATTTATATTAAAAGTTACAAGTTTTATCCTGTAGGGAAAGAGTAGGTAACAAGGTCTTCTTCAATTAAATTTTCTATGCTACTATTCCCAAGGCCAAGATGCTTGCCAACCTTTAATGCTTCGACCAGTGCATACCTATTATGTGATATCACGTATACAGAGATACATAATGTGTACACCGCGACCCCCAGCAGGGTGTCGTCATACTGATAACACTTATCTCCCGTGGACGACACATTGTCAAAGACATCTGTGTCACTCGCCACCGGGATGAGCATTTCTTATACGATGCTACTTAAGATACTAGGCCCAACTAGGCTGAAGTAATTGTGCCATATCAACCGTGGATTTATTTGGTCAGAATGAAAATTAAAACAAAAAGCTGTTTTGACTTCGAAATGCAATCGATAGGTGACATAGGACCAAATGACAAAGAGATACCTTTCTTTCAGCCTAATTTGATGAAATCAAACGTTCCGTCCAAAAACTTATCATCCTCATGTTTAGTATACTGTTAAGTCTTAATGTAAAATCACAGAAGGTACCTAATTATCCATCATTAAGAGCGAGGCCAAGAAGTGTCAACATCCCAAACTGATCAGAAGAAGTGACATACCTAAAACAGTTTGTGATAATGGCAACACTTTTGAGTGCAGTTGCACTGACACCTCGAGTTGAAGCGTGCAGAAGGTTCAATATGACCACTAACCATAACTAAATAGCCCCCATGTTGCCCCGTGGCCACGAGCGACACGCGTCTTGCGGAGCGGCGCGGCGCGGCAGACGGAAACTATAGTGCCACGCGCGCGTGTCGCTTGACGCAAGTCGCGACGCTTGAGGTTTTTCTTTTATTATTGACATACAATCTCGCTGGTCAACCTAGGATGACCAGACTATTCTGTGCATCCATATTATTAATTCGCAAGTAACTCTGTCTATTAGTGACCTTTTCATGCCTAAAGCACTGAACGGATTTCGATAGCACTTCCCATGGGATAATCTCCGAAATCCACGTTATGCGGTCATATTGTAACAATTGTAATTTTTAGGTTTATCTTCCTTGTTTGATTCCACATGTTCAGAATGGTTAGTGAGACCTCTGTCGTTTCTGTTGAGTGGTGAAGTCGACGATATGGATGAGCTGCGCGCACGTCGCCCCGCACTACCGCACTACGCGCCGAACTGCGCGTACGCCTAACTTCTTCCCTCCACGCCGACTTAGGTAAGCTCATTATTACTAAACTTTACAGGAAATATTTAACGATTTTTAAAAAATATGAAACGATTGAATATCACTATTTCTTTTTTTCTCAAAGTCTAATAAAGAAGAGAAATCTGTGACTGATGAAATGGATAGCCCATTTCATCAGTCACAGATTCCTCTACTTCTACTGCCGGTGCCGGTGCCGGCGTGGGTGTGGCTGGCTGGAGATTTTGCCAGATCCTGCTTATTCATACTTAAATACTTTTTCTTTCTTTATTGATCGATTTACAATTCTCCGTATCATGCATTCGAGCTAGAGCGACAGGGAACACCTATCTGCTTCACACATAACATGTATCACATTCGCAGACAAGGATCAGTAGTACCGCAGGCTCATTATGATGATGTTTGTGATTCCAGGAAACTAGTAAAATAATGGTGGTGTGCAGCGTGTTCCGAGTGACGTCACGACTGACCCGCAGCAGCCTCGCCACGCAATGCCGCAGCCGCGCACTCTACAGCACAGAACAGAAAGGTAGCAAACTTAACAATCACTACCTACTAATATGTTTCATGGTTGTATTCTGCCTGTAATGGCGGCAACAAGTGTGGTCCAACAGGTTACCAGATAGCTTTCAAAGAAACACTATCCTATTTGATCCGCTGAGCTGTTAAACGTTTTGCAAAGCGTTTATTTTGTTTAAAACAAATCACATAATTATTGTGCCTACATATTCTGAATCCTCTATCAAGAGTTCATTTAGTTTAGAGGCGTAGGTATCTGCTGATAAGGATGCTGTTAATTTATCAACAAATTGTTTGAAGTATTGCTTAATGATATTGACCTTCATTTAGTGTCAATGGGCCAAGGGCCCCATTCTATACGACAAAAGCTTTTGCCAGGATAAATTACATACTTAGATTATCTTTAAAAATATACCGAGGGTATATATCTTTAAAAATATACAGTCCGATTGAAACTTTGTGGCGGCTCTGTCGCTGCGCAGTACGTCACCCCTGCCCCTCCCCCCCCCCCCGCTGACAGGTGAATGTATTACTGCGCAGCGACTCACCACATAGCCGCCTCGGGCTGTAAAGAAGGGTTTTTGTTTGACTTATCAACCCACGTGTAATTTCTGAGGGGTCTCGTCCTGAACGGATCGTCCGCTGATTCAAAAAGTTCCAACAAATACAAGCATCTGTTATCAGCTGAGTCGAGGACATTACGCAACGACGTCGCCGCGTCGCCTTGGCACTATCTCTCCCTATTCTGTCTCTTGTAAATACGCGGCACGTTGCGAAACTATTACTGAACAGAGCCCCGTCCTTGTATATAACTGCTGCTATATTACGTAATACGCTAAAACTTTTAACACATTACTTAAATGTAAGTATGTACCTATGATCGATATATTGATAATAATTAGTTATAATATGGATAAAAGCTGCAAGCGCCCTGGCGAAATTTGTTTTAATTAATGGTTTCAACTGATAAGCGAATGTCCGATTGATGTTTTACAACCTAAATGATTAGAGAAAGCTGTGCTAATGACAACGTAGGGATCCAACGAGATTCTAAGCTACCTAATAAGATGTTTATTGACGATATCACTACAATGTTGTGATAGGTTATTTTATAATTAGGTAGCTACGCATCTTCATCTTATTAGGTAATAAATCCTAGCATTGAAGTTCTATGCATCGCCCATGACGCGTAGATATTGAAAGTTTGATAATTCTTCTTAAAACATCTATCAAAGGAATCTAAATTATTTTTATTTGGTATACTTATTTTCTTGGACTTTTATGTACACAATAGTAAAAAAAAGTTAGTTGCAACTCCGTATTATATGGTACCTACTTAATGTCAAATCAAGTAGGTACCTAGAGTACAACTACACTGTGTTAATGTTAATCATGCGGTTTTATCGTGTTTAATAAAAAGTATACCTACCTAAGAATAGATAACATTCAGGAATGTATAGCACAAAAGTAAAGTAACTTAGTATTTAGTTAATACTTGCCGAGTCCAGCCAGATGTATCGTTGATACTTCACTTGGCGTGGGTGTATGAACAGTAGACCACGCTCAGTGGTAACAGTTGATTGAACAGTTTCAATAGAATACGAGGCCAGATTGAGCTAGCCTAGCGCAGTGCGGAGTATCAATAGAATACGTGGCCAGATTGAGCTGGCCTAGCGCAGTGTGGAGTTTCAATATAATACGAGGCCAGATTGAGGTAGCCTAGCGCAGTGCGGAGTATCAATATAATATCTCACGCAGGACCCCACCAAACACACCTCGCTTACACACCACGCACACACCTACCACACACACACCCAACACACACACACCTAACACACACACACCCTCTCACAAGCGCGCACGCACCGTAACACCACACATAAATACTAACCCTAGATTAAGTTTAGATCAATTGTGTATTCCTTACATTTTTTTTTTTTTTAAATTTCATTTAATTTTTGTTTTTTTTTCCTCTTTGCTTTTATAACTTGCCGCATTTGTGTGCGAGTGCATAATCTGTTTTAAATGTATTTGCATCTGTAAGGGTGGAGACCTGGTGTCCTGAAATACAGGCTTTACGCCTAGCTTAGGCACCAGTCTCCCACAGTATAAGTTAAATTATTATGTACTGTTTTTGATCCCTTGATGTACCTATATATTGTGGTGAGAAATAAAGCATTATCTTAATACGTGGCCAGATTGAGCTGGCCTAGCGCAGTGTGGAGTTTCAATATAATACGAGGCCAGATTGAGGTAGCCTAGCGCAGTGCGGAGTATCAATATAATACTTGGCCAGAGTGAGCTGGCCTAGCGCAGTGCGGAGTTTCAATATAATACGAGGCCAGATTGAGGTAGCCTAGCGCAGTGCGGAGTATCAATATAATACGTGGCCAGATTGACCTGGCCTAGAGCAGTGCGGAGTTCTAATACTTAGAATATGAGGCTAGATATACTGGTTTTGTTACCACTGACGTGTGGGCGACTAACAAAGAAATGAGTCCATTATCTAATACGGTATAATAGGTTTAATTGAAATAAATTATTGTTATAATTAGTTTTCTTCTAAGTAGGTAGGGTATTTAATTAAACAAATCAATAAATAAGATTTGTTTTGCTTCCAGGGCGGTTTTACACAAAGAAGCACGAGTGGGTGTCGGTGAGCGACAACGTGGGCACCGTCGGCATTTCCAGCTATGCGCAGGTTCGTACTCACTACCCAGCACAGCACCATTGCAGCATCATTCGGTCAAGACTCCAACCAAAAAGATGTTTAGGATCAATCGGCATTAGTTCGGCTGAGCTCACTAGATGACGTTGGATGACTACCAAGACCAACTCTGGTCTGCCGGGTCAGCGGGATTGTCCGAAAGGGTTACCACTGGCCCACTGGCTAAGGAAGGAACACGGGTGGGTTTTAGTCAGTAAGAGTCTGACACTCCCTTCCGCTCCACCCAGACCGGGAGGGGTCATTTGATGATTTACCAACCGCAAAAAAAAAAAGACTAACTCTGGTAGATTAAATTACTGTCGTGAATAGACAAGAGAGTTTCTATTCACGACAGTAATTTCCATGGAGTTTCTTGCCCGTTCTTCTCCATAGAGATCTACGCTTTAGTATGGGCAACTCATGGACGTAATATATAGAGTTACTTCTATATTGGGTAATTCTGAGAATAGGTCGTAGGCTATTTTTTATACCCTTAGGTGATAAGGGTGGCCCTCTCCAGATTTTTTTGGAATCAAAACTTACGCGGGTGAAACCGCGGGGCACAGCTAGTTTACTATAGTTTGTTCGTGTTAGCTATTCAAAGGTTCAAGATCAAAACCAACATCACTTTGGTCAGAGTTTGGTTAGGTTGCCGGAGACCTAAAAGTTTGGTTAGGTTGCCGGTGACCTAAAAGAAATGTCGGTCACACACTTTACCATATTTATGAGTTGTGAGTGTGACATAACAGTTAGTCGGTTATATTGTAATGAATTTCATTATAATCCGTTGGTCAATAATGTGATTTGAATGTGATGAGGTTTCAAATTCAATCGCATGAAAACTTAAAAAGACGTAAATAGTTTTGCTCTTTATTACATCGCAGAAGGTGTGAAATGTAGAGTAGGTATTCTCCTCGGGGACAAAGATGTCTTCGTCTTGGGCATAGTAAAAACATACTGGGTGAGCTTGAATTCCTTGCTACCCTCAAGATTCTAATGTTAACTCCCTTGCTTCGCTTTGGAGTTAACTTTGAAGTTTTGAACTATCGCTACGCTCGGGAGCGTTACAACTATAACTCTTCGATGTGCTTCAGACTCAATTATTTATTTATTTGGGACAAACAAACAGTAACACATTATATCTGCGCAAATAATATAAACAAAGATATTATATAAATGTGAAACTCACACCGTTATCCACAGCATATATTATAGCGCCCTTGACACTGCTTTATCCCTTTGATCAATAATCTACTATTACTCCATATTAACATGAAACCATAATTGATCTCCAGGACGCGCTGGGAGAGGTGGTGTACGTGCAGCTGCCAGAGCTGGGCAGAGACGTCGCAGCCGGGGACGAGTGCGGGGCACTCGAGAGCGTGAAGGCAGCGAGTGAAGTGTACAGCCCGGTGTCCGGCACGGTGAGACTATCCATGATTATTGTATCATCATCGTCTTTCAGTCGACAGACGTTCAGACATCGTCACAGGTTATCTATGGGTATTGTGCTTTTCGCATGCAGTGGTTTTACACTGACTATTTTCATATCTTGGTTTATTTATTTCTTGGCGATTCGCTCATTGCTATGATCCGTCTTGTTATTGAGGCTCCATTGTCGACGGTGACAATTTGTATAATTACGAGTCTATGCTGCATTCAGCATATAATTGCAGCAGAGAATTATCTAATATCATTTTTGCCCAATAAATCAGCTACCTTGAGACTAGTTAATAGATTTGTTTGAATGGGGTTAGGGACACTAGGCTACTTAAGTACGCGCGTTAGTTACGCGTTATTGACTCAGTCAACCATTACTGATGAATGTGTAAACTCAGCGATTGTGATTTCATTAGTTTGGGTCATGGTGCCACGTTCTTTTATATGTCCACTAGGTCTGTGCTACATTTCATGCAGAATTTATCATAATAATAAAGTTGTCCTATTACAAATTCCAGGTGACAGAGACGAACAAAGACGTAGAATCTAAGCCAGCAATGATCAACAAGTCGTGTTACGAGCAGGGCTGGCTGTTCCGGGTGAAGCTGGCGAAGCCCGAGGAGCTGCAGCAGCTGATGGACCAGGCCGCCTACGACAAGTTCCTGGAGGAGCACTGACCCTCGCACTTAGATATAGGACCGTATTTATATTGTTGTTGTATTCCGTTGTTACTGATGAGCTTCGTATTCATGAGAAACAAAAGTTGAGAAGCAGTTGCTACACACAGTTTCACGCAACGTCAAATGCTGGGAACAACGTTGGCAACATTTGTTTCCCATGACTACGGGGTACAGCAGATCTGATCCGTTACTCTACTAGATGTGATAATTATGCTCCTAAACAAAGATGTTTTGTCCTGGAGTCTACCCAATTTCAACCTGAATTGTATTTTGGTTGCTGGTAGTTTCTCGACACGAAGTGCTCTCTACCCATGGTGATTGTTGTTCTACATAGCTATAACAAATGCTGTGAAAAACCCTACTCAAGCACTGTATATTGATGTTCTAAGTGCAGTGATATGCATGTGGGTAACGTTATCTTGTACTGTTTTGTGATAATTAAAGATTTCCTTTTGCTCGTTTTTCGTTTTGTTTACTGAGAACATCTAATACATATTATTATGTAACAGAAAGTTTTAGCGTTCTTTGTTATTGTGGTATGTAACCACAGTCTATACATCGATTGTAACTTTGAGGTGTTCCAGCATTTATGCCTAAGCGTTGACTTTGGAAAACTGAGCACAACCTAAATTTCTGAAACTGGGTAGTAGTCATTTTACAGTGCCCTTATTAAGCTAACTTCTCTTTAGCCGCCTCGATTAAAAGCCAAATTCCTTATAAATTAATATAACAATAGGAATGCTAAGAGGGATGTACATTATGTGTATGGACATTGGACAAAATAAGAAATGAGTGGCAACGGTGACTGAAAATTTCGAGGAAATCGGTTGTCAAAGTACCAATGTAATGCGAAGAAATGAGGAAAATGTCGTGAGTCATTTTGAGTATGATTGGGGAAGACCAAGGAAACTGAATGAAGTGTGTGGAAGACGATATCATCTTGCACACAGTTCATCCATTAGGACATATGTACAGACAGGAGTGTCACTGACTCTGGCAGGGCCACCATCAGGGATTTTAATTTTGATAACACAACAAATTAGTCGCTAATTAGTCGAAGTTTGTCGCCAAATATCAGAATTTCTCGATCACTGGTTCAAAAGATATTATTATAAGGGTTTATAGGTGGCTGATTTGGAGAGAGTCTCCCCAGCAGGGCCACATTTATATCTCAAACTAGGGCACCTAGCGAAGATCTGTTTTCTCCCATATTTTGTCGCCAATTAGTCGGAATCAGTCGCCAAATATCAGAATTTTTCAGTCACTGGCTCAAAAGATATAAGGGTTTGTAGGTGGCCGATCTGGAGAGAGTCTCCCCAGCAGGGCCACATTTATATCTCAAAAACTAGGGCACTTAGTGAAGATGTGTTTTCTCCCATAATTTGTCGCCAATTAGTCGCAATTTTTCGCCAAGTTACAGATTTAATCGGGTGTTAGTTTAGGAAACATAATGAGTTCAATTTGTAAGGTATAGTCCAAGAGCTAGATCGGAGACTTCACGAAAAATTGCCAAGAAAAAATATTTCAATTAATATGTGTAATATACTTCTAGTTTTATCGGTTTAAAGTCCTTAGAAATGTCCGAGAGAGATAAATTCTCAATTAAATACATGTTTTTATGTTTTAAATTACTAGTTAGAGTGGCTTAAACTTATTTGAAAACATTAAACCTTGCTCTTGGTCTATTTGGTTTCAAAATGTACAGTCGCATGCAACTGTTTTACTAGTTTACAATGTTAAGCTCTAATTAACGTTAGAATAATAAAAAAAATATCGTACCTTTAGTAAAATGTTTAAAATACTTAAACGTCGAAAACGTATTGTCAATTGTAATCTTTATTTTATAAAAACGAACTTCCATAAAGTTCGTTTAATGTAATAAGTTCCACTTTAATAAAACTGGCTTTCCTTTGTTCGGTTGAAATTCTAGAATAACTTTATGTTTATTTAACTCGAAAAAACATTCCTCCATAAGACGTACAGTCACGGCCAGAAGTCCACTTACACCGCAATGATCATTATCGCCTGCGCTATACGGGCTGCGGCGCCTATACACACATACGCATTTTTATCCGTGTGAGTGATGTTCCAACGCTAACAAACTAACATGTCGTGTAGCATCGCGCATTCGCGCTACGAGTAGTCATAGATGTGGTCAATGCTAGACAAGGATGACAATATCAGTAACTTGTTTCTTTATCGCAGTCTGATTATTTTTTTCATAGTAATGCAAAATTTCAACAAGTGAATATAAGTTAACATTAGCTAGATCGGTAACGAGGCTGCACTTGCTAATGTGAACGGGATAGGTGTAGGTTCGAATCCTAGTTGGGCCAGTTTTTTTTATGTTTTATATAATTATTATTATTTGTATGTTTTAGTAATTTATTTTAGTAAATTACTTTGAACAAATAGATATTACAATAAAGGTAATTTATTATTATAATATGATAATAAATGAAGCAAATTTTGATATGGTAACATTGTAATATTTTTTATACAAAAGAAATCCTTTACACTTATTTATGTTATTATAGGGCCACAATATTTGCCTTGGCTTCAATACTAATATTAGCCTGCATATTGAATTGAGAAGAATACTAAAATAGCAATAATAAGATAACACAAACGCTCGTAACTATGTTCACCAACCAACAATAGCGAATAGTGGAATAATTTAGGTAAACTAGTAAAGTAGTTAAAATATGAGGGTAGATTTACAAAGTGAACTTATCACTTTGTTTCAAATCTACCCTCATATTTTAATAACGACGCTAAGATTATAATTGTAAAACGAAAGAATATTCGTTTAGTTGTGGAATATTTAAAATATTTGTTAGCAACTCGGCATTTTTATTCACATGATTGTAATACTTAAAAATATTTTTCATGTTTGATGTGAGACTCGAACCCGAACGTTCGCCATGCGAGGCACAATGCTAACTACTTTGGCCACCGTAACGCTCACTTAACTTATTGAAATTTGTAATAACAATCATAAGCGGCCAACAAGTTGCCAATGTGTAGTGTTGTCAAACGTTCTTATAGAAGAAGGTCATAAGTACAACTAATATTCTTATGCCATAGTTTTGTGAGATTGCTAGTCGACTTCTGACCGTTATAGTACATAGATACTGTCTAGAAACTACCTACAGTATTTTGTACTCGCTTGTACCACTGTATGGAGAAATTGAATTCTTAATATCTTTTTAATTACACACCGACTGAATCTGTAACTTGGCCAAAAATTGCGACTAATTGGCGACAAATTAAGGGAGAAAACACATCTTCGCTAGGTGCCCTAGTTTTTAGGGTTCCGTAGTACCTACAAGGAACCCTTATAGTTTCGTCATGTCCGTCCGTCTGTCGGAGGTTTTGCTAAGAGACCGTTAGTACTAGAAAGCTGTAATTTTGTAGGAGTGTGTATATTTTTTACGCCGACAAAGTGATAAAATAAAATTTTGGAAAATATTTTTTAAGGGCAGCTTTCCCTACATGTGCAGTGGGGATGAATATTTTTTTCGTCGTATACCCCATCGTGTGGTATATCGTTGAATAGGTCTTCTAAAATGACTTGGGGGTTGCTAAAATTATTTTTCGATTTAATGCTCCATTTAGGAAATATTAAAGTTTAAAGTGCACATTTTTGTTCCAGTAGGGCGTCCCCCCCCCTCTAAAACCTAAACTGCTGGCTTGAAAAATCAGGAAAAATTCACGATGACAGTGCATTTCATGAACTTTAAAGGAAAATTATAGCGGTTAAGATACCTTTATTAGTTTAGCAGTAATAGTCGTTGAACTTGGGTGTTGGATAATTTTGTACCAAATACAAAATCCTTAGCATTAATCCTGTAAAGTGACTAAAGCATAGTTTACACGAAGCCAACACTGGCTGCCAATAAGACTGGCCGTCAGCGCTGGCTTGATATTTGCCTTGTGTAAACAGCTTTTCAAGCCAAGCCAGCGCTGGCTGCCAACGCTGGCGAGAATAGAGCGCCCGTCTATTTTTCTAGCCAGTGACCAGTGGCAGGACTGGCGCCAGCATTACTGGCTTCGTATAAACTCTGCTTAAGATGAAGTAGTTGCTTGTTTATAACGGGTAAAGACTTGCATTGAAAAACAAAACATGAACATTTTGTTTATTTTTTTATATCAGATTAAAGAAGTTCTTTATTCTGAACAACAGAATCGTACTACATTGTGATAGCGGGCTACTACGGAACCCTACACTGTGCGTGGCCCGACACGTACTTGGCCAGTTTTTTTGAGCTATAAATGTGGCTCTGCTGGGGAGACTCCAGTTCGGCCACCTACAAACCCTTATATCTTTTGAAATTCTGATATTTGGCGACAAATTTCGACTAATTAGCGACAAATATTTTGTGTAATCAAAATTAAAATCCCTGATGGTGGCTCTGCCAGAGTCAGTGACACCAGACAGGACAGGACTAAAAAAAACGAGACGTGTTGACTACTGAGATGGCGACTACTAAAGAGGAGTATGGAAGGAAAAGACATGTTGCGCCGATTACAAATAAATTGGGATAAGGGCAAGAGAATGATGGCCTAAACACATTTCATAACAGTGCATGATGTAATTTAACATCGAAAAAAAATTACTTTTATCACTTTAAAATTTATTATTTAATCGTGCATAAACATATAAATAAAAAATGGTTCACTTGAGCGCGGCGGCTCCGGATATGATTTCAATGAGTTCCCTTGTGATGACGGCCTGCCGCGTCCTGTTGAACAGCAGTGTCAGCTTGCGGATCATCTCGGCGGCGTTCTTGGTGGCATTGTCCATGGCTGACATGCGCGCTGACTGCTCTGACGCCGCGCACTCCTTTAGCGCGTAGTACAGCAGCGCCGCCAGCGTCCACTCCAAGTAGCTCTCCAGCGTGCCCTCGTCCACATCATCGAATGCTATGATGTTTGGCGCGTTCTGCGGATCATATTTGTGTACAACATTACACTACCTACTACAAGAATCTTTGGGCGCTTGATTGACGTTGACAGAGTGCTGTTGGTAAATATTCATCATTAATCAACTCAGCCTATCGCAGTCCACTGCTGGACATAGGCCTCTCCCAGACTGCGCCACAGCACCCTGTCCTCCCCCCCGTTCCGCATCCAGTCTAACCCAGCCACCTTCTTTAGGTCGTCCGCGTCCGTATAACAAGATGGGGCCGTCCCACACTACGCTTGCCGATACGCGGTCTCCACTCCAGGACTCGTCTGCTCCACCGGCCATCGGTCCTTCGACAGACATGGCCAGCCCACTGCCACTTCAGTTTGCTTACTCTGCAAGCTATGTCGGTAACTCCGGTTCTTTTCCGGATAATTTCATTCCTGATTTTATCCTTCAAAGAGACTCCGAGCACAGCTCGCTATGTGCATCTGGATTGAGGGCCCATTTTTTGAACCCTAGCGAAACGAAATAAGACTATAGGGAAATTAGTTTAAAATAGTAAAAACTTAAAGCAAAGGGCCATGAATTTCTTAAACGGAATTAAAACTGTTACGATTAAAAGTGGCATAGCCTAAATCTCAGTAAGTACTATCTCTGCGTTCATATTTTTTTATTTAAGAATTTAGTTAAGAATTTCTTAAATATTTTAAGAAATTCCCAAATCTGTAGAATATATGACATTAAAGATTTATGGCGGTATATCTAGGGCCCTCACTTCATTGCTGTCTGTACTGAGGAATCTGCAAAACATGAATTTATCTGAAGAAATACATAAATACGACTTTAACATATTTTACTTAGATACCTATCTGAATTAGTTAAAAAGAAATAATGACACAAAAGTTAATTATTAAGAAGTAAATGAAAGTCGAATTTAACTAAAACGTCTGAACTGAGAGCCCAATATTTTCGGCTTTATTGACTAGGCTCGACCTCATAGATTAACGCAAATTAGAATAAGATTTTTAACTATTTCTTAATTAAATTGTAACTCAACGTCCGTTCTTCTAAATGTCATACTATAAGAGAAAATTGATTTTCAACTTCTTCTAAGAGAAAATTTTGTAGGGTGACCATAATGTTATAATAGCAAGCTTGTACATTTTGTAAAGCGCAGTCGGAAAGTCATAATATTTGCACCTAAAAGTATTATACAGGGTTATGGGTAAAACATTAACAACCTCTTATATAAAATTTTACTATGGGTTCAAACCAGAAATCGCGAAAAAAAAACAGCTGTTCCCTACATTTTGACGAGTTATACGAACATAAATGTAGGGAACTGCTGATTTTTTTTGCGATTAGTTAGACCAGGTTTCAGACTGACTAAAGTAAATTCATCTTTTATGGGGTCTGTTTAAAACGTTCTCCTGCTCCACAACCGCAACTAATTGATTAAAGCACGATCTACACGGTTTAAAACGGTGGTTTCAAACCTAAGTTTAAAACAGTGTAGACAGTGGTTTTAAAACAATTTCGTATGACCTTTAAACATCCTTGGTAGAAAGGCCTGCGTTGCAAACCAGTGGCAGAAGAAAATGTTGGTTTTAAACCGTGTAGCAGGCATCGCGCAACAACAACAACTTCAAGGTCACCTTGGTTTGTAGATTGGTTTCAAACCGTGTAGATCGTGTTTAACAATTGAAAATACTGTTGGAGCTGCTGAAGATTGTAAGAATAGCTTTGCATTCAGTTGCGCGCGCGTGCTTGTCAACGTTAGACGCGCGTACTGTGTGATTTCAAACCGGTTTCGACTCCAAAGAGTAAAGTGACTAGTTCGACTCACATCGTTCGACCGTGCGTATGATTCATCGTTTAAAAATGCTAATCACTAATGGATATCAGCGAATTCGAATACGACCAATCAATTGAGACAGCTAATGTGAATAATGGCATAGAATATTGTGGTGAGATTATTAGCAACAGTAATAGTGAGAATATGGAGTTAACAGAAGAAGTTATAGAAAATAGTGGGGAAAGCAACGTAGTGAAAACGAGTAAAAGAAATAGACAGATAAATCAAGATGAAATGTGGATTAACATTAAGAGACGGGGTAAACGTTTTGCCAGAAGTAGTGATGCTCATGATGAGATAAGAATACCTGAAGATAAAATAGAAATTAGTATAACGTCTAAAGAAAATTTACCAAAACAGTTTGGATTAGTAAAATTATTAAAAGCAGAAAATATCCCGGACATAACAAGTATAAAATATATTAATGCGTTTAAGGTTCTTATCCAGTTGAGTAACGAAGAGAGTGCGAATAAATTATTTGAGTCAACATGTTTGAAAGAAAAAGGACTTAGATGTCAGAAAACATTGGAGATTAGAGAAACTTACGGCGTTATTAAAGATATAGACTTAGAATCATCGGAGGAAGAAATACTGGAGGGTTTGAGCTGTGACACAGAGATCATAGGCATTAAAAGATTAAAACGTCGCAACACAAATAGTGGACGATGGGAACCTGGAGAAACAGTCAGAGTAAACTTTAAAGGATCATCCTTACCTGCCTACGTATATATCTTTGATACCAGGGTGAAAATGAATCCCTACCAATTCCCCGTCACGCAATGCTCACGCTGTTGGAGATATGGTATGGACATACAATTAAAGTATGTTCATCAATCAAGGATATATGCCCAAAATGCAGTAAATCCCACCCTAATTGTGACACTACGGACTATAAATGTAATAACTGCTCCGGAAAACATATGGCGTTATCTCGCACATGCCCAATGTATTTAAAGGAAAGAAGGCTAAGAGAATTGATGGCAGAGTTTAACTGCACATACAAAAGAGCTTTAACACTGTACATGCTGCCAGAACCAAACTATGAGGAGAATTCCGAAGAAAAAGAACAGGAAACGGAAAAAGAACAAGAAACGGAAAATGAATATCACCAAGTGTTAAGTCAAGAAACAAATACAGAAATGGGACCTATAACAAAACCCCAAGATACAAATGCTAAAACACTGAAGAAGGCGGTAAGTTTAAAAACTAAAGCAAATAAGAAGTCTACAATAATACAACAAGACACTAATAATAAAAAGCATGGGTCAACCCGAAGAATAAACAAAAAGCAGATACTGTGATTAATTGGGCGGCACTATCTGACAGTGACTCTGAAATACATCATGTAGAAACAGGTAAAACTGATAATTCAAACAAAAAGAAGAAAAAGAGTTGGAAATGGTTATGGAATAAATTAGAGGAAAAAATTTGGGATAGCGGGACCAGTCTGGAAAATAAAATGTTAGATTGCGCAAAAGTGATCTTTGACTGGTTTACATCGTTCATGATGGATTACATAACGGAGTTGCCTTTCTTATCTAACATTAAATAATGGATAACAACAACCAACACAGACATTTAAAAATCAATATTATACAATGGAATGCCCAGAGTTTACGACCGAAATTTACTGAATTTGAAGTTTTACTGAATCAGGAGAAAATTCATATAGCTACGAGGGGGGATCAAAAAGTAGTGAGAACGACATACTCCTTGGTAAAAAAAAAAATACTAGCTCAGATACATATTTGTAATATTA
This sequence comes from Oligia latruncula, assembly GCA_948474745.1. Lineage (NCBI taxonomy): Eukaryota > Metazoa > Arthropoda > Insecta > Lepidoptera > Noctuidae > Oligia > Oligia latruncula. Next base: position 1,190,257 of record OX419683.1, on the reverse strand, counting down.
AAAAAATCTATTATTAAATTATCAATAGTCATTATATTCTATCTCATTCTCACTACTTTTTGATCCCTCCTCGTATACTCAGTGTAACTTGGTTTGACCCAGAGAGACCCAGACTCAGTAGATACAATGTATTCAGAGCAGATCGTGACGATGGATATGGAGGTACAGCTGTTTTTACCCACCATTCTATCAAGGCTATTACAATGTAACGTAAATATTTCAAATACTCAAATACAAATTATACACATAAAATAACTCAACTGCGCTCATCTGGAGAATATCATTTCTATCTATTGCCCATCGTAAGTGCACACGTGCAAAAGTGATTGGGATGAAATTTTTTCAATAACACAACACAAGGCTCTCGTTGCAGGTGATTTAAGGGTAGTTCTTCGAAATTTGATTCTTTGACTGATCCATATGGCCAAAATTTAATTTCACTTTCAGCTCTGTAACACATGTTCATATGAAAATAGGTATACCAAATAACATATATTTGAATGAGGGACTCGTTTTTATAAAGTAGTTTTCAAGATATTAATTTTGTGCCCAGATGAATCAGAATGTGTTACATATTAATCAGAAACAGAAATAAAAAGTAATAAATACACCGTTAGTTATGAATGTAAATTCTAAACAATAATTATTAATTCTTAAATAGGATTAAGACATATCAAAAGTATCATATTTAGAACAAGATTATACTCCTGTCATTTTTTATAATGCAAAAGGTTATAGCTAAGTAAATAATAATAAATAAGATTAAAACTACTGACTTGTACACGGTCAAACATTGGACAAGGAGAATTACGCAACAAAAGCGCTCCTATCGTGCTGAAGAGGGGAAAACTAATTTATTTTATTATTCATATGGGGTTTTGACCATACGAATCAGGCACAGATGAATCAGGATTTTGCCTACAATCATGCATAACTCATCGTACATACAGACTTCATTATTTTCATTTTTCTACACGAATCTATAACCCAAAAGCATCACACGAAATACAGATTGAAGTTTTAAAACAATAAAATAAATTTTATAAAGTAGGCATTGTAATCAGGATGCCACCTGAACCAAACACAGATGAATCAGGTATTTTCCTTCGTAACACCGGATCTAAGCCAACCAGCCGCACGTCCACCTTCTAGGTCGTCCGTTGCACGACTGGCTTCCCCCCGCGCTGGAAGCCAGACTCTCATTATTATTACCCGACCAAGTACGGTCAAGCGCAGCTTACGCCACATTAATCAGTATTATACGCCGGACACTTCTTTTTTACTTATTTATAAACAGACTAACGTAGTTATAACTAATACATATTTTTTTTGTAAGAGGACAATTCATTTCCTTTCGATATAATTATAATTTATATTGATGTATCAAAGGGAAAATGCGACATCGACCATTTTGTTCCGGAAAATGGCAAACGGACGCGCTATATGAATCAGAAGAACGACCTTCAAATATTTTTATTTTGTACCTGGACAGCAATTATTAAAAAAAATAATTTGTCCCAGTAAGGGATAAAGCTAAACTGTACAAAAAAAAATATTACATGCCGTTTTTTTAGTTGGTTACAGAAATATACCCACAGACATCGAAAATTTTGTCCCTGAAGAATTACCCTTAAACGGTCACCATTCAAACTGGTCTTCCAGTACTGATAAAAGAGGTAATCAGATTTTCGATTCTGTCATGGACAATAACCTATGTGCACTTAACGACAACACACATACACGTTTGAAATTGGTCAATGGGGCTAAACAAAAATCTTCCCCAGATGTAAAATGGTGGGTCATGAATGAAAACCTGGGTAGTGACCATATGATAATTAAGACTTGCTTAGAAAATACTAAATCAGATAAGTTTAAAAAACGGAGGAACTTTAAGAAAGCAGATTGGAAAGGTTACAATCAGAAAATAGAATCGGAATTAACAAACTTGGAGCTACCTTCAGATCATCAATCTGCATATAATACATTTGTAGATATTGTAAACTCTGCAGCTGATCAATATATACCTATGATTAGAGTGAGCGAGAATTCTCTTCAGTCAAACAAATTCATACCAAAACCATATTGGAATCAAAATTTATCACCTATTGTTGCACAGAGACGCCTTGCACTGGCAACTTTTAGAGGCAATCCCAACCCACAAAATCTTGAAGCTTTACAAAAGAAAGTGAGTGAGGCGCAAAGACTAATACGACAAGCCAGGAATAAATCCTTTCAGGGTTTTTGCAATGACATAGATAGTGTAACTTCTTCAAGAGAAATGTGGAAGCGCATGAGATGGATCAAAGGGTACAAATCAGCTACATATTTTGTTGACCAAGGTAGCCGCCAGATTGTTGCGATGTCTGGCCCCAGATTACGTATCTCCACCAACTTCTACATTTACCTCTTGTAACACGCAATTATGGCCAACCCGGTTTCGGTACAGGAAGTAATTAACTCAATAAAAGAAACAGATTCAGCTCCAGGTCATGATAATATTTCATATTCTATGATAAAAAATTTACCCCATACTGCTAAAATTATGTTGACTTCCATTTACAATATGTTAATGTTATCCGGATTCGTACCAGAGCAGTGATGTTAGACCTATCGCGCTTATATCTTGCTTTTGTAAGATACTTCATACCATCATAACACGCAGGTTTGAATGGTTTTTAGAGGAAAAGTATTTATTATCCCATGACACCACGGGCTTCCGAAGATCTAAGTCATGTTATGATAGTCTATCTAGGTTGGTTAGTCGGGTGGAAACTGGTTTTTCTAAAAGTGTACCAGCTGTTGGCTGTTTCATAGACATTGAAAGTGCCTACAATAACATAAACTTGACTTCTCTTTTACGTATTTTGGATAACTTGGGACTGGGCTCTGTTCTTTGCAATTATCTTTGACAGTATCTTCATCGGAGACATTTTATTCATTGAGCTACAGGATAACAACCTAATATGTCGAATTACTGGTACCTATAGGCATTGCTCAAGGAGACCCTTTATCCCCTTTACTATTTAATGCGGCCACAATTAACGTTTGTTGAAGTATAACTAATGTTTACATTTCGCATATATATGCTGACGACTTCATTTTGTAATGACATACAGAAGAGGTTATCCGATTCAGTATCCCATATACAAAACGTGTTAAATATTTTTCAAAGTTTGATGACAGATTTAGGCCTAAATATTTCCCTTAAGAAAACAAAGGTGTGCCTTTTTAGTAGGGGGAGAAGAAGGAATAATATCCATCTAACTATTAATAACAGCCTTATTGAACAAGTCAATTATGTCAAATATCTTGGAATGTGGTTGGACAGTTCCTTAAAGTGGGGTAAACATGTAAATGAAATCCGGGAAAAAGTTTGTCGTTTTTTAAATATTTTTAAAATATTAGCTGGTACTAAATGGGGTGTACATCCCTTACATCTCAGAAGGTTATATAGCTATAATTCGAAGTAGGATGGATTGTGGTTGCTTTTTGTACGGAAACTGTGCCAACTGAAACCTTCTTAAGAAGGACAAAGTGCAAAATCAAGCAATGAGAACCATAGGAGGATTTATTAGAAGCACGCCTATACATGATGGAAAGTGAGCTGTGCCTCCAACCGTTATTTATTCGAAGACTATTCTAACAGGTAAATTTTATTTAAGAGCAAAATCAGTTCGTAATAATATTCTTATAAGCACTTTAGGGGAGCTGTCTGAACAATGCCAAGGTGTGTACTGGAGAAACAAAAAACTGCCATTATTGGTGGATGTCCACAGAGTTTATTCAGAAATGCCTTTGTACTCTAGCCCGATACTAGATATTTATTCCTTGGACACTTTTTTTTTTTTCGGATGGGAATTCATCAAATGACCCCTCCCGCTCTGGATGGAGCGGAAGGGAGTGTCAGACTCTTACTGACAAAAACCCACCCGTGTTCCTTCCTTAGCCCTTTATGTTCCGGGCCAGCGGTAACCCTTTCAGACAATCCCGCTGACCCGGCAGGCTTCGGCCCTATGGGGCCCCTCCTCGATGCTGACATCTCTTTGAGGCGCGCGTGGAACACGTACGCGCCGTCCGGCATGGGCCTGGTCCTGATCGGACGGTGAGCTACCCATTACTCTCCGCCCGCAGGCCCGCGCCTACGGTGGCCGGGAGTCGTCCCGTGGCTTCCGACGCCCGGAGCGTCTCCTGCGGCGGCTGAGACGGGAGGTTCTCTCCCTCATCCGTCCCGCCACCTCCTTCCTAGCATGACTGCTTCGCAGAAGGAGGTGACTGCCTCCCACTCCCTCCGGGGCGAGAGGGAGTGACCATGACTTGCACCAGGGCCGGACGCCAGAGGTCGCCGCCGCTGCCGATCGCTTCTACGAGGACACAGCGGTGCTCCGCCTCCGCCCAAGCGGGGCAGACCTCCACCGTGTGCTCCACCGTGTCCTCTGGGCGATCCTGGCAATGGTGACACCCGGGCGTTTCCTCCCGCCTGATGATGTGCAGTTCCTTGGACACTTGGGTAACCAATATAGATGTAACTAACGTAATAAGTGATACAAATTAAGGGTATAAGTTCGGGAAAAAGACTGATTAATGTAACGGATCTTAATAATACGTGTGTAAAAATGATAGATGATAAGTTTAGTCGACACTATAAAATATTTACGGACGGCTCCAAGGATGGTTCAAGGATGGTTCAGACTTGGGAGCTGCTTTTTTTTATCTTAATACTAAAGCTAAATTCAAAATTAATGCCAAGATTTCTATTATGTATTGTGAACTCATAGCTATCTCTGAAGCCCTGTTGTATTTACTGAATATAGATCAAGAGAACTTTGTCATATTTTCGGATTCAAAAAGCAGCCTCCAACATTTGGCTCGAGTACCCTCGACTCTTCGAGGGATCCCGATAGCCATAATTATTTTGCAGTCAATTTGTAAGATGCAGTCTATGTATAAAACCGTCACCATTCAATGGATTCCCTCACACATTGGAATCGTGGGTAACGAAGAAGCAGACTTAGCAGCCCAACAAGCATCGTATGAGGGTATTAATTACACATGCACACCGTTATACTCAGATTGGCTTGGTCATGTCATGTCAAAGACCTATGCAGACGAAAATGGCACGAATATTTTGATGAACGATCCAAGTTAAAGAGAATCTGGTATAAAACCATCCAGTCTGGACCGCTTCGTTACCCATGGTTTGAAGGAAGGGAGATAGATAGGAAACATGTAGGTAGTAGCTCTGTTGAGGATGCGTTCAGGCCAAATCCCATCGAATAAGTTTAAATATTTAATGGAATAAAACTTCCTCACCAAACTGCGAAGTTTGTGGGGTGATTGAGGATATTTACCACGTGCTGATGGAATGTGACCGGAACATTACGATAGACAATATTCGCTTGGTGGGGGATTCGAAGTGGGTGCATGTAACAGCATCCTAGCGTCCCCTTTGTCGGAGGAGGCTAAGATGTTGTGTCGACTGTTGTTGGTTATCTACCAAAACGAATAGGGACAACACTATTAAGTAGGTCTTAATAATAATTATAATATTAAGTAACTGTTCATTACCCATTGTTTAGTTTTAAGTTGTCTGATATGGGGGTGACATTATCACTAAGTCATCATCATTACAATCAGTAATACAACTTGTTAAGTTAGTATAATCCCCAAATGTCATGATTTCATGAAATAGTCATTCTTGGGGATTACTTGGTCTTAGAGAGTTTTGTTGATGACTTTAATCATTATAATTCTGTAAATACAAATTTGTTACGGCCGCGAATCATATTTTAACCAACGTACAACTTATTATTGACCAGAAAATTGCAAAAAACGTAAAAAAAATTGAATTTCGCGGGCTACCCAGGCGCTTTCGCCTTAAAGTGACTAAGATGAAGTAGTTGCTTGTTTATAGCGGGTAAAGACTTGCATTGAAAAACAAAATATGAAAAATTTAATTTTTTATATTCAGAATAAAGAACAACAGAATCGTACTACATTGTGATAACGGGCTACTACGGAACCCTATACTGTGCGTGGCCCGACACGCACTTGGCCGGTTTTTATTCTTTACATCGTTCTCACATTATATAGGGACCCTATATAATGTGAGAATATAAGGTCCCATTAAAATAGATGGACAAATTTTAACACAGCCCTCAGTTCGTCTAACCAAAGATATCCAAGCAAAAAAAAACACTGATTAAAGTGATTTTACTTTGACGTAGAATAATAAATTAGTGTATTTTCGTTAGCTGATTATTTTTTTTTGTAAGTATCTATGCGTTTTTCTTATACATTTTTTTACGATCGTCCTTATTTTGGTGGTCTGAATGATTTCTAAAAATTTGTCCATCTATTTTAATGGGACCTTATATATAATTATATAAGGTCCCATTAAATTCAAAAGATGATGGTAACTAATATTTTTGTAAAATATAATTTAAAAAGAGTGTCCATGGAGTTTCTTGCCCGTTCTTCTCCATGGGTACCTAGGCTTTGTAATGGGTCATATTTTCTCACTGACTGACTTCTTGACAATTCAAAAGTGCCTGTTAATGGTTTAATTAAATTAAATGCGTTTGAGTTTGAGTTTGAAAGCGTTGGTAAACAATTTAGGGGATGTTACATCCCCCTGTCTCACCACCCTGAGCAGTTGGATGGGGCTGGTTTTCTGATCCTGGATCTGGACAGTCATCGTTGCAGCGTCATACAAACATCTCAACACTTCGATGTAGAGCCAGTCAATTCGACATCGTTGCAGAGAGGCCAGAATTGCCCATATTTCAATGGAGTCGAAGGCTTTCTCGTAGTCCACAAATGCCATACACATCGGCTGATTGTGCTCCTCGGTCTTTTGTACCATTTGTCGAACAGTATGAATTGGTCTACGGTACTGAAGCCTTTTCGAAAACCGGCTTGTTCTGGCGGCTGGAACTCGTCAATTCTCCTGGCGAGACGGTTCGTGACGACTCTCGAGAACAGCTTTTATACCTGGCTCAGAAGTGAGATGGGTCTATAGTTCTTCAGCAAGGATTTATCACTTTTTTTGAAGGCTAGAACCACCGCACCTCTGCTCCACGCCTCGGGCGTTGTACCCTCTTGGAAAACGGAATTAAAGAGACTCGCTAGCTCTTTCAGGACTGGAGCCCCGCCCGCTTTAAGGAGCTCTGTCGTAATTCCGTCATCCCCAGGTGCCTTGTTGTTCTTTAGCTGCTCGAGGGCCGCCCTAATCTCGCATTGGTCGATATCCGGGATGTCCTCCGTGTAGTGGCGCGTTAATTCGGCTCGATGGTCAGCTGCACTATGCCCCGCTGGTTTCATCGTCCGTGTTGAATATGTTGGTAAATACTATATTTGTGCAATTGTTTTGTTAATTGTAAATAAAAAAACCGGCCAAGTGCGTGTCAAACCACGCACAATGAAGGGTTCCGTATTTGGGATGATTTCCCAAAAACAAACTTAAAATTGTAGTTGAAAAACATGTTCTCACATGTAACATCGATATGTCACGGTTGATTCTCCAACTGCAAATGTAAAGGACAACGAATTCTTATCTAATTATTAGAAAACTTGAAGTAATTGAAACATTAAGTCTGTGTTAATAGAAAAGTACAGTTTTCGTTAATAGTTTCATCACTTTTGCGTTCTCGAAAGTATAGTTTACTAGCTTTTGCCCGCGGCTTCGCCCGCGTGGAGGTCGGAAATTATTCACAGAAAATTCAACCTCCCATTTCACCCTCTTAGGTGTGGAACTTCGAAAAACCCTTTCTTAGTGGAACTCTTCACAAAGAACACACCCTCCAAATTTCATGTCTCTAGGACCAGCGGCTTAGGCTGTGCGTTGATATATCAGTCAGTCAGGACTTTGAATTTTATATAGGTCTAAGTATCAATACTAAGTTTCGCGATAATCGGACCGCGTGTTTAAACTCTTTCACACTAATTTTTACACCCCCAATCCCCCTTTCGGGGGTAGTTTAGAAAAACCAAAAATGCCAAACTTCATAATTTACCTAGATCAGTATTTTTGCCAAGTTTCAAGTTTATTAACCAAATGAATAAGATTTTTCATATGACACTGTATTCTCGCTTTTCACTCCCACAGGGGTGGAATTTCGAATCGTTTGGGGTATGTTCATTACTTGACTCGAAAGATTATTTATACGAATTTTTGAGTTAATCAAGCCACGCAGTAAAATCTTCCCATGTATAATTAACTACCACCTTTCACCCCGTCAGGGGTAGATTTTCGAAAAACCCTGATACACGTTATTCTTTATTTTTGATCTTAAGTATAAATACAGTGTTTCGAGACCGGACCGAGCGTTAAAATTATTCCATACAAATTTTGACATCCCCAATCCAAGGGGGATTGGGGGATGTCAAAATTTGTATGGCGTAGTTTAGAAAAACGAAAAATGCTAATCTTCATAATTTACTTAGATAAGTATTCCTGCCAATTTTCAACTTTATTAACTCAAGGAATAAGATTGTGAATACAAACTTTCATCCCCTATTTAACTCCCTTAGGGGTTGAATTGCAAAAAATATTTTCTTATTCCTTGTCTACATTATAAAGGGAACCTCTGTGCAAAATTTCAGCTCTCTAGGTCCAAGGGTTTGGGCGGGGCGTTGATGAGTCAGTCAGTCAGTCAGGACTTTTCTTTTTATTTATATATATAGGTAGATTTCGCCATTGATTTACATAATGAAGATTGTTACTTGTTATAACTTAAAGTGCCACACTTAGGACGCGCCACGCTTACGACGCGCCATGCTTACGACGCGTCACGCTTACGACGCGTCACGCTTACGACGCGCCACGCTTACGTGCTACGCTTACGGCGCGACAAGATCACGAAGTGCCAAGCTCTCGACGTGGTCTGCTTACGAATGTATGGAGCAGCAGATTTTTTTATTGAAAAAAAAAATTCAATATTCATAGCAAGCCATGAGATCATTCCACAGGTGCATAGTGCTGGTGTACATGCTTAACGCATTGTCAGATAAGTGCGCTCACCGCGACATTCCTCTTGTTGAAGATGGGCATGACCATGAGCTCGTACTTGACGGGCGAGTGGTACTTGTTGTAGTAGATCTCGCCGACGTCGTACTGGTACCCCGCCTCGGTGATGACGGCCGCCATCAGCGACGCATCCGCGAATGCCGGCGCCAGCCGCCCCACCTGCATCATCACATTCAAACTAGTTTCAGGTCATTTACGCATGAGTATTAATGTATGTAATGTAATAAACTTTTTGGTACACAGGCCGGAAAAACTATTAATGTCCACTACACTGCTGATATTCTTTGATTAATAACTTTTCAAGCTTTTTGCTTACATGAGAGTAGTGTAAAAGAATTGACTACTCAGCACGTTTACAATATTACTGAAATGCTATTCTGTAAAAATCTCATCGTGAATACTTAGGTGAAGTGACCTTAAACTGAGCAGTCAATAGTGTCGATCCCTAGCATCAGGTGAAATGACAGCTCACTTTATGCTCACTTCACCTATCATTAGATTAGATGGCGCACGCGCAATGTAGACGCCGCGCCTTTTTTTTCAATAGTGCCAGTCACGTCACTCTGAAATCAACTTAATATCCATTAAAAAAAGTTGATTTTGTTTATCTTGAAATAATATTAATTTGAAATAATTATAAGTTTTAATAGACTTTAGACTCGATGTGAGAGACCAATTAGTTGCGGAGACAAAAGTTGCTCGTGCGCGCCCTCCCTATATAATTATACTCCATTTTATACAACTAGTTGTCCCGACAGATGTTGTCTTGTTCATACAAAAATCCCATAGAAAAAAGGACTTTCGATTTTCCAATTCTCCGGTTAACTATTAAGTATAATTTTTATTTCCCTAAAAACCGTATTCGAATTTAAGAGCGTTTAGGCCGTACTGCATTTCAAAAAAACTTTCAAGCCCTTGTTTTTTGAAATAAATGAGCCGATTTTAATGTAACTTCGTATGCATAAGCAAGATACAAAGGTCTAAAAAGTTAGTTAAGAACATTTTCGAAAAATAGTGTTACAGCTAAATTAGACCATTTCCAGTTATCTTTTTTAAATAAGATATTTCGAAAATTTTCTTTACTGACTTTTTAGACCTTTGTACCCTGCTTATGCGTATGAAATCGGTTCATTCATTTCGATAAACAAGGGCTTGAAAGTTAACAGGAAATGCCGAACGTCGTTACCAACGCTTACATAAATATAATTTAAATGCTGATCATTAATTCTTTATTTGAGTAGAAAAAGAAGATAATACTTAGGTAGGTATTACTATTATGGCTTAATTTCACTGTCATTATAATTTGTATCTTCAGTACACTGAACAAGAGCACTGAGTCACAGCTTCATATGACTATAGAGAGAGGAAGATTCAGATACCCACTAGAGCGTCTCCCTATAGGTACCTCGAGGCCATCTTTAAAGGATATCCGCCTGGGCGTTGCTCCGACTAATGTATGAGCAGCGTAAAGCGTAGTGGTCGCGTAGACCATGTAGACGGAGAGCAGACGACGCGAAGATGTCGTACATACGTCGGATACCTACTAATAGTTTCTAAACAAAATGGATCTCGACGTAAATGGGGCTAAAAACTAAATTATTAGATTTCCGTCCGTGCCTGTTGGTCATTGGTCAGGGGTAAAATTTGGCGTAGGTAATACCGGCGGCGCGGGCGGCGGCGCGGCGCGGCGTCTACATTGCGCGTGCGCCATCTAACGTGCAGTTGGGAAAAGAGCATGAATAATGTAAATATTATACTGTACCTATTTGTCACAATATTTCCGAACGCAAGCAACGTAGCCTGACGAAGCGCTATCAAGAACCGATAAGATACCATTGTGTGTGAGGCGGACTCGTTAATTAATGTAAAGTGTAAGGATGCTGAACACAAGTTCGGCCATGATTTGGCACAGCCTGGTGATAAAATTGAATGTATAGGTATGTCCGGGAAAAAGCCGCTCGGCTTAACCCAATTGGTACCGAGCCGACCGGAACATTATTCAGCAAGGGTATATGTCGATCGGTACGAGCCGAAAGAAAGCTGAATGGTCATCGCCGTCATTTGTTTTTTTTATGATTTTCAACTACAGATAACTTATTTCATAATGCCGATATAACCACACGGCGTTTGGCACACATGTACTAGGTACATCTAACCACTCGACTAAAGAAAATGGAACGCAAGCAATACTCCCATAGACAAAATTACAAAAAAAATAAATACTGAGGGGTGGAACGTGCTTGCTGTCACAGTTTTATTTTACGTGAGTTTTATCCAATAGACATTATGGCGTATTTTCGGTTGCGTTAGTTCATGGCAGCGTACACTTTAGTGGATATGTAGAAAGTAATTGCTTCGGGTCGGTTTTATTGTGTAATAAATACTGCTGAATCGAATGTGAGGAATCCAACGTGTATAGCACCACTTGCTAATACTTAGTAAGAGGCTACGTGAGAAGGCACCGAATGTACGCACATCTTTGACGCTCACGAGCATGTTGGGCGCGTACATGCGGCGCAGGATGAGTCGCGCCTTGTCCCCGATGCACACCAGCTTGTGGTTGACGCCCTCGCCTCCGCGTGAGTCTAAATCCCTCCTGATGCGCCGCGCCACGCCGCTGTGCACGCCGCCGCATAGACCTGGGGCACAAAATACAGAGAGTACAGAAAGCAATCACATGTACCTACTTACTTTCGGAGCATAAAATATTTCGGAATATTTGGGTGTTCCCCGTTTCGGTAGGTATATCTGTGGCCCATTCACCATACCAGGAATGAATATGAAAGTGAATGAAAAATGGTTTATTATTACCGACTTAAAAAAAAGGAGGTTATTTTTTCAGTGCGGTGCGATGTGCGCTCGAACACGGACGAGTTTCCACTGTGCACGGCACGAATTTCATTCGCATGTTGCGCGGCCATAGCCGCTGCCCGTAAACACTATGAGTTCCACACAACTCATAGTCAATGAATTGCTGGCATTCCTGGTCCATGCTATCGACTACATGGACGAGGTGAGCATCCTGCAGATATGCCGGTCGAATTACAAGGAGGACGAGATCAGCAGCGGAAAACTGTTACTGTTCCAGTCACTTGGGAAACTCGACCAGATGCTGTCTCGCCGCAGAGATAGAACCAAGAAGATTGTTCAAGATATCATCGATATGTTGAAGAAGACTGACCCGGACGACGTGCCAGATTTCGTGGCGAGGGAGCTAAGTAAACTGCCCCCCGTCACGTCCGATCACGTCGACGTTACGCGGCTGCTAAAGGACATCACTTCCTTGAAAGCGGAGATGACCAAGATGCAGTCCAGAATGGAAGTATCAGAAAAAACCAATACTGAACTACGTGCAGAAATAGCATCATTGCGCAACATTGGTTAAGTAATTGGGTCACCTGAGGTCTCAAAGGTGAACACACGACGAGGGGCGCAAAATGCATCCGTCGGCAGTTTGAATCGGCGAATACATGTGCATCATCAGCTGCCGATAACGATGAGCAAGCGCCGCCCGCCGCCGCCGTCGCCTGCGCTACAACACCGGCTGCGGAAACGTCACGCGTAGGTACGTCGATCCCTAAACGTGCCTACGCTGCTATTGTCACCAGCGGCAAATCAGATGCGTCGCAGCCTAAACCACAAACCAGAAAAGGGGAAAAACTAGTAAAGGGTGCTCAACCTGCCCTGACTGTGGTCCGTTGCTCTTTGCCAAGAGCCAGCCAAGTTGATGAGGAGGGTTTCACGAAAGTAGAAAGGAAGAAGAAGAAGCCCTGTTCTCGTAACCTGTGTGGCACCGGACCGAGTGGACCCAACATGCTGCTGACGCAGCTGTACCTTTCGCGTCTGCATCACTCCAAGACAACTGAGGAAGTCGTGCAGTATTTGAAGGTTTGAACCAACTGGACTCTAAGGCTACCCAACATCTACAGACCTGTTTGAAAGATGAATTTTGGCCGAAAGGTGTCGTGTACCGACGTTTCCGAGGACGGTTATACGCGACACCACGCGCCGACAATGTTACGTGTATAATAGTCATAGTTTTAAGGTTTTTAATATGTATTAGTTTATTATTGTATAAGATTATTTTGTGTATTCTACTATGGGCCTTAGTTGCCTGATAATAAAATGATTATTATTATTATTTAACAAGTAAACCTTCAAAACTAGTGATTGGGGCCTCCTTTTAAGCAGATTAGCCTGTGTTAGGAGACTCCGCTCTGCCATAACTTAATAATATAGTAGTAGTAGTATAATTTAGGTACTAATTTATGCATAAAAACTATTTTACAAAAAAAAAACAACCGACTTCCAAATCAGACACTACAAAGTGAAAAATAACTTTAATTTCGGAACTCGGTGTCATTGGGTTCGCATTTTCGTTGTTTGGCACAGACTTCCGAAATTACAGTTATTTTTTACTTTGTAGTGATTTGGAAGTCGGTTGTTTGTTTTTTTGTAAAAAAGTTTACATTTTTCTTTTTAGTTTTTACACTCCCCACACAAATTCGTATAACACTACTTGCAATGTAAATATCGGTGACAGGAAGTTATTATACTTAACATCATCAATACAAACTAAGTGGCAAAAATACGTAGGTATGTATTATTGAAGCTAACTCAAAAACTACCTAAGCCCTGAGAGATACCCTATCCATTTTTAAATCGATTTACAATTGCCGGAGATATCGCGTAACAAACATACAAAAAAAAACATACAGTCAAATTAGAAACTCCTCTTTTTTTGAAATCATTTAAAAATTAAAAATAATAATAATACAAAAAAAAGTATAAAGTGTATTGCAGGAGAAGGTTTTAGCACGTGTAGTGCGCATGAGTGGCGGCCATGCACCGCCGAGCGGGCGGCTGCACGCGCTCGCGGCGCTCAGCAGCTATCACTCGCAGAGGCCAAAGATGACGCGAGCAGGAGTTACAGACAGGCAGTTAGTGCTCAGTCATTCCCCCATATGACTGGTCATTATTTGAATGTTCATACATTCAACGCATTCTCGTGTGCTTCGTACTTGTTAGACAAACATACGAGACAGTGACTGTACAGAGTACGGCTACGGTGCCTGCGCTTAAGTTACATTTAAACTATAAACCAAATGAAATTGATATAGCAAATGCGCAAAACATCGATACAAAAACCTACTTATTTGTTTTGGTAGCATGTGACAACTGACCGGCTATTGCGTTCTAACACTCCTCATTTCGACGACATGATGACAGACCATTGATGTAAACTTGAACTTTATTGCAACAGACCACTCGATGACTTGGCCCAATCATTTATTATAAACAAGTAATCAACGCGCCATTTTAATGACTAGCATTTAAATATGCTCCGGTTTTCGGCCAACCAGCGTGGCAGACCTCCCTAATGAGTATAGGTATATAACAACACTGAGAGCGGAAAATTTTATACTCCTTTGGTAACTGGATTTCAAAGACATTAAATTCTAAAGGATCTGGAAGGATTCGCCAATTATTGTCCGTTGGCGTTAGTCTCTTAGGCAGTCAGGCAGGGCAGAGCTCTGGCGCCATGTGTTAGGAGGGTGGGGAGTCACCGGAAGGGAATGATGCAAGGATGCAACTGTTGCTTTATTTCTATCCGGAAAACCATTCAAGATTTTCTAAAAATGAAATGTTTGACAAAAGCGTAGGAATAGAAATATAGCCGTACAAGCATCGCCAGGCCGCGGCCAAAATCAGAACTAACGCCGCCATCTTGTTTTTCCAAAATCGGAACTAATGCCGCCATCTTGTTTTTCCAATACCACTCACAAAACAACTGTTTACCAATAACGCCCCCCTATCAATGTTCTCAAGCCCCTAGAGATCCTCGTAGCACTGCAGTAAGTACGCTTAAAATGTTGCGAAGGTATTTAGGCATGGTCGTCGGTCGATGCGCCGCCGCGCCGTGATCTGGCGATAACCCCTCCAGAGCCCAACTGTGCGTATCTCGGAGTTGCGCGGGCGCACGCCGCCGTCTCACGTCTCGCCTTATCACTCCACTTGTTTATTCTTTTGCTCCAATTTGGGTGGTATTGACATTTATAAGAAAATGACGCTGTTACATTGTGTTATCATTGAACAAACTGGGAGGGGATGGTCAATAGCCGTTTGCACATCACATTGAAATTCGGTTAGCTACTAATTCTGCGATAAAGTATGTTATAAGTACAATGAACAGCTATTTCGAGGTACGATCCAAGTTGCATGTAGGAAACAAAGCAAATAAAATGCAGCAGAGCATTGAGTAAAATTTAAAAAGGTTATCTTAATCAAGACTCTTGACCGACTTTTTAGATTAATAATGTAGGTCGGTCCAGATGCAGCTTTTTCGGAAGCAACACAGCAACGTAATGCGACGCGCCCTTCGAGCACAACAACATATTATAGTGTCACCACTGCAGCACTGACGCAATAACTTCGCATCTTCCGAAAAAGAAAAATTTATCTTTTTTCAATGCCGAACTTGAAATTATACCCAAGAGTCTCAAGAGGCGATGACCATTTGGAATCCAGTCCTAATCTTTTCATCATATTTGACAATTTATCTTGAAAATAGCAACAATACTGGTTATTGTATTTGTGATCACTTTTCCTGTGTAACAACTGTTCGTACCTCTATCAGAAGTCACGGCGATGTAGATCCTCTTGAGTTTCTTCTCCATCTCTTTTTGCTCCGGCTTCAGCTCAGGTGGTGGCGCAGCCACTGGTTCGGGGTCCTTCTTCCCCTTCCCATCGTCCTTCTTAACATCCACCACTCCTTTCACGAGCTGGGACATCTCGTAGAACTTGCGCGGAGCGTACCCGAACGGCCGAGCCGCTTGCAATTCGCGCTCCGCTTTTGTGAACCTGGGTCATTGAGTACTCTAAGTATAGTATGTTTATTAGCGGGCTATGACTACTGCTAAGAGGGTCTAACTTTCTTTTTACCACAACAACAGCGAACCACACAACAACGCCGAGCTATCATAATTTAGTATCAACTGCTGTCGTCGTCACCGATGCTGATTCCTGTGTTGTTGCTAGTGTCCTCGAGGTTTGCTTCACTTGGTAGTTGCATTTAATGATTGCAATTTAGAAAGCGTTACTCCACAACTTGGCATTAGATACTATTTGCAAGTCGATTCAAGGTGTTCTTGTTTATTCCAAGGGAACCTACTTGCTGGCTGACACCATCTTCATGGTTTTGGTGATCTTCTGAATGTTCTTAATTGACTTAAGTCGTATCTGTACCTGCTTCAAAACCACCATCGTGAGGATACAATCGACACAGATTGCGTTAGTAACTATTACTTATTTACAATAATTATTCATTAGCAAAACAGCATCAGACTTTCAAAATAATGACAATCATATGTCAATCTCGCCATAAATACATAATATGTAAATGTAGATAACTGTGCCAAGACCGTCGACCGTTGCAAACGTTTCAGTCAACCAGACTCCTTGGACGATCTACAGATTTATTGTTTCAATACATTATTTTATTATTCGTCGTTAATTTAAAGTAACTTATTAGTTGTGTGAAACAGGTTTAGCGGGGGTACCTTGTTCCAAAAAATATCTTGAACATTATAAACACTTTTAAGGCATTAATAAGCGATATTTTATTTGGTTAACAATGTCGAAGCATTTCTGTAGCCTTGCGGAAACGAAATACAGTGCACTTCCTTCCGCAATAGTCTGCATACCTCTGCGTGCGCAAAAACGAAGGCATTTTATATATAACTCGTTTGTAGAACTGACTTTAGTTCATAACAATCAAACCTGTGCTGAGAGAGGTCAGCTCCTGTGTTCAGACTGATAGTAATATAAGAGGTAAGGACTGTTTCTGACTGAATTTAATTATTTAAATATCGCTTGAACGCCTCCTGCGTTAGTCAAGTTTGTGTCAGCAAAGACCATCGAGTGCTGGTAGGTAATTGTAATTGCAGTGGTTGATGAATTTTTTGCATCAGCATGGAGAACTGATCAAACAAGTGCGAGTCGAGCGACGCATGGAGGGTCCATACCTCAGTGCAATATGTATTACATGTATTGCCATTATTAAGATCGAGCAAGGACACCGCGCACATGTCTTTTATGGGGACCACTTTAATTTTTATTAGTTACTACCTTCTGCCCGCGACTTCGTCCGCTCAAAATTCGCACTTTCCTCTAAAAATTTCGAAAATTTATGTTTATCATTTATTTAGATAAATGAGTATTCGGGCCAATTTTTAAGTTTATAGATCAAAGGGATCAGATTTTTCAAATAAACTGCATCCCCGCTTTTCACCCCTACAGGGGTGGAATTTTGAAAAATCGTTTGGGATGTGTTCATAACTTGACTCAAAGATCCATACCCATTTTCGAGTTAATGGAAGCAAGTAGTAAAATCCACCCCTTTACTTACTTTATTACCCTTTTCCATCTTGGTATGAGCCGATTTTTGAAAAACCTTAAAACACATACTTTTTTTTTAGTATTACTGAGTTAATCCGACAGAGGGTTAGGTACATATTTTTCTAACGTATCGACCTTGTCACCCCCTAAATCCTCTGTGAGGGAAATACTAAAAGTTTCGTTTTTTTATATAGGTACTATAATATATATTGCCAAGTTTTAAGTTTATTAACCAAATGAATAAGATTTTTATGTAAATTGATTCCCCGCTTTTTATCGCCTTAGGGGTGGAATTTTGAAAAATAGCGTGGGATTTTTCTATAATTTATATTTACCAATTTTCCAGGTAAATAAGAATAAAATACTCCCCAGTGAAATTGACTACTCCTCGTCATCCCGTTAGGGGTAATTTTTGAGAAATCGTGATAGGTACACTTTATTCTTTATTTTTTTGGTCATAAGTACAATTAACCAATAACAGGCACTTTTGAATTGTCAAGAAGTCGGTCAGTCAGAAAATATGAAGCTAGTTGCCTATTCCAAACCGTAGGTACCTATGGATAAGAACGGGCAAGAAACTCCATGGACACTCTTTTAAATTATATTTTTACAAAAAATATTAGTTACATCATTAATGTTGAATTTATAATTATATGTGAGAACTATGTAAAAAAGACGTACCTACGCGTTAAAAGCGTTCAGAGTAGGTACAGCAAATAGTAATAAAATTGGTAAAATACCAACAACCTCTTAAGATGTCGTTGAACTCATCATTATGAACAACTTTTACTATACGAACAAACCTGAAATCGCGAAAAAAAAATCAGTTGTTCCCTACATTTATGTTCGTATAACTCGTAAAAATGTAGGGAACAGCTGATTATTTTTTAGTAGTGAAAAAAAAAATGCCAAACATCATAATTTATTTAGATAAGTAGGTATTCGTGTCAAGTTTCAAGGTTATTAACTCAAGGAATAAGATTTTTCATACAAACAAAATCCCCCCTATTCACCCCCTTAAAGGTACTTCGACGCCTAAGTGTCCTTTGTTTTTGTATTTATTTGTAGTAAGTTAGTATCTAGCTTAAAGGTTGAATTTCCAAAAACCCCTTCTTAGTGGATACCTACTCTTCACACAGAACACATCCTCCAAAATTCATGTCTCTAGGAGCACCGGTTTAGGCTGTGCGTTGATATATTAGTCAGTCAGGATTTTGAATTTTATAATAATTATACTAATTCCCAAAAATCCTTTCTTAAGATACTAACTCTTGACAAAGAACACACCCTTCAAGTTTCATGTCTGTAGGACCAGCGGTTTTGGCTGTGTGAAGATTATATAATTAAAAACAAAATTTCACCCCCTTAAGGGTTGAAATTCTAACAACACCGTTGCGTTACCTTCCAACCATAAGCCTAGATAATAAATTTAGTGATTTTTACTTCGAAAATTAAGGACTTTCCATACACAACTTCATCCCCCTTTTTAGCCCTATGGGGTTAGAATTGTCAAAAACGCTGAGACACGTATAAATTAAGTTTCAATCTTCAGCCTAAACACAAAATTTGAAGATCCTAACTTCAAAACTGACGGACTTTCATATAAACTTCCATCCCCTATTTCACCCCTTTAGGGGTAGAATTCCCAAAAATCCTTCCTTAGTGGATACTTACTCTTCACAACGAACACACCCTCCAAGTTTCATGTCTCTAGAACCAGCGGTGCTCTGTTGAAGATCTCATCACAAATCCGTACATTTTAAAAGCACTATTGACTATAGCTTCGATATGCTGGTTTAAGGACAGTTTGCCATCAAAGAGAACACCCAGATCCTTCACTACTGATATATTATTTAAGGGGATACAGTTAAGGTTGTAATTGAAATTTAAGATGGAATTATTCTTAGTAAAGTGTATATAGTTACACTATAGTTACAATATCAACAATCAGTCAGTTTACCATTTTATATATATAGACTAGCTTCTGCCCGCGACTTCGTCCGCGTGAAATTTCACCCTCTTAAGGGTGGAATTTCGAAAAACCCTTTCTTAGTGGATACCTACTCTTCACAAAGAACACACCCTCCAAATTTCATGTCTCTAGGAGCAGCGGTTTAGACTGTGCGTTGATATATCAACAATCAGTCAGTCAGTCAGTTTACCATTTTATATATATATATATAATAAAAAGAAAAGATATGATAGATAAATAATAATTATTATATACTTAGATTAAGCGGCCATAGCAGTACACACTGTGTGAAAATTTCAATTGTCTACTTATTACGCTTCAAAAGATACAGCCCTGTGACAGACGGACGGACGAACAGCGGAGCCTTAGTAGGTAAGGGGTCCCGTTTGCACCTTTTGGGTACGGAATCTTAATAATGTGTTCATGAAACGCCATAAGTAATTCGACTGTTAGAAAAAGTATTTTTGCAGTAACTCGAAAATAATTTGCTTATACACACAGTTTCTGAAAGTCTGCTCAATACAAAAAAAAATACTATTATAATTTAAGAGGAAAGAGCCAGAGTAGCCTCGAAGTAAAAAAATTGCGTGTAGGTATATTAGGTTGTACCTATGTAGGTATGTTCATCATAGATATCCGAATGTTAATCAACATTATGTAGTGACCGCGACCGTAACAATCATATGTTTTAGGAGATACAATTCTCTTAAAGATAAACTCGTGGTTTTCAGAACCGGGGGGTTAATCTTCACCCGGAGGAGGGTGGGGTTTCGGTGAAACGTTTCAGTCATAAATCATCATAGTATCAGTCACACTGTTATCTTGCTACTTGCTGGCCCCTTATCACTTGGATATCAAGTTAAACTTCTAGATGAGGGTCATAACCTCTCGAAAACATAATACGTTATCATCCTTATCTTACGTAGGGAATTGTAGATAGAAACAGAAATAAAGTAGCCAGTCATTCCTTCTTTTCGTCGAAGATCCTTAACCAGTAATGCTATATTTGTTATTGAAAATAAAATAAATAAAACGTTTAATTCACTTATGCTTAAGTATGTTTAAAATATTATAAAGATAGCTTATCTGGAACGAGCGCCTCTGACCCCAGGAGTCGCAAATTATTTAACAACAATGAACATCCCACTGACTATCGCTTCAACAAGTTCAATCTTCCTGAGCACACCTTCTCCACGAGGTACTGCAACTTCCAACACGATTATATGCGTCTTTCCATATGCACAGTTATAATCTGCGCGCGATCAGAATGGGATGCTACCTTATGGAACTGAGACGCGCGCGGGCCGCCGCGCACCGCCGCCGCCGCCGTCCAGCCGATAATAAAATTATTACAACCATGAAACATTTTGGTGTATTTTCATAACCCTATTATAGATCGTAGAATTAGCTAATTTATAATTAACTAGCTGTGCCACGTTGTTTCACCCGCGTAAATGTCGATCCTGTGATAATATCGGGATAAAAAGTAGCGTATATGTTAATTCAGATTATCAGCTACCTCCATACAAAATTTTATTAAAATTGGTCCAGCCGTTTGAGCTTGAAGAATCATCTGCCTAGCCTTTTGCCAACTATGTTGGGGTTGGCGTCCAGTTGAGCGTGAAGAAGTAACAAACAAATAAACACACACTCACAAACTTTCGCCTTTATAATATTAGTGTGATATTCAGTTCTTTTTTGCTAACGCTACTTGAGAACTGTCATTTTCGATTTACTTTGACAAGGTTCCATTCCATTCTCATCGCAGATTATACACAACATTAAAAGAACATAGCCATCAGTATATCCCTACACTTAATTTAAAACACCTACCTCAAGATTGTTGTCGCGTCGCCGTTTTTTCCTCAAACAATAATGTTTTTGCTCGAATAACTGGTACGGCAACATAGTAAAAACAAAAACAACATGTTTGACATTAACCCAACCGGGTAGTTGATCCAATAAATAATATCGCGAGCAATGGCGACGTAGTGCGAAGTACGGCGAAGCTTGTGTGAGACAAGGCCGACCTTCATGTGACGGGTGTAGAGCAATAAATTGTTAAGGTTGCAAATAATAAAAAAGTCCCACACGCAACACCGCGACCATATTGCATAGACGAACTTTTTATGTAACACGTTGAGCTGAAGCAGACTGCGCTCTGGTGGGTCTGTCCGCGAAGCAAATCATTTTATCTATCTATCTACAGATATAAAAAAAGGAGAAACTGACTGACTGACTGACTGACTGACTGACACAGCCGAAACTACCTACTGGGACTGGGACTAGGAATGTGAAATGAAATTTTGCACACGGCTTCCTTATAGTATGTAGGGGAGCACTAAGAAGGGGTTTTAAAAAAATCAACCTTTAGGGGGGTGAAAAGGGACGAGGTTTGTTTCTATGAATAATCCTATTCCTTGAGTTAATAAATTTGAAACTTGCCACGAGTACTTATCTGAGTAAATTATGAGTACTAAGTCATTTCTTGTTTTTCTAAACTACCCCTTAAAGGGGGATGGGGGGTGTCAAAATTTGTATGGAATAATTTTAACGCGCAGTCCGATTACCTCGAATCTCAGTGTTTATACTTAAGACAAAAAATAAAGAATAACGTGTATCAGGGTTTTTCGAAAATCTACCCCTTTTATTAGGTACGTAATAAAAGGGGTAAAGGGGCTTTCTCCTTTTGGACCATCGAACTTGATATAATTCTAGACAGTTTGTTATTGCTCTTCTGATGCTTCTCTACGGGCTACCATCTATTTCCCAATGCGTCGTCAAAGTCTGAAAACTGCAAGCAAAAATATACATGAGTTTGTTTTCTTCCACGTTAGCATATTTTTGTTGTTTATAGTTTACATGCCTCAACAACGTGTCTTGTGAAACCAAGCAGTAGCATACGTTGTGGAACCAAGCCAACCACACGCATTTCGTCACCAAGTATCATTGCGTTAATTGTTTTATTAGTTATCATTAAAATACCACATCCACTGCGCCGGCGCGGGGTCGGTGGTGCGTGTCGTGAACTCGTGACGTCACGCGCGCCTCATAAAAGCTGCGCGCGCGCAGCTCGCGATTGTTTACACGCACAGCATTAGCGCCGCCTCCAGTGCTGCCCCGGTCTCTCGAAGCAACATGATGAGCATACGGTCTGACAACACCGAGGAGGTGAAGCTCTCCTCGTCACCCCCCGACCAGGTTAGTGAGGAAATGTCACATGATTTTGAAAAAACTAAATATTTTTCATAGGTTTTCAAAAGCATCTATACATATTTCATTAAAAAAATATAGATTTATTTATGTGTCTCCAAGAAGCACATAATATGAGTCACAAATGTTTACTCAATTGAATGCAAGCTTGCGAAAAGGAATTGTCATTAATTAATTAACCTCTAGCTTTTTGCTTATTTGTGTCTAGCTGAGCGAATTAAATTATGTAAACGGTTCGCAATGTTCAAATACAAGCATTAGGTCTCAGCACAGGTCCGTAAGTGGCGAATTTGTTTCAGTTTAAATATTAACAGTATTTGTGTTATTGCAACTTATTCAGTTCAAATACACGAAGACTTAATTTTGATTATTTATGAAGTACAATAATTAAGAATAATATTAATGTTACTGCAATTATAATGAATCACTAACCGAAAAATGTTGCTTATACAAAAATACAAATGACTCAGAATGGGTCAGATTTCTACCTGCAGAGTTGGGTCCTACCAATTCATTTAAACACATAAGTCTGTTCCAAAAGTATCTGTAGAAAGTATCTGTAGAAAGGGTTAACAAACTGTTCAGCTTAAATTCTTACGCAATCAGTCACTAAAGGGAGTATTCAAGTGGGATCCAAGTGTTTAGAAGGTTTCAACTTTATATCGCCTTTTTTTTCCAATAATTATTGATCGAATAACATTAATATATTGTAATTGAAGAATCATCAAAATAAATTAAGGGTATAAAATTTATATCTATTGTCAAGTGAAAAACATCTTTAAGGTGAATAAAAATTAAAGTTTTAACCCAAGGCCCAAGGGGGCTACAGACAAAGTGTTGTGTAACTATACAGACGCTATACAACGTTTATCCGTAATGACTAATAAACGTTGTATAGCGTCTGTATATTTACACAACGCTTTGTCTTCTTCTTTCGAAAGTCAAATTATCAAATTACTGACGACTGAAAGAGAGAAATCGGTGTGTAACTATTCATGTGATATAAGACGTTTATTAGTAAAGGGGTTAGGTTACTATATTCAAATAATTAGAAACCACAAATTGGCATCCACATTTACAATAACAGATCCATTTATTTCAATCTTAATCTGATGGTTTTAGAGAACGGATCATTAGGTACCTCCATTATATATTTTACTCTTCCTTTTGACTGTTTTGGGCCTATTTACTTTTTAGATTGACTTCGTACGTTCCATTTTTTAAGCTTGCCGTACTTTGTACTTTGACGCCAGAATGTGGATGTACATTATGTGGAGACAACAATAACACTATAACACTAATATTATAAAGGCGAAAGTTTGTGAGTGTGTGTGTGTGGGGGTGTGTTTTTATGTTTGTTACTTCTTCACGCTCAAACGGCTAGACCAATTTTGATAAAATATTGTATGGACGTAGCTGACACCCTGGATTAACATATGAGCTACTTTTTATCCCAATATTTCCACGGGATCGACATTTACGCGGGTGAAACCGCGGGGCGCAACTAGTACGACAATAAATGAAAACTCTGACAACTCAATACTCATGCACAAGAGTATTTTGGAACTATGAAATGAATTCTAACAACGAAATTAAGAAAGGATTTCTTCCGAATAAAGTAAACAGTAGTGATGTGACGACTATGGGTTTTGCCAGTTTTTGACTAGCTATAGTGACGAAACTGTTTGTTATATATGTGATTGAATTTGTGATTGAATGCAGACTAGTTACGTCTTTAGATACACGAAGTTTAATTTATTGTCGTATTGTTGTCTCCGCCTTGTATAAAATGAACTTCAAACTCACAGGAAACTATAATTTGATCTACCATGACACCCGAAACAGTAACTTGGTTGCCACACAATATGTTATGTCACATTGTGTTACTAGTAAGATTTTTCTAATATCCACAAACAGCTACGACGAAATTACAATAAACGTATCATACAAGAGTTCATTAGTGAATTACGTTTTATCACTTGATTTAAATGAGCAATCATAGACATAAACGTAGATACTTGATTTACAAGATATATCTATGGGTTAGTCGCTAAGTTAGTAGAAACAAAGTTATTAAGGCGGTAGATATGTTTATATGAATGTCATAACAGTGTCGTCTCCTATGAGGAAGGGAAAGAATTTATTTCAAATGAATCACGTCAAATAATTATTCTACCAGTTGTAATTAAAAATGAAGTGTAGTAAGGTACTTACCATATTCTAAGAGTATACGTAAGGAAGTAGTAGTTACGCTGTCAACATGTTTGTATATATACGTAAGGAAGTAGTAGTTACGCTGTCAACATGTTTGCTACTCAAACATGTGCACGCCCCTGGAAAAGGGGAAAATAAGTTTTTCAATATTTTTCAAGTAAAGTAGCATCTTTCGAGGCACCCCTAAGCCATGCATGGAACATAACGCTGAAAAGAAAAACAAACGGTTTTATTGTCAATCAACTCCCCTGCTGCAAATAGTGCCACACCTAAGTTACGCCCATCTTACTTACCCTAGCCACCCTAGCTGCTTTTTACATAACTTTTATTTAAATATGATCTAATGAAGCCAAGGCAAGTTCAGAAACATGTTCCGACGACTGGTTTCAAAAAATTTGAAGTAGTTTGACCAGCAGATCATTATCTAATGTAGGCTAACAATTACCCGGTTTAAATTGCTCAGTAATTTCTAATACTATCGATTAACTGATCCTTAATGTAGCACATTTAACCACACGATAACATAACACCGCTTACGTATTTATGCAACAGTTCTGAAGCAGTTACATCATTGTTAGTAACATAACACAATATCAACAGTTCTGTAGCAGTTACATCATTGTTGGTAACATAACACACTATCAACAATATAAGATTGATGTGTTTGCGTCGATCCCACGTGTATGACATCTACGGCGGTAACAACAACAACTCGATAAGTTGTTTGTCTACGACTGGGCAGTATCACGGTGTTACTGGTCTGATAACTTTCCTGGCATCATATCTGAGCAGCAATAGCAGCTAGCTCTCTTGCTCTACGTCACTAAACTCGCTCTACAATAGCAGCTGGCTCTCTTGCTCTACGTCACTAAACTCGCTCTACAATAGCAGCTGGCTCTCTTGCTCTACGTCACTAAACTCGCTCTACAATAGCAGCTGGCTCTCTTGCTCTACGTCACTAAACTCGCTCTACAATAGCAGCTGGCTGTCTTGCTCTACGTCACTAAACTCGCTCTACAATAGCAGCTGGCTCTCTTGCTCTACGTCACTAAACTCGCTCTACAATAGCAGCTGGCTCTCTTGCTCTACGTCACTAAACTCGCTCTACAATAGCAGCTGGCTCTCTTGCTCTACGTCACTAAACTCGCTCTACAATAGCAGCTGGCTCTCTTGCTCTACGTCACTACACTCGCTCTACAATAGCAGCTGGCTGTCTTGCTCTACGTCACTAAACTCGCTCTACAATAGCAGCTGGCTCTCTTGCTCTACGTCACTAAACTCGCTCTACAATAGCAGCTGGCTCTCTTGCTCTACGTCACTAAACTCGCTCTACAATAGCAGCTGGCTCTCTTGCTCTACGTCACTAAACTCGCTCTACAATAGCAGCTGGCTCTCTTGCTCTACGTCACTAAACTCGCTCTACAATAGCAGCTGGCTCTCTTGCTCTACGTCACTACACTCGCTCTACAATAGCAGCTGGCTCTCTTGCTCTACGTCACTAAACTCGCTCTACAATAGCAGCTGGCTCTCTTGCTCTACGTCACTACACTCGCTCTACAATAGCAGCTGGCTCTCTTGCTCTACGTCACTAAACTCGCTCTACAATAGCAGCTGGCTCTCTTGCTCTACGTCACTAAACTCGCTCTACAATAGCAGCTGGCTGTCTTGCTCTACGTCACTAAACTCGCTCTACAATAGCAGCTGGCTCTCTTGCTCTACGTCACTAAACTCGCTCTACAATAGCAGCTGGCTCTCTTGCTCTACGTCACTAAACTCGCTCTACAATAGCAGCTGGCTCTCTTGCTCTACGTCACTAAACTCGCTCTACAATAGCAGCTGGCTCTCTTGCTCTACGTCACTACACTCGCTCTACAATAGCAGCTGGCTCTCTTGCTCTACGTCACTAAACTCGCTCTACAATAGCAGCTGGCTCTCTTGCTCTACGTCACTACACTCGCTCTACAATAGCAGCTGGCTCTCTTGCTCTACGTCACTACACTCGCTCTACAATAGCAGCTGGCTCTTTTGCTCTACGTCACTACACTCGCTCTACAATAGCAGCTGGCTCTCTTGCTCTACGTCACTACACTCGCTCTACAATAGCAGCTGGCTCTCTTGCTCTACGTCACTAAACTCGCTCTACAATAGCAGCTGGCTCTCTTGCTCTACGTCACTACACTCGCTCTACAATAGCAGCTGGCTCTCTTGCTCTACGTCACTAAACTCGCTCTACAATAGCAGCTGGCTCTCTTGCTCTACGTCACTACACTCGCTCTACAATAGCAGCTGGCTCTCTTGCTCTACGTCACTAAACTCGCTCTACAATAGCAGCTGGCTCTCTTGCTCTACGTCACTAAACTCGCTCTACAATAGCAGCTGGCTGTCTTGCTCTACGTCACTAAACTCGCTCTACAATAGCAGCTGGCTCTCTTGCTCTACGTCACTAAACTCGCTCTACAATAGCAGCTGGCTCTCTTGCTCTACGTCACTAAACTCGCTCTACAATAGCAGCTGGCTCTCTTGCTCTACGTCACTAAACTCGCTCTACAATAGCAGCTGGCTCTCTTGCTCTACGTCACTACACTCGCTCTACAATAGCAGCTGGCTCTCTTGCTCTACGTCACTAAACTCGCTCTACAATAGCAGCTGGCTCTCTTGCTCTACGTCACTACACTCGCTCTACAATAGCAGCTGGCTCTCTTGCTCTACGTCACTACACTCGCTCTACAATAGCAGCTGGCTCTCTTGCTCCACGTCACTACACTCGCTCTACAATAGCAGCTGGCTCTCTTGCTCTACGTCACTACACTCGCTCTACAATAGCAGCTGGCTCTCTTGCTCTACGTCACTAAACTCGCTCTACAATAGCAGCTGGCTCTCTTGCTCTACGTCACTACACTCGCTCTACAATAGCAGCTGGCTCTCTTGCTCTACGTCACTAAACTCGCTCTACAATAGCAGCTGGCTCTCTTGCTCTACGTCACTACACTCGCTCTACAATAGCAGCTGGCTCTCTTGCTCTACGTCACTACACTCGCTCTACAATAGCAGCTGGCTCTCTTGCTCTACGTCACTACACTCGCTCTACAATAGCAGCTGGCTCTCTTGCTCTACGTCACTACACTCGCTCTACAATAGCAGCTGGCTCTCTTGCTCTACGTCACTACACTCGCTCTACAATAGCAGCTGGCTCTCTTGCTCTACGTCACTACACTCGCTCTACAATAGCAGTTGGCTCTCTTGCTCTACGTCACTACACTCGCTCTACAATAGCAGCTGGCTCTCTTGCTCTACGTCACTAAACTCGCTCTACAATAGCAGCTGGCTCTCTTGCTCTACGTCACTAAACTCGCTCTACAATAGCAGCTGGCTCTCTTGCTCTACGTCACTAAACTCGCTCTACAATAGCAGCTGGCTCTCTTGCTCTACGTCACTACACTCGCTCTACAATAGCAGCTGGCTGTCTTGCTCTACGTCACTAAACTCGCTCTACAATAGCAGCTGGCTCTCTTGCTCTACGTCACTACACTCGCTCTACAATAGCAGCTGGCTCTCTTGCTCTACGTCACTACACTCGCTCTACAATAGCAGCTGGCTCTCTTGCTCTACGTCACTAAACTCGCTCTACAATAGCAGCTGGCTCTCTTGCTCTACGTCACTAAACTCGCTCTACAATAGCAGCTGGCTCTCTTGCTCTACGTCACTACACTCGCTCTACAATAGCAGCTGGCTCTCTTGCTCTACGTCACTAAACTCGCTCTACAATAGCAGCTGGCTCTCTTGCTCTACGTCACTAAACTCGCTCTACAATAGCAGCTGGCTCTCTTGCTCTACGTCACTACACTCGCTCTACAATAGCAGCTGGCTGTCTTGCTCTACGTCACTAAACTCGCTCTACAATAGCAGCTGGCTCTCTTGCTCTACGTCACTACACTCGCTCTACAATAGCAGCTGGCTCTCTTGCTCTACGTCACTACACTCGCTCTACAATAGCAGCTGGCTCTCTTGCTCTACGTCACTAAACTCGCTCTACAATAGCAGCTGGCTCTCTTGCTCTACGTCACTAAACTCGCTCTACAATAGCAGCTGGCTCTCTTGCTCTACGTCACTACACTCGCTCTACAATAGCAGCTGGCTCTCTTGCTCTACGTCACTACACTCGCTCTACAATGCGCTGTACATCGTCAGTGCCTTCGGTTCCTTCCTGTAATACCTGTTGAGTTTGGAGTTCCAAATCGTTATGATTGAATTTCTTCCATGGATATGTGAATCAACAGCTCTGTCGTCAGGTGCCTGCCCACCTACCTGTGACCCTGTCTTATAGGGTGGTAACTCGGAAGTATGACACTTTAAATTAAAGTTATTTTTAATTCAAACGAAAATTACCAAATATCATCATCTGCCTAGCCTTTTCTCAACTACGTTGGGGTCAGCTTCCAGTCTAATCGGATGCAGCTGAGTACCAGTATTTTATATAGAGCGACTGCCTATCTGACTTCCACAACCCAATTACTGGATAATACGAAACTCCTTGGTAAGACTGGCTGTCTGACTTTCGGGCTTCTGACGACCCGTAACGACTGTCAAAGATCCACGAATGACAGCCGGGACCAACGACTTAACTTGCTTTCCAAGGCACGGAGGGGTCTTGGTATGTAAAGATGGTCACCCATACACGGACCAACCGCGGCAAGCGTAGCTTATCCTGATCGATCGAACCGTGCGGCTGTTATTACTTAGCCACAGAAAATTACCAAATATATTCCAATAATTATTAATTACAGACTTGGCAGTTTTGTAATAAAAATTGTATCCGCAAAATGTCCAACTTTTTGCTGGTTAAAATGCGATCGATTTTCATCGTGGTTTTCACCAAATTTTCGCATACCTACTTTATTAGGTATTCTGTTATCAGAGCCACAATTATTTAGTAGGTATTCTAAATTGACCGCGACACGTAACTTTAGATAACCCCGCAGCCTCCTGTCTAATCTGGGGAATTTGGGGAGTCAAATTCAAAAGTTTCAATTATGTTTCTAACCCCACAACCTCCTGTCTAATCTGGGGAATTTGGGGGGTCAAATTCAAAAGTTTCGATTACGTTT
The DNA here is from genome assembly GCA_948474745.1 of Oligia latruncula. Taxonomy (NCBI): domain Eukaryota; kingdom Metazoa; phylum Arthropoda; class Insecta; order Lepidoptera; family Noctuidae; genus Oligia; species Oligia latruncula. The sequence goes on along the minus strand of OX419683.1, from coordinate 1,160,331 downwards.
CGTGTTGTAGGTATGTTTTCTTGCACCGTCTTGTTGGAACCAAGTACTTTCTTGGTCTAGCTAATTAATTTGATGAAATAAAAAATCTTAATATTGTTGCGTTTGCCAGTCGCAATAACAGCAGCACCTGTCCTGTAGCCTCTTTAAGGGAGAATGGTGTAATTAGGTACTCCACCTAGTCAGACAAAGACAATGTAGGGATCGACTTTCAATCTGTTTAGGAACTTTAGGACAAAATTACTGAAGTTAATGCGGTAGTCCTGGTCTAACAAATGGTGCAAATCTAATTTGCCACATTTAAACTCATCATCTTCCTGCCCTTGTCCCATGTTACTTGGAGTCGGCGCAACACGTTTTCACGGTTTACCACATTTTAACTAAACAGTGAATATTAAACAACCGCAACATTTGGCACTAAGTCAAAATGGTGGCCAAAAATGTTGTACACATTGGAGTTGACCACCCTGTACTTTCCCAGCATATATGTACCTATTAGTAAGTTTGTATTCAGGCAGACTACAATCTTCCTCTGTTACAATCAGAGTACCTAGTATCAAACGTTTAAGCCAGACATAAAAGCAATCTATGTAGTTGTGCAAATTACTTGTATGCATGGATCCATGTAATTATCTCTACAGCTCAATAAAATTACAAGATAGTTGTTCATTTTGAAGTACCTATCTGTTTTCCTGCAAGCACCAGGGTTAGGCCTACTGGTGGAGTAGCGCAGCCATTTGCAAATAGCCTGGAGGAATGGTGAAGAACCGAGTACAATAGCTAAGGAGAAAACTATTCTTTTCATGTCGTGGAACTACGAGGTTTACTGCACTAGCAACCCTGTTCATCGAATTTAACATGATCCGTAAAATTATCTCCTGAGTGTAATCAGTGTTTTCGCAATGTTTTCGTAAACCATGAGTTACCACGCTTAATTGATTAATCTACTATGTATTGTCGTTAAATATTACATAAGCATTTTAGTTACGAAGTGATCTCATGATTCGCAATTATTTTTATCAATTTTCTACATTTTAGCAAAACACTGTCGCCACAAGTCGTCCATTAAACGTCGGGTTATCTCTTAAAACTATTATTTTTTTATGCTTATTATTTCAACCTATGTCAATAATAATAATCTGAGACTTGATAACACACCTTGTTATTATTTTTTTATATTCGCAATTAAATTGTAATTAAAACAAAGATAATTTCGTTTTCATTTAACAATTTTACGGCGAGTTTTATTATTTTCTTTACTGGATAATTAAAACCAAGCAATTAAAAATAAGACTATAAATAAGGTGGTAGAAAAACGTATCTCCAGTATGTACTAACATGGAATGACATAAACATGAATTATTTGATGAACCCTGAGTTAGCTGTTAACTGCGACTTATTTATGATAACCCACGAACGTGCATGTGGGCCTAAAACTGTTCAAAACAAACTATTAACCTTTGCCTTTGACGCGTGACGTGGTAATTGTAAACAGTGGGTGTCTGCACACATCGCGGATTATCGATATGATGGTCATGCGCGCTGCACACGCAGCCTCTGAAGTGTCGTGTCCCCGGAGCAAATGGTGCCGCGTACGGCGCGGACGTGACGCGCCGCGCGTCTCGCCCCGGGGTTATCGCGCTAATTCCACGCAACCTGGATGTGGCTAAATGGGCCGCCGGTTATCGAGCACTGTGGACCTCTCTATGACGCAAGCGTGATAGTTCAATTTCTAATGCTCTAGTGTTTGTCTCCCAACAGTTATCTCTAGTTACGGAATTTCTCAGATAGATAAACACTGGGCTTGTTATTGGGAACTGCCTGTTTATTGAACTGGATTTAGAACATGACATATTCATAATAGCAAGCCTTGTTCCGTGGTGACTACAGTTTTCACCAGTACGTAGAAGCTATTACGTCAGGCCGGGAATTCCGAATAATATTCTGATTAGTTTTTGTCTTACTAGAAACACAAACCCATGCGAAATTGACAGTATTTCAACCTAGAATATTTGTGTATGTAGCGGCTCGATATATTCCAATACTGCAACACTATCTTGTTATTTTCCAGCCAAAACTGATGGAGGGTGGCAACTACATTCGCGAGGGTCGCGACTCCAGCAAGTCCACTTGGCTGCTGTTCTCCCCGGCCACTCCCGACGGGGCTGGTGCCCTCGCCAAGTTCTTGAGCGTCTTCTCCTCGTACGGAGTCAACCTCATGCACATCGAGTCCCGCTCCTCCGCCAGAAGACCTGGCTATGAGTTCATGGTGGAATGTGAACATGGAGCTGGCGACTTCGGAGCCGCCCTCGATGAGTTGAAGAATAATGTCGGCTACTTGAATATCATTTCTAGAAATTATAAGGATAACAGATGTAAGTTGTAAATAATTGCGTGTTATGATACCTACATTTTTTACACAACGTAGAAAGAAGCTATTGTTCTCCAAATAAAACATTTACATTAATTCCTCTTCACCAGATGCGGTGCCCTGGTTCCCTCGTCGTATCCGCGACTTGGATAGGTTCGCGAACCAGATCCTGTCATACGGAGCAGAGCTGGACTCGGATCACCCCGGGTTCACTGACCCCGAGTACCGAGCCCGGCGCAAGTACTTCGCAGACATCGCCTACAACTACAAGCATGGCCAGCCGCTGCCTCATGTGAACTACACCAAGGAAGAGATCGCCACCTGGGGAGCCGTGTTCAAGAAGCTGACCGACCTGTACCCCACCCACGCCTGCAAGGAACACAACCACGTCTTCCCGCTGCTCATTGAGAATTGTGCCTACAGGGAAGATAATATTCCGCAGTTGGAGGATGTGTCTAACTTCCTTAAAGGTGAGCTGACTGATCATATACTGACTACTACCATATTGCTCTTGATCTAAGAAATCCAAACCGAATAAAGAATTTCTAAGAAATCGTAAAAAGCTATAGTTGTCCTACTAAACAACAAGTCTTCGATTCCAGACTGCACGGGCTTCACCCTCCGGCCAGTAGCCGGTCTGCTCTCGTCGCGCGACTTCCTGGCCGGGCTGGCGTTCCGCGTTTTCCACAGCACGCAGTACATCCGGCACCACTCGCGGCCGCTGTACACGCCAGAGCCCGACGTGTGCCACGAGCTGCTGGGCCACGCTCCACTGTTCGCCGACCCCGCCTTCGCGCAGTTCTCGCAGGAGATCGGACTGGCCTCCCTTGGAGCGCCTGATGATTATATTGAGAAACTTGCTACTGTGAGTACGATTAAATTAACATTCTACGAAATTGGTGCACGTGACTTGGAGCTTTCCAACCTCTGATACTATTCTCCCCTGGAAATTAAAATAGGACATACTGTGTTTTTATGAAATAAAGTTATATTATTATTATTTATTACATAAATTACGAAACTATTAATTGGATTGTCATTTTTATCACAATGACAAAAGCACTTCTGAGCAAGTTCTAAGTAGATCTTTTTCTCTGTTCCAGTGCTTCTGGTTTACGGTAGAGTTCGGTCTGTGCCGGCAAGAAGGCAAGTTAAAGGCGTTCGGTGCTGGGCTCCTATCCTCATTCGGAGAACTGCAGTACTGCCTCTCAGACAAGCCCGAGCTGCGGGAGTTCGATCCCGACACCACCGGGGACACCAAGTACCCTATCACGGAGTACCAGCCCGTCTACTTTGTTGCCACCAGCTTTGAGGATGCCAAGGACAGGATGATGTGAGTTAACTTCATATTTTTGGATATATATTTTTTATCAGAACCTTCAAAATAGTTTATCAGTTTGGGATCATCGGTTAGCATAGAATTAGCCATTACGCTAGGCAGTGTTGCCTGTAACACTATTTTACTAGTGGATACACAGTAGCACAGACCTACAAACCAACACCGGGCAAGTTAACGTCAACCAACCTGATCATAAATGAGAACATCATGGAAGTTTAAAGCTTAGCTGTTATGGCCTTTTTTCGTGTGATTGTATAAATATTCTTTATTGATAAATTACAGAAAATTCGCGCAAAAGATCCCTCGTGACTTCGGAGTCCGGTACAACCCTTACACGCAGAGCGTGGACATCCTTGACTCGCCGCGCCAGATGCAGGACCTGCTGCGCGAAGTGCACCAGGAGATGAACCTGCTCCTCAACGCCATGAACAAGTTATAGACAGGACTAGGGTTGGGGAGACCCACTTCACTGGGTAGGATACTGCAGCCTAAGGCCGCAAGACGCGTGTCGCTTGTGGCCACGGTTACTGAGCTTGTAGCTCATGGCCACGGTTACTGAGCTTGTAGCTCGTGGCCACGGTTACTGAGCTTGTAGCTCGTGGCCACGGTTACTGAGCTTATAGCTCGTAGCTACAGTTACTGAGCTTGTAGCGCCTGGCCACGGTTACTGAGCTTATAGCTCGTAGCTACGGTTACTGAGCTTGTAGCGCCTGGCCACGGTTACTGAGCTTTTCTTGCTCTTAGTAATGTATGTTCTAATTATCAGAAGTGGGTCCATGACTTCTACTTGTGCTAAACACCTCACATACCTCCAAGTATAGTGGGTCCTGACGGTCACCCGAGATTGTACAAGGTTAAACGGTATTGTGGCTTGGCTGGACCAACTCCCACGTTCTAAAGGATTCTGATATTCCAATAAGTAGTTATATAAATGATAGACGATAATGATTCCGGTCAGGAGTGTGTACTCATTGTCACGTTAACAATAAAGTATTTTTTGAAATTCAATTCAAACTGAGTTTAAAAAAGTATTTGCTAAAGTTACTTGAAATTGTTGAATTTATAGAATAAGCGGAGTTTATATAAATAATTTCCTTATATAAGTCTGGTTATTACAGTGTTTGTTTTCATATTAAATGTTTGATGTTATACTCAATCTGAAAATATTATAGACGACAAAATTATTAATTAAGATTGCGCCTACAGATGTATTTATTATAAGATAATTCAAGATTTATCTAGATAATCACATAGGAGTTGTATATTTTGAATAAACCTAAGAATTTGTAAATAACTAAAATGTAATCCTGATTATGTGTTAAATTGTATCTGATAAGTTTAGCGTAAGTTAGGTTAATTTAATATTAGTTGAAATTAATAAATCTTTATGAAAACTCTTGAGACTCTTTTGAACTCCCTATTAATTTTCGAAACGCCTGTCAGATTCTTTCTAAGTAGTTCATGATTTCGTGTTTCGACACAGTGAAAACTTTTTAACAAAAAAAAACCGACTTCCAAAAAAACACTACAAAGTGAAGAATAACTTTAATTTCGGAAGTCGGTGTCTTTGGATCTGTAACTATTTTAGTTTTTGCCACCGACTTTTTTGTTAAAAAGTTTTTATTTCTCGCTTTTAAGTGGGTCTGTTTATAATGTGTCTAAGTCTACAATACAATAGCCTAATGTCAACTTGCCCAACGCCTTTTACAAAATATTGCTTTTCCCGATGCAGGGACGTTAATTGTTGAGGACTTCTCCTAGTATTCCACCATCAGCTCCATTTCATCATTCGCATTGTAACGAGCATAAATTGCTTAGCAACCATATTAAAGTAATCTAATCGCAACCCGTGAAATACTTATTATTAAGTAATTCCGTTGGCCATCTGTGGTCTTCTTCATCAGTTCCACTTCACCAAATGGTGGTTTCCGAGAGCAAATGCATGAGTTACTGTAAAAAATACCCAAATCGCTATAGGTGTCCCTATATTATTTGAGGAGTTCCCTCAATTCCTCGTGGATCCCATCATCAGAACTGGATTTTGATAAAAATGGGACCAATCTGGAAGTATATCCTTTTAAATAAAAAAATAATTTTCCAAATCGGTTTATAAATGACGGCGTACTGAGGTAACAAACATAAAAAAAATACAACCGAATTGAGAACCTCCTCCGTTTTATGAAGTCGGTTAAAAAGCAGTACCTACCACTAGCTGAACATAGCGTTCAGTTATGTTGTTAGATACTTACCTACCTACATTCTGCACTCGTTTAAGAATAGAGTTTCCTACTTGTTAGTTATAGCTTTTTGAAAAGTAAAACTCATCGGATACTTCCTATGTTTACCATATTAAGAATTTTAAAATATTAAAACAGCAATTAACCAACATAATATATTTAAAAATTTGTACAGAATAAACTTAAGTACCTAGTACTTGTAGCAACTACTTAATTACAATAAAATGACAAGATGACGCACTACATGTCACTTACTATCTACCTCATAAGTTAATATATCCTACACTGTGTACAGACGGCGAGCTGTCTGCGCGGGCCTGCTGCGGATCGACACTATCGTAAACCGCAAGTCCCATGTGTTTTCACGCCTTATTTACAATAATTAAGTACACAAGTTTTTTATTTACAATACTGAACAAAATCTAATAATATCCTCGGTAGACGCTACAACAATGTAATTGACAGACAATATAAGAACTACCTCATTTGTTTACTTTTTACAACACACGTACAAATAAAATATACCTAATCTGCAGGTCGATTCTGTAAAAATCTCACCGTGAAAAATTAGGTGAAGTGAGTTTGTTTTTGCTAGAAATTGACACTATTGACAGCTCACTCCACGCTCACTTCACCTAACTTTTCACGGTGAGATATTTACAGAATAGCATCGCAGGATTATCAAAAAGGGTGACATTACATCGTAGAACAGTTGTCAGCTGTAGACGACAGTTTGGATTTGGAACATGTTCATGAAGACAGCGCTCACATACTGCGTCCGTGTTAACAATAGCCATTCTTACAGTTGTTGATGTACCTAGTACACTTATTTGGAACATGTTCATGAAGACTCAGCGCTCACATACTGCGTCCGTGTTAACAATAGCCATTCTTACAGTTGTTGATGTACCTAGTACACTTATTTGGAACATGTTCATGAAGACTCAGCGCTCACATAGGTACTGCGTCCGTGTTAACAATAGCCATTCTTACAGTTGTTGATGTACCTAGTACACTTATTTGCACGTTAAAACCGATTCATCATTCATGTTTAACATGTTGATCATGATGTGTAATTCTACTAGCGAGTCCAGAATAAAATTAGCATGCGGTACAACGTTTTTCCTGAAAATGATGCTAGGTTTGACTTGCGAGCAGCGCCACTGGAGACAGAAGAAGTATTGGTTCGGGGCACACTAGACAGTTGGACACTCAATAACTAACGACGTTTCTCTTGCCTACATTTAGGCAATATAGGAAGTGCTGACGTAGAGTGGAAGAAATTCTAGATACTAATTAATTAATTAACTAGCTATAAGTTCAATCTTTCCAGTTCTATTGTTTTTCTATTATTTTTCTCACATTTAAGTATCTACCGCTTATAATTACGATTTGGCACTAAACTATAGTATTCTAAAGTTGTATAAAATTGCATAGATAATGTCTAGTACATAGTTTTAGTACAATAATAAGAAATGTAAACAAACCGAGAACAGTTACGAAAGAGAACGTATCACAGTTACTAGAAATAAATAAATAAATATAACTCTGTACAATAAATATCAAATGTCCGCATAGAGATTCATAAGTTATGGTTTTGTTAAAGTTACAATATTAGACACTAGATATAATGCGTCTTACTATCTGCTATTACAAATAGACGATGTCTCACGCGAGAGATTTAAAGTTTCACGAGAATCGACAAGTCTCGCATGATCTTAATTAATGATATATTTTTTACAATTTATAATATAACTCTAAGCGCATTTACAAGAACAATAGTTCAGCGACCACTGAACATTACAGCAGTTCACTAACATTTGTTAAGATAAGAAAAACATGTAGTATGGCAAACGGGCCAAATAACGTACGTTCACGAATGTTGTAGTACATGGCAAAAACTAGCAATATATTAGATTTCTAAGATCGCTAATGACGTAATAAGATATGGCGAGTCTGTACAGGGTGCGCGACATCGCGCGGGTGCTCTCAAACCGTGTAATAAGATATAGCGAGTCTGTACAGGGTGCGCGACATCGCGCGGGTGCTCTCAAACCGTGTAATAAGATATGGCGAGTCTGTACAGGGTGCACGACATCGCGCGGGTGCTCTCAAACCGTGTAATAAGATATGGCGAGTCTGTACAGGGTGCGCGACATCGCGCGGGTGCTCTCAAACCGTGTAATAAGATATAGCGAGTCTGTACAGGGTGCGCGAAATCGCGCGGGTGCTCTCAAACCGTGTAATAAGATATGGCGAGTCTGTACAGGGTGCACGACATCGCGCGGGTTCTCTCAAACCGTGTAATAAGATATGGCGAGTCTGTACAGGGTGCGCGACATCGCGCGGGTTCTCTCAAACCGTGGCGACCGACGTGTGTTTCCAGCGCTCACACTTCACTCTGCATGCAATGGATCGACGAGTCTTCAGACAGCTCATCCATTGAGGAATCCGTGAAAGAGGTTCCATCTGAAAAATACAAATAAGTAACATTACTATCTGGAGTCATAGATGTCGATTGGATTAGACGCAGTCTTCAGCAATAGCCAGCGATAAATTACTTTAAGAAAATCATCATCTCCTGCATTAATCCGTAAAGTACTTATATTGTTTTTTTCCTAGTTTTTTATTTATATAATAATTTTATGGTGTTGCTCAGCGAAGCTTGAAGCTAACGGAGGACCAGACAAAGTTCGCTTCATATCACGTCATAATAATAATATGTTTCCGTTATCAACTGACATGATTGTTATTGTTGTTATTTTTATGAACGAGACGCCACACCGGGTAGGCCTAGCGATAATATCTTTAACAATAATGGGCAGCAGAAAAGAAGTGTTGGTTGGTTTAACTATTGTAAGAACTACGGAAACAATCGGATTGCAGTCTACGCGATAAACAGATAATGTTATTATCTATTGTAACGTTACATTTTACAGAATAAACTTTCATGCCCAGCGTGAACTGTTCCATGTGCTTTTATTTTAATTATTTACATTTTACAATATCATGAACAAAATAATGGTTCTGTATAAAAAAACCTTAAAAAGAGCACGAAGAGAAAAGCGCGCCGTAATGCAGGTATCGTCTGTTCCAAAAATATCTGATGAAATTGTAAACAAACCCTGTTTAGGTTACCTATTCTTACGCAATTACTCACTTAAGCGAGTCTGTAACAAATCCGTCTTTGGAAGGAAGGAAGTTTATCTATATCTCACTAATTAATTGTCAAGTGAAAAACACATAAAAGGTCATTTAAAGTTACAAAATCTGGTAAAAGTATTCTAATAATCAAACCAAAGCACTCGATTTATAAGTGACACTACAAATTAGCATCCAAAGCTACATTTTCTGATCAATTTGTTTACATTTGCATCAAATATTTTTGGAACAGACCATAGACTGGTTCTTACCTATCGGTACAAAAGGTGGTTTGTTCTGGAAGGAGTAGGTGAGGTGCAGGTTGATGGGACGGCCAAACCCCGCCGGGTCCGCGTCACGGGACACCACTGCGTAACACAAGACATGGTAAACACGTGGAGACAACAGCATAATGTTCGCAGAGCACACTTCGCTAGGCAATACGAGTACAACTTTAGACCTTCGCTTAATGGTGCTGCTTGTACAAAAGCAGTGCTAGTAATTTGGTATTCCAGTAGGAAATATGTGCTTCTATTAAGATAATAAACTTAATGCTAGTCTTTATCAGGACTTAGGGGTGGAACTAAGGACCAAGAACTGCTAAGACTCTACAACATTGATCTCCAAAACTGTCAAAGTAGAAACACATCGTCCCCACCACATAACTCGCCCTGGTATACTAACATTGGCTCTGCTTGCCCTTGCCGGTGTGCTGGTGCTTCTTCTGCCTGGCGCGGCTGTTCTGGAACCACACCTGCGTCACCCGCTTGCTGAGGCCGGTGACCTGAGCGATGCGCTCCAGGTCCTGGCCGTCGGGGTTCGAGTCCAGCTGGAAGTTCGCCTGCAACACTTGCAGCTGCTCCTCGGTGAAGGTCGTGCGCACTCGCTTCGCCTTGCTCTTGTGGTAACCTTCTGAGTCGCACCCGTCTGTGGTTCACATCGTTTTTGCACATATTGGATTTGTTAGTCTACTTACTAAAAGAGGACTGTTTTGGTATTTACATTTTGAGTAAGAAAATGTTGTTTTCATCGTCGGCGCACTCAAATGAATATTGGGGACTTAATAAGAATAACTGAATGAACTCAAAGCCAACTCACCATCAGACGAGATGGATCCTCCGTCTAGCGTCTCGAGATAATGTGGCTTGCAGAGCACCCGGTCCTCATGCAGGGCGAACTGCTCGCCGGTGGACAGCTGGCGGCCGCAGGCGTCGCAAGCAAAGCAGGCCAGGTGGTAGACCTGCTCGCGCGCCTTGCGCACCCAGTCCGACGACGAGATGCCGCGGCAGCACTTGGAGCATTTGGCGCCGAAACTCCTGCGCAAACACACATGTCACGCTGGCGGACAAACACACACGGGACGCTGGCGGATAATCAGACACGTCACAAGGTGAACAAGGACGCTCGCTGGCAACACGACACTATTGAGAGGATGACGCCGCCAATGGACGCCACTGTCGTGCTATGCTATGATATATGAAGACAGAACCATTACTGTACAAAACCGACTTCCAAAAAAAACACTACAAACTGAAAAAAAAAAACACTACAAACTGAAAAATAACTTTAATTTCGGAAGTCGGTGTCTTAGGGATCAGTATTTTAGTTTTTGCCACCGACTTCCGAAATTAAAGTTATTTTTCAGTTTGTAGTGTTTTTTTTGGAAGTCGGTTTTTTTTTTGTTAAAAAGTTTTTATTTCTCGCTTTTTAGTGGGTCTATTTATAATTTATCTAAGTTACAATAGCCTAATGTCAACTTGCCCATCGCCTTTTTATAAAATATTCCTGTTCTCGATGCAGAGACGTTAATTGTTGAGGAGTTCTCCTTTTATTAGTTTTTAGATTAGATGCTGATAATCCTGGCTGCAGCATCAGGCCAGACTTATGTCAACATTGCATTGAACTTAAAATTAGTCCTGTTTAAAATGAGCCCAAACACGACTACGGTGCTGTAATTTAAAGGTTTGTACTTTTTCTGAAGCTCCTGGCTTCAGCATCAGGTCTTCGGTGTTCCTCAGTAACAGCACGTTTATCCACACATCGAGCCCTTTTCAGTGAGCCTAAACACGATATATCTGCTGTTAGTTGTCGAGGAGTTAGGTACTCTGCAGACTATCCTGACTGCAACATCAGGTCATGACTTGATGATCATGAGACCAAATGTGGCAAATCAAACATCAAAACAATTTACTAAAAGTCGGTAAAAACAGTCCTTGCCTGTTCGAGTAACTTCTTACTGTTAAGGAGTTGTACCTTCCATCATCAGCCCAGCTACCTGAGATGGTGACAACCATACACAAATACACAAGATACTTCATAAAATATGCGAAAAACAATAAGTGAGCCTATAAAATTTGAGGGTTGCCCTCGATTTCTCTAAGATCCCATCATCAGATCCTAACTTAACTTGGTGACAATGGGACCACCTCAGAACTATCTACTTTCGAACAAAAAAAGAATTTTGAAAATCCGTCGACAATTGGCGGCGTATTCGATGAACAAAAAAAAAAAACATACAAACACCCGAACATAGTACCTCCTCCTTTTTGTAAAGTCTGTAAAAATAAGATACAAGATTACAAGCTGTTACTTCCCAATGGCGACCGAGCATGCGTGAGGATCAAAGAAGCGTAATTTATCATTGGACAGCTATTATCCTCGATTGCTGCCTATTTATTATTCGTTATAAAAGAATACCTACAACAATAATTTGCTAAAATATTTCAGTGACCTTTTAGTTGGGGAATTTTAATTAACATCTCCAATTAAAAATGTAGAGGATCAAAGATATTCCCGGTGCTGAGAAAAATGTGATTTTTAACCGACGAAAAAACGGAGGAGGTTCTCCAGTCGACATGTATATATATATTTTTTTTATGTATGACCACACATAACTTTTTTTTTACAGAGTACTCCGATTTTGATCTTTTTTTTTTTCCTTTGAAAGGGTATACTCTCGAGGTGGTCCCATTGTCATCAAGTCGGATTCTGATGAGAGGATCCCCTGGAAATCGAAGGAAACCCTCAAATTTTATAGACAAACCTACAGCGATTTGGGTATTTTTTAAAGTTTAAACTTGAGCATTTGCTCTCCGAAATCATCATTTGGTAAAGTGGGGCTGATGATGAAGACCACAAATGGCCATCGGAACTACTCAATGATAAATATTTCACGGGTTGTGATTCGATTAGGTACTTTAATATGGTTGCTAAACCATTTATGCTCGCCACAATTCAAATGGTGAAATGGAGCTGATGGTAGAATACTAGGAGAACTCTTTAACAATTAACGTCCCTGCATCGGGAAAGCAATATTTTGTAAAAAGCGATGAGCAAGTTGACACTATGCCATTGTAACTTAGATAAATTATAAGCAGCCCCACTAAAAAGCGAGAAATAAAAACTTTTTAACCAAAAAATTAAACCGCCGAAAAACCTAAAAAGCGAGAAATAGTAAAAGTCGGCGCCAGCGAGTGATCGCTGGGGATTTCACGTTCCATTGTTAATTGATTTGGTTATTTCTTTAAATTTAAGGTAATTTAGTGATCTTTCATTGATTGTTTGACGCCGACTCAAAATTACTTAGGTATACTTACATTAGTTTAAGAACTTAGTTATTAAGGTTAAATAAAAAAGGTTTATTATTTTTCGCTTTTCAGTTTTTCGGCGGTTTAATTTTTTTTGTTAAAAAGTTTTTTAAAGCTTTGTTGAGTTTATAACGATTTGGCAATAAGATGAAAGCTTATAAACTATAAAGATAAAAGAATGTAAAATGCTCGGCGATAGAAAGCTTTCCACTCTATGGGCTTAGTATAAGGTGTAGCAGAGCGTGCAGCACTAACACAACTATGCGAGTTGAGTTTAGTTATTTGCAAGTTCATCAAACGATGGAGTCTATTCGAAGCCTAAAAAAGCAGCGATTATCTCTGTAAAATGTTTTTAATCGTCGCTCATGCATCAAATGTGATCCTAAACGGTATATTTCGATGTTCAGCCAATTGGTACACGTTAGCGGGACCTCGTCGGTGTCATTGAAGAATCAACAATTAAAATAATTTCGCAAAGCACACACAGCTCTTAACACAAAAAGCGTTCGCGCAGCAAATTTAATGTTCTCGCTCCTCGGCGAGCGCCACGACCAGCGTCTGCCTTGCGCCGGCGCCGCGTGTGCATGCTATTCAAAAATAAATGAATGAGAGATTACGTGAGCGCGGCTAAAGGCCACCACGCATGAGCACTGCCCCACTACCATTATAATATTAAAGTTGCCGCAATTTTTATTGCTAACGATCATGTCGACGATTTAGTGGCGAGCCTACACCTAGACCTAGGCACCGGTGCGCGAGCTAGCAAGCAGCCGGCCCTATGTGTGGTCGCAGCACTACACTGGTGAAGTTCCACTGAGGTCTTATTTATGCCCAATATAGTTTATGAGTCATTATAGTTTGTACTGTAATAATTGTTTGTGTAGTAATCTCGTTGGTATGTTTTACGACCGGCTGTGCCGGCCGTGGCACGGCGCGGCGCTCGTCGTGTTGTTCTAGGGTGCAAGGTGCGCACCACCTTGCTTTATTTCTAACTGACATTTATTATCAATTTCATTTAAATTTTAAATACCTATTAACTTAGCTACTGCTCTTTACTAGAGAAACTTGTGAAAATGTAGGTTTCATTTACTTTCAACTTTAATAGCATTTTTTGGAAAAAGTCTATTGTTGTCGAAGCTATTTCAGGTTTAAGTAATCCAAGCCAAGACTGTTTTTTATTCTTGGTAGAAACATTAGTTTTTTGTGTATTTGCTGATACCTGATTGAGCAACAACAAAGATTGAAAATCAGATGCGCCTTCACCGAGTTAGTTACACACATATCTTACTCCATAACTATCAAATGAAGACAGGAATTCATAGTAAAGAGGCATATAGTTAGGTTTGTTACTAATAAGACTAGGACAACTAGTTGTGAAAGCAAGTCTAGGTATTTACCTAGACTCGCGACATGAGAGTTTTGGATGTTAAGTATTTTCTTACCAACCAAAACTCTCATGGCCTGTGGGAAACTCGTTGAGCTCCTTAAGTTCTGAGTTGAGCTGCACGATTACTGAGTGAAACTGTCCAGTCAGTACACGCAATAGGCTATTTGACTGGTTTCTGATAAACATCTCAGATTATTTAATGGTGTCTAACGAGCCCACAAAAACCTATTACTTCAAATTGCGTAATGTATTTCTTTTAGAAAATAGTAAATAAAAATGTACCTACTGTTTAAATAAGCCGCCAAAACGCTATCTTTAACAATATGGCGTCGTGACGTCACAATACACGTAAACAAACGTTGAAACGGTCGAGATACTAGACAAAAGTCATCTGTTCTGTCAACGATAGACAGAAATTGACTATATCATGACGTCATCATAAGTTCAGCCAATCCAGACCGTTTTCGATTACGTGGCGCCAGATTTAAAAAGATGAAGTTTTTTCGGGATTTTTTTTAAATAAATAATACATTGTTTCGTGTATAAGTGGCGCGGCCCAAAATAAAAAATGTATGGGACATAACAATGCCCCTCACGCGGGAAATGTTTATGTGAGTGGCTAAAAGCGATAATCTAGACGAGTGTCAATAATTATGACTTTATTTTTTCCATTGTCAAATAGCCTATTATGCGTGTACTGACTGGACAGGTCCACTCAATCTGTGTGGTTCTTTCTTCAAAAGACCATTTCAGACACCAATCTAAATGGTGTTCACATGATCTAACGAAGATTATGTCTGGACTTTACAAGAGACTGTGACCTCTGAGTTTGTTAAGGCTTTTCTTCTCAGAGAAGTCAGTTATGAAATGCCAACCTCAACAAGGTCTATCAAGGTTGTGAAATATGATTGACGTGTAAAAGTGTTTGTACAAGCTTCTTACAGAAATAAAATAATGTATCATTATCAAGTATTACGTATTATGATACCAATATGTAAGGTTTCATCTTCATCACTCTCATGCCCTTATCACAATTTATTTGGCGCAGGATCAAAAGCCTTTTGAGGAGAATTGTATAGCAAAGAGTTATATGTAGGTTCGGCCTCTCTATAGATTCAAAGATCTTAGTCTAGAACAGGGCGCTGCGAAAATGAGTGTCTTTTGACAAGCGATGACTTCAAGCCCCAGCAGGTATGATAAAGACTGCATAGTATCGTGTGCAACATCTCTATAACATTATGAATCCCAGACTGAATATAAAAGAAACAAACGTACAAAACGTCTTCTTTATGCAAGTCGCAACTGTTATCAGAACGAGTGGCGAGCGTCAGCCGCGGATCCCGGATCCCGGCTCCCGACCCCTCATTACGATTCGCGAGCCCTTCATATTTAATTAATTAAATAAACTTATGCAACACACCATTAACCACGCTATCATATCACTTAACGCGAACATTAAAACGGTTCTGTTTGTTTTTTATACATTTGGTGCTTGGAGGCCGCGCCCGAGCCGCGCGCCGCCTCAGCCGCCGCAGCCGGCTCCCGCGGCTGCCCCCGACGAATTCATTACTCCTAATGTGGTAATGAAGCTGTCATTTATCAGACTTGCAATTAAAATGCTTTATTTCATATCAAACCTTGCTTGCAAGGATACAGTGCATTTTACGTTACAGTTTATGTAATCAACATTAGAAATCCTCTAAAGATCGACATGTTATCTAGACAATCATAACGTGATATTTATATTGATCCGATTTCTTAATACCCGTAACTTTTATTGTAATGCATAGCCATAAGAAAATAATTTAAAGCCATTTACGACTGGCTATGAAACATAATACTTCTCTTGCTAATATAATATTTTAAGTGTCAAGATCTCTGATAGCAGATTAAATGCAAACATATTAATTAAAACGTTTTGATTATTTTTAATTACAACTATTAGAATTGAGTATTTTAATTATTCGTAAGGTTTTTCAATTAGTTTTTATTGTCTAGGTATTAAAACATTTAAAGGTTCATTGTCACCTGGTCCTTAGAGCTAGTATTAGTCAGAGGAGTCGCCTGGTCCTTGGAGTCAGTATTAGGCCAGTATTAGTGAGAGGAGTCGTCTGGTTCTTGCAGCCAGTATTAGTCAGAGGAGTCGTCTGGTTCTTGGAGCCAGTATTAGTCAGAGGAGTCGTCTGGTCCTTGGAGCCAGTATTAGTCAGAGGAGTCGTCTGGTTCTTGGAGCCAGTATTAGTCAGAGGAGTCGTCTGAGCCTTGGAGCCAGTATTAGTCAGAGGAGTCGTCTGGTCCTTGGAGCCAGTATTAGTGAGAGGAGTCGTCTGGTTCTTGGAGCCAGTATTAGTCAGAGGAGTCGTCTGGTTCTTGGAGCCAGTATTAGTCAGAGGAGTCGTCTGGTCCTTGGAGCCAGTATTAGTCAGAGGAGTCGTCTGGTCCTTGGAGCCAGTATTAGTCAGAGGAGTCGTCTGGTCCTTGGAGCCAGTATTAGTGAGAGGAGTCGTCTGGTTCTTGGAGCCAGTATTAGTCAGAGGAGTCGTCTGGTCCTTGGAGCCAGTATTACTCAGAGGAGTCGTCTGGTCCTTGGAGCCAGTATTAGTCAGAGGAGTCGTCTGGTCCTTGGAGCCAGTATTAGTCAGAGGAGTCGTCTGGTTCTTGGAGCCAGTATTAGTCAGAGGAGTCGTCTGGTCCTTGGAGCCAGTATTAGTCAGAGGAGTCGTCTGGTTCTTGGAGCCAGTATTAGTCAGAGGAGTCATCTGGTCCTTGGAGCCAGTATTAGTCAGAGGAGTCGCCTGGTCCTTGGAGCCAGTATTAGTGAGAGGAGTCGCCTGGTCCTTGGAGTCAGCATTAGTCAGAGGAGTCGCCTGGTCCTTGGAGCCAGTATTAGTCGGAGGAGTCACCTGGTCCTTGGAGCCAGTATTAGTCAGAGGAGTCGCCTGGTCCTTGGAGCCAGTATTAGTCAGAGGAGTCGACTGGTCCTTGAAGCCAGTATTAGTCAGAGGAGTCGCCTAGTCCTTGGAGCCAGTATTAGTGAGAGGAGTCACCTGGTCCTTGGAGCCAGTATTAGTGAGAGGAGTCACCTGGTCCTTGGAGCCAGTATTAGTCAGAGGTCACCTGGTCCTTGGAGCCAGTATTAGTGAGAGGAGTCACCTGGTCCTTGGAGCCAGTATTAGTGAGAGGAGTCGCCTGGTCCTTGGAGCCAGTATTAGTCAGAGGAGTCGACTGGTCCTTGAAGCCAGTATTAGTCAGAGCAGTCGCCTGGTCCTTGGAGCCAGTATTAGTGAGAGGAGTCACCTGGTCCTTGGAGCCAGTATTAGTGAGAGGAGTCACCTGGTCCTTGGAGCCAGTATTAGTCAGAGGAGTCGTCTGGTCCTTGGAGCCAGTATTAGTCAGAGGAGTCGTTTAGACCAACAGCATGCGCTTTGGTCTTCTTTTTTACGGTTTGCTGTACACTTCGGCAATCTTAGTTTCTTTAAATGTAAGTATATTAATTTTTCAGACCCAATGCTTATCGATATGCCTGTATCACTAGTTAAGAGTTCATAAACTTAAACGAAAAGCTACTCGGGTTTATTATTTGAGACGTTATAGAAGTTCCTCAGTGACTTCAATCTAATTACTTTAGAATAGACGTTTACAGGTGAGCAAACAGATTAACTCGAGTCTTGAATGGCGCACTTCGCCGCCGTATTATTAGGTAATAACTGAAAGCATAAAACGAACTCCATTACCATATAAAAATAAATTAGTTGCATTAAGGACGGGTGCACACAGGTGCGGCGCGGTGTCGCGACGGTGAGCACACGGCCGCGCGGACGCTGTCGATAACACAGAACTGTACACAAAGTGCAAAATCGCGTGTTACACGTATATTAATTCAGTCAGTCCCGTCTCTTATCGGCGCTATCCACACCAATATTCCAAAAGCACGATTTGCATTTCAAAACGTAGCGTCTCCGGACAGAAGCACCGTTTCACCAGCGCTATCACCGCTTATTAACATTTTGTCGTCGGCTGAATCAATTAACTGCGGCCCTCGCATAATAATTAACTAAGTGACAGATTAACAAGTTTTAACACTCGGCGATAATGAAGATGTCGCGTACCCGGGCCAGATAAGCGCGATCACTATTCATGTGGATGGGGGGGTCTAAACCATGCGCCGCTATCTGATTTACAGTGTAAACCGTTCGGGATTTCTGTTTATTAAACGGATGACCAAATCCGTGTGTCCCGAGGGCGTTTGACAAAATCGGGTGCGTGAGGCGCGCGGGCGCCGTGCGGTTCGCCTGCGGTCCGCCCGCGGCTTGCTCATAAATCCTCGCTCGTTGATTGCTTTCTGCGCGCGCCGCTCCCCTGCCACCCTCACATTTTAATATCCATTCAGCATCGCGGCTCTCCGTCCTCCTCTGTCCTCCTCCGTGCGTCTGATGCATGATTTAACTTATTTGTTTTAGAAACACCACGCGAGATATATCTCAGCTTTATTCCCCAGTTTGTTTTAACAATTTGGAGTCACTGTTCCCGCCGCGGGCGCCGGGCGGACACACTGAGCGATGGCCGCGCCGCGCCTGCGATACAATACCACTAATAACGTTACTTTCATGAATATCGACGACTGATTTGTTACTATAACATTTTTAATTACTTTGCTTTTATATGAGTTAATGACACATAAATTTTTCTGTGATCACCAACCAACACGCTCGGTGAGTACCTACGTAGTACGTACCTACGTAGGAGGCGCATCAATTACTCTTCCATGAGTCGCCGACAGGTACGAGTAGGACCGCGACTATCTTTTAAGAAATATGTCGAATGATTTTAATTTGTGAAGAAGTTCGAGAACATGATTGTCGTAAGTTAACTGAATGTAAATAGGAAACAAGTGAGAGAGAATAATAATTGAGTCGAGTACCTAACAACGACGATTGTCCCCGATGTTAAGGTCTGTTCGCATTAGCGCTTCGCCTGCGCCCGCGCTGCTCTGGTGTTGCCGCGATTGATGATAATTACGGTCATATTTTACGGCTAGTGTGCTAAACCAGTCACAAAGTTGAATAAGTCGTGGTCATAAGAATACAGTTGACAGCCGATGATTTAGAGTCGAACCCCGTTATTATCGAATTAATTGGACGGTCGATCGGTACCTATAGGACATAGGTACTTAGTGCATTTCATAACTGATTATAATTACATTATTCTCACACCTCCTCCATCCTTATATTTTACAATAAAAATGTCAATGCACGTTTAAATAAATAATGAAACTGTCTATTAGGTAGATACTTCATTTGTTTGCCTTTTTATGGGCTCGATTAAGAAAATTGAAAAAGTCTATATATTTCAAAGCTAATGCCTGCCAAACTACTAATATGGATAGTCCTTAAAATTATAATGGAGAAATTCAAAATGAAAAGTAAACATGTTATAATAACATATGCAAAACATTCAATCAGCCGGCAATCGTGTTTACGAGCGACTCGACCATCGATATATTCGAATTATGATAACGACAGGCCGAATCGAGCTGGCATTGTTTATTCTCAATGGATCGATCTAAGGCAGGGCTTATTTATGCGGCTAGAGATTAATTAAAGCCAGGAGTGGACATGGTGCATTTACATAAGACACGGCGCGCGCATTTGCGGCGGCGGCGGTGCGTGGGCGGGACATCGCGTGCGCCCGCGCCTCGCCGAGATGTGTGACTCGCGGATATGAAATTGAGATCATTATGTGTGCCAACGACGATATAACCACGTGTGCCCATTGCCCAATACTATGGTGACACTTATCAGTTGCTGCTGGTAACATCAAGCCTGCCTTTTGCCTGATCTGGTCTTTCCTTCAGAGATGTTAAACATTTAAATAATTATTAACTCTAACGAGATTATTATGATTTTCTGGTTGGAGAGATCGGTTTATTTTAGATTTCTTTAAATATTTTTATTTGGGTAATAAATCAACAGTGAGCTGATGCTCACAAATATCAGCTCGGAACATTATTCCGGAAATATCGTTGAGAAAGGAAATCACGATCAAAAGAAGTCAAAGTCACAACAGGGTCTCAAAGGTACAAAGTGAATCAAATAATTGGTCTTTGTTTCTAAATGTTACCAGCTGTGCGGGTGCAGTTCTACGACACTCAAACATCCTGGTCAAAACAAAAGCTGCGTCAAAAGCGCGAGTGTGTGAGTGGGCCGCGTCGCCTGCGCCTGCGCCGCTACCAGACAAAAAGACGCGCTAAATAAACAATAAACAGATGATACATCAAGGAAAGCAATCACCGCGCTTGCCGCCGGCGAGCCCGAAGTGCGCTGGCACCACCGCTCGTTATGCGCGATACAACACACAAATAATATTTTTTAAACTGTGACACGGCTCACATTTTAACGAGCACCCGAATGTATCGTCTTTTTTACTTTTGCAACATTATTCGCTCGGCTGCGGGTTAATGGGAAACTTAAATTGGTTATTTGCTCTATATTTTACTGGCATTAGTACGTATAAGCTTCATTGTGTCTCTGGCGCGGGCAGGTTTAAGGTGAGACCTGCTGTATTTACATTAAATAACAAGGACTATGATCAAATCTACACAAGTTATCGCACCTTGGCTAGCCTGTATTTCTCTATTCTCTGTTTATTTAGCACACGACACAATCTCAGTTCTAGTCTGGTTTGGCACGCAGATAGCTATCAATCAAACACACAAAGAATCCAATCACACCAGTACGTGTGCTGATGCTTACACAATATCATTGACTGGTGGCGTTTCTGCTCGGTGCCTAATGTCAAGGCTCTGTGATACTGCACGCTCTCCGGCGCAAGCGCACGCCACACCACAGACAGGTACCAACAGAATGTCCTTGTCGGTTTTGAACATATAAAGTTTCATCTATACAAGTCTAAAGTCTGACAACCAGTGTTACCAAGGGGTATCGTATTACCCAGTAACTAGGTTGTGGAGGTCAGATAGGCAGTAAGTAAGTAAGTAGCACTCCATGTAAAATACCGTTGCCTGGAAGAGATCGCAGACAGCGATAAGGCCGCCCATTGTACTCGTATATTTTGTAGTGTTTGATGTATGTTTTTCATGTTATGTATTTTTGTGGTGTACAATAAAGAATATATAAATAAATATAAATAAATAAAATACTGGTATTTAGCCGCATCCGGTTAGACTGGAAGCCGACCCCAACACAGTTGGGAAAACGCTAGGCAGATAAATATCTACACAAGTCTAAGTCCCTGGGTGCTACACACCCTCTACGACGGCTTAGGCCCGCGCGTAGCACGCGCTACGAAACGTGCATTTTAACTTTCTTTTCAGGTAAGATATTGATTTACTTCTTTGATTTGTATTTTTTAAATATACAAATTGTTAGGTTTGATCGTCGTATTATTCCGATATATAGACACGTTCTAAATGAGATCTTTCCAACCAGAAGATTTAAATTAATAAAAAAAATATAGCTTTGCTTAGGTTTCCGAAAACAATTTCTCACAAAAAAAATCCGTTCACAAAGTCACGGATTTATGACCGCTCTTTTTAGAAGACTGTGATCTTAGAATATTCATAGATTCACATTATTTGAATCTTGTTAGAATGGTACTTCTGTTTGCCGCCGTCTGGTGCGACGTGTGACGTCTGGTGTGACGGTGTGACGTGTGACCTCATGTCACCGTGTGATAATGGCCAAGTATCACTTCGAGTGGCTGCACAACGCTACATTAGATATCGCAAGTTTTCAGTGTTGGTGTTTAGTACACTTAGGGCTGATTCTTCAATCATCTGATAACTTTATTCGAGGAATAATTTAGAAATTTTGACAGTTATTTCATACAAAAACTGTCAAAGTTATCTGGCGACGGAAAACTCAGACCATAAACATAAACATATATCAGCCCATAAACATATATCAGGGTCACAAACAAATAAATAATATAATAATAATAATTAATGTCGACATGTGGGATGTGGACTCAGCAATCATTGTGCCGATAGTCGTGACAGCCAATGGGTTAATAGCCAAGAGCCTCGACCAACACCTAAGGAGGCTCTCGTTGGGTAGCTGGATCAAGGGCTTGATTCAGAAAGCAGTACTTCTGGACACGGCCCGCATTGTTAGGAGGTTCCTCTCTCT
Organism: Oligia latruncula; assembly: GCA_948474745.1. Taxonomy (NCBI): domain Eukaryota; kingdom Metazoa; phylum Arthropoda; class Insecta; order Lepidoptera; family Noctuidae; genus Oligia; species Oligia latruncula. The sequence continues at coordinate 1,138,125 of OX419683.1, read as the reverse complement.
GGAGCCCTGACCGCCGGTAGCTTGGACCCTGTTCCCGATACCGGTGGGCTACTATTTTTAATATTTTTAAATGTTTTTATATTTTCTATATTCTAATATTTAAAAATATAATTTATATGTGATATTTAATGAAATAAAGGAAATAATTAATAATAATAAATTTCCATCATTATATCTATTTCGTTTCTCTTTTTTCATCAGATTATTCGTGAATTCGTCCCTATATTTGTGGAACTACTAGATACATATAACCTCAGCCGGCAACAAGATATACCCGTTTTATTCATACCAGTCGGCGAACAGGAAACTTACTCGTAGTTGTTGGAAAAACAGACTATGATGATGTCCTCAAGAAAATGGATATTGGTCCTTCTGTCTGAAAGAAACTAACCGTGACCGATATATGACTATAAATGTTACAATCTGCCAAACGTAGAACATGTATGGGAAGATCGAAAAAAATGGAACAACGTCAATCAAAACGTTTATTCCAAACGAAATGTATTATGTTACGTTGATATTTGCGTAATAACACCTCAAGGAAAAGACAAATAGAGAAACGAGACAGTAGAATAGAGGTTGCTAATCCGACCACTGCCCGCATTCAGCCTATAATGTTCCCACTGCTGGGACACAGGCTTTGTTTCAGAGAGAGGGAATGTGCCGTAATCCGGCACGCGAGCCCAGTGGGGGTGCTGAATGTCACATGTCTTCTAATTTTTGGTTCTAGGACATGTCGGTTTTCTCACGATGTTTTCCTTCACCGAATTGAGAGCAGTGGTGATGAAATAATTAACACAAAGTAAAGCAGCCGTCTGGGTTCGAACATACGACCGACAACTCGTAAGTCGCAGCCGTTACCACTGGGGCAGCACGGCCAGCACAAATTTTGAATAGCGTAGTGAAATCATACAGACGAATTGTCAATATATTATGATTTTTTATTTGTTAGAGACTAAAATGACAGCTGCTATCAACCTTTAATATAAACATTATTTAGTATATTTTAGCTGTCATTTTGGTCGAGCTATTTAAAAATAAAGTTTATGCAACAACTGCTTTAATAAGGGTTGTTTGTAAGCTTCACAATTCCACCATGAGGCGGCGCTACCTTCTCATCCCCCATACATACTCATCCCTCGTGCGACATATACTGTTCATACTATTATGTCGTACGATATTTTACTATGGGTACGGGCTGCTGACATCGAGTCTATTTATATTCTCCAGAAAAGAGCCATCAGAGCCATACATGGTACCCGCAGGCGTGACTCTCTAAGGGAACTATTTAACTATATTAACATCATACCGGTACCTTGTCAATACGTGAGACACTCAGAAAGTTTTGCGAAAATAAAAAAACATGTTCTATAGGTAAATATTATAAAATGAAGTTGAAGTAAACATTTATTCACGTAAAACGGAAAATAGCAAAACATTGATTTTCAAGACTGAATTGACCTTTGCCTAAAGCTTCTGTGAATTCAGTCAGTTTCCAACCTTAAAGCAAACAATAATTATGAAGAATTGTTGAAAGATACATTCGTAAGTTCTTTCGAGTATTCTTGGGTGGTTGATGGCCAACCCCAGACCACCCCAACTCTTGATCGTGATGAGAGCTATAGTTGACAACAAACGCGGCACCGCCTGCGCCCGCGTCACCATGCGCTTCCCAGACGTCCCGATTAAAATATATGGTTCCACGTCGCACCCAGTTATCACAATCAAAATAAATGACAAATGAAAACCACAGTGTTGCAAGTCACGACCCACTCGCTGTATTTTTTCTTCGCTGGCAACATTCCCCGTCGCCGCTTTGTTGTTCCACACAATCCACACTCGTCCGACGGATTTTCAATAAAGCCACTCTTAGGGACATTGGCCTCTTTTTTCTATTTTGACTTGTGAGAATATGTTCTCACGCACCTGTTACCCTTTCCGTTTCTAACCCATGTGTATATTATTTGTGATTGTTTTGTGACTGACTCGGCTGTCTTGTCAAATTGAATACAACTGTCCTGTTCCGGAGATCACTTTATTCTAACCATATTTAACCACTTTATTCTAATCTATATTTTCAGATGCGTTTCGGTTAGCGAGTCTTTTCAGTAGACACGAATTGATTTGACGTAAGCATTAACTACGTATTCTCGTATTTTCTTTTGCGTTTTGTATTTGCCGCAAAGAATTACAATTAAAAATAAACGAGACAGAGGTATCGATTCCGTGTGTCGATAGCTGATGTGTGTGCTGGATGATGGCGGTGAGGGCGCATGCGTGGTGATGCGAGGTGGTGCGTCATCGTGCGCCCGCGCCGCACAGCGCGGGTCACAGGTCGCTTGCACACCGGACCGCCTACCCTGCGCGCATTCCTCCTTGCGTGCCAACGGGAACCCGGCCGAATGCGGGACACCTCGCCGCATCACCACGCCGCCCAACCGCACATCACCACCGCACTCGGCCGCGCAGGCGTCTCCGCGAGTGACTCGGATAATGATGACTTCGTATATTTCTAATACGTCGAAGGTTAATTGGACGTAGGCAGTGTATTGTAAAAGAATTAACTCGCGGCCCGACTAAACGATCTTGGTGTGTATATGTAGGTATACGAGGTTTTTCCTCTCTTTCATAAACAATTAGGTACGTGGAAATTATTTTATCAATTTTCATTTCATGGCGAAACCAATTCCGTATTGAACGACACAAAAAAAGTTAAATGGCTCAATTATAAGATGAGACTGTGGCCAGCTGCGTTGAGTCAGTGCTGACTGATGACTGATTATTGTGTTGAGAGACCTAAAGGCGGAACATATGTGAACATCATCTGCCTAGCCTTTTCTCAATTATGCTGGGGTCGGCTTCCAGTCTAACCGGATACAGCTGCTTACCAGTGTTTTACACGTAGTGACTTCCTATATTGCCTCCATAATCTGTGTAATAAGAAACTCCTTAATAAGACTGGTTGTCAGACTTTCGGACTTCTGACTTCACGTAACGATTTTCAAAGGTCTACCAATAACAGCCGGGACCAACGGTTTAACGTGCTTTCCAAGGCGCGGAAGGGTCTCGATTTGTAATGGATGGTCACCCATCCACGGTCCGACCGCGGCAAGTGTAGTTAGCTTAATCTTCGATCGAAATTATCTTAATCTCTTGCGGAATATAATTATGTAAACATCAGAACGAATGGGAAGGACTGCGCCGAACTTTGACAATGTCAAGAACCTGTGCATCAGGGATGATCAAACACAACACCAGGAACGTTCACAATCGACCACGTACATATACGATAACATAATAGATAATTCGCAACAAAATTCAATAAGCTTTTTACCGACTTCAAAAAGAAAGGAGGTTATCAATTCGACACGTATTTATGTAATATTATTGGAATTGCATTATATTCACATATGACAATCTATTAGGGCTTCCAAACAAATATACAAAATTTTATAGGCGTATGTATGTATGTCCACGCATATCTTCGTAACTATTTATCGGATCGTGACCATTCTTTTTTTATTGGCTTACATTTACTTCAACTTAGGGAACAGTGCAAGTTTCATCAAAATCGATTAAGTCATTTTCAAGATATGGACTAAGACGTGAAAGTGTGACGGCCTGGCTTATTGATACGAGAATAGAATAGAATAGAATACTCTTTATTATGTACACCATATAAATTACAGCTTAGGTGCTTATTTATTATTATTTTTTTTTTATGTTGCCCCACACTAGGAATTTCTCCTGTATTGTGGGAGCGTTTACAAACATTTAAACTCACATACACAAACAGCCAGACCCGGAACAACTACTTGTAGGTCATACAAATATGGTAGGTGTAGTGTCAAAGGGAAAACATATCAAAACATCAGTCAAATTCTAGTGCAATATTTACAACAAAACTATTAAGTACCTACTTATCACAAAAAACAAATAAGTATTCCAGTTTTTACTTAAAACTAAAAATTACGAAATAAAAAAGTAATTTAAAAAAATGAAACCGACTTTAAAAAGAAATAAACTCAAAATTATGAAATAACTTTAATTTCGGAAGTTGGTGGCAAAAAACAAAAACTATAAAATACAGATCCCAAAGACATCGACTTCCTAAATTAAAGTTATTTCATAATTTTGAGTTTATTTCTTTTTGAAGTCGGTTTCATTTTTTTAAATTACTTTTTTATTATTAAACTAAGTAATAATTGACTAAGATAAGGACCTAAAAACTTGTCCTGTTGTTTGACAATACCAAAATGGAAGATGGTCTGGCTAAACAACATGTTCGGAGTTGGGGTGAGATCAAGATAAATTAAGATTAAAGAAAGAAAGATAATATTTCAGTAACACAAATGGGCCAACGATTAAAACTAATGAGGTGAATGAGATGAAATTGAGTCGCGCCCCATATGCTATCCGAAAACGTACTGACTGTTTTTACTTAGGTAATACATAAAACGTACTGACTGTTTTTACTTAGGTAATACATAAAATATTCAAGGCATAAAGCGCGGTGTCGCAATTACGCTGACATGTTTATTATTGTTCGGTGATTGACCCGAACACAACATCAACCCTAATGACTGTGTACATACTAATTCTGCAGTTAGAATACGATTCAACTGGGTATTATTCTAGCAATACCTACTAATTTCAGGAAATACAAACTGGCCAAGTGCGAGTCGGGCTCGCACACGAAGGGTTCCGTACCACAAGGCAAAAACACCGAAATAAAACACGTTTTTTGTATGGGAGCCTCCCTTAAATATTTATTTTATTTTGTTTTTAGTATTTGTTGTTATAGCGGCAACAGAAATACATAATTTGTGAAAATTTCAACTGTCTAGCTATCGCGGTTCTTGAGATACAGCCTGGTGACAGACAGACGGACGGACAGACAGCGAAGTCTTAGTAATAGGGTCCCGTTTTACCCTTTGGGTACGGAACCCTAAAATGGTCAATTAATAGAAGAGCTAAGGCCAAGGAGAAGTTTGCACATAATTGTTGTGTAAGAGGCTCTACCTGAAAGACAGGTAGACTATTCTGTAAAAAAATTAGGTGAAGTGAGCTTGAAGTGAACACTATTATGTTGTCAATCCGATCGGGTGGAATCTGGTCCAGATCTGCTGGACTTGAAGTGAACACTATTATGTTGTCAATCCGATCGGGTGGAATCTGGTCCAGATCTGCTGGACTTGAAGTGAACACTATTATGTTGTCAATCCGATCGGGTGGAATCTGGTCCAGATCTGCTGGACTTAAAAGGTGATATATTGAAAAAAATTTGGTTTTTCTATTTCGTGTAACTTGTTAAGTATGTGGAATAGGGATTTAACATTTTGGTATATGTTTTGTAACTCTTTGGTCTAGTATAATGTAAAAGGAATACACGATTCAATGACTTTTTCGCGATACAAAAAGTTGCAAAGTTAAATTTTTTTTTTTACTTTTTACGACATCACGGCGTAACGCTTGAGAGTTATTCAATGGAATTTACTTTAAAACATAGAGAATTATCATATCAAAGTTTAATCAAAGTAGTTTTAAATTTATTTTGTTAAAAAAGGAGTAAATTCGTTTTGGCACATACGTCGTTTTATTCGGAGCGCACGCACATTATAGCCATCATTCTTCTTTTGCGTTTCAAAAGTAATTGCATCACTTTCGCTCACTTAGTAGGTTTTCAGAGATTTTAGATTTTCGAGGTAACGCCTTAAAAGGGGATTTTTACTAAAAATATCTTTTCGTTTCATTTATTTTTCAGTAATGTTTTTAAAAGTACAAACTTATTGGTAAACTTATTTGTTTCTCAAATAAACACGCAGCCAGCCAGTTTCTCTTCACATACATTAACAGAGACAGCTTTATACTCTGTTTAATTTAAACCAAATGAAATTGTATAAAAACCAGCAAACGGGTTAATTAAAACCAATATCATTAACATGTAGTCCGGCCCGGGCGGCACTATAAACGTCGGCCGAACCTGGGACCTTTATTAAAATGAGGAGAGGAGACATGTGTCCCTAGACCACACACTACGCCGGTGATGGTCTCCTCTCCATCATGGAGGAGGAACTCCCGCTGGGAGGATACTAATTGAGACAAGGTGTGTCATGCAACAAGCGGTATATTCTGTAAATATTTCAAACTGAAAACTTATGTCATTGCTGTAATTTCACGTGATGCTAGGATTGACACTATTGACACATCACCTAAGTTTTCGCGATGTTATTTTTAAACAATAGGTCGACTGGATTGTTCTTGATCTCTGTTGAAGTGAAACTAAGCTGAAACCTACGTAAGTTTTACTAGTTTGTGTTTTGTTTATGGAGCGAGAAGCCAGAACGTTTACTTTAGCTTAAAATCTCATAAATTTTTGTTTTTATAAAACTTTATACCTAGGTACTCTTCAGTTATTTTGGTTTTGTACGTGGAAAAAGGAAATCGAGTCCTTAGTTTAAATAAAAATCGTTGGATTGACACAATTGTTTTATCCGTTTTCTTCTTGACTAAGAGCTGGTCCTATCAATCTTCTTTATTTGTAAATACAAGTTGTATAATACATTTCATTTCGAACCTTTCTTAGTTTGACTCGCTCCATGTAAAATACTGGTAGCCTGGTAGGTGTATAACTGGTATAGGTAATGGTATTCAACTGCATCCAGTTAGGCTGAAAGCCGATCTCAACATAGTTGGGAAAAGGCTAGGCAGCTGATGATGATGAATAGATTAGATTGAGCTGAACTTCAGTATCACACACGATAAGATTGTTTCTAGTCCTTGGTGAACCGCAGCGTTTGTATGCGCTATCTTACAAATTCTTTTAAGTAATGCATGTGTGAGAAAATGATAAATGAGGCAAGTGTATTTAACATGTTCAAAGTGTAACAGTTTTGGGTGCGGCCCGCGCCACAACATGTGCGAAAAGGAGCGGCGCGCGCACAACATCAAATATCAAATCTACTTCCCATTTGTCGTCTATTATACAATGTCCAATCGTTTCTCGTTTATTAAGACTTTTATTAACATATTTATTGGCTGATAATAAAAATGTTGATTTATAGTTGCGTGTCTTTATAAAGAATTCGTTGAACTGGCGGAAAGCGTATTCAATTCAAATATACAAAGTATTTATGGGCGGATTGATTTTTAAATCATTTAATAACACATAAATCTTTGATTTATATTTAATATGAAACTGTAAATGTCTGATTTTATGAGGAGGAGAACATTGACATGGACCTAGGCTTTGCGCTAAGTTCAGACGATCGCTTGATGTTATATCCAGTATAGATAGATGAATCGTAACATGAAATGTAACACACATTGAAACAAATTCGCGTAGTTATTGTGTTACATTTCATGTTACGTTTCACCAATCTGTATCGGGCTCAACGCGTCGTCCCGAGATGTTACTACTTGAAGTAATACAGGGTTAGGATCTGGAATACAAAAAACTCGTCGCCTCGTAGTCAACATTGACTATGACTCATTGACATTTAACACATAGATACAACAAACCTTGACTTCTAACCAAATACAGCGTAAGTAATAAGATTCGCCAAGCCACGAGCACGAGGACTGTGTGACACTCACTTGGCATAGTCCTGCTTGCAGTAGACCTGGCGGTCACGCAGGAAGCAGGAGGGGTGGCGGTCCAGCTGCACGGCGCACACGCAGCAGCGCAGGCAGGCCGTGTGCCACGCGCCGCCACCCACTTCCAGTAGGAAGCGGTCCGCGATCGCCTCGCCGCACGCGCAGCAAGTGCGGTGCTCCGTCTGAAACAGTACATGAGAGTCAATGAGACACTGACTAAACAAGGTATTAAGCCTAGTTCTGGTTTGATTCAGTAACAACTAACCCAGTGCACTGATTGTGGGCTCAAATCCGAACAAATACCAATGCGACGTTTTAAATTCATCATAATAATCGTCATCGTTCATACTTATATATGCTTTCTGATTGTTCATGCTTTATCTTGGACATTACTTACTTACATCATACCTACATGTAATGTTCATGCTTTATCTTGGACATTACTTACTTACATCATACCTACATGTAATGTTCATGCTTTATCTTGGACATTACTTACTTACATCATACCTACATGTAATGTTCATGCTTTATCTTGGACATTACTTACTTACATCATACCTACATGTAATGTTCATGCTTTATCTTGGACATTACTTACTTACATCATACCTACATGTAATGTTCATGCTTTATCTTGGACATTACTTACTTACATCATACCTACATGTAATGTTCATGCTTTATCTTGGACATTACTTACTTACATCATACCTACATGTAATGTTCATGCTTTATCTTGGACATTACTTACTTACATCATACCTACATATAATGTTCATGCTTTATCTTGGACATTACTTACTTACATCATACCTACATGTAATGTTCATGCTTTATCTTGGACATTACTTACTTACATCATACCTACATGTAATGTTCATGCTTTATCTTGGACATTACTTACTTACATCATACCTACATGTATTGTTCATGCTTTATCTTGGACATTACTTACTTACATCATACCTACATGTAATGTTCATGCTTTATCTTGGACATTACTTACTTACATCATACCTACATGTAATGTTCATGCTTTATCTTGGACATTACTTACTTACATCATACCTACATGTATTGTTCATGCTTTATCTTGGACATTACTTACTTACATCATACCTACATGTAATGTTCATGCTTTATCTTGGACATTACCTACTTACTTACATCATACCTACATGCGTATGTTCCCAGTCGCCCCCGCGGGGATTGCCACCGGAGGCAAATGGGAATAAAAATTCCCAATCGCCACCGGCGGCGACTGGGAAGTCATTGCCCCCACTTCAGTTTCGCTGTACATTGCTTTCTCCATCGTAGAGAATAAAAGGATGAGACAACTTATTGTAAACCTGCCTCTAATCTTTTTCTTTTCTTTCTTTTTTTTATCTTTTTTTTCTTTTTTTTTTTTTTCTTTTTGTCCGCCTCTGTACATTTATGTGCTTGAAGTATTAAATAAATAAATAATAATAATCTTTAAAAAAAAGACTAAGCGCTTTGAAATATTTTTTTATTTTGATTTCGATATCAATAAACTTGTTAAAATTAAACATTTAAACTGGTATTTTGTATCACAGATAATCAGACTCTTAAAGACAGTAATTAAATTAGGAAAGTAATACATAGTAATCATTTCTTACTAAATACGTATTATAAACAAGGCTGTAAATATTCATAGATAACAGACTTTTTTATATTATGGTCAATTATAAAAATAAATAATAAAAATATTATAACAAAAATATTCAAGTACCTACACCATTAAATCACAGATAAAATCAGACTTTTATTCCGTTACGTTGTTACTATCATCGATCATTCGGATCGATGATAGTAACGTAACGGAATAATAATGTGATACAAAATACCTGTTTAAATGTTTAATTTTAACAAGTTTATTGATATCGAAATCAAAATAAAAAAATATTTCAATGCACTTAGTCTTTTTTTAAAGGTTATTATTATTTATTTATTTATTTAATACTTCAAGCACATAAATGTACAGAGGCGGAATAAAAGAAAAAAAAAAGAAAAAAAAAACAAAAAAAAAGAAAATAAAAAAGGTAAAAAGATTAGAGGCAGGTTTTCGATAAGTTGTCTCATCCTTTTATTCTCTACGATGGAGAAAGCAATGTACAGCGAAACTGAAGTGGGGGCAATGATTTCCCAGTCGCCGCCGGTGGCGACTGGGAATTTTTATTCCCATTTGCCTCCGGTGGCAATCCCGCGGGGGCGACTGGGAACATACGCCTACATGTAATGTTCATGCTTTATCTTGGACATTACTTACTTACATCATACCTACATGTAATGTTCATGCTTTATCTTGGACATTACTTACTTACATCATACCTACATGTAATGTTCATGCTTTATCTTGGACATTACTTACTTACATCATACCTACATGTAATGTTCATGCTTTAACTTGGACATTACTTACTTACATCATACCTACATGTAATGAAAAAAAAACTGGTCAAGTGCGAGTCGGACTCGCGCACGGAGTAAAATTTGTAGGTATGTAAATAGTTTATCACGGGATTTTTTTTAACCGACTTCAAAAAAGGAGGAGGTACTCAATTCGGATGTTTATATAATCATATTTTTTTTTATGTATGTTCGGGCATAACTCCGTCATATATAGACGGATTTGCAAAATTATTTTTTTGTTCGAAAAAGGTTTACTTATTCCGAAATGGTCCTATTTAAATTTGTAAAGATGTGATGCTGAGTTTCGGAGACAGAACGGAACTCTTCAATAAATTCCAGCAAATCAACCGCGATTGCTGCTATCTTTACGCAATCACGCAAAACATCACACCTGTACCCTCTAAAGGGGTACCTACGCAGATGTGTTCAATAGCTTCCTGTCACTGATATTCACATAGCAAGTAGTGTTACATAAATTTGTGTGAGGTAGGTAGGTACAACTAGGTAGGTCGATCGATCAGGTTAAGCTACGCTTGCCGCGGTTGGTCTGTGGATGGGTGACCATCTTTACATACCGAGACCCCTCCGTGCCTCGGAAAGCGCGTTAAGCCGTTGGTCCCGGCTGTCATTCGTGGATCTTTGACAGTCGTTACGGGTAGTCAGAAGCCCGAAAGTCTGACAACCAGTCTTACCAAGGGGTATCGTATTACCCAGTAACTGGATTGTGGAGGTCAGATAGGCAGTCGCTCCATGTAAAATACTGGTATTCAGCTGCATCCGGTTAGACTGGAAGCCGACCCCAACACACCAGATGATGATGATGATGAGGTAGGTACAACTAAAAAGTGAAAGATAAAAACTTTTACCCAAAAAAAAATCAACCGACTTACAAAAAAAAAACACTACAAAGTTAAAAACAACTTTAATTTTGGAAGTCGGTGTCAAAAAACGAAAATGCGGAACCAATGACACCGATTTCCGAGATTAAAGTAATTTTTCACCTTGTAGTGTTTTTTTTTTGGAAGTCGTTTGTTTTTTTTTTGAAAAAAGTTTTTTGAATGTATCTTCAAATTTACGGTTCTCGGATTTTTTCCTTTAAGTACTTGTGCTTCATGACCTTGCTTCTTGCCAAATTTCATGATTCTAGGTCAAGGAGAAGTACCCTATAAATTTTGATTCCCTTGAAAGTGTCGAAATATACATTTTTTGCGGCATAAACGGTCGAATCTTATTTTTTAAGTTAACTTACAAGTTTGATTTTTTCACAGCTTCAAGGGACTGTAAACCTGAGTATATGGTTTGAATTTCAACTCTATACGTCTAGGTACGCGTTCCCGAGATAAAGGGTCTTGACAGAAAGACAGATAGACGGACAAGAAAGTGATCCTATAAGGGTTCCGTTTTTTCCTTTTAAGGTACGGAACCCTAAAACATCGTGAGGAAACTTGGACTCATAGTTAATGTAAATGTAAAATCGCCAACCCGTCTTAAGCAAGCGTGGTGATCAATGCTCGTGCCTTCTGTGTATGAGAAAGGGCCCTTGCCCAGCAGTGGGACAATAGTCGGCTGTTGTCATTTATTTCAATTAAATCAGTTTCATCATCATCATCATTCAACTAAAAGACATGTGGTCTACCTCGAGCAGTGCTAAACAGACTTTATCTACCTTCAACAGTCCAGCTATTGCTCACGCACGCGTGTCGCCGAGCAGAAGATTGACACATTTCTAACATTCCGTGTTTCTAACCAAGACGTAGGTATTCTTCGAGATGGGATGTGTAGTGGGTTGTTTGTCAGTTCATCTGCGAGCCCTAACAAGCACGTGTTGTGACAACACTGCCATGTTTAAATATTGCTCGCAAACAAAACACACAATCAATATAATTACATTGCTCAACGTCCCTCCCTGGATTTAACAAGTATACAATAGTCTTGACAGTCATAACAATGCTACACTTGTTGCCACCCCGCGTCGCCACACTAATAATTGAATGTTTTAAAATCGAGTTAGGTTGTGGTGTGCGCTGGCGGGGGTGTGGCACTGCATAATCTAATGCTGCTCCAACACCGCGCCCCTGCAGCACTGCGCTGCCGCACTGTGGCACCGCTCGGCACAAGCACGGCGAGCTCTAAGGGTCAGTTCACACCGAGACGCGACGCGACGCGCAGTTTTCAAGATAGAAATACAATTACAGACCTTATCTACTACACTAAAAGGTACACAATTCAGTGTCTACCTACTACGTCGAGCTACGCAGCGCGGCGCCGCCGCCGCGCGGCGTAGCTCACTGAATTGTGTACCTTTTTGTGTAGTAGATAAGGTCTGTAATTGTATTTCTATCTTGAAAACTGCGCGTCGCGTCGCGTCTCGGTGTGAACTGACCCTAAGCAGGATGTAGATTAGTTTAGTGCGCGTATTGCAATGTTACGTCATGAAATATCTATATGAGTTGAGATGTGTGTAAGAGAAAGCACAGAACTGATTCTGCACAAGAGTTGTGACATACAAACACACTCACACCTTCTTCCCTACCCTCATGGGTAGGCAGAAACTACAGAAGTTTCAAAGTCAAAGTCAAATCAAGTCAATGATGCAAATATGTACAATTTTGTTCCATTATGTAGTCAACTAACCCTGCACTTAAAAATAAGATTTTGCTACTGTTGTTCGGCACAATATTTGCAATGGAACAGCTCAGCACTTTTGCTTGCGTGCATTTCCATAAATGCCATGTATCGCAATTCCCAGTTAGTGCGTGTTCGACTACCAACCGCGAGTGCGTGTTCGACTACCAACCGCGAGTGCGTGTTCGACTACCAACCGCGTAACTCAAACCTAACTAGATCTAACCGTCTTAGTGCTATTTCGGATTTGATTTACCATTTGATGACTATCACTAGTATTCACTATAATTAATCCAGTCTTCATAAATATTTCATTTAAGCTATTTCTGAAAAGAATATATTACTTACATAGAAAAACCCATTTTACTTTAAAGATAATTTTGTGATTGTCGAAGTAATTGGTCGTTTTTCACCGCCTTATAGGATTTGAAATTTTTCCATTGTAATAAGTTATCCAAATTCCAAATAAAAATGGGTATTAGTTGGAGCAGGATCTGGTGAGCATGGTGGGTGACGGAACTCATATTCGATAAAAAAGAAATTTAAAAATAAATCTACTTCAAAAATAAATTAACTCAAAATTATGAAATAACTTTAATTTCGGAAGTCGGTGTCTTGGGATCTGTATTTTATCTAGTTTTAGTTTTGGCCACCGACTTCCGAAATTAAACTTATTTCATAATTTTGAGTTAATTTCTTTTTGAAGTCGATTTCTTTTTTTTTTATTACTTTTATTTCGTAATTTTTGTTAGTTTTAAGTAAAAACTGGAATATTTGTTTGTAATACGTAGGTAATAGTTTTGTTGTAAATATTGCACTAGAATTTGACCAAGGTTTTAAGATGTTTTCCCTTTGACACTACACCCGTAGCTCGTATTGAAATCAATAAGCCAGGCCGTTACGTACACGTATTAGTCCTTATCTTGTAAATTACTGAATCCATTTTGATGAAACTTGCACTATTCCCTAAGTTGGAGTAAATGTAAGCCAATAAAAAAAAATGGTCACAATCTGATTAATAGTTGCGGAGAAATGCATGGACAAACATACATACTTACATACAATTGTTTGGAAGCCCTAATAGATTGTCATTATGTGAATATAATGCAGTTCCGCTATTATTACAAACATAAAAAAAAAATACAATATTCTGACAATTCAGATGATTGTATTTTATTATGTTTGTTCGCGCATAACTCCGTCGCTTGCCAACCGATTTGCTTTCCAATTGCTCCCATAGTCACCAAGTTGGGATATGATGATGGAATCTTGGCGAAATCGAGGGAACTGTTCAAGTTTTTTTTTAAAGTAACTTGAGCATTTGCTCTCATCGGAAATCATCACTTGGTAAAGTGGAGGTGATGATGAAGACCACAAATAGCCATCGGAACTACTCAATGACAAATATTACACGGGTTGCGATTCGATTACTTTAATATGGTTGCTAAGCAATTTATGCTCGTTACAATGCGTATGATGAAGTGGAGCTTATGGTGACTTCTCAATCGCTGCAGTTCTCCTGGTTCTTACTAGGAGAAGTCCTCAACAATTAACGTCCCTGCATCGGGAAAAGCAATATTTTGTTAAAGGTGATGAGCAGTTGACATTAGGCTATTGTAACTTATATAAATTACAAACTGACCCACTAAAAAGTAAAAAATAAAAACTTTTTTACAAAAAAAAAAACAACCGACTTCCATAAAACACTATAAAGCGAAAAATACTTTAATTTCGGAAGTCGGTGGCAAAAAACTAAAATACTAATCCAAAGACACCGAAATTAAAGTTATTTTTCACTTTATAGTGTTTTTTTTAGACTGGAAGCCGACCCCAACATAGTTGGGAAAAGGCTAGGCAGATGATGATGAGTGTTTTTTGGAAGTCGGTTGTTTTTTTTGTAAAAAAGTTTTTATGGTGATCCAAAGTATATTTTATTTTTATTTATTTATTTGGTATCATAAGTATACAGTATACAAACATTTGTGAATCACTGGTGCCTGTGGTAGGTAATGAAAACCTGTATTACAGGTCACCAGGTTTCCAACTCTCAGAAGCTTTTATACAATAGCACTGTAGGGTACCAATATATTAAAAGGTGAGAAAACAAAAAAAATATAAAGGAAAAACAAAGACAAGCAAATCAAGTACGTATTATACGGTTACAAGAAGATGCAATAGTAGGTGGTGTGATGATATGTTGTGTGTAAGTATGGATGTGAATGGTGAGTGTGTGTAGGGGCGTGTGTGTGGATGTGAGGTACGTATGTGAATGGGTCGAGTGGAGCTGTGGGTTTTTTTATTACGCTAAAACCTGCATTAGGTCTTCTGTCGTGGTGTACGTCTGGTTTAGGAGCCAATTTAGAACTGTTATTTTGAGATTGTATCGATTTAGTGGGTGCGCAGATAATACTTTGTTAATTTTGTTGTAGAGATATGGACCCAGGAAAACAAAGAATCGCCGACTGAAGGCTGTTTTTGTAGGAAAAGATGTCGCAACAAGGTGGTTTCGACGCGTACTTGCTGGACTGTACACTGTCAGGGGGTGCTGCTTCATGACGGTGGCCAGAATAAATAATTGTCTTACAGTCAGCACTTGGCAGTATTCGTAAAGGTCGACTGTGGGAAATAGGCGGGGTTTGAAGCAGCAAACCTTGAGAACCGCTCTTTGGGCGCGCTCAACTTTAATTAAGTTAGATTTAGCAGCACCACCCCAGGTGGTATTGCAATAACTCAAAGTTGATTGGCATAGTGCTTGATACACCATCCTCATAACATCTGCATCTGCGGATTGGCGCAACTGTTTAAATATATAAAAAATTAGCTTGCGCACACGGTTAGAGAGGTGATCGATATATTTTTTGAAAGTCAGATTACTGTCTATCACTATGCCAAGATACTTTATGTGTATGACCTTTTCTACGTTGCTGGTGTTATCAGAAGCAGTAATTTGGAGAAGTGCATCAGGTGGACTAACAGGATTGCGAATGGAGAAGTTAAGTAACTTAGTTTTGGACACGTTTAGGGTAAGGAGATTATTATTCAACCAGTCGCTAACAACACCAAAACCTCTCTGTGCAAGGCGATACGTTTCAGGCCAATTGCTCGAAGAAAAGACAAGTGCTGTATCATCTGCATAGGAAAATATTGCCCCGTTTTCTATAGTAAGGTTACACAGATCATTTATATAACACAAGAAGAGGCTCGATCCGAGGATGCTGCCCTGTGGCACGCCGTAATCAATTCTCATCTCAGAACTGGTATGAGCCCCTATCTTCACACACTGAGTTCTGTTGTTAAGGTAGCTCTGAAATAGGGATAACTGAGTGCTTCTAATGCCCAGGTTCTCAAGCTTTTGTAATAGGACTGGAATCGAAACCGTGTCGAATGCCTTTGCGAGATCCAGGAATAGAGCGACACACTTTTGATTAAGTATAAACTTAATACTTTACCATTCTAAGTCCAGGCCAGACTGTGAAATCCAGTTGTATACATTCCATGTCGCGACATGTTCGCGTTCCCGACGGCTTTCACGACGCTGTTTGTTCATTACCGGATTGGACGCGCCTCTATAATTTGTGAACTTGATTTATTAACAGTTTTTTGAGCAAATATAATTGTTTGTAATTTCCCCGATGGTAAGTTACGATAGCAAGTAATCAACTCCGCTCATTAATATTTGCAACAGTGAGGACTAAATGCGTTGCCGACGGCCAACGGAGGGGGTTCAGTAGTTTCTATATAAATAATATTCCACTGTTACAACTACCGGTCAGCCATTTTTTTTTTTTAATTCCATATATTATTTCACCATTTTTGTTGATTTTTTTTGGAAACTGACATGGGCCGCCAGATTCTCCTTCAGTGTACTTATAACTTCTGGAGTAGGTAGCTAGTGCCGTTGATATAGAGCATAGAGTCTAAGGCAAGGCATACAGTCACTGTGAGGTGAAGGCCCGAAAGTTAACATGAGCCTTCGAAAACTTCATAAAATAGACATGACAGTAGGTACCTATGGTGCGGTAAGGTATCGGACATCAATTTCCTATCTTCTAAATCTTCAAAAACCTAAACACATTTCCACGTAACCTCTCACAACTCCCAAACAACGCTTAATCCTAAATGAACCGAAAATATTCAAATACTGATGCAATAGCTTTCATATCAAAATAAACAGCCCATTAAAATTTGTAACATAAATCTGTCCCCGCGTTAATGGCACTCGACTTTACAACAGTGTGGTATATTGACACCCCTGCGGTTATGATAGACATGAAACTGTCGCTATTGAGCGCGCACCCGGCCCGGCTCCCGGCGAGGTCGTGCTACAACAAACAATGCGCCAACTACATCAGCCTTTAGCGACGCTCCGGCTCCCCGACACCAGCATACGTCCCGCGACAATCGCACATATGTACGCGCCCCGGACTCCCTCGGGCCTTCGCGGTTCTCGCCGCTAACAATAGCTGCCACCTATCAAAATCTTCGTAACAAATTTCTTGAGGGCCCCATTGACGCCGCATATAATAGATCCCCGGTGGCCGCATTGTCACCGCACTGACTTCAGCTGACTGATATTCACTTTTTATGTCAGTTTTTGTGGAGGACCCAAAGCGAGCGAGCTACTCGTGTATAATGACGTTGTTTAATTGCATTTAACGCGTCATTTACGAGGGTTTGTTTGTTCTGCCTTTTGCTGGAAATTATGTAAATTATGTCCTGTTTTGTCGCCCGGAGTCGGAGATGTGGACGTGGCTTGGTGGAGGATTAGGAGCTCGAATAAATTGTTTCTGCTGTTATAAAATGGCGCACATTTATAACCGTCATTGATACTCGAGAAAGGTTGACAAAGGGTCAACAACGGTTGCGGCAAACAAAGCGACTCATACGAACTCCATGAATTGAATAGCGTTAGACAGCATGAGAAGCGTCCCAAACTCGCTTTGTGCGATAATTTGGCGGGCGCGGTGCAGGCGTGACGCGTGACGGAATCACACAGTCAACAAAACTTGTAGCACTTACATAATATAATATAATAACGTAACAGAGATGTCATTGTTCCAGACGTACACTTCATTCTACGATTCGCAGCGAACGAAATGATGGGTGATATCATATATTTTAGTAGTTATAATATGGCTAACGCAAACGACATACCAAGCAAATTCAAATTAATAAAAAAACAAGGCGAAAGAAAATAACAGTTCTCAGGTGCACTTGGAGTGGTAAACGCCTGAATCTAAAAGTTTCAGTTTTAGCGAACCCTATATCTAAGTCTAAATTAGAACCGTTTCCTTTCGACTCGAAAAGGGTTTGTTTAAATAATGTTGATAGCACAAATCGAATGGATTCAAGTATCACTTACAATAACTTACATCAATATGAGACGCTCATGTCTTTTTGGGTGAGTTTGTCCAAATACAACAATGACGCGAAACGTATGAACAGCAGAATATACTTAATAGTTTACCACAATGGTGACTTTATAATCCACAAATAAAACATAATGCGGTGTTCCCGGGTGACGGGCGTGACAGCGAGCAGCGTGACAGCACCGCGGACACCCGCCTTGTCCCAAACTGTCCCGCCATTGTCCCGCTTCCGACTATTATCCAGGAATGAGAGGCCTAAAGGTGGCATCACGGCGCCTGCCTACGCCATTGTTACGGGCTTACGTTTGCAAATCCGATTTATATTTGAATATAATTGACTTTCGGCCTCGTATCAGGTACCGAGAGCGTGTATCTTATTGTGTTCGGCTGATCTCAATGGCATTTTTATCAGCTGAACATGATAAATGTATTTGGGAGATTAAGTGTTGTGGGTGGGTGCGCTCGCCACTCGGCGCATGGGCGCGCTCAGCTATTCAAACATTATAAGATATGTTTCGTGAAGTATCCGCTGGCTTATGATCTGGATCCAAACCGACTTAGGCTAAGCTTTGATGCTGAATTCAAAACTAGTCGATTAATGTCATTTTAGTTGCTGGAGCAGATAACAGGAAACAGACACGAGATGTAAGAATTTCAAATTGTATTTGCAAATCCCTTTACAATACGCGACAAACGAGATACAACCCGTCGTAATATTTTACATAACAGAGCTCAATCCTGACGCTTGCTACTTTGAAATTCTTCCTCGTTTTATATTCAAAGAGGAAACCATTTCCGCCACGCGGGACAAATCACGCGGAAATTGAAGGCGATTTATTCAAAATATTTGTAGCAACAACTCTTTGTAGGAGCCTGAACGTTCGACGTCTTCAATACTTTTGTTATTTGTTTTTGGTTCACGCATCGCGAGGGTCCCGATTTTCTAAACTTTTTTCATCGATCATCGAGAGTCAAAGCTCAAAAGTGTGTTCAAAAACCAACTGTCTAACAAAAAATCATTGAAAATAAATTATGTGTGCACGTCAGCGATGCGAGAGGTATCTCCGAGATATCTGGTGGGCGCACAAAGCGGCGCAAGAATGGCGCAGCGGGGGCCGCCGGGCCATAATGGAGAGAGTTTCACACCATTCACGTATCGCCCTCGAGTTTTTTTTCTGTGACGGGGGTCACATGGACCATCCGTCTTTCCAGACGGCCACCAGGGATATAAGTATGCAAATGTAAATGTGTCGTTATCCGTGCGACTATCTCGACGACAGGGCTGCTTCCGCGAAACGAGTTTTCCTCCATGTATATAAACACTGATCTGTTTTGCGGAGACTTGAGTTTGTAACCCGTGTACGTAGGTAGCTGAACTATTGCCGCGGATGTTTGCTCTGTCGCACGACGATCGTAGACCGTACTGCATTATTTTAAGGTCTGTATTCGCTCCGTGCGGTGGTGGAGGCGCCGACAGCGGGGCGGGACTGGGCGGGGCGACGCGCGCCGTTACACGCCGCCTGACGTCATGATACTCCGCCGCGCTGCCGAGCGCGTGCTCCCGCGTGCAGCGTGCAGCGTGCACGAGTGGGTGCGGTGTGTACACTGTGACGTCAGCAATGCAAGCACTAACAAAAAAGTTAAGCACCACTCATAAAGTGTGACAAAAGCTGCTGATGAATGAATTTTATGCTGATGGCATCTTCAAATATTTGACGACCAATAACAAACAACAGGACGAATTATATTAGATAAAAGCAAATATGCCTGAACCAATCAGTCAACCTAAACTCTAAAGAGTGCGCTTGCGAATACTAAAGTACCTCCTACTTACTGGCTCTTTTTTACAAAGAAACTTGACATCGTCGACTTAACTTCTACTAATTAGGTTACCGATACCTACTAAGTAAATAAATACTAGTCGAGTTGAACACTGTGAGATTCATGACTCGTGGGTAAAGTGCTAGCGCGGCTGGCTCGGCCGGCGCGGGCGCGGCTGGCGCGATGGATGGCGTGTCGTGCTCATCGCGCTAACAGCCGTCGCGGAGACGTCATAACACGTTAATGACTCGTGGAAGGCGCATAAAATCAACAGGCGCCAACCAACCCGCCTGCGCCCGCGCCGGCTCACAGCCACCACCGACATATATCTATTACATCGGGCGACGTTCCCACATACCTCAATCAGTGTTAGGAAACATCGCGGCCGCAAGGCTCGCCAATGGCGGCCTATCACAACATATTAAGTAATAAACAGTTCATAAAGGCAGCGCACACGGCACACGGCGCGGGCGCATGGCGTTCGGCGCTAATTACAAACAATTAGACGCCATGTTGCCGCCCCGCCACGGCCCGCACCCCCCGCGCCGCGCCCGCCGGGCCGCGCACGCTTCTCGTTATTACCCTATTTATTGCATATTGGAAACAAAAAACAGATCTTCCAAACGGCGTTCATAGTTTTTGGATGTCCGCGTTAATTTCCTGCTCGTTTGTGTGGCGCTCGGCATCGGCCCCACTGGCTGCTCCCTCCAGTCGCCGCGCCGTGAGCTTCACGTCCAACGTTCCACTTTATTATGATCTCATCAAATTTTATTTATGCGCCGAAGTGATCGGATCGATTCGTCTTTTCTCTCAGGCGTATTAATTAGTTTTGTGTTATTATGAAAACGTCCATTTGGCCCGGTGAGTGTGGTCGGTTGGCCCAGGACTGGTTCTATGTCCTTACGGTCGGATGGATCTAAATACATTTTTCATCGATCAGTAATTTACGAGGCTTATTATAATATGAATACCTACAAGCTAGAATTAGGCATGATCATTGTAAAGAAACAGATGTCCGAACAAACCTGTTCGTCTGAATGTTATTGAGTAAATAATTTAGTTCGTTTATTTGAGTAGGCAAATATCAACAAAGTGAACTCACTGGCAACTGTTTTGTACAATGCTAAGTTAGAGGTTATTTTAATCCTCCTGCTCACTAAAATACAATTAAAGTTGATGTTTTGAGTAAAAAGCATTTTAATTTAGATAATTATTGCAGTTAAGAACCAGCAGTAGGTAGGTACTGGTGTTTGTTATACAATGATTTTTTATTAGTACAGACCAACGATACACTTATTTCTGAAATGTTCTATTTCTTTGGGAACCGTAAATATGTTTTTTAAATAAATGTATTTATTATTATCGATAAACAGCACACTCTGCAATAGACTTGCTGATTACCAATATTAGCATACTATTTAGCCAGGCGGTGCTCACAAAATCAACGGGAAAGATTCAATGTAGAAACGTGCATATTTTATGAACAATTCTCCACAAAAAAATCCTAGGAGCCCAATAATATTATTTGACAATGTTGGGGCGTCACTATGAACACAATCGTTAGTTCGCGTGTCACGACTCTAAATAAACAATGTCTGCTCACGAGTGGATGCAATTCTGTCACGCACCACCACGCACATCGGCTCAAGAGCATCCTCTCACCTAGCTCTCACCTCACCTTGAATGAACAGATCCAGCGGATGCTGTTCGTTCGAGATTAGTATGAGGTGTGGGAGGATCTCGCATACCTAGCTCATACTAACGAATAACATCATCACTGTCTCTCACAAAACCATGAAATTTGTTCAGCGTTTTCCTTATATGACGTCACTTAACCACTAAAATGGAATATTCGATTATGAGTTCCTGCAATACAAGTTAATGGAATATCACCATGGTAATAAAATGTAGTTTAGAATTAGACTGCGCAATCCTGTTGCTACGCGCCGGCGCTACGTCCCGCGTAGAGTGTAGAGCCGCTACGACTCTACGCGTGCTGCGACACGTTCGTTAGGCGGCTTATGACTAGGTATTTGTTTGACAGATTGAACTCATTTGCGAATATCAGCAAGCATTTTGCGAACTTTCTCAATGTCTCCTGGTATCGCTGCAAGAGTGTTGATGGTGGTCAGAAGCAGCGATGCGTGGCAGCGGCGGCGGCGCGGCTGACGGGCGCAGCGCTCCGCTCGGTGCCGGCACATTATAACTGTCATATAACTCACGAGGTAATAGGAGCGGCGCGCCTTGTGCCAACTATTAAATACTATTCACATTTTACGATAATGCCCAACAAACTCTTATTGACGTATAAATTCCGAGCTTTTTTTTCTCTCCTCGGAACGACCGAAGGCGCCAGTTGTTTCTCGATATTAATAATGCTATGCTAGTTCTGTTTTTCGGGTTTAATTACGCCCAGGTCGGTGATAGTCGGCGATTCGACGCCGGCTCGAATGGGTGGAAAGTAGTAAATTAAACGGTCGGCGAGCCCCTTTTAATATTCATAGCGTTATCAAACAAAATTTTAAACTAATTAAAAGTTGTTTTAATAATTCCGTGGTTATGAATAAGAGTGCCCGAGGCGACGGGTTCGATTTGTTTGCATTCTGGAGCGCGACAGGAAATTGCTTACGTGATATAAGCGCCCGCGCGGCCACCGCACCATATTACTCGTTTATAATAATGTCTTTACTTGTTAAGGTTTGGTGCCAGGTCGACGAACTTAGTTTGTTTTTCGAATCCACTCAAAATGTTTACGTGTTCCAAAGCGGCGCAAACAACATTGTTGGCCAACCATTGAGACGAATGGCTGACTTTTTTGCTCGAAGATTATACTATACTAAAGATACCGTTCACTCTGTACACTACAAAGATTTTTAGCGTGAGCTGCAAGCAGTCAATCGATATGGAGTTAGTGATTCCCATGGAGTCAATCGATATGGAGTTAGTGATTCCCATGTAAAGTTTATGACAAGTATTACACAGTTTGCGCGACGGGCGGCAGGTGTTACTGCGGGTGTCATCTTGATAGCGCCGGCCGCGTGCGCCCGCGCATCGCGTCGGTCACACCGACACACACTCACGATCTAAACACTGATAACAGTGCCATGAGCTGCGACACTGCCGCACCTCACTAGCACTCAACAACACTGCGCAACTCCGTGAATTATGTTAATTATAGTGTTGTGCCGCTAATTTGCGCTTTCCTGATCGTCTTTGTTTTATAAACGTATCATTAGCATGAAACACATTTCTCGTATCATACCGCCATTGACATTTATGATACTATAAAGTGCTTGCGTTATCTTAATTGATATGCAGTTTAAGTATGAAAAACAATTTTAATGCTAAAATGCCGCTGGTAATGTGGTTTGTGGAATCTGGCCATTTATTGGTGAATTGGGATGCCTAATGGCACGATGATTAGCCCCGGTATGGTCAGGAGTCAGTCGGTCTGTTGTGTCGTGTGCACGCGGTCGCGGCGGGGTCCTGTCCCGGCCAGGCTTGCACCTGCCGTCGCTTGAGATCTGCACTGACATCACTGTTTGTAACAATAACTGTAGCCACCTTTATTACTGTCATTAACACAATTGAAGCCACGTGTATATTTTATCCTACCATCTGCGCATGCTTGACTCCTTTCGACTCAACCCAAGACAACTTTATTTAGGTTTTGCTTCGAAAAGTAATCTGGGCCATCGGGTCAATGTTGATGAAAAGTAATCTGGGCCATCGGGTCAATGTTGATGAAACCCTTATCAAGGTTGGCTAAACGGCATTTAAGTTCGCTACTCATGTCCGAATTACATTTAAGTTCGCTACCCATGTCCTAATTACATTTAGGGTCGCTACTCATGTCCTAATAACATTTAAGGTCGCTACTCATGTCCTAATTACCTGTAATATCTTATTAAGTTTCACGATGTAAAGTCTTTCTGTCATACAATCAATTTTGCCTTTACCAATTTTATAATTTCTGCATAGCTATTCTATTCGTCAGGCTTCCGAATCGAAAATGCACCCTTTTCTGATTTATCTGGTCACCGACAGGAAATAACCGTCGGAATACTAGCGGTCGTCGTAATTGGTTTAAACTGACAAATTTTCCAGGTTTTTAACCAGTGAATAGCTTTTAGAGGACTCCTTCGATAACATTAATTGATGTTGGATTCTGCTATTATTATAATTATTCAATATTAGCGCTTATTTATTTATTTATTTATTTTTATTTATTTATTTCATAAAACAATTTACATTGTGTTTGAAATTACAAAAATATTACATGTTAACCCTAACAGAAGCAATAATCAAATATTAACAAAAATAATTTTAAAAATATTACTATGTCATCTTTACATGTCAAACCATAAAAACATAAAAACAACCATATTACTAAGATACGAGTAGCTTATTTCTGTAATTCATTGTCTCATGCATGCGGTGTTTACCTATAGGTAACTAATGCACTGTTATTTTATTTTTGAAAAAATCTAGATATTATGTGTGTATTTATATCTGTGTACCAATTGTTGGTGAACCTAATAAATTAAATAAATAAAAACTTAAAAAAAAAAACCGACTTCCAAAAAAAACACTACAAATTGAAAAATAACTGGTGTCGTTGGTTCCGCATTTTCGTTTTTTGAGTTATTTTTCAAATTGTAGTGTTTTTTTGGAAGTCGGTTATTTTTGTAAAAAGTTTTTATTTTTCACTTTTTAGTGGGTCAGTTTGTAATTTATCTAAGTTACAATAGCCTAATGTCAGCTGCTCATCACATGTTACAAAATATTGCTTTTCCCGATGCTGGGACGTTAATTGTTGAGGAGTTCTCCTGGTAAGAACCAGGAGAACTCCTCAACAACAACTCACCATACGCATTGTGACGAGCATAAATTGCTTAGCAACTATATTAAAGTAATCGAATTGCAAACCGTGAAATATTTGCCATTGAGTGGTTCCGATGGCCATCTGTGGTCTTTATCATTAGCTCCACTTTACCAAATGACGATTTCCGAGAGCAAAATGAGCAAATGCTCAAGTTACTTTAAAAAATACCCAAATCGCTATAGGTTTGCCTATAAAATTTGAGGGTTCCGTCGATTTCCACGGGATCCTCTCATCAGATTTCAACTTAATGCTATGTTCACATGCACGCCGTGCAGCCCGGCGGGCTGCCTGGCGGGCTGCGCGGCATGCAGCCCGCCCCAGGTCGGCGAACATTCAAGCTGTTCACACGCACGCCGTCATGTCAGTCAGCACGCCCGGTTCGCGGCATTCACGTTCACAGGCGCGTTTACGGGCTCGGGCGTACCGTTTACACGCTCGTGAATGTGAATGTGCACGTTGAATGTCGAGTTGAACGCGCGCGTGTGAACATAGCATAATGATAAATGGGACCACTTCAGAAGTCTTTCGAACAAAAAAAGAATTTTGAAAATCGATCTACAATTGGCGGAGTAATCGCGTAACAAACACAGGAAAAAAAAACATACCGTCGAATTGAGAATCTCCTCCTTTTTTGAAGTCGGTTAAAAATACAACAAGTCATACAGAACTGGAATGCTTTTGTTTTTAAGTAAGTTCTTCGTTTTTAAGTAAGGATTATTTACTGTTATGGAAAGGATTATTTACTGTTATGGAAAGGAGATGATCAGCTGTAGGCTTTTAATTGAAGAAAAAAATATCAATAAAGTTGAAAATCTATTAAAGAAATTTGACAGATTGCAGTAGCTTAATGTGCTGGCGTCTGTACTATGTACCTAACGCCTATTGAGCTGATGTTACTACGACACGCGAGGTCACTACACATTGTTGTGTGAACGAATTTTGATGGCCGGCGCAAAACAAAGGTGCAAAGGTTCTTTTTGTTATCATAATGGTAGATAACTTGAGGGTTTGAGAATTAAGATTCAATCGATTGTTTCAGTACCTATAAACTTTAAGATTACCTACTATTGTTTACTAATTTACGATTGATTGAATAACGGATTATACGATTGCCGTCGGTAAAGGAATTGTATAGGTACGCTACTTACTTCACAAAAGATCTCCGTCTTCGGTAAACATAACATCTCAATCATGTCATTCATTTTCGCCAAAGGTCTGCGCAGGCGTACTCACCCGCTTCGCAACAGTCACAATTTACCAAGTCGAGTCTCTTATCGTGGAAACACAAGCGAAACTCCTTAAAAAACTAATAAAGCCTTCCATAGGTATACGTATAGTTATTCCAAAGATTAACATAATTATTACAAAGCGTGAAGATGCCCACGGTACCGATGGTATCGTGCGCAGGCGCAAGGAGCAAGCGTCGAAACTGCGCGTAACTTATTAATTGTGTTAGTTCCCATAATTAAGTCATCATCGGGACTGAACTCCGGACTTTTTTCTTTATTATCAACTTTATAAACTCTCTCGTTCTCTACAAATTCGAATCGAATAAATTGGTGAAGATATTCCTTTTTTAATTGCTCATACGAGCTTTTATTTAGTGTGTGTACAATAAAATCCAGTGTTTATTATAGCCGATCGGTTTGTTTAGCGGCCCCGGCCTGGCCGGCCTGGCCGCACTGCAACACTGCTATTGTACTCATGTTTATTAACAGCGCCGAGTAAGGAGACCAGGTCTTCAAGACTTCCAGGAATAGGTAATGTAATGAATGATGCAGGTGCTTCAACAACGATACAGTCGAGTTGTAGTTAGCAGGTGGTTAGGTGCAACGAGTGCGGATTGAGTTGTATTGTAACGCACTGAAAATCACACAAGATCCGCTTTTTTAATACTTGTCTTATTTATCATTAACTAGCTGACCCAGCGAACTTCGTAGTGCCTCAGATTTAATACTTGTCTTATTTATCATTAACTAGCTGACCCAGCGAACTTCGTAGTGCCTCAGATTTAATACTTGTCTTATTTATCATTAACTAGCTGACCCAGCGAACTTCGTAGTGCCTCAGATTTAATACTTGTCTTATTTATCATTAACTAGCTGACCCAGCGAACTTCGTAGTGCCTCAGATTTTTTTTGTTATTTTTTCCCATGTTTTAATAATTAGGAACCCTCACCGACGGCCCCAGAACACCCTACCAAAGTTTCATCACAATCTGACCAATGGTTTTGGAACACATAGAGGACAAATATACAAACATTGATTTTTATTTATGTATTTAGAGGATTAATTCTATTTAAATGGAACCTATAGGTATGTATTTGTTCTATCAAAAGGTCGACCTCGGGCGCTTGGTACTCAAAGGCGACACAATGTCACACACATTTATATAAAGTGTTATCGATACAACACTGTAATAGTTACATAACCGCGGCGTTGCCTTTGTGAGGATGAGCTGAAGTAGAACAATGCGTGACGTCTCAAATAAAGAAATAACGCGAATTAATACGAGTGACATGTTTGCGCAGCGCTGTTTGAGCGCCGTCATTATGCGCGCTTCACTACGCTGAAAGTAATTTACACAAGTGACTCGCGCGCACTACAAACACTGGCGCGCGCGCACACTGGTACTCCTAATTTAGAACTTATCCGAGTACACATAGGGTCCTCAGTTGATTGACGGCGGCGTGACGTGTCTCCTCGTAATATAGATGTAAGGGGACGTTCAGGCGTTAGTTTGCGTTTCACACGTGTTCTCCTCACAATAACCTACATTCCTTCACCTTCTCTAATTTACTTATGAGTAATTAAAAAACAATGACATTCTATACCTACATTGACTTGAAGCCACAAACCCCCGCGGTAACAAATAATTAACCAATTCGTTGACCTAATCGATCTCTGTTGACAACCTAAATGTTTTTATTTTTTCAAAGTTCATGGACATGGCGGACAGGAACACGCGGTATGAGTGCTATCTGAGTATTCCTTACCTTTGAGTTAACACCTAGGACAACATTGTGAGAGGTGTACAAAACAAAAAACATTTTCAAAACTCCGGTTAAGACCAATCAATAAAGTCTAAAATGGCGGAGGAACTATCGTAGGCTTTGACTATATGGTCTAAGATGCAGGTATCCATAAGGTAGGTTTTATATTCCTATAATTTGGAAAAAGGCTCTTAACATCTATTGGGGGCAACAAATTCCATTAGATACCTATGTTTGATAACTTTGGCGAATTACACATCCAAAAATAAAAAAAACAAAATAAATGTGACACATCATGTGTTGAGATGTCATCGAAGTCTATTAATGTTAATAGCCTCAATTTGTATACTTAATATAGAAAAAAATCTCGAAACTGGAATAAAGACGTCCGACTCGGCGCTCATTTGAAAAACTAATCTAATCTCAGTTCCAATAAATATAGCATTTTGTATTTATTTAATATGCAATGTTCGCTGAACATTTTAATAAATCAAACTTTACGACAATCCGATACGTCATAACTGTATAATTATACATAGTTACAAGTCATTAAGTTCGCAAAACAAGCATTAAGTTACGCTGTTAACACTAGATAATAGTCATAATGAGCGCTACAAGTGCGATGTAGATAGAGCAAGTCCCTGAGAGGATGTGTATATCTATGGTTCGAGTTGTCACGTCACGCCATGTTTAGCAATAAACATATCAAACTCCACCCTTAGATAATTACAATAATTTACACTGCAGACAAGTGAAGCGAAGCTGCAAAGCAACTCGTGTTGCTAACTCAAAGACATCGGTTACTGTGCTCCGAAATCATTTCTCCTAGTTCCTAGTAATGCTAAGTTAGTAATGATACAAACCAAATAAAAGAATAAGAGGCAATATAAATACATGTGGACGTTAATATAACGCGTGCGAGCCGGCTTCGAACGGACACAAATTGATAAATTACACTAAGTTGAACATGGTTAATCCCAACGAAATGAGCACTTACGGCGGGATTACACCTCGGAGCACCCCAGCGATGACATTAGCCGGCGCGCGCGGAGCGGAGCGGGCGCGGCGCGGCGCAGGCGCATGTGATGCATGGCGCGCATTGTGCGCCGCGCCGAACGCATTTGTAACCACCGCAGTGATATACAACGCCTTTATGTAACTCCCATAATAAGTTTATAATGAAAAATGTTATTCTGTAACTGTTAATGCCGCTGTTATAACTCCGCTATTGGTATGCTCTTGATAAAGTAACGCGTCCTTTTCATTTCTCGTATACGACTAATCTTTTTAAGATTCATTTCAGTGAAATAAAATATGAATATAACCTCTGTTAGGAATAATTCGAGCTTTGATCTGCGCCGGCGCCGTGGCTTCGGGTGCTTAGGTACCGAATAATAGTGATATTCGAACCTTACAATAAGGTAGCACTTAGGAATTAATAAACTCACATCTATTATGAGATGTTTTAATAAATAAACAGCACTATGATCTCTCATCATCACTATATACATTTATACTCTCCACGGATCGGATATCATCGAAACATCAATCACGTCTGCACCTGACGACATGTATCAATCACGTCTGCACCTGACGACATGTATCAAGAACGTAAACGTCCAATTTCTGTACAAAGCTAGAAATACCTACCATGCAATTTACTATTAGCTAGTTTGATCGTAAAGAGTACCTATTGTATTAACTTGACAGCTGCTTTTGTTTTGGTCTTTTTGGTCTATAGGTCTGCAAGTACTTCTAAATATAAAGCTGTATTTTCATCATCATCTGAAAACTCAAAGCATTTATTTCAATTAAACCATGTACAGGCACTTTTGAATTGTCTAAATTAAATAGTCGGTCAGTTAGACAGAAAGTTGAAGCTAGTTGCACATTCCAAAACGTAGATCTCTATGGAGAAGAACGGGCAAGAAACTCCATGGACACTCTTTTAAATCAAGATCTTACAAAATCCTGGGTACATTATTCTTGTTGCTTCTGTAAGTGAGAACAATGTAAAAAAAAAAAACTCAAATGAAGGAACAATTCAAAATCTGATTAAAAATAAGCCTTGACAGTTAAGAGATGACCAGTCTCCACCGACGGCACCCGTTCACGAACATGACGCGTGGATGATCCAACACACGCGTCACCATCAGTGAGACATTTAAGTAAGCATGACACATTCTCAACTGCCATGCTCTTTCAAGTCAACATCCAAAAATCATAATAAGCGGATCCGTGGTTCTGCCTAGCCTTTTCCCAACTATGTTGGGATCGGCTTCCAGTCTAACCGGATGCAGCTGAATACCAGTATTTTACATGGAGCGACTGCTTATCCGATCTCCACCTCGTTACTGGGTAATACGATACCTCTAGGTAAGACTAATTGTCAGACTTTCGGGCTTCTGATAAAGGTCCACGTATGACAGCCGGGACCAACGGCTTAACGTGCTTTCCGTGGCACGGAGCGGTCTCGGTATGTAAAGATGGTCACCCTATCCATCGACTTGTGCGGCTGTTATTATTTAGCCACGGGTCCCTCTATATAGTTATATTTTCTTCTTTTCTGGATATACTCTTATTACTTCCTAATTGCCCCAAATCTGTGTTATTTAAAAAACTGAAAGCTTTATCTTTTCTAGGCGCTCCATCTCTCGAACTCTTAAAATGTTTTATCGCCGCTTTTTGTTAATCCTGCAGCGATTAATTTGAAAGCTTTTTCTGTAAATCGCGTGTGTAGCGTGTCCTCACAAGCATAACATAATCATAAGTATTGAGTGTATTGTGGTAATGTTTTTATCGTGCAAGCCGTCGCGTGCCGGCGACAAGCGCGGGCGCGGGCGCGGGCGCGGGCGCGGGCGCGGGCGCGGGCGCGGGCGCGGGCGCGGGCGCGGGACCTATCAAAACGCTTGTTATTGCCAGACGATTATTTTATTTTCTCATTTCCTGCCAGACGACATAGTTTTTGTAAAAAAAAGTCAAAGTTATTACTTTTACAAGAAGGATCACGCGTTGTTTTATAGATGATAATACGTTTTACAATGGTGGAGTTAAAAATATTACTACACATAACTATACGGTTAGAAAAGTATCCCAAAAAGCAGGACTTCATTAGAGTAGGTATTATATAAATCTATACATATATATAAAATTCGGGTCTCCCTTGTTTTGCCGATAAGATTTTGCCAAATTATCACTTCCCAAACAATTTTCCGCATAATTTCATTTGCCAAATTAGCAAAAAATCTCTTCACAAATAATTGTAACCCAAACCTAATGTTTGGCAAGTGAACGTTTAAACAATAACTTGTTTACCAACTAGTACTTTTACCAATTTTTATTTAGTCAAATATTTCAGTTGGAATAACTCATTTTACGCAAAATTACATTTGCCAAATATTTAGTATCGTCAGTTTTCGCAGTTTTAAGGCAGCCATTTCAAGCATAAGATCTAACTTTGAAGACGTTTTATTTACAAGGGTGTTTTTTCCACTTGGGACAAATTCTAAACAGGTAATAATAATATTAAGTATTCTGGTAGTATTTTTTAAAATAATTAATCTCGTCCAACTAGTTCAGTTTCGGGTAGACTTTTTTCCATTTTTTTTTCTATATAATTTAGTCGTTTCTGGCACTCGCCGGCCGCTGCCGCGGCACCGCTCGCTTCGCTCGCTCGGCTCGTGCGTAGGAGGTCACAGTTTTAACCTAACCTAACCTAAGCATTTTTTTTTTAATAATTAACCTCGTAACTAATTCGGTTCTCGATAATGTCCATAGCAAAAAAAAAAAAATAGTAAGTTACAAATATTTTGTATTAAATAAATGATTATTTTAAAATAAAATTGCATTTTTTAATTATTTAATTCCCAAAAAAAAATTCTCAAAAAATCTTATTTATGCCTTTATATTTTTTGTCATAACAAATCGTTTGACCAAACGTTTATTGTCTAAAGATTGTTTGCCGTAATAAATCATTTGATTAAAGACCAAATGCCTAAATGACATTATCCTTAATAATATTCTGCGAAGTAAAAATTTTACCAAATGAAAATGTGCATACTAAAATTATTCCAAACAGCAGAATATTATTAAGGATAATGTCATTTAGGCATTTGGTCTTTAATCAAATATTTATTACAGCAAACAATCTTTAGACCATAAACATTTATAGTCAAATAAATATTTAGGTTATTTTATTTTACGTAAGATGTGTTACACCAACTGAAATAATTAACTAAATTAAAATTGGTAAAAGTACTAGTTGGTAAGCAAGTTAAGCGTGTTTAAACGTTCATTTGCCAAACATTAGGTTTGCGTTACAATTTTTTGTGAAAAGTTTATTTGCTAAGTTAGTAATGATTTGGCAAATGAAATTATGCAGAAAATTGTTTGGGAAGTGATAATTTGGCAATTTCTTTTCGACGAAACAAGGGAGACCCCCATACAAAGTGATGAACCCGCAGGTGAGATATTTGATGTTTTCACTCAATAACGCGGACCATCAAAACATTTTTTGTATCGGAATCGTTGTGGGTTGAATGGAGAGCAACTATTAACACAACAAGAGACATCATCTCGCGTCCGTTTGATGAAATATTAATAGGGTTGAATTCCTGGCGGCCGCACCATACCGCACCATACCGCATCGAGCCGTCGATATTAATCATCGCAGCTCATATTGTTGTATTGATAGATCAGCCACGTGCAGGCACTAACTAATGCGTCCGCGCCGCGCCCGTGGAGCGGCCGAGGTGTTAAATGTTTACAAGGTGAGAGGTGCCGCCATCTGTCACTGTCCAAACAAACCACTTCGCGGACAAACAGTACTTACCATCGCTGCGCTCTTTTGTTTGTGCCCGCAGCCCGAGCAGCCTTCTCTAAACATTACACATAATTAAACATTAAGGCTATTGACATAAAGCTAGCTAGATGTCCTACAGAGTCCGATATGAAGCTCGCTGACACTATCGCCAGGAAAGGCGATAACATATTAGCACTAAAGATGCAGCTCTCGTGCATAAGCGGCGATAGGCTGCTAACTTATGATACGCTACTATATCTCACATATCTTACAGCCGCACACTGCAGGCTCTAAGCCGTGTGCACTTATCTTAAATCTCAGCCTGCCAGGTCGATATGAATACATTAGCCGATGTAATCCTACCAAAGTGAAGAGTGGTTAAGTGACGCACCTCGAGGGCGGTCCTCCTGTCCTCCTGTCCTTCAGGTATAAATAAAGGCCGCTTGATCTATATATCTGTTAGTTTTTGTTTAGACAAATAATTAAAACAAATGATCTGCGCGGGCGCAGGCGACGCGCTGGTGTAGGCGTGCTCTAACTATTTCTTTGTTCTCTGTCCACTTCTCAAACTATTATTAGTACAATTAATTTTAAAATAAAAACTGTCGACGAAGATTATTAACTCTAATAGGGTTTGCCCAGCGGCTGTTTAGATCGACGAAACGAATGATAAAGAGAAACGGATCGATTAATCGTTAAACTGTATACTTATCTACTATAGGTAGGTACAGGTCCCACATTAATGAGATTTATAATTTTGATATTAGCTTTTATAATTTTGGGTACATCGTCTCGATAATCATGATCATGGGACTCTAGTAACTGAGAGTATAGTCATTATGTCGATAGAAGTTCCTTAAAAGGAAAACTAAACAAAGTTCCTATTGATTAATTAGCATGTGAAGTTATGTGAGGCACTACTTTGCTGTCAATACTTTGTTACTCAAAGGATAAACGTCTGACTTTGTACGAAATTTGGAAAGCACTAAATAAAAAGGTCATTCAAATGTGAGCCTGATCGATTTAAAGTAAATAAAAATAATCCACTTCGCTTCGAACAAAAAAAATCAAAGATGTGTCGAGTCAACATGTCTACATACCCCGGAGCAGCTGTTATTTATTTATTAGTCAGGATTTAACTGTTGTATTACTTGGATCCTTCCTGCCCGTGTCATGAGTGATGAGTTTCCTTGTTTCTCCAATTGTCCTTATTAAGATTAATGTGTATTTAATTTTTATCTGACAGTTGTTTCTGGATTGGATTTTATTTTACCAAAAGGTGCATTCTGTTTCTGAGTGGGAAAGTAAATTTACTTAAGTAATACGCCATTATTGTTTGATACTTTTGATTAATGTCCAAACACTTAAGCTTTGGTTTCCTAAGTAACCGGCGAACGGTCACTGAACAAAAACTGGTGTCCAAATACCTACAGAGCGTTTTTTGACACCATAATGTCAAATACTGGTGAAGATTACAGATTTTCCTGACGGCCTCCGCTCTAGTAGGAAACCTAGCTGTACAGTCACACGCAACGGCATCATCAACGTTAATAACAAAATAATACCAACTATTATGTTTTGTAACGATTGGAACTTGCCACAACCCAGTCAATGAATCCTCCAAGCGTTCCATGTTCTATCCAACAATAACCCGTGAATGTTATCCGTGTATCTGCAAACATCATTCACGCGAAAACAATCACATCACCGCTATCCATTGCAGATAAACGATCGCTCATCTTGATAGACGAAAGCCTTTGTAATGGATGCTGTGCGCCGCGGCCGGCGCAGGCGGCGCAGGGCGTGACGCGACCCACGCCGCGATCAGCAGATAATGAAATTAGTTTAATTACTGCGACCATGCACTCTGCACTCTGTACGACATACTGTATATTAATAACATTGTGCAATTCACTTCAAGTTTTACAAGTGAGCCGATTGCTCTTAAGTTAAACTGTGTAGCTGATGTGGATATTCCTAAACTATTAACGATAGGTACAGAGTAGAATACATTAACTTACTAATTATAAGAAAATTAACATCTTAATTGATGTTCGAATTTGACATTAGGTATACACAGACTATTTGAATGTCGAACCAGAGGCAGGTGACAGCAAACGACAATATTAGCAGTGTCCGTTATAAATTATAACATGTATGAGAGCAGCACACAATATTTTGTAAACCACAACGTCCAATCGGCGCGTCATAAAGATGAGAATAAAAGATGGGACGACAAAAAATAATATTAATATTTTACAAATCAAAGTGAAGAGTTTTTGCTTTTCTTTCGAGACGGTATATTTTTTACGGCGAGGTGTTTGTGACCTCTGAGAGGACAATTGATTAGTGAGGTCTGACGTGCCCCGAGTATCAACGCCTCGAGAGCCTCCTTATTAAAATATATACACGCGCTTTGAGATATGCGCTCCAGTTAGCAAGGGTTCCGTATAGAGAACCAGACATCCCTACGGTAATGTCGGAGTCCCACTGTGGGACTTACAGGTCTTTGTTGAACTGCACCTTGTGTCGTCTGCTTAGCAAGCTCGGTTATTTTCTCTTAGCTATCACTATTGCCTATCGCGATTTCTTACAGTCCAGGTATAAACAATCTAATCTTAGATTAGATATTTAATTTAGATGTTTGGTTTGTAGTACAGAATGGCTCCTGTCCGTTGCTGGATGCTGCACAATCTGCATTTATATTAGAAGAGAAACTTCTAGAAGCTATCTATATAATTCTACTTTCTACAATCGACGCAGTTTCTGGTTAATGGCGAGTGCGGCGGCGTATAAAATATGTCATTTATTTGCCAGCGCGGGCGCAAGAGGGCTGCTCAAGACAGAGGTAACGTTGCGAACGCCCGACTATTTCTCACTGTCCATGAATTATGCGATTGTCCAAGTTAAGAACGACGGAGATATTTATATGAAGTAGACAGGCTTTGTTGCTTATAGTTGCTTCGGTTTGATGACTAGATTAATTAAGCAGTAAAAAGACCAACACACTTTTGTAGTCTTTTGATTCGATCGTCCAAGTTCGTCTGTATGAGCAGAGAAATGGGTTCACCATGTTACGAAACGAGACGTTGTATTGGATGGATGTAAATAGTTTCAGACTGTATGGTTTCTCTGCACGTCCACGGACCCCACGTGTCAGTGGAGTAAGAATCCTTCAAGTCATGGAGACACAATGCGGCGAGCCCTTGCTCCAGCGCCTTGTTTGTTGAACAAACAGCCCCGCCTCGCCCCGCCCCGCCTTGCCTCGCCTCGACCGCCTGTCACTTACGTCTAGCGTCTCCACACATAATGCGCCTCACGGTAGCACATCCCTACGATACCATCAGCGCCCGCGCCGCTCTCTGTTTATTGTCTGTATCACGAATGATCTCCGCAGCCGTTTTTTGTTTACACCAATTTGAATGTCACTTTCTATTTCAGTAATTTGTGTGAACGTTCGTTTGCAACACTTTTGTACTGATGAAGGCGGCGCGTTTGTGTCGGTTGTTTGATAATGTTGATCGATCCTTTATTGCTCACTAAAAACTTAATTGGATGTGTTTTTGAAATTAAATAAGATCGTTGATGGCGCTAGAATATTAGACATGGCGATGATTAGCGTATCACATTCCTCGCGGATGGACGGCACTGTGCATGTGAGGGGTGACGAGTGAGCTCAGTGAGCTCGGTGAGCCAGTGAGCTGCCCGCGGAGCGCGACTCGCGAACAAGACATTGGCGGTTGAGTTGAGCGCTGATACATTCGGATCATTAATATCCGCATTGAGCCGGTGGCAGCGCCGCGGGGCTCCACGCCCGCCTTAAATAACATATTAGTCTCCAAAGCGGCCGCCGCCATATTTCTCTATACAACGTATAAGTTTTCGGTAAATCGGATCGTAACGAATCGCCGACGACAGTGGAGGCCGCACGATTTATCGCGTGCACCCGATTCTACAGTAATCGGATTTGATGGTCGCGGCGGGATTACCGGCCCTTGTCTCTGCATGATACATGGCTCCCGGACACCTAGCGCTTCACAACTGTACGCAGCACACGAACGACATATATTATAACGAGTTACATTTATTTTCTATAGCGTTTAACCTTTTGTTGGCGCTCGTTTACACGGTAAGTGCGATGCTTATGAGATCAGCGTTTGTACGATATCAATCAGCATTGAGATCCACAGAGATAGACTCGCTCCGGAATTAAGGAACACCGACGAAAACCGAAACTTTATGGAATATAGTAAAGTCATCGAAGAATAGTCTCTTAGAATTGTGTCCTTCAGTATTACTGAAATTTGAATATCTATAAATCAGCAATTTCAGCTAGTAACCCAATGGTTCTGTAAAAAAAATATAACCCGGCTTGTAATGACAGTTTTGGATCAATAATTAATATTGTCACTAGATATTCAAAGCTAACTGATATCTTATCAGTGTTCTTCATGAGTACTTACACACAGATCAATTGACTATAATTATTTTGTTTGAGTGCAATTTTGCCATTTTGAGTTCTTAAATTTATCATAGATTTATTCATTAAAATCATTTTAAATTAACTTAAGATCCTTGCTAGATGACAATTAAAACGGAGATTCCTTGAAAACGGTCAAAAAGTTGTTTTTTTAAAGCCGTGTATCTCTTAATCCGTAAATAATTTTTCACTTCAGTAGCTCAAACATGTAGGTTTTGCTGCCTGAAATCAGTGAGCAAAATGCGATTTCGCTCACTGAGTGAGACAAAGTAACTTTTTAATTCTTTTTTTCTGAAAGCCGCAAATATCTTATTCAGCCTTGGGTTAATCATACAATTCGAAACATACACACTCTATCTCTTCCCGCCATTAGAAAGAGAGAGAGACAAAGACCAGTACTTTCGAAGTTCCGATTTTGAATTCGACCTCAAAGACAAACACGTTCGGAATTTCGTACAAACTAAAGTTTTGCAAAAAGATAATTATGTCTTTTAATGTAATTTATTGAATTTTTAACTTATTGTTGTATTTAAACGAAAATAAGTATTTACTGCAAATAAAACTGATATTTAACCTGTAAATATTTATTTCTAGTTTTAATAATGTTACGTAATATATTTTGAATAATAAAATATCATGGGTGCTATTTCCGAACACGCCTTACAAAGTGTTCTCGCTGCTGAAGTGAAAAGTTATGTGTGTTACACGAGAGCAAAGTTTTTCGCATCTCGTGCCTTTGAATCCCTCGCCACACTCAGGATTCAACTTTTGAATCCTTTGCTTACTCAGGATTCAAAATCAGCACTCGCAGCAAAAAACGACTTTGCTCTCTTGTTGCACAAATAACTATTGACCAAAAAAAAATGATGTTTGCAAGTCTTATTTTAATACAGTGATGGAACTCAAATCATAATCAAACATACATTCTTGCATCAATAAAATTTTCAAATACACCTCTTGATTGTCTTTAAAAGCAGTTTATCCCTTCATTAACAATTTTAATTATAATTAAAAACCATACCATAGCATATTTTTTTCAGTGATGGATTATTTATGATTAAATAGTTTTTGTAAATAGATAATTTCTTCATATTTTACAATAAATTACCAGTTTTGTGTCATCGCGCTTCTCTTTCTTTTCTATGCAGTCCGACAGTGACCGCGCTTTAGGTCATGTAAACATTACTATGACACAAACATTAAGAAAAGCAAAATATTTCTTTTAAAAAAAATATGCTTTTCTGTTATTAATTATTCCCCGACATCGGCTGGTCAGAGGTGGCAGTACACCCGCAGTGCGCCACCTATGTTTCAGTCCCATGGGACTAGAGAGGGACTCTGTTGTCATAAACCACCAAACCATATATGCAGACTTTGGACTGCAACAGAAAAATTCCTAATGGAAACTCCCCTTGCCCGGCGGGAATCACTATTGAATCCCTATAATATTTTAACATAACTATAATCAATAATATAACCCCTCTCTGTTTGCGGCAGTCATTTATTTTATTAGAATAGTAATTTAATCTCTATATGAACATTTTGCAATAGACATTGAATCTGTAGGTATACAACTATTTATAAATGCTAAAAAGGACCAAAAAAAGCAGTGTTGTTTAGCCACTTCACGAAGGTTGAGGAGATCGTGGAGTACCTACATGCGTGTAAAGACCAACTGGACTTTGAGGGTCGAGAAGTTGAAGTCGCGTCACAACACGAACTTCAAGTCATTCGTGGTGCGTGTTCCGACACATCATCTCGAGAAGTTCCTCAAGGAAGAGTTCTGGCCGAAGGGTGTTGTGTACCGCCGGTTTCGTGCCTGGCTACATGACACCAGTCAGCGAAACACTACGCAAACACTTCGTGTGCGTTAGTTTTTAGTGTAATTATAATGTTGTATCTATGTATTTATAGTATTTTTAAGTTATATTAATATTGTACCTATTGTATAACCTTAATAGATAAATGAAATGGTATAACTAAGTATGTATACAATACTTACAAAATGCAGAAAAACACATAAATTGTATGCGAACAAAACAAGAAAAAAAAAAAAACAAGAAAATGCTGTGCTGTATACAAAAACAAATTGTAGTAGGTACTTTATCATAAGTATAACATTATTATTAACGTTTAAGAAAATTGCATTCATAATTAGCAGAACGCTCATAAACGACTAACCATGCTCTTTCATGATATAAGTATCATATAAAATTATTCTGCTTATGAAGAAGTCGTCCATTTTAGCGCGTTTTATTAATGTGGAGCTATGATGGAGAGTCCGGGGCGGCAGTAAACTAACACAGGACACCTCTATGAGGTTATTTATTAAGTGTAATTAGAGCTGCACCTCGCAGATGTGAAGCTAAATATAAGTGACTCGTTGATGTCTTTTGTATGCGCGACGCGACGCGGCGAGCGTTAGGAATTGAAAAACACATTTTTTTTTTTTCCTATCTTTATTTACTTAACAACGTTTTTAAAAATCTATCAAGACTTCTATTGTATTATTTAACAATATTTGTATTTGTGTTTTTGTTTTTTAAAAATACGTTTTTTCTTGTTGTTGTAGTTCCCTTGACCTGCAAATACAAAATCTTGCGGTTCAAGTTGCTAAAATCAAGGAAAACAAATTACTTGTATTTTTCGTGAGTTTGGAAACCTTGCGATGTAAAAATAAAACAGTTTTGATCAATTACTTTACGAACTACATTTTACAATAAAACAAAGTTATTATTTCAACTAACTAAGGTTTTTTTCGAGAAAAAACCCAAAGGAATGAAGGTAACTATTCCCATTTATCCGTTAATTAAAGTCATAAAATTTAGATTAGTTTACCGCAAAAAATATTAAACCTTAATAAGTGTCTATAACTGTAGTTCAAACAATTAAGCGAAGCTTATATTTTTATTTATTTATTTGCCATTAGAAGGAAAACTAAAGATTCCCCTACCGCCACGCGTTTTATGTTCCATTATATAATTATATTGTAAATATTTTTCAATTAGCTACAGCCACTGACTATAAAATTGGTTCGAATGAAATGTAGGTAAATTGTAGATAGCCTGGATGTATATCGAAATACTGGTCGATAGAAGTTCCAGTTAAAATTAGTAGCAGTGCCTTTTAGACATTGACGTTAAGTGAAGAAGAACCTCTTAATTTTATTCAAATATAGAACACATTGTTGCGGTAGACCTCTCTACTGCAACAATGTGTTCTATATTGTGAATAAATTGCAAATTTCATTTGTTAGAAGTGAAGTATGTAATTTATTTTTATCTGTGTGTAAATTTCATGCATTACATATTTTGCTAATAGGTACCAAAATGTATCATCAAATTATAACATTTAAGATCATGAATCATCATACGATGTCAGTCTATACAACGCTTATTTATTTATAGTAGTTTATTTCCACAAAATGGCACTGGAATGCATACAAATTATGCAAACATTGATGAATTCATGAAAAATGTCAGTACCTACCTACCTACCGGGGTAAACAATTCTTATCACGTAAGTAGGTAATATAATTATAAATATTCAATTAAAGTTAAAAGTATAAAAAAATAATTGGTGTCGCATAGTGTTTCCGTAAGATATTTCTTGCTTAATTATTAAGTGAGTAAGTAAATGGTTCACTTCACGTTCGACGGCGGGTTCTGCGGCTATTCGCTACAGCCTTTGGGCCTACGCAGCTACGGCTACAAACTGAAGCGCAATGTTTAACGATAGGTATTGCTGAGAATTAAATGCAAGTTTAATAGTTACCTACTGAAAATTGTAAAATAATAATGATTAAGGTATTTAGTAGGTGATAGTGCCAGCATACGATACAGGGCAATTATATTAGTGAAACAAAGTTTCAACTAATAAAGTATGTGGAATTGGTTTATTTAGGTAGGTATAGTATTGGTACGGAGAAAATGTGAAATTTTCATAATTGTATAAAATTCATATCATGTCAGTCAGTTCTACGCGAACAAATATTTTTATATAAGTAGGTAGAGGTATCTATTTTATTTTGTGAATTCTATTAGATACCTTTATGGATCATTAGCATTCATTGTTACCTCTTTCCGTGGGTGTATTAATTTGTGCCTAGTGTTATAATAGGTAGAATATACCCATTACATATTCATAGGTGTTTAGGTATCTGATTATTGTTATGAAATGTGTTTTGATAATCATTTCACGATAGGACGATTATGTAAGTACCTAATTGTTTTGGCTCATTTATTGTAGGTATTGCTAATGATAAATAGATCTGTACATAGTAATACGTATTAGAGGTGTCACAGAGACGTAACTAGAAGATGAGGTCACTGTTATTATTGTTGTAAGAGGTCCTTTGCTGAGGATATAGCGGAGTTTCAAGTGGATCCAATAGAGTCTACTTAATAAGACATACATATATAAATGTAGTCGCAGGTTTATAGAACATCGATGAGCTCGAGGCGGCTTACCTTCATCTCCAGCTTGACAGCCAACACTTTGATCGTTATTATCTGCTGCAGCTCACAAAACAACACATCAGCATGTGCACACCGTCATTGAACTGTCAGCACATGTCGCACAGCGCACGACAGCGGGTGCGCGCGCGCCCGGCCTCCGCGAGACTGGCGCACGACGCGCGCGGCTCCGGGAGGCGGGCCGGCCGCCGCGCGCTCGCTCCCATTGGCCGCGCCGCGCCCAGCGTGCCGCAGCACCCACGCCCAGCACTTCCATGCCACCCCCCTTCCCCCCCATCGCCTCACTATGTAAAAGTGTTCAACGGCTCTGTGAAAAAATGCTCCCCACAGAATTAATAGTAGGTACGCGTACGCTCTGTAAAATATCGCGAACCGGCTCTTTGCGTGACGTATCGGATTTCAATTACGAATTCCTGATTGAAAACTACGGCCATCAATATTTCCGACTTTTTATTACTTTATAAGTGAACTTAATACTTACAGGGAATGTTGCAAATTGAGCTTAATCGCTGATATACATAGGTGAGTCAAGTGTGAGCCTGCGAGCGGCGCCGTCAAACTTGAGACAACGTTGTTAGTCGCTGATATACATAGGTGAGTCAAGTGTGAGCCTGCGAGCGGCGCCGTCAAACTTGAGACAACGTTGTTAGTCGCTGATATACATAGGTGAGTCAAGTGTGAGCCTGCGAGCGGCGCCGTCAAACTTGAGACAACGTTGTTAGTCGCTGATATACATAGGTGAGTCAAGTGTAAGCCTGCGAGCGGCGCCGTCAAACTTGAGACAACGTTGTTAGTCGCTGATATACATAGGTGAGTCAAGTGTGAGCCTGCGAGCGGCGCCGTCAAACTTGAGACAACGTTGTTAGTCGCTGATATACATAGGTGAGTCAAGTGTGAGCCTGCGAGCGGCACCGTCAAACTTGAGACAACGTTGTTAGTCGCTGATATACATAGGTGAGTCAAGTGTGAGCCTGCGAGCGGCGCCGTCAAACTTGAGACAACGTTGTTAGTCGCTGATATACATAGGTGAGTCAAGTGTGAGCCTGCGAGCGGCGCCGTCAAACTTGAGACAACGTTGTTAGGCACTGATATACATAGGTGAGTCAAGTGAGAGCCTGCGAGCGGCGCCGTCAAACTTGAGACAACGTTGTTAGGCACTGATATACATAGGTGAGTCAAGTGAGAGCCTGCGAGCGGCGCCGTCAAACTTGAGACAACGTTGTTAGTCGCTGATATACATAAGTTAACCATGTGTGAGCCTGCGAGCGGCGCCGTTAAACTTGAGACAACGTTGTTAGTCGCTGATATACATAGGTGAGTCAAGTGTGAGCCTGCGAGCGGCGCCGTCAAACTTGAGACAACGTTGTTAGGCACTGATATACATAGGTGGGTCAAGTGAGAGCCTGCGAGCGGCGCCGTCAAACTTGAGACAACGTTGTTAGTCGCTGATATACATAAGTTAACCATGTGTGAGCCTGCGAGCGGCGCCGTTAAACTTGAGACAACGTTGTTAGGCGCTGATATACATAGGTGAGTCAAGTGAGAGCCTGCGAGCGGCGCCGTCAAACTTGAGACAACGTTGTTAGTCGCTGATATACATAGGTGAGTCAAGTGTGAGCCTGCGAGCGGCGCCGTCAAACTTGAGACAACGTTGTTAGTCGCTGATATACATAAGTTAACCATGTGTGTGCCTGCGAGCGGCGCCGTCAGACTTGAGACAACGTTGTTAGGCGCTGATATACATAAGTTAGCGATGTATGAGCCTGCGAGCGGCGCCGTCAGACTTGAGACAACGTTGTTATAACGTTTATGGGCATTTTATGGCTGCTCCATACAAAGCACCGTCTACCTATTGAGGAAATTGTAAATTATACATGATTTATATTTTATTGAAAGAATGTTTAAACCAGTCAATCAAAACTGAACGGGTAGGTAATATTAGGATCCATTCAGGAATAATAAAAGTAGCTCTATCAAACATTTTTGAAGGGTTTGAAATC
Organism: Oligia latruncula; assembly: GCA_948474745.1. NCBI lineage: Eukaryota > Metazoa > Arthropoda > Insecta > Lepidoptera > Noctuidae > Oligia > Oligia latruncula. Next base: position 1,094,647 of record OX419683.1, on the reverse strand, counting down.
ACCAGAGTGTAAAATGCGCGCAATCACACTGCTTTGCCTACGGAATGCAGACTATAAGTATATGTACCTCTACGTATGTTATAACAACATTTTTCATGTACCTATACAGGATCATAGAAAATTAAGTAGATTGCCTACTGATCGTCGCTTCGTCTACCATAATGTAGCCTACATTGTGCAGATTTCTAATAAAGCTGTCTCTCATCTTTTGTAATATGAAGAAAAAATACAATTAGATAGGTATGTATGGCAGAGGTGTGTAGACTGAGAGCTGAGAAACGATCCAATTGGTCTAACAACAAAATAGGTACTTTTCAGAAACACATTTATCGTTGTAAAAACATCCGTGACAGTGTGGAGTGATTTTTTAACCGACTTCAAAAAAGGAGGAGGTTCTCTATTCGACGGTATGTTTTTTTTATTTTTTTGTGTGTTTGTTACGCGATTACTCCGCCAATTGTGGACCGATTTTCAAAATTCTTTTTTTGTTCGAAAGGGTATACTCTCGAGGTGGTCCCATTACTATCAAGTTGGAATCTGATGAGAGGATCCCATGGAAATCGAGGAAAACCCTCAAATTTTATAGGCAAAGCTATAGCGATTTGGGTATTTTTTAAAGTAACTGGAGCATTTGTTCTCGGAAATCATCATTTGGTAAAGTGGAGCTGATGATGCAGACCACAGATGGCCATCGGAACTACTCAATGACAAATATTTCACGGGTTGCGATTCGATTACTTTACTATGGTTGCTAAACGATTTATCCTCGTCACAATGCGTATGGTAAGTGGTTGTTGAGAAGTTCTCCTGGTTCTTACCAGGAGAACTCCTCAACAATTAACGTCCCTGCATCGGGAAAAGCAATATTTTGTAAAAGGTGATGAGCAGTTGACATTAGGCTATTATAACTTAGATAAATTACAAACTGACCCACTAAAAAGTGAAAAATAAAAACTTTTTTACAAAAAACAAAACAACCGACTTCCAAAAAACACTATAAAGTGAAAAATAACTTTAATTTCGGAAGTCGGTGGCAAAAAACTAAAATACTAATCCAAAGACACCGAAATTAAAGTTATTTTTCACTTTATAGTGTTTTTTGGAAGTCGGTTGTTTTTTTTTTGTAAAAAAGTTTTGTAAATGTATAGAAATGAAAAGCCAAATATATCTATTTATTATAATCTTCCCATTTGGGTACTTGAACGCCACAATTTTCCAACATGTTGAGTCGTCGTTGATTGACTCTTCACAGTCGAGAGGCCCTTGCGTTCGTTTCAAATGCGAGCACGCAACTGCTGACACGCGAGGGCTATAATACCACAACAAGGTATATTTTGTACAGCTATTTTACTTTAAATTATTGTATAAAAGTAAAACTATAGGTACTGCAGTGCGATTCTGTAACCATCTCACCGTGAAAACTTAGGTGAAGTGAGCGTGGAGTGAGCTGTCATTTGTGTCAATTCCTAGCAAAAACAAACTCACTTCACCTAAGTTTTCACGGTGAGATTTTTACAGAATCGACCGGCTGTACTGATTGACGTAAATAAAATAAATGATTGAAATCTGAAGCAATGCTCACTCTCGAGACATCACTGGGAAAAACTTGATGGTCCCTCCGAAGGTGGTGGTGCTGGAAACTACTCCACAATACTTATACCTAAAAACTGTCTTGTGAATCAGGGAACAATTCAAGATATTTTGATACCTGCCAAAACTGCAAAAAACTGTTGAACACATGCTACTAAGAGCAATTAGCATTTTTTTTTTTATGTACCTATTGAGGGTAGAGTATGTAGAAGACAATAAATCTCATCCTTCAAGGCAAAGCAGATCGTCCACCGCTGCGTAGGACGTGCTCGGAGAGGTTTACCACTTGATTGCCACGTACCTATTTGTGCATAGAATGGCGTGGGTCACAGAGTCATAAATGACGAATCCCCAAGTACATAAGTACCTACACGTGCGTAGTTTAGCCGTGGGCTGCTGTGGAGCGGCGCTTTAACCAGCCTTTGAATAACTTCATTTTATAATTAATAATTAACACACCTCACCGACGATGTGAGCACCCCTCCTATACCTGCACCATGTCTATTGAATTAAGTCACACTCAATGACAGTTGAAAGAGGAATCAGACCGATGCTATCTAGGTCTACTCCGATTTCTGTCCTTCAATTAAGTCAGCTCAGATTAACGCCTGTTATTAAAATTCAAATCCAATTAAAACCTGGCCCAATTTGTATATTAGAAAATTATTCACCCTATGTAGCAAGCAATTTAATGCATTTTTTGTTGCGCAAACATTTCAAAGCAATACCAGACTCAAAATCAATCTGCCTTTTCCCAACTATGTTGGGGTCAGCTTCCAGTCTAATCGAATGCAGCTGAATACCAGTTTTACATGGCGAGTGACTGCAAATCTCACCTCCACAACCCAATGTCTGGGTAATACTGGTTACCCCTTGGTAAGACTGTTTGTCAGACTTTCGGGCTTCTGACTATCCGGGAATAATAGCTTATAAGTGCTTTCCTAGTCTCGATATGTAATGGACGATCACCCATCCATGGACCGTCCCCGACAAGCGTAGCTGAATACCCTTCGATCGACTCGTGCGCCTGTTTGTATTATTTAGTCACGAGCAAGTCAATACCAGAATATTATATAATCATTATAATAGAACATTGTACTACATCCGCTGCATTCTTAAAAAATGCAGGGATAGCGACGAAACATATTAATTGCAGGGATAGTGACGAAACATTCGAATAATTATGTAGTTCAATAGTCTCTGCCGCTCGCGTCCCATGGAGTATGTGCTAAGTAGATAATGTGTGAGATTAGTGCTTGTCGCGCTGCCGCCGCGCAATCAGCGCTCTTGTGCACCCAGAGGCGCGACGCGCGGTTTGTGTCCCTCGCCCGAATGTGCAGAAGGACCAGTGCAAAAGAAATACACAGAAAAGCTCTGATGTAAGCAATAGCCACCAGTACAGTAAACGTAGAAGCAGTGAGGTACATACATCTCTATCTATAACCATCAGGCTAGGAGCCGAGACGACCTTCGCAGCCAGGCGGACAACGGCTGGATAGAGACGACCTTCGCAGCCAGGCGGACAACAGCTGGATAGAGACGACCTTCGCAGCCAGGCGTACAACAGCTGGATAAGTGCAGTTCCTGGTTGAGTCTCTTGAATTCAAGTACCTATTTTGTTTTATAAAGTGATCATTTTGTACGGGAAATACATAAAGATCTTGGTTCGAAAACTAGCAGAAAAGCCAGTGTACAGTTAGTAGGCCTTCTGCAGCCATCTCCCTTCTGCAGCCATTTCCCTTACGCCTTTATTTCGCCTGCTCTGATTCCATCATTAAACGATTATCGAGTCGGTGACGAGTGTCGACAGTCGAGTGTGACGAAAGTGCCGAGTGTCCTCCGGATGCGAGTCATGTACCCCAGCGACAGATTTAATGCGAAAATTACTAAACTGAGCTCTCCATGTAATTATCACTCACAAACGAGGCTCAGTTTAAAGTGCTCGTGAACTCATAAACAGGCAATCACATTGGAGATAATCATGTTTCAAATAGCATGTAAAAAATTTCATCATAGTACTTACCTAAGTACAATGATGATTTTTTTTTAATACTAGATAATATGATGAAATTTTTTCATGAAATTATTTTTCTTTATGTAGGTATTGGAAACTTGGAAAAGATTCTCCACCATCATTAGTTTAACCAAATTAAATATATTATAAACTAGCTGAGCTGACAGACGTTGTCCTGTCAAAATTTCATTATGGTATAGAATTTATAAGAAATCCATAGAAAGGACGTTCGATTTTTTGGAAAATTGATCGAGTTTGTTTTTTGAAGTGAAAACTTCTTTAGCGGCGTTGTACACTTTTTTTGTAATGGGTAAAAAATGTTAAACTCGCGTCAGGACACGTGACCTGATCGAAAATTCGTAAGACGGATGGAGAGTGCTACGGCGTAGGTCAAACTGTGCTACGGCGTAGCTCACACTATGCTACGGCGTAGTTCACCATACCAGCATACCAGCGAATATGGCTGTTTTTTGAATAAAATATTTCGTTTGACATTTTGAAGCTTTTTTTAGATTCTATAATTAGACTCAAACTATTTTAAATAGATATTTAGTTAAGAGCGTTTACGCCGTGCGGCATTTTATACAAACTTTCAAGCCCTTATTTTTCGAAATGAATGAACCGATTTTAATGAAACTTCATACGCATAAGCAGGATACAAAGGTCTAAAAATACTAACTTTTTAGACTTTTGTATCCTGCCTAACTCGCGCCACTGTTACCGTAAGCGACACCACGCGTGTTTTGTTTATAAGACGATTAAAAAAAATACCCGCTTCGGATGTGTTCGGCTGTCCTCGGGATGTACTCGGTTTTAATGTATATCCAATATGTCAGTGAGTGATGGCAAAGTATTCTTTTTGTGTTTTGTTTTCACTTCAGTCGGCACTCCCGGAGTGCCACTGTTTTTTATTTTTTTTAATCATAATTTGGACAATGACGAAAATTTTAAAACAAGTTAAAAAAAATTGCCAAATTGCAAAATTTGGCAATTTTTTTTAGTGATGCGGTTACCAACGATATTCTCATTCGTTGTATTCAGAACCAGCCTAGGAGTCACTCAATTATTTGTACAGATGCTGAACAATTAAACATAAAAAGTATGTAATAACAACATTGTTTAACAGAGAGACTTATATAATTTTGTTATATTTTCATGGTACCTGAATAATAAAATGAATAAAGGATTTTGTTTTATTTGACAGAATAAATTAATGTAATTTCCAACCAATTACACCTTAAAGTAAGAATTCGTAAACATTTAAGATACGTATGTAGATCTTTAGATACAAATATTAAATTTCCGTCGCGTATTACTCGCATTACGCATCCCACTACGCGACTACGATACTATCACTACGCGACTACGATATTATCACTACGCTACTACAACTTGATTAGTAATCGAAATTTAAACTACAGGGTTCATAGTTAGTTATAACCGTGAGGAAAGTAACCAAATTATCTTGAGTACTAATTGTCATCTAACTCCTACGCAAAAGTTTGTAGTGCTACGAAATAAGTAGGTAGTGTTGCTCGTATACAGAACTTACTATCTGAAAGTAGGTATTCCTCTAGTCTAGAACAATCTATTTTGTAAACTTTTAGAAACTGAATAAAACGAAAATTGGCAAATTTGTCAATTAATTGCGCTATACATCAAAGCTCCTGCTGGGGGCATGGAATTCAACATAAATATTCGATATACCAGCAACAACGACCATGATTGTAGTTTACTTTCAATATTGAATTGATTTTTGTTTGTTTAGGTACTAACTCAGCTAGTTTGAAACGTTATTTTCACGTTAACTAACCAGCTGGGATCCACTCCCACACAATGGACGCTCAGGGCTATTTTTAACATCGGAACTGAGGATTTGATTGGGAAGTATCTTGTTGTTAGCAACTCTTAGTGGTACAAGCTATATAGTTTCCCCGACCCAGAGGACATCGCTGTTCAATGGATAGAATCGTAGAGAAGCGCATTGAATACTAAGCACAAATTACCTACCTGAATAAAATATTCTGTGAACTTGTTACGATTCTGTATTCCCCCCGGCACCGGACCGGCAATTATCCGGCTTTCAGCGCGATATCCGGGGCCGCTTCCGGCGACCGGCACACTTTTAATTTGACACTTGCGTTTTTTCGCATCAACGGAAGGATCCGTTCCGATGTTACTCGAATGAGGATCACTGGAATATCAATATGATTGGAGCTATTATGAAACTGAAATCTGATGTCTTTTTTTGTGAGAGGGAAACTTTTGAAAGGTTTGGAAAACGTTAAGACATAAATATCCAATGATTTCATCTATCTGGCAAGACACAATTGTTTGAGGGGCGAGCCGTGCATGAAATTGCCAACTCTTTTGTTGAATATGACTATCCTGAAATGGCTGGAATTGAATACAATTAAAAGTGACAGATTGCCTTTCCAGGTGAGGTCAACATCGAAAGGAATAAACCTATCTATATAATTATTGGCATGAAAAAATATAACAAGGTTCTTTATCATACCAATAAGCAATTATCAAAGCTCTCTAGTTAGAATAACAACTCGCCACCGCAAACAAAGTATCAATCTAGTCAGTTTCTATGAAAAACATCCACTATTGTAATGACGTCACAACGCCGTTACGTAGGCACCACCTGCGCATAAGTGTTTAGTACGATCAACCAACAGCAGTGGTGACACTTGAGCTTCAAAAAGCGACCTTACTGCCACGGTATAAGGGCGCTGTCATAGATCACATCATTGCCATTGTCGTACGGTTGACTGTACGAGATCCTAATCTACCATCTACCCTCAGAGACCATGACCAACACAATGATGATCACGCCAATTAACTTAAATATTGTCGCTGAACCTGCAGGTGGATATAGAGAATACGTCGTGATAGGAATCTGCATGTTATTCTTATGGTTGAGTAGACAATTATTTTAATTTTTTTGGGTTAGTTATAGTGTCGACGCGAAGCGCGAAGTTTTTATGTTGATTTTAAAACAATTTGATTATAGGCAAAATTTGTACTTGTGCAGAATTTGTACCCCTACGTTCACTGGAATACAAATAAACAAATCCTTTGCTTTTTAATTTGATGTTTAATTCAAAAGAAAGGGTCGCTTGCACTGTTTGCTGACAAGTGTTGCATGTGTATGCCGCGCTAGCAGAGCGATAGTTTGCGTCCGAGATTACTCCCCCGTTCGAACAGTCTAGTGACGTACACCAAAACAAAGACGGATTCAATTATAACCGTGGGCGTCAATATTAGCGCGTCTCCTCTCCCCGGGGAGAGACGTGACAATCAGAACGGCTACTGTAGTTTCCTGGCTTTGCATTGCTCAGTTTGAAATTTACGAGAAAGTGTGCTAATCACTACGCAATAGAATTCGTCCCTAGATTATTTCCAAATGATACTTTTGCTTAGTTGAAAGTAAGCTCTTGTGAAATAAAACAAAAGCTCCGCGCGTAATATGTACACTTCTAAGTATGTATCTGATCTCTACTCTGACCAGACATATCTGAAGGCTAATTCTCCTAATTGAAAACATTCAAAATCTAGTCGCAGTCTCGTCTCGACGATTAACAAATTTCAAAAATTTTTCAAAATGTAGAGAAATTAGAGGTAGTTTTGACAGATTGAGACTGAGGTCAGACTGTGAACGTTCTTAAAATTACGAGAATTGCCCCTCAGTTAATCCATACAAAGTGACATTTTTGACATCGCACCGTAGAAATCTTGATATTGTCTCTCGTTGCTTCTGTTTCTGCGGTAGTCAAGATAAGCTTTCACAATTGCTATGCATTATGTAGTTCGGAAATAAAAACAAACGAAAATTATAATCACGAAAAATGACAAAGTCGAACGGACTGGTAGAATTGATTGCCACTTAAAAGTGGCACTTGGGAGACAAAGCCGAGCTCGCTCACTTGAAGCGATGCAGAAGTTCGCGTCGGTGCTCCGAGCCGACATTAACGACGTTTAGCAGCTCAGCGGGGGTCAGCAGTCAGCTGCACATCGCCCCTTTTTATTTTATTACACTTTTGAGACTTTTTTCTTGCTGAGGTTTCCGAAAAGGAGAACTGTTAGAATTTGTATTATAAAACCGATGAACGCTAATCATACTGTCTCAAACGCTACTAAAAATGTATACCTACCATTGAGTAAGATGATTATGAGACTGAAATTGTTGAACATTTAGGAAACAATGCAGAAATAAGAGGGAATGGATGACATCATCCTTGTTATGATTGTCACTATCCAGAATACAAATAAAGCAAGCCGAGCCGAGCTGAGTTCTGCATCGGTTTCCTTTTGACGGCGACATTTGGCGCATCAAATTGCACCGTTTGATCAGCCCTTTGTGCGCCTTAAGACTATTAGGACAACGAGATTACACGGGAGGCGCGCGCGCAGCCGACCGGAGCAATGCGATTACAACGACACCCCCTGCCCCTCGGCCGTCACCCTCGCAGTCCCCGTCAGCCCCGAGACACGGCAACCCCTATTTTTTTGTATCTGTAACTGGATTTCACCCACAGAACGTTTGAGGAGCGCTAAAATGTGTTTTTGAACCCCTCTGGTATTAATTCAATGGTGATCAAAGTTATGTCACCTAAATGTTTCGACCATCATTATTCAGAACAATCATCAATCTGAAAACTCTACAAAACATTTAAAGAATTATAACTTAACCCAACAACCTAAATGTAACATTTTAGCGCCCAGCGGCCGTCTTTTAATTATTGTTCTTAAAAGACAAACTGTATTCTATATCGTGTCAACAATAGGGTCTGTTTTGGCGTACCACCCCTTTGGCCCGGAGTGTGAATGTGATAGTCCCTCAGGACTTGTTAGTGTGTTACTAGCAGTTTGCGACAATCGTCGTGTTATTGTTTCTAATATGATATCCCACCGGACTGTTGGCTGCGCCTCCAGGGAGTTCTATCAATCACTTGTCTGCAATTTTCCCTTAAAGGCAGAAGTAGTGAAGAGAAAATAAAAAAGTAATTAAATAAACTAAAAAAACTCGACTGCGGTAAAAAAAACTGAAAAGCTAAAAACAAGCCCATTTTAAAATAAATAAAAGTTTGAGTTTCTATTTTTTTTTTTTTTTCTTGAAAATATAAAATGGATTGGGTCCCGTCTGCTTCCAACTTTTATTTAATTTAAATTGGGCTTGTTTTATAGCTTTTCAGTTTTTTTTACCGCAGTCGGGTTTTTAGGTTTTTTCATTACTTTTTTTTTATTTCCAGCTTTTTAGTCGTAGTTATTCAATAAAATTATACGTCAGGCAACAAGAAATAATGCCTACTTTTATTTTATTATTCATATATTTTTTATTTTATTGTACCTACGTGTTTTTTTACGATTTTTGTCACTTCAAATTAATTTTAATGATATAAGTCGTATATATTTTTGAAACCCTTCGTTTTGATATCCCACACGTTGAAATTAGAAGAAAAAAAAATTTTGAACTCCACAATATGGCAACCCTAATCCGCCATTTTACTTTGTTTTTTTAATGTAGCCAGTGACACTCGCGCTACCAAGACAAATCTAAAGACATAATTCATCCAAATCAGGCAAACACATAACCCTCCTTTTGGACTTCCCCGCAGTCGGGTAAAAAAGAGATTTCTTGTTTTTTGAACACTGTGTTTCTGCTTTAGCGTTATAATTCTTAGAAAATCTAAGGCGACCTTTAGTAATATATAAGTCAATGCCTTTCTAGTTCAAAATCAAGCTTATGACTAAATGGAATACTGCTCATTGAATGTTATCAAGAATTACTCCGCAGATTGTAGTTTTAAGTCAACCTTGTTTGAGAGGTAATGAACATGTTTTCTAAAATTCACTGTGGGAACTTTAGCAAATATTCTGTTGTCGTTTTTCTCAGAAACATCTCTAATCAGTCAATCAGATACGATTACTTCTCTAACCCCACCGCTACTAGAGCATCAGAAAAATTAATGTCCCCCCCCGTCCAACATCATCAAATAGTGACAAAATAGTTACGTTTCCGAGCCAACAAACCGTCACACATTAGCGGCACACGCCGCGCAATTTGCGCATTACGTCACAAGGCTGCGCTTGCGTCGCTAACTCGCGTGAGACCGCACGCGACAACCCTACACACTTCATTGACCACTAGGCACCAATAGATACCACACAATACTCTAATACCACCACATTGAACAAAATTGAACCTTATTACAAGTAACTTAGTGCTTCTAAAAGTGAAGGATTGTCACTGGTAAATCTAGGTGCTAAATAAAAATGAAGTTCATTGATTCTGCGTAAGAGTTGACTCCATTACAATAGATTAGGTGGATATTATTATGCAATATCGGTGAGGTTCTTTTTTCTGGATATTAAAAGCTTTGCGGAATATATCCGATATAAATAAGCAACATCAGAATATCCAACTGATTTTTTGAAACAATTTGCAACTCAAAGCAATGCAGCTGATACTTACAAAGGGTTTTGAAGAGGGTGATACACATATATGTGATACTGATAAGGAATAGCAATTAGCCTCTAGATTTGACTAAAACACTCCAAATTCGTTATTTAACCATTACATGCTGTATCAATCTCATCACAAATTCCAAATTGAATTTGCAACGTCCAAACCAAAGTCTTCGACGTAATTCCATCTCGCGTATCGATCTTCCAAACTTATTCGCGTCACGTCTCCGCCGTCTGTGATACTGGCATAAACATTGGGAAAAACGCTACAGTTTCAGCGACCAGTACGGGGGATGGTGCGAGGGGAGGGTGAGGGAGGAGTGAGGGAGGGAGGCTCGAGATTAGATTACCTGCCCCCGTGGGCTGCAAACACTTCGTTACCGGCGTGGCGTAACGAACTCGCTACCAAGCAACTTGCACACCCGGCCGGAATTTATTATAGACTAGTTTTGATTCTGGTTTGGTATTCAGTGGACTGGCGACTGTCCACTGCCAGGAGTTTGTGGCCGCGTCGGGGATTGTGGCACCCTGCCACTTAGTGTGCGTCTGCCAAGACTTGTAACTGACGACAGCTCTCCTCCAACTCGATTAACACAGCTCCGCATAACGTGCAAACGACTTTGGAAGTAGTACACTAGGCCTCACCTATCAACCACTACTAACTCTTATGACATTGTCGTTTACACGCATTTAGAAGTGTTAAAGCTTAAAGGTTTAATGATCTGTCGCGGAAAAATTTATGTTGCAGTTATGTATATTATATGTATGTTCAAAAATTTCCAGTCTGCGAAGTCGGATCGTAAATCAGAAGTTACCCAAAGAAAAATTAAAAGTACGTTATGATAATGACTGTGCTGCTGAATGTAGACTGTTGGAGTCTACATTCAGCAGCCAGCGCAGTGTGGTTGGTTCGCTTGTGCTCTCGTTTCTCAACACTATTTCAGAGTACCTATAGCTTTGTTAACAAAATGCAAGTGACTCAGGCGAGCATTGCTTTAAGGAAATTATATTTTAACCTCTCGAATTTTCAGGTTCACAATCCTTTAAAAATGGAGAACTAAGCCTTATCTTAAACAGCTTGTGCTGCTTAAGTCAACAAACTCAGAATTAATATACTCCAGAGAATGTTAATGTCACTGAGCAAAATAACCATCATTTAGATGAATAGCCGATATTATCCATCGACCTAATTCATATCGCAGATAGCTCCTTGATTGAGCCCATTAATTTTACTACTGAGAGATTCAATAAAGCGTGAGGCTACATGCTGTAATGATGACAAATAAACGGACGTCGCCAGGAGCCAGAGTATGTACGTCTATGAGCGGCTCCAATAAATATATTGTAACGGTGCGGAGAACCCCCCCCCCTGCAGGCCGCACACCGTGCCCCGCACCCCGGCCGCGGCTAAACTGAATACATTTGAATAACACAGCGCGCGTAATGAGGCGCCACCGCGCCACCGAGCGCTGATGAGCGGGAATCGAACCCCGGACCTAACTAAACAATTGTCATTCATTCAGCCGAGAGCCAATTCTGTAATCCTTTTGAATAATAATTCCTTTTGGTATTCCGTGCGCGCCAATCATGGCGCTGGTAGAGCCCTGTGCGGTGCGCACCAGTAGCTACTAAATATTAACATAAATCCTTTAGCTTTCATTAGGCGGGTCATTATTTTTCGCTGATTGCGACTTGTGTTCGACTATCAGTGAAATATAGCTGCATAGTGACATAGTGACATAGTGACATATGCTTTGCTGAGAAAGGGCCCTTTGATTGACATCGAATTCTTCTTGTTATTATAGTTCTTCATTACCACGAATTAAACCCAGGCATCACTCGAGTAGATTCTGCTGACTGGCAAGCCATCCAAAGAGTTAGTACCTTCTTCGAGCTATCGATTATATTCTGCTAAGGTGAGTCGTCCAGCCTCCTATTGGCCGCGATCAGCCGTAACCAGGGTGAGGGGGAAGGGTGCTGGTGTTTACACACGGCGCGATTTATTCGGCCGGCGTCGTAAATAACGCGGCCAGCGCCGACAGATATATGGAGCCTGGTATTTATTGCTATTTGTTCGCGGGTACGGTCAGCGTCAGCAGGATGAGAGAATGAATAAATCTGATCAATGAAGCCTTCGTTGAGGATTACGTGCACGTGCTAATAACTATGCAGGTAACTAATGACCGGTAGGTAAAGCGAGTTTTCGGAGCTCTACGGACGCACTACTTTACAGCAGAACTTCTTGACAGTGGAACACGAAAGACACTGTTATTGAGATGCACTTTTGCCACTGACCTGTACTATACGTTTAATAGAGGTCAGTGCGCTAGTAATATATTAGTCAATGGGTCAGTGACTTTTACAGAATTTACTGTGACAGTCTAATGTTTACTTGTCATAGCAAAAAGCTATCTCGCCCTCTACGGTCCAAGTGTAAATCCTTTCCACACTACCCTAAAGGATCTGTTCTGATCTGTTCTCCCGACGGTACTGCGCAGCCTACACACATCGTTTCTGAATGAGAAGGTTTTTCCTCGCAGCAGCCCGGCCGCGGCCGGCCGCATTAAACCACTTCATTGTAATACTTAGATATTTAGTAGTTGTACAGCAAATAAATTACCCTCATAATGAAACCCAGTTTTTTCAACAACATCCGACAACATTTTAAGCTGTTATCAACGCCCGGCCGGTTGAGTTATGGCCGCGAAACGGAACGCAGCCCGCCGTCGCGCTTTTTGCAGTATTCTCATAATCAAATTTTGATTTACTGCGGCCTGAGTTATTAAAATCCTTTTAGTTCTGCCTGGGGTCGGGCAGGCGAGGGCTCGGCATTCGGAACTCTATATGCGGTGTCACAATGTAACGTAATTGAAAAACAGTCCGGGATACGCAGCGCTATCGGGGATGTAAATCAAGGTGGGCTTACGTTCCTAAAATCGGTATGCGGTTGTAAATCGTGCGCGGGAGTGGCGCGGCGCAGTGGCGGGCTGCAGGGGGAGGGAGGCGCGGGCGGCGTGTCAGATCGCGATCAGCTAAATCATGCTTATTGGTAACGAAGTGTATCGGGCGCGTGCGAGTGCGCTCGACCACGTCAGACCACGCTGGACCACGCTGGGCCAGCCATCCCGCACACACTAAATTGTCACATGTCACCCATAAACGAGCAAAATCCCGCGAGCCTCACACACATGTCACGCATTCGGCTTTAATCTTTTTATAGCATTCGCGTTGCTCATGACTAATCTTGGACTTTAAATCAACTCTTTGACACTACTAAAGAATTCTATATCATTCCACTGAAAGCAATAATCAGCTGCAAACGGCTGTCAGATGTAGTGTCATTGTGCGCAGATCGTCAGCGGCCATTGCGGAGACGTAGTGTTGCGATAGCGATGGCCTGACAATGAGTTGCACTCTGCGAGAGCGCGGTAACGTTCCGGTAAAACTCCCGGTAATATCGCCGGTAATGCGGTAATGACAATAAATACTTTACCGTACCCTTGGGTCTCGAACGGTGTAAGTATAAATCTATCAGAAGCATTTTATACAACATTTTAACTTTGATGTTTTCAAGTTGAATGTAAAATCGAGCGATGGAAAATATTATATCAACTTACGAAATGTCTAAAAGTGTGTAGTGGTCAAACATTGCGTAGTCTATAATCAAATTGACGATAAAGGAGTACTATCATAATCATAGATATCCGATCATAATACATGAAAAAGACATGAAACATGTTAATAAACCTGCACCTACAATTTAGTAATATTAGAAGTTTTTTAATATCATACTTACTGGATTTGCAGGTGTTTGTTCAGTGTAGGCGCTGGTTCACTGCACAAAACGCGTAGCCACCCTGCAGAAATCTGAGGTCTTCTAGACTTGTCGTACCATTGCCGTAGACATCAAATCAAAAGTCAATTATTCAAATATGATACGACACGATTTTGACGATCAAAAAGTGCTGAGAATCAACACTTTTTGATCGCCAAATTAAATAAACAGTCCCCCAAAACGCTCGCCCTACACCAGTTCCTAGTGCTTAGAAGAAGTGCCACAACAAACTCCTCTGCAACAAATCGTAGCAAGTCTTGTAGACATGTCGTAGACCTGTCGTAGCAATCTCATAGGTCACTTAAAGGTCTCGTAGCTTAGGTATCTCGTCGATGTGACTTAGATATCTCGTAGACGTGTCATAGCAGTCCCGTAGACGTATCATAGCAGACCCATAGACGCGTCGTGGCAATTTCATAGACATGCCGTAGCAGTTTCGTAAACAAGTCCTAGAGGATTAGTAGACATAGCGTAGCAGACCCATAGACGCGTCGTAGCAATTTTATAGATATGCCGTAGAAGTTTCGTAAACAAGTCGTAGAGTACTAGTAGACGTGCCGTAGTAGACCCATAGACGCGTCGTAGCCATTTTATAGACATGCCGTAGCAATTTCGTAAAGAAGTCCTAGAGGCCTAGTAGACGTGCCGTAGTAGACCCATAGACGCGTCGTAGCAATTTTATGGACATGCCGTAGCAGTTTCGTAAACAAATCCTAGAGGATTAGTAGACGTGGCGTAGCAGACCTATAGAAGCGTCGCCGTCGTAGCAATTTTATAGACATGCAGTAGCAGTTTCGTAAACAAGTCGTAGAGTACTAGTAGACGTGCCGTAGTAGACCGATAGACGCGTCGTAGCAATTATATAGACATGCCGTAGCAGTTTCGTAAACAAGTCCTAGAGGCCTAGTAGACGTGCCGTAGTAGACCCATAGACGCGTCGTAGCAATTTTATGGACATGCCGTAGCAGTTTCGTAAACAAATCCTAGAGGATTAGTAGACGTGGCGTAGCAGACCTATAGAAGCGTCGTAGCAATTTTATAGACATGCCGTAGCAGTTTCGTAAACAAGTCGTAGAGTACTAGTAGACGTGCCGTAGCAGACCCATAGACGCGTCGTAGCAATTTTATAGACATGCCGTAGCAGTTTCGTAAACAAGTCGTAGAGGACTAGTAGACGTGGCGCAGCAGTCCCGTAGACGTATCATAGCAGACCCATAGACGTGTCGTAGCAATTTCATAGACATGCCGTAGCAGTTTCGTAAACAAGTCCTAGAGGATTAGTAGACGGCGTAGCAGACCCATAGAAGCGTCGTAGCAATTTTATAGATATGCCGTAGCAGTTTCGTAAACAAATTGTAGAGTACTATGTAGTAGACGTGCCGTAGCAGACCCATAGACGCGTCGTAGCAATTTTATAGACATGCCGTAGCAGTTTCGTAAACAAGTCGTAGAGGACTAGTAGACGTGGCGCAGCAGTCCCGTAGACGTATCATAGCAGACCCATAGACGCGTCGTACCAATTTCATAGACATGCGGTAGCAGTTTCGTAAACAAGTTCTAGAGGATTAGTAGACGTGGCGTAGCAGACCCATAGAAGCCTCGTAGCAATTTTATAGACATGCCGTAGCAGTTTCGTAAACAAGTCCTAGAGGACTAGTAGACGTGCCGTAGTAGACCGATAGACGCGTCGTAGCAATTTTATAGACATGCCGTAGCAGTTTCGTAAACAAGTCGTAGAGGACTAGTAGACGTGCCGTAGGAGACCCATAGGACGCGTCGTAGCAATTTCATAGACATGCCGTAGCAGTTTCGTAAACAAGTCGTAGAGTACTAGTAGACGTGCCGTAGCAGACCCATAGACGCGTCGTAGCAATTTTATAGACATTCCGTAGCAGTTTCGTAAACAAGTCGTAGAGGACTAGTAGACGTGGCGCAGCAGTCCCGAAGACATTTTGTAGCAGTTTTGTATTCGTGTCGTAGGGGTCTCCTATAGACTCCTATAATATCGTAAACGTACCATGGGATGTTTTAATTGTAAAGGTAGCAACCCACAAAAAGGCTTGGGATTGAGCTGCTTCCAAACAACAATAATAAAACTATTCATTACACTAGAAAAATGCAACCACCGATAATATAAAATAATTGTCCGGGAGCAACTGAAATGGCGTACTTACGTTATTGGCAGGAATATGCAGCGATTTGACACACGTCCGTCTTGACTGCGCACTAGCACACGCTAACGAGGGAAATAAAATTGGGGTGGGGACGCTGTCGGACTCGTCGATGTAAAGTTAGGTTTAAATTACTTTTGTCCACCGATATGAGAACATTTTTCAGGACAAGTACGTTTGTGCCTCTCAGTAATAATAATCGTTAATTATGTAATAAAATATGCTATATATTAATAACAAATAGAATAAGAATAAGAAATAATGAATAGAATAATGAAATAGAATAAGTTATATACTTAACTTACTTATTTTTATTAGTGTATAAGCTTTTTTGTTTGTAAAAAAAGTAGAGGGACAGCACCGATTTGATAAAAATACGAGGTTTATGTATTTATTTCTACCTTTGTAATAGTCCTAGGCAAATTATATTTTTGCCACAACCCAATAACTACCTATTGAATACTAAAAAAAATAATTCAGAACAATATTCCTTTTTTCAAATACGAATTTCACCGAAGACAAAAAAACAAGTCATTTGGGAAATTCACCCTAATACAAAGAACACACCCTCCAAGTTTCATGTCTCTAGGACCAGCGGTTTGGGCTGTGTGTTGATATATCAACAATCAGTCAGTTTACCATTCTATACATATAGATACGAGTATTATGCAAATAAATCTTCCGGAATAAATTATCTTAATTAAGACCGGGCCGTGTGTATCGGTGCATTATCTGAACGTATCAACGTACCTAATCAATTTGTGGGGATCCTGCTGCAGGATATATTATATACAACGCGCTCAGTAGGCAGCATCATCGCTTCCAAAAACGACACATAATAATTATTCGCAGTAGCCCTTACTAACGACATCAGTTCTCCGACGTGTCGTCGTCGTGTCGTCGTCGTGAGTCGTCCATCCCATAAGTCGACTGTTATGCGACTAGATTCACTTTGAGGTACGACATGAGCTTCATCGCACCGTGCGATTATAACGCCATAAAGTTAATCTTCCAATTTGACACAATAATTTTTGTTTTTCGTCTGTAAATATAACAATCGAACAATCAAAATCAAGATAATTATTGTCGCGCAAAATTGAGTCGGGCAGGTTTGTGGTGAGGTTTGAGTTCCACTTTAATAGCATGATGTCTGCAGTGTAGCCCCGTCGGCGTTTTTGTTAGAATAGATGCTTCACAACTATTAAAAAGTAATAAGTATTAGATATACTTAGGATTTTAGGCTCTACTGCACACAGAATGAAAATCTAGAAAACTGATAAACGGTTAGACCGCGACTGTAGGTATAGATATGTGAATGTTGAAATCCATACTAATATTATAAATGCAAAAGTGTGTCTGTCTGTCACCTCTTCACGCTTAAACCGCTAAACCGATTTAGATGAAATTTGGTATAGAGATAGTTTGAGTCCCGGGAAAGGATATAGGTTACTTAGTTTTTATCCCGATATTCCCACGGGATCTAAACTTATGCGGGTGAAACCGAGGGGCGCTGCTAGTGTGAAATAATTATAATTATTATTAAACTAAATAATTGTAATATTAATGCTCAATCTTGACATGTTCATTTTTAGGGTTCCGTAGTTCCTAAAAGGAACTTATAGTTTCGTCATGTCCGTCTGTATGACTGTCCGAGGTTTTGCTAAGAGACCGTTAGTACTAGAAAGCTGTAATTTTGTAGGAGTTTGTATATCAATTACGACAAAGTGGTAAATTAAAATTTTGGAAAATATTTTTTTTTAGGGTTGCTCCCCCACATGTGAAGTGGGGATGAATATTTTTTTTCGTCGTCTACCCCATTGTGTCGGATATCGTTGAATAGGTAGGTATTCTAAAATTACTTGGGGTTGCTAAAATAATTTTTCGATTTAATGCTCCATTTACGAAATATTTAACTTTAAAGTGCAAATTTTTGTTCCCCTCCCCTCTAAAAGCTAAACTGCTGGCTTGAAGAATCTGGAAAAATTCACGATGATAGCGAATTTCATGAACTTTAAAGGAAAAGTATAGCGGTTAAGATAACTTTATTAGTTTAGCAATAATAGTCGTTGAACTTGGGTGTTGGATAATTTTGTACCAAATACAAAATCCTTAATATTAATCCTACATAGTGACTAAGATGAAGTAGTTGCTTGTTTATGACGGGTAAAGACTTGCATTCAAAATCAAAATATGAAATAACCATAACCATAATCAGCCTATAATGTTCCCACTGCTGGGACACAGGCCTCCTCTCAATGAGAGGGAGAAAAATTAAATAAAAAAACAAAAAAAATTAATAAATTATCATAAGTTTCACAATACTGCCGCTAGATGGCGCTGTACCAACGGGTAACGCTTTCATTCGAGTACTTTGCAAACTTTGCAGCAATCATACTCTTATTTTTTAGCTTTACAAGGAAGAAAGTGGTTCTTATTAATAAAATCTGTTTATATAATTATCCTCGAAAATCAATATTTTGCTGTGTTTAATATCGCTATTCGATAACAGATGGCGTTGTGCCGTAACGTCATTTTTGTAGATCGTGGTGTTAAGATTTTCTTGCAAGGTATGACCTCCGTGGTTACGTTATGTATTAAAGTTTTGTATTACTCTGGACACCCTTGTCATATATTCTTATTTCAAAATCAAAATCTAAATAATTTTGTTTTATTTCACATAAGCCCAAAGACTACCATATGATGCTGCATAAGCCTACACGGGCACTTATGAAGGAGCACGTACAAGAACATTTTTTATTATTGTATAATATTGTATATGTGGTATCCTTTGTTGGAGATCCTCAATAAATAAATTATGAATGATATTATATTTCTGTAATTTGGTAAAAAAAACACTTTTACACGTCACAAATAACTTATGTTTTAAAATTAGATGAGTTCTGTGTTTCCTGACTACCTACTCTGGAAAGAAATACTACTATAGATGGGAATCATTTGTACATTATGAATCCTGGCGAAACTCTTTAAAATCTTATTATAAATAGCAAACTGTAAATCATTTATTTTTGGAAAAAGTGGCCTCACCTCTTATAATTTAGATGTTCGCCCAACAACAAGGTGCATTTGAAAACAAACGTCGCAATCAAGTAATAAATTGCGTTAGTAGTTACCGGCTGAAGCGCGGGGCCGAGTGCCGAGAGCCGAGGCCGAAAGCCGAGCGCGAGGGGACGAAGGAGGCCTATTTATCGAATTAGGACTGTGTAATCACCGCTCATAGTACTACGCAGCAATTGTGATGAACTGCGCCAAAACTACTTGATACTTGTTTTATTTTACTGTAAGTATGTTTATAATAAAAACACTTTACATGTCAATAAAATTTTTAAAACTATGTGAGGAGTTTCCTATCTGACGACTCAGAGCAGAAACAAACTCACAGTGTCTTGAAACCAACATGGATTATTGTGTAATAAAAGATTCTTTAATGCCCTTTTGGTCACAACCACACAGTGAAAATTCGTGTAAAAATATATATACCTACTTAATTAGGCTGGAACAATAATTATCATGAATTGTTGTTAAAAGGAAGTGCCCGTGTTAAACGATAAGATACTGGTCATTACAGTATAAGTTCATGTAGAGTTATTATTCCTATTTACAAGTTAGGTAACGCCTATAAAAGTTAGGTAATACCTATACAAGTTAGGTAATTAGGTACTTTAAATACATGCTTTTTAAAAGCGACTTTACCTACATGTAAAATGTTCAAGTACCTACGCAATAAAAGCAAAAACTATCCAAACTGTCTCCCCCGCGCGTGTAATCGCAAGGGGTGAACATAATAGAGTGAATTGACGCGTGCCACATGTAATAACAAGTGAACGGAGACGGGAAGAGGCACTGGCACAGCCCTGACTGGTCGGCGTTGTCGGTAATGATCCCCCGCCGACACAGACCGACCGCTGAGTCCACCACACACCACCATATACCTACTGCAACTAAGAAAATACTACGATCAAAGAAAATCTATAGAAATAATAGCAGTTTGATGAACTAGCCGCAGTTGACGATACAACTCAACAAAATGAGCTTAATTGACATACTACAAAGGTGAAGGATAAGAAGTATAGAACTTATGTTATTAGTGTAAAGCGCCTAGAAAACTAGGTGCTTTACATCGTTAAGTGACGGATGACAGGTGGTCGTGACCAGCAGTAGGTATAGCTAGGTATTACACCATATAGCAACGATGGTGACCACATGAGTTCATTATGCCTATTACTACTCTCTACTATACACTTTCACAATAAAAAATATAATCTAACCATAAACCTCTGTTACAGGTCAATCAACGCGCATCCAACGTGCCGAACATCATAAAAACCTATAAACCACTGATTAACATATTGATTGTTACAAAACGTACCATCAAAATAGAAAATAAAACATTAGAAAACTTTAAATGGACCGAAACAGGTAAATATACCTTTTTGGGAGAACCTTTTAAACAAGGAAATGTTAATATAGCGTGTTACAAATAGATGTGTTTTGATGTCTGTTTCCCGTCAGGACAATGGTGGATAATCCGCGGGGGAGCCCCCGCAGCCCCACGACATTTGTAACTGCAAACATTAACATGCGGGCGCGGCGCAGCAGACGCGAATAAAAACACTAAACCTTTCGTATACAACCACGCTTTGAACTCAGCACATATTTTATGCTAATCTCATGTTTTGTGAACGGGCGAAGATGTTTGCGTATATATACAGTTTTGATTTTAGTTCACTTCGAAGATGTTTGCGTATATATACAGTTTTGATTTTAGTTCACTTCGAAGATGTTTGCGTATATATACAGTTTTGATTTTAGTTCACTTCTGCTAGCTTGTAGATTTCTTTCCGTTCATGGGTTTCGTCATTCGTGGCAAAACAAGCATTGCAAAAACATATACCTACTTCTTTTTGACATGAATACGTCTTTAAAATTGCTTTCTTATTGGGAGGCAAGTCAAAAAACCGGCCAAGTGCGTGTCGGGCCACGCACAGTTTAGGGTTCCGTAGTAGCCCGTTATCACAATAGTACGATGCTGTTGTTCTACATATAAGTAATGGTAAAGATATTAGGAGAACTTAATGGTTATAATAACAAAAATCGACTTTAAATTTGATGAAATTAGGGTGTTTACTTTGCTCTTGATATTTAGGGTGTCGTAAGCTGCCGAGAGGTAAAAAATACAACACAAGCGACTTTGTTAGCCTCGTACCCATTCTCTATAGTCGGATCAATTGCTGCTGTGAGGCGGTTTGCAGCAGTCTTTCAAACAGCATACAGTTGTGTGGCGTAGCAGAGATATAGGCCGGTAGGCTTTGGGGTGTGGGGGAAATTATTTTAGTTTTTATCCATGCAAAGTTTGAGAATGTTTGCAGTAAATGGTTACTGCTAACATTCTCAAACTTTGGAGAAAAACCAAAATCAAATGCAAGGGCATTTATTTTCTTTTATTCCCCTTTAAATTTTAACTTTATTTTACGGAACCCTAAAAATGCCAAGAGCCACGATAGAGCTAAAGGCCCCAGGTGTTTGATTTGTTCCACCATCGTCGACACCAGTCGCCCTACCGGTATTTATTACCTTAATGGTCAGAATGATGTCTGTGAGTGCAAAAGGCTTGCTAATCTCAGTGTCAAAAACATTGTGAAAGCCAATTATTTTTAAAAGAGTGTAGGTAGTAACCCGATGTTTTATAACAATAAATACAATTGATTCTTATACGCATTGGTCTTTCACTTACTTACAAGAGATTCCTAAAAGAGTAACCGCGGAGTTTCTTGCCGACTCTTCTCCATAGGAAACGACCAATTGGAACCGTGCACCTAGCTTCTGACGCTTCATTTGTACCCATGTGAGTATATTTGAAACGAGCTGACCCGGCAAACTTCGTATCGCCTCAGATTATTTTTTGTTATTTTTTCCCATGTTTTTAATTAGGAACCCTCACGGACGTCCCCAGAACACTCTACCAAATTTTCATCTCAATCTGACCAATGGTTTCGGAACGCATAGAGGACAAACATACAAACATACAAACATTGACTTTTATTATTAAAGATGAAATATTTTGATTGATTGATTGCAGAAGTTTATGAGTAAGGTTTGTTCATATTACGGACATGCGTTAAAACGATACAGGTCGTCAGAAATGTCGATCGTACGATTTAAATAATTGTACAGTTTGGGCACATCATTGTGAAGTTTAAACAGACAGAATGAGCTTGCAAGTTATAAATAAAACGGTGCTACGAGTGATGCAACGCAATGACTGTTCGTTGTTCAGCGGGTCTTCGAAATCGAAAGCTTCATAAATGTAAATTCATTTATTGACTTACAAACACATGGGAACAAAGTTACATCTGTCTGAAAATAATAAAATGTGCACACATAAAAAGGATAAAAAGAACCCCACAGAAGTCATAAGCTCATTATCAGTCGCTGATCAAGTGCACAATAAAATTGTAACAGCTCCCTTTGACTATAGCCCCAATGATTGTCACAACATTGATCTTCAAAGTACTGTTGGGCGTAGCAATAATTGTATTAAAAAGGTAGGCGTATGTTGAGGAAGGAAGCGATCGGCGCTCTTGCGCGTGCCACCCATTGTCTTGTCACGCGACACGCGTCACGCGTCGCACGTGCGCGCCAGCCCTAATCGCGCTCGCTCAATGCGGCCCCCGCGCCATAATTGATAACTAATCAGCTTATGTTCACTGTGGCCGCTACTTCTTGTCAAAGGAAGTCAAGTCGTCTTTGGTTTTCAATCAGCATTAAGATCAACAGTTCTTCTAAATTATACAAAACCCTCCTTTTTGCTTCGCCATAGTCGGGTAAAAACTAGCCGCGGCCCGATGGTATTTTCTATCGTCAAAAAAACTTTTTAACAAAAAAAATAAACCGCCGAAAAAACTGAAAAGCAAAAAGTAATAAACCTTTTCGTACCACTTGCTCAAAAAAGTGACATTCTATGCCACAAAAAGCGAACATAACAATAGTCATTTTTAATCTGTTAAAAACAGGGAAAGAAAATGTACTGAATTTCATTCATCCTCTAGGGAGAGAATGTGATTTTTTGGAATACTTACCGAAATTTATACTGAACTACATCTGTGTTTACACCATTGAGTTTGTATATAAAGCATTATACATCTTTTTGAAAAAGGAATACGCATTTATTATGCAGTTATGATTATTAAATAAAATTACGAAAACCGACGAGGCCGTATGAGCTTGATGCCTTTGCTTTTCCGACAAAAAAATATTAGTCTAGGAATTTGCCGCGTTTTTGTTTTCTTCAAATACATAAACGTTAAGTTTATTTTAATTTATTTTTATAAATAAGTTAATGTTCTAAAAAATATGTTTTACTTTTAATTGTCATTATTTTTAATAAAGGCTTATCTCATATTATTATTGTGTTAATTTTTTCGCAAATGGTAGGAAAAGTAGAGTATTTTCCTCGGTGATAAAGCAAGACAGCTTTATCACCGAGGAAAATACTCTACTTTCAGTCATAGTCTTGGGTGAACTTAAAAATCGTCACCCGCGACAAAAGACACTGCTTTATCCCCTTGGTTAATAATCTACTATTTTTAATTAACCTTAATAACTAAGTTCTATACTAATGTAAGTATACCTAAGTAATTTGAGTCAGCGCCAAACAATCAATGAAAAAAGATCACTAAATTACATCACGCTTTACGTAATTAATTAATTTGCTTGTTATTAAGGTTAATTAAAAAAGGTTTATTATATTTTGCTTTTCAGGTTTTTAATTTTTTTGTTAAAAAGTTTTTATTTCTCGCTTTTTAGTGGGTCTGCTTATAATTATCTAAGTTTTTATTTAAGTTACAATGGCATAGCGTCAACTTGCTCATCGCCTTTTACAAAATTTTGGTTTTCCCGATGCAGGGACGTTAATTGTTGAGGAGTTCTTCTGGTATTCCACCATCAGCTCCATTTCACCATTCGCATTGTGACGAGCACAAATTGCTTAGTGCTTAGCAACCGTTTTAAAGTAATGGAATCGCAACACGTGAAATATTTACCATTGAGTGGTTCCGATAGCCATCTGTGGTCTTCATCATCAGCTTGACTTTACCGAATGATGATATCCAAGAGCAAATGCTCAAGTTGCTTTTAAAAATACCCAAATCGCTATAGGTTTGCCTATGAAATTTGAGGGTTTCCCTTCGATTTCCATGGGATCCTCTCATCAGATTCCATCTTGATGAAAATGAGACCACCTAGAGAGTATACACTTTCAAACAAAAAAAGAATTATCAAAATTGGACTACTCTGTAAAAAGTTATGCGTGGTCATACATAAAAAAAATATATACCTACGCGTCGCCTTGAGAACCTCCTCCGTTTTTTCGTCGGTTAAAAAAAAATGCCGAACTTCCATGCAAATAACGTTGAATGTTGAATTTAAAAAACATATTTCTTATTGCTCACCTTACTTAGTTGAATAAGGAACTGTTGTGCAAAAAACATGCTATAAGCTGCCTCTAGACCAGAGTCGTGGGAGGATGCGTAGCGAGCGAGAACCAATAGAATCACTTCATTTACCTAGCCTCGCTCGGCGCACTTCTAGTGGAAACGGCGGAGCGAGGTTTTTGTACGTTCAAAACCAGGGAAGGATGTGTGCTAGGGATGTGTGGTGCGCGCGCTCCGCTCCCAACACAGCTCACCCCGCGCGCACCTGAAAAGATCGCTGCACATCCTCGCGCCACACATTTGCTCACTGTTTCGAGCTTAGCAACGCATCCTCGCACTACCTACACAATAGCACACCGTTCACCGCTAGCACATTTCAGGTGGAAACACTCACACCGTTTCACAGCCTCGCTACGCATCCTCGCAGTCGCACCACTCGGCTACGGCGGCTACCTCGCACATCTCCGGTGGCAAGCCAGGACTGGGGGCAGTTTTGACTGAGCGTTGTCTATTAGTGAATGAATTAATTAATAAGTAGATCAGATACTCCTGTAGGTATATTCCTAATTACAATATTATTACATTTTCCTATTTAGCATAACATGCAAGATTTTCCTGTGTGCCTGAATAATTCACATTGTAGCGACTGAGTAGCTGTAAAACTAGATTGTAACTGCAACCGATGGAGTTTAGGAATGACAACATTAACTTTTCAAACCGTTGAATTTGTTTCAAACATATCGAACTTTGTAAGTACTAGATATGTACGAGACTGTGTGTGTATGTATAACTAACTAACTTTACATGAATTTATGTACAGCAAAAGGAGTATATTATGTAGTGATAGCAGGTGGCAATCTGTAGTTACGGCATGGGAAATAGGCGTGAGTTTATGTACTTTATATGTTCTGTATATAAAGCCAAAATGGATTTGGACATATGAGTCTTGACAATGGCTGCATTTGTGTCCTTAACGTCTGTAATTGGTGAAAAGGCATTTCCGAGGTGAAGCCTCCCAGCAGAGGAATGCTGACCTCTGCCCCGGTCAGCGACCAGCGGTGCCGGCGACCACCACCATCTCGCCAACAAGAAACCAGCCACGAATCGGATGAGGCATCTCAGCTTGTTAACATTCGGGACATATGTGTCAGTTGCCAGTTATTGCACCATTTCTACACACCTGGTACACAGAGACATGCGGCGTTCACTTCTGTAAGATAAGTAATTAAACTAATAATTAAATTATTTATTAAGAAGTTTTACAGTTTACAATAATTTACACCTTATCAAATGACCTATTAAGCCAAATAATGAGAGAAAACATACAACAACCATTTT
Source organism: Oligia latruncula (assembly GCA_948474745.1). Classification (NCBI taxonomy): domain Eukaryota; kingdom Metazoa; phylum Arthropoda; class Insecta; order Lepidoptera; family Noctuidae; genus Oligia; species Oligia latruncula. The sequence goes on along the minus strand of OX419683.1, from coordinate 1,068,775 downwards.
CTACACACTACGGTACATTCATCGAATAATGTATTTTAAAGTAGTTTCTCCTCCTGCAAAACATACTAATACCTACCACATGTACGATCAAACAGGCAGGACCGTCCCGCCAGATTACAAGGCAGCTTGCCTTATCCAAACAGTACGGTTGGTCTGGGGCGCGCGGCTTGGTGGCGAGTGCTGAGCCGGTGTCCACTCGACCCACTAACAGATATTGACGGGCATCAAAGCAGCGCGTCACAGCCTCTCCATATATCATTCTCGGTTGCGGCGATACCAGCCTTTTCATATCGTCAGACACAACGATACGGTACAGGGTAGACAACGACAGAGGTAGCGCTCTGACGTCATTTCTTCTTTACGTTTTAGATGTGCTGATAAGTTTGAACAAGTGACATAAACTGTAATGACGATGAACAACAATAGTGAAATACCTAACGAAGGTAGTGGGGATGTAAGCTACTACGACATCGACAGTATCAGGATTTGAAAATAATAGGTAGTATGTGTATTATTTAATGCTAAATTACCTGATTGAACAGCTTAGGTGCCGGTAATTCTGCTAGGAAAAATATTAGTTTTTAGACAGGTATATTTACCTACCACCAAACTTTATGCCTGCATACATTAAGTACCTACGTATAGCAATATTTGCATAAACAGGCAAAGTTTACTGTTGCCTCTAAATCAATCACTAATCTACCCATTTGATCGAAGCTAGTGGTCGCCGATTGTTATGAGGACCACCGCGCCTCTGCAAGTCACTCAGCCTCGAGCCGTCAATCTCACACTATTGCCGCACTTATAACTTACGTGTTAGAGACGAGATTGCAGTGCATTAAGGCTGTGATTGTGTACAACGCAGGTTTCAACAAAACAACAAGTCAGTATCGATATCTGTCGATTTTGATTTCGGTAATCGAGCAGCACAGAGGTGAGCAATGTGAGCATGCCTCACTCGTATTGTGTGGACTTATATCTAAACGTTATAATACTATCTACGTATCTACTGATAAATTGATTTTGTGAATAATATCAATTCATCTATGTTTCGTCTTCTTACATTTATGCATCTATAGGTACTTCCACAAAACTGAAATATATTTACCTAAAATACAATTAAGGCTCATTGCACTAGATCACCATTTTATCATCACCATATTTAGGTTCCAAGCTAGTAGCACGTCTATTCGATACCTAGTTTAATAACACAATGAGAGGTCAGTATAGTAAGTATCTATAAGCAGCGAATAGCTAATAGGTAATACACACAAATATAAAACTTGTGGACTTTTATGAAAGTAAAAAAGAGTGACATAATACAAATAGCTCGCGGCACGTAGGTAGGTCCCTAATGAGACCCAAGTCCTTAAAAAAACAAATACCTATTATCTTCAACTCATCACCACAAAATAAGATTATAGATTTGTGGCAAATAGGTATCCTTTATTAGGAACCAAAGTCAAAGCAAACAAAATAATACAGACATTTGTAAATTAAATATAATATTGATTTATCGAGTGGTTCTCATGTGATTTATGCAGAAAGTTAATGGCTCACATGATACTTTAGCTTATAATTTATGAGTCGAATTTCATCATGTTGAGCGCAAGTTTTCACTTTAGAGGAAGATCACTAATTAGATTTACGTCACCACACTACTTAAGTACTTCTTCTTCGTCGTATCGATGATTCTATTAAATACATAATTATATTTCAAATAAGCTTCGACCTACTAGATCACTTGATTAATAAAAAAATTAATTAAAAATTTAAAAACCCCGGACACACGATGATAATAAATTTAATAAAAAAATTAAGGAATCCCTACAAAAAGCATAAAATAAAATAATTAATTAAAAATAAATTCTTATGGCAGTCGGGGGACCTCTTAGAATAGAAGGTGTTCCACAGAACGGTCCCCCGACTGCCATAAGAATTTATTTTTAATTAATTATTTTATTTCATGCTTTTTGTAGGGATTCCTTAATTTTTTTATTTAATTTTTTATTATCGTGTGTCGGGGGTTTTTAAATTTTTTTTTTTTTTTTTATTTCATGCTTTTTGTAGGGATTCTTTAATTTTTTTTTAGTTCTTAATTTAGTTGCGTTTTAATATTCAGGTAATTTGGTGTTTAATTTTTTTATCCGTCAAAAAATAAATATTAATTTATAGTTGAATATTTCTCATTCCCTTTCAATAAAGTGCACATTATTCTACTTGTCAAGCCCTTTTATTTGATACCGATATTGAAGGAGTTGTGAAAAAAAAATGTAATTCGCCATTTTGTGGTGGCGGCCATCTTGGACTTGAAATTTATCATAATGTATAGTATTCTACTAGTCAAGCCCTTTCATTTGATATCCATATTGAGGGAGTAGTGAAAAAAAAATGAAATTTGCCATTTTGTGGTGGCGGCCATCTTGGATTTGAAATTTATCATAGTGTATAGCATTCTACTAGTCAAGCCCTTTCATTTGATACCCATTTTGAGGGTGTTGTGAAAAAAATTGTAAACCGCCATTTTGTGGCGGCGGCCATCTTGGACCGATTTTCATCAAACATAGCTAAGAACACTCCCGACTAATTCACCTTTCAAACAAAAAAAAGAATATCAAAATCGGTTCATCCGTTCGGGAGCTACGATGCCACAGACAGACACACACACACAGACACGACAAACTTATAACACCCGTCGTTTTTGCGTCGGGGGTTAAAAATAGACTAGCCTAAAACTAGTAACAGCTTACAAATTGGCTTAACAATGTAAGACAAAGTTTAAATCGACGACGCGACGTGTTGATATTGTAGGGTACTACTGGCGATAAAATGACGACATTATAACAGGTAGTGGCATCTGTGCCACTGTGCTGGAATCTCCTCGGAGGACTTCAACATACACATAGTCACACTAATGGGGTTTCGTAACACAGTGTTCCAGACTGAATGCATGGGTATTTCTCTAGCTGCTTCAATCATTATAGATAGGTTAAGGACAACTCAATCCGCACACTCTCAGACAGCATGTCCTGCAAGCGCTAAACAGCTACACAGTCAACTCTGGCCTATAATATACGAGTGCCGCCAGCGCCTCAACCAGGTAGGCATCTTCAATAACATAACCATTCAATGCATCAAAGGACCCAGCGGTTCGCCAGGCAACGATGCAGCAGACGAACTTGCTAGAAGAGATTCGAGCATGGTACTAGTAGGACCAAAACCCATCGCTTCACTCCTCTTCGGATACTTACTGACTCTAGTAAGGAAACACACCAGTGATTGACGTCACAAACTGTAGTTGAACTGAAGTGAGTGCAGCAGGCCAAAGAACCACTTCCCTTGATTGACGGTCGCCTTTCGAAATAGGCTCTTCTACTAAGTAAATAACAGCTGCGTGCAGTTACAGCAGCCATAACTAGCCACGGGTGGTTTAATAATTTATACTTCATTCTCACAGGTGTCACAGACAGACCACTGTGGACGGCCTGCATGGAGTTCGAGTGCTTCTAAACTGCCTGGTAGTCACCACATACAGAACAAAGTACTTCGGTAAATCAGGTACCCTCCTCCAGATTGTCAGAAACATAAAGGTATTGCTGCATGGCGTTCCTCGAGGAGCTGGAGTGGATCGAATAATCGATTTACCCACACGTACGCAAATTGCGCGCTTTGACGTGAAGTTGCGGACCAGCCCGTCTTCCAATACCAATACCGATATTATAACATAAAAGGTATAATATAGGTAAGTCTTTAACCGTTTTAAATGTTTCTGTAGCTAAACAAAAATACCTTTTGTGTTGAAGTTAGGTAAGTACCTAATTGTTCAGTGACAAAGGCACAAAAGATGAAATTAATCAAAAAGGATGCCGCTATGCACAATCTTCAAGCCTGCTGTGTTGCCTAATAAGATAGCAATTCCCTCATTTAAAACATAACAGAGTAATCGTGTTTTATAAAGTTACCCCTCGTCACTCTCCTGTGCTAGGAAAGAAAGTGCGCATATTTACAGTATCGATGCTCCAAAATGTGCGATTAATTTACAAGCCATCGCATATATTTGCCGGCGAACAGTTAAACGCGTCTATTTGCATCCGATACCCCTCCACCCCGCCCCCCGCATTGTTAGGATACCCAAAGACTATGAATTTCAATTTTATCAATTTCAATTTATTCAGGAACAATTCACATTGTGTTTGAAATCATAAAAATTATAAAACTAACACATTCATATTACAATAAATCATAGAAAATTACAGAAAAATAAATAAATAATAATAAAAACATTTAAAAAAAGAATACAATAAACATTACTTAGATACAACATTACACAGTCTCTCATGTACCTACTACAAACTAAAATTATAAAAAAAAATTAAAACGTGGATATATTATGTCATCGTCTATTGAATACAGACATTTCCTCAATACGAACGCTTTAAGTCATGACTTAAATGAGCTTGCGTAAATTATAGTTTTTAAGTCCAATGAAATCAGCACAGCTTGATATTGAGGACTATGTTGAACAATATTAAGTTGGGGTATTATATTGTTTTCAAAATCTTTCCTGCGCGTACTATCCCTCAACTATCTCTCCTCGTCTGTTTCATGCAGGTATTTTTTTAAATTCACCAACAATACTAAAATATAGAGGCTGGGCACAGTAAGAATTTTTAAATCTATAAAGTTTGGCCGACAGCTCTCTCTATTTGTGATATTCGGACCATGGTTCGTATGGCTCTCTTTTGGAGTACAAAAGCTTTCTGGAAGTTATATTTAAAACTATTCCGCCAAAACTGAACACTATATCTCAACCTTGATTCTATTATAGCATAGTATACCGAAAATGAAAACAGACTATAAGACCTGTCCGCGAGGAACTTTTTAAACTACCGTTGTCTTGTTGACTTGTTTCCCAACAAAAATGACTCAGTTACATCGTAAGTAGGTACCTATGGTATTTTGGATGTTGCCAAACAGCCAAAACCTTACTTAATCTACCTACATATTGCAAAACATTGAACTTCAGAGTGATAGTGGATCCATTGTACCTAACATGTTCAAACGAGCTTTGTTTGATGTTTGAGACCGTTTTTTTTTTTTTTAAACACAGGTGTATAACCTAAATAGATACTGTCGTAAGTACCTATACCTATTCCGAAATAAATAGTTCTTTAAAATGCAGTCTCTGTACCATACCTATGATGAATAATAAGTAGGTGTCTCCATACTTGCAGGGGTACATATTGAGTCCAAATGAACCTCCCGTTCAGTAAGCCTCAGTGAGGCTTCAGGGATCAGGAGTTTCTGTTCCATCAAAATGTAACGATAAATAATCATTGGCAGGGGCGTGGTCGCCGATCAGATTGCGAGCCCCCGCCCGCGCCCGCGCCTCCTATTTGCATAGTTAACGAGCACCCCATCTCCCCCGCGACCCCTCATCGGCCCGAGCTGCTAGCCTCGGGTGCTCGGGGTGCCTGGCTATCTACCTCCATGTAGGTACATTGAAATACTTGGGTGGTTCAGGAAGTAAATAAAACTGAAATAAACTATGCGATTTTTTAAATAAAACAATAACGAAAAGCTATTACCTACTTATCTAACTATGTACAGGTAGACAAGCGTTATTTTTGGGAGCCTTTATAATTCATGGACCCCATGCACAACAAACAAGAACCTATAAAGAGTTGCAACGAGCTCGTAGCACCTAAGTAGCACCTGGTAGAAATCATTCAGTTTGCATTCACAGGCGGGACTTCCCCGCATGAATTACTTAGATACCTATTCGATATTCCACAAGCAGTTCTAGATCTACTTACTGTTATTAAATGGTGTAAAAATTCGAACTCTTAATTCTTTACATTAATATACCTAATGGATTGTACTCGAAACGAAGAGGCCGTATAGAGACAGCTTAATTGGGATAAGGGCAGGAAGGCAGGACGCCTGCCCGACTACCAGCCTGCCCGTCTGCCCGCCTGCCCTTATCCCACTGTACCCCTCCTACCGCAGGAGGGCAGAAGGATGAAGATGAGGTCGTGAGGTAGTCGAAAAACGTCCACTGCTGAGGCGTCTCATCTCACTGCGCAACAACGTTAAAATGTAACCTCAGCTACTTCAAGTAGGTATGCACCTAACTAAATAACTTCTCATACGAGCGTTTACGCCTTAACGGCATTTCATACAAACTTTCAAGCCCTTATTTTTCGAAATGAATGAACCGATTTTAATTAAACATAATACGCATAATGCAGGATACCAAAGTCTAAAGAACATATTCTAAAAATAGTGTTACAGCCAAATTAGATCGATTTTAAATTTTCCATAGAAACAGAGATTTCCAGTTATCTTCTTGTAAATAAGAGAATAGGAGATCAGAGGTACAGACTTTGGATTCGGAATCTATAGGGTTTAAAGAGCATAACCTTAAGGAGAGAACGCTGCGCCCAATCAAGTTACAAAAAAAAAATTGTTGTCCCATCCCAGCATGGCAAACAGTACGTGTAAGAACCGATTGGGCCAATGATACGTAGACTTTCTGCAGAAGATTCTTTGAGGCAACGTGTCGCAATGTTTTAAAAATCAAATTTGTTTCCTAACCCTTTTCATGATTAGTTCAGTATGCATGTGCCACGACAGGCGCTGGTCAATCATGATGCCCAGGTATTTAGTATATTGTAAGTTGTAAACTTGTAACCTATCAATCTGTGTACAAGAGCAGTCGGGAGTTGAGGGATTGGCACAGCAGTGGATCTTAATTTGGAATTCGGGTGAAGGTTGAAAGTGTGCCATACTTTTCTTTTTTTTTTTTGTGTATTGGAAATCAACAAATCTCCCGCTCTGGGTGGAGCGGAAGGGAGTGTCAGACTCTTACTGACTAAAACCTACCCGTGTTCCTTCCTTAGCCCTTCATGTTCCCGGCCAACGGTAACCCTTTCGGAGAATCCCGCTGACCCGGTACTTCGTCGTGTGTGCATACTTGGTGAAGCAAACGTAGTTGGACTTGGAGGCATTTAGTCTGAGGAGGTTACGATTGAGCCAATCAGCAATCTTTGAAAGGCCAGTTTCGGCTGTCCTAACTTTTGACTATGGCGATATCATCCGCATATGAGAAAATGCGACCCCCGTCAATACTCATATTGTACAGGTAATTTATAAATAAGGAACAATGTCGGACCGAGTACAGTCACGAGCACTAATATGTCAACACTTGGCAACTTACAATTGCGATTTTTTCGTGAAAAAACTAATGCAACGTTGAAATATGACACTTTACACAGACCTATGGGTTCGAAAATACTTTGTCCGTAATAACATAAAATTTCATTGAAAACTAAAGGAGAAAATCGTCTTTGAATAAAGCCAAGTGTATACATACTTTTGCTCGTGACTGTACACTCCCCTGTCCGACGCCGTACGAAATTGTTTCTACTGAGCTAGTAAGCTCCCCTATTTTCACTGTTTGTTTGCGGTTATTCAGGAAGGATTTGAATATCTCGAGAGGGGGCCCCCTTATGCAGATGTTTTCGTACCTGTACAGAAGTATGGGGGCCTTTTTGAGGTCAAGGAAAACTGCCAGACATTTGTTTCCTTTATCCACTTTGTCAAATAAGGTAGTACAATATTTAAATATAACCTATTGGAAACATGCAAAATTACAATAATTATAGGGTTTGTGTAGTTAGAGTGTAGTCTGTGTTTGTGTTAAAAAGGGATGTGTTTCGCTTGGGTGAGTATTCGCGAGGGACTTAAATTAAGGAAGTCAGGAGAGCTTCAGTCCGTGCATAGTCCTGAGCTGATATATATTTTACTTAATAACTTTTATTTTACAACATTTTACGCTTTGAGCAACCCACTATGTCCAGGGTTTCTTTGATATCCATACTAATAATATTATAAATTCGAAAGTAACTCTGTCTGTCTGTCTGTATGTTACCATTTCACGCCTAAGCCACTGAACGGATTTCGATCAAATTTGGCAGTCAGGTAGATTGCATCCCGGGGAAGGACATAGGATAGTTTTATCCCGATATTCCCACGGGATCAAAACTTACGCCGGTGAAACCGCGGGGCGCTGCTAGTGTTGATAAATGAATGGACCCGTGTATCTTGGAGCTCTTTGGGAGAATTTAGTGCGAGTAGGTAGTGGGTGTTTTCCATTTTTAGGGTTCCGTACTAAAATGGTAAACTCGGAACCCATACCTATGGTAAGACTAAGTCTGTCTGTCTGTCACAGCTGGATATCTCAAGAACTATATACTAATGCTATCAACTTGAAATTTGGATTAGTTTTAAATGACGTTTGCCCAACTATTTTGTAAATAAGAAAGAAATAAAAATATATGTATATTTTTTGCAACAGGAACTGAAAGGGGGTCGGAAAAATTCGAAGTGGGGCTACAGGGCATGTGGGGTATCATTATGAAAGAGCACATTTTCAAACATTTTTTCATGTGATAGAAGTTTATAGATTACAGGAAAAATAAAACGAAGTCTCTAAATAGCACACTTTTTCAGAAATCATCAACAAAAGTTACATTAGTTTCACTATCGTTCAAAGGATGGCGCTGACATAAAATTGCATTATTCTACACCGCAAGGGACAGTGTTAAAATTCTCTGATGAATATAGGCCTCGCCGATGAAAATTTAAAAAAATATGATGGTACGGAACCCTCAGTGCGCGAGTCCGACTCGCTCTTGCCCGGTTTTTTTGTCTGCATGACCTACTTAGTAGATTTGGATTGGGTTCGGGGTGCTTGTCGGTGGAAGGGTAAAATGAAAAGTTGTCTTATCCTAGAACGTCACATTCTTGGTACAGCCTATCAGTGGATACTGGAACCTTTAAGATGCCCCTTTGTGCTCGTTCAAGTTTTATCAAATGAGTCTTTGTTGGTGCACCCCATGCCACTAAACAATTATTCAGAATAGATTGGCATAGAGCGAAGTACGTAAATCTGAAGGTATTGTGGTCGGCAATGCTCCTAAGTTTTTTAAATATAAACATAAGTTTTACCTAATTATAAATGGGCTTAACAATCTAATTTGTTATGCAATTCTAGGAAGATCATTTCACTAGAGACGAACTCTGCACTAATCAGCAACGAGGAGGCTGTATACTGAGTAAACACGATCTACAAAAGTAATGGCACTCATGCAACCAAACAAAATAGGGAATGGTTGGGTCTCCAGAACTCGAGCCGTCTCTACAATAACCGACAGCACCGTTGCCGTTGGCGCAGAGACAGACTTTGTTTCAGTTTTGTAAATAAAAAATAGGTAGGTACTAAAAAATGCAGGTGGGTCAGTGACCGCTATTGCCCGCTAAAGCGACTCGGATATGGCAGGCATGGTGCACCGAAAAAGTTTAAGCAGTGGTGTCAGGCTACGAAGGCAGACACGCTAAGAGAACGTAGGTACCTGAATGAATGTAACCATTCAGGTAGGTACCTACTTCTTCTTAGCGTGTCAATAGTAAAAATAGTTAGTTCTGATCAGGTTCTGCTACAGACTACTGACACCACTGCTTATACTTCTTCGGTGTACCGCATAGGTACTTCGTGCTATATTGGGTGTTCCTAATATTAGTGTATAGTCTATGGTAGCTATGGTGTATCTTACAACGCTACAAGGTTCCTTTGACTTGTGCCCAAAATTGGAACTAATTACGACTCGTCACTCTGCCAATATCATTCAGCCAAAAGATCCTGGCCTGGATCCTCTAACTATTCTTAAAGATTTATTTTTCTTGTTTGTAATTATTAGATCTATTACCAGCACCTTTCATGAAAATCAAAACGTATAACAAAACAATTTATTACAACCTACTACATAAAACTACTCACACTCACTTGCGAGCACAATTCTACCATATGGTAGTTTTTTTTCAACAATGGCAAGATGACTATTATTTTAAACTTACCACACTGCATTTTGATTCTTGCCACTAAAAAAATTAAATGTCATTGTAAAAAAAAAACTCGATTATTTCATTCAATTATTCGTTCGCTACATTGTCGCATTCATTCAATGCGTTCTTCTTGTTCATTCTTTAAAAAATATCAATGCTAATCCATAGAGGTACTACTGTGAACTGTGAACAAGTGTACCCGACCCAATCTATTACTCTATTACCAAAGACTACAATTAATGCTGTCTATTACTTATTTCTCTTTCTGTGTATGTGTATGATCCATGCCGTTGATGCCGTTCTACTTGTGTGTACTTGACTTGTGCAACGACTGTTCACACCCAGCGAAGTTAGAATAACAAAGTAAATAAAAAACAATAACTATGAGAATATTCTGATAGTGTTTTGACATTTTTATTTAGCTTTATCTTTTCGTTAATTAAACGCGGAGAATGTCTGTGAGTGCTAGCGCCGAGAACCTTTCAACTGACGCACAGGTAAGTTTAGCGTATTGTGTTACTTGCGCTAGCATATTTATATTATTTTACTATGTTTATGGAAAAGGAGTCAATGAATAACGTAACGTGACTGGGTGCCGCTTTAAAACGGCTAGTTTTCCCGTTAGGATAATTTAGCAGTGAGTCATTATGAAGGGGAACCTAATACGGAAACTGTGACCTATAAGTGTGGACATCCGCATGCGATACATTATTCCCACCCGGGGCCCGTGCGATGAGCGTGCACTAACGCGCACCACCACTCTGATAAAGGCGGCTCAGTGACACTAATTAAAGACATGTTTGACACAAAGGAAAACTTCATGAAAGTTAAAAAAAATAATAATTTCGTAAACACTCTGCTAAAACTTTTTTTGCACTTATATTGTAACTTTAAATTGTTATTTATGCCCTAGTAACATTTCTGGACGTAAATTAAACCATAATTTTTATTCATAATCATGGACATGTTGATCTAATACCAGGCCAAAAGTTATCAGTATCAAACATTTTATTAGGAAATCGTCAATTAATGACAACTAATTGTGTTGCTATGTTGATCATAATACTTACACAAAAAGCAAACATTTCACTTGACCTGCCACCATAGGCTACTAAATCCTTTCTATCAGTTATTATGCCATGAACGTGGTAAATTCTATAAAAGGCAACATAATTATATCCAATGTTTCTTTCTTCTACTAACAGGGCACAAATCAGTATTTCTCCTCGTTCTAGTTGGACTACATTATCATTATCTAGGTTCCCTTTGTCATACAAATCGAGGGTGCATCATGTGATGTTCTGTTCTCATTATTATTAGCCTGTGGTGTCCCACTGCAGGGCAAAAAGTCAAAGTCAACGCATTTATTTCAAATAGGCACATAAAAGGCACTTTTGAACATCAAAAATTACGATAAAATAGAATTGATTCTAGTTGCCTCCCTACTCTCTTTCCACTTCTCTCTGTTCAAAGCTGTTAAGGACCAGTTCTTGTTGAAGGAGTCCAGCTCATCCCGCCATCTCCGTCTGGGCCTGCCACAATGTCGTTCTCATGCATAATTAAAATACTGATTTTCTCTATCTTTTAAATATGCCACATTTGTAACAGAAGTCTGTGTTGTAAATATTATGATGTTTATTTGAATACCAAGTTATTTTCTGCAGGAAATAGACTAACAATCTTTACAATTCACATCATCCATCCATACAACAACCAACAACCAACCAACAACAACCTTGTGCATTTTATGCAACAATAAAGTTAATACAAATAATGGTTCCTAAATTAAATTGAGTAAACTTCGTTCCACTATAAATACTAACGCGGTGTCCTGCGTGAGCGACGAATACGACGCGACGCGACGCGACGCTGCGAACGCGACGAACGCGATCAACTCAACGGCATACTCTACTTGCGGCCTATGTGGCAGTCTGCGGCGAGACGCGACGTCACGCGTACTTGGTTTGAGGGCGACCAGACGCGACACCACGAACTACAAATGGTTGATTCAAATGCGTTGATCGCCGCAGTGCGTGGGCAAAGATTGTTGTGGGACAAAAAACATTCAACACTATAGGAATCTTTTTTATACTTTAAATATGAACTTTCAAGCAAAATTGTACTGTACTTCTCCATGATTCGAGAAGTAATGACCAAAATCACGTAGGACATCTGTCGCTTGTAGCATCGCGTCGCATTACGTCGCGTCGTGTTGCGTCGCGTCATATTCGTCGCTCACGCAGGACACCGCGTAATAGATAGATTATGCAAATGTTAAAAGAATGTGCAATTAGCATATTGCAATAAAAAAGCATCTCACTCCAATAGCCAATGACCCCGATCATAGAGCAGACTTGTTAATTAGCTGAAGTGAACGAGTCATACTGGATTCAATTATATTTCCATGTCAAATCGAGCATTCATCATAATGTTTAATGAGTCACAGAACCAAATAAATCAGAATAATAATTGTTTACATGGTGTTATGTATTTGTCCATATAGTTTGTTGAAACTGGTTTGATTGAGAGTGACACATACTTAATTCTTCTTCCTAGATAAGCGCCACCACTGTGTGTAGTTTTATATGGTAACAATCAGGAACCATAAATACTACAAAGTAATATATTAAGTTCGAGAACAATCCATGATAATTATTGTAACTAATGTAAGGATACAATTAAAAGATCAAAAGTCAAGAGTATGTGCCACAGCACCTACACACCCGATGGCCTATAATCTAATTGTTATGTCATACTTGTTCCCAGAGTTGCGATGGGGGGTCTATGTGCCTGGAGCTGGCGCTCGAGGGCGAGCGCCTGTGCAAGGCCGGGGACTGCCGCGCCGGCGTGGCTTTCTTCCAGGCCGCCATCCAAGCTGGGACCGACGACCTCCGGACACTCAGCGCCATATACAGCCAGCTAGGCAACGCATACTTTTACCTCGGAGACTACAATATGGCTATGCAGTATCATAAGCATGACCTAACTTTAGCTAGGTATGTGGATTAGTAACTATTAAATAAACCAATTCAGGCTAATATAATAACATAACTTCATTTCACTGTAAATAGTTATCCAAAATAAGCTGTAAGCTTCACAGCTTTGCTATTTATTTTCCAATAACATTTCATCCAAGCTAAAATCACAGCTATTAATCAACGAAAGTTTAATATAGTATGTTGGTAAGCTAAATTCTTTTATATAGATCTTGTTTTCAGGACAATGAATGACAAATTAGGTGAAGCAAAGGCTTCAGGAAACTTAGGGAATACTTTAAAAGTGATGGGCAAGTTTGCGGAAGCGATACAGTGCTGTAAGCGTCACCTGGAGATCTCTCGAGCGCTGGGGGACAAACTGAGCGAGGGGCGCGCGCTCTACAACCTGGGGAACGTGTACCACGCGCAGGGCAAGCAGTTGGGCCGCGTGGGGCAGAACGACCCGGGGCACTTCCCGCAGGAGGTCCGGGAGTGTCTCATGCAAGCCGTCGCCTATTATGAGTAAGTATATATAAGGTCCCTTTTGCTTTTATTTTATTTTGATATATTTTTATTTGGCTGCGGTATTTTCTACTAGAGAAAAGGTGTACTGTACTAACTTGCATATAACACGACTTTTATAAGATATTCGCCATTATTGTGCCACGCTCCAACTGATGAACACAGACGCAGATATTGTAACGTTCAGTGACCCCTGAATGAAGCAGGTACCTACATATAGCAGGCATGAACCACATAAATTGCTTTTAAGTAAAAGGTCATATCATAATGTGTCTGAGCCACTGCAGCTATTATTGGGGTATTGATCATCTCATTGGCACAACCATCTCGTAGTACAGTTCAGTGTAGACAGTGGGTGTCATTTCAAATGTATAATATGCCATTATAATGATATGCCTTTCCAATAATAATAAAAAGATACTTAAAGCGTAATTACTAGTTGTATTAAAATAACCGCCTCTTATCGTCGCTAGCATCGACACGCTTTCTTCGACTGCCATGGAGTGAGGGCTTTCACTATTCACAAGCGTTTCAGAATAATTTCAAAACACCGATTAGGCATTTCATAAACGTTGGCGAGAAAACAGACTATCATTTTATTAGTTTCGCTTAATGCATGCACAGGCGGGTTTTATTATTTATATACTTCTGAATATAATTAAGGAAAATATAGGAAATGTTTCGAACTTCGTTACTTAAATTAACTGACATGTAGGTTGCAACAAACAATTAATATGCACGCTGCCAATCAGTTTGATTTGTAGACAATATAGTTCAATTAACACGAGAAAATGGACGCCCACGCACTTCCCACGCCTACACTACCACTGTACATTCTCAACCACTTGCTTATTCATGTAATCGATATTCTGTAAATATGCAATTTTAAACAAAGGACTCTCAATGAAACCGGTATAGTTTAAAGCTAATTTCTATTGTCACCGTTACTCTTCAGAGAAAATCTGGAGCTGATGCGTAGCCTGGGCGACCGGCAGGCGATGGGTCGCGCTTGCGGCAACTTGGGCAACACGTGCTACCTGCTGGGTGACTTCGCGCGCGCCATCCGCTACCACACGGAGCGGTTGCAGATCGCCAAGGAGTTCGGCGACAAGGCGGCCGAGCGGCGCGCCAACAGCAACCTCGGCAACTCACACATATTCCTCGGGCAGTTCGAAAATGCTGCTGAACATTACAAGTACGTACCTCTGCTGATTTTGTCGGTATAAGTCTATGAGCATAAGTTTAAGAGTGACCATTAAACTTCTTAACGTTTTTTGTATAACATAGCTTCAGAAGTATTGTAGTCGTAACATATGCATCGACAATACAATAATTTACGAAATTTATTAGATCTGACATAAGTAGCGTTAGTAGTTCTTGCAATGCCTGCATGTGTGTCGTATAAACACACAGCTCAAATACTGCGCGCTTCTTGCCAAATGCGACTATAATTAGAGAGTTGTAAGCATGCTCGGAATGCAATTAGCATGCTGTTTTTCGCACTTGGTGTAGACTGTAGAGAAACTGTATTTAGTGTGATTCTTAGAAACTAATATATTTCAAATCAAATCATTTATTTGCATATTCTTATATACGTAAGATAGCTGTGCGCTAAATTTAAATTTCAGTAGCAGTGGGTTAATATGTAACACTTTAGTTTTTATACAAATTATGCATGAGAATGTTGCCCGGCGAGATCGCTAACTTTGCACGGCACTCACCCACAGTGAACTGAATTCATAAAATCCATACTAATACCTATTATAAATGCGATAGTCTCTCTCTCCTTCTGTCTGTATGTTTGTCAGTTTTCCACGACTAAATCGCTGAACCGATTTTGATAGACTGAGCCCTGGGAAAGGCCTTTGGCAAAAGGGCGTACTAAATAAGTGAAGTGGGTGTTTAAGTTTGCATGGGAGAGTCCGGAATCCACGCGGACTAAGTCGCGGGCTAAGAGCTAGGTAAAATTCTGCACAGTTATTTGGGTTGGCTGTAAGTTATTGTTATGCATTGCGATTTAAATTACAAATGCTGCTCGCTCAATAATGAATAGATCAACAAGTCTTGTAAAGAATAATAGTCAGATAGTTATGTAGTATGAAGTACTTACGTGGTTATATACCTGTCGCAGCCAACTAGTTTAATTAGCCGTTTAGTTAACCGCCTAGCCTTTTAACTAAACGGCGGCTATTTAACCAACGACCTGAATGCTATTCAGTTATTATTATAGTTTAGGTTGGAACTGTAACCAACCACATGTGAGCCGGATTGGTCGCAGTAGCTAAGCCAGGGCACCCCGACCAAATGGGTTAGGTTAGAACTGTGGTCAACCGCGTGCGAGCCGAGAGAGGCGAGCACTAGTTCCAAAGGCCAGGCGGTTAACTAAACGGCTAATTTAACCAGTTGGCTGCGTCATATCTACCATTAAAAAAGTGGTCATTTGACCTCTTAAGTACAACGCTAACTTTTGAAATTGAATTATAATAATATATTCGTAACATGTAAGCCAAACGCTGCGCCGGAAATTCTTTTATTGTACATAAAATCGTGATTAATGATTGGACGGACTTAAACTGACTGTCTGGTGACAGTTGGTTTAAGGTCATTCAATCATGTCTTCGGAAGCCGCCGAGCTTCACTGTGTTGGCACTTGTCTGGTGGTCGTTACTGTTGGTTCTGGCTTTCTAATTGTACCAATATGTGTAGAAGCAGCTAATGATGATGCGTTATACCGGTGGGGATGAAGTTCTTTACGACGCCACGCCAGTCGCCACACGCGCCGCGCCGCTTGTATTTTATCTATTTTTAATATTGTTCTATTTCTATAACACACTTCTGCAGAAATAACAGCTTATATCCAAGATTAAAATGAAATGGGTAGGTACTACTTGATATAATAATGTAGTTAGTTACTTTAAATACGTCTTATATTTGTAAGCATGCTGCTTTTGCAACTGTCGTGTATTCTCAAAATATCTATTTACACATGAAATAACCTTTCCAGTTGTTGTATTCAGAAAATACTTAGACGTTTCTAAAATGCATTTCTGTAATCACAATGCACTTTAATTAATTTTGACTGAAATAATGTCAGTGTATGTATTGGGTGACCCGTTCGGAAGTAACTACTACAACTTTACATTATCATTATTTTTACTAGACGAAAATTAACAGATATTTTCCCATAATTATTATTATTTGTAAGTATATATAACGACTTGGCAATTTTGTAAGAAAAACAATATCCGCCAATCGTGTTTTTGAAGTCAGGACCTGTCTGATCTGGTGAATTTGGGGGTAAATTAATGTCAACATTTCTTGGATTTATTGTTTCGGAAACATTCTTCTCAAAGTTTTTGACTCCGTCTTATTAGGACCACGTTACTAGGTCTAACAAAAAAAAAAAAAAATTCTACTATGTTAAGATTTTGAATCGCAATTATGGTAAGTAAGATTGTTAATCCTGTAGCCTCTTCAAGGAAGAATGGTGTAATTACTCCACCTAGCCACCTAACCAGTCAGACATGTGGTCAAAAACGTTGCTCTTCTCCACAATAATGAAAATTTGATTTATTTACAAATACTCTGTGATCAAAATGGAATAAAGTATTCTTACTGATTTGTTGAAAATAATTTGGCAGTAGCCCAGAGGGTTTTTGAGCAAGCATGGGCGAAAAGTTGATAGCTGAGTAGGTGTGGCATGAGGAGAGAACACCGAAAATATATTTAAAAAGTTTCTGATAGGAGCTCCGTGGTCAGGAGTCCACTTTCAGATTTCAAAAAAGGGCCATAAGTAAAGTGATCTTCAGAGGCGTTGATTTTAGCATGATCGGTGTGGCCTAACCCATAATGACTTAAATAGGCAAATCTGATGAAGAAATTGTGGGCTTTCCCTAAATCTGACGACTTTGAAAACTCAGATTTGAACCATTTTGAAAATCATTTTCAGGGCGAATAATAGTTATTCTGTGCAATACATGTCCTGATAGTGAACATATAAATATCTGATGGATTGACGGAGCCTTTTGAAAATATAAGGCAATTTCATCAATTCACAAAATTACCCAAAAGTGGCCATAGTTTTGCATTGATCCCTAAATCAAGGAACCCAATAGCTTCGGTTACTGTTTTTAAGTGGAAGGTGACACGTTTGTGAAGATTTCTCAATATTCAGAAGACTTGAACATAATGATTAATAAATAGTTAAGTGGCTAAATTAAAACATCGTCGGAGCACACCATAAACAAAGTTGATTATTTCAACATTTTACTATGACACTAAGTAAACCAATTATTTTAAAAACATCCTCATTTATGGGCTATCTAACGAGCTGATGCCGTTAAATTGTTTGGTAAAGCTGGCAAAGGTTGAAAGCCATACTTACTAAAATAAACGTAAACATAAAACTAACGACTTATTTACGCCGTAGGTAATACTTTTCTATTCGAGGTTTTATTGTAACTACGAACCTCTGTGCTCGATATCGCTACTGATATCGCCTCCAATTCTCAGTCCCAATACTTCTGCTTAGGCCGCCAGCTGCTTGCTATCTACATAGATTAAATGAAAGATACAATTTTTTTTTAACCGATTTCTAATAGAGGGGAGGTTATTAGTTCGTCTGTATAATACAGGCTGAATGTTTCAAGTCAGCATGAATGACTAAATCCGAAACTAAAGGTAATGCCGAAAAATACTTGAACGAGTCTCATAAAAATTAAAACTGTATCATTGTGTTATTGCACTGCACCGTCCGATGGTCTCGTTAGTAGGGATCAAATTCTGGGAAGGCAAAGTAAAGGAATGTAGACATTAAAAAGCGCCAAATCAAAATGGTAGCCAAAATAGTAATGTATACATAAAGTCTATTCAAACTTGTTTCAAATTAATATTATTTTAAGTTAAACTTATATCAACTTTATTTTAATGGTAATTGAGTTGATTTCAGAGTAACTAGCACTATTGAAAAAATTATAAGCATGTTTAAAGTTGTAACGTAAACTGAACTTTATGGTGTAGGAGTTAATGTTATTTTTCCATAAACATTTGTTTACATTTTTGGCAAATAAATCGCGAATGCAGATTACATTAGAATAGGCCGCCCTGTAGCAATTAATTATAGTTCGCTAAATTAATTTGATTTGAAGATTGTCGTCTCTGCCACTCAAACTGACCGACTCTTTCTAAAGCTGTGTCAGTTTAGCGGCCGAGTACAACAGTTGCGCGATGTGTCTTTCCAGACGGACCTTATCCTTGGCGGAGGAGCTGGGCGATGCTGCGGTGGAGGCGCAGGCATGCTACTCGCTCGGAAACACGTACACGTTGCTACGCGAGTACCGCGCAGCCGAGCAGTACCACGCACGCCACCTGGCGGCCGCGCGGCGGCTGCACGACCGTGTGGGCGAAGGCCGCGCGGCCTGGTCGTTAGGCAACGCCCACGCCGCGCTCGGTAACCATGAGAAAGCACTGTACTTCGCCAACGAACACTATAACATATCCAAAGAAGTGAGTTTTGAACAAGGTAACAAGGTTATGGTATTAGCGGATCCCTGCGTCCTAACCAAAGTGATCGTTCGCACGAACACCCGACGGTCGTATTTATTTTGTTCAGCATTCGCCGCCAGACCTTCCGGTTTTCCGAACAAAAAGTAACATAAATTCGTCGATCGCGTATTCGCGCGAACGATCATCTTGGTTAGGACACGGGGTTCGTTTGGGTGAAATGTTAGTTTGTTTGTGGCAAAGACGAAGTAAGTAATGCAGTTTTGACCACGTTAGTCAAAAAAAGTATAATGCCACGTATACTCCGAAGTATTCATATTGATTGATAAGATAAATTAGATCTTATCATGTCAACGATAAGACCACGCTGAGAACGCGTTTTCTTCCCGCACTCACGCTGGCGCTCTAGTGACATCATATTCTCTCGTCGGCGTTGCATTTCATTATAACAGCATTTATTTGCTCTCTACCGGTATGAACTATATAAAAATAGTTGTACTGCGTGAAATACGCAAATCCCATCCAAATGTTCTTATCCTAATTCATTTGAGTTCGGCCCCACATAACTTCTTGCTCTCTATTAGCCGTCATCTCGATAGTCACCCCCTTTCTAGTCGTATCATTTTTCTAACAGTCCATCCATCGTTTCTTTGGGATTCCCCTACTCTTATTCATCCACATTCATACTCATAATTTTCCTCACGACGTTTTCCTCATTCCTCACAAGCCCTTACCATGGCAACCAATTTCCACAAAAATTATCAATCACCGGTGCCGCTTTCGGAATTCCAGCCATGGAGGAACCCTGTCAACTGTACGGCACGTCCCGGCGCCACTTCTTAAGCTCTTTTCTCCGCCAACACTGCGGCTGTTCTGTGTCGCACAGGGAGTTACCTAAAGTTATAGCTATGGTCACACTGAGTTTTCTCCTGCCGTACTAGTTAGGAACTCTCCATTATAGAGGTGGGCAAAGTGTATCATTTTTGCGATTGGAACATTTGCATCTCGATCACTGAAATGATCCGAAACACTGATATGTTTCATTTGGCTCATTTGGACTTTCATAATTTAGCCCAAAATGAATGATCTCCGTTTGTCAAATTACAAGTCGCTCATTAACATGTCGTAGGAAAGTAACTTCGCGTACTTTCGTACGACATTGAAGTCAAACCGTGTTAAACAGATATATTTTGTCTTTATAACGTGAAATAATATTTAATGTTAACTGCAATACTAACTTTCGCTAGTCTACAAACGATTACGTTTTTTTTTCCAGTGGTATTATAAACTGGTATTGATATTTAACTTTGTCTTATCGAAAACTGCGTCTGCTGGTTATTTGTTAATGAATTACTGAAGTAGTTAGTTTCAGAGTCTAGGCTGTTAAAAAAAAAAGTATGTTAAGGCAAAGCATTTGACACTGTCTCTGATCTTATCAATTAGATCTAGAAACCTAAAGCTTTACCCAAGATTATATCTACGTGACAAAGAGAAACAACGGTCCTAGTAATACTGCAATAATGAGCTGATGTGCACACACATAGCGTTCGTAGTTTCGCGGTAACGTTAGCGTTCCTTAGGGCAATATAATTGGACCATCCATTATTTTAATCTCCCACTGCGTTACTCGCTGCTGAATAATTACGATTAAGTCAAAGTACACTCAAAACCACTTCCTATCCCAAATTGAGATAGAAGCATTATGTTTTGCAGTTTTCATACGCCTCTATCAGCCATCATCTCGGTATTACCTTAGTTGTAGCCATATCATCGCACTGTTATCCGTTCTTATGTAATGTCTGTTTGCGTATAAATTAGTCACCAAGCAGTATTTAAGTACACAATCCAATACTTACATAACCAAAATAACATCACACACTAGTATTAAAAAAAAACTGCACATTTAGATTTCTCGTGAAAACGCTCATAAATCGATGGATTGTCATGCCATGGTACAGTCAGCCACAAAGGTTAACACTATCCAAACCTAAGAGATTTATGAACGAAGACTTATACACCTATTTAAAACAAAAAGTTTTGTGTTTTTTAGTGTCCATCAGACACATTTGAACAAATAAGTCAATGGCGCCGATTCTGTTGTTCACAAACTAAACTAACTTTAAGTTCAGGCATCTTTTTCTTTCTATTTCATTAAGAAAAGGACAGAAGATAAATATTAGTTTAGTCCTGTCAAATTAGTCAGCGCCTGAGGTAAATTGACGTATTTTTAATAGCCATTTTTTTAATCTCGTCTAAATTGTCTATGGAGTATCTTAATTTGACAGGACTAAACTAATATTTATCTTCTGAACTTAAATTTAGTTTAGTTTGTGAACAACAGAATCGGCGCCAATGTTTGTATAAATTAGTCATATTAGGTACCTACTGCAAGCTTTGACTGCATACAGGCGCAGAAAATTTTAAACTAAGTATCTTTGCAACAATTCTGGGACGACTAAATAACATTTTTCAGGATCTAATGTAATTGTCCTACTACGTCCATTTTTAAGAAAAAGAAGATGACTATCTCGTCTTTCTTGAACGGCTGCACGGACTCTCGTAGAATAGAATATCATAGCATTAACGTAGGCTCGCATATAAATCGTATACGGTGATGTTGACGAGAGCAGTGGACCATGTGCAACACAATGGTCATGTCACATTTCGAACACTTGTCGATGACGCACAGAAGGCCGCAGTGCCTGTCAAGTGGTTGAACTTTACGCGACATCTGTCGTGCCAATAATATTATGTCTGAGTACAATGTAGAGCCAAAAATTTTTTTTGAAACTGAGTTCCTTATCTGCACACTTGGCTAATGAGAAAGTTAAAGTCTTTTATCTCAAATAGGCACATAAAAGGCACTTTTGAACGTCAAAATTTACAATTGATTCTAGTCGCATGTTCATCGTTTTTATTTTATACTTTATAATTCGAATTGGTAAAAAGTTTGGATTTCATCGTAGAATAGAATAATATTTATTTGCTTCATAAACATGGTATAAAAAGATGTTAAAAATACAAAATAATAAGAGCATATAATGTTTTTGCTTAACAGTTATAAGCGTACAAATTTTCACAAGCATAGGTATTTAACATTTGTTGTCAAAGAAGTCTTTGACATTATAAAAACTATGACTACACAACCATTCATACAATTTATTTTTGAATAATCTCATATTTAAGGCCTTGATATTACTTGGTATCTTATTATATAATATACGTACACACATAGATATACAACTTTTATTATATTTAGCTAGTCTCGGAAGGCTATCCAGTACGAGCCTGTGGGAGTCTCGTCGGTTACGAGGATATAAATCATCTGCATTACTAAATGATTCCATAAGCTTCCTCACAAACATGCATGTTTCATATATGTAGAGAGACGGTAGCGGCAACAACCAAAGCTTTTTAAATATCGACATACAGAATTCGTCAGGTCGAAGCCCGTATATTGCTCTAATGCATTTTTTTGCGCAATAAATGCTCTATTTTGATCTGTGCTATTACCCCAAATTATCAATCCACAGCGGAGCACAGATTCAACGTATGCATGGTAGGACGTTATTGCCGTTTTTACGTTTGTTATATTTCTGACTTTTTAAAGTGCATATACGAACTTATTTATTTGTTTGGAGACGGTATCAATATCTGCTTACCAGTTTATGTCCTGATCCAAAGTTATGCCTAAAAATTAAGTTTGCATCACTTCATCAATTTTATGTATATTCAATGTATCATTGTATTTAGCTTTATTAGATTTATTAAATTGTACATAAACTGATTTTTTAAGATTTATTTATAAATGATTTCTAGTTAGTTATTCAATTAGTCTTTCAATAGTGTTATTAATATCAGTCTCATGATCGTCAATCGTATTATTTTTCCTATCAGTTGTTACAATAATAGAAATGTCATCAGCAAACAGTATACATTTATGGGTGGTTATATTAATTATAGAATTTATGTATAAAAGGAATAAAATTGGGCCTAACACGGCCTTGTGGGACTCCATATTCTGTTGAATTTGAGTTCGGATGAGTGTGGTATCGTGTCGTTATTTCTATCCACTTTTGTAATGGTAACCCGCTGTCGTCTGTTATTTAAGTCGATATCCACTGAAGCACTATGCCTCTAATTCCAATTGCCTCCAGTTTCTGAAGTAACAGGTCATGAGACACTACGTAAGGCTTTAGATAAATCGAAGAACAAACCTGTAGTAAGACGGTTTTGATTAATATTCGTCAAAATATTTTTTATAAGAGTTAAGATTGCTAGTGTTGTGGATTTGTTTTTTTGGAAGCCGAACTGTTCTTTCTTAATTATGTTAAAATTACAGAATTCGATCAATCGTTTGTACATACACTTTTTAAATATCTTTAACAAAATTGTTATGAGCTGCGGAACTTTTCTTAGGGCTTGTTTTTGTATTCTCGACGAGAAGTATGCACCAAAATAGTACTTACAATGACCATAATTTTGATAAATTTAAATCAAAAATTGCCGAACCAGAGGAGGTGACATTTGTCATGTCACCTCCGATAAAAACGAAGAAGGAAAATAGAAAATACGAAAATGTTGACAAGATCTGCCGCCGCTAGACGTCTCGCACGCCTTCCACCTCCGGACTCTTCGCTCAGCTCCGCCTCGCCGCCGCCGGTATCCAGCCCCACTGTGAGCGCTTTGACGACACCGACCGCGGCAGTTGCGTCGAGCTCGAGCGACGAGTATTTCTCCCCGCCAACGACGCCACCACCTGCTCGTCGACGGGGAGGACGCCGGCCGCCGGACGGCTTAGGACCTCGAGGCCCACCGGCCTCTGATAGGGTCCCAGCTCCCGGCGGAAGTGTGCAGCGCATGAGATGGACACGATCCATCAATGAAAATGTCATGCGCTCATACTATGGGGCTACAGAGGGGGGAAACAATCTGACCGCGTACCGTGTTCGGATGCTCCCTCTGTTTCAGGTGCTTGAACCAGCTGTCAACGTTTCGGCACAACGATTATCGGATCAGGTGCGTGTCATTCAGCGTAACCATATGTTGGATGACACTGTACTTGATCGCCTGCGAAGTGAAATGCAGAGTAGCCATGTCATCACCCCCCAGTCGCAGACTGCTGTACTACTACCGCAGTCTGATACAAGTCATGCTGACGAGGGGAGTAATGACAGGGCTACAAACGTAAGTACCCAATGTAATGAGGAATTGAGGAGTGCTTTGGAGGATGCGATTCAGGAATATCGCTTCATGTCACCCGAACTTAGGCCACGCTTACCTCGTTTGCCCATGCATAACAAAAATAGGGCGCTGGTGGCGGTTTTGGATTCGCAGTTGTCAAACTATTTTGATGGCTGCGAAGACCTCACCGATGCTCATTCGATTCTGTACTGCGCGGCTGCAGCGGCATGTCGTGCAGCTCACGTCAAATTTGCCAATGACTCTAGAGCTACACGACCGAAACCAGCCGTACCAGCTTGGCAGTGCAGAATTGAACGCCGTATTGGTGGGGCCAGAGCGCTCATTGGCAAACTAATCTGCTTCAGGGAGGGCAATACTCGCCCTAGAGTGATGCGCTTTGTGAGACGGGCATTCTTGGGGACTGATATCAGTCCTCAAGACTATATGTCTTGTGTCACGGAGCGCATCGACTTCCTGAAGCAGAAAGTGTATGCATGGGCGAACCGTATTCGTCGGTATAGGCGGCGAGTGGAGCGATACACTCAGAATCGCACATTCCAGAGTGATGAAAGGTGGGTTTATAGGGCTTGGGAGCGACCGGACCAAGGTGTTACTGACACGTGCCTACCGGATGATGACGCCATGTGCTCGTTCTGGCGAAACATCTGGTCGGTGCCTGTCAGTCACACCGAGGGTGATTGGACTGGGAAGATTGAGCGAGCGTGCGATCTAATACCAGAAATGGGGGTACTTACCATCAGCCCCCAAGATGTTGCTCGTGCAGTCCGACCGTTGCCTAACTGGAAATCTCCAGGGCCGGACGGGCTGCACAACTTTTGGATAAAATGGTTCCAAGGGTCGCACGCCTGCTTGGCATCCCAGTTCCAGTCAGCCTTAGAGTCTGGGTCGCTGCCCCAGTTCCTAACGACAGGAATAACCCACCTGCTCCATAAATCAGGTAGTACCGCGGATCCCAAAAATTATAGACCGATCACTTGTTTACCGACGGTCTATAAAGTTCTTACATCCATTTTGAGAACTAAAATTAACAAACATATAGACACCAATTCCATCATGTCTGTCTCTCAAAATGGATGTAAGAACGGGTCCCGGGGTACTAAGGAGCTACTCCTCATTGATATGGCCATTAGCCAACAGGTTCGTCGTTCCCGAAAGGATCTGTCGACATGCTGGATAGATTATAAGAAGGCCTATGACTCGGTGCCACATACATGGCTCATGAGGGTGTTGGAGTTGTACAAAGTAGATGCAACTCTGCGCACCTTCCTGATGTCGTGTATGGGGCAATGGAGGACGGTCCTTCGATATCCAGGATGTCGAAATATTCAGAGGAAAAGCGAACCGATAAGGATCGAGCGAGGCATATTTCAGGGTGATAGTTTGAGTCCGCTTTGGTTCTGCTTAGCCTTGAATCCTCTAAGCACGCTGCTGGAGGATTCAGGTCTAGGCTATCGGCTGAGGAGAGGTGGTCAGGTTATATCGCACCTCCTCTACATGGATGACCTAAAACTCTTTGCCCCCGACAATTTGCAACTGATGGAGCTACTGAAAGTAACTCAAACTTTCAATAGCGCCATCAGGATGGAATTTGGTGTGGACAAATGTGCGGTCATGCATGTAAAGCGAGGGGAGATTGTTGAATCCGTGGGAACCCAACTCTCGGATTCCACAAACCTTAGAACCCTCTGCTGACTGCTGACTGCAAATCGAATGCATCACACACGGTCATCGGTAATGAGGCTGTATATCCCGCGAAAGTGTGGAGGTCGAGGGTTTTTAAACGCTAAGACCCTCCACAATCGCGAGATATGCAGTCTCAGGGAATATTGTCTAGAAACCGACGTGGGGATGCATCGAGATGTAGTCGCCGTGGACAAGGGCCTCACCCCGCTCTCCTTGGCTAAAGAGAACTGGCGCAAGCCTGTAGTGCTTGACACTAATGATCGCATGGAGGTATGGCAGAGTAAGGAGCTTCACGGACGCTTTTTCCGGGCCCTACATGGACCCGATGTTGATCTACTAGCGTCCGTAGCCTGGCTGCGTTTCGGTGACCTCTTTGGGGAAACCGAAGGTTTTGTCTGTGCAATTATGGACGAAGTTATGATGACGAACAATTACCGGAGATTTATTGTGAAAGACGGCACGGTTGACATCTGTCGGGCATGCCACCGGCCGGGAGAATCAATCAGGCATATTATCTCCGGGTGTTCTCGTCTAGCTAACGAAGAGTACTTGCATAGACACAACCTTGTAGCCAGGATAATCCATCAGCAACTTGCTCTGAAATACAACCTTGTGGAATCGGAAGTGCCTTACTACAGGTATGTGCCCGACCCAGTTCTCGAAAATGGTAATATCACATTATATTGGGATCGATCCATCATCACTGACAGGACTATTGTTGCCAATAAGCCTGATATAGTGGTGGTGGATCGATCAGAGCGGCGCGCAATGATTGTTGACATAACCGTCCCGCATGATGGGAACCTCGTGAAAGCCGAGAAAGATAAACAAATCAAGTATCTTGACTTGGCTCACGAGGTTGTCGACATGTGGGATGTGGACTCAGCGATCATTGTGCCGATAGTCGTGACAGCCAATGGTCTAATAGCCAAGAGCCTCGACCAACACCTGAGGAGGCTCTCGTTGGGCAGCTGGATCAAGGGCTTGATCCAGAAAGCGGTACTTCTGGACACGGCCCGAATAGTTAGGAGGTTCCTCTCTCTGGAGCCCTGACCGCCGGTAGCTTGGAACCTGTTCCCGATACCGGTGGGCTACTATTTTTTATATTTTTAAATGTTTTTATATTTCTTTATACTAATATTTAAAAATATAATTTATAAGAATTTATTTGAATAAAGGAGATAATAATAATAACCTGCTCCCGACACCGGCGGACAACTATTTTTTTATATTTTTAAATGTTTTTTATACTTACTTTTATTTATTAAGAAATATTTAAAAATACAATAAAATAAGATTTATGTAAATGAATAAAGGAAATAATAATAACTTTATTTCGGGTGGCATAGACCCATAGAAACCTTAACCTATTACATAATTTCATAAAATAATTTGCAATGACTCGCCACACCTACACAAAAGAAAAGGTCAATTTATTTGTAAATGTCTCGGAAGTTATAATAATAATAAAAATGAAATCATTACAAATCAAATTAATATAAACAAAAGAAAGTAACTTAAAATAAATCAAAATAACTACAATAAAATCAAATCAAATTAAAAATCAAAACAATAATATAAAAATAAAATAAAAATATGTAATAAATTAAAAATGACGGACCCATATTATGATGGTCATTTGGTTAGTATACACACAACTTATAAACTAGTGTTAGTACTTACATCTACCAGAAAAACAACACAAATTATTCATTAATACGCCACAGTGGCATGAAGGCGCATCCAATGTCCCAGTATGTGGCTGTCCCACCTATCAGCTATAGTTTTCAGGATGTTGTTGGGACTGGCGCGTACCCTGCGCATAATGGAAGCGCAACGCTTGCGTATGATAGCGTGAAAGCCATAAATTCTCGCCTCCGCAAACATGCCGGAAGCACTGAGTAGTGCGGCAACCCCATCAACACCCTGAAAGCATTATTGTATTGTAATATGCTGCCTATTTTATTTGTATCTTATGTCTTAAAGGAATACTCAACATTTGGGCTGTCATGGTCGGATAGATGGAGTGGCATTACTGTAGCAATAGCATCCAGAATATTACTGAGAATATTGTCAATACATGATGACTTGCGTGTTGGCTCATTTATATGTAATTGTAGATTATAATTGTATGAAAGATCTAGTAATTGATTATTAGTTATGTTGCCTTTTTTAAGAGTATTAATGTTAAAGTCACCTACCTACTAACAACACCTTTATTTTTTATTTATATTTATGAAATACATGTTCCAAAAAAGTAATTTAAAAAAATTAAACAGACTTCAAAAAGAAATTAACTCAAAATTATGAAATAACTTTAATTTCGGAAGTTGGTGTCTTGGGATCTGTCTTTTAGTTTTAGTTTTTGCCACCGATTTCCGAAATAAAAGTTATTTCATAATTTTGAGTTAATTTCTTTTTGAAGTCGGTTTAATTTTTTTAAATTACTTTTTTATTTCCTAATTTTTAGTTATAAGTAAAAACTGGAATATTTGTTTGTAATAAGTAGGTAATAGTTTTTTTGTAAATATTTTGCACTAGAATTTGACCTAGGTTTTGAGATGTTTTCCCTTTGACACTACACCCGTAGCTCGTATGAGTAAGCCAGGCCGTCACACTTACATGAATTAGTCCATATCTTGAAAATTACTGAATCGATTTTGATGAAACTTGCACTGTTCCCTACGTTGAAGTAAATGTAAGTCAGTAAAAAAAATGGTCACGATCCGATTAATAGTTGCGGAGAAATGCGTGGACATATACGTACGTCTATAAAAATTTATATATTTGTTTGGAAGCCCTAATAGATTGGCATATGTGAATATAATGCAATTCCAATAGTATTAATACATACGTGTCGAATTGATAACCTCCTTTTCGTCTTTTTTTAAGTCGGTAAAAAGGGCATTTAACTTAAATAAGAATTGGGTGGGGTCAGATTGAGGAGTTCTGTAAACACAAATAATTATCAACTTATGATAAGTAAGTTCTATACCGGATGCTTCGAACGTATTTTGTATAGCGTGGGTATTTAGAAATGGTAGTTCTTTGAAGATAAGGGTTTTTTTTTTTACTAAGGTGCAGGTCCCGCCTCTTTGTTTTTCCCTGCAGAAGTGGGCAGCCATTTCATAGTCATGAATTTTAATATAAGATTCATAGCTTTTTTTTTATAAAAGTTTCGGAGAAGCATATTACATCTGGATTATTCTGTACTTCACGTAGTTCTTGTAGGGATATTATCTTATTTCGAGTAGCTCTTTTTTTGATAAGAGACTAGCAATATTTTGATGGAGTATTTTGAAATTGTATGTTCTAGATGGCAGAGTTTTGGGCCCGAAAAAACGTAACGTTCTTATTTATTACAGGAAAATAAAACGGAGTTGTCCCTTTTTTTGCCTTATCGGTGGAATTTAAAGCGTTATCCGATTCCTGTGGTTTTAAGTTCCTATGGCCGAAATGGAATGGAATTTTTCCTTTTCTGGGTTCGTTATTATTAGTATGTAGTTTAAGACGATCTGTTACTCGCTATCCGCTTTACAAGTTCTCTAGGATTTAAGTTGTTTTCATTATTGTCATGACAATCTATAAGGTACTTAATTAATTTTAGTACACAATTCAGACATTTTAAGGGTCTGGCTTTCTAGAAATTTACATTTGTTATGGTGAAGACATACGTTTTTAATGCGATAATTAAGTTCACTTACATCTAAATACTCATTTTTAAACACATTTAATACAATAATCATGTTATTATATAATGTATCTAGTACAATTTGTAGTTGGGTTAAGATATTTTAAATTGTGATCATTTCCTCCTACACAAATCACAAGTTTATCATTGTAGTTTAGCTTGGCGTGACGGCAACTCATTATTATTTGACTACTTAGTGCATTCGGTTTTGTATCCGCAATAATCCTGTACTTTTCATATTTTGTATTTTGCCTTGAGTGCATCATGGCAGCTGCTAGACCGACGCACTGTTGAGAGTATATAAGTACTCTATTTGTCAATTCATGTTTTTGCTCTTCGGTATGGGTATGCGTAGGTATATAGATTTTTGAAACCGAGGACTGTTTAGATATTTTATTGTTTTGTTTCACTGTGTGTATTATTTCCATGAGAGCTACAATCTGCTGTTGTGCTTCTATTAATTCTTGTTGCAGGTCCGCTTTTTTGACGATTTTTTGTTGGAGGTTCATTATTTCTATGCTTTTGCCACAGTTAACATTCAACTTATTCCCCAAGGGAGTAGAAGGTGCGGAAAAGCCGTTTAGTTGTAGCAGAGTCTCTTTTTCTTTTATGTTTAATGTCTGGGCTACTTCCAATGACAGACGATGAGTTACAGAGTGATTTCAACATTTTAATTTCTGCAGTTAACTTATTTACTTGATGATGGAGATTGTTATTTTCAAGTATCGTGTTTTCTAGCTCATTTTCAGTACTATCCAATTTATGTGTAAGCGCTTTTATGGTGTCTTTCATTTCTAGAACTGTCAATGTTTCAGAAATATATCTATAAATTAAATACATCATTATCATCATTTCAGCCGAAAGACGTCCACTGCTGGACATAGGCCTCCCCCAAGCACTTCCACTTCGACCGGTTCTGCAATTAAATACAACTATAAATAACAATTTTTCTAGCATAATTGAATGATTGTCTGGGAGGCAGAAGGTACTTATATAGATAGATTATGGTCGCCTCACAACTCTTACCGACCGATGTTACGTATGTGCCTACCTACTATGCAGGGCCCGATCTAGCTATTTAGCCGCTCCGGGCAAAAAATACATTCGCCGCCCTTTACACTAACTCATTATCTCAATTCAAAAATCATTATATAGCCACAGAATAACTAGGGACGTAAAAGGGTATTTCATGATAGTCCAAACGCTAAAAAGAATCATCAAAAGAGCTTGTCGAAAAAAAGCTATAAATTTTTAAAGACGTCCCCGAAGATTTTCCCCAAAAATTAAAATAAATATTAATATCTCTTAAACTATCAAAAATCGCGGAACATTACATGGGGTATTTTCGGATATCCCTAGGTATGAGGCATCTAAATTTTTTTTATAGACGTCACTATTTGGGCCACCTGTATATAGAAGACTAGCAGCGCTCCGCGGTTTCACCCGCATAAGTGTCGAACCCGTGGGAATATCGGGATAAAAACTATCCTATGTCCTTCCCCGGGATGCAATCTATCTCTCTGCCAAATTTTATCGAAATCCGTTCAGTGGTTTAAGCGTGAAAAGGTAACATACAGACAGAGTTACTTTTGAATTTATAATATTATTAGTATGGATGGATAGTAGTTTAAAATATGTTGGTCCGTCTAATAATAATAATAAATTCTTTATTTTCAGACAACATAAGATCCACTGTATTAGTAAATTCCTTATAATTAATGTACAGCCGCAAAAATAGCATTTTTTTAAAAAGAAAAACCATTAAAAATACTTTTTTGACGATTTGATAACCATCTAGTGAGAAAATTAACGACTCCGTGCAACCGCTCGGTGCCCTCAATTTTGCCGCTCTGGGCACTTGCCCGGCTACCCATGAATCGGGCCCTGCTACTATGTGGTAAAGCTGTAAGACGAAGGAGACAAGTCTCTACGACACAGAATCCTAGTGTGGAGACCAGAGCGATCTAAATTTATGCTACTCTCTTGAACAATAAAGTTTTTATTATTTACACCACACTGCTTGTGCCGTAAGGGTCGTAGCAGGTGGCGTTCTCTAGGTTCTGTCGACCCTCATGCGAAGAAGGCGTGAGTATGTAAATGTTAAGTCGCGCTCGTTGTGGCGCGCAGTGCCGGTACATGTGAAGACAAGACCAATGTTAATCATTGTAATTTTCAAATTAATTTTTATAACTACTACAATTAATTTGAAAATTCGAAAACAAATCATTGTTATTTCATAGTTTTAAGTTTTTGCTTCTGTCCGCAGTCCCTGCATAATAATATGGTTTGGTTTGTACTCAGAATATTTATTTTGCAAGCACATACAGTCATACATATATCAATCTGGCCCAATATATTATGTATTAATTATTATTAGACAAAATTTCGAAACTTCGAAATGCTGTTTCTACACCTAAAATTGTTACAACGAATATTTGCACTAATGACAATGACAAATGACACTGTGTTAGGTACACAGTGTCATTAGTGCAATAATTCGTAATCAATATGTTAGTACAACGCAGCGCGATATTTCATCATTTCAAGTAGTAATATCGATTAATTAATCAAAACAGCGAAGTATTTGACAGCTATTCGTGACATTACCTACTTTCAAAATGCACAGCCCTCGAAGAACCCGCAATGACCCACTTATTACGAACAAATAGGAATTAATAACTGCAGCTAACTGTTGTCACAGCCGCGGTCGTGGCGGTGAGGAAATTCATTAAGTATTCAACAGAACGTTAACAATCGCCCTGCCGAAAGTCTTAAAATAGTTGACGGCAAGCGTTTGTTCCTATAATCACACGTGGGTCATTGATCCGAGTGCGGTACTGTTTTGACGTCTAGCTTGCACATGGCGCTCGGCACAACAACAACACGTTTGTCTGGGGGCCAGGCGACCCGCCGACTTCGGCCGACTGCTGCCGACCTCTGTCGAAGCCGTCGCGCCAAAATCTAAAGTCCTCGATTGGTTAATTCAAGACGAACTCACGAATGCGCCCTTTATCAAAGCGCAAAAATGTTCATTAACAAGTAGGTACGTCATTTCCCGGTATCTCGCGTAAAAAAACATTATTGTGAAACTATAAAACATCCTCGGCTTATACTATCCTAATGTTTACATGGCCGGTTAAATAATACTGTCTATCATCACTAGCCGATCAACAGGTTACAATAAAGTAGGTCGTCTGGGGTCCAGCTCTGCGATTGGTGCAAGCAAACTACTTAAATTGCATCGGCATTGACGTGATTGACTCGTATGTTTGTATAATTAAAGATAGAGTACGTTACGTCACTGCCGGGAGATAGGAAGTTAAATGTAAGTTGAAATTAAGATACCGATGTAGAAGTGAATTTATTGATCTAAGTGTGCTTGTATGCATGACCAAACTCAGATAAGCATTAATCAATCTTTTTTTGTGTCAAATTCATACCATTATTTAAATCAGGTTATAAAAATGGTTGGCAATTGCAGGCCTATTTCTATCTTACCTACATTTAGCAAAATATTTGAAAAATTAAGACTCAAGCCGTTGCTAAGACATTTTAAATTAAATAGCCTCCTTCATAATGAACAATAGGGCTAACAAAAGGTCGATCAACTACAGATGCGGGTGTTGCTCTGCTGAGACACATATTTAACACATATTTGTAAATCATAATTTTTTAATAGTTAATTATTATGAAATCATCAATACCAATCTTGCGCTAGCAGAACTGATTAACCGGTTGAATGTCGTAATTACAGAAACAATTAAAAAGCCATTGTGTCTCGCGTGGATCTACGTTCCGACATACTACGGGTTAAATTAGTAACATTGTATAGTGTTTAGGTCACCAAGATACAGGCTGTGCCTAGTTTGGGACCCACTGTTAAGTCGGTCTAAGTTTTCTCTTGGTTAGGAGTATAAAAAGCGCATGGGAGAACTCGCAAAATGCTACTGGAGTTTTCTGTGATCTCTCCAAAGTCTTTGATTGCGTGCACCATGACGCATTCACGTAAACTACGTCATTGTGGTGTCCAAAACGAAGCTCTCAACGTAATAAATACTTATTTACTTATTAGGTGTAATCTTCCGGACTAACTGTTCAGTTAGGTGTACCGCAAGACTCAATACTGGGTCCATTCTTGTTCGTAATATAAACACTATTTTCAAAAAATCAAAATCAAAAGTAATTTATTCAAATTAGGCTGAGAATCGGCACTTTTCGAACGTCAAAATTACAAAACACAGTCCCCCAAAACGCCCGCCCTTCACCACTTCCTAGTGCTTTCGCTGGGGAGAAGAAGTGGCGCAACAAACTCCCCAGCAGCACAGCTGTCTGTTCAGTTAGAAAATACTTGATTGTATACAATACTAGGTTATGTAAAGTAATTAACATTACAAGACACAGAACATTAAATTACTTGCCATATGTCAGCTAGTCGAACAACAACTTTGAACAGAGAGAAGTGGAAAGAGAGTAGGGAGGCCTTTGCCCTGCAGTGGGACATGACAGGCTAATAATAATAACCCCACCGCCGCCGCCGTATACGTTGACGTCGTGATGGGGCTTGCGCGCTCCGAACTCTGGACCTATGCCGGAAGAGTTTACTTTGCCGGAACAGGTCTAAACCAGCAACCTACTTGCGTAACACACTATTTATCTAAATCTGAATCATTTTGAAGGATATTGCTAATCCATTACTTCATAATGTTCGAAAAATGTGTCTCCTGAACAACGTAAACAACGCAATATATGTTGTTGAACTGTCAAAATGAAACCCATTGGTACTGATAGTGTGTTACGCAATTAGCCCGCAGGTTAAACTCACGTCGCAGCCTTTCTAGCACGATCAGATATATTCGCAGCTCCCAATATATGTATGATCCAAAGCAAAATCACCTTAATCACCACGTTTGGAAAACATATTGGTGATTGCATTATTTTGTAGCCGCAGACTGGAGAACTTCATCTTTTAGCATATTTTTGTGAAACCCTCCTGGCATTTCATAAGTTCTACTTGAATAAATGGAAATCTAAATATATAATTATGTTTTTATTCAGAAAAACACAAATATTTTAACAAAAAACAACTATTTCTTATGGTGGATATGACAGATATGGTCAGCCCGCGAAAATACAACTAAGTTCAAATTGCTCCATTAAATAACTATTTCATGAAAATATTATGTCATTTAAGACCATTCATTCTAACTGAGAGATGATTTTAATGATTATAATTTGGAAAATACCTACATATTTTTTACGACTTTTTTACTACCATAGAACCCGAGAATTACCATAATGACCTGCAAATACACAGTCTTAAGATTCTAACAGAATGAGTATGTAATGTAATTACGAACAGATTTTATGTTTATCTGCAGCTCGGTGACGTGCTGGGCATGGCGACTGCGCAGATGAACATCAGTGACCTGCGCAAGGTTCTGGGGCTCCCGGTGGAGGCCGAGTCGCCCCCCGCGCCACCCTCCGACGATGACTCCACCCCCCGGACGCCATTCAACGCTTTGAGGGTCCGCAGGCAGAGCATGGAACAGCTCTCGTTGATCCAGGTGATTTATTCATACATATCAGTAATCTGTTTTTATTTCTAGTCTAATCAGATTCCGCATTTTGTGGAGAGTATAAAAGAAGGTAGATTCGTTTCCGTCATACACACTATCTATAGATGAACATGAAGTTGTCACAATGTGTGCAGTAAACTGAATTTATATTAATATCGCCGCAGTTATCTGCCTTTTAACTAAACGGCGCCGTTCAAAATGAACGGCCTGAATAATATTCAGTGAATGCGTCTAATACACCATTTAATGAACTGGCTGATGCTTATGCCATTTATACAGTAGGGTGAAAATGTGAGAGAAAAAATGGAACTAAGATTAACCAATCCTTTTAACAAATGTTAGATATTTAAACATTAATTAAGGCTAAAAAATAACGGGCCGTCATTTTGGTTTTTGGCGGTTGTTGAATTAAAACATGCAAAGGAATAAAAATAAATTTTAATGCTTTATATGAATGGCCAGAAAAAATGTTCGAATGGGCAGACCCAGATAGGTAAATAGTTCCACAATGAATACGTAAGGTTCGAACTGTGATCAGCCACGAACCGAATTGGTCGCAGTAAGTAACCAGGACACCCCGACCAAATGGGTTAGGTTAGAACCGTGACCAAACGCGCGCGAGCCAAGCGAGCGGCGAGCGCTACTTCCAAGTTAGATTTGTCACTGATTAGATTTGTCCATCTGCACGCGTAGCATGACGACGTTTTGTCGACGGAATAATAGACAAAATGACACGTTGCCATGCTTAGACGCGTGGAATGCGTACAAATATTTCTACAATCTGTCATTCTGCTATTCTTCCGTCGACAAAACCCGTTTCTGACGACGATCATGCTACGCGTGCTGGTTAGTCTAAAATAAATTAGAGTCTGGAGGTAACTCCAAAAAAGGTGGACGTAAATGGCGCCGAACGACTGATTTAAATTCAAAAGAAAACTGGTATTAGGCAACCTTTGTCTAGTTTTTCCTGCAAATCCATAAATAGTGTCTTATCAGAGTTGATGATCTCTTATGATGATCATATCGAGCACTGAAGTACGAGCAATACATAAAAATAACAACTTTCCCGAGTAGTTTACTGACCCCTTATGTGCATTTAAATTACGACATGAGCTATTCGCAAATACTGCCGACCCGTGAGAATAATATCCCTTTCCACTACCATTCACAGACAAGGTAATGCAGCAAGGTAATGAAAATATAGGTGAAGGTCGAACATTTTACCACAGACAGCAACCCACTTGCATCATTGACGGCACGGTTGGCGCAGTGGTTAAGCGATTGACTGCTGCGCTGCGTGTCGCGGGTTCGATTCCCGCACGGAACAAATATTTGTATGACCTACAAGTAGTTGTTCCGGGTCTGGCTGTTTGTGTATGTGAGTTTAAATGTTTGTAAACGCACCCACGATACAGGAGAAATTCCTAGTGTGGGGCAACGTTTTTTTTTTTTAAAAAAAAAAACCGTATTGCAATATGTATAAAGATCACTTTGGTTTTGACAGTGATCTGAATAGACAGTAGTTTGGTTGAACAAGTATGACTACAGATTTCATATTTTTATTAGGAATAATGAACCTTCACTGGTAGATCTGGCATCAACCATTATTTCTACAACAAGATTAATCCTAATCTGAGGGTGTTCCAACAATTCTCCATTTAATAAGAGAAACTTTATATAGCTGCATTATGCAAACTATGAATATGTCGTAGCCATATCGTAGATTTGCTCACTTCATGAAATGCCCAAGAATTTCATGAAATATTATATTTTATTTGTGTTTATTGAAGTAACAAAGGTACATTAATATACAGAATACACCATACACGGTTTTTATATATCTTACGGTTATTTCAACGATGGGAATACACGTTTCACAATAATAATTTGTAATTTTTATGTATTGCCATAAATTGCTTACAGTTACAGTATTTTATCTCACGAAATGACACGCGCTTTACTTATGATAACCAAGTTACAAACACACTGTCAATGTGTGCGTGAAGACGAGAAACGTCAGCACATAACACACACACACACACACACACTTCCGACTTCGCAATTGTCTCGAAGGACGGTACCGAGAGCTCCTGCCCTTACACACACATTCACAGCGTGTTTGTGTACTTGGTATCCAGAAGTGTAATGCGCGCGTCGCTTCGCAAGATGTAGGTACAGGTACGGCAAAACATGTTGACACCGAATGAAGTAAATACTTACTAATTAATATTTTGCATGCACTACCTACGTAAATACATCAAAATCTTCGTTCAAACACGTGTTTTTTCAAAAATTATATATTTATTTCTAAATAATATAATATCTATGTGATAAGCAGCGGAAATGCCTACAATGTTTTTTTTTTCTTATATGCCAAAAATACTGTACATTTAAAATAAGAATAATTAATTAATACGCTAACATATACATAATAACAATGATTAAACATCAATTTTACAATCATTTGTATAAATAAATAAGCAGTTTCAGAAATCTACAAACACACAATATTTAGACTCAAATACCTACTGTAAATCACTACTACATTTTTTTTACTTGTCTATTAATCATTAAGTGGAGCAGGGTATACAGCTGGAAGGCGTCGCGGCAGACCCCGTAGAAGACGGGACGAGCTGGAGAACATAAAATACGTGCTCCACTTTAGCCCTGGATCGCAAGAGCTCATAGGGAGAGGCCTTGCAGTGGGATGATGCAGGATAAAGGCTCCTTTAAACAGGCGCGACACGCAATAAAATCGCGCGCGAGCCTTTACACTAACAGTATCTATTAACAAGCACATCCATTATCTATATGGCATAATGCACTTTATAAGCTAGAACAGTCCAGAAAATACCAAAAGTTTTCTACATCATACCAAAGTATACCACTGTGCGGTTTCACCTCAACCGTTTGCTCAGTATAGTGAACCGAGAGTCAGCGATGTGTTTAATTAGTTACGAGTAGTTCACGAACTCTCTGCTCCCTAGAACTTTGTTTTCCATTGAAAACATTCCGTTAAATTGTGAGTGTGAGCGCTTGCCTTCATTTTTTTCCTAACTAGTTGACCCGTCGAACTTCGGACCGCCTCAGAATTAGTAAGCCGTTCCATACAAAATGTATCAGAAAATGAATTATCTTCGTTATCTATTTTTTATATCGTGAATTTTTCCAAGGTTTTAATAGCTATTCTGCTATTCGGGACGGAGACTAATCCAACAAAGCGAAGATCATAAAAATCGGTCCAGCCGTTCTTGAGTTATAAATGGTGTAACTAACCCGACTTTGTTTTATTTATATTTATACAATAAAACAAATGGTCGCAACTTAATTTGACCAGATCATTAAATCGTAAAATTTCACGATTTTGTTATCCACATTTGGCTGGATCGTATAAAGGCTCCTACAAACAGGCGCGACTCTTCGTGGGGCTCCTATTCCTGTCTAAAGGGTTTAAAGTAACCTAACCTCGGGGTTCGGCATAAAAACAGCGAGCGTTTTTAAACGGACGACGCAGTTTGTAAAACGCGGAATCATACAAATTGTCTGCGATATCCATAAAATATTTAATAAAAATCCAGAATATGTTAAGAACTTGTTTATTGTCATTTAAGTCCGACATAAAACTAACACAAGAATTTGATTAATTTCCAAAATGTCTTTTTTGACAGCCAGTAATAGTCCATAGACTTCTTTTGCGTAGTCACCCTACTCTCCTTAACTTGGCCGCCATCTTCACACATAAACAAAGCGCTTGCAGCGACTCTACCGGCAATTAATGTAACTACTTTACGATATGATCAAATAATCTTTACCATTTCATGAAGAAGCCGCGCGTTTAGTTGCCCATATCGAGAAACGATTTCTTATCATTGATCTGCCCAAACCACATCATGATGTGGCCAATAGATAGTGAAACATTTCATGAAATGCGACCATTTCATGAAGTGAGCAAATCTACGATATGGCCACGACATTTGTAGACATATACAAAAATAAAAGGAGAAAAATATATTATGTAGATTAAAAAAAAATCAAAAAACACGCTTTTAAAACGCACTAAATATTATAAAAATTCTAAAAGCGTGGAACGCTTTGTAAATTAATTATAAGTGCGCTCCACGCCTTTTAAACTACATATTTTTAACTTTTTCGCCTAGTATAATCTTTATAAAGTTAATAAGTTTAAAGTCAACGAAGTTATGACGATTAGGGGCTACTAGCAAACTCGAGGGGTTTACAAGTAGCCCCTAAGGAGTTCCACTATTCACCTCCTGGCTCCATCATCAGACCCTCGACACCAAGTGTCATTTATTGGACTCGTCAAAACGGATCATATGACCCCAAACTCGAGGGGTTCACTAGTAGCCCCTAAGGAGTTCCACTATTCACCTCCTGGCTCCATCATCAGACCCTCGACACCAAATGCTATCTATTGGACTCGCCAAAACAAATCATATATGAGACCAAACTCGAAGGGTTTTTACTAGTAGCCATTGAAGCGTGTCGAAACCCCCCCCACCCTCCCCCTGGCAGGAACGAAGTTAGTTCAAAACCAGATTTAGATTTTCGCAGCCGCCATCTTGGGTTTTTATTTTGACCTCACTATTGGCATCAGCACCCATGAAAACCATAAAAACTATCTCTCTTTCTATTAACTGTAAAAATAAAAGACAACGATTTTTCGTTACGTGACGATTTCTCCGAGTTTACTGCTACCGCAAGCTCCGTTATAGATTCGTCCGGCCGTTTGGTTTAAACCTTGAGCCGTACCACCACCTAATAATTATAAGAGGCGCTGGTAGGCCCCCTTTTATTGGATAGTTAGTTGTTTCAACACATTATAACAAACACCGTATCGGGTCTGGGGCCGTATTCTGTATCACTCAATGAACGAAACCGCGCGAATTGAACGCGAGGTTGGCGTGATTAGCTAAGGAATTGACGTGCCTTGAAGTAAGGAATCATTGAGTGGTCATTGTGGATAAGGGCGCTGATGGTCGACTGTTGACGTGGAGTGGTACAAGCTGGCGACGCAGACTAAGCGAATTTCAATTTCATTTACAGGAATATCTTATCAACATTGATAAGATATTCCTATATCATTGAAAATTCCAACAACGTCTTTCTTATTTGAAAGTCTTACAAGACGGTGTAACGGTGTACGTCTACACAGTATAAGAAGTTGTTGGAGTCGTTCACGTAAATATTGAGCTCTAAAAAAATAAATGATTTGATGAAAGTTACTGATGAACAGTATTTAATTAATAAAGCTAAGTAAGCTTTTTAATCATGATAGTTTCATGATTAGCTTTCCACGAAACTCTGTGTTTAAACATGTATATACTGCGCAGGAGGAGGCCCACTCACGTAGGCGAGAGCTTCCTGTAATCCGCTTATGTACATTGCACTTCAAATATATGTTAAAATTGCTGAAATTCGAACCTTGTGTCGGTGCAATAAGATCATAGCACCGTGATATACCCACGCATATAATACAGGTCAGCGGGGGAAGGTATCGGGGATGAGGTTTCCATCCACTCCCCAATTCAACATTACATCCCGAAGCTCCGTTGGAAACGGTCGTCCCAACTTGTGCCCGAATTTAGACTAACACTAACTGTTATATACCTCTTCAATCATGGGCTGCGTCTGCACGAAGGTGTTACAAATGGTAGTTGACGCAAAATGTGTCACAACTTACCGCGCCGGGCCTGTAATGTTATATTTTAATTAAATTTCTGTCCACAGATTACCCCCGACCCTAAGAGAGCCGATGAGGAGGTGGAAACTCAGACTAAGAAGAAGATTGAAGGCGTCGAGTCGGAGGACAACCCCGAGTCGTTTTTCGATCTGGTCCTCCGCTGCCAATCCGAGCGTATGAACGAGCAGCGGGCCACACTCAGCAACAAAGAGAATCGGCCTAAAGCCAGGCCAGCTACCACTAACAAGGCGTACGTCGCCGCCAACGTGCCCACCAAAGGGTAAGTGCCCTCGTCCGACCTAGCAACACACCAGTTTCATGATGCCCTATGTGTACTTATAACACTAGTGTTTCAGTTGTGCATGTAATTACTAACAGAATGGGCGTCTAGAATCAATTCTATTTATCGTAATTTTTGACGTTCAAAAGTGCCTTTTATGTGCCTGTTTGAAATAAATGTTTTGACTTTGACTTTAACAAATTGGCTGTTATGATCTGGAATATAAATTAATTACTGTGTTATGTGTTAAAATAACCACCTTGAGACTAAATATCTTTGAACAGCAGTTTCGTGTAACATAGTATTTTCCTGTAAAGTCCTTAAAATAATTCTAGGTCAATTGTAAACTTCTAGGTCATGTTTTAAACAGAGTATTTGTCTGCGAACAATAAAGGTCAGCAAAGATACTGTAAAATCGATGGGGTCAAGCTGTTCGCGGAAACACCGGTTGAACGCGTTCGATTGCTTGCAGCTTATATTTCGATGAAATACAGTGCACGGATTAATAAATTATTATTACAATGTGTTGGAAATCAGGCATCGTTTAAATTAAAACAGGTTTTTGTTCCGACTCGTTTCGGAGAATTTCTTTGTTTGCATGAAGGTCTATCATGCGGCCGTCTCACTTATTTATTTATCAGTATTTTCTTTGTTTATTTTTGCAACGATATACCTATTCGTTACTTTTTTTATGTACAGCATTATATTGTAGTCTTTGTTTTTATGTGACACATTTATTTATTTAATTATGCATACACACATCACGATGCAGTATAAAACTGATTTACATCCGTCACGTCACGCGTCATGTCCAGTTGAATACCAGTGTCACACATTAGTTGTCTGGCATTTTTTTCTGAACTGGGCCTTTTTGGCGCAGCCGTGAAGCACACATTCCTGCTAATTTCTTACATCGGACTTTGCACTTTTTATTTTTCTTTTTATTTGATGTACGACTATTATCTGACTATCTGGTGTATTGTGTGTCTTTTAGTCTGTGCTAAATAAATGTATCTTTTTTTCAACATGGTAATTCCGTAACAACATTACGCTTTTTTACCCTGAACCCCCTCCAATCCGGGCCTCGATCTCCTGCTTGCAAAACAAAATGATGTCAAAGCTTATTATTTATTTAAATACATATTCGTACCATGTTTCAAGTTTATAAAATAAGATTTTTCATACAAACGAAATTGAAAAACGAACGAAGGTCGAAGAGTGGAGTTTCTGAAAATCCCTTCCTAGGGGATGCCTACGTCACGTAAAGAAAATTGCTGGAGCGCTATGTCACAGGTGTGCTGGTCGTAGAGACGACATTTGAATTTATTTTGCTATTGTCGACTTTAAATGCGTTTTTAACTCGGCCAATATTTCGGAAATATTGGCCAAAAAAAAATCTGCTGGCAATATAGGGAAAAAAATCAGCTGTTCCCGACATTTATGTTCATATAACTCGTCAAAATGTGGGGAACAGCAGATTTTTTTTCGCGATTTTAGGGTTGGGCCTATAGTAAAAGTTGTTCATAATGATGAGTACAATGACCTCTTAAAAGGTTGTTAATGTTTGCCAATAACCCTGTATATTAGAATGTACCTACACAGTACAGTACTCTGCTAACAGCTCACAACCTTTAGTAATTTCTTGCGATTTGTTCTTCTACCTACCTTTTGTTTCTTAGACTTGCCACTCATATGAATACATCGTAGCGACTGCTCTACTAAGCGAGCGAAAGTGCTGCAATTACTTTTAAAACGCAAAAGAAGAGAGATGGCTATAATGTGCGTGCGCACGGAATAAAACGACCTATGTGCCAAAACGAATTTACTCCTTTTTTAACAAAATAAATGAATTAAATTTAAAACTACTTTGAGTAAACTTTGATATGATGATTCTCTATGTTTTAAAGTAAATTCTATTGAATAACTCTTTAAGCGTAAGGCCGTGAGGTCAAAAAAAAAATTAAAAAATAGATACAACTGCAATTTTTTTGTTTCGAGAAAGAATCGTGTATTATTCCGTTTACATGATACTAGACGAAAGAGTCAAAAAACATATACCAAAATATTAAATCCCTATTCCACATACTTTACAAGTTACACGAAATAGAAAAACCACATTTTTTCAATATAATTATCACCTTAATGTGTAATCATCTCGAAGTCTATGTTCAAGGCCTGAGAGTTCATATTAGCATCAAAAATTGACGACTCTTTTTATTAAATTAAGGTACACCTACAGCTTTTGATAGAACACCAATTTTGATGAGTAATAGTACAAATCTGGCGAGTACTGGTAAAAATCGCCCTTTTTTCACAGTTATTTAAATAGGTTTTTATTATCATTAAAAATTATAAAAATGAACAACTAACTTAGACAGAAAATTTTTCTATTTCGTCATGAAAAAAAGTTTCATTCTAAATAAAATACTTTTTACGCAGCAGTTTTTCAAAGTTAGTGAATTTCAAAACCCAACGAGTATTGGTACGTTTACCTTACTTGGCCAATAGTCGTTTAATTGCTTATTCGAAATTCCATGGTTTGATGGTTTTGTGTTTGATCCCTCAAAACAGTGTCCCGTTCGCCATCTAATAACATGTCAACAACGGAATAGTTAAGTAGTGGTCTGCCCGACTGCAGCGCTGGAGGACGGACGCTGAGGATGTCGGCCATAATACTCATGTAGGTAATAAGGTAACCAAATAGCATTGTGACATTGCATACGAGCACCACACGTCTTGCTTCAAAGAGGCGGCGCCGGGAGCTACGCCTACAGTACCGCAAATTGATCAGCCGCACAAACCATAACGATATCCCATTTCACAATCGCAGGTCTCAAAAGCGGTGTCTGTATCGTGTCGGCTGCTAGCGCCCGTCGCGTCGTTCTCTTGACCGATTTCATTATCTTGCTAACGTGAACGGACACTCGTCTCTTATCTCATTATGATCTCCATATCTACTCGAAACACCGCTCACTTATCTATTTCCAACTACGCGTGTCTCTGGCTGCCTCCGCCGCGAATGACGACACACAGTGTTTATGCGCGTTAATCATTTGGATACAATATCTTTTGACATAAAACCCATTTTCTTTGTCTCATATATATCGCGCGGGTTGAAGTGTCCGCGACAAGTATTGTAGGTTTTCTGTATTTCAAACTTATAATGAAGACTTACGACGGAGATTTCAAGGGGTGCGTACTTAAATTATT
Source organism: Oligia latruncula (assembly GCA_948474745.1). NCBI lineage: Eukaryota > Metazoa > Arthropoda > Insecta > Lepidoptera > Noctuidae > Oligia > Oligia latruncula. The sequence goes on along the minus strand of OX419683.1, from coordinate 1,024,524 downwards.
ACGAAATTGGAATAATTTTAATTTCAATATTTTACGGATGTTAATTTAATTTCACTGTTTACAAAAAATTGTTCGGATAACATTTTTGATAAAAATATTGCAGCGTTAAAACGTTTTCGGCTGAAAGTATAAAAATGTATTATATAAAAAAAAATGCGATGAAATTCGTCGCGTTGTTGCGAGATTTGATTAGAACATTGACGAATGATATCACAAGCGGCTCTAATTGTGCTGACATGTATGTATTGTGACATTGGTGCCAGTGTGGTGTGACGTGTGGACTGTGGTCTGTCAGTGCGATGTTTAATTTATGAAAGAAAAATAATCAATAATAATGAGTGAATCTATCTACTTACAAAGTTACTGTCGAATTATGATTTTTCTTGTTCTTTTTACAAACAAAGGTCTCCGAGGATCTCTTCCTATACATAGAGCTGCACCACGGCATTACATTAGGGTATCGGCATCAATATGACGAATTTGTATTGGTCGACCAACAGCCGACAAACACCTTAGGACCCCCTACGAGGTTTAGTCTTGTATGCGGGTGTCGCGGGTAACAGCTAAATATTAGGGTCTCCGCATATCAGGCTAATATTTAAGTAGTTGTCATTTGGCGACTGTATTTAAATAGCTCTATCCATCCTTTTATTGTTAGTCCGTTCTCTCAGTGTCACCGAAGATTGTTCGTTTGTCCTACGAACAACTATGACGGTAGGAGACGGAGTCGAAACCTAGATTGAAGACGGCCATTATAATACCTCCGTTTCCCAATTACTGTTAATGGATTTTAGGATATCCAAGAAACTGGCAACGAGGGCTACGCCATTTCCATTCGATAATCAGTGACTAATAACAACACTTGCATTTTCCTGTATTCAAGTTCCTGTTTATCTGAACTGTTTTTATCTTTCATATTATACTGTCAATAGTTAGATAAAGTAAGTGATGAGCGATGTTTTATTGTGTCAGGTCCAGCGACTCCATGCTCGACATGATAAACAGCCTGCAGTCAGAAAGAATCGATTCGCAGCGCGCGGAGCTCCGCCCCGTACAGAAGGCGCCGGGCAAGGAGCCCGCCCCGGGGACGTCGCTGCCTGGGCTGCGCCCCCAGCACACCACGCGCACCAAGCCCGAAGACGACTTCCTCGAAATGATTGCCCGCGTCCAAGTACGTACTTACAGTCAACAGCAAAAGTAGATGACCAAATTCAGAAATTCAATAGGAGTCAAAACTGATGCTGAGCTGTACTAGTAGTAAATGTTTGGTATAATTTACAATCACATACTTTTGAATCACTTCGACGCCACACAGTTCTGACGCGAACTCCGTTCATTAGTACTGAATTTTTGATTTTGATCATCTACTTTTGCTGTTGACTGTACCTGTCGTAGTGCGCCATAAAGACATTTCCATTTCGACTTTGATTAATTATAGGTTTTCTTTCGTATCTCAAATCTCAATACAAAATGCTCATTTTTTTTGAGTTGTTTTTTTTTTATTTGTTTAGAAAGTCACAATTATAAAATGACACGTTTTGCAGGGATCCCGTTTAGAGGATCAACGTACAGAGTTACCACGGGTTTTCCTTGAGCAGCCCAAGCCTCGCCCTCAGCTACAGCAACCGCCGCGCAACGAACAACAACTGCAAGCGCGCCCGCGCAACGATCAGGTGCGCCAGCGCAACGACCAGCAGCCACGCAACCGCGGAACTTCCCCGGATGAAGAATTCTTTGTGTTTCTCATGCGCGCCCAAGGTGGCCGTATGGAAGATCAGAGGGCGGCGGTAAATACAATATTCTGTTTCAACTACATCACACTAATATTATAAAGGCGAAATTTTGTGAGTGTGTGTGTGTGTGTTTATATGCTTGTTACTTCTTCACGCTCAAACGGCTGGACCAATTTTGATAAAATTTTGTATGGAGGTAGCTGACACGCTGGATTAACTATAGGCTACATTTTATCCCAATATTTCCACGGGATCGACATTTACGCGGGTGAAACCGCGGGGCGCAGCTAGTTTTTATTAACATTCGGTCACCATGAAATGAATCCATTGTTGCCGTTGTTTCAGATCCCGACCAAGGAAAGCCGCTCCTGCAAGAATGATTCCAACGCCAAGAAGTAAATTTTGATTCCGCCCGTCGTATACGTGTTGTCTCGCTCGCCTCCTCTAACTATACGATGTAGTTTATATTATCAACTTATCGGTAATTGTACATAATATGTTATTAAGTGATAGTTTTATTATGTTCTGTTTGCGGTCTACTGCTAGCCGAACCACAAGCTAATAACTAACATTACTTATAAATTACAAATTTGTGATCAAAATTACAAACTTACTTATTTAAGAAAGCTAATAAATACGGTCTAATATATTCCTTAAGATATTTCGGCCTCTTTTTATACTTAACTAAATGATGTACATCGACTACTACAGTACTGCTGTACGCCGTGTGAGGGCGCGGCGCGCGGCGGCGCCACACTCAGTGGTGCTTAAAGTGAGGCTACGTTTAACATATTCGGCCTGTCTTTCTGTTATTTTTAATCTAGGCTTACTTTCTATTATCTAATTTACTCATGAATTTAATTAATTATTTTAATATAAGTGAATCTATGTTGGCTTCGATTTCTAATTTATTTTACACTGGAAATCTATAAGCTTTAAGTATTTACCGCTTTGCTCTACTTTTGGCAATAAATTAATTTTAAAATTAACTAAAAGTGTAGTTTTTAGTTTTAATTTTAGGTGACGAATTATATTAGTAACTATGAAAGTATCCGTTCTTATGAGTCTCGTAAGTATATATCGCTGCACATCGTATCGCCCCCCTGCTCTGCTTGCTCGTCATAGTGGGAACACCACTTTCTATACCTCGGTACCTGATCATTTTGATTGTAATTTTATAACTTCAGCTTTGACTATAAATTATTTCAAGTAAATGATCTTATTATTAAACGTGACAAGTTGATTCAGTAATTTATTTCAATCATATTAAAAATTAACCAAAAATCATAATGTTTTAGTTAGTTTTATGTTATTTTATATTCATTCCAAATGCATTTATTTTGGTCAATTTGTGTACAATATTCTTTTTCGAAGAATGTATGTGGACTTAGATTATGATCTTCTTATTCTATGGATTGTCAGTGACAGTACTGACAGTACCGGTTGATCGGCCGTTACTTTCTAGTTATCACGTGTTGCGTAGTCCTGCTCCTGCTGAACCATCTAAATGTATCCCCGAACCCAGAAATCGTATTGTATTCAGACAAGCTCTCGATGTTAAATAAAGCGTTCATTGTGTACACCAATAACAAATATCTCGGACTATTATGAATTTTTGGCCCAAATTATATGATTTTGTAAGTTGACTTTTAGCTAGAATTTCGAATTTCGGGATCTCCAAATATTTTATAAACGGTTTGGAATAAAATTAAATTTTAGATAAGTAAAAAGATTGTGATTGATATGGCCAATAAATGCCAAACTACACATTGAACTGACATTGTTGTTTTATTTTTCCCCGATGTTGTTGGCTGATGGTATATTATAAAGAAGGAGAGATAATAATAACAGAAGATACTACAATTTATTGTAATGAATTAAATCGTTCTTGACGACTGACAACTCACGTGACTGACGATCAAATACTTGGGGTGGTATAATTAGTAATTCACTTGATAACGGTTACCTACTGTAGATAAGAATAAAGAAAATTATAGTGGACTAAAAATAACAAATGTTTAAAATATTGATAAAAATAAGAATCATCAAGCAAGCGTCCCTCCATTATATTATGTTTCGCAGGAAGATAGTTGGAGCCGTGTCACTGACTGGCAGGGCCACCATCAGGGATTTTAATTTTGATAACGCAACAAATTTGTCGCAAAATCTGGTTCAAAAGATATACCTATCGTCGTTGATAGTCCAATACCGCGTAACTAACATTATTCAAAACCGCGTATGTACAAAAAAAAGCAAAAATGAGATTCCGCGGCTGTAGGTAGGTAACTTGATTGTGATTGGCGTCAACCCGTATTCACGTAATTTTTTTTTTTTGCTTTTTTATTTCTACATACGCGGTTTTGAATAATGTTAGTTACGCGGTATTGGACTATACCTTACTAATTGAACTCATTATATCTTTTAAACTAAGACCCGATTAAATCTGTGACTTGGCGACTGATTCCGACTAATTGGCGACAAAATATGGGAGAAAACAGATCTTCGCTAGGTGCCCTAGTTTTTGAGACATAATTGTGGCCCTGCTGGGGAGACTCCAGATCGGCCACGAATATTTTTTGCAACAGGGACTGAAAGGGGGTCGGAAAAATTCGAAGTGGGGCTACTAGGGCATGTCATATGAAAGAGCGCAGTTTGCACATTCTCAAAAATTTTTTTTTTTTTAGGCCACATAGTTTACGACTTTTGATGAAAAGTGTACAAAAACATACCTTCCCCCCCACCCCCTTATCTCCGAAATTTGCAAAGAGAAAAATCTGAAATTATTCTATGTGATAGAAGTGTATGTAAAGATTACAGGAAAAATAAAACGAAGTCTCTAAATAGTACACTTTTTCAGAAATCATCAAGAAAAGTTACATTAGTTCCACTATCGGTCAAGAGATGGCGCTGACATAAAATTGCAATATTCTACACCGCAGTGCAGTGTTAAAATTCTCTGATGAATAGAGACCTCGCCGATGAAAATTTAAAAACATGATGGTACGGAACCCTCGGTGTGCGAGTCCGACTCGCTCTTGCCCGGTTTTTTTTTTTTTTAATTAATTGTAGTATCAAATATTTTAATTTCACAACTTTTAAATTAAAATTATTCACATTAGTCTGGTTTTTACATTTATCGGCACTCCGGACAACAACAAGTGCAACACGACATACTCATAGCTACAGAATATACCTACTGGTAGCATCTCGGTGGCGGGAACCCACAACATTTTCCCCTACCTAAAATCAATCAACTCGCCTAATGAAGTTTTTACTTCAAAAAAGCCTGTTATAAAATATAGAATCTAGGATGCAAGAGCGAGCGAAGTAAACTCGGGATGTCGGGCACCCGGATCGTACGTTAAGGTTCGCAAGGCTAAGGTTAAGGCCCTAAAAAATATTCCTCGGCACCAATGGTGACCCCCTCCCCCCGCCCAAAATCTTGGGCTGCGACCGCGCATGCCATAAACAGCACTGAAAAAATATTTGCTTGTACTTAAAAGCCAAGGCTGTTCATCATCATCATTTCAGCCGAAAGACGTCCACTGCTGGACATAGGCCTCCCCCAAGCACCTCCACTTCGACCGGTTCTGTGCTTTTCGCATCCAACAGGTTCCTGCGACCTTCACAAGACTGTTCATCAGCAAGATATTACAAGACCCAAACGCTTCGATCAGTTGATCGAAGCCCAAAAGTCACTCTTGAGACGTGCGCTAAGGGTCAGTTCACACCGAGACGCGACGCGACGCGCAGTTTTCAAGATAGAAATACAATTACAGACTTTATCTACCTACTACACTAAAAGGTACACAATTCAGTGTCTACTACGTCGAGTTACGCCGCGCGGCGCAGCGCGGCGTACCTACCGTGTCACTGACTCTGGCAGAGCCACCATTAGGGATTTTAATTTTGATAGCACAAAAAATTTGTCGCTAATTAGTCGAAATTTGTCGCCAAATATCAGTATTTGTCGGTCACTGGTTCAAAAGTTATAAGGGTTTATAGGTGGCCGATCTGGAGAGTGTTTCCCCAGCAGGGCCACATTTATATCTCAAAAACTAGGGCACCTAGCGAAGATCTGTTTTCTCCCATATTTAGTCGCCAATTAGTCGGAATCAGTCGCCAAATATCAGAATTTGTCGGTCACTGGTTCAAAAGATATTAGGGTTTATATGTGTAGGTATAGTCTAAGAGCTAGATCGAATAGTTCACGAAAAAACTTCGACTAGCTCTTGGACTATACCTTACTAATTGAATTCATTATATCTCCTAAACTAAGACCTGATTAAATCTGTGACTTGGCGACTGATCCCGACTAATTGGCGACTAAATATGGGAGAAAACAGATCTTCGCTAGGTGCCCTAGTTTTTGAGATATAAATGTGGCCCTGCTGGGGAAACACTCTCCAGATCGGCCACCTATAAAGCCTTATAACTTTTGAACCAGTGACCGACAAATTCTGATATTTGGCGACAAATTTCGACTAATTAGCGACAAATTTTTTGTGCTATCAAAATTAAAATCCCTGATGGTGGCTCTGCCAGAGTCAGTGACACGTACCTACCTCACTGAATCGTGTACCTTTTTATGTACCTAGTAGATAAGGTCTGTAATTGTATTTCTATCTTGAAAACTGCGCGTCGCGTCGCGTCTCAGTGTGTACTGACCCTTAGAATGTTAAAAAATCGCTTGTCGATTTTTAGGCGACTAGTGGATAGGGGGGCCCACAGGTGTGGATTGCGTAGGGCATCAAGTAGTCTTAATCCGGCACTGGGTAGCTACCTAGCTACACCCCTGCACTTGCCCTATCGTCAACACACAGCATAATGGTCAATATGATTTTGGCGCCCCACTGGTTAATCTGCCCCCCCCCTCCCTTCACAAGGCTCGGACTATTATAGCCATCGACTCGGAAGATATCGCAGACACAGGTGCACTCTCTCTCTTCCCTCACTATTATAGTCCGATGGGATGGCAATTCGACGCAACCGGAGGGGAGAGAGATCAGGCGCAGGACTAAAGGCTTAACGTTGTTTACGAAGCATGGGTGTATCACACCGCCAACTTCCAAACTCTGGGCTATTACTAAGATATTTCGAAAAACCATTTGCACTTTGCCCGACCTGGGAATCGAACTCAAAACCCCACGCTCAGTAGTCACGGTTGCAACCACGAGACCAACGAGCAACGGGGCAGTTTTGCAAGCAAAGTTCATTATGCCTTGGCGGGAATAAAAGACTAAGCAAAGAGTTGTCTCGCAAATCGTTGTGGTCTATACTGGCGCCGATTCCCTTGTTCACAAACTAAACTAAATTTAAGTTCAGTACCTACATCTTTTTCTTTCTATTTCATTATGAAAAGGACAGAAGATAAATATTAGTTTAGTCCTGTCAAATTAGACAGCGCCTAACGTAAATTGACGTATTTTTAGTAGCCATGTTTTTAATCACGTCTAAACTTGCTATGGAGTATCTTAATTTGACAGGACTAAACTAATATTTATCTTCTGTCCTTGTCTTAATGAAATAGAAAGAAAAAGATGCCTGAACTTAAATTTAGTTTAGTTTGTGAACAAGGGAATCGGCGCCAATCATTGAAATATTTAAATAAATTAGTAATAGTAGTAATTAAGTAGTTACTTACTTTTCATAGAATCCTAGTTCATCCTAGGAACGGAAAGGAACCAAGAATAAGTTTATCCAACAAAGTTTCACTTTTATGCTTACTTTGTATACCTACTGTTGTAAACTGATTATTACGAAACGCGCTCCGTTTGACGTTTGAAGTAAACTTCATAAACTTTTATGCTTGTGTGCTGCGTGTCAGCGTGTGTCAGTGCAAGTGTGTGCAAGGAGTACGACAGCAACAAGTTTTTTTTTCTATCATTTCGTGTGTCAGTTTTAATTATATAAAATTTTGATTCGTGCTTTTGTATGTGGTTTAAAGTCCAGCAAATTATATAGAACTCTATTTAAAACTTTTCTGGAGTTATTGGTGCTACTTTCTAAAAGTTTTAGCCAGTTGTGTGATAATAATCCGACGAAATATTAAGTTCTTGAAGTTTCCATGCTTTATATCAAGGAATGGCAGATTTTCCCAACGAGCCTAAAACTTCACAGTGTGACCAGTGAGTATTTAATTATAATTCTGATGTTTACTTTGCCCAGTACTCTAGACGCCACACACATACCTGACTATCATGCCAGTATTTATACCAACGATTTCAGGAAGTGTTTTTAATTCAGAGATGTATAAATATTTGTGATGAACTCTTTGGAACGAACTTCACGTTAAATAAACTAACTAATTAGTCTGTCCATTAAAACGGATGCAACATTAACTTTTAATTGTTGTTAGTTGACAACTATTTTGACAACAGTTTATTTAATCAAAATGGTAAGTATACTTCATTCTTACCATTTTGATTAAATAAACTTGTGTATGCAGTCGATGCATACATCTATTTATTAGAATGATAGACTAAGTGTTGATAGAAATGTATGCAGCTGTAGACTTCTGCAGTGCCGCAACTAGGGCGGTGCCAGCGGTGCCCAGGCACAGGGCGCAGACTCTGGAGGGGCGCAGAAATGACCAGACCAGGGCCACATTCACCAGTTCTTTAATTTTTTGACAGAACAACACATTACCAAGTAGCCTTGGATCTTGACTATCTGTACTGATCAGTATTTGGCGTCATTTGTGTATTGTCTAATTGCGAATTTTGACAAATATTTTTGATTAGACATTTTTTCACCTAATTTTAAACGCAATTTATTTGAACTTCTCAAAACTTTACAAAGTACTTAAAATTAAGTTAACAAAAACTTAGTTTTTGGATGATAGATTTATTTTTGTAGACAATCCATTTTATTGTCAGAACCGGTTATGATTAGAAAATATTTCAAGGGCGCGGTTATAGCAGCTCGCACCAGGCGCATATAAGGCTAATTACGGCACTGGACTTCTGGCAGGACTAGGTGTTGGCTATGTTCAGGGTATGATCGGATGAGTGGATTGATAAATTGAAACATTATCTCTCTCTGTACTTTTAATGAATAATTGCTGAACGGGCAGAACTCTTTCCTGGTCAAAAGAAACAAACATAGAAAGTCCAGACATTTAGTTTCAACCTTTCTTTTTTTAATAAAGGTTTAGGTTTGAAAAGTTTGTACAAAGTTAAAAGTCCAAAAAGCTGGATACAACCAGACGGTTGGTAACCTTATATATTTTATACATGGAGTTGGTACGCGGTGGGTACCAAGGGGTTGTTGTATTACCCAGGACCTGGCTTGTCTACGTCAGGTAGGCAGCCGCTCCATGTAAAATACTGGTATCCAGCTGTATGCATATAGACTGGAAGCCAACCCCAACATGATGTCCATAATATTCTGCTATTTCCAGCTTACAAATATTTCAAAGAATTAAAATTAAGAGTATTAAAACAATGTCAAAATTAAACCATACAATGTCAAGGATAAGGAAAACGATAACTACTATCAATCAAATACAATGTCAAGGGTTATTAATTATAATGTCAAGAATTATTAAATATACAATTATACAAGGTCATAGAAATGAAATTCCATTCAATTATTAGCACAAAGGCCAGTCGTTGTCTATTAAATTATGAATCAAATATTTCATTTAAAAACTCATTTGTTGAGTAGTAACACTTATGCAATAGGAAGTTAAATAATTTCATTCTAAATGTCATGAAGTTAAGACTTTTAAAGTTAGATGATGTTGACATGGAATGGGTACGAGCATTGTAGTCTTTGGTACGAGCTTTTAACCCGAGTCTTCCAATCTTGTTAAATGAACTGTCAGTGGACTTACAATATCAGTGTTTCTCAGATTGTTCTTTTGCCTTTTGACCAAATATACCAACTGTACTCATAGAATGAGTGATAGAATTTCAAGCTTCTAAGGCTTTCAATACATCTTAGGAATTCATTACAATCGGTGGGAGAGTGTCCAGTCTAGAGACGAGCTCTACAGAGCCGCACGGTGGCGGGGCGCGGCTCTTCCCCATTAGGGGGAACCGACCTAAACACTAATAGGTAACATAATTAGGAAAAACGAAATTTTTTATAAAAAGTTACCTGTTATGTATCTTTGTGTTTAAATGCAATACAATGGTTGGTTTCCATTTTATTAAACCCCTGTGTATTGGCCTTACTACTTATTGTGAGATGGGCGGGTGTCCGCAACGCCACGTCAAAGCGCATATTTTACATACGGGTGGGAAAAATTAATAGAAGGCTAGCAGCACCTTGGTGTGACTGACAATCTGGTACCTGGTTTACCAAAGTACTTTGACCTGTTTGTGTGTACCACCCCATAACTCTGTTTGCATACAACCTTTTCTCTGTTGCCATGCTTATGGCTGAAGATTAGAAAAACTGTTATGAAGATTCTTATTCATGCCAAAAACTCCACACATTGGTGATGCAAAATTGACATGCTCCAAGCTGCTTAGTGCCTCTAAAACATGTTTCTAATAAAGGAAGATGCGATTAAACGCCAGCCAATGATGGCATCACCCTGCGACAAAGCCCTGAAACAATACTGCTTTCAAAAGCATTACAACATAGCGCTTAAAGAGGAGCGGTGCAACTACTCAGGCCCGAAAGCGTTGAGAGTTTACACTGACGGATCAAAGACCGACTGCAGAACTGGAGTCAGAGTTTTCTCACACAACCTTAAAATAAACATATCCAGTCCGCTGGGAACGCTCAACACGTTCTACCAAGCGGTGTGTGTGGGCATCATACAAGCGGCTTATGCCATAGTAGCCAGGAGAGTTACGGACACCCATATTCGCAATACACTCTGACAGCGTCTCAGTCCTCCAATCCCTAGGGAAAAATGCATCACATCGAACCTAATACTAGAATGTCACAATGCGTTTGAACTGGTAACTGTATCGAACAGCAAGTCCGCAATACAGTAACACCACAATAGGTAAAAGGACAATGGATCGCTAGGAAACGACGCAGCTGACGAGCTGGCCAGAGGGCATCCAGCACGTCAGCCTGAGGACCGGAATCTGCCGTGCCCATCCCCTTCAACCAACTACGCAGGTTGCTACGGAAGCACACCCACAAGCAGAGAGCTGGTTGACGTCGTCACCGGGCTGCAGGCAGTCCAAGGAAGCCATGCCATCATTAGATGGCAAGCTAACCAGACGTTTATTACGCCAGCGCCTCGGCAGTAAAAGCCATCACGGGACACTGCTCGCTAAACAAACACTTCCACACAATAGGCATAACGGACAGTCCCTTGTGCAGGGCTTGCATGGAGGCTGATGAAACCGTTGCGCATGTGCTCTTTGATTACACAGGCGCCACTCAGATTAGGTCAGAAACCCTCGGGACTCACACATCTTACACAGATGTTCTCAACAGGCCAGGCGACTTAATCAACTTCTGGAGGGAGGTGGGCTGGTTGGAATAACCACCGACGACCATGGCCCACGCACAATGGTCCACTTGAAGGAATAAGTGCGGAAACCAAACCTATAACATAGAAGTTGTATCTAATCACACTAATATTATAAAAGCGACAGTTTGTGAGAGTGGGGGTGTGTGTTTATGTTTGTTACTTCTTCTGGCTCAAACGGCTGGACCAATTTTGATAACATTGACACCCTGGATTAACATATTATACTTTTTATCCCGATATTCCCACGGCATCGGCACGGCTCAGGATTTGTATGCGACGAATAAAAATGTAACTTAATTGTATGACAATAAAATTTAAATTTCAATGACACGGTATGTCGGATCTTTATTTTTGCACCTACGATGATTTTTCATGACATTTTTTTGACAATTAAGGTAACATAATACAATTAAGGTAATTAAGGTAACCGCGGGGCGCAGCTAGTGTTAAATATTCGCATTAAAATATCCCACCAATTTGACAAGAGTACAATAGAATACAGTATTTTTATTTAAGTTATAATATAACATGGTACAGTCATGGTTTTAATAATAGGATTATGATCTACATGTCTCGCCGTGGAGTAGCATACAAAAATGTTTTCAAGAAAAAAAATTGTGTAATTATTTAGAAATATCAATCTAAAGCTGAAGAGTCGACTATGCTGAAGAGTTTGTTCTTGTTTGTTTATTTGGACGCGCCAATCTCTGGAAGTACCAGTCGGATTTGAAAAAGTCTTTTTATATTGAATAACTCAAGGTAGGTTATATGCTATTTAACATCACGCTGCGACGCTTAGGACCGAAGTAATAGCGTAGGCGGGCGACAGGATGTGACGCTGTGAGTCGGGGGGTGAAATGTCACGCGGACGTAGTCGCGGGCTAGTATAATACCTATAATAAAGTTTATTTGAACTCAATAAAATACGGCCTAATATCGTTATATTCCTAGAGAAAGAACTGAGATACTAATGATGTAAATGAGTAGACGGCTAAAACGATATGCACTCCTGAATACACACTAGGAACCTTGTCTTAGAAATCAGTGCTCTTCCGTGGTGGAAAATCAATGATACCAGCAGCATAGTCAAACAGTCAGTCAATAATAGCTAACATGCTGATGGGGGGCCAGCTGTAGGAATGCAGTCGTTAATGTTCTTATCAAATGTCTCTATCGTGTGGGTATATCGGATAAGGCGATTGCGTATTGCATTGTGAATGCAAAGTCAATTCAATGAGTATTACAATGATGAGCTGTCTGTCACTCGTTAATGGCTTACTGTCGACAAGCAATTATTTGATCAGCTCAATTGCCTCAGGACGCGAAAAGTGATTCTTCTGGTGACTTTTGCATAAGATTTATATTTGGCCTGCGCAAGTATGATCACATTTCAGAATTTCGTACAAAGCTCAAGTGGCTTCCCATACGTCTTCGCCGGAATTCTCATATCTTGTTTCAGCTCTACAGTATTTTGTTTAATCCTAAAACCCCCACTTATCTTAAAGAACGTTTCAAGTTCCTTCATGACACACATAATAGATATCTGAGGTCATCGGAAAACCTGAGACTAGAGATGCCGATGCATTCCACCAGTTTCTATGACAAATCTTTTACTGTTCAAGCAGTACGGTTATGGAATGACTTGCCCGTGTCGGTAAGGCGTGCTCAATCTTTGTCCACTTTTAAAATTATGATAAAAAAGCACTTCCTCTCTCCTTAAACGTCATCATCATAATTTATTTGCTCCTGTTTCATGTTTATTATTATATGTATATATTTATTTAAATTAGTATAATATACGTTATGTATGTTTTATTGTATTATGTAATAGGTACACCACAGACTACCTACAGTATTTGTCTGTCCTTCCCCTTTTTAATCCATCCAAAGGTTGTCTTTAAAAGATCGCTTTTAGCGATAAGACCGCCCATTGTGTCACCCTATGTACAGTTTCTATTTTTATGTCTGTAATTTATTTGGTGTACATAATAAAGAGTATTTCTATTCTATTCTATTCTATTCTATTCTGTTTTGAACATGTATTCATTATCCACCGCTAGCGCCGGTAAACGGGCCACTCACTCACTAGTTGCTGCGCAATAGTCCCTGGTCTGTGCGAACGTTAACCAGGTGTCCAGGTATTACCCATAATCAGCCTATAATGTTCCCACTGTTGGCATACACACATGCCTCCTCTCTGAGTGAGAGTGGACCGTAACCCACCACGCGGGCCCAGTACGGATTGGTGAAGGTCACGTCCCCGAACTTTTAGTGGTTCTAGAACAGTCAGTGGTGATGAAATAATTTGCCCAAAGTAAAGTGCCTGTCTGGGTTCCAACCTACTATTCGTAAGTCGCTGCCGTTCCACCACTGCTCTCTATGTCTTACCCGTTCACAATTAAAAGTGGTCCGGCCTGCCGAGCTAATTGTGCGGACATACCTATATACTGCGAACATATGCCTGGCGCCTGGCGGTCACTGGTGGTCGATGGAACAGCTGGCCTGGCGATAGTCCCGTCAGGACAGCGGCGTCACGTTAAGGCACAATTTTATGTTGGACAATAGGTTGAAATGTTGGATCAAATTGAATTGTAGGTACCTACAAACACTAGGTTGTTTAGTTTAATGTTTTCCAAGGTGAGCCGAAGTTTTGCAACGGTTCCTAAAGGTCAGTAGTAAGTCTTGTTTGGAACCTATGCGTACATTTACAAATAGTTGGTGCTGATACTATTTATAAGAAAAAGCTTTTTTCCGAAATTAAAGTTGTTGTTTCCGAAATTAAAATTAAAGTTGCAATATCAGTGACAGAAAGCTTTTGAACACATCTGCCTACCCCTTTAAAGGGTACACGCGTGATGGTATATTGTGTGATTGCGTAAACAATGCATACATTGCTATAGCAGCAATCGCGGTGGATTTGCTGGCATTTACTGAGAGTTCCGTTGTCTGTCTCCGAAAGTCATCATCAGATTTTTACGAAATTGAAATGGGACCATTTCAGAATAATCTTCTTTCGAACAAAAAAAAATTATTTCTTAATTTTGAGTTTATTTCTTTTTGAAGTCGGTTTAATTTTTTTAAATTACTTTTTTTTATTTTCATCTTTTTAGTTTACAAATGTAAAAGATATCGCAAACGATTTAGTTCTTGGTACGTGTTTTTTACGATTTGTCACTTCGAATTATTTTTAACCATAATAATGGTTGTATATATTTTTGTAATCACTTTTAAAACGCTTTATTTTGATACCCCATTCGGTAGGTTTCGAGAAAAAATTTTTTTTTTAAGACAATACGGCGCCAAAAATCGGCCATTTTTTTTTTCAATTTTGATATACCCAGTGTCACTCTCACAATTAAGACGAATCTAACGGCGCCTCTCAAGCTGAAATCGATCAAGCCGTTTAGGCTACAGAGCGTGCCAAAGAAATATAGGTACATACATGCACTCGAAAAACATAACCCTCCTTCTGGCGCAGTCGGATAAAAAAAAATAGAAACATCCGAATTGAGAACCTCCTCCTTTTTAGAAGTCGGTTAAAAAACTATAGTAACACCGACCGACCCATGTTTGCAAATAAATAAATGATTGATTGATTGACGACGACCTAAGCATTTAGATACAAGCAATTTAATCAATTTTATTTTGAGTTGGAGTGTACGTAATGATGAGGCACTCTGAAAAAAAAAAGGGCACTGGGATTACAAAGACACTCCCAAGATCACTTGACCATGACCTCAAAGGTCACTCGACCTTGACGTCCAAGGTATTGTGAAGCATGACGGGTCTTCACATTTATAAATGAAAGAGTTATAGACTTTTAACTCTTTATATTGTATAAATAATCTTACTCAACAATTATATTATAAAAATTACTTCTTTTCTATTCAACGGTCATATTTGATCTTCCTGACATAACGTCTTAACTTTTTAATCTACACCCAATAATAAATATTAACAGCCAGTGCTACTTTGAGGTTGGCATACATAACAAGTCTCTACACGAGCTACATCCCCATTGAATAAAAGTAGTAGCATAGCTCCATCACTATGCAAGGCTTTTATTCACAAGATTAAAAAATTTAGACGTTTTCCTACCTATTACTAATCCTAAAAGAAAAAATTACCTAACGCCCGAAGTTAACACGGTGAGGTCCATCTCATTCCTTGAGAAGGGCTCAAGTCAGGACAAACGAAACGCTTAACTAACACTCCGTTAAGTGCTAGGTAAGTTTCTAATATGCACCAGCACAAACTAACGTTGCCTTGCTTGAACCTCGCGCCTAAACAGGCGAAAAAGATGCGACTTGGCCTCCTTCGATAATAAATGATGTGAAAGTTCACATCAGCCTGGATGAGGCTTACCGAATTAAATGAACTTAACTTCAGACCCTTTTACCCCATCGGACGGTATGAGCCAGAGGGAGAGAAAGTTTATGAGGCCACCCAACTAGCACAAACTGGTTGCTGAAGAGCTTTAGAGCTAGGGCTTGTAAATATTCGAAGTTTTTAGATATTCGAATATTCGATGTTTTTACAGGCAGTATTCGAATTATTCGAATATTTATTCGAATATTAGCTTTTTCCTTCGAAACCAAGTTAAAACCTTGAAGGGACAACATGCATAAACAATTAATACACAAGTTTCAGTTGAGTATTTTTATTATATAAAATTGAATCACCTTTAACCTCTCAGGTGTCGCGGTTAGAGCATGGACTATTGGAACATTCGGAACCTTTTTCCAATACCGGTTTTGTTTCGATATTAAATTTTTGAATACCGATATTTCGGTATTTTAATATTTTTCCGATTAATGGCAAAAAAAGACCAATTTAGTTTTAACGTTGTTTGGGTCCAAATATTAGAAATAAGAGACTAGTGCAAAGTAAATCAACGACATTTATCATTAAAACCGGCCAAGTGCGCGTTGGGTTCTGTTGTTCTTTAGTCTGAATATATATATTTTTTCTTTTTTTTTTTCATATTTTGTTTTTCAATGCAAGTCTTTACCCGTTATAAACAAGCAACTACTTTATCTTAGTGACTTTAAAGGATTAATGCTAAGGATTTTGTATTTGGTACAAAATTATTTAATACCCAAGTTCAACGTCTATTACTGCTAAACTAATAAAGTTATCATAACCGCTATAGTTTTCCTTTAAAGTTCATGAAATGCACTATCATCTTGAATTTTTACAGATTTTTCAAGCCAGCAGTTTAGCTTTTAGAGGGGGGGGGACGCCCTACGGGAACAAAAATTTGCACTTTAAAGTTTAATATTTCGTAAACGGAGCATTAAATCAAAAAATTATATTAGCAACCCCCAAGTCATTTTAGAAGACCTATTCAACGATACCCCACACGATGGGGTAGACGACGAATGAAATATTCATCCCCACTTCACATGTAGGGGAGCTACCCTAAAAAAAAATATTTCCCAAAATTTTATTTTACCACTCGGCGTAATTGATATACGCACTCCTACAAAGTTACAGCTTTCTAGTACTAACGGTTTCTTAGCAAAACCTCGGACAGACAGACGGACATGACGAAACTATAAGGGTTCCTTGTAGGAACTACGGAACCCTAAAAATCTTTTATTGCAATCTTATATAATAATAAGAATTTAAAAAGTATGAAACACAAAAAGAAAACTATTTCTGAACATACCTACTCTGCTATGTAATAAAATTAAAAAAAATCAACACAAGTTAAAATAAGTAATTGAGTAACATAAAATGTGGGTAAATATTACAATAAACACAAAGAACTGGATATTAAATTAGTGGGGTGCCTACACAGTCATCTTATGGTTTCAAGACGAAGGCTACGGCAATTCACGAGATCGCGATTGTTGAAATATGGAACGTAAGTAGCAGAGGGAATCCAAGGTATTGTCTTTGAGAGACGACCTTATTTAATTGCACGTATATACCGCAGACTAGAACGCTCTTTCAGACTCTACACTCGTGGGGGGTATCTATACATTGTCCCGAACACGCACACAACAAAATATTCATAATCAGTTAGAAAGTGAGAAAGAAAGAATTGCTGGAGTAGGTACGGCATGAAGAGACAGATTAAAAAGAGCGCAACGGACGTTTGAATTCTGATCGACTTCGACATTCTCTGAACAGAATGTTGATATCATCTGAATAATCGGATGTGTCTCAAGATATAGCCGTAGGGCATGGCGACCTTCCTTCGGTTGATAAGGAACGGAGTGCATTTACGTATTCCGCAATCGGAGGTATGGTTAAAAATTGTACTTTTTGTGAAGCTGTTAAATGGCAAAAAGAAACAAACGGTATGTGTTGCTCAGGTGGGAAAGTACATATTGAAATATTACAAAATCCTCCAGAAATATTAAGATCACTGCTAATCGGTGGGTGACCATCCACAGTCAAAACATTTCTTGGACAACATACGTTCGTACAATAATACCTTTCAAATGACATCTTTTGTTGCGAAACAGATTTCAGAAGGCCCATTTATGCCAACATTCAAAGTGCAAGGCCAAGTTTACCACCTTATTGGTTCATTATTGCCTGAAAATGACGTCTCGAATCGTCTCGCGCATCACGCTGTTTTCCAGTCCCCGGGCTCTTAGAATTCGACATCAGATGTTTCAGATCTTCGATTTTGATGACCCCGTTGTCGCTGGCGTAAGCAACAGGATCCGCGTACGAAGTCGCGGGCAGAAGCTAGTCGTCAGTAAATGTCTGTACGCCATGTCTAAATAGAACCCGCGGTTACCACCATTTTCAAACCATTTCAATTTGAATTAACTTATGCTTATCGTTTTCACCATAGCCACCAACTCTGTTAGCTTCATCTTCTGTTTCATTTCTATTACGCATATTTGTATTTTTCTCCTTCAATGACTTTTCAATTTCTTTATTTAGTTCTTTCGCAAAATCAACGCTTTCCACACACGCTCCGGCACTGTGTGTGTACGTGTGAAGCGCGGTCTGTAGGTAACAACTTGTTAGACAGACGTAGTTCGTATTTTCAAACTTAACTAAAAATTATTCGAATATAACATCAGTCAATATTCGAATAGCAAAAATGATCGAATATTTGCATTATTCGAATTTTCGAATTACAAGCCCTATTTGGAGCTAATCCGATTATTCCCAAAGGCGCCAAGCTCAAGCGCCAGAGAGTGCACTGCAGACCTTATGCAGCTGCTTTGGAGCCAAAGGGGCACAACTTTTTGCAATCTATAGTTCCATTAGAACTTCATAATAGTGGCATAAAAGCGCTACAGGAGCTGCAACTAATAATTAACACCACACTAAAGCTCTTGTGGCGCTTATTGAATGAATGACAGATATAACTGAACGAATAAAGGATTACTGATCATTCACCTTGTCTCTCATTTATTAAATACATCTGTTGTTCCTGAGTCAGACATTACTGAATACAAATAAATAATAAGTGAAGTGAAGGTAAGTGTTTTTGAGATATATTTTGTATTATATGCAAGTGGCTACAAACGCAGATCAGTTTATCGTGCATATAGTTGATATTATTGGAGTATTTTTAACGCGCCTCAATAATTACCTCAGAATATCGTAACATATGTAAAATATTATTATATAAATATTATTATATCACATACTACACGATATTGAAATTACATACTTGACTACATTTGTATTTAGTAAGTTGCTGGTTCTATGTTTAGTTATATTTTACTACAAATTGCGATATAAACCTATAAATTTCTCAAGTCATGATAAATAATTGTCTTGTAAACATGTCGTCTATGAGAAGCAGCTTTAGCTTGCAACTTCAACCTTAATACTTCCTCTCTGCGCGTCAAAGCGCTAAGTTTCTCTCTTCTGAAGGTCCAAGTAATACCTGTACCACTAATGCAGTTCAAGTCTTTACAATCACTTTTATTTCGTACTTACTGCAGATATCGAACCACATTAATGGTTATTTGTTTAGAGATCCGTAGAACTCGTTGAAAACCCTAAAATACGATGATCATTTGTAGCTGCTTCTATACTTTCGATCTTTCAATTGTTTAACACTTACTATGTCTTACCATGTTTTCAGAATGCCTTTCAAAATAATTCAAAATTATAATGAACAACAAAATAAACAAGAACTTTGCATCTGTCCATCTAAGTGGGAAAAACATGGAGTGTTACACTGGCCGAACAAAAACACTGATTATATAGAGGTGGTATAACTAATAAGACTGAAATATATTGCCATACGTAGATTAATTTATATTGCTACTTTAGACTTATCCTAGTTTGACAGGCCTGTTGGCGTAGTTGGTAGTGCGTCTGTGTGTGTGAAATGTCCCGAATATTTATTTTTATTATTAATAAACGTGTTGACTATGTCTATTATGTAAGTAAGGGCCAATTTTCCAAAGAAACATTTTGTTTTTGATTCAAATATTTGGTCTGTTTCGATTCACCATGTCAGACACATGAAGAGAATGAGACAAAAGACACAATGTTGTGCAAATATTGTTTATACTGTTGTTATTTTAGAATTTACCTAGTTTAATTATTTGAATAATGTCAATTATGGGCCAATTTGCCAATAAAACAAGTTGATTTTATCTCAAATATTTTTTTTATTTCATTTCAAGAGGCGAAGTGTTAAGATTTTCTTGCAAGGTATTCAAATTTAAAGTCGATTTTTGTTATTATAACCATTAACTTATATTATCTTTACCATTACATATATTCATTATATTCAGAATAATGAACAACAGAAACGTACTATATTGTGATAACGGGTTATAACTACGGAACCCTACACTGTGCGTGGGCCGACACGCACTTGGCCGGTTTTTAACCGACTTCAAAAAAAGGAGGAGGTTTCTCAATTCGACCGTATATTTTTTTTTTTTTTTTTTTATGTGTGTTCGCGGATAACTTCGTCGTTTATGAACCAATTTTGATTATTCTTTTTTTGTTGGAAAGGAGATATGCCAAGGGTGGTACCATGATAAGGAAACCAGGATCTGATGATGGCATCCCAGTGAAACCGAGGGGAACATTCGAAAATCGTAGGAGCGACTAGTGCGTTTGTTAATTTTTTCGTTAAGTATTTTAAAGCACTACAATTTAATGAAGGCCTGAAGTCGATCTGATGAAGGAGCCGAAAGACAGTCGAGGGGTCTCCTCAACGATTTACAGCAGTTACCTTGTGTTTGGGCTTGATTAATTTGTATTGATGTGAACTTTACACCTAGATGGGTTGTGACTGTCATTAGGGGTCTGATGATGAAGACGAAGGACAGTTAAGGGAACTCCTCAACAGTTTACAGTAGCTACCTTGTGTTTGGAATTAATTAATTTATATTTATGAGAACTGTAATGGCAAAGGAAAAACTTTGCACCCATATGGGTTATAAGTGCCATTACAGGTCTGATGATGGAGACCATAGACAGTCGAGGGAATTCCTCAACGATTTACAGCAGTTACCTTTTGTTGGGCTTACTTCATACGGTTCAATACGCCAAAATGTTCAGGTCGTACAAAAATAATACCTACCTAATTAAGATTGTAGTTTTACATAGGACGACCACTACCTACTAGTCATGCTGATGCGTCAATTTGAAACCGAATTTAAGTTGCGTAATCGCGTCATTTTTCGTCGTGTGGCCTACTCAATAATTAAAGTAACTTGAGCATTTGCTCTCGGAAATCATCATTTGGTAAAGTGGAGCTGATGATGAAGACCACAGATGGCCATCGGAACTACTCAATGACAAATATTTCACGGGTTGCGATTCGATTACTTTAATATGGTTGCTAAGCAATTTATGCTCGTTACAATGCGTATGGTGAAGTGGAGCTGATGGTGACTTCTCAATCAGCTCCAGTTCTCCTGGTTCTTACTAGGAGAACTCCTCAACAATTAACGTCCCTGCATCGGGAAAAGCAATATTTTGTAAAAGGTGATGATCCGTTGATATTAGGCTATTGTAACTTAAATAAATTACAAACTGACCCACTAAAAAGTGAAAAATAAAAACTTTTACAAAAAAAACAACCGACTTCCAAAAAACACTATAAAGTTAAAAATAACTTTAATTTCGGAAGTCGGTGGCAAAAAACTAAAATACAAATCCAAAGACACCGACTTCCGAAATTAAAGTTATTTTTAACTTTATAGTGTTTTTTGGAAGTCGGTTGTTTTTTTTGTAAAAGTTTTAATTTCTGCATATTCTGATAAACTTTCCGTACTTTCTTGCGATATCCACCAGTTCTTTGTTTGAACTTCCATGCTTTCAGATCCATATTTCTCTAAAACTGGCTTAAATATTTTATTAAATATGATTTCTCCAATAAAAATAGCAGAATGTATCCAAATGAGTAGGCAATGTCCATTACTCTCCTGCTTCTATTGTGAAGCCTAGTAAAACAAATCACTTCTGCAATGAAACTTTCAGTGGCAGAACAGTGATAAATATATCTTATAAACAGTTCCGTTAAAAAGTTTGCAATTAAAGTCTTTATGCAGTTCTGAAGCGTACAGCAGCGGCAATAGAAGCTTTTTAGCAGCTTTAACGTACATATTTTAACTCTCTTTTAAAGGTATAGACGGCAAATGGGTTGTAAAATGAATTCTTATAAAACCTAGAGTGGCATTTGGTTCAGTTTCTGCTACCCCTAGTGATATTTACAGCTATGAGCAGTTACGGAAGCAATAGTAGAACTTAAAACCACTTTCTGAACCCCTAAAGCGCTGCTGTACAGCTAAAAGTTGCAAAATAGGCTGCTATTGCCACTAGTGTGCTAGTTGGGCAGTGTTCAAAAACTAACAAGTGACTGAACTCCAGTGGTTATATTCAAAAAGATACTCCGTGTTTATAATAACTGCACTATTTATAAAAACTGTGGGTGCTCCAACCCAAGCTGAACCAGCTGTGTCAACTCAACACACTTTGCAAAGGCTATGCCCCGTTAGCAAAGTTGGTATCAACTTAAGCTGATAGTCCACCACTATGTGAAGCTTGACGGGTCTTCACATTTATAAATGAAAGAGTTATAGACTTTTATCTCTTTATATTGTTTAGATAATCTGACTCAACAATTATATTATAAAAATTATTTCTTTTCTATTCAACGGTCATATTTGATCTTCCTGACATAACTTCTTAACTTTTTAATCTACACCCAATAATAAATATTAACAGCCAGTGCTACTTTGAGGTTGGCATACATAACAAGTCTCTACAGTATCATGACCTCCAGGATCACTTGACTTCAGAATCACTTGTCATTGACCCTAAGGTACTTGACCTTGGTCAACAACCATGAATATATTTATTTATTAAAACTTTATGCACAAGTAACTATACAATTGGGAATTTTCTACCAGTCTACTGTCTACCTTAGGGTGGTAAATATAACCTGTTCCTGCTTCTGAGAAACGCGGATCTTGACTATCTGAGTTTTGACCTTGACATCAAGGTCAATGCCCATGAGGTGGCCCATGGTGTTCCCTCACCCTACTACTCCCACATCCCACCGGGTCCCAAAGGCTTGATTAGGCGATGGTTTTTGATGAAATGCTAATATTTTTTTCATATTGCCCCGTTTCGTATCCACTGACCTTATTTTGTCCTTACTTAGATCTATAAATCCGTCAAGATTAGATTCACAATATTTTTAATTTTGAGAATCAATAAGTTAATTTTGATTCATAATTATTTGCAAGAACACTCGCGGTCACTCCACCGCCGTTATACAATTTTTGTATTTTTACCGCCTTCAAAAAAACGAGTTATCAATTCGACACGCATGTACGAGTATGTAATAGTATTGGAATTGCATTATATTCTCATATGACAATCTATTAGCGCTTCCAAACAAATATACAAAATTTTATAGACGTATGTATGTATGTTTGTACACGCATTTCTCCGCAACTATTAATCGGATCGTGACCATTTTTTTAGGGCTTACATTTACTTCACCTTAGGGAACAGTGCAAGTTTCATCAAAATCGATTCAAGTAATAAGTAATTTTCAAGATATAGACTAACTAATACGTGTAAGTGTAACGGCCTGGCTTATTGATACGAGCTACGGGTGTAGTGTCAAAGGGAAAACATCTCAAAACCTTGGTCAAATTGTAGTACAATATTTACAACAAAACTATTAGGTACACAGGACCTACTTATTACAAACAAATATTCCAGTTTTTACTTAAAACTAAAAACTACGAAATAAAAAGTAGACACCGACTTCCGAAATTAAAGTTATTTCATAATTTTGAGTTCATTTCTTTTTGAAGTCGGTTTAATTTTTTTTTTTTTTTATTACAATAAAAACGAATTAAAAAATCTACTTTGAGTAAACTTTGAAATGATAATTCTCTAAGTTTTAAAGTAAATTCCATTGAATAACTCTTAACCGTGATGTCGAAAAAAGAAAAAAAATCATTTTTACAAAAAAAAACAACCGACCTCCAAAAAACACTAGGTATAAAGTGAAAAATAACTTTAATTTCGGAAGTCGGTGTCTTTGGATTTGTATTTTAGTTTTTTGCCACCGACTTCCGAAATTAAAGTTATTTTTCACTTTATAGTGTTTTTTGGAAGTCGGTTGTTTTTTTTGTAAAAATGTTTTTATTTTTCACTTTTTAGTGGGTCAGTTTGTAATTTATTTAAGTTACAATACAAACACCTTTTACAAAATATTGCTTTTCCTGATGCAGGGACGTTAATTGTTGAGGAGTTCTCCTAGTAAGAACCAGGAGAACTGGAGCTGATTGAGAAGTCACCATCAGCTCCACTTCACCATACGCATTGTAACGATCATAAATTGCTTAGCAACCATATTAAAGTAATCGAATCGCAAAGTTCACATCAATACAAATTAATCAAGCCCAAACAAGGTAACTGCTATAAATCGTTGAAGAGGCCCCTCAACTGTCTTTCGGCTCCATCATCAGATCGACTCCAGGCCTTTATTAAATTGTAGTGCTTTACAATACTTAATGAAAAAATTAACAAACGCACTAGTCGCTCCTACGATTTTCGAATGTTCCCCTCAATTTCACTGGGATGCCATCATCAGATCCTGGTTTCCTTATCATGGGACCACCCTGGGCATATCTCCTTTCCAACAAAAAAAGAATAATCAAAATCGGTTCATAAACGACGAAGTTATACGCGAACACACATAAAAAAATATATATATAATACGGTCGAATTGAGAAACCTCCTCCTTTTTTGAAGTCGGTTAAAGATAGATATATAACTTTGCTATTTTTTTGTATCGATAATTTTTTTTATCTATATTGTGTAATTTTACTATTTTGTTGAGGCTTTCTTTACCTGTTGTTTCCAGATAAACTGTGATTTTTACCGACTTCACAAAAAGGAGGAGGTACTATGTTCGGATGTTTTTTTAATTATGTCGTCAACCGCTTCTGCCTGACAACGTTCCGCGACTTCAGTGTCGTCAGTGATTAGATAATTAACGGATCTTAATCTCTCCAGTCACTGTTGTTATCTGTGCGCTTTTGGCCCTGGCCGTCTGCAGCTGTCCTGTTAGCACCCAGCTAGCTATCTGGACGCGTCTGGCGCTGGCCGTCTGCACCGGTCTTGTTGGCACCCAGCTAGCTATATGGGCGCGTCTGGCGCTGGCCGTTGCACCCGTCCTGTTAGCACCCAGCTAGCTATCTGTTCGCGTCTGGCGCTGGCCGTCTGCACCCGTCCTGTTAGCACCCAGCTAGTTATCTGGGCGCTCCTAGCGCTGACCTTCTGCACCCGTCCTGTAAGCAAGCACCCAGCTAGCTGTCTGGCGCTGGCCGTCTGCACCCGTCCTGTTAGCACCCAGCCAGCTGTCTTGTACTGGTTAGTAGTTACATCACTCGCAAGTCCTTAGTACATAGCAAGTGTTTGTTAGTGTCTGCGTAACTATCACCATGCAAATAGAGACTGATGACGATGACAATTTATACTTTTTGTCATAATCATATTTTTTATTGCCTAGTATTTAATTTTTTTACAAAAATGATCTTGTTTTTGCCTACTGTTAATACTGACTACCTAGCTATTACCTACCTACTTGAGTGTGTCTTTACATTTAAAAGGTACGGTCATACATAAGGCATAATATGTTTGTACTGTAGGTACCTACTTAACCGCAGTGCAAATTCCTCCCGGTATAAAGAACTCTTGTTATTAGAGTCTGACTGAATTTCGTTTTTTTTATATACTTATACCTATAAACTATATACTACTTATTACAGACTTCACAAAAAGGAGGAGGTACTATGTTCGGGTGTTTTTTTTTTTGTATGTTTGTTCATCGAATACTCCGCCAATTGTCGACGGATTTTCAAAATTCTTTTTTTTTTTCGAAAGTAGATAGTTCTGAGGTGGTCCCATTGTCACCAAGTTAGGATCTGATGATGGGATCTTAGAGAAATCGAGGGCAACCCTCAAATTTTATAGGCTTACTTATTGTTTTTCGCATATTTTATGAAGTATCTTGTGTATTTATGTACGGTTGTCACCATCTCAGGTAGCTGGGCTGATGATGGAAGGTACAACTCCTTAACAGTAAGACGTTACTCGAACAGGCAAGGACTGTTTTAGTAAATTGTTTTGACGTTTGATAGGGCATTTGCCACATTTGGTCTCATGATCATCAAGTCATGACCTGATGCTGCAGTCAGGATAGTCTGCAGAGTACCTAACTCCTCGACAACTAACAGCAGATATATCGTGTTTAGGCTCATTGAAAAGGGCTCGATGTGTGGATAAACGTACTGTTACTGAGGAACACCGAAGACCTGATGCTGAAGCCAGGAGCATCAGAAAAAGTACAAACCTTGAAATTACAGCACCGTAGTCGTGTTTGGGCTCATTTTAAACAGGACTAATTTTATGTTCAATGCAATGTTGACATAAGTCTGACCTGATGCTGCAGCCAGGATTATCAGCATCTAATCTAAAAACTAATAAAAGAAGAACTCCTCAACAATTAACGTCCCTGCATCGAGAAAAGGAATATTTTATAAAAAGGCGATGGGCAAGTTGACATTAGGCTATTGTAAATAAAAAGCGAGAAATAAAAACTTTTTAACAAAAAAAAAACCGACTTCCAAAAAAATCACTACAAACTGAAAAATAACTTTAATTTCGGAAGTCGGTGGCAAAAACTAAAATACTGATCCCTAAGACACCGACTTCCGAAATTAAAGTTATTTTTCAGTTTGTAGTGATTTTTTTGGAAGTCGATTTTTTTTTTGTTAAAAAGTTTTTTCGTTTTTGTTTGCGGCTTTCGGCAATTTTCAGCAGAAATGTCCATTTTCGGCCGAATATGGATATTTCTGTAATACCTTGTAATACCTTCGGCAGTGGCCGATGAAATTAAGTTCAAAATAATATTTTTTTCAGAGAAAATCCACCGGTACAACAAATAAAATCACAATAACTGAGAAAGTTCTTCTACTCGCTTATAACATTAGATTAATTAAGCCTTGAGCAAAGCGTATCTACTTACATGTGTAACATAGGTACTTATCTAATAAGTAAAATATTGGAAGACTACGTCTTTAACGTCTGAAAATAAAATTGGGTAAGTAGGTATAATAGAAGAACGGAGAAGAAGCTGGAAATTTTACATATAATCTCTTCTCCATACGAGTACCTTCAGCGATCTATGAATAAAACTACTAATTTGAGGTAAACTTTTCACAATAAAATAATGGAAACAAACTGAAAATATCAAAATTCAAATAATTTAAGTAATGTAGCCATGTAGGTAATATGGGTAGGTAATTTTAATTTGTAGCATCGATAAACTAAACCATAGACAATATGAGCAGCCATTGTTGATAAGTTCTGGAATTTTGAAAAAAAAAAATTACAATAAGCAGTTGTTAAAGAGCATTCAATGTTTTCCAGTAACACACATAGTTCTTTTGTTGAAGCCTTCCGTTACTTTCCGTCTGCGTATTGAAGCACTCGACCGGTCAACCGACTACAATATTGGGAAACTTGTAGCTTTATTAATATAGGCCTTGTGTACATCGGTCCCCTCGCAGCCAGTTGATCTGTTGTAGTGCGGCGCCCCCTCCCCTGCATCAGCCAAGTATGGCGATCGATTGCAACGGCGGAGGATTCAATATATCCAGATGTAAAAATATTTGGAGGCGTAGGTGTAGCCGTGAAGGTTAAAATTAACTAGGAATCAATACAGGCAACAGTGATCTCCACGCCTACAGATGTTCACACATGAAAAATCTGCACCATATCTGATCTGTGTATGTGTGCGTGAAAATCTGTCCCACACTTATATTTATACTTTCGCAGATGAAAGTCAATAATAATTTGATATCTAAAGCCTTGTTGTAGGTAATGGTTTTACATGAATGAAATGAAGTTCCTTTGCGAAGTACATGTTAACATCCCATACTTATTGGCAAAACAATTCACTTCATTATGGAAAAAATAGAATGAACTAATGAATAGAGAAATATTTTAAAATAGATCTCACAAGCAGCATAATAAGTCCCTACGACAAGAATATTTATGCAAAAAAACGTAGCAATACGACAAACACAGGCGTGATGAATAATGTTCATTTGTTCGTTCCGCTCAAGGACTTCACTAAACATTTTTCACTTAAAAAATTTTTTAGGGTTCCGTACCTCCAAAGGAAAAACGGAACCCTTATAAGATCACTTCGTTGTCCGTCTGTCAAGACCCTTTTCTCAGGAACGCGTGGAGTTATCAAGTTGAAATTAATATCAAATACTCAGGGCTGCAATGATCCCTTGAAGCAGTGAAAAAATCAAACTTCTGAGTCAACACAATCAAAAGATACGGGCGTTTATGTTCCGTTTATGCCACATATTTTGACACTCGCAAGGGAATTAAAACCTATAGGATACTTCCCGTTGACCTAAAATCATGAAAGGCAAGAAAGCACAAGTAAATTAAACAATCTGAAAACCGTAAATTTGTAGTTACACCACGTTACACCTACAAAGTAAGGAACCCTCGGTGCGCGACTCTGACTTGCACTTGACCGTTTTTTGAGCACAACTTCAGTCGCTCTATAGGCATATAAATATGTAGGAACAATCTGAATTATTGTAAGCGCGTCCCATGAATCTAGAAGGATTACCGATACCGTATATCCACGTCACTCGAGTTGTTGACGGCACGCGGCAGTCGTATGTTGGAATAACTTGGCTAGCTACGTATGCGTCAAGCGTGACGTCGTCGTTAGCGACCAGTGCCCTGTGAAATGCAGGTCAATTTATTCATTTTTACCCGCTTGCAGGTTAAAGGTACCGATTGATAGGCTCCCTGATCCAACGTTCTGTGTCTACATCCATAGTCATGCTAGTAGAAAGAAGAATAAGTAGAAGTTTCGGTTTATATGTGCGGAAACCAATAATTATATAATATATATTATATTATTAATTGGGTGGCAATCTAATCGAAACAGCAACAGAAGTTTGCACCGACTCACCGATCTAGATCTAGACTATTGAAAGTGACCAGTTGTCAATATCTGTATCTTGAAAACTAAAAACGCGGGGTAAATAATGTCACGATAAAGCTATTGGAAAATCTGGACGGAAAAACGCGCTGAAATTCTCGCCCGTTTTTTCGCCAGTCAACAAGTAAGCAACGTCGGGGCTTACATGACATAAAGCGCGCTCACTGTCGGACTGCGTAGAAAGAAAGAGAAGCGCAATGACACAACCCTGGTAATTTATTCAAAATAAAAAATCTATTGTTTGGACTAAAAAATTAAAACACTGGTGTTTTAGTATGTTGCTTGTAGAATAATCTGACAAAAAAACAGAATGATTGTATGTACCTATATTAGTATGGTTTTTATTGTAAAAACAAAGTTTTTAGAGGTATCTTCATGATATTTTCCTATCGTATCAAATTAGTTGTATTATGTTTTCAACACACTCAAACTCAAACTCAAATCATTTATTTCAATTAAACCTTGTACAGGCACTTTTGAATTGTCAAAATTAAATAGTCTGTCAGTTAGTCAGAAAGTTGAAGCTAGTTGCCCATTCCAAAGCGTAGATCTCTATGGAGAAGAACGGGCAAGAAACTCCATGGACACTCTTTTAAATCAAGATATTACAAAATTCTGGGTACATTATTCTTGTTGCTTCTATATGTGAGAACAATGTAAAAAAGACAGAAATGAAGAAACAATTCAAGACATAAGATTAAATATAAGCCTTGGCAGTTAAGAGATGACCAGTCTCAACCGACGGCGCCCGTTCACGAACATGACGCGTGGATCAGCACCATCCAGCTCAACCATTTTGTAGGGAACCGAATGATCCAACACACGCGCCACCATCGGTGAGACATTTAAGTGAGCATGACACGTTCTCAACTGCCATGCTCTTTCAAGTCAACATCAAAAAATCATAATAAACGGAAACATGGTTCTTACATTTACAAAATAAAAAAAAATGTTTCTAAATTATACAAAACTACAGTTTGCAATTTATTTAAGAGGTAAATAGAATTTTATTACCTACCAAACAGGAAGAGATATTTAATATTGAAGTATTCAACAATTAAAACTTGATTGAATAAATTAAAAAAGTTATGTTCGTAATGTCAGAAACACAAAAAAAGAAAAAGGGAAGCACCTCTTCCAAATATTGAAACTACTACCTAGCATATATCCTGAATAATATCTTATTATTTTTCTGATTTTGTTTACTGTAGTCGATCATATACATACCTACTTTATTGTTTCTAAAACTTGCGTTTTTTGCGTAAGTCGTTTTTTTACTGGGGGCCTAAAAAGGCCACTTTGGCAGAATCATAAAAGGATAACATAATGGACAGTTAATCGTATCAAATCCCATTGGTGAAGCTTTTTTCAGTTATATTTTTTTGTCTGTGCTAAAATACCAATCAATCCGATCCAATCCCAATTTATCTGATTAAACCTACGTAGTGCAGCGAAAAAAAGAAAAACACGGACTGTCTTCGCCATATTACGATTCATAATTTTATCCTTTTATGATTCTCCAAAGTGGCCTTTTTATTCCCCCAGTAAGCCCCTTAAATGCAAAACGAACTATAACACGAGTGGCTACAACTGTTTTGTTTTCACTTGCACAGGGGATCGGTACAGACCTATGGTTTTTATCCACTCCAAACGCTCTCGTTAAACTTGGCGCGGCAAGTTAACGAGTTTAATCGCCCGTTAACGAGCGAGGCGGATCGCATGCCGGCTGCAGGATTAATCCCGTCCAAAGCACGGCTATCACTCGCGAATACAATCAGGTAACAAAACAACATCACCGAGTACTGCTTTCATGAGTCTTTATTATCATGTTTCTGGGATTCGGAACTATCAATAGGTACTTACATACCTACCTAGGTCCAAAGGTTTTCCCTAAAGGTTCATTCGAAAACCAGCGTCAGACAGCATCTGTCTGGCATTAATGCTGAAATGAACCTTTTTGGCGCAGCCGTGAGGCACACACTATTGTTGTTGTAACATAGTTTTTTATTTTTTATCTTGTTAATTTTGTATTTTGTGTTTCACGAACTGTGTCCAAATAAACTTTTTTTCTTTCTTTCTTTCTTTCAAAGAGATTTAAGATAAGTACATAATAGGTCCTATCACATTAGGTGGTGGACGTTTCATGTTATTCCGTTGGTATTTTTTTTCCTAATTCTCTTAGCTGCAACGATGAATGGATTTTGTGAAAGATTATAAATGTTTAGAAAGGTGACGACTATAGAAAAAGACATGTTGCGACGACTCCAAATCTTATTTTCATCCGTCCCGACCTCGAGGTCGCACGAACCGTACTACCTTGCACCGTTTACTGTTGGAACCCTGTATGGTACCAAAACTTTTGCTTACTGCATTCTGAATATTTTTTATTGCCCACTGATATTTAGTATCTATGAATATATTTATTGTTGGCTTACCGATGCAGATCACATCCAGAGAGGTAGGTACAGCATATTATACTCTCCCGCATAAACATTGTGGTGAGTCACATAAACACTTATGTTATGTGGTTTTAATAAGTATATAATACATTAGCATGGTCCTGCGCCTGATCTCTCCGGTCGTCTCGGATTGCCGTCTCATCGAACTATGAGAGTGAGCGAAGAGAGCGTGCACCTGTGCCTGTGTCTGGGCACACACTAGTGCACTGCAATATCTCCCGCGTATCTGCTGAGACTGGTCGCCATGACCGAAATTCGGCCTGGAGGACTATATTGGTATATTACTGTAGTATAGTTATAGACTGCAGCTGACTTCATTTCTGCATATTTTAGGGTTCCGTACCTCAAAAGGAAAAACGACACCGTAATAAGATCATTTCGTTGTTCGTCTGTCTGTCCGTCTGTCAAGACCCTTTTTCTCAGGAACGCGTGGAGTTATCAAGTTGAAATTAATATCAAATACTCAGGGCTGCAATCCCTTGGAGCAGTGAAAACAATAACCTTCTAAGTCAACGCAATCAAAAGATACGGGCGTTTATGTTCTGTTTATGACGCATATTTTGAAATTCGCGGGGTGCGGCGATTAAAAAAAAGTGCGCTGAAAAATATAAAAAATAGGTATACCAGAAACTAGCGTTAAGTTTTATTAGTGGTTGTAATGGGAATCATATCACTAGGTTTTATTAGGTTTTTATTTATCCTTTTGATAGATTCTTATTTTGTAAATGTGAGGACTTTGTAAGCCTTGTAGACTTTAGATCTGTAGACCATTTTTTATTTTATCAAGTACCTGGTACTTGTTGACAGGCCTACGCTGTCCTCCCATGCCTACTGTAATTTGAAAATATTGTAAAAGCCAATTATTTTTAAAAAGAGTAACCGTGGAGTTTCTTGCCGGCTCTTCTCCATAGGAAACGACCAATTGGAACCATGCACCTAGCTTCTGACGTTTCATAAGTGCCCATGTAGGCTTATGTGAAATAAAATATTTTGATTTTGATTGATTATTTTACGTAAAACTATTTTTATTTTGAAGAAAATTTTAACGTTTGATCTACATTATTTGAAAATTGATTGATAAATAAGTATATTTTGTTTTTATATGAATGAGAAGTTAATAAATATTAAAGACTTAGTTGGTAACTTGGTATTATTATTTTTTTCTTCTTTTAGTGTACTTATGTAGTGTTGTGTATGTAAAATTATTGTGTAATATTGTGTGCAAATTCAGATACAAGTTACTTGTTTATGAATAAATGACTATGACTATTACTTATATATATACTTACTTAAGTTTTATTACTTGTGCCAAAAAATCCGGACAAATTAAATAGCCGGACAAAAGTCTAGAAGTCCTGACAAATCCGGACAAATTAAATAGCCGGACAAAAGTCTAGAAGTCCTGACAAATCCGGACGGATGGTAACTGTTAAGGGGCTTACAGGACCTTAACACAAAAAAACTTAAGTTTTAGAAACAATAAAAGTATATGATCGACTACAGTAAACAAAATCAGAAAAATATATATTATTCTTCAGGATATATGCTAGGTAGATCTAGATAGTGTGTTGAAAACATAATACAACTAATTGGATACGATAGAAAAAAATCATGAAAACACCTCTAAAAAATTTATTTTTACAATAAAAACCATACTCATGTATATGTATATAGGTACAATCATTCTGATTTTTTCTCAGATTATTCTACAAGCAACATACTAAAATAATAGTGTTTTAATTTTTTAGTCCAAACAATAGATTTTTTGTAATTAAATAATTGCTTCATATTTTGCAATAAATTACCAGCGTTGTGTCATCGCGTTTGTCTTTCTTTTTTATGCAGTCCGACAGTGACCGCGGTTTAGGTCATGTAAGCCCCTTAAGGACCTAACTAAGGGGGGCTTGAACTATAATGCAATGGACTGTAATTTAAAGGAATATATTCCACGGTCCATAATTCATGTCCATGTTTTTACAAACACGAATAGATTTGTACTAGACTTGGTACTTTTTTTTGCATTATCATCAAACATTTGATTCTACCGAGTTTTTGCGAACGATTTTTATCGATTGGTCATCAGTGTTTCTTGTAAACTAAAATACCCTACATACCTGTGATTACTCTCCTTTTAAATCTAAATATAATTATAAAACTCAAAGGTGACTGACTGACAAATATAGAGATCTATCAACGCACAGCCCAAACCACTGGAGGGATCGGGCTGAAATTTGGCATGCAGGTAGATGTTATGACGTAGGCATCCGCTAAGAAAGGATT
The DNA here is from genome assembly GCA_948474745.1 of Oligia latruncula. NCBI lineage: Eukaryota > Metazoa > Arthropoda > Insecta > Lepidoptera > Noctuidae > Oligia > Oligia latruncula. Next base: position 991,092 of record OX419683.1, on the reverse strand, counting down.
TTTCGAAATCCCACCTCTAAGAGGGTGAATGGGGGGAGGGTGAAATTTCACGCGAACGAAGTCGCGGGCGGAAGCTAGTTCGTTATAAATGCCATTATTATTAATATACATAATATAAGTAGGCCCGGTACTTTTCAGATGTTCAGTTATAGCAACAGAGGGCTGGAACACGCAACCGTAATAAATCGCGATGGTGCCGTACACATAATACTTATCATTATCTGCCTGCCTTTTCCCAACTATGTTGGGGTCGGCTTCCAGTCTAACCGGATGCAGCTGAATACCAGTATTTTACATGGAGCGACTGCCTATCTGACCTCCACAACCCAGTTACTGGGTAATACGATACCCCTTGGTAAGACTGGTTGTCAGACTTTCGGGCTTCTGACTACCCGTAACGACTGTCAAAGATCCACAAATGACAGCCGGGACCAACGGCTTAACGTGCTTTCCGAGGCACGGAGAGGTTTGATATGTAAAGATGGTCACCCATCCACGGACGTAGCGTAGCTTAACCTGATCAATCGACTCGTGCGGCTGTTATTACTTAGCCACAAGCCACAAGCCTCGGCTGTTATTACTTAGCGACAAGCCGTACACATAATATAAACCCCAATATTTATGCTCTCTATGGTTCATGTTTTTTAATATTTCATATTTTTACATTGTAGGCGCAATAATATATCCAAACACACATTTCACATCTAACTAAAGCCAGCGGGTGAACAGCCTGTGCCACGCAGACGCACTGACGCACTGTATACGGACAGTGAAACTGTAAGGTTTCTTTGTTTGGCCACAGAAACCAAAAAAGAGCTCAAGGTATACGAGTTTAAAAAATATTTGCTAGAAAGAGACGGGAATAGGGCAACCTGCAACTGAACTGACGCGACGTAACACCACAACTACGTAAGGAGACGATCAGTGCTACGTTAACTTTGAAAGTTGCTCCAAGTTTTGGTCAATTTTATTAAATTTCACTAATCGGTTTATTTAAATACCTTCTCTTAGGAACATAGATATATTTACATTTCTATGCTTAGGAAGATAGTTTCAGTATGTTGAATAGCTTTGTGTTATTAAGGCGAAAGCGCTAGGGTAGCCCGCGAAATTCATTTTTTTTTACGTTTTTTGCAATTTGCTGGTCAGTATTATGTTGTACGTTGATTAAAATGATGATTCGCGGCCGTAACAAATATGTATTTACAGAATTATAATCATTAAAGTCATCAACACAACTCTCTAAGACCAAGTAATCCCCAAGAATGACTATTTCTTGAAATCTTGACATTTGGGGATTACACTTAACAAGTTGTATTACTGATTGTAATGATTATAATTCTGTAAATACATATATGTTACGACAGCGAATCATATTTTAATCAACGTAGAACTTAATACTGACCAGCAAATCGCAAAAAACGTAAGAAAATTTGAATTTCGCGGGCTACCTTCCGACGTGTGTCCAGTGTCCATCACAGGACGGTGAGGTCGCCACTGTCGCCAGCTACTGAGCCCGGGTCTGTTGCAGGTGACGCCGGCGTCAGCAGCCGCGGAGCCGGCGCGTGCTCATGACGCGCTACCGACACATCAGGTAGGTACCTCTCCCCAGTGTCGTCCTTCCTCTACGGCTGCGTGTGACTGCCGCTTAGAGAATCGACGACCTGCCATTCACACTTCCTCTGTTTTGTGTACATTTCAGAATGTAGACTTCTGAACGTTACGTTACTTATTTATCTTCATTAATTAGCCGTAGAGTACTTTGTTTTGAATGCGGATTAGGACAAAATAGGAAAATTATAATTCAGGACTCAATTTAGCTCAAAACAAGATAAGTAAAAGCGTCTGCAGATACTTATATTATTAAGCGTGTGTCGACTATTTAACCGACTTCAAAAAAGGAGGAGGTTTCTCAATTCGACCGTATATATATTTTTTTAAATGTTTGTTCGCGGATATCTTCGTCGTTTATGAACCAATTTTGATTATTCTTTTTTTGTTGGAAAGGAGATATGCCAAAGGTGGTCCCATGATAAGGAAACCAGGATCTGATGATGGCATCCCAGTGAAATCGAGGGGAACATTCGAAAATCGTAGGAGCGACTAGTGCTTTTGTTAATGTTTTCATTAAGTATTTTAAAGCACTACAATTTAATGAAGGTCTGGAGTCGATCTGATGATGGAGCCGAAAGACAGTCGAGGGGAATCCTCAACGATTTACAGCAGTTACCTTGTGTTTGGGCTTGATTAATTTGTATTGATGTGAACTTTACACCTAGATGGGTTGTGACTGTCATTAGGGGTCTGATGATGAAGACGAAGGACAGTTAAGGGAACTCCTCAACAGTTTACAGTAGCTACCTTGTGTTTGGAATTAATTCATTTATATTGATGAGAACTGTAATGGCAAAGGAAACATTTAATGTGATAAATAAATAAAATAAATAAAAACTTTGCACCCATATGGGTTATAAGTGCCATTACAGGTCTTATGATGGAGACCATAGACAGTCGAGGGAATTCCTCAACGATTTACAGCAGTTACCTTTTTATCGACTTCACAAAAAGGAGGAGGTACTATGTTCGGGTGTTTGTATGTTTTTTTTTTTTTGTATGTCTGTTCATCGAATACTCCGCCAATTGTCGACGGATTTTCAAAATTCTTTTTGTGTTCGAAAGTAGATAATTCTGAGGTGGTCCCATTGTCACCAAGTTAGGATCTGATGATGGGATCTTAGAGAAATCGAGGGCAACCCTCAAATTTTATAGGCTCACTTATTGTTTTTCGCATATTTTATGAAGTATCTTGTGTATTTGTGTATGGTTGTCACCATCTCAGGTAGCTGGGCTGATGATGGAAGGTACAACTCCTTAACAGTAAGAAGTTACTCGAACAGGCAAGGACTGTTTTAGTAAATTGTTTTGATGTTTGATAGGGCATTTGCCACATTTGGTCTCATGATCATCAAGTCATGACCTGATGCTGCAGTCAGGATAGTCTGCAGAGTACCTAACTCCTCGAAAACTAACAGCAGATATATCGTGTTTAGGCTCATTGAAAAGGGCTCGATGTGTGGATAAACGTACTGTTACTGAGGAACACCGAAGACCTGATGCTGAAGCCAGGAGCATCAGAAAAAGTACAAACCTTGAAATTACAGCATCTCATTTTAAACAGGACTAATTTTAAGTTCAATGCAATGTTGACATAAGTCTGGCCTGATGCTGTAGCCAGGATTATCAGCATCTAATCTAAAAACTAATGAAAGGAGAACTCCTCAACAATTAACGTCCCTGCATCGAGAAAAGGAACATTTTATAAAAAGGCGATGGGCAAGTTGACATTAGGCTATTGTAACTTAGATAAATTATAAATAGACCCACTAAAAAGCGAGAAATAAAAAGTTTTTAACAAAAAAAAAACCGACTTCCAAAAAAAAACACTACAAACTGAAAAATAACTTTAATTTCGGAAGTCGGTGGCAAAAACTAAAATACAAATCCAAAGACACCGACTTCCGAAATTAAAGTTATTTTTCACTTTATAGTGTTTTTTGGAAGTCGGTTGTTTTTTTTGTAAAAAAGTTTTTTTTTGTATTTATTTTAATATAAACAAACCCTAACTTCACAAACTCTACACCTTAGTCAAAATAATATAAATAATATAGTCTTGGCCGTTTCGCTACCATCACATAATGGGAGTAAGGTGAAAAATTTATTCACTGTTCATTACTTTTCTGTTATACAATAATTGTTGTAGTAACGAAACGGGCCAAGCCTCATATTTTGACTAAGGTGTAGAGTTTGTGAAGGTAGCGCTTGTAGAGTTAGAAGCTTGATGGCTCTACATGAGATCTTTTTGACAGTGCGAGTCATGTGTATCGTCTTGGAAACATTTTACATGAAAATGTTTTTGGTGAGATCAGCTTTTCTACACCGACTTTATAAGTCCTAACATGAAAAAAGGGTGTAAATCCTGACTCCGGCCTTGTTACTGAGAATAGGCGGGTAAAAGTCCAGGGGGCCTAAAAAGGCCACTTTTGCAGAATCATAAAAGGAATTCATCAAATCATTATAAATCATAATTACAGTTAACTGTTAAGTTAATCGTATCAAATCCCATTGGTGAAGGATTTTTCAGTTATTTTTTTTTTGTCTGTGCTTAAATACCAATCCAAATCCAATCCCAATCTCTTGCAACGAAAAAAAGCAAAATACGTTTATGATTCTGCCAAAGCTTTTTAGGCCCCCTGATCAAGTAGTTACGTACCTAACATTAACATACAAATAGCTATTTTTACCTTACTTATGATAATGTTTCTACGCAAAAACTGTCTACCTTCTCAATTTTTTTTTGTTGTTTATATGCTCTTCTATCTGTGAAAACTTGTAATTGGCCTTATTTCTGTTACTCACAATCGTGCAAAAGTGTTTAGCTGTAAGTTTTCCAAAAACTGTAAAATAAAATAAATAAATATCTACTAAGTACAGTAAAGATAAAAATAGTGTACGTGTGTGCTAGTTGTGTAAATACTGTTGATAAAATTACCTGGTTGTAACCATTTATCTTACGTTAAGGCGAAAGCGCCAGGGTAGCCCGCGAAATTCAATTTTTTTTAGGTTTTTTGCAATGTGCTGGTCAGTATTAAGTTGAACGTTAATTAAAATATGATTCGCGGCCGTAACAAATATGTATTTAAGTACGGAATTATAATCATTAAAGTCATCAAAACAACTCTCTAAGACTAAGTAATCCCCAAGAATTACTATTTCATGAAATCTTGACGTTCGGGATTATACTAACTTAACAAATTGTATAACTGATTGTAATGATTATAATTTTGTAAATACATATTTGTTACGACCGCGAATATTAATCAACGTACAACTTAATACTGACTTGCTGGTCAGTATTTAGTTGTACGTTGATTAAAATATCTAAAATAATATACTATAATTGCAAAAAACGTAAGAAAATTTGAATTTCGCGGGCTACCTTAGCGCTTCCCCCTTAATCAATGGAACTCCTATTTATGTACGGATACGGTCATAAGAAAACGTAACCAATCCGCAATTTTGCGAGCTTGCTACGCTCGCACAGTAAATACTCGGATTCGCTAGGACATACCTACTACTTACTTTCCGTCACACTTGCACATGCACTTAAAAACAGTATACTTACTTACAACAATAAAACTAAGTGTAATAAAACTGTTTTAGAGAAATTGTAGATAGTTTGACCAGATTGTTTACATTATATATTTTTAATGCCCAATGAAAATCAGTATGAGCACTCGCGAGGTTTTCTAATAGTCGGCGCCCCTGATCTAGGTCTAGCAGAACAAGGCCTTTGTTCATGTAGCTCACATCAGTACAGATCCGGGTGCTACTTGACATGATTCTGCGAATTCCTTGAAAATGTCGATTCGATGACACAGAATCTAGGATATAGGCCATCCATATCTAGGTCATGCGCCGTGCCCCAGCCCAATTTCGTTACCTACATCATTTTAAACAAGGAATATCTTCCATGTCATTTATAAAAGGTAAAAAGGACGTGGATGTTTTCATTGTTCAAAAATCTGTTTACATTCAATAATGATGTCTTTCCAAATAAAGATAATTTTCTTAGAAACGGACAAAACTGATATAATAAACTTGAAAGAGTCAGATTCAAGTGGTCAACTAACTCTTTATAATTGTTACCGCTCTCATTAAAGAGCACTCTTTAGGGATATTTATGCATAAATAAATATGTCTCATAAACTATTGTTATGCTTCTGTTATAGCTGTTGGTTCTCCTATAAATAAATAAATAAAGCGTGGATCTCGATATTTATGCATAAAGCGTGGATCTCGATATTTAGGTGATCCATACATTTTGTCAGACTATTATCATTGTTCACTGCCTTCCTTTGTCATTAGCACCTACAAACATTCCATCTCTCCACATTTTTAAAACACAAACTTTTAGCACCTTTGCTTTGAACAAGCCCGATAGTGTGTAGTCTGAGACCACAGATATTCTATCTATATGTGTCACCTACTACAGTATGAAGTTAGTGAATTAAATAATAACATGAGCTGATGTTTGTAGATATAGAACTTATCAGAAGCGAAACGGAATTAACCTTTCTACGTCCTACGAGACCGAATCCATCACAAAGTAATAAATCCAAAATATCTTGATGTCCCTTGAAGTAACACTTTATAAATAGGTAGATACATATATTTGTATCGATTTGGTTTCTTTAGAAACTGAAAAGTTATCCTAAGTTCTTTTATTAGTAAAACTAGCTTCTGCCCGCGACTTCGTCCGCGTGAAATTTCTTGTACCCCCACCCCGTCGCAACACTTCGTATTCGCTTAGCGTTCATTCTGACTTTTTTTCTTTTTGCTCGGCTCCTAAGAGCTCTAGCGGGATGGTAAACAGCCTATAGCCTTCCTCAAGAATTGGGCTATCAAATGCGAAAAAGAATTTTCAAATTCGACTGGTAGTTCCAGAGATTAGCGCGTTCAAACAAACAAACTCTTCAGCTTTATTATTAGTATAGATACTCTTCAAAGATCTTATACTTACAATCATCAACAAATATATTTCGAAAAAGATTATTACAGGATTTTATGTTGATAAAAAACTCTATGGCCCATAACTCCTTAATAGGTACCAACTCTTAACATCTTACACACGTGATAACTTTTAAACGAAATATCCGATTGAGATGAAACAAAAAGTATTTTACTTCTTCATAAATACTCTTGATAACATAATGCTTAATTTCGATAAAGATTAATATTACGATACATATTTAACGTAGTTTTTTTTTCTTCTGACGATTTAATAATTATTTTGAACACAAAATCGGTTATTGTGATTAAACCATGATAGCTAGATATATGTTCTCGCGGACTTTTTTGTAGGTCTTAATGGGCTCTACAAACCCGTAGTACATAATTTTGTTCTATTGTCAATAGTTTTTGCAGCGCACGCAAAAATAGGTTTTCGATTTTACACCTTGTGTTACAAAATAGCAATTTTATTACGGATCCCTGATTTTGAAAAAAAAAAATATATATATAGCCTATAGCCTTCCTCGATAAATGGACTACCCAACACTAAAAGAATCATTCAAATCGGACCAGTAGTTCCAGAGATTAGCGCGTTCAAACAAACAAACAAACAAACTCTGCAGCTTTATAATATTAGTATAGATAAGTCACTAATCTTTTCACAGATGAATTGCGTTTGGCCAAACGATTTTAACAGCATTAATTTTATTACGGTGTGGGTCTTCGCGTGTTTTTGTCAAGTTGATTTACTGACTATACTGATTGTGTGTGTCAATTTTTTTATGCTTCACAGTACCTAACAATGATTTAGGACAGGGCGCCGAGATCAAAATCAAAATATTTTATTTCTCATAAGCCTACTATGGGCACTTATAAAACGTCAGAAGCTAGGTGCACGGTTCCAATTGGTCGTTTCCTATGGAGAAGAACCGGCAAGAAACTCCACGGTAACTTTTTTTTTTTCAAATAATTGGCTTTTACTTACAATGTTTTAAAATTACAGTAGGTATGGGAGGACAGCGTAGGCCTGTTAACAAGTAGGTACCAGGTACTTGATAAAATAAAAAATTATCTACAGATCTAAAGTCTACAAGGCCTACAAGGTCCTCACATTTACAAAATAAGAATCTATCAGAAGGATAAATTAAGGTTGACTGGTAGAAAATGCCTCAGGCATTAAGTCCGCCTTTGTACAGTATTTCTTTTACTTGTGCATAAAGTTTTAATAAAATAAATAAATAAAATATAAAAATCTACTAAAACCAAGTGATATGATTGCCATTACAACCACTAATAAAGAGGTGAAACAATAGAATGGTCTGTTTAATATGTCAAATAATAAAAAGATTATGTCAAAGAAGTAGATTAAATTGCGAAGAAATAGGACAAACTATGGTAAAAAGACTATCACATATGAAGGAGCACAATTATACAACAATCTGCCAAATAATATCAATGATAGCAAATCGCTTGCAGTGTTTAAATTAAAATTAAAAAAATACATTTATGACAACATCTATTAGAATTGCTCTAACGCTGTATATTACCTACATTACTTTATTTTTACTTAAGCTCATTATTAAGTGAACTGTATTGGTCTTTATGAGTAAATAAATTCGTTAACCAGTAAGTATGGGACTAAACCATTGTTCCCTACAAAATGGTTGAGCTGGATGGTGCTGATCCACGCGTCATGTTCGTGAACGGGCGCCGTCGGTTGAGACTGGTCATCTCTTAACTGCCAAGGCTTATTTTTAATCTTATGTCTTGAATTGTTTCTTCATTTCTGTCTTTTTTACATTGTTCTCACATATAGAAGCAACAAGAATAATGTACCCAGGATTTTGTAATATCTTGATTTAAAAGAGTGTCCATGGAGTTTCTTGCCCGTTCTTCTCCATAGAGATCTACGCTTTGGAATGGGTAACTAGCTTCAACTTTCTGACTAACTGACAGACTATTTAATTTTGACAATTCAAAAGTGCCTGTACAAGGTTTAATTGAAATAAATGATTTGAGTTTGAGTTTGAGTTTATGGAATTAACGATAAGGATTTTCCTGTACCTGTAGGTGTTGAATTATGTCACACGGATGACTTTTTATCCTGACAACAACAAAGAGAACAAGTTCTGCTGCTACACTCTATTTAAATATTGTTAAAAATGTGGGGTCGCTCACTAGTTTTCCTTTCTTGGCTTTGTCTAATGTATGGTTGTGCAGTAAAGTTACATTTGAGCAAGCGAAGCTAGCGGTGCCGCGACAGCGCGCAGCGGCCAGCGAGCGCTACTTTACTTGCAAGTGGGTCGACGATACTTGGCTATTTAGCATTAGCGCAACCGCAAGGTGCGATCCGTCGCATGCAAGTTTGATACCAGTTCCCAACTTGTCGGGTTGAAATGGACAGATTATAAACTAACGATGTTCAAATTTATACAGTGACATCGATATCTCAGCGTGCAGGTGGTCGTGTGTGGGTGCTCGTAGCTTCTCGTTCTGTAGCTACATTCTATTTATTTAACTAGCTTCTGCCCGCGATTTCGTCTGCGTGATATTTCACCCTCCTCCCATTCACTCTCTTAGGGGTGGAATTTCGAAAAACCCTTTCTTAGTGGATACTTAGATTCTCTTCAACAAAGAACACACCCCCCAAATTTCATGTCTCTAGTGTGCGTTGACTTTACCTTCTTACAGAAAATAAATCATTTATCAATGCTTTGAGTTTGAGTTGAACCTCGATGGTGTGTGACGATTGTTGTCACCTTTATCAGCATCGTCACCGCTCTACACCCAGTTTGAGTTGAACCTCGATGGTGTGTGACGATTGTTGTCACCTTTATCAGCATCGTCACCGCTCTACACCCAGTTTGAGTTGAACCTCGATGGTGTGTGACGATTGTTGTCACCTTTATCAGCATCGTCACCGCTCTACACCCAGTTTGAGTTGAACCTCGATGGTGTGTGACGATTGTTGTCACCTTTATCAGCATCGTCACCGCTCTACACCCAGTTTGAGTTGAACCTCGATGGTGTGTGACGATTGTTGTCACCTTTATCAGCATCGTCACCGCTCTACACCCAGTTTGAGTTGAACCTCGATGGTGTGTGACGATTGTTGTCACCTTTATCAGCATCGTCACCGCTCTACACCCAGTTTGAGTTGAACCTCGATGGTGTGTGACGATTGTTGTCACCTTTATCAGCATCGTCACCACTCTACACCCAGTTTATCAGCATCGTCACCACTCTACACCCAGTTTCTTGCTTGTTTGTTTGTTTCTTCTTCGATGCGAGTTAATATAACCGATCCTTTGTTTGGTTTGTGATATCCAGAGCGTTCAATTTTCCTTGTTGCGTATGGTAAAAGCTGGATGATAAAATTGAGAGTTTTTGTAATTGGAAGCTGCGATATGTTTTGCGTTGTGGGAGACAATGATAGCGTTGTCGTAGTCGGCGGGGGGTGGTCTGCGGGCGACAGGACGACTATACTGCAATCTGTACCGAGTGATTTCGCTACTTGTTCACTGTTGCCTACTATGAGAAAGGCGATAAAATGAGAATACGACTCTCAGACATTCAGCTTGGGCCTACCACATTTCACAAAACAATCTAGCCACTACTAGCCACGCAGTGGCGTGCCTAGGGGTCAAAATTAGGGCAAGCCTAAAGATTTTCAACGTATAAAAAAAAACGGCCAACTAAGGAATTGGCTGATTTTCTTGTTGTTAATGGTTGTTAGTAGTACTAACATCATTATTATAATTTTGGTAAGAAAACTTTTAAAATACGAACAGCAGGTACTTACTACATAATTATTTCAAGCATCAGTACGTAATTATCATAAGCGCCATCTATATTAATGTATGCGCGTAACCACAGCGCCTAGCCGGACCTTTTTGTCCCTAATTCATTTCGCTTGTCACATGCAAAATTTGTTCAATCAAAATGCACCAAATGGCCTCCAAATTATCGATTTATTGTTCTTTTCTCGTACGCATTATTTTATGAATTACATTTTTAAAGTCAATTGAAAATTTTAACATGAGCCGCTACCTATGTTTGTCATACATACGTACTAAACAATGGAATGAGTAGGTACCCATTTTAATCTGTCTTCTTGACTAAGAAAAATACTTGTTTTTATTTCCGAGAAGTAGGTATCTACCTATAATATGAGACCTACAGTAATTCAAGATTGGTTACGGTGAAGTAAAGAGTTATTTATTGACAGAAAACTTGCAGAAAACTCAATGTACTACATAGTTACGTACCTTTTCGATCATGACAGTTTCCGAATTCACATAGCGATAAAAGAACACTAAGTCATGGACGTAATATATAGAAGTATCTATATATTACGTCCATGCACTAAGTACAAAATCACAGGGAATGACATCGCCACAATCAATCATTTTTTCAAATAATAAAACTAATTCTCAAAGTATTCAAAACTTCAAAACAATAACAAATTGAGTCGCGTCGCGTCTACGCGCCGCACATAATGCACGTGCTTTCGCAACTAACTTTACGCGGGTCAACGCGGATAGTGCATTGCCTCTCAAAAGCCTGGCTTTTCATTTCATTGAAATCTGTGTTTTAAGTACTTACAATATCAATAAATGTACACGTTTCTATAGCAATTTGTATGCGAAAACTGTGAGACAGAGAAAGGAAAGGCAAGCCAGGTAAAAAGCCAGACTAAGTGTGAGCGAGATGGAGCATTTGAACGCATCGTATAGCGTTTAGAAGCGAAATTGGCGCGTAGGTTTGGCAACAAAGCGCGTAATTTAAATTTTTATAAATGATTGAGTTCAATGAGTACGTATATCTGGCAACCTAGCCCAGCAGTGCGCGTAAGTTCGGATTTCGAAATTATTTATTATTCCTATGACATGAATGTTTGAGTTCGAGTTCATTGACTGGAATTTTTTTAATAGGTATGTTTTTTATTGATAGGTTTATTTATGTAAGTACGTTTGTTGTTGTGAATTATGATTTTTTTGGGCAAGCCAGGCTTTTTTGCTTCTATGAAAGTACCGCCCCGCCCCTGCTAGCCAGGATGAGCTTTGCTACAGTGTGCAGTGCGGCGAACGATAACTAGCGAAATCATAATTCGTTTTTCTTTGAAATTCGATTCATAAATAATATTTATTTTGAAAATCGGTTAAAACAGACTTTAGATTTTGGATTCATGTGTACCTTTTTAAAGTCTAAATTATTTTCAAATCTATTCACACTCACAGGTCGGTGTTTCCTATACGACTACTCTAAGAACAAACAAGGAAACAAACTCTATATTTATTGAAGATTATTGCAATAAGTTGCAATAATCTTCAATAAATATAAACATGGACTACGAGTCCTAACACTTCGCGTTTATATTTCGACACAAAATGTCAATTCTAATTGCAGCAGAGAGGACATCTACATAGCAACTACTCGAACGTAACTCACGATCAATACTGAATACATTTCGAAAGCCCGTGGTAAGAATTTAGGAAACTATCGACATCGGGGTCCTAGCGTGCGGACGAGCCGGGGGTCCGCACAGGGTGACGGGGAGGAGGAGGGGGTGGTGTCACCCACAGACGCAACAGGTATTTTGTTTGGTTAGCTGTCGGCGAGAGTTACACAAAATTGTGAACAATCTGTGTCATGGAGCTTGATCCATGCTTATTTGCATCTGTCCCAAAATTGTTATCAAATGGATAGTCACACTTTGTGCTAAGTTTGTAGCTAAGCTCTTAGGTAAGAATTTATACCTAACGGCTAGGCAATCTAGCATTCACATTTATCTGAACACGAGGGAAGTTGTCATCATCTGCCCACAGTGTCTTCTGTGGGCTTCCAGTCTACTCGGGGCAATACTAGTTCATGTTCGGTGAATACATTTATCTAAGTATGTTTCTATAATGAAAATTAGTTAAATTATGAGATGTTTGCGTAGGGTTCACTGAGTTATTGGTTATTTGCTAGGCCGTGGATTTGCTCAAACATCGACTAGATCCGGATGTTGACCTGTTTGGGATCGCTGGGCGCGTCAGCGGCGCCGGCGGCGGCGGCGCTGCGGTTACCTCTTGCCAAGTTGTTTCAACTTCGGTAACAAGTACGTAATAGTAGGCCGGTACTATACGTAAACATTGAAGATATGTCATGCATCGTTGTGCTTTAGTTTAAGACCCTCGACTTCACGGAGTCAATTAACTTGGCAGAGTTTTAGATTATTGGTTTTATCCATTTAAACTGTTTATTGTTATACCTCTGCCTATACCAGTATGTATAAATAATAATATTCATTATTGTATATACATATAAACTTTTGTAAATGATTTTGAACTTCAAATAATACCTACTGTTTGCGAACTACCAAAATTACGAAATAAGTTCCTAAAGTCAACAATGTACGCGCTTCGTAGTAGCCGCGTAGGCTGGCGTAGCAGCTGCGTAGGCTAGCCTTGAAGCCACCTATTACTCCATTTGAAATAAGATTAGATGTTTAAATAAACCGTTTTTACAGTCCGTTCAATCGATTTTGACTTCTATACCGTAGGCATAAGGATGGCATTAAAAGTGGTTACAATACCAACTGTTTACTGCAGCTGCAAATGAATCGAATTATTTTATTTTATTACTCATTTGTCGTATTGTACTACGTGCAGGTAACTCTCTCTAGGGCTGAGTGTCAATTTTAGTTCTTGTTATTGTATTTTTCTTTGTCAATATGGGTGATACATAACTGAAATAAATGTTTTTTATTTATTCATTTAATGTAGCAACAGCATAATCAACATATTTGACTAAGGTATTGCATTGTAAAAAAAATTGTTTGCACAAAGCCAAGTTTATTTTACTTATATTAAAAATCTATATCTATTACGCTCGTATTCGTATAAAACAATTACAGACGACAACTGATTTCAATATGCAGCTCAAAACGATATTATATATTGAAATATCAAATCGTGTATCGGATCCTCACAGCGTGCAGTGATGAAAGAGAAGAAATCTGTCGATGAAAACTAAAGTCGAATAAATAATACAATTCTGTCGGACACAGACGACGCAATGCTCCGGGAGCCGGTGTCGAGTGTCGGTGTCGAGTGTCCGCCGAGATTGCGTCGGTGTCGGACACACGGTGTCGCGGTGATTAGTACAGGTGTCTAGTAACACTGACCGTACGCGCCGATAATGTGATATTTTCCGCAATTTGGGTTGCTAATCTAATTCTCTATTTTCCTGTTGTGCGTCAATTCTTATGGTTCGTCAGTACTTATTATGTTTACATATTCTGTAAACATTGCAGTTTTGCACAAAGATCTCTTCAATGTTGTGGTTACTACATACAAAATAAGCATTGAAAGTAAAATGTATTGTCGTATGCATAATATCGTGATAGCATAGAGTGTGGCCTGCGCACGCATAAAATATGCTGCCACACGAAATCAGCACTCTATTTCAGGTATAAGCCCGAAAGCCTGACAAATAGTCTTACCAAGGGGTACCGTATTAACCAGTAACTAGGTTGTGGAGGTCAGATAAGCAGTTGCTCCATGTAAAAATCAGCTGCATCCGGTTAGACAGGAAGCCGACTCCAACTAGGTATATAGGAAAAGACTAGGCCAGGCATAAGATGACTATTTCAGGTATAAACAAAAATATCGCAAATGTTTACACATGTGTATCATCTAACAATAATAGATACAATGGCAATAGTTCAGGAGTATGATCGGTTGAGTAATATTCTTTTGACTTCGTCGACACGATTTGTGTTAGAGGTCAAGGATTGATTAGTGCTTAGACCTAAGCATATTTTAGGTTGTTACCTTTGTGATTCTATTTTATCATAAAAAATACGGATACCTTACCATTAGTCAGTCTGTAATGTTCAAAAGTCAATCTGGGCATGAATTGTCATACTCGTATTACTATTCATTCATACCCAGATTGAATCCCCGTAATTGGTTCGCTGAAATGGAAGCCGTGGTCCGGTAAGGTACTCAACTATAATATTCAGCTGTGTCTGGCTAGGCAGAAAGCCATCTGGCGCCAAAAACACATCCGAGAAGGCGCTCGGAAGTTGTGGTGTAGCCGTAGGTATATAATATATGAATTCATTTTGACGTCAATGAAATAGGAAGCGTATTAAGGAATCTGTGGTTTTACATACGACTTTACAATTTGTGTATTTCACCGTTGTTTCACGAATATCACACAGATAAAATAGAGCGCGTCACTGAGTCAACTAGAAGATCGTGCGAATGTAGGATAGAGAGACGTAACTCCACTGCTGAACAGGGTCGTCACTGGCTCAAGAATAAATCAAATCAAAACTCATTCGTACAAAATAGGCTAATAAATCAATAATTATTTAACGTTAAAATTACATAGGATCCCCAAAACGCCCGCCCTTCACTTCCTAGTGCTTTAGCTGGGAAGAAGTGACGCAACAAACTCCCCAGCAGCACAGCTGTGTTCACATAGAACTCGATTCTATACAATAGTAAGTAAGTAATAAAACATTACGAAACAATAACTAAAATTATTTGCCATAATTATGTCAGCTAGCACACGCCAATATACCAACAAAAACATTTAAAACTATTATATAATAAAAACATAAACAGAACTTAATACCTAAATAAAAGCCTGTAGGTACAAAGGCCGTGCCCACTTACATTTGCAATATACATCATCATTCATTTCCAATTTCTTTTTATGTATGTACATACAGCTGTAACTTGAAGTCAAAAATGATAAACTAGAACCTTCGAAGTAAAACAAATAAACAGTTAATTACTAATAACAAAATAGTATGGATTGTAGGTGTGGAGTTAAGATATGTGTAGGTAAAGTCCCCGTCACGAGAAGCTATAAACTTTGTAAACACACATTTAGGGGTTCGCAACATTTGTATCAAATAAAAAAACACCTTTTTGTAATGATTTTTATGTTTATATAGGGATATAATTATGTTAACACGCACATCTAATTACTGTCGTCAGACGATTCCGAGTATTCTGCATGTGCATTCTGCAGCTAGAATCAATTCTATTTTATCGTAATGTTTGACGTTCAAAAGTGCCTTTTATGTGCCAATTTAAAATAAATGCTTTGACTTTGCAGCATTGACAGCGTCAGCGTGAACTTACTTCAAAATAGCGGCCCAAATGTTTACGTTCCATTTCCATTAGACGACAGCGCTTTGTAAGACCAAAATGTGCTGTTATTCAGCGTCAGTAATTTGACAGAAAAAATAAAACGAAGTCTCTTAATAGCACACTTTTTCAGAAATCATCAACAAAAGTTACATTAGTTCCACTATCAAGAGTCATCTATCAAGGTCAAGAGATGGCGCTGACATAAAACTGCAATATTCTACACCGCTGTGCACAGTGTTAAAATTCTCTGACGAATCCCTCGACGATGAAAATTTAAAAACATGATGTTACGGAGCCCTCGGTGAGCGAGTCCGACTAGATCTTGCCCAGTTCTTTTAGTTTCAAACAGCCGCCAAAACATACCCTTCAATCGTGGGATTCTTGTGAATTTTAACTCTCCTGGGACATATTTATTACGGTAAAATAAAATAAATGATCGAAATAAAATCAACTTTGCACGAAGTTACATTACAATAAAAAAAATAAAAATTGGAATACGTAGGTAATAGAATAACTGACCACCGTATGATAAGGTCATGTTGAGGGTGGTCTCTCGCTACACGTTCCAGATAATTATCATTATCTTCTAGCTTCATATCACTTCCACCTTTGATTGGAATTGATTAATGACCACTTACGTGCGCTGATAAGGAACCTGTTATTAGCTATTGATCGAGTAATCAGGCGCATACTACATGCATAGGTGCGTCCGCTGCACGAGTGTGGGTGGGCGGTATGGCGAAGTCACTTTGTACTTAGCACGAATATTTAAAATTAATAACGAAATTTCGATTTCTTGATTATTGAATTTTCGGCTCCATAGCTGTATTATTATATACTTCATATTATTTGTATGTACTTAATAAACTTTTGTACTATTTTTGAGCGGACTTCCCCGCGGTGTTTCACGCCTGGTTTGAGCCCGATTCCAATTAGCACTAGCACAGACATTGTAGCCGACGCGACGCGAAGGGTGGAACTATCGCGAAGGGGAGCTTGTTACCTGCGGAAATATACCCTACGAAATAATAGACTAATTAGGCCTCGTTTAGGGGGAGGGAAGCCGACTCTTTGCCACTTCATACAACTTAGGTCGAGATCTACAAACATTACTTAGCTCGCACTTGTAGTTTGACTGTTGTGCATGACGAATCCATAAGGGTTCCGTTTTTTGCCATTTGGCAACGGAACCCTAAAAAGCACTTAGTTTTTCCTGAAATTTCCAAATTTCCGGGCAACAATTTTTACTTATTTCCCAAAAAAACTTAATGAATGAGGAACATAAAAAACTTAATGAATGAGGAACATAAAAAACTTAATGAATGAGGAACATAAAAACTTAATGAATGAGGAACATAAAAAAACTGTCAGCAAAAAATGTAAAGTAGACGAACAACATACTATACTTAGTTGGGGGAATGAGACAAAAGTGCTTAATTTCATTTTGCGGATCTACAAATATTAGGTTTTTCACTAGTTTTAGAAGATAAACTAAATAAACCTACTATGTAAGCTTGATGTTTTAATGATACTACATAAGTACATTAATAAAGTACCTAATTCATGACTTATTAATAAAAAAAGGCACAGATCTCGCATTTCACGACCTTCGGATACATTGAAAATGAATTTAACAAATAATTATTTTTATAAATGCATATTATAATGTTTATGTTACGGTAAGTGTGATTAATTGAAAATTATTAATAAATGTCTATCATGACGTAGTCAACAAAAAAAAATCTTTTGCTAACTATGGCTCCCCCATTACATTTTTTAATTTTCACCCGCCCATGTTACCCGGAATAATGCAACGCTTCTAACGATACCACGTAAGTACATTGATATCGGTTAAGCCGTTTAGAAGTTATGGTGGAATAAATAAACTCACAAACATACATGAAACCTGAAAACATAACACTTCTTTTTTGGGCAGTCGTGTAAAAATAGGCCAGCCCTCTGGTCGGTCACGCGTAAATTCAACCAAAAAAAAAGAATAGGTATTTATTTTTTATTTTATAAACAAATTCTCAAAAATTAGCGAAATGACTACACCAACACGACCACGACCATCATCCGAAATCTACCCCACTGTAACCGTCGAGAGATGGTTGTGTTCAAGAATAAAAAATTCCCTCACTCAGTACGTACCGCAGATTCAGCTCTAAACCCGCAGATCAGCCTCAGCCACGGCGGCGGTGGCTTGCTCGCAGCCTCCAGCTCATCAGCCCGCGGGTCGCCTCCCTCCTACAGCTACGCACCTAGCGCCTTCCGCGCGTTGCCCAAAATACGGCTACACAAAGGGCACACAAATACGCAAAAGCCGCCCAAAGCCTACCTATACATATAACGATGCTGATCAGCTCTTCTGTATACGGTGTGACCGGGTTTTCAAGACCAAATTTGGTTTTGCAAGTCATCAGAGAGCTCACGAGAGGAAAGAGAAATAGTCGGGGTCGCTGTCGCCGGATACGGTGAAGAGGACTATATATATTTTTTTGATATCGCATTTAGTTTTCGAGATATAAGTAGACGAATTTATCACAAAAGACATGAACAAAATGCGATTTTTTTTTAACATATTTGCATTTTACCAAAAAAGTTCTTAACTTCTGCCAAAAATTTTTTCACTATCTTGTAGCTCTTGTCAATACCCATTTTTGAGACCTCAACCATTCACGTAGCCCTAGCCAAATCTCACTATTTCGTAATACCTAAATAGATAACTAGATTTGTCTGTAAAAACGCGCACTAGTAATTTCTGTAATTTTTAAAAGTGTATTTCCGAGCCGTTCGAACGATGCCAACATCACTAAATAAAGAAGCCAACCTTGCAAAAAAAAACGATTACATGCAGCTACGTATAATTATTCATTATAAACTTCAAAGGTAATGTTAGGTGATGCCCAAATGCAAGTCGGACACGCAGAAAGCATCCCCTAGCCGGCTGGCACCCCACAGCAACACGCTGACAGTTCGTGAAGACAAATTGTGGAAGTGGCATTCTGTAGCACTTCAATAACTTGTTGTTGGAGTAAACATGCTCCACAAGATTATACAATGTGTCCGGTCATGGACTAGCGATATTCTAGGTACTTATATAGCAACTATTCTAGTACACAAATTTACTACACACTAGGGTCCGATCCGCTTCCCCGCTATTTGGCAGTCATTTAGCTTTTTTTGTTGAGATATTCTCTACATGAAACATATCTCTCAAAGTTTCGTTCCTACTGAGATAAAAGTAGGCTTATTCGGAGGGCAACGATATTGTCTATAGTTTCCATTACGATCATTATACATTCACATTTTCGTAATTTAAAAAAAAATAAAACTCCAAAAAAAAATCAAAAAATTATGCCAATCAACAAATTGTTGTAAATTACTGCAAAAACAACCCATATGACCCTTTTTACCGACTTTACAAAAAGGAGGAGGTACTATGTTCGGGTGTTTGTATGTTTTTTTTTTTTTTTTTTTTTTGTATGTTTGTTCATCGAATACGCCGCCAATTGTCGACGGATTTTCAAAATTCTTTTTTTGTTCAAAAGTAGATAGTTCTGAGGTGGTCCCATTGTCACCAAGTTAGGATCTGATGATGGGATCTTAGAGAAATCGAGGGCAACCCTCAAATTTTATAGGCTCACTTATTTATTTTTCGCATATTTTATGAAGTATCTTGTGTATTTGTGTATGGTTGTCACCATCTCAAGTAGCTGGGCTGATGATGGAAGGTACAACTCCTTAACAGTAAGAAGTTACTCGAATAGGCAAGGACTGTTTTAGTAAATTGTTTTGATGTTTGATAGGGCATTTGCCACATTTGGTCTCATGATCATCAAGTCATGACCTGATGCTGCAGTCAGGATAGTCTGCAGAGTACCTAACTCCTCGACAACTAACAGCAGATATATCGTGTTTAGGCTCATTGAAAAGGGCTCGATGTGTGGATAAACGTACTGTTACTGAGGAACACCGAAGACCTGATGCTGAAGCCAGGAGCATCAGAAAAAGTACAAACCTTGAAATTACAGCACCGTAGTCGTGTTTGGGCTCATTTTAAACAGGACTAATTTTAAGTTCAATGCAATGTTGACATAAGTCTGGCCTGATGCTGCAGCCAGGATTAACAGCATCTAATCTAAAAATTAATAAAAGGAGAACTCCTCAACAATTAACGTCCCTGCATCGAGAAAAGGAATATTTTATAAAAAGGCGATGGGCAAGTTGACATTAGGCTATTGTAACTTAGATAAATTATAAATAGACCCACTAAAAAGCGAGAAATAAAAACTTTTTAACAAAAAAAAAACCGACTTCCAAAAAAACACTACAAACTGAAAAATAACTTTAATTTCGGAAGTCGGTGGCAAAAACTAAAATACTGATCCCTAAGACACCGACTTCCGAAATTAAAGTTATTTTTCAGTTTGTAGTGTTTTTTTGGAAGTCGGTTTTTTTTTTGTTAAAAAGTTTTTATTTTTTTCCTAGATCGACAGATTTTGAGCTAAGGTACAATACAACATTAAATTAACATTAATATTTTAGTGGATTGGACCCTAGTGTATAGTGTATTTGTGTACTAGAATAGTTGTTACATAAGTACCTAGAATATCGCTAGTCCATGACCGGACACATTGTATATATTGTCGTTAACCATGTCATCACGCGATCTGAGTAATTCCTTCGTACCTACCTACGTACATACAAGACTCAGTGCATTTGGTTCAGTTGCATAATATTACGTTATGTTTACTAGCTGCAGCGGCGGCACGTGTAAGCGAGCAATTTGACGTCTCGAGATCGCGAAGTCTCCGCATTACCTATCCATTAATTGTTCGCTGCTAGCCTAGCGGTGACGGTTCTGTTGCGGCCGAGCGGTGGATTAGCTGCACTTGTAGTGTGTCGGCGGCGGCGGGTATCAGCGGCCGCGGTGGTGACGGGCAGGTTCAGGGGCACGCTGCGTCATCGCGATGCACTTTTAGCCATTCGTGGTTGCGCTCGAGTGCAGCATATTGCCAGCCAGTTTGTAGGAAGTGGAATCGCGCGCGCCTCTTATTCTAACTCAATTGAATGTAATTTAGAGAAACAATTCAGCTGATCAATGTGTTTTGTGCGTATAAGGTAGTGCCAGAGGATACAGCATTTGCATCTTCTCTCCATCTTTGATTGTAATGCTTACTTATAAATATTATGCATATTTGTTTTACTTGGAAATGCCGTAACACTTAGTAGGTATCGATTAGTAAAAGTCAATTTGTATTCGGAATGCTATGAAAAATTCATACGCTGTGGTGAAGCAAATACTGAACATAAATAAATGAAAGAGGGGTTTATAAGGAGTGTCGTAGCTGTGAGTAAGAGCGCGGCTGGACTGATGTAATCGGATCAGCGCAACCCTGCAGCTGAAGGACAGGCGCGAGCCGCGCAGGGCGCTCATGGCACAGTACATCGGATCAGCGCAACCCTGCAGCTGAAGGACAGGCGCGAGCCGCGCAGGGCGCACACGGCACAGTACATCGGATCAGCGCAACCCTGCAGCTGAAGGACAGGCGCGAGCCGCGCAGGGCGCACACGGCACAGTACATCGCGCTTCAGTACAGGCGCCGCCGCGGACTATTGTTTCCCATCGACTACATCGGTGTACAGACGCGACCCGGTCGCTCCCGCCGATCTGTCGCGAAGGCCACATGCGACCCATTGAGCGTCCGATCAAAAGCATCATCAATTGATTGTTGTAAAGTAGGTAGTCGTCGGCGGGGTATCGATATTAGCAATCTAAATTGTAGAGATATTTTTTGATTATTTTTGTATAAATTCGGAGGTATTAGGGCGGGAAGGGGCGTAACGCCACGCTTAGAAGTGGGCGGCGCAAGTTTGTTTCTAAAAAAAAGTTTTCAAGTGCTATTTTTATATTTTGTGCTGGTGTGGTTTTGTTCAGTCACTACTTGAAATGGTAATAATTTATCGGCAGGTTATTTCCAATTGCGCCTGATTGATTTCCGTAGTTTGAAACTAGGTTCCTATGTGTAGTTGTAGACAGTGATCGTCGTGTGTCTGTGTGGAACCCAGAATGTGTAGGCTAAGGGTAGTTGTTGATCGCCGCGTCGCGGAGTGTTCGCACAGCCTCTGGCTCCGCTGGTGTTGATAGATGCGTGCTGTGCGCGTGTAGCGTAGCGTGGTGTAAGTGTCGCCAGTTGAGTGCAACGTCGTCGCGGTGCGGTCGCGTGTGTCGCGTCACCGCGGCATGGCGCGCGAGTTCGCGCGAGTGCACGAGTTCTACCTGCCGCTGCACGAGCTGCAGCCGCCTGCGCAGCACTACCAACACTATGAGCTGCACCCGTGAGTACTCACCCTTACACGTCTGCTCGCGCCTACACGAGGTCATACGGAATTATGCGGAAATCTGTCACTACTTAGAAGTAGAATATAATAGTGAATAGTGTTATAACTAAAAGTTACATCGTTTCTTGCGGGTATGGGACGTAAGACAAATAAACAACTACTCTTCGAACGATCACTTCAACTTTTTAAGGAATTCAAATAAGTTTAACTTTTTTTAGGTAGTTTTGCTGCAAACATATTCATTCATTCAAAAAACATTATTAACGTGCGCTAATGTTTAATACCTTAATTTATATTACATTACAGTAGGTAATTACTGGTATGAGCATTATCAAATTAATCATACCTAGTGGTATAGTATAGGGAGTGAATGATAGCGTGACGGTTGACAGGGGAGAATGGAAGAAGAAAACGTGTTGCGCCGACCCCAAGTAACATGGGATAAGGGCAGGAAGATGATGATAGTGGTATAGTATACCTAATATTATAACAGTGAGTGAGCGGTACATAACGTAGGAAGCTGTCTTATGTGTGGATCTGGATTAATTTTGGGTAAGCCTTTATTTTATTATTATGTGTTCGATGCCCAAGCAATTCCAAATGTGAATGTAGGAAATTCAATTTTAATGACATATTGCATCCCATTTTATGGTGGCAGTCCAACATCAGTTTTATTCTTTTGCGAAACTCAGCGGATTTGTTGTTAGCAAGGATTTTCTTGTCACGTCAATAAAAGCGTTCCATGCTTGTTAGGGTTCCGTAGTTCTGACAAGGAACCCTTAAAGTTTCGTCACGTCCGTCTGTCTGTCTGTCTGTCAGAGGCTTTGCTAAGAGACCGTTAGTACTAGAAAGCTGTAATTTTGTAGGAGTTTGTATATCAATTACGCCGACAAAATAGTAAAATATTTTTTTTAGGGTAACACCCCTACATGTGAAGCGGGGATGAATATTATTTTCATCGCTACCCCATCGTGTGGGGTATCGTTGAATAGGTCTTCTAAAATGACTTGAGGGTTGCTAAAATTATTTTTCGATTAATGCTCCATTTACGAAATATTAAACTTTAAAGTGCAAATTTTTGTTCCAGTAGGGCGTCCCCCCCTCTAAAAGCTAAACTGCTGGTTTGAAAAATCGGGAAAAATTCACGATGATATTCACCTTTTATGAACTTTAAAGGAAAATTATAGCGGTTAAGATAACTTAGCAGTAATAGTCGTTGAACTTGGGTGTTGGATAATTTTGTACCAAATACAAAATCCTTAGCATTAATCCTATAAAGTGACTAAGATTAAGTAGTTGCTTGTTTATAACGGGTAAAGACTTGCATTGAAAAACAAAATATGAAATACAATTCAGATATTTTTTTGTGTTGAGTAGTTATGTTATGGGGTATGATGGGGGTCTGCATTACATTTTTGTTATGATTTAGTCAAAATATGAGGCTTGGCCGTTTCGTTACTACAAGAACTATTGTATTCCACCAAAAACATTTTCATGTAAAATGTTGCCATGACGAGACCACATATGGCTCGCACTGCCAAAAAGTTATCAGATCTCATTTAGAGCCAAGCTTCTAACTCTACACGCCCTAACTTCACAAACTCTACACCTTAATCAAAATATGAAGCTCGTCTTGGCAACATTTTACATGAAAATGTTTTTGGTGGGATTTCACATCAAATAAAAAAATTTTTTTTTTGGGGGGGGTTCTTTACTCAAAATCCTGAAATACGTATTTTATTATTTATTACAAGGAGTCCCTATATCAATTTTCAGAACTCTAGCATCAAAATTTGCGGAAGTAAAGTAAAAGTTCCAAATTTTAGAATTATTTTTTTGTTTGTGTACTATTACTAGCTTACATACAAAATTTCAGCTTTCTAGGACTTCAGGAAGAACCTTAGAATATTGATAATCATCAGTGAGTCAGTGACGAAATCGGGGTATTTTAGATATCAATAAAATCTAAAGTATAAGAGCTATGCAATTGAAACTTTATAGGTTTAATAAGTCAACCACTGACATCATATCCCGAAAATTTTGTTTATCTGGTATAATCCAAACCCAAGTTAAGAAGGTTCAAAAATACGACGAAGTGCTTCGAGAAAAGGTAAGTAGTGCCCTTGCGCTTCGCTTGGCTCGTCTTGGCGGGGGTACTCCCGTGCCCCCAGATTTATATTAAGGTTGAAACTACCTATTTAACTGTCTCATTGGTCTTAAAGAAAAAAAATCGGTCAAGTGCGAGTTGAACTCGCGTGGAGAGGGTTCCGTACGATGAATATTTTATATACCATGTTTTTTTTTAAATCTGACCCAAATTTGTTTCTGGTAACTAAAAAAACTATTGAAAAACATGTTCTCCCATACATTCCAACGGAAAATGTAAGTTTGTACGCACAATATTGAGAGATTTACCATATTGTTTTAAGACCACAGACTTCTTATAGGTTTTCCTGTAATCTATAGGCATAGAACTATTTTCTGTATTTTTTTTCATAATTTTAGGCTCAGTAGTTTCGGATAACTTTAAAGTAAATTGTTACTTTAAAATTATGAAAAAAATAAATATTAGAAATCCTCACAGTAAGCCCTTTCATCTAATATGTCACACGGTACAGATTGCAAAACTTTTTTTTTAGTTTTCTGTTTGCTCCCAAAAATTACCTAAATATTCAAAATTAATTTATTTACGTTATACGTCTCTCTCTTTGGGTCACAGAGATTTATATGTATACCAAATTTCAACTTAATCGGTCCATTAGATTCGGAGCAAATTGACTGTAACAGACGGACGGACACACACGAGTGATCCTATAAGGGTTCCGTTTTTTCCTTTTGAGGTACGGAACCCTAAAATAGAGTATTTATCGTCACACTGAATAATTCATATTTTTCTATCTATCTACCTAAGAAGTTGCTTTATACAATTAAGTATACCTAGGTACCTATACAATTAAATATTTTATAGTTGAATTATGTAATGTTTATTATGACTGCATATTCATATGATAATGCCCTGGCGAAGATGGCGTTACAACTGAAGCTCTGAAACTAGGATCTGCCACACTGCTCCCACTGCTCCCACTGCTCCCACTGCTCCCACTGCTCCCACTGGTTATATGGTTATATCGCACAAACATGCGAAAGTGGGGGTTGCGCTTAGAAACGGAGGAACTGAGCGCTTCATTCTTAGAGATATCATTTGTTATGGCTTGTGTCAGACCTCACAGCCTTATTTGTGGCTGTATTCTAGACTAGAACGATACTAATTCTTAGAATAGAATTTGTTGTTGCATCTCAATTTAAAATTTATTTCAGTTTAAGTCTAGTGAATGGCAACTTGGTATTACACTATTTGTGCTAAATAATCGTTGCCGCGATTTTTCTGCGTTTATTTTGTAATTAGTTATCCATCCAGGGTAACCAGTAGCCTATGTCCTTGTCCATTAGCAGCGCACTCCGCACCAATAACATTCGTCATGAGATGATGATTAGTGCTCGGATACTATATAAGTACATGGTATGTATTTTATTTATTAATAATATCAAGTTAAATACAACTTTACTTTAACCAAATCTAAAAAGAACAAAATTCAATCCTAACTTAACTAAAACTATACCTACAGAAACGAAACAATTGCGTCGATATATTCATCCGCATCGCTGTCGACTGGTAATATACCCAAGAGATTGGCGGCATTACCACGTTGTATGGCGATGCTTAGCCTCTGGCCAAGGTAAAAGCCAGCCCTTGGGTCACGGGAAGTGTCAACCAGCCGTTTCGAAATTTCTTTAAAAAGACCATGAGCTCTCGGACCCCACGGCCCGAGGGTTTCAACCCCAAACGGCTCGAAAATATAATTATTTTATTAAATATGGTATGTTATTTATTTCGTGGTCGGATATAATAAGTTTAGATTTAGCTACCTATAGGTACGTCATCAACATTCGGAAGTATTATGTACTGGAGGACTTTAATGTGCGTTTGCACTTATAAAGCACCGCACAGTTGAAAATGAATTTTCAACTGTGCGGTGCGCTTCAATTAAGTCATTCATTTAGGTGACGCCTAATGTTAGTGGAAACTGGGGTGGCTCAGTAAGGTAATAAATAAATAGGTAGCGCAATAAAAATAAAATAAAACCGCCTATTATTGTAATTAATTATTTAGGCTACAGGGCAAACTCGTCTTTTCATAGAGAGAAGGCACGAGCATTCATCAAAAGGTTTGCTCAAGACTTCAGGGTTGGCGATTTGAGACTTACTATAAGTCCAGGTTTCCTCGCGAAGCCGACGTCAGTGAAGTCTAAGCCAAACTCAGTTTGTTTCGGGACCAAACACGATCCGGAAAATGACTAATCATATTATACGTACATGTGTGTGAATGCGCTGTAATTCCGCTGGTATGTTAGCGTGCGGAATCCCCTACATTGCAATGCTTCTCAAGCACGAGATTATCTATGACGTGTGGCACCTGAAGTGTTGGACACGCAACGACACCTTTCAGCTGGTGGCCGGATATTTAGAGGTCAATCGTTATCTATCAGCAGGGCTAGCATGGGCTGGGGATAAAACTTTTGTCCACCGGTTATTTCCACTGACAAGGGATAACATTATTTTATCCACCTGCCAAAGCACGGCAACAGGGGGAAAGAGAATTATATCACTTTTTGACATTAGACGTGGATACTCACCCCCCGCCTATAGCATGGCGACTAGTGGTAGAGAAAAATTACAGATATTTTGACATATCAAAGGGAGAAATTTGTCCTCGTCTTTAGATGGTGGGTTTAAGTATATCTCTTGGAGAAAATATAATTAATTGTAATATAAAAATGTCTCGTGCTTATAGTGTTGTCGTCGGAAAGGGAGAAAATCGAGCGAAAAATACACCGGCGTTCAATTCGCGATTCCTAATCCCTTTGAATTACCCGACACAGAAATCCGCCGGATTTTTAATTGTTTTTTTTTTTTTTGTTATTTTGATGTTATATATTCGGAGACATTGACAACAAAACAAAATAAATATCCAGCACAGATGTAATAAAGCGAAGAAAGTACTTCGGTTTACGACGATATTCGCGACTATTTTGTAATTGAATAAAAAGTTTTCTTATAATGGCAATAATTTCGGGGACAAGCGTTTCCCCTGGTTTGTCCACCGTCACGGTGGACAAACCAGGGGAAACATGGGTGGATAAACTATCACGGTGGCACCGTGATAGTTTATCCACCCATGTCGCCATGCTCGGAGGGTGGACAAAATTGACAGAGGGGAATAGTATTTTGTCCTCTCCCCGTGGATAAAATGTCTCCGGCCATGCTAGCCCTGCTGGAGATAGATTGGCTCTGATTAATGTTACGTATCGCACCCCCCGCGTCACAGACTCACAGTGCATCATCGTCACTGAGCCAGTCAGTATCTACGTAACGGGCTCAGAGGGTAAATGCGTAACTCGCTAATTGTAGGAATGGCTTTAATTTTGACGAATCAATTTACGTTGTTGAGCAAACAAATTTTTCGAACATAATTATATGAAGTATGGATTAGCAATATCCTTCAAAATGATTCAGATTGTGATTGATAGTCTTCGTTCTCCTGCCCTTATCACAATTTATTTGGGGTCGGCGCAATATGTCGTTTTTTTACTATACTTCTCTATTAGTCGTCATCACGGTAATCACCCCCTTTCTAACCATATCATCATTCACACATTCCATTCATCGTTTCTTTGCTCTTCCCCTACTCTTAGAGCCATCGACATCCATACTCAAAACTCTCCTCACGACATTTTCCTCATTCTCCGTAACACATGCCCATACCATGACAACCGGTTTCCACACAACTTTTCAGTTACCGGTGCCACTATCAAGCTTCCTCTGTGTACCGCCATAGGGTGCGGCAGGGTATTTGCGTAACACACTATCAGTAACAATGGGTTTCGTTTTGACAGTTCAACAACATTCATTGTGTGATTTATGTTGTTGAGCAGACACATTTTTGGAACTTATGGAGCAATGGATTAGCAATATGCTTCAAAATGATTCAAATTGAGAGTAATAGTGTGTTACGCAATTAGGGTGCAGGTTGTGTCCATAAAAATGATAACAAAATCATGATTGCCTACTTTTCGGACTCATGGATAATTGAAAGATTTGAAAATACGTGTGTAAGTACGTACCTAACTTATAAAGTATTTCCATAATTAGGTCGTCATTACTGTCTCGTGTGATTGAGTCGTCTCGTATGGCGCGGTGACGCACGGGGCTTCTCGGTAGGTACCTACTAGGTACTCTACAATCGGTACCTACGTACCTACTCCACGGCACTGGCTACTATCGCCACACGTCAATCGCTAATGAGATATAAACTGCTTATCTATATTTACTTTGGCTTTACAGTTTCTAGAAGTTATATTATGCTGGGTAATATAATA
Source organism: Oligia latruncula (assembly GCA_948474745.1). Taxonomy (NCBI): domain Eukaryota; kingdom Metazoa; phylum Arthropoda; class Insecta; order Lepidoptera; family Noctuidae; genus Oligia; species Oligia latruncula. The sequence goes on along the minus strand of OX419683.1, from coordinate 962,585 downwards.
GATAGTTCGGCCATGGCAGCCAATCCCAACGGAGACTGGCTATCTATACTGGGTATGTAGGAAATGAGCAGCATTTTTACCGACTTCAAAAAAAAGGAGGTTATCAATTCGATACGTATGTATGTAATATTATTGGAATTGCATTATATTCACATATGATGATCTATTAGGGCTTCCAAACAAATATACAAAATTTCATAGACGTATGTATGTATGTATGTATGTATGTATGTTTGTCCACGCATATCTCCGGAACTATTAATCGGATCGTGACAATTTTTTTTTTATTGGCTTACATTTTCTTCAACTTAGGGAACAGTGCAAGTTTCATCAAGATCGATTCAGTAATTTTCAAGATATGGACTAATACGTGTAAGTGTGACGGCTTGGCTTATTGATAAGAGCTACGGGTGTAGTGTCAAAGGGAAAACATCTCAAAACCTTGGTCAAATACTAGTGCAAAAACTAAAAATTACGAAATAAAAAGTAATTTAAAAAAATTAAACCGACTTCAAAAAGAAATTAACTCAAAATTATGAAATAACTTTAATTTCGGAAGTCGGTGGCATAAAACTAAAATCCAGATCCCAAGACACCGACTTCCGAAATTAAAGTTATTTCATAATTTTGAGTTAATTTCTTTTTGAAGTCGGTTTAATTTTTTTAAATTACTTTTTTTTAATTTTGTAAATGTGAGCACCATGGATGATGACGCGATATCCAAGACGAGCCAAGCGAAGCGCAAGGGCACTACTTACCTTATCTCGAAGCATTTCGTCGTATTTTTGAACCTTCATAACTTATGTTTGGATTATACCAGATAAACAAAATTTTCGGGATATGATGTCAGTGGTTGACTTATTAAACCTATAAAGTTTCAATTGCATAGCTCTTATACTTTAGATTTTATTGATATCTAAAATACCCCGATTTCGTCACTGACTCACTTACTCACTGACTCACTGATGATCATCAATATTCTAAGGGTCTTCCTGAAGTCCTAGAAAGCTGAAATTTGGTATGTAAGCTAGTAATAGTACACAAACAACAAAACAATTCTAAAACTTGGAACTTACCCTCCAACCCCTTAAACTAGGGGATGGAAGTTTGTACGAGACTTCCGCAAATTTTGATGCTAGAGTTCTGAAAATTGATATAGGGACTCCTTGTAATTATTATTTCAGGATTTTTAGTAAAGAACCCCAAAAAAAAAATATTTCATAAGCAACTTTCAAAAAGATGTGAAATCCCACCAAAAACATTTTCATGTAAAATGTTGACAAGACGAGACCACATATGGCTCGCACTGCCAAAAAGTTATCAGATCTCATGTAGAGCCAAGCTTCTAACTCTACACGCCCTAACTTCACAAACTCTACACCTTAGTCAAAATATGTGACTTGGCCGTTTCGCTACCATCACATGGGCGTAAGGTGAAAAATGTATTTACTGTTCATTACTTTTCTGTTATACAATAGTTTTTGTAGTAACGAAACGGCCAAGCCTCATATTTTGACTAAGGTGTAGAGTTTGTGAAGTTAGGGCGTGTAGAGTTAGAAGCTTGGCTTTACCTAGGTACCTAGTAGGTACCTAGTATTGAATACAATAAAGTATTTTCTAACTGAACAGACAGCTGTGCTGCTGGGGAGTTTGTTGCGCCACTTCTTCTCCCTAGCGAAAGCACTAGGAAGTGGTGCAGGATGGGCATTTTGGGGTCTCTGTCATCTGTCTTTTGTAATTTTGACGTTCGAAAAGTGCTGATTCTCAGCCTAGTTTTAATAAATGACTTTTGATTCCTCTCCACACACGGTTTACTCGGCAAGATTAAGCCGTGGCCCGTGACTAGGAGCTCGCTATATTTCATGAAATATTGGCAACACCCGTAAAAAAGGATTATAAAACCCTTTGATTTCTGTTAGAGTTTTATTCGTCAGTCAACTAACATAAAGTATGTTATGTATGTTCTAATAAAGCCCTGCTTAGTTTACCGAAAGCCTATTTTATTTTAGTTGAATGAACTATCACCAACGACTTATCTCATCTGCCTAGCCTTTTCCTAACTATGTTGGGGTCGGCTTCCAGTCTAACCGGATGCAGCTGAATATCAGTATTTTTACATGGAGCGACTTCCTATCTGACCTCCACAACCCAGTTACTGGGTAATACGATACCCCTTGGTAAGACTGGTTGTCAGACTTTCGGGCTTCTGACTACCCGTAACGACTATCAAAGCACGAATGACAGCCGGGATCAATGACTTAACGTGCTTTCCGAGGCACGGAGGGGTCTCGGTATCTAAAGATGGTCACCCATCTACAGACCAACCGGGGCAAGCGTAGCTTAACCTGATCGATCGACCTGTATGGCTGTTACTATTTAGTCACGACTTATCTGATCAGAGATGGATCAGAGTATCTCTATACGGTTAGGTACATGCCAATGTGCTAGAGTCTGTAATAAGCCCATTGTTATACTTAGATAAAAATGTTTTATTTTACTATTATAATATCGGCGCGAACCCCTTTATTACAAATGCCGCAAAATATGAAAAAATAAGTCCTTTGACTTGACAGCAATGAAAACCGTGTAGTTCCCCTGGTAGGGTTGTTGAACGTTTATTCAAAGAGTCGCACCTCAAGCGGTGACCTTTCATTCAATGCGACTTTTATTTTCCTGTAACCATTGACATATATATTACTAGCGTAAGGACCGGGCTAACCGCGCGACTAAATGGCACCAACGCGCTGGCCCTAAAATGACGGTTTTAGGGCCAACGCGACTCAGTTGACAGTGGTGCGCGCGAAGGAGAGAACATGTATTTGCCTGTCATAAAAATGCCTAGTTGCGTGGTAAAAGGCTGCACAAATTACGATACAAAGATTAAAAAGAAACATGGGATATCGTATCATCGGAATGTAACCTTACATTATTTTTGTTGCAATTAAATGATTAAATAAACACATTTTTATCTACAGCGACAATTATTTTACAATGGCGGCCATTGTGTGGCCAATGGCTGCCAATGGCTCCTCGAAGTGAACAAAGTAACCTTGTACGGACGTAATTTTTTTATTTCTGTTTTATTTTTGTCTTATGAACGTAGTGTAAGTAATTTTGAATTTTGGTACCAAATTAGGAGAAGACATAAACAGGTATAAACGATTTTTATACAATATGCGATAGCAAATACGATACAAATAATATTTAAATTACAGATTTCCAAACTAAGGAGAATTAAGGCTTTTTAACTTCATGACAAAAATGTCAATGAATCAAAATAGGTAATAATATAAGAAAACCAAACAGTATTATATTTCAAAATGTGCAATATGCAGTCTATTTGCTGCAAAAACTAGCTAGGTTTTTTTTTTGTAATATTACTAAATTTTGATTTCGACTGTCTGAAATCTGATATATTGAGAATCTTATATTTTCAGAATCTGGTATTTTGAGAATCTGGTATTCTGAGTTTAAAGGACCGATATCCTTTGCAACTGACTTATACTGACTGACGACAAAATGTGATAAAAAAAAACATTTAAGTAAGTACGCACGTACAAGGTTACGTCGTCGACCTATGCAACGCTGCACTCACGTAGTTCGTATGATTTATGACAGATGGCGTTACTTTTGCTTGTATGAAGAACGTCTATGTAAAATGTTCAGATGGGCGTATCCTTACTTTTGAAATCATTGCCTGTAACTACTATTCGCGTCGGAACTTGAGCATACTCGCGCGGAACTCGAGCGTACCTGCGCGGAAATAGTAAGTAGGTACTCTACACAGTGTTCGCTACACCAAGGGCACTGTATTACTATCTTTCAATGTAAGAAATTTGATTTATTAAGTACGCATAATGTGCAGTCACTTTTTGTATAAAAATGTTCTTCAAAAGTAATCTTTATGGATTGAATGTAGAATTGTTCCCGTGTTTTGTGTAAACCTGATTTATTGCGGTTCTAGTGTACAATCTCCATGTTTACACACTTGTGCGGATGTGCATATTGCGGTTATCTAACGTATGCCTCCAGGCGACCAACCGCGTACCGGCCGCATATTGTAAAACCGCAATTGAGCTCGATGAAAATTGAAACCCATCTCATTTAAATAATCTTCCTTCAATCAATAAAAAAAAATGTTTATTGAAGAAAAGCCTAAGTACATTCCCAAGCAATGTTATACAACTGAGTGGCTAGGTATGCTAAGCACAATACATTGAAACCCTGATCTCTAAACTAGGGGTGACCCTGTATCTTAGAGATCAGTGTCCCTCCGCAGCAAAGTCACCAGCCAATATTTGTAACACAATGGCACTTAACAAAGTATTTAATAAAGTAATCAATCAACTCATCCTATCGCAGTCCACTGCTGGACATAGGCCCTCTCCCAGACTGCGCCACAGCACCCTGTCCTCCGCATTCCGCATCCAGTCTACCCAAGCCACCTTCTTTAGGTCGTCCGTCCATCTAGCTGAGGGGCGTACCACACTACGCTTGCCGATACGCGGTCTGCACTCCAGGACTCGTCTGCTCCACCGGCCATCGGTCCTTCGACAGACATGGCCAGCCCACTGTCACTTCAGTTTGCTTACTCTGCAAGCTATAACTAGTAACTCCGGTTCTTTTCCGGATAATTTCATTCCTGATTTTATCCTTCAAAGAGACTCCGAGCATAGCTCGCTCCATAGCGCGCTGACCGAACCTCGAATTTGTATACCAGCCCGACCGTCAGTGTCCACGTTTCAGCACCGTATTGAAACTTTAGTCTTCAAACACTGCGGGATAGGCGACGAGAAGACTTGACGGAGTTTTCCAAATGCTGCCCAATCCACCTGGATCCTTCTGTCGGCCTCTTTGTCAAAGTTGTGTCTACCGAGCTGGATGACCTAGGTAGACATAATCCTTCACAACTTCAATCTTCCTTAGTACTGAATTATACCGGCGGCGGTATGTTTACGCTTTTGTTTTTACTTTGAACATTACTACAATTGGCATATTCGAAGGACAATGACAGGCTCTAGTGTGCTCTAGTTTATTCTAGAGACGATTTGGATAATATCGAAACTGTATACGATTTCTTTTGTTATTGAGTTTTGTCGCTCATTCCGACGGAGTCCGACGGCTTCGGGCGGACAGCTATAATTTTCGGTCAACTGATTGAGATCCAACTAAAGACAAATATTCCGCTACATCTTTCTTTCGTCGACTAAGTAGATACTCTAAAGTTCCAAAGCATTCGGCAGCATATCAGATTCAGCCATGCGTCTAAACCGCGGGTGTCCGTCACTGCAAGCTTTACATTCCTGTAAATGTAAATGCAGCGGCTCAATTTGAATAATTTTGAAGCATATTGCTAATCCATTGCTCCATAATATGTTCGAAAAATGTGTCTGCTTGACAACGTAAATGACGCAATGAATGCTGTTGAACTGTCAAAATGAAACCCATTGCTACTGATAGTGTGTTACGCAATTACCCTGCAGGTTTTCGATAGACAACTGGAGCAACACGCCCGCGCGGCCGCGCCGTGTGCCGCCACCCCGGCCTCCCCGCAGCCACCTCGTCGTTTTTAATCAATTAAAGCACCGAATGCAGGAAACTCTGAACAAATAAAGAATCTACCGAAATCTTACTAACAGTTAATCAAGAAAGAATTCAAACTTTTAATTGGACTTCCATTAACGATGCTAATTAATTTCAGTTACAAGGCTTTTGTCGCTTTGAAAGTAATCAACAATAAGCCTTGCCTAATAACTGGCTGATATTGACTGGCTCATATTCGACTACTTACTGCATGAACTTATGATAAATGACTTTATTTCTGTAAGTAGGTTTGTACAAACACTTTTACAGGTGAATCAAATTTTTAAAACTGGATGAGGTCGTATATTCTTGTATGATCTTTATTTGTTTGCAGTCTTTGGCCTTTTGCTCCACAGTTTGTTCCGCACACAATCGTAATAACTAAAGTTTCTTACTACTGACGTTATAATAATTAAGAACGTGAGTCAGTCGGCCGCCCCTATACGTACCTAGGTACTCACGTTGTACCTATCACATGCACATTATATTATGTACACGATTTCTCATAGTATTTCCGCGTGCGTCATTAGCTATTTGTTTATTTACCATATATCTAAGTATTATATTAAAACCTAATAACCCGTATGTTACTAATACTATGTAGTTCTAGTCGATATGATCAAGTGGACAGCCCGTATTATACATGTTATTTATTTATTTCTAAAACACTTAGCCCATTTAAAATTTTGGTTTTAGCCACACGACGAAAACCTCTTAGGATTTGTGTGGTGGCGAGACGTTAATTTAAATTTTACAACAATGTTGATGAGGATAATATTTTATAGGTACAGTATCGATATCCGCGGTTCAGTACAATATTTATTCACAAGGCAACTACAACAGGTAACAATCACTAGTTATCACCCAATACGTAATCGCACAACATGACTAGCGACAACAATAGAAAAAAATTAAACAAAAAAAAACGGGCAAGAGCGAGTCGGACTCGCGCACCGAGGGTTCCATACCATCATATGTTTTTAAATTCTCATCGGGGAGGCCTATATTCGTCAGAGAATTTTAACACCGTGCACTGCGGTGTAGAATATTACAGTTTTATGTCAGCGCCATCTCTTGACCGATAATGGAACTAATGTAACTTTTGTTGATGACTTCTGAAAAAGTGTGCTATTTAGAGACTTCTTTTTATTTTTCCTGTAATCTTTACATAAACTTCTATCACATAGAATAATTTCAGATTTTTCTCATTGCAAATTTCGGAGATAAGGGGGGGGGGGGGGGAACGGTATTTTTTTTACATTTTTCATCAAAAGTCCAAAACTATGGGCCTACAAAAAAAAAGAAAGAATGTTTGAGAATGTGCAAACTGCGCTCTTTCATATGATACTCCCATGCCGTAGTAGCCGCACTTCGAATTTTTCAGACCCCCTTTCAGTCCCTGTTGCAAAAAGTATACATGTATTTTTATTTCTTTCTTATTTGCAAAATAGTTGGGCAAACGTCATTTAAAACTATTCCAAATTTCAAGTTGATAGCATTAGTAGTTCTTGAAATATTCAGCTGTGACAGACAGACAGACAGACTTAGTCTCACCATAAGGGTTCCGGTTTCACCATTTTGGTTCGGAACCCTAAAAATGGTTACTGTGGGTTATCCTTAGGGGATAAACATATACCATCGCGGACTTTTTACCGACTTCAAAAAAAAGGAGGTTATCAATTCGATATGTATGTATGTAATATTATTGGAATTGCATTATATTCACATATGATGATCTATTAGGGCTTCCAAACAAATATACAAAATTTCATAGACGAATGTATGTATGTATGTATGTTTGTCCACGCATATCTCCGGAACTATTAATCGGATCGTGACCATTTTTTTTTATTGGCTTACATTTTCTTCAACTTAGGGAACAGTGCAAGTTTCATCAAGATCGATTCAGTAATTTTCAAGATATGGACTAATACGTGTAAGTGTGACGGCCTGGCTTATTGATAAGAGCTACGGGTGTAGTGTCAAAGGGAAAACATCTCAAAACCTTGGTCAAATACTAGTGCAAAAACTAAAAATTACGAAATAAAAAGTAATTTAAAAAAATTAAACCGACTTCAAAAAGAAATTAACTCAAAATTATGAAATAACTTTAATTTCGGAAGTCGGTGGCATAAAACAAATACAGATCCCAAGACACCGACTTCCGAAATTAAAGTTATTTCATAATTTTGAGTTAATTTCTTTTTGAAGTCGGTTTAATTTTTTTAAATTACTTTTTATTTCGTAATTTTTAGTTTTTGCACTAGTATTTGACCAAGGTTTTGAGATGTTTTCCCTTTGACACTACACCCGTAGCTCTTATCAATAAGCCAGGCCGTCACACTTACACGTATTAGTCCATATCTTGAAAATTACTGAATCGATCTTTATGAAGTTCTGTCTAGCTTGCACTTCTTAGTTGTTCGCAGTGTGGTGCACCTTAAGTTCTGTCTAGCTTGCACTTCTTAGTTGTTCGCAGTGTGGTGCACCTTAAGTTCTGTTTAGCTTGCACTTCTTAGTTGTTCGCAGTGTGGTGCACCTTAAGTTCTGTCTAGCTTGCACTTCTTAGTTGTTCGCAGTGTGGTGCACCTTAAGTTCTGTTTAGCTTGCACTTCTTAGTTGTTCGCAGTGTGGTGCACCTTAAGTTCTGTCTAGCTTGCACTTCTTAGTTGTTGGCAGTGTGGTGCACCTTAAGTTCTGTCTAGCTTGCACTTCTTAGTTGTTCGCAGTGTGGTGCACCTTAAGTTCTGTCTAGCTTGCACTTCTTAGTTGTTCGCAGTGTGGTGCACCTTAAGTTCTGTCTAGCTTGCACTTCTTAGTTGTTCGCAGTGTGGTGCACCTTAAGTTCTGTCTAGCTTGCACTTCTTAGTTGTTCGCAGTGTGGTGCACCTTAAGTTCTGTCTAGCTTGCACTTCTTAGTTGTTCGCAGTGTGGTGCACCTTAAGTTCTGTCTAGCTTGCACTTCTTAGTTGTTCGCAGTGTGGTGCAACCTGAATGCTACTTTATTTGGGTTATGCTAATTGTGCTGGGTCCTAGATTATTGGTGATCATAGCGCAATACGTGATCTAGGAGAACGTCGGTACGTAGTGTACGCGACAGCGGGCGGCCACGATTCCTGCGACTTGCACCGCGCCCAGCGAAACACTTCGTGATAACTGCACTATAATGCTGCCATTCTATTCTGATTTGTAAATAGGTCAGCCCGACACTAGTAAATTGCATTGTTAGAAAATTAGGCCGACGACCGCGTCTTTCAGGTCTATGTGATAGATTCAAGAGAGAAACTGAGAACAGCCAATTGATTACTGGCGCTTCAATATGTTTCAAGTTTGTAATGTTGTTTATAAAAAACTGTTTTTAATTTTATCATTTTTTTAACCTCCGACGCAAAAACGACGGGGTGTTATAAGTTTGACGTGTGTGTGTGGGGGTGTGTGTATGTGTGTCTGTCTGTGGCATCGTAGCTCCCGAACGGATGAACCGATTTTGATTTAGTTTTTTTTGTTTGAAAGGTGTATTAGTCGGGAGTGTTCTTAGCTATGTTTGATGAAAATTGGTCCAAGATGGCCGCTGCTACAAAATGGCGGATAACATATTTTTTCACAATTCCCTCAATATGGGTATCAAATGAAAGGGCTTCAATAGTAGAATACTATACACTATAACAAATTTCAAATCCAAGATGGCCGCCACAACAAAGTGGTGAATTACATTTTTTTTTCTCAACTCCCTCAATATGGATATCAAATGAAAGGGCTTGACTAGTAGAATACTATACATTATTAAAAATTTCAAATCCAAGATGGCCGCCACCACAAAATAGCGAATTGCATTTTTTTTAACAACTCCTTCAATATAGGTATCAAATGCAAGGGCTTGACAAGTAGAATAATGTACACTATATTGAAAGGGAATGAGGAATATTAACTACCTAACGAAATGAAAACTAAAAACTTGAAAAATATAAAAAATCTGTTTAGTCTTAAAAATTATCCTTCAACTAAGTATAAATTAATCAATATTTTTTGACGGATAAAAAACCTGATTAAACACCAAATTACCAGAATCTTAAAACGGAAGAAAATAAAAGAAATGAAATACAAAAATTAATAAATTGCTTTTTGTAGGGACTCCCCCTACAAAAAGCATGAAATAAAAAAAATAATTTAAAAAACCCCCGACCAAAATAAAATTAAGGAATCCCTACAAAAAGCATGAAATAAAAAAATAAATTTAAAAAATCTTTTGGAAGTCGGGGGACCTCAGAATAGAAGGTGTTCCACAGAACGGTCCCCCGACTTCCATAAGATTTTTTCATTTCATGCTTTTTGTAGGGATTCCTTAATTTTATTTTTGTCAGGGGTTTTTTAAATTTTTAATTTAATTTTTTTAATTGTCATAATATAAGACAGTAGAATAGTAGCCAAGTATTGGACTGTATTTCAAATGGGTCACGTGTATTTCTACATACACGTGTAAGGAGTAGAGAGAAGCCTGATAAATTGATCTTGAACACGAGTTTACGAGGTGCGAGTTTTCTCTCTTTATATAAACTACCATTATACTAAAATAACCACTAATTGGTTTGTAAGTGATTTTCCAAGGCTTGCTTTGTCTTTTAAAAGTTTCTGTACGAGTCCTATATTATGTATTGTAGGAGTTTCTATAGATATAATAACTATCATGCTTTAAATGTCTGCGTTCGCCTTGTAAGTTGCGTGTCGTCCTCACGCCTCCGCAATTGCTCAGATACTTAGATTGCGTGCAGTTCTAAAGTGATTGTCATAGATAGACACTGTATTGAATATTTATTATACTAGTACTTGAAAAAAGACTGCACGCAATGGAGATCAGTAAGTATATTCGAGGAAGTTTGAAAGTGGGGCCAGTTACTGAAAAGTTGAATTCGAATCGTTTGTCTTGGCATGGGCATGTGATAAGGAGTGATGAATATCATGAATATAAATGTTGACGGATCTCTACATCCGTCAACATTTGGAAGACTATATAACGAATAGATGGTTGGATTGTGTGAGGGATGATATTATGAAAGAAAAAGGTTATTAATGACAGATTGACGACTGACAGGGGAGAATGGGAGAAAAAAACGAGTTGCGCCGACCCAAAGAAACATTGGAAGCTGGAAGATGACGACTTCCCTATACCGTACGGAAGATGATGACTTCCCTATACCGTACGAAAGATGATGACTTCCCTATACCGTACGAAAGATGATGACTTCCCTATACCGTACGGAATTTCAGCTTTCAATTTCCAGCGATCCACGCGAGAAAGAGACCCGTGGTTCTGAGTTGAGTTGGGCGTTGATAAGGCAGTCGTGGGTGAGTGAGTCAGGACTTTGTTTTGTACATACATACATAATTAGCCTATAATGTTCCCACTGCTGGGACACAGGCCTCCTCTCGGTGAGAGGGACTGGGCCATAATCCACCACGCGTGCCCAGTGCGGGTTGGCAGATCTTCGAATTTTTGGTTCTAGGACATGCCGGTTTCCTCACGATGTTTTCATCACCGTTTTGAGAGCAGTGGGGATGAAATAATTTACACATAGTAAAGCGCCTGTCTGGGTTCGAACACTTCGAACGTACGACATACAACTCGTAAGTCGCGGCCGTTATTACTTTGCCACCACTGCTCTAGGCTCTCTGCTCTCTTTGTTTTTTTATATGTATTGATTTAAATATAACCGCATACTTTAACTTCTCTTACTTTCTAACCTATTGACTAAGTATGGCATGAGGTGTCCTTGTATAGTAAGTCCTGGCATAAGAAAAAAGAACAGAACATTATTACAAGATGCACAACGTGAGTGCATGCTTGTAACCTTTTTGAATATTCGCTTTCCTTTGCTTCTGTGTGAAAATTGATATGTGTCATGTGATGAAGTGAATGATGATGATAAAGTGTCTGAAACAGTAGATCAAAAGTGATTTAAATCAGTACACGCGAGCTGCCAATCTTAATTTATTTATTGGTTACAATTGTTACACTGTTTATCCTTAAAATACAAGCAATATAATATAAGCATAGTGTACAATATGATGCGATAGACACAGCATGCAAAAACAAAATTTAAACATCAATAAGATTGCAATAATTGTGCAGCAATAACGCTTACAGTACTAGTGAGTAGTTTTATAAAACAAGACGAGGAAAAAATAATAATAATAAAATGAAGAAAAAAAAAAGAACAGTCAATTGTGTTGGTTACTTTTTACGGACTTGGCGCTTGAATTCTTGAAGTGATGTGGAAAAAATATCTATTGATTCATCGCAATTATTAAGAAGCCTGCAAATTCTGGGGATGGGGATTACTTCATTAGGTCGTGGATTGTGCACTAATACTGCGCATCACTCATTGCAGACCCAAATCCCAGGACGAAATTCACCGTCTAACACATCTATGTACCTATGCTGCATATGTTTGTATACTAGACTATTTTGTTGTGTCTTTCATCATGAGTGAGGGTTCTCATCGTCAGTATGTCCTCCTGGTCCCAGGACCTGTCCAGTACCATACCATAATCAGCCTATAATGTTCCCACTGCTGGGACACAGGCCTCCTCTCGGTGAGAGGGACCAGTACCAGTCTATCAAATTTCATAACGATCGGTTAGGCTTGAAATGGTAACAAGCAAACAGCGTTACTTGCATTTTAACTTTAATAATATATGGAAGTACGGAAACGTACTTGCATACAACAACGCAAGATATTTTCAACGTCACACAAAGGGTCTGTTGTTCTATCCATCACTTATGTAACGCTGGGCACCCGATGACGATCACCCATCTGTTTGTTACGCGTGTCGTAGGCAGCATTTGCCTACGTACCTCTAAGATAATGGACGTGCGGCAAAAACGACCAAATTCATATGTTTTTTGATAAAGAGTTTCATAAAATCTTTTAATTGACGGACGCAGCGAAGACGAACGAACAAGTTTTTTTTTTTGTATTTGAGAACTGGTTGGTTTGAGGATATTATGTTATTTCTGTATCACTATTATGTCTCTTTTTTGTTTTAATCTGCGATCGGTTCATCATCATATGCGTAGCCTTGTCCCAACTACATGGGGTCGGTTTCCAGTCTAACCGGATGCAGCTAAACACCAGTATTTTACATGGAGCGACTGTCTACCTGACCTTCTCAACCCAGTTACTGGGTAATACGATACCCCTTGGTAAGATTAGTTGTCAGATTTTCGGTCTTTTGACGACCCGTAACGACTGTCAAAGATCCACAGCTGGGTCCATCGGTTTAACGTGCTTTCCGAGTCACGGAGGGGTTATGGTATGTAAAGATGGTACCCCATCCACGGAGCAACCGCGGCAAGCTTAGCTTGACCTGCTCGTTCGATCGACTCGTGCTGTTATTGATACTTGGCCACAAGCCCCTCTGTGATCGGTTATTATAACTATAATCAGATGGTATGTCTTGTACACATCATTAGGTGATTCTCCAGGCCCTTCGTTTGCCGGGAACGTGGATCTACGCGAGACACAATGGCAATTGCTTCTGTAATTACCACTGTAACGTTTCGCACCTCTGTAGCGTTTTACGTTTAGGACGTTAGGTAGTGTGTAGTGGTAGATGTTATGAAATAAAAGAAGAATTACGTTACAAGATTAGATTTATTTGGATAGACAAGATACAAAGCCGGTTGAGCCGGGTGTGGGTAAGATATCGAGCGCACGCGTAAGTTATAACCGTCTAAGAACACTACTGCCCTGCAGAGCCTCCAGACGTAGGTAGCGGGAACTGGAGGTAGATGTCCAGGGCCCCGTAGCGCCGCGGCAGGGTCGTCCAGCCGCTCCCCTGCGGCGACGGCGGTGGCAGTATTAGTAACCGCCTCCGGGCCTCAAGCCTTCAACGGCGCACGTAGACACGTACGTCTGTGCAGGTGCAGAAGCGAAGTAGGCAGGCAGAAAGGTGGAAGGAAGGAAGAAACCCTGTAACCAGCCGGTTTGTACGTTGAGGTGATGTCCGGACACACGCGACCGACTGTCACATCCCGACAACCGTAGTCTGAGGGTCTACGGTGGACAGCAGTGAGCTGGCATCCACTGGTTATCGAGATGTGGCAGCCTAGGTGGTGCGTTACAATAGAAACACATGAATAAAGGAAGGTAAAGAATGACATTCAAATGTGTAGGTAGGTGAAAAACAAAACGCTAAAATAAAGTATACTATTGTCATTAAGTTTTGTAAGCGAACTCACCGCATTCCTGAGATAAGGCAGTGGCCCAAAAGTTAAGATGTTAGCGTTTTAGAAAAAATAAATTACAACTGAATTAATGTAGTAGTTTGTTGTTGAATTAACTGTTGTAGATTTGTTTGTTATTAGATTTTTATTTGTTTCAACCGGCTAAGAATCATCTCACTTGTATCCCCCCCGGTTCAGAATCTCTGTCCGAGTTCAAGTATATCTTGAGATTTTCCGGCTTTGCATAAAACATTTTTAAATACAGTAAGTATTGAAAAACAACACAACAAAGCTCTCACAACAGCAATGTGTATCAACTTTTTTTTAAGTTTCTTATAAAGCTGGTCAGGAAACGAACTTTAACAAAGCAGTTTGTCTCGTAGGCGCGCCTACGCGCGTACCAACACTAGCAACGCGCTCCGGAATAATGCTACGAGACTGGCAGAGAAATGAAAATGTCTCGTAGCGGACGATATTGTCGCTACGGTGACAGTAATGCCGGCTACTTACAATTTTTAGCTGCTCACACAATGAGCATATTATTAGTGAATCATGCTTAGGTGGAAATACCAGGTGAAAATGTCACATTAAAGCCATTTTCCTAAATGATCATGTCTTTCTAAACCCACCACATGAATTTACATTGTAGAATGATATTCAGTGTTGAGTGATGTCACGAACCTCCTTATCATATTTATTTCATTTCCATTTCGAAATGAAACATAATTTTAAAATAACTTCTAATCAATTATGTTTGCAGTTCCGATGAAAACGTATAAGGGCTTAGAAGCCTCTTGTACTCACTTAATATGCTGTTCACAGAAATATTGGAAAAATTGGGTAAATATTATAGAATCGAACCGAACTTTGTTTTCGCATTTGGTGTTCGTCAATTTTTGGTCTGAATAAAATGTGCAAATCAAATCATTACTTTCAATTCATTTATTCCGCGAAAATGCAGTTACAACAACTAACAGAACATAAACTGTGAAAATGCGGAAAAACATGCTTTTTCTTGCATTTAATATTAGTATTGTTCGATAATATAGGTAGGTAGGTACCTTGGGAACAGAATAAAATTTCCTATGATTAAACTAACGGGTAAATATAATGCTACTATGATCCACAATAAACATGATTAAATAAATTAAAATAAAATAAATAATTAAAATACTAGTATATAATGATACTATCGACGGTTGAAGGGCTAATTGGTCTAAGCGACATTTTTTTTTGCAATATTGAGTTATATAAATATTCGGAATCAGTAAAATTTGCTGATTCCGAATATGTGTATAATTAAATATTGCAAAAAAAAATCCCTTAGACCAATTAGCCTTTCAACCGTCGCTATGACACTGCATTTCTTTAATTTTACCAAAGGCAAAACCAATCGCAAAATTGTTTTTTTTTTGTTTTCAGCCGTAAATGCAAATCAAGCTAATTTCTTTTTCATTTTCGGACGAAAACGAAAACTGTTTTTGGTCGCACTCTAGCAATTTCATTCGTTAAAATATTACAAGCAATGTTCGATCCATCGGAAATGTTCGCTCAATGACCATCTTGTAGCGGGCCGTGAACGTTCTGTAATTTAATTATTTAATTAGCAGTTGATTTAATTACTGCATTCCCGAAATGCATAATTGCATTTATTTATTGAATTATTTAAAAGTCAATGAGTAAGTAATGGGTTGATTGGTGAACTTCCACACAAGACCTTTCATTTATCTAACAGAACGAGTAGGATGCTAGGTTCAAAACATGTTGTCTCAGGCTCTTACCACCGACTTCCTAGAAACTACAGAGGAACTAAGGAAAACTAACCTTGAACCATAAGTTTGTTGTATTGATCCATAATGTGCTACACTGACGATCATAGTCTAGTCTGTCCACGGCATTAGGAAATGCTTGCCATTGTAAAACACTTACTAATGTCAAGTGATTCGTCATCTGATCAACAGTTGAAGACAGATCACAAACATTCTTGCACAGTACGGTAGGGTGCACGTCAGTGTAACGGAACTGGTTTAAGCTAGCTTCTAATTCTATTGTGACTCTGCACTACGAACATTGAACTGTCAAAGTGTTATCGCTGACTTGCAGCCTACTGTACAACAAGTTGCCAGGCGTCGGGATAGAACCGGACATAGTTAGGCTTTTAAGATGCGTGTCCGGTCAAATTAGACGGTGTCCGTTGTGTACAGCTTTTGTTAGACTTTTTACATAATAAATAGCAATGCGCTCTGTTGTTATTTCATTAGATAATACTCAGACGATTTTATGATATAAAAAAAGTTTGGATTTACAATCTTGTTTACAATAAG
Source organism: Oligia latruncula (assembly GCA_948474745.1). Taxonomy (NCBI): domain Eukaryota; kingdom Metazoa; phylum Arthropoda; class Insecta; order Lepidoptera; family Noctuidae; genus Oligia; species Oligia latruncula. The sequence continues at coordinate 946,454 of OX419683.1, read as the reverse complement.
TAATGTTTATTTGGGTACTAGGGGCCAAGTGTTTTTTGTGCTTGTCATTCTTGCGGGGGGGGGGGAGGTGGCATTATCGCCACGCTTGGCAGGCGGGTTGGCGATCGCAGTATGGTATGTGTAAAGAACGCTGCTGCCCATTCTCCAGTACGACCCTTAGTCGCCTTTTACGACATGCACATACCGCAGTGTTTCAAGACGAAAGTCTTTGTTTTTTCGGTTCATAGTAATGCGCGAGCTTAGATTTGTAGGAAGCCTTGGGTTCCTACAAATCTAAGCACGCGCTACTGCAATCCACGTGATCGACGATCAGCCTCCGCTATTGAGCGTGAGCCTGCGTCACCCCGGAACACCTGCTACCTTGTGATCGACGATCAGCCTCCGCTATTGAGCGTGAGCCTGCGTCACCCCGGAACACCTGCTACCTTGTGATCGACGATCAGCCTCCGCTATTGAGCGTGAGCCTGCGTCACCCCGGAACACCTGCTACCTTGTGATCGACGATCAGCCTCCGCTATTGAGCGTGAGCCTGCGTCACCCCGGAACACCTGCTACCTTGTGATCGACGATCAGCCTCCGCTATTGAGCGTGAGCCTGCGTCACCCCGGAACACCTGCTACCTTGTGATCGACGATCAGCCTCCGCTATTGAGCGTGAGCCTGCGTCACCCCGGAACACCTGCTACCTTGTGATCGACGATCAGCCTCCGCTATTGAGCGTGAGCCTGCGTCACCCCGGAACACCTGCTACCTTGTGATCGACGATCAGCCTCCGCTATTGAGCGTGAGCCTGCGTCACCCCGGAACACCTGCTACCTTGTGATCGACGATCAGCCTCCGCTATTGAGCGTGAGCCTGCGTCACCCCGGAACACCTGCTACCTTGTGATCGACGATCAGCCTCCGCTATTGAGCGTGAGCCTGCGTCACCCCGGAACACCTGCTACCTTGTGATCGACGGTCAGCCTCCGCTATTGTTGAGTGTGTAATACACACGTCGTGGTCGTGGTGGTAGCGGTCGTCGTCGTCGTCTTCGTGTTCGTTAGTTTGTTAGTTTTTAACCCCCGACGCAAAAACGACGGGGTGTTATAAGTTTGACGTGTCTGTGTGTGTGTGTGTGTGTGTCTGTCTGTGGTATCGTAGCTCCCGAACGGATGAACCGATTTTGATTTTGTTTTTTTTGTTGGAAAGGTGTATTAGTCGGGAGTGTTCTTAGCTATGTTGAATGAAAATCGGTCCAAGATGGCCGCCGCTACAAAATGGCGGATAACATATTTTTTCACAATTCCCTCAATATGGGTATCAAATGAAAGGGCTTCAATAGTAGAATACTATACACTATAACAAATTTCAAATCCAAGATGGCCGCCACAACAAAGTGGCGAATTACATTTTTTTTTCTCAACTCCCTCAATATGGATATCAAATGTAAGGGCTTGACTAGTAGAATACTATACACTATTAAACATTTTAAATCCAAGATGGCCGCCACCACAAAATGGCGAATTACATTTTTTTTTTCACAACTCCTTCAATATAGGTATCAAATTCAAGGGCTTGACAAGTAGAATAATGTACACTATATTGAAAGGGAATGAGGGATATTAACTTCCTAACGAAATAAAACTAAAAACTTGAAAAATATAATAAAACAAAAAAAATCTGTTTAGTCTTAAAAATTATTCTTCAACTATAAATTAATCAATATTTTTTGACGGATAAAAAACCTGATTAAACACCATATTACCAGAATCTTAAAACGGAAGAAAATAAAAGAAATGAAATACAAAAATTAAGGAGTCCCTACAAAAAGCATGAGATAAAAAATTAAATTAAAAATTTAAAAAACCTCCGACAAAAATAAAATAAAGGAATCCCTACAAAAAGCATGAAATAAAAAAATAAATTTAAAAAAATCTTATGGAAGTCGAGGGACCTCAGAATAGAAGGTGTTCCACAGAACGGTCCCCCGACTTCCATAAGATTTTTTTAAATTTATTTTTTTATTTCATGCTTTTTTTTATTATAATTATAATGTTGTATCTATTTATAGTATTTTTTTAGTTATTAATATTGTTTTGTATATGTTTTATTTGGACCTAGACGCCTGAAATAAATGGATAAATAATAAATACTTTTGTCCCTCGCATGTGTAGAAGCGAACTAGCGATGTCTGCATAATACGGAGGCATGGAGCTGACATACTCGTGCAGTGCCGCAATGTGGACGCTGACAGTCGGGCTGGTCCGCACATAATACGGAGGCATGGAGCTGACATACTCGTGCAGTGCCGCAATGTGAACGCTGACAGTCGGACTGGTCCGCACATAGCGCGCTATAGAGCGGGCTATGCTCGGGGTTCAGTTGGAGGATAACATCAGAAATGAAATTTTCCTGAAAATAATCAAGAGTCACCGACATAGCTTGTATAGTAAGGGCCAAAACACATACTTACACAGGATATGACATGGCACTTTGCGACGTCGTCTCATGATGCGATATGACATCGCATCATGGCACTTTGCGACGTCATCCGGCGATGCGATATTACATCGCATCATGGCACATTGCGACGTCGTCTCACGATGCGATATGACATCGCATCATGCCACTTTGCGACGTCGTCTCTTGATGCGATATGACATCGCATCATTGCACTTTGCGACGTCGTCTCTTGGTGCGATATGACATCGCATCATGGCACTTTGCGACGTCGTCTCTTGGTGCGATATGACATCGCATCATGGCACTTTGCGACGTCGTCTCTTGGTGCGATATGACATCGCATCATGGCACTTTGCGACGTCGTCTCTTGGTGCGATATGACATCGCATCATGGCACTTTGCGACGTCGTCTCTTGGTGCGATATGACATCGCATCATGGCACTTTGCGACGTCGTCTCTTGGTGCGATATGACATCGCATCATGGCACTTTGCGACGTCGTCTCTTGGTGCGATATGACATCGCATCATGGCACTTTGCGACGTCGTCTCTTGGTGCGATATGACATCGCATCATGGCACTTTGCGACGTCGTCTCTTGGTGCGATATGACATCGCATCATGGCACTTTGCGACGTCGTCTCTTGGTGCGATATGACATCGCATCATGGCACTTTGCGACGTCGTCTCTTGGTGCGATATGACATCGCATCATGGCACTTTGCCACGTCCGGTGACGTAAAGAAGGTGGCTGGGACAGACTGGATAAGGAAGACGGAGGACAGGGTGGTATGGCGCAGCCTGGGAGAGGCCCATATCCAGCAGTGGACTGCGATAGGCTGAGTTGTTGTTTGATGGAGCTGATCTCATTATGCATCTGATTGAGATTACTCTTACCTACTAATCAACCCTTCATCGATACGAAACAAATGAAGCCAATTATTACATGACCTTTCCAATGCTCACGTTGTGTAGGTTACTTTTATCCGAAAATTCCAAATACATTCGATTATTTAATTTACGTTCGCTTTAACTATTACTAAGAAGTGGGGCGAGTGGGCGTGACGTGTCGCCGCCCACCGCGCGCCCGCCCCCTGCTGCACCTCGGACAAAGAAACCAAGCTAAGAGCGACACAAATCCTCAAGTTAGTTGAGCAAGCTTTCCCGACCTTTCACTCAACCACTCAACTACTAAGTACTATTAGTTATTCAACTTTGCAAGCTCGCCCTCCACAAAGCAATGTCATGGTCGTAGCAATCAGAATTTCATTTGAAACTTGAACAAAACTATGAGGTTTACTTTATTAAATACTGTTTGTTTTGATATAAATAGCGTTGAATTTGAAGGGTCAAAAAGGACCAAGCAGGTCCGTCTTGAACGCTGCAAGCTCTGCAACATTGCGTGATTCTGTTCGTTAAGCATTTCACTAGGATGGGACTAACTTGTTACAACAGTCAGTTGGAAATCCCAGAGTGGCTCGACAGAGGGAGAGCGCAAATACCATTACAGTACCCTTGCGCAATGGTATTATTGAAACTAACTCGAAAACTACCCAAGCAAAGTTAATAATAAAAAAAACCGGGCAAGAGCGAGTCGGACTCGCGCACCGAGGGTTCCGTACCATCATGTTTTTAAATTTTCATCGGTGAGGCCTATATTCATCAGAGAATTTTAACACTGTGCACTGCGGTGTACAATATTGCAATTTTATGTCAGCGCCATCTCTTGTCCGATAGTGGAACCAATGTAACTTTTGTTGATGATTTCTAAAAATGTGTGCTATTTAAATACTTCGTTTTATTTTTCCTGTAATCTTTACATAAACTTCTATCACATAGAATAATTTCAGATTTTTTCTCTTTGCAAACTTCGGAGATAAGGGGGGGGAACGGTTTTTTTTTTTTTTTTTCATCAAATGTCGTAAACCATGTGGCCTAAAAAAAAAAGGAATAATGTTTGAGAATGTGCAAACTCCGCTCTTTCATATGATACCCCACATGTCCTAGTAGCCCTACTTCAAAATTTTCAGCCCCCCTTTCAGTCCCTGTTGCAAAAAATATACATATATTTTTATGTCTTTCCTATTTACAAAATAGTTGGGCAAACGTCATCTAAACCTATTCCAAATTTCAAGTTAGTAGCATTAGTAGTTCTTGTGATATCCAGCTGTGACAGACAGACAGACAGAATTAGTCTCACCAGAAGGGTTCCGTTTTTACCATTTTGGTACGGAACCCTAATATATGGGACCACTACTGAGGCATATCCTATTAATAAAAAATAAAAATAAAATGGATTTACAATAATTAATTGCCGGTGATATCGCGTAACATACATACAAAAACACTTATTGATTCTTCCTTGTAGGCATGAGGTATTTTTTTTGAGGGACCAATCTGAAAGTACAAAGGTATATCTTTTAAATAAAAAAACAAATTTTGCAAATCGGCTTATAAATAACGGTGAGGTAACAAACATAAAAAAAAATTAACCGAATTGATAACCTCCTCCTTTATTTTATTTTATTATTTTTGGAAAACTTACAGCCAATCTGACACAATAGTTACTAAGTTTTTAACATGATGATGGCCAATTACAAGTTTTCAAACATACTAACTAGGTAGCAGACAGTGTTACTTTAGTATACTGTATATTTCATTACTGACTCGTAGTCACACCAGATTGTAACACCAGTGTGACTAACAGGATTTTTTTTCTAGATTGTCACACCACTGATTTTTCCACACCATGTATACGTATAGATAGTTGCTAGTGCAGTACCTACAAATTATACTAAAGTCGATCTGCTGATCGGCATTTGCCGACTCTCGTTCTTTGCCGACTAAGATTTTTCTACTTTTTGTTATACAGGGTTATTGGTAAAACATTAACAACCTCTTTTTTTTTTCGGATGTGAAATCATCAAATGACCTCTACCGCTCTGGGTGGAGCGGAAGGGAGTGTCAGACTCTTAATGACTAAAACCCACCCGTGTTCCTTCCTTAGCCCTTTATGTTCCGGGCCAGCGGTAGGTAACCCTTTCGGACAATCCCACTGATGCTGACATCTCTTTGAGGAGCGCGTGGAACACGTACGCGCCGTCTAGCACGGGCCTGGTCCTGATCGGACGGTGAGCTACCCATTACTCTCCGCCCGCAGGCCCGCGCCTACGGTGGCCGGGAGTCTTCCCGTGGCTCCCGACGCCCGGAGTGTCTCCCGCGGTCGCTGGGACGGGAGACTCTCTCCCTCATCCGTCCCGCTACCTCCTTCGCTAGCATGACTGCTTCGCAGAAGGAGGTGACTGCCTCCCACTCCCTCTCGCCCCGGACCATAGCTTGCACCAGGGCCGGACGCGAGAGGTCGCCGCCGCTGCCGATCGCCTCTACGAGGGCATGGCGGTGCTCCGCCCAAGCGGGGCAGACCTCCACCGTGGTCGAATTTATAACCTCCTTTTTTTTTAAGTCTGTAAAAATATAAAACTACTACTATACTACCCCGGTGTGGACGCGTTCACTGCGGCGGCGAGCCGCCCACTACCTGAACGCTCCACAGAAGGTGGTAGCCGTAAGGCTCATCCGGGGCTACCGCACGATCTCGGGCGAGGCGGCAAGCCTCCTTGCCGGACTGCCGCCATGGGATCTGGAGGCGATAGTCCTCGCGCGCCTGTATGAGTGGCGCGCGGAGGCACTAAGCCGCACTGCACATCATCAGGCGGGAGCAAACGCCCGGGTGTCACCATTTCAGGATCGCCCAGAGGACACGGTGGAGGTCTGCCCCGCTTGGGCGGAGCACCGCCATGTCCTCGTAGAGGCGATCGGCAGCGGCGGCGACCTCTCGCGTCAGGCCCTTTTTTTTTTTTACGTATAGAAATGCTCATGCATTCTGCACTACCACGGGGAGATAGTGCAGTTATGTGGGACTCTAACCCACTAAAACTCCACGGTGTCCTCCTCTGCCGCTTATGGCGGGAACACGGGCACGCGTTAGCACTCATCCGTGAACCCGCCGCGGCTGTCCGTCACCGGACCCTCCTCCGGGGAGTACTCCCCATCACCGGCGCACCAAAACACATAGCACGCCGTGACCACCCCAGGGACCAAACCAGCACATGGGCGCCAGACGACCCCGTCTCTGCCACCCTTGGTCCCCCTGCGACGGGTCAGGTCATTGGCCCCGCCGCCTGCCAATTTTCGGCCGCAGAGGATAGAGAGAGTGGACAACGTCATACCAACACTCCTCTTCCCCTGCGGCCCCACCGCGTCCGCCATCGAACGGTGGCGACCCCGTCAAGGCCGCGGAAGGTAGGGAGAGCGGCGCACCGCAATACCGGCACTCCTCTCCCGCCGCGGCCTCCAACCCTCAGCCGCGATGCCTCCTATACGACATCGCGGCCCGCCTCAGTTGCGTTGGAAAAATCCTTTACCGACTCGTAGTCACACCAAGTAGTATAACTAGGACAGCACTAGTTAGGAATAAATGGTGTGGAAAAATCAGTGGTGTGACAATCTAGAAAAAAATTCATTACTGACTCGTAGTCACACCAGATTGTAACACCAGTGTGACTAACAGGATTTTTTTTCTAGATTGTCACACCACTGATTTTTCCACACCATGTATAGATAGTTGCTAGTGCAGAGTACCTACAAATCGTACATAATGCAAGGGCTATGTTATTTTGCCGAAGAAGTGATTGCAAAGAGCCTGCTTTATCTTAGGCACACTAGTATTAATAAGATCTATGTCAATTTCCTGGCAGGTTTCATTATACATACGGCTCGCCCTAATCATGTACGAGTTTTGTCTGTAAGTTATTTTTGTCGTTGGTATGTGCAACAAATGAGGTTTACGCAAAAACGAAGAACATACGCGCAGCCCAATTTCGCTCAGCAGCTCAGGGGTGTCGTTGGATCCGTTTGCAATTTTGAATAAAAGTGCTAAATCGGAAATTTTTCTTCTTTCATAAGAACATGAAAATTTTTACACCGCACGTTGTAATTAGGTAGGTATGTTTTGGAACGAAATTGAATTAAGCAATTTTCTTTGTATGCCCCATGCCGTATATCTATACGATCGATATAAATATTATAGTTGGGTTCCAGACTTGAGAGCCATACTCGAGGTGACTACGAACAAAGGATCAATATAATATCTTAAAAGTCTTGATACTTCTAAAATCAGCCGAGACCCTGCAAATAAAACCTAGTGCTTTCGATGCTTTGTTTCGACCTCTTGATACGTAACTCGCCTATTGTCTTGAATTACATTTTTCACTACTAGCACGTTTTGATAAAATATGATAAATGATTTTATTTCTGTAAGTAGGTTTGTACAAACACTTTTACACGTCAATCATATTTTTTTTTTAAACTAGATGAGGTCGGCGTTTCCTAACTGACTATTCTGAGAAGAAAGGCCGAAACAAACTCAGAAGTCACAGTCTCTTTTAAAGTCCAGACAAAATCTTGGTCAGATCGTGTGAAGACCATGTAGATTGGTGTCTGAAATGGTCTTTTGAGGAAAGAACCACACAGATTGAGCGGACCTGTCCAATCAGTGCACGCATTTGTCAAAAATCGTGCAGCTCAACTCAGAACTTGAGGAGCTCAACGATTCGACGAACAATACCAAAGACAGGACATTTGGGTAGGCCGCATAAACTACTCAAACTGCCAGATCATGATTAAAACTAAGAAGGAAAAAAGAAATGACCCACATAGTCCTCACATTCACAATAATTAAATAAAAAAAAATAATAAAAATTACTTACAAAGTAAATATTCATGTCATTGTCTAAATAAAATTCATCAATGTCAATGTGTATATAAAAAATCCGGACATAATCTTTGAGGACCATGTAGATTAGTGTCTGAAATGGTCTTTTGAGGAAAGAACCACACAGATTGAGCGGACCTGTCCAGTCAGTGCACGCATTTGTCAGTAACCGTGCAGCTCAACTCAGAACTTAAGGAGCTCAACGATTCGACGAACAATACCAAAGACAGGACATTTGGGTAGGCCGCATAAACTACTCAAACTGCCAGATCATGATTAAAACGAAGAGAGAAAAAACAAAAAATTACCCACATAGTCCTCACATTCACAATAATTAAAATCATATAATACTTTATACAGTAAATGTACATGTCATTATTTAAGTAAAGAGATACTTAAAAAAAAAAAAAAAAAAGAAAATTATTAAAGTGTAAAATAGCAAAAATAAAAACAACAATCTAAACCTATTGGAGCAGCTCAATCCCAAGCCTTTTTGTCCTCAATATAGTCTTTTACAGTATAATAGGCTTTCTGACATAGTTTTCGCTTTATAAAAGATTTGAATTTATTAAGGCTTAGTTCTTGAATGTGGCTAGGAAGTTTATTATAAAAACGTATACATTGGCATCTAAACGAGCCACCTATTTTTTTGAGCCTTGTTGTAGGAACAACAAATTTGTGTTTGTTCCTAGTATTTATGTTATGGATATCACTGTATTTTTTAAACAGATTAATATTTTTATGTGCATACAAAAGATTATCATAAATGTACTGAGAAGGCACAGTCATTATATTAATCTCTTTAAATTTGTCTCTGAGGGAGTGTCTGGGACTTAATTTATAAATGGAACGAATTGCCCTTTTTTGTAAAATAAAAATTGTCTGAATATCGGCGGCATTTCCCCACAACAGAATACCGTACGACATCACACTATGAAAATAACTAAAGTATACTAAACGGGCTGTCTCTAAATCAGTTAAATCACGAATTTTCCTAACGGCGTATGCTGCAGAGCTAAGCTTTTTTGACAATTTATCTATATGGGGGCCCCATTGAAGCTTGGCATCCAACGTTATGCCTAGGAATACTGTGGTATCTTCAGGTTTCAACTCTTCATCCTTAATGAGAACACTAGTTTCTACTTGTCTAACGTGGGGTATGGTAAACTTAATACATTTAGTTTTTTTTCCGTTAAGAAGTAGGTTATTGACATTAAACCAGTTAACTACTTTTGCAAGGGCGTTATTTACATTGTCAGTAACCAGCTGCTGACGTTTGAGTTTAAATAAAAGTGAAGTGTCATCTGCAAACAACACTATATCATGCTCATCCCTTATGAGGTAAGGCAAGTCATTTATATAAATAATAAATAAAAATGGGCCGAGAATTGAGCCCTGGGGGACCCCCATTCTTACTACAGATCCGGGTGACCTTTTTCCGTTAACATCAACTCTCTGAATCCTATCACTCAAGTAAGAAGTAAGAAGATCCAGAGAGGCGTTCCGGATTCCGTAGTGGTGCAGTTTCCTGATTAATGTTTCATGAAGAACACAATCGAATGCCTTGGACAAATCGCAAAAGATGCCCAAAGCATCGCATTTGTCCTCCCATGCATTAAAAATATGTCCTAAAAGTTCAACTCCTGCATCGGTAGTCGAACGACCCCTTGTAAATCCGAACTGTTTGTTATGTAGTAATTTATTATTATTAAAAAATCTTTGCAATTGATTTAAAATAAGTTTTTCAAAAATTTTACTAAAGGTAGGTAGTACTGAAATAGGTCTATAATTAGTAGGGTCTGATGTACTACCCGATTTAAACAACGGTATTATTTTACTGTTTTTCATAAGATCAGGAAACTCACCACGGTCAATACAATTATTAAATATAACAGCTAAAGTAGGTGCTACAATGTCTATAATCGACTTAGCAACATCCACAGAATTACCCCATAGATCTGCGGTCTTTTTAACATTTAACGTGTGACTGTGTTTCTTCCGTAACAGCCGTCAAAGGGCGACCACTTCTTTCTTCATTCCCCAAAGTTAGTTGACCGCGCTTGAATTCATTATACCAATGATACACGATTGCCTTAGAGGGGCCTTCATACATGTCCATGAATGCCATTTGAAGTCTATCGAACGATTCGTCCGGTTTCAGGCGAAACTTGAAATCGTAAAAAATCATAGCGCGAAAATGTCCCCGGCGCAGATCCATTTTTTAATGAGACACGATATGCTCGCAAGTCGCAAACAATGTGGAGGGAAATTTTGAAATTGGAACGTACCTATTTTTACTTACAAAATATAATCATATTTTCAAAATAGATTATAACTGGCCAGTCTCTCATACATAAATACTTTTTTTCGCAACACTTTCTGAGTGGCCTGGTACAAGTAGGTACATTATAATAGCATCTTTACTGTGTTTTTTCAGAATTTAATTTTAAACCTATACCTATGGGTATCATTCACCAGTTGAATCTCACGTAATAACACTTGGTTTATACAGTCAAATGTGTCCGCATGAAGTTGCACATTCGAAAAGTGTTTGTGCACCGCATTTAGACCTCGTTTCATAATGAATTGTAATCTGCGCATCTTCGCACTGTCTCACTTACAGCGAGCTACTCTATACTGTACTATTTTACAAAAAGAAACAAATAAATGCTAAAGTAAGTTTGTTACCTTTTCATGCCTAAACCACTGAATCGATCATCCTGAAATTTTGCATATCGTTGTCAGGTGTACAGAAACGGACATAGGGTAGGTAGGTACCATTCATTCCGATAAAAATGCTGTTCCCCAGGAACACAACAATAACGTTATTATGATAATAGATGGCGCCACGTGTCTTTCGAATTTAAGTTTCTTTCTTTCAAAAACAGGACAACGTCTGTCGGGTCAGCTAACATAATAAAAAAAACCTGGCAAGAGCGAGTCGGACTCGCGCACCGAGGGTTCCGTACCATCATATGTTTTTTACATTTTCATCGGTGAGGCCTGTATTCATCAGAGAATTTTAACACTGTGCAATGCGGTGTAGAATATTGCAGATTTATGTCAGCGCTATCTCTAGACCGATATTAGAACTAATGTAACTTTTGTTGATGATTTCTGAAAGAGATAAGTGGGGGAACGGTATTTTTTTTTAATTTTTCATCAAAAGTCGAAAACCGTGCGGCCTAAAAAAAAAGGAAAAATGTTTGAGAATGTGCAAACTACGCTCTTTAATATAATACCCCACATGCCCTACTTCGAAATTTTCAGACCCCCTTTCAGTCCCTGTTGCAAAAAATATACATATATTTTTATTTCTTTCTTATTTGCAAAATAGTTGAGCAAATGTGATCTAAAACTATACCAAATTTCAAGTTGATAGCATTAGTAGTTCTTGAGATATCCAGCTGTCACAGACAGACTTAGTCTCACCATAAGAGTTCCGTTTTTACCATTTTGGTACGGAACCCTAACAAACGGAAACTATCAAAACTAAAATAATTTAACCTACTCTAGACTCAATGAACTTAGAGGAATGCCGCCAACATTTTTTTTCAAATATTAAAGCCTCCTTTCACGTTCCAGGAATAATGAAATTGAGCTTTATTTAGTTAGGTAGTTGCATCTTAAATTGAAGTACGGGTGTAAAAATATCCATAATGAAGCCGAGAGTCACTTATTCTTTCCGTTATTAAATATTCGTTTCACACCTAAAATTAAACTCGGTTCCCAGCAATTATTTTTTCACAAAGTTACTAACTTTCATGTACAGATAGCCCTAGATTTACGCCTAAGCCCACAAGCCTGGGGGGCGCATAGCTACCAGCAGACCAGGCACTCGTGGCAGGTGGATAGGGCGGGATCATAGCAAATGCTACAGGCCCCGCGCTTTGGGGTGCTTAAAGCACCGTGCCCGTGCAAATATCATGGTACCACGCACACTGATGTGTTCCGTAGTTGGAAATTTGGAATGACTTTATCCCAAGAACAAACTTAACATTGTCGTTAAAAATCATGTTCTCCCATACATTGCAACTGCAAATATAAGTTGGTCGACCCCCAACATAGTTGGGAAAAGGTTAGGCAGATGATGATGATGATCCAAAAACAACCATTTAGCTGGCAGGGGGGGTGACACTTGACTCTAACAAAAATTAGCACTTTAAAGCTTAATATTTAACAAAGGGATCCCTGAATCGAAAAATTGTTTTAGAAATCCGCAATACGTTTTAAAGACCTATCTTATGATACCCCACACTATGGGGTAGACGAGAAGACATCCCCTTTTTACGTGTAGAGGAAGTCCTAACACTAAACAATTTTTTTCAAGATTTAGTTTTACTTCTTTGTCGGCATGATTAATATGTACGAGTATATCCATGCCAAATTATAGCTTTCTAGTACTAAGGAGTCTCTGAGCTAAGCTGCGGACGGACAGACGGACATGGCGAAACTATATTAAGGACCTTGTTGACTACGGAACCCTAAAAATGTGTTTTATTAAAACTTCTTCAAAAACGACGATGAAAAATTATACGTATATACGCCTCGTGTATTTTGAATATATATCATCGTTTTTAATCAGAAATATCCAGGGTGCAAGGTAGCCTATGTCCTTTTCCAAGTCCCAGGCTACCTGTATCTGTCTATAGATCGGTTCACTGGTTTAGGCGTCGAAAGGTAACAGACAGACAAAGTTACTTTCGAATTGATAATATTAGTGTGTTAAGTATCCTCGTCATGACGAATGAATGTAATCAGCCTATAATGTTCCCACTGCTGGGACACTGGCCTCCTCTCGGTGAGAGGGAGTGGGCCGTAATCCACCACGCGGGCCCAGTGCGGATTGGCAGATGTCACATGTCTTCGAATTTTTGGTTCTAGGACATGCCGGTTTCCTCACGATGTTTTCCTTCACCGTTTTGAGAGCAGTGGTGATGAAATAATTTACACAAAGTAAAGCGCCTGTCTGGGTTCGAACCTACGACCTACAACTTGTAAGTCGCGGCCGTTACCACTTGGCCACCACTGCTCCCATGACGAATGAATGATTGAACCTAATAGTTACAGGTATGAATCATGGTCATGATCGATGCATTTACTCTTCGCAATATGGCTGTATACTTGAGAACATACTTCTAGAAATTATTTCGCGCTAATTGTGCGTCCTCGTCATCTGCTGTTTAAAAGTCGCTGTGACCTCTAAGTTCGTTTGGGTCTTTCTTAGAGCAGTCGGATAGGAAACATCGACCTCATCTTGTTTTTAATCATAATATAGTTTGGATGTGTAAAAGTATTTTTTTTTACTAAATTATAGAAATAAATATAATTTATCATTTATGTGGCTGTGCTGTGAATTCTGGCCCAGAACAAAACTGTCCTTTGTTTCCAAGTACTTACACTTGAAAGCTGTGAAAACAAACCAACTTTGTTTGACAACAAAAATTACGTAGCCTTTTGTAAAGTTTACACTTACTTGTTCAGTTACCTACTTGAAATGTTACGTAAGTATATGCTTTGTCAGAGTCGAGAGTAATAGTACATTATGATACATGTGTGCTATATTGATCATTATATTCGAGGTGATATTATTCGCGCGAGCCGCAGGCGAGGGCGATAAGAAAGCCGAGTGTATATTGATTAATGCACACGCGTTTCATACGACGTTTTTCAACACATTTGCGAGGAAAAAAAAACAGACTTGTATTGTTAAAAATATTAACTTTTATGGAAAATGGCGCGCTGGTTTTGTTTTCCCGCGCGCCGTGCTAGCCAGCACTAGCGATGCGCGCGCAACATTGACTCTCATTTTAAATATATTAGTCTTTGGCACTGACAAAACCGTTAAACAGCCTATAGAAAAAAAAAAAATAAACAAACTAGCTAATGTTTAGACTGATCGTAGTGTTGTCGTACGTCAAATTGTAGTGTATTTAGTATGGAATTAGAAAGTACTATTGGCATAGAGAAATATACATTCGTTCAGTGAGAATCCGCAATAATAGAACGCCAGTCAGGGTCTTTTCCGTTTGGTTTCGGAAGGGACAACGGACTAATTTAAGGTATTCACCTTATTATAATTATATCAGGTTGTATCTTGATCAAATATGATTCGCGACTACATATAATATATATGTATTTACAGAATTATAGTCATTAGGATTGAATCCTTAAGTTAGATTTGTTTTTCCATTAGAGATTTGTTCTTAAGGAACAAATCTAACTTAGAAAGATGTATTAATGATTCTAATGATTATAATTCTGTAAAGAGGTACCTGTTATAGCCGCAAATCATATTTTGATCAAGATACAACCTGACACCGACTTGAAAATTGCAAAAAACCTAAGAAAATTTGAATTTCGCGGTCTACCACTGCGATGGCATTCACCTTAAATTGTCCGTGGTCCCTGCGCATTCACCTTAAGGTAAATAAATATTAGTTCATTTTGCGACCAAGGACAATCCAGACTATTTAAAAAAAAAGTGAAATTTAGCCCGCGGATTTCTTTTGGCATGAAGTCTGTTTGATGAGATTAAAAAAGCGCGCATCTCCGACTAGTAAATAGTTATCTGTGGTATTACAGCACAAGTGGATTAAAGTAAAGAAAAAGCACGCGCTCGTAATACACGCCATTATGGACCTAAAAGCGGTTCAATAAGAGCTATTTTACGAGCAAGTGTGTTGAAAATGCCTTTGCACAGTACCACCTTTATTCACGAAAAGAAAATTAAAAACTCAAACCCAACCTTTATTCACGAAAAGAAAATTAAAAACTCAAACCCAACTACGGCAAAAAAGCCAACTAAAAAGTTTTAAGCAAAGAGTCACACGTCATTACTAAGTGAGGTAATGAAGGCTTTCCGTAGTTGGGTTTTATTTCTTAACTTTTTTGTATGTGGGATTCCGTAGTTGGGTTTTATTTCTTAACTTTCTATTTTATTTATTATAATAATAATTATTTTGTCGTTAGGGATCATTTCCTTAGTTTTGGAACATTCAAAAAATATTTTGTATGATCCGTTCTTAGTGATACTAATGTTATTAAAGAAAAAACTTTTGAGACTCCCACTTGTTTGGATATGCGTCATGTTGAGTTTGTTTATTATATTAAATGTAGCTTATGTCTCGGGGACCTTAATATTAATAACGAATCCATTGACACCTCATTCATTAAAATCAAATGTTCAGGCGCTACGGTGGAACATACGTAAAAATACTAATAAACATAGACTGCTAACATAGACCTACCTTTCGGCTTTGCCGAAGTCGGGTAAAAGACTGTATGTAGGGAAAGATTAGTGTCATCGTTCAGCATTATAACAAGTACCATGACAGGAGCCCATGAGGAGGCAAAGGCAAGGCACCACAGCAGTATATACTTGTCGCGGGTGACAACCATTTTGTGACCCTACCATGGCCCCAAGACTCCCACGAGACCTTCACCTAGCTGTACGAGTACTATAGCAATCTTTGTGACCCTACCATGGCCCCAAGACTCCCACGAGACCTTCACCTAGCTGTACGAGTACTATAGCAATCTTTGTGACCCTACCATGGCCCCAAGACTCCCACGACACCTTCACCTAGCTGTACGAGTACTATAGCAATCTTTGTGACCCTACCATGGCCCCAAGACTCCCACGAGACCTTCACCTAGCTGTACGAGTACTATAGCAATCTTTGTGACCCTACCATGGCCCCAAGACTCCCACGAGACCTTCACCTAGCTGTACGAGTACTATAGCAATCTTTGTGACCCTACCATGGCCCCAAGACTCCCACGAGAACTTCACCTAGCTGTACGAGTACTATAACAATCTTTGTGACCCTACCATGGCCCCAAGACTCCCACGAGACCTTCACCTAGCTGTACGAGTACTATAGCAATCTTTGTGACCCTACCATGGCCCCAAGACTCCCACGAGACCTTCACCTAGCTGTACGAGTACTATAGCAATCTTTGTGACCCTACCATGGCCCCAAGACTCCCACGAGACCTTCACCTAGCTGTACGAGTACTATAGCAATCTTTGTGACCCTACCATGGCCCCAAGACTCCCACGAGACCTTCACCTAGCTGTACGAGTACTATAGCAATCTTTGTGACCCTACCATGGCCCCAAGACTCCCACGAGACCTTCACCTAGCTGTACGAGTACTATAGCAATCTTTGTGACCCTACCATGGCCCCAAGACTCCCACGACACCTTCACCTAGCTGTACGAGTACTATAGCAATCTTTGTGACCCTACCATGGCCCCAAGACTCCCACGACACCTTCACCTAGCTGTACGAGTACTATAGCAATCTTTCATCGCCAACCACATTGTGTTTAGTCAATGAAGAAACCTCTGAGCGTCTAGCAGACACACACAGAACAACCTTGTTTAATTTAATTAGACTATATCCTCTTTGTTAATATACATGCTTTAGAGAAATACATGACCTAAAGCGCGGTCACTGTCGGACTGCATAGAAAAGAAAGGGAAGCGCGATGACATAACGCTGATAATTTATTACAAAATATGAAGCAATTATCTATTTAGATTTACAAAAAATCTATTGTAGTGCTTTAGTATGTTGCTTGTATAGAATAATCTGACAAAAAATCACAATGATTGTATGTATATTAGTATGTTTTTTATTGTAAAAAGAAAGTTTTTAGAGGTATCTTCATGATTTTTTTCTATCGTAACACATTAGTTGTATTATGTTTTCTGTACACTATCGACATAGCATATATCCCGAAGAATATTATATATTTTTCTGAATTGGTTTACTTTAGTCTTATACTTTTATTGCTTCTAATCTTATACTTTTATTGCTTCTAAAACTTGCGTTTTTTGCGTTTAGGTCCTGTAATCCCTTAAAGTTAAGAGACTTTTAAACGGGAAAAATGTTTAGTTAAACATGACTTAACTAGCAACGTTTATAATTTTACTAGCTTCTGCCCGCGACTTCGTCCGCGTGAAATTTCTTGTACCCCCACCCCGTCGCAACACTTCGTATTCGCTTAGCGTTCATTCTGACTTTTTTTCTTTTTGCTCGGCTCCTAAGGATCATAGCGTGATATTAAATAGCCTATAGCCTTCCTCAAGAATTGGGCTATCAAATTCAAAAAGATTTTTCAAATCTGACCGGTAGTTCCAGAGATTATCGCTTTCAAACAAACAAACTCTTCAGCTTTATTATTAGTATAGATAGATGTATTTATTATACTCTTCAAAGATCTTATACTTGGTTTACAATCATCAACAAATATATTTCGAAAAATATTATTACAGGATTTTATGTTGATAAAAAACTCTATGGCCCATACATAACTCCTTAATAGGTACCAACTCTTAACATCTTACACACGTGATAACTTTTAAACGAAATATCCGATTGAGATGAAACAAAAAGTATTTTACTTCTTCATAAATACTCTTGATAACATAATGCTTAATTTCGATAAAGATTAATATTACGATACATATTTAACGTAGTTTTTTTTTCTTCAGACGATTTAATAATTATTTTGAACACAAAATCGGGTATTGTGATTAAACCATGATAGCTAGATATATGTTCTCGCGGACTTTTTTGTAGGTCATAATGGGCTCTACAAACCCGTAGTACATCATTTTGTTCTATTGTCAATAGTTTTTGCAGCGCACGCAAAAATAGGTTTTCGATTTTACACCTTGTGTTACAAAATAGCAATTTTATTACGGATCCCTAATTTTGAAATAATAGCCTATAGCCTTCCTCGATAAATGGACTACCCAACACTAAAATAATCATTCAAATCGGACCAGTAGTTCCAGAGATTAGCGCGTTCAAACAAACAAACTCTGCAGCTTTATAATATTAGTATAGATTAGTATAGATAAATAAACCCCTTCTAGCTGTAACAATTCATTAGCAAACATGAATCTTAGCGTTAAAAAAATGCAATAGAGAATTAGGTACTCCTTTTTAAACCAAACAAAAGAAGCTGAGGAATGTGATCGCTTTGTGCACGAAAATAGAATTAATTGTTGCAATTCAAGTAACCAGGGTTACTTTAGTTACTTAGGACTGGAGGTAAATTCGGAATGACCGATATTACGGCGGCGCAATGCTTGATTTAATCAATGTTATCCTTTGACCCGAGCTAATAACTTAAAGGAATCTTGAGTTTCCTTGTGCTAAGAAAGGCTTACCTGTACTTAGAGGGTACTTACCCTCTCTTCTTATCTGTTCTTACAGGGTACTTACCCATTCTTCTTTTAACGTAAACGAACGAAGTTAAGAAGGCGCCTACCGACTGAGCATTGGTGTTTCTCTGTGACTTCCGGAAAATGCCGCACGCTGCACTCCTTATCTCATACTCTTGTAGTAACACACATCGAAATGCGTGCCTACCTCGAATAAATAGGTTTCTGTACACATACTTATATAAAAGTCTGTGTTTCTGTGGCTAGCTGTTCGCGTCACACACACTTATCGAGTCATCGTTACATCACAGTCACGGTAATAATATTACCGTGTCACGGTGTTGTTTGTTTACGTCAAACAAATAGATGGGTTACATTAATAAGGTACATGTTTATTTTAATAAGTAACCGTTTAAAACCAAATAGGTATAAAGTACGTATAATTAAAAAAAAACTAATGATATCTCCGTTGTGAAGCTGAGGGTATGTAATATTGCCGGAAAAGCAAGTCACGTGACTAAGAGCTGTTTTATTTCACCTGCTAGTTTACATAGAGAGCCGCCGCAGATCGCGGTTAACGTAACATGTATGTTCTACCTATAATTCTTATTGGCCACACAGTACACATGTGTTGTTCTATTATTTATCTATGACGTATGTGTGCGCTTCAGCTCGGCAATGTCAAGGTTGCGCGGACGCACTAGCGAGTCACGCTGCGTCCGTTTCGCCGCGCTAATAAACGGAGACCACTTCCACTGCACGCGGTGTGCTGCAACTATGCGGATCCGCCACGCCGCCGCCGCCGGCGCTATTCTAAGTCTGCGACCATCATTCGTGCTCTTTCTAATGAGGTTAACCTGTTCACTTTGTATGCTTCTCTGTCTTAGTGGATAAGCAGCTCTGCGTCCAATGTGTATGTGTTACGGGCAGCGTGATTAACTGGGCAGGACCGGCCATTATTAATAATGCCCAAGAGCGATGGGAAAAGGGATTCATTTATCATTTTGACCGGCCATTATTAATAATGCCCGACGGCCAGTGGACCATGTAATAAGTCAGTGTTTGAGATAGCTTGAATTTATCCCTTGGACCGGGCAGTATGAATAATTCCTACTTGTAGCCAGACAATGTGATAATTAATCATGTCACTCCGTCGAAATAGGATGCAAGAGCTAGTGAAGGGCACCGCGAGGTTCGGTTTGGTTAGGTTACTTTAAACCCTTTACACAGAATCCCCGTTAGCCGAATGTACGTTATGGGGACAACGCGACATAGGATGCAAGAGCGAGCGAAGGGCACCCCGAGGTTGTAAGTTTAATTTGATTTAATAAACAAAAAAACTACAGTTCACCTATTTTATTACTTTGCCCAAGATAGGGTGGGCATTATTCATAATGACCGGGAAAAGTCTTTAATCATGCTGTTTTAATCACATTGCCCAATTGATTCGGGCATTATTAATACAGACCGGCCATTATTAATAGTGCCCGGACTTATCAAATTGCCCGTAACATATGCATTGCTTCCTTGCGTTTTATACAACAGCGCGGCAGCGAGGTAATTGTGGCGTAACACACTATCAGTAGCAATGGTTTTCATTTTGACAGTTCAACAACATTCGTTGCGCTATTTACGTTGTTTTACAGACAAATTATTCGAACATAATTATGAAGCAATGGATTCGCTCCTTTTTTTTTTTTTTGAGGGTGGGAAATCATCTAATGACCCCTCCCGCTCTGGGTGGAGCGGAAGGGGAGTGTCAGACTCTTACTGACTAAAACCCACCCGTGCAGCCGTGTTCCTTCCTTAGCCCTTTATGTTCCGGGGTAGGGGTAACCCTTTCGGACAATCCCGCTGCCCCGGCTGGATGGATTAGCTCCTTCAAAATTATTTATAATTGGGATTGATAGTGTGTTACGCAAGTAGGGTGCTGAACGGTTATCTGTCCGTTAGTGCGCAAGTTTCACTGGAGAACCACTAATTTGATTAATACATTATTTTTTTTACTTCATAGGTATGTTTTCTGGCTAGGTTTAGTATAAGTCCATGCACGCGGAGTCGAGGGCATACTTAACGTGTCCATCAGAAAGGAGGGTCACTACCCATATTAATTTACATCGAAATAGTTATAGAAAGTTGGTACCTAGTTGCTTCTAGTTGCTACTAATCGTTAGAGAACTGCTACCCCGGGTTTTTTTTTTTAAATAAACTACTTTTTAAGGTGACGGGCCATTCTGACATCAGGATGGCTGGTCACTTATACAGTGTGAACAAACTGCGCAAATGAGTCGAGTGTTTTTTTAACCAATAGTAACGCACACTAACGTCCATTCTAAATGTGGCCTTGGACGACCACGCGTGGCTTCAAGCCACACTACCCATTCGTTTTAGTGGCCTCGGCGTCCGCAAAATTACCAGTATTAGCTTACCGGCGTTCCTGTCTTCTGTCTACAGCACTGAAAAGTTGACCGGGAAAATTTTAGCCCCTTGCCTAGTTGACTCTGAAGTGCCGTGCTTGACCGACGCGGTGAACGCCTGGAAAGTGGCTTGCCCGGATATAGATCGGCCTGTAAACCCATTTTTCCAGAGACAGTGGGATGAGCCGCTCAGCAAGTTGGTTCGGAATAATCTTATTAATACGTCCAACAATTCTGCTGAGCGTGCCCGCCTGCTGGCTGTATATGAGTGGGAATCGGGGCTCTGGCTTCAAGCACTCCCGTCACCCAACATAGGCACTATGCTGGGTGACACCACCTTCCGACTCGCTACCTGTCTGCGTTTGGGCGCTCCTTGCGGGGCTCTGCATTGCTGTCAGTGCGGTGAAGCTGTCAACTGCCTCGGGCACTATGGCCTATCTTGCAGTAGGAGCGCAGGTCGGATAGCACGGCACGCTAGCATTAATGACATCATCCGTCATGCTCTTGTCACCGCCGGGGTGCCAGCTGTTTTAGAATCTAACGACCTGCCACGCGACGATGGGAAGAGACCAGACGGAATGATCATAATGCCCTGGAAGTTAGGCAGACCTTTGGTGTGGGATGCAACATGTGTCGACACCCTTGCACCATTCCATCTTCCTAGCACGGTGGGCTGTGCTGGGGCGGCTGCGGCAGGTGCAGAAAACCTCAAACGGCGAAAATATTCCAACCTGATTGGGAGTTATATGTTCGAGCCGTTTGGGGTTGAAACACTAGGGCCATGGGGTCCGAGTGCCCACTTGGTTTTTCGAGATATCGCCAAGCGGTTAGTCGACTCTTCACGTGACCAGAGGGCTGGCCTATTTCTTGGCCAAAGAATTAGCATTGCCATACAACGTGGCAATGCTGCCAGCCTTTTGGATACTAATGATAAATGATTTTATTTTTGTAAGTAGGTTTGTACAAACACTTTTACACGTCAATCATGTTTTTTTTTTTAAACTAGTTGAAGTCGTCGTTTCCTATCTGACTACTCTGAGAAGAAAGGCCGAAACAAACTCAGAGGTCACAGTCACAGTACTGTTCCTGTTGACAGCGATGCGTACGAATTTTTTGTTGCCCTATGATTATTTTGTTTATTTTTTCATATAAATGTACATATTATTATTATTTTAAATATTAGCATAGATTATGTAAATATTATCAACATTTAAATAAATACCTAATCGTCAAAAATTAAAAAAAAAACAATAGTTGCAACTATGGATAGGTGACCCGCCATCCTGATACAGAATGGCCCGTCACCTTAAAAAGTAGTTTATTTAAAAAAATCGGGGGTAGCAGTTATCTAACGATTAGTAGAGCAACTAGGTAGCAACTTTCTATAACTATTTCGATGTAAAATATGGGTAGTGACCGTCCATTCTGATTACCATAACATACACAAGGCAGAATTTATCATAACATAAACAAGGCAGAATATTACGATTAAATAATTCAATAGGTACTCGCATTGATCAATTGATTGATCTGATCATCTGAACTCCAAGTAGACATGGCCTTCTATGTCTTTGGTAATATTTTATTAAAACCTATAGTAGTTACACTAACTCAAGCCTTATCTATATCTATACATATAATAAATCTGTAGACGAGGCGTTTCTGTACATTGAAAATATAAAAAAAAATAGTTGGGCTGTTAAAGGATAACCAACAGATGCCATTTCATAATTTTTTGGAATTTTTGTGGTTTAGGCGCATTAGGGCTAATTCTCATTTTGGCAACCGACTCGCTAATGGACTACTTCTCATTAAGGCCACTTCTCATTTTGGCTACTTCTGATTAGGGCTACTTCTCACTTGGGCAACTTCTCACTTGGGCTACTTCTCAAAATTCGGGAATGTTTATTGAAATAAGTACTGTCTTTATTTATATAAACATGTTTATTAATTGATAAGAGATCAATTACTTACATTATTTTAAGAATAAATCAACATTAATTGAACCAATCTAATAGGTAAGTATACAATATTATAAGTATTACTTCTTGTAATTACTTTAGTCTGGTTTGAAATTAACATTTATTTATTTATAACATACACAAATCAATAGTTAAAGGATAGGTAAACATTACTAGGTGTCACTTCTTTTATTTACTTTAATTTCAATAAAATCAACATAAATCCACACAATAATCAACAAACAATATTAATTAGATTCCTTTAATAAGAAGCTGGTAATAAGTCATTTTCTTGAAAAATATTATAACTGTTATTTGACCATTTTTTAGTTTCGTAAGTAAGTACTTTTTTATACTTTTTGTCGAAATGAATGTACAGTCACGAGCACTAATATGTCAACAATTGGCAACTTTTAATTGCGATTTTTTCACGAAATAACGAATGCAAAGTTGAAATACGACACTTTACATAAACCTATGGGTTCGAAAATACTATGTTCGTAATAACATACAATTTCATCAAAAAATAAAGGAGAAAATCGCCTTTGAATAAAGCCAAGTGTATACATACTTATGCTCGTGACTGTACTTATTATGCCGTTTTTTTTTTGTTTATTATTACTTATTTCAATAAACATTCCCAAATTTTGAGAAGTAGCCCTAATGAGTAATAGCCCTAATGAGAAGTAGCCCAAGTGAGAAGTAGCCCAAGTGAGAAGTTGCCCAAGTGAGAAGTAGCCCTAATCAGAAGTAGCCAAAATGAGAAGTGGCCATAATGAGAAGTAGTCCATTAGCGAGTCGGTTGCCAAAATGAGAATTAGCCCTAATGCGCCTAAACCAATTTTTGTCTGTTTGTCGGTTTGTCTGTTTGGATGTGAGAGATTTTTTATTTGAACAGGTTCAACGTAAAAAGTACCCAACCAATATGGTTCATTTTTATACTTAAATATAGTCTAGAACTCGGAGTAGTGATTAGTCTTTGTTTCATCGCAATCGCTTCAGTCTATCAAAAGATATAATCAATTTAAAGCATTCTATAACAACTTTTTATTGCAATAAGTGGAAACACGTAACGACATCTATTGGAACGATATAATACTAAAGAAAACATATTGTGATCTTTAAAACATTATTATGTGTATTATTAACTCTGATACTTATGTCTGTGTTATTTATAAAAGTAATGATAATGATTATCTATATATATAAAAGAAAGTCGTGTTAGTTACACCACTTATAACTCGAGAACGGCTGAACCGATTTGGCTGAAATTTGGTGGGGAGGTAGCTTAGAGCCAGGAGACGGACATAGGATACTTTTTTTTTTTTGTATTTTTTTGGAGTAGTGTAGGAGTAGGGTAGGAGTAGGGTAGGGTAGGAGTAGGGTAGAAGTAGGGTAGGAGTAGTGTAGGAGTAGTGTAGGAGTAGGGTAGGAGTAGTGTAGGAGTAGGGTAGGAGTAGTGTAGGAGTAGGGTAGGAGTAGGGTAGGAGTAGGGTAGAAGTAGGGTAGGAGTAGTGTAGGAGTAGGGTAGGAGTAGTGTGGGAGTAGGGTAGGAGTAGTGTAGGAGCAAAACAACGTTTGCCGGGTCAGCTAGTAATCTATAAATATAAAAGAAAGTCGTGTTAGTTACACTATTTATAACTCAAGAACGGCTAAACCGATTTGGCTGAAAATTGGTGGGGAGGTAGCTTAGAACCAGGAGACGGACATAGGATACTTTTTATCCGGTTTTTTTATCCGGTTTTAGACGGACATAGTATTTAATACTTTTATTTACTTATAGGAGTAGGGTAGGAGTAGTGTGGGAGTAGGGTAGGAGTAGGGTAGAAGTTGGGTAGGAGTAGGGTAGGAGCAGGTTAGGAGTAGGGTAGGAGTAGTGTAGGAGTAGGGTAGGAGTAGGGTAGAAGTAGGGTAGGAGTAGTGCAGGAGAAGGGTAGGAGTAGGGTAGGAGTAGTGTAGGAGTAGGGTAGGGGTGGGGTAGGGTAAGGGGTAGGACACCACGCGAACGATAGCGCCGCCGACGGGCAGCTAGAAATAATTTATATGGCAAAACAACGTTTGCCGGGTCAGCTAGTGATCTTCTTATATATATATATATATATAAAATGGTAAACTGACTGACTGACTGATTGTTGATATATCAACACACAGCCCAAACCGCTGGTCCTAGAGACATGAAACTTGGAGGGTGTGTTATTTGTGAAGAATAGGTATCCACTAAGAAAGGGTTTTTCGAAATTCCACCCCTAAGAGGGTGAATGAGGGGAGGGTGAAATTTCACGCGGACGAAGTCGCGGGCAGAAGCTAGTTAAATATAAAAGAAAGTCGTGTTAGTTACACTATTTATAACTCGAGAACGGCTAAACCGATTTGGCTGAAAATTGGTGGGGAGGTAGCTTAGAACCAGGAGAAGGACATAGGATACTTTTTATCCGGTTTTTTTATCCGGTTTTAGACTGACATAGTATTTAATACTTTTATTTACTTATAGGAGTAGGGTAGGAGTAGTGTGGGAGTAGGGTAGGAGTAGTGTAGGAGTAGGGTAGGGGTAGGGTAGGGCCGTAGGGTAAGGGGTAGGGTAGGACACCACGCGAACGAAGTAGCGCCGGGCAGCTAGAAATAATTTATATGGCAAAACAACGTTTGCCGGGTCAGCTAGTTAATTTTATAAATGGTATGAAACCATCGAGTCGGTGACGTCACTTAGTTGTTGCAGACACAAACGAAACGTGAGCTTATTGTGCCTGAGCGATGACCGCAGTAATCACTATCGAATTCGTAGCGAACATACGGAGTGGTAATTGACGAATTGTTGTTTGCGTCGTCGTATTCATCAGACATGTTCAGTCAGAGACGGAGGAGGAGGACGGCTGTTCTTGCACCATTAGCGAATATATCTACTTGATGAATCATCGTTATAATCATTTGGCCGAAAGTGGTCTACTGCTGGTCATACGCTCCCCCTAACAGCGCCACAACGAACGGTCGTCGTGTATTTCGTGCAACCCGTGGATTTCCACGACCTTCACGGGCCTTCACCAGTCATAATTCAATATCGTGGGGGGCAATTGGATGAACATAGTTCATCATCTGCCTGCCTTTTCCCAGCTATGTTGGGGTCGGCTTCCAGACTAACCGGATGCAGCAAGTACCAGTATTATTACATGGAGCGACTGCCTACTTATCTGACCCCCACAACCCAGTTACTGGGTAATACGATACCCCTTGGTAAGACTGTTTGTCAGACTTTCGGGCTTCTGACGACCCGTAACGACTGTCATAGATCCACGAATGACAGCCGGTATCAATGGCTTAACGTGCTTTCCGAGACACGGAGGGGTCTTTGTATGTAAGGATGGTCACCCATCCACGGACCAACCGCGGCAAGCGTAGGTTACCCTGATCGATCGACCCATGTGGCTGTTGTTACTTGGTGAACTTATTTATATCATAAACTAGCTTCTGCCCGCGACTTCGTCCGCGTGTTTCACCCTCCCCCCTCCCCATTCACCCTCTTAGGGGTGGAATTTCGAAAAACCCTTTCTTAGTAGATACCTACTCTTCACAAAGAAAAGGCTGCGCGTTGATATATCAGTCAGCAGGACTTTGAATTTGATATGAATAGGCTAAGTGCCTTATTAGCCTAGTGGTCGCAAGCGCTACTGCTGAGGATAATAGATATGAATAGGCTAAGTGCCTTATTAGCCTAGTGGTCGCAAGCGCTACTGCTGAGGATAATAGATATGAATAGGCTAAGTGCCTTATTAGCCTAGTGGTCGCAAGCGCTACTGCTGAGGATAATAGATATGAATAGGCTTAGTGCCTTATTAGTCTAGTGGTCCGTTCGATTCCCTGGTCGGGCAGAGTGTTTTTTAGGTTAGTTATTAAGTTTTTCCATCAGGATCATTAGTTACAGCCCGGAGTCAAGTTCAGATTGCCTAACCCTTCGGCGAGAACTGGCGTGGTATGATGTTCTGTATGTATGTTGACGGTGGACGCATCACCGTGTTAGGACTTGGAAACCAAGAATAGTGTTTCATCATTATCATCTTATTAGCTGAAAGATGTCCACTGCTGGATATAGGCCTTCTCCAAGCACCGCCACTTGGACTGGTTGGCTGTGCTTCTCGCATTCGTACGGCCTACAGTTTGTGATGTCACAATAGTTGACTGACGTGATTTTTTGCAGGGCGAGCGCGAGCGCGACACCGGCGTACGAGCTGACAGCGGGCGGCGGCGGCGGTGGCGGCGGCGGAGCGTGCGCCGAGTCACCTGGCACGCTTGCGCACGCGCAGCACCCGCCGCCCATGCAGCAGTCCTCGCACCAGCACCACCATGACCCGCGCAAGAGAAAACCTTCACAATAGTAAGTCTTGTGGGTACCTTCTAACATAAAGAGATAGGAATGGAGAAGTTGGATAAGGCCTTAGGCGACTGGCAAGAAATACCGTATTTTTCCCTATAAAATTCAGCACCCCCTCCGCCTTCATTAAAATATAGTTTGCGAAAAAGAAACAACAGAGATGCTGACAATTTTTTTTATGCCCTGTTATTCTCCTCCTTTTTTAGGGCTCGTACCCAAAGGTGCCAACACGACCCTATTATTACTAAGCCTCTGCTGTTCGTCCGTCTGTCTGTCAGCGGGCTGTATCTAATGAACAATAATAGGAAGACAGCACAAATTTTACAGTGTGTATTTCTACTTCCGCTATAAAATCAAATAATAAAATAAAGTTAAAAATTAAAGGGGGTTCATACCTACAAGAAATGTGTTAAGTTCGGCGTTTTTTGCTTGTGGTACCGAACCTTTCGTGTGCGAGTCCGAGTTGCCTTGTGGTACGGAACCTTTCGTGTGCGAGTCCGAGTTGCCTTGTGGTACGGAACCTTTCGTGTGCGAGTCCGAGTTGCCTTGTGGTACGTACCCTTTCGTGTGCGAGTCCGAGTTGCCTTGTGGTACGTACCCTTTCGTGTGCGAGTCCGAGTTGCCTTGTGGTACGTACCCTTTCGTGTGCGAGTCCGAGTTGCCTTGTGGTACGTACCCTTTCGTGTGCGAGTCCGAGTTGCCTTGTGGTACGTACCCTTTCGTGTGCGAGTCCGAGTTGCCTTGTGGTACGTACCCTTTCGTGTGCGAGTCCGAGTTGCACTTGGCCGCTTTTTTATATACTTGTACATATTATTATGTTTTGAAGACTGATTGCTTATAATATACAGTGTGAGTCTTCATAATGTGATTTTTGTAATATTTTTAAATTTTTTTTCGCTGCTGTGACCTCAATTGAGAATTTTGTTTTTTTTTTTTACAAAAATCTGATATTTTTTCATCAATTTTTACAATAATTGTAAAATTACTCAATAAAAGCCCCGATTACCTACCCTTTTTTATTACTTTAAATTATTCTCCATCGTATCAGATTTCTAAACGTAAAAATACCATATTTATATATAACTCAATCACAACATTTCCTATCAACTGTTAAAGAAAGGCCTTGTAATCACCATACTTTAGCAGGTACCATCCTTTTAAATATTTTTTAATTTTTTCAAATATTTTTACCGTCGATAAATATGTTTATGCTATGTTTCCCTCATTTCGTTATGTGCACATTATGAAGACTCACACTGTATAATACTTTTAATCTTTATTCGAAACTGGTTTTACGACCGAAACCGAAACCGAAAATCACGTGGTCAAGTATAAAATTCCTTAAAGTAGTGAAATTTTGTGCATTTTACCCATTATTCTGCATTAATTAGGACATGAAATGGAAACACAGTATATTAATTTTGTTGTCATTCATTTATTTAATATAATATAAAAAAATATTACTTAATAATATTTTTATTATTTTTTCATAGCAAAATGTTTATCAGTTATCAATAATCAAATCAGTAATTGTTACTGTTTTTTTTTTTTTTTTTCTTAATGTGCCCGCTCTTGACCTCGATCACGTCTGATGGTAAGCGATAGATGAGGTCTATGATGGGACGAGCGTGCCCAGAAGATTTGTTTCATTAAATACTATTGGTATTTTGAAATCTTATTAATTAATACTTTGGTTTGTATAATTTGTACTTAGAAGAATCATCAATCTCTTTTAGGTACTTAACTACCTACTTACCTCATAAATAAAAATAATAATTACTATTACACTCTTAGTTCCAGTCTCAACAAAGATAATCAAATCACACATTTAGAATTAACAAAGATACCTAGATCACAATTAGTAGGACAGTCATACATACATTTAGAATTAAGTAACTCACTACTTAGGCGAGCGTGTACGACAATTTCCGAAATCAGTTTCGGTTTCGGCAAAAGTTTCGGCCAATTTTGGCCGAAACCGAAACTGCCGCCGAAACTTGATTTTTGCCCGCAACTCGACCGAAACCGAAACCGAACTTTCGGTCGGACACTAATAAAAACAAGTCTCCAGACATATCGGCAGCTTTTGCTTAATAATATCCACACAAAAAGTTAGTAAGTATTCGTAGCGGGAAATAGGCAGGTGCGCACCTTGCGAGCTTCTCCTGTGTCGCAACCATCGCCCCTGGAGCGGGCGCGCGATGAGGCGCAGCCTGCGACCAACTGTGGCGACATTCACTCGTGTTTTTTGCAGTTTGTATATTATCTTATATGTTATTATCGTCAACCATGGATGAAGTCTTGTGGGTCGACGAAGGATCTTTCTTGCTTGTTGACTCGTATGACAAGCATCTTTCTTTGTTTGATAACCTGAACGAACAAGAAACGGACCTTAAAACAGATAAACAACCGGAGATGTCGGTAGGTTTAGATTTGGATGATTTTGATAGTTTTCTTGGGTTTGGTCGTGAGTCGCCGCTGCCGGGTACAAGCAGGTGAGGTCATGTGCTTCGTGCACAGCTGCTCGTCTCAGGTGACTTATTAACCCATGTGTTTTTTATTTTTCCGCAGCTCGGAGAGTTATGATATGTCGGGCTGCGAGGCCCCGCTGGGCGTTCCGCCGGCTCCCCTGCACGCGGCAGCCAGCGCCACTCGCAAGAGAAAGCCATCTTCTTAGTGAGTACCTTCAGTATACAGATTTTTATTTATTTTGTTCATTGATTTACTTCTTAAATACATATTTAAATATTTTTATAAAAAAAAAACAAGAAAAACAATTTAAAATATAAAAAATAGTAGTCCGCTGGTATCGGGAGCAGGGTCCAAGCTACCGGTGGTTAGCGCCCCAGAGTCAGGAACCTCCTCACAATGCGAGCCGTATCAAGGAGTACTGCCTGCTGAATCAGGCCATTGGCTGATACGACAATCGGCACAATGAGAGTCGAGCTCACATTCCACATGTCAACAACCTCGTGTTAATCTCTTTTGCTCGTAACTCTTCAAAGATTGGAGGTTGTCGTCAAGACTGTCTAAAAACAGTTTCATACCTTTTAGGAGTTTTCATCATCATATATTCAACGTCTGCCCGATTTGCGTGATTTTTCCTTGTTCCTCTAGCTAAGTATTACGTCCTCGCGGGCGGAGCCGGGGCCGCAGCTAGTCCTCTATTAGATTCATATGTCGTAGGGCGTAACTGAGATGTGATGTGAAGAGCCTATATCGTCATCGTCACGTACTCACGTAGTAGTGCTGCAAGCTGCAACTGTTGGACTGCAACTCTGTCATTCTCCTCAGTATAGCTACGTTAGGTTTACTTCGGTTCACTTTACCAATTCGTAACAAGGTGTTTACGTTCTACGAACGGTTAACATTAGGTAGATAGGTACTTATAACAAAATGAAAAAAAAAAAAACAAAACACCTATAGGTACTCTTTTGCTGTAAGTAGGTACCTACATAATAAAGATAATTCATATCTATCTATCTTTCTATCTCTCTCTACTTGGGAATCGAACCTACAACCAAAAGTTTGCGAAGCAGTCGTTAAACCGTCAAGATATTTGCTTTGTTAAAGATTGACTAAATTAGCCGTTCTTATAAATGTAAAGATTGACTGCTTAGCTCCATAAAGGTATACATAGCGCAATGATAATCATTTAAAAGGTTAATTCTGTAACTATCTGCAATATTTTACCTTTTGCTTCATCTTTTTACAATTTGCGGTAAACTATAGAGAATACGAACATAGAGCAATTTTGCTCATCCCTCGTAGCAAATAGCGCGATCATTTATAGCCTACAGTCTATCTATATGCAAAATTTGGACAATCTCTATGCGGTTGTAAGTATTTGGGTGATGCTGGCATATACATTCTGACTAACAGATAACCAGATAAAAATAATATTCTAAAAAGTATATTTACGGCATAAGACGGCTATTAGGTACTTTACAAAAAAAAAAACGAGAAAATCCAGTTCATGTAGGTATATAAATTGAAAATTTCCCAGAATTCGTCACTAATTATCACTTTGCTCTAAACTCTCAAATTGAATAGTCATCATTGCTCTGCCATTGGGTACCTTCCCATTACTTTAACGAACCTTTCGATGTACGAGTAGGTAACCAATTTGTAAAATATTAAACAGTTGTGTCCAAATTAACTTTATTCTTTCTTTCTTTTCTTTCTATTATTTAGAAGTTTGCCAAGTTAAAGGAAGAAGTTTCTTTTAGGATAACTGGTGTCAAAGTTCATGTAAGTAGATGATTTTTGAAAATTGTTAAAAAAAAATTCGTCTAAAATGTTACTACGCATTAAGCGTACAAATTACGGAAAAGACATGTTCATTTAATCAGCTATTTACTCGTGAAAACATAATTTCGAGCGCATCGACTTCCTGAAGCAGAAAATGTATGCATGGGCGAACCGTATTCGTCGGTATAGGCGGCGAGTAGAGCGATACACTCAGAATCGCACCTTCCAGAGTGATGAAAGGTGGGTTTATAGGGGTTGGGAACGACCGGACCAAGGTGGGGCTGAGACGTGCCTGCCAGATAATGATGCCATGTGTTCCAGGGGGTTGGGCTCGGGAACTCGAGCGAGCTTGCGATCCAATACCAGAAATGGGGGCTATCGCCATCTGCCCCCAAGATGTAGCTTATGCAGTCCGTTCGTTGCCTAACTGGAAGTCTCCAGGGCCGGACGGCCTGCATAACTTATGCAGTCCGTTCGTTGCCTAACTGGAAGTCTCCAGGGCCGGACGGCCTGCATAACTTATGCAGTCCGTTCGTTGCCTAACTGGAAGTCTCCAGGGTCGGACGGGCTGCATAACTTATGCAGTCCGTTCGTTGCCTAACTGGAAGTCTCCAGGGCCGGACGGGCTGCATAACTTATGCAGTCCGTTCGTTGCCTAACTGGAAGTCTCCAGGGCCGGACGGCCTGCATAACTTTTGGATCAAATGGTTTTCAAGGTCGCACGCTCGCTTGGCATCTCAGTTCCAGACTGCTTTGGAGTCTGGTTCGCTACCCCAGTTCCTAACGACAGGAATTACCCACCTGCTCCATAAATCGGATAGCACCGCGGAACCCAAAAATTATATGCCGATCACGTGTTTACCGACGGTCTATAAAGTTCTTACATCCATTTCGACTCCATCATGTCTGCCTCTCAGAATGGATGTAGGAATGGGTCCCGCGGTACTAAGGAGCTACTCCTCATTGATATCGCCATTTGCCAACAGGTTCGTCGTTTCCGAAAGGATCTGTCGACATGTTGGATAGATTATAAGAAGGCCTATGACTCGGTGCCACATAAATGGCTCATGAGGGTGTTAGAGTTGTTTATAGTAGATAATACTAATACTACACTAACTGCGGTCGATGACCCCACAAAAAACATCAAATTAATTTCTTTTTTATTTTCTCATGTTTAGATTTCGATACCATCACGTCTGCGGAGTTTCACTAGCTAATTTAATTTGACACTGTGTAATTATGCGCAATTGAATATTGTTCATGTAAACTCGTAACGAAGGGGTGCCAGGAATAAGAAACAATCATTTTAGAATTTTCTGTTTGGTACCATAACGGAATTCTGTAGGGTAATTGCGTATCACACTATCAGTAGCAATGGGTTTCATTTTGTTTTTATTCACAATGTTTTTTTTCGGTCTATGTAATAACGCCTGTGATTGTATGGATATCACTAATAGGATTAGCTACGTGGTACCTAGAACAACCATAAGCCGTGGGGTGCGCGCACGACCCCTATTTGCAATACCTTCTAGTCGTACGAATGCAGGCTTACGAGCACCCCTACGTCGTCTTACTGGTCAATATAATAATCTATTTAAAAATATTGAAAGCTCTTCCAACCAATAAATTCAGAGGCCTTGTTCGTGACACTGTTTTGGATATTGTTCCATAATAGTGACTCTTAGACTGTTTTATAACTTTTTGTCTATCTCTTTTTTTTCTTTGCATGCCTGTTTAGTGTTTAGTTTTATCATTAGCACTGTAATTTTATTGTAACTATCTCATTGTAAGCGTACATCGCATTAGTTTTATAACTTTTCTTTATAATATGTGGAAAATGTCGTGGGTTATACATTTACTCACTCTGTAGCTCATATTTTATGTAATACTGTAATGTGTAACCGTTTATTTTCCCAAATAAATAAAATAAAATTTTGACAGTTCAACAACATTCATTGCGATAATTACGTTGTTGAGCAGACACATTTTTCGAAAATATGGAGCAATGGATTAGAAATATGCTTCAAAATGATTCAAATTAATAGTGTGTTACGCAATTAGGAGTCAGATTGTAATAAAAATAATCTAGTTCTTTTTATTTCCGGTCGGTAATACTTGAGTATTAACTTCAGTGTCGCCTACACTAGGGGAGTGGTAGTACCTATCACTATCACTGTGGTGTGGTGTAGTGGTGATAAAATGTGATTACCTACACGTCGTGGGGTCTCATACTTACTTAAATATATTTTTTTCTCGATATCAACAATTTAAACAAGGCTTGCAGAAACCTTGTGAAGTAGGTAAATTGATTAGAGGCTCGCCCTCTGATGTGGCCGAGAGGGTCCAAAAACATTTTAAACGTTACTTTTTAATACAAAAGAACGACCCGTAAATTAATCGGTGCGACCTAATATCTGTATACGAGTACCTCATTGATGTGTACTCGGGAGCCCATACAAGCTTAGCGAACTTACCCTTTGGGCTTGGCTACAATGCGGCCAATTAGGCGGGAACGCGGGGTTACCTAGCAACAGAGCCAGGCATGCAAAAAAACACACCTGTGACGTCTGTGATCAAAGAGTTAAATTGACGTTTGCCTTTCCAATCGTTAGAAGGCCTCTCATGACTACTATATAATTGCTCTAGGAAAACGGTCTGCTCGTGACATGCCGTCACCTCCGTCACCAGAGCTTGCCGCACTTGACGTTCATTTCAATTTTCACGGCTGTATTTTCCGGTGCACGTTTAATGAAGTCTCGATTATCAAACGACTTCACAATATAAATAATATATAATAAAAAATTACTTTGAAAATCTTTTATTCTTCAGTGTTCTATTTATTAGACGGCTTTGGTAACGTTGAAAAGTTTCCGATGCTCGTTTAGGTTACTGGGACATACGGTAGCATCAGTAATTAAGATATAATCAAACTTGTGTTCTCGAGGGGGTCGGCACGCAAGTTAGTTCATGTGCGTAAGATTTGGGACACGTGTGCGAGTGGCGACTCACCACTTTCACCATTGTCATTGATCAATAAACTTGTGTTTGTAGTACTTAGTTTATCTTAAACTACTTTGATCTCAGAGTGAGGTATAAACTTGCACTCGGTAACAGGAATAATTTTACTGGAACTTATATTAAGTGTAGAGTAGATATAATTGAAATAGAATAAATGTGAATAATCCTGCTTTCAAGTGCTCCTTTAAAAAGCCTGCGAGTACTCTATATGTACCTACTTAATATTATAAAAAGATACATTTTTGGGTTCGTATGTAGGTACGGGGTAATCTTCGGAACTACTGATCCAATTTCATTTTTTAAATTTATTTATTCATTTTAATAAACACGGTTAAAACCATAATACAGTACGAGGGCGACACTGAAAGTTTTTAGAACTGGCCACTTGTAAACATTATAATAAAAAAAGTAATTTAAAAAAATTAAACCGACTTCAAAAAGAAATGAACTCAAAATTATGAAATAACTTTAATTTCGGAAGTTGGTGTCTTGGGATCTATATTTTAGTTTAGTTTTAGTAGTTGTAGGAAAACGTTTTATGGACGCCGAGGAAGCAGTGACTGCGTTTCAAAATGCCGTCGAAGAGACCCCTAAGGACCAGTGGGCAAAGTGCTTTTCTCAGTAGTTCCATCGGACGCAGCGATGTATTGATGTTAATGGACACTATTTTGAAAATATATAATGAAACTAATAACGTGTTTGTTCAGTTTTTGATTTTCTAAGAATAATCAGTGTCACCCTCGTAATTACAGACAGAGACATCAAAGACAAAAGAAAATGTAAAATTATAAAGTTCAGGTTAAAACTGAACAAAAACAAATAACAAACAACACTTTCGTGAATCACTCTCACAGAACGCTTTTTGTTGTTCCAATAAAATAAAAGGAGTGGGACGATCGGGAACAAATGTAATATTATTTATGTAAATTCCCGTTCGTCCCACCAGGGGGAAGAAGTCGTTGGGACGAACGGGAATACACGGTGGATTCCACACACAGGAGCTTGATTACAATTTGCTCCGTACGAGTGCATTGAATAGGTATAGGTAATTTTAATAATTTTTATTCATAAGTTCACATATAAATTACATAGTAGTTATATCATTACAAAGTTACATATTAATATTATGAAGAACATATTAAACTATGCCTAAAATAAATCTATGTAGGTTTATTGTGATGTAGGTTTATTCAAACCTGTGTTTCAGGCCATCACTTAACAACGCTGAGTGCTTTAGTGGACTATTATGTTACTGAACATAGTGCTAGCGTTGATACATAGGTAATAATTATAGTTTAAAATCAAAATTGACATAACATTAATAAACTTTTTGCATTACTTCTAGCAATTTTTCAGTGTCTGAGTAATTAAATGTCGCTAAGTATTCACTCAACATTTCACTACATTTTTTACAATTTACACTATGTATACTTAGAGATTTATTGATTTGATTATATAAAAACGCTAAAAATACATAAATAAAAGTATGTCTAGTTTGAGGCTTTATGCAAACTAAGTCTTTTCTTCTCTTATCGGTAGGTATTGGGACATAAGGAAGTTTGCTATGCTGGTGCAGTACTATATTCAATATAAATAGTTGACGCACGATTAAAACCTTATTACATGCCGTGTAAAGCTCGTGTGTGGGAAATCTAAATGGGCGAAAGGTGGGATAGCTCTCTGCGCACGTTCTAATAGCAGTAGGATTGATTTAGCAGCGCCCCCCCATGAAGTTATACAATAAGTGAGAATGGATTGACACAAAGCTAAATAGACTTGTGTAATTAATTTGTAATCCGATATATCGTAAATTCTTAAAAATGTGTATCAATTTTATGCATTCGAGTGCATAACAAATCCATGTGTTTACGGAAATTCAGATTTGTGTCAATGGTTACACCAAGATATTTCATATGATCGGTTTTTGCTAAAGTAGGACAATTACATGCATTGTGAGCATACGTGCCGCTCTTATGCGCATAAATGTTTATGTTAGTAGTTGGCAGGTTAGTATTTCTGATGGTAAATAAAATGTGTTTGGTTTTCTCTGCATTTAGTGTTAGGAGATTTTCATAAAGCCAAATTAGACACTATATTAAAACCGTTCTGGGCCTGTTTATTCACCTCATCTCGAGATTTGTCTGAAAACAATAGAGCTGTGTCATCTGAGTAATGTTTAATGTATATTTACGGGAGCGCACTCAATGAAACACCAAGTCAACGAACCAACTGTTTATTAGCGGCCTACCCGCAACTTATAATTAAGTAGGTATTAGACATATACCACACGTCCCCTCTTTAAATAAAAAACAAACACTTATCAATAGGCAGTAGGTATCTACATAAACCAAATTGCTTTAGCTGTTGTAAAACAACTGTTACGTAAGTTTGTATACAATACTGATCTCTGCTAAGTTATAAACAAAAGCATTAATTCGCTCAAGGCCGTTGGTTTTGTAATTACCTACTTATGCATTTTTCAAATTTATAGTCTTAATCATATAAATTGAAAAGCGTTAACCCTGAGTGAAACTCTGTAACGAACAAACTACTTATTACTGAAAAAAAAAACTAGAAAAAATGTTTCTGAGTTTTCATTAAACAGTGTAATATCAGTACCTAAACCTAATAAAAGGAAAAAAAAATAAAAAACAAAAATCAGCAAAATCCAGTGATAAGTACCTTAATGGTTCAAGAAATAGACAAAAATGTATATATAATAATATTAATATTTGTACTTCTTTTTAATTAATGTACAAGCGCGCTGTTGGCGCATACTAGATTTCTCAGTAGTCTCATTGTTACCTAATAGCTGACCTGGCTTCGGTATTTGTACTTCTTGATTTGAGCTTTGAAGTGCATTAGAAATATCTTTCTGGGATTTTGTTAGTTCCGTTGAACTACTATCCTGACCATTGGTATCGTCCACGATCGAGTCCTCTAACTTATCCTCGATATTGACGCGGTCTGAATGATCGGGTATAAACAAGGAATGCCGTTTAGTGGTACGAGACGTCCCAACGGGTAATAATTGATCAATGTGTCTTTTCCACTCTTTACCGTCTGCACAACGCACTCGATAGGTTAACGGTGCCTCTCTCGCGGTGACTACGGCCGGCGCCCACTTGTCAGCGCGCGCACGGTAGTCTCGCGCTAGCACGTGGTCGCCGGGCGCTGCGTGACGCTCGGTGCCCGGGCTGTGGCGCGCGGCGCGTGCCGCCGCCTGCTCGCTGGCACGCTCGGCGCTCGGTCGCAGCACGTCCAACCTACCCCGGAGCCGCCTGCCCAGCATCGCATCAGCAGGCGCGACACCAGTGGTCGTGTGTTCACAATTGCGATATTGAAATAAAAATTTTGAGACTGCCGTATCAACATCGACCGTCTCGTGCGCGGCTTTCTTCATTGCACGCTTGACTAACTTCACCGCGTTCTCGGCCGCTCCGTTACCCGCCGGCCTATAGGGACTAGTAATAGTGTGAGTGATGAAATTTCTTGTAAAAAAATTTGCTAGCTCTGCCGATCCAAAAGGCGGGCCGCCGTCGCTCACAACCTGTGAGGGAAGACCGAAACGAGCGAACAATTCCCTAAGTTTACCTATCGTCGCCGAGGCGGTAGTGCCCGACATTTTCTGCACCTCGATCCACTTACTATGAGCGTCCACGGTGACGAGATAATGTTTACCCTGAAATTCGCCGAAATCGATATGTAGTCTCTGCCAGGGTCGTGAGGGGAACTCCCACGGATGTAGAAGGGAACGCGGGGGTGCATCACGCTGCTGGCGACAAGCACTACAATCTTTCGCGAGAGTCTCAATTTCGACATCTAATGATGGCCAATAAACATAACTTCTTGCTATATTTTTCATTTTAACAACCCCTAAATGCCCTGCATGTAATTCGGATAGAACTGGTTTTCTCAGTGGCTCCGGCACAATTACCCGGTGATTATATAAAATACAACCACGATCCAACACTAAATTATCTTTCCGATTGTAATAAGGCTTTTCTGACTCAGCGGTTATTTTTGTTGGCCAGCCAGTGATAAGATAATTTTTAATTTTATTTAAAACACTGTCTTTCTCAGTCCATGAAGCCACCTCTTTTGCACTGATTGGGATTGATTCCTCAACATAATTTACATATGATACCGAACCCAAGTCATCACAATATTTCCGTTCATATGGCAGTGGCAGTCGCGATAGTGCATCGACATTGCAGTTATCTCTCGATTTGACGAACTCAATCTCGAAATCATATGACGCCAGCCTGGTGGCATATCTTTGCAGCCTACTAGCGGCCGTTTGCGGCAACCCAAATTTCGATCCAAAAATAAAAGTTAAGGGTTTATGATCCGTTTTAATAATAAAATGTTGACCATAAATATATTGGTGGTGCTTGATCACGCCAGCGATAATCGCGAGTGCCTCCTTGTCCAGCTGGCTATACGATCGTTCAGCTGCATTTAACGTCCGTGACGCGAAACAAATCGGACGTTCGTCGCCGTTGGGAAAACGATGTGACAGCACACTGCCGATACCATATGAACTGCTATCCACGGCAAGTACCAATGGTAGTTTTGGATTATAGTGTACCAACACCTTGCTACTAAGAATAGCCGCTTTTATATCCTGGAAAGCCTTTACGCAATCGGTTGTCCAGACCCAAACACTTTGTTTACGCAATAAACTATGTAAAGGATGTAAAATAGTACTCAACTGTGGTATGAACTTGGCATAATAATTTATCATACCAAGGAATGATCTGAGCTGAGTCAAATCTTCTGGGGGTGGTGCATCCACGATCGCTTTAATTTTGTTTGGGTCTGGATGCAAACCCTGCTTATCAATAATAAAACCTAAATATGTAATACTTTTTTTCATAAAACTACACTTCTTTAATTTAATCCGCAAACCGACCTCACTCAAGCGAGTCAACACAGCCCGTAAATTAGCAATATGTTCTGATCTGGAGGCGCCTGTGATCGCCACGTCATCCAAAAACACTGCAGTGCCCTTCAAGCCCCTAAGTGTTTCTTCCATAAACTTTTGGAATTTCTCGGGAATGCCCGTCAAACCAAAAGGAGTACGAAGGTAAATAAAAGTGCCTATATGCGTTGTTATCGCACTACAAGCCCGTGAATTCTCATCTAAAAATAATTGTTGGTACGCGTTGGTAAGGTCGATTTTTGAATACAGTTCGCCGCCACTTAAGGCAGCAAATAACTCCTCGATCCGTGGCATAGGGTACGGGTCACGAATCAGCTTTGGATTAATGGTGACTTTATAATCACCGCAGATACG
Organism: Oligia latruncula; assembly: GCA_948474745.1. Taxonomy (NCBI): domain Eukaryota; kingdom Metazoa; phylum Arthropoda; class Insecta; order Lepidoptera; family Noctuidae; genus Oligia; species Oligia latruncula. The sequence goes on along the minus strand of OX419683.1, from coordinate 906,747 downwards.
TATTTCACCCGATTTCTTTAAAACCGGTACAATAGGTGTACCATAATCAGAGTAATCTACCTTACGAATAGTACCCTCTGCCTCGAGTCGTTGTAACTCTAGTTCTACAGGTTTACGTAAAGCTAGTGGTAACGATCTCGCTTTGATAAACACAGGAGTCATGTCGCCTAATCTTAATGAAAGTTGCTTGGTACATGTGCCCAGACCCGGGGCAAACACGGTGGGAAATTCTTTTTGCAAAGTATCTACTAATTTGTCATCTGATATGTTCAACATCAATTCGTTAATTTTAATGCGCTCGATATTTAATTTACTCAACCAGGATCTACCCATTAAAGGTGGTCCACCATTCTTAATGACAAATAGTTTTAAATCTCTCGCCGAGTGTGTCCCGATCTCCACATCAACCACAATATAACCGATCACTTCAATCCGAGTGCCATTATAAGAATGTAAACAAACTTCCTTTGAAATAAGCGGCAACGCCTTGAAATGCTCGTCAAATGAATGAGTACTAATTGCAGACAACTTACTGCCAGTGTCCAGTTCAAACGTCATCGCCTTACCGTTAACTTTTACGCACACATTGTATGGCCGATTACTATTATTGCACACATTTAGATTATATATATCTGAGTCCAAATCGCTATCACTATTATCCATATAATTTTGATCTCGCGACGACCGCACCTCGCCCTGACGGGGATTTCGTTTGCACATAACTTTAAGATGGCCTTTTTGCCCACACACGTCACATGAATAATTCTTAAAACGACACACGACTGCTCGATGACTCTTTCCGCACCGCCAACACGGCTGTTGTTGGGCGCGCTGTGCCTCGTTCGCAGGCGCGGCTGGAGCGCGCGTTCCTTCGATGCTGCTGCCGCTGCTGCCGGTCGCAGCGCGCGCCGTACGTCGTCCCGTCGCGAGCCGGTGCATCGGCTCGGGCGCCCCGGAACTCGTCGACGTCGCGGACGCTGCTCCGCTGCTCGTGCCGCTCGCTTGAGCGTGCCGGTCAGCCGCTTCTAGTGCGAAGGCTAACTCCACCGCCCTCTTGTACGTCAGTGTCGACTCGGCAAAGAGCCGCGATCTCATGTCATCGCTCACAAGACCAGACACGAATTGGTCTCTTAGGTTTTCTTCCAGACCACTTTTAAAGTTGCACGTGCTAGCCAGATGTTTGAGGACTTGCAAATAATCGCTCAGACTTTCGCCGCTATTTTGACGTCTCATTCTAAATATATGCCGCTCAGCTATCTCTGAGCGCTTTGGTTCGAGATGGTCGCCGACTATGTTAACTAACTCCTGAAAACTTTTGGTCTCCGGATTATCTGGTGCACAAAGATCACACATTAGATCATAAGTAGCTTCGCCCACTAACGTGACTAACGTAGCCACTTGTAATGCTGGTTTGATTTCGTTGAGCGCCATAAACTGTTCCACGCGTCGAATGTAAGCCAGCCATTTTTTGCTCGATAAATCGAATTGTTCAATTTTTCCGATTGGCATTTTATTGTCACTTCACAATAACACTGTACACTAACGATTAGTGGTAATTAACTAAGTTTTGCTCGTCGCCAGTAATGTTTAATGTATATTTACGGGAGCGCACTCAATGAAACACCAAGTCAACGAACCAACTGTTTATTAGCGGCCTACCCGCAACTTATAATTAAGTAGGTATTAGACATATACCACAATCTGCATAAGACATTATGACACCATTTTGGAGTGTTAAGCTGCACAAGTCATTTTTATATGAATAAAGTAGGACCCAAAATACTACCTTGTGGTATTCCGTAATTACTATTTGGAAGCTCAGAACTGACGTACTGACCAGTTTTGACACATTGTTCGCGGTCACTAAGATAATCAGAAAGTAGTGAAAGCGTTGTTCCTCTTATTCCGAGTGTTTCAAGCTTGTCCAATAATAAAGGACAGGAAATAATATAATTTTATCAGTAGGTAGTGTATAACAGTTGGTGGTTGTGCTTGCAGCGGCACGGGCAGCGCGTACGACGACGACGGCGGCGACGACTCGCGCTCCACCCGCTCCACCCGCACGCTTCCCGACAAGAAGTAAGTCGTCACCTACGTACAATATACTTACCACAGACTACTTTGAGATTCTACGTATATACTTACTCATCATCAATCAAATTCACATATTTAATTTCGGATAAAAATCCATATAATGTTAGTAGTAGTGATAACTTAGCCTAATTTTAGTATTAATTTAAATTAACATTAATAAACAAGTAATAAAAAATAAAAAAGTCGATCATCAACTAGTTAGGTACTCGCTTCTTTAAAAAATACCTACCTACAAGAAGAAACTAAGTATCTATTTTTTTTTTAATACCACGCCTGTCTGTAGGTAAGTATATAATTATGTGGTAAATAGTAATATGCTATAACGATATGAATTAAAATAAGTCATTATTTGCACGGAGCTTGTGTATGACCGACCTATATCTTTAAAAAACCGGCCAAGTGCGTGTCGGGCCACGCACAATGTAGGGTTCCCTAGTAGCCCCGCTATCACTATATACACACATCAAAAGTGTCTAGGGATCAAGCATTTTTATGCGGATTTCTTGAGATTGAGATGTGGCTTTGTAATAAATTTATGATTTTATAAATTTATATGGATCCTTTTTGGTGCATTTCATAATTTGAATCAGGAACTGTGAATCAAATTCGAGTAAAAGATGAAAATCAGCTGTCAATATTTTCCCTATAAAAACATACAACGCATTGAAGACATTATTAGTGCTACTGTTTCCCTACTACTGATTAAAACCAACGTTATTATGGAGCGGCGACGTCATTTAAGCAGGGAAGAAATGCTCAGAGCCGTGGGAATGATAGAAGCTGGTTCCCGGCAACGTACTGTGGCTTTAGCTCTGAATACAAGTCAGAGTGTTATCAGTCGACTTTGGACACGTTACCGAAGCACTGGTACCGTGGCTGAGCGCCATGGAGGACGGTATCGCTGCACCACACGGAGACAAGACCGATACATTCAAATCTTAACTCGAAGAGCTCCAACAATAACCGCCATGATGTTAGCCGTGAGGCTTCATCACTCTTCAGGGAACTTAATTAGCAACCAAACAGTCAGAAACCGCTTGCATGAAGTGAACCTTCATTCCCGAAGACCGCTACGGGTACCACCTATAGCAATGCACAATCGTAGGATTCGATATCAATGGGCTCTTGAACACAGAAATTGGGCAGAAGAACAATGGCGTTTCGTGTGCTTTTCTGATGAGTCTCGTTTTGGTATGAGACCGGATACAAGACGTATACGACACTGGAGAACCCCTGGACGCCAACAGCGATTAAAATCCTGCCAGGAAGTCCATCCTTATAGTGGTGGAACCATCATGGTATGGGCGGGTATTTGGATCGGCGGAAGAACTGAGTTGATTTGGATCAGAGGCAACCTCAACGCTCAAATTTATGCTGAGACGATTGTATCAGACGTCATCGTTCCTCTACAAGTGCAAATCGGTACCTTATTTCAGTTAATGCATGATAATGCACGACCGCACACCGCAAGAGTTGTAAGACAGACTCTCGCCGCAGCTAACATCAATGTCCTGCCCTGGCCTGCTCAGTCGCCAGACTTGAACCCGATTGAGCATGCATGGGATATGCTACAGAGAAGAGCTCTGCCGAATATGGAGGGTATCCAGTCGCAAGAAGACCTTTTTTTGTTGTTGCAACGAACATGGGCGGCCATTCCACAGCGTGATTTGGATGAACTCATTTTGAGTATGCCAAACCGATGTTCTTGTGTTGTTAGTGTTCGCGGTAGAAACACGGATTATTAATTGTTTAAGTTACCCAATAAAATTTTAAAGAAAACTGTTATTTCAGTCTTTTTTTCGAACTTTTGTGTTAGTGGTTCAAATGTCAAAAATCCCTTTATTAGGAAAATGGCAAATTTCTTTATTAATGCAAAGGTGACTTGGTTTATCGTTACTGTGACAAACGAAAACACTTTATTTGATGAATCCTTAAAGAAAATTTTAATTAATATCAATCAGGAGAAAAGTTATTGCAAAAATATATGTTGATCCCTAGACACTTTTGATGTGTGTAGTTGTGGTATATCTGTTCATAATTATATATGTGGGTAGGCTTGTCAAATCAGTTGGTTGTGAGCCATTACACGAGTCTATGTGATTTACAGTGTTTTATTCTCAACCCTGCGTCTTGCAATCTTTTCATCACAAGATCTAGCCTTTCTAAATGTGCCTGCCTATTAGGAGCAGTAATTAAAATATCATCTAAATAAATTATAAATACCTCCGTCAACAACATCATCGTCATCCGTTCCCAAGAAATTGCTGTCACTTATCTTAGCTTTGCACACTCTTTTTAGATGACCTTTTTTATTACACTTTTGACAGGTATAATTAACAAAACGGCACTTTTCTTTCGAGTGATTTTTATACCCACACACTTCACAACACTTAGACACTCGCGAATTATTGTCGTTTGAAGAAGAACCGCTCGGCCGCTGCTGTAACGCGAACACAGGCTGCGCCTGCGCCGCCTCCGCGGAGCCCGCGCCAGCCGTGCCGGCCGCAACGTTGCCAGCTCGCGCGGTTTGCAAAACGGCACGCGCACACCGCACGCTCTGTGCCATCTCCAATGCCTTGTTGAATGTGAGGGTTTCAATGCTTTCTGCGAACAATTTTTCTTTTTCCTTGGTATTTTCTAATCCTAAAACGAACTTGTCGCGTAAAGCAGTATCTAACTCGGTCTTGAATCCACAGTACTGTGCCAAATTGCGCACTCGCGCCGCCCATTCGGCTAGATCTTCCCCAGGACGTTGTTCTGCCTTGTAAAAATTGTACCTTTCAGCGAACGTACTCTTTTTTGCTTGGAAATGGACGTTCAATTTTTCAAACAGGTTTTTGTACTCGACGTTGTCCAGGTCTTCAGGAAAAACCAAATGCGCAAATTCAAAAGGAAGCCACTTCTATTGTATTTGGGATTAAGAAATTTAATAATTATTTATATGGCCGTACGGTGCCATTTGTATTGCGAACGGATCATAAACCGCTGTTGTCGATTTTTGGGAAGGAAAAAGGGGTGCCCGTCTTAGCAGCGAACAGATATACCACAATAGTACGATTCTGTTGTTCTTTATTCTGAATATAATGAATTTATATAATTATGTAATGGACTAATGGTAAAGATATTAGGAGTTTATGGTTATAATAACAATATATGCAAGGGTGTCCAGAGTAAAACGAAACTTTAACACATAACGTAACCACGGAGGTCATACCTTGCATGAAAATCTTAACACCGCGATCTACAAAAGTGACGTCACGGCACAACGCCATCTGTTATCGAATAGCGATACGAAACACAACAAAATATTGATTTTCGAAGATAATTATTTAAACAGATTCGACATTAACTAATAAGAACCACTTTCTTCCTTGTAAAGCTAAAAAATAAGAGTACGATTGCTGCCAAGTTATTATTTCAATTCATAAAATTGTAATTCCATCATTCCATCTAGCGGCAGTAGGTATTGTAAAACTTATGATAATTTATTATGGTTTTTTTATTTCATATTTTGTTTTTTAATGCAAGTCTTTACCCGTCATAAACAAGTAACTACTTCGTCTTAGTCACTATATAGGATTAATGCTAAGGATTTTGTATTTGGTACAAAATTATCCAACACCCAAGTTCAACGACTATTACTGCTAAACTAAAAAAGTTATATTAATTCCTATAGTTTTCCTTTTAAGTTCATGAAATGCACTATCATCTTGAATTTTTCCAGATTTTTCAAGCCAGCAGTTTAGCTTTAAGAGGGGGGGGGGGACGCCCTACTGGAACAAAATTTTTCACTTTAAAGTTTAATATTTTTACCGACTTCAAAAAAAAGGAGGTTATCAATTCGATACGTATGTATGTAATATTATTGGAATTGCATTATATTCACATATGACAATCTATTAGGGCTTCCAAACAAATATACAAAATTTTATAGACGTATGTATGTATGTATGTTTGTCCACGCATATCTCCGTAACTATAAATCGGATCGTGACCATTCTTTTTTTATTGGCTTACATTTACTTCAACTTAGGGAACAGTGCAAGTTTCATCAAAATCGATTCAGTAATTTTCAAGATATGGACTAAAACGTGAAAGTGTGACGGCCTGGCTTATTGATACGACCTACGGGTGTAGTGTCAAAGCGAAAACATCTCAAAACCTTGGTCAAATTCTAGTGCAACAACTAAAAATTACCAAATAAAAAGTAATTTAAAAAAATTAAACCGACTTAATTAAATAAAGTTATTTCATAATTTTGAGTTCACTTCTTTTTGAAGTCGGTTTAATTTTTTTAAATTACTTTTTTGTAAATCGAAAAATATCTTCAGCAACCCTCAAGTCATTTTAGAAGACCTATTCAACGATACCCCACACGATGGGGTTAGGGCTTGTAATTCAAATATTCGAATAATGCGAATATTCGATCATTTTTGCTATTCGAATATTGACTGATGTTATTTATTTATTAAACATGTATACACACACTATCATTACAGGATTACCCCAATACGAAATTAAAGTTAAATTCGAATATTCGAATAATTTTTAGTTCAGTTTGAAAATACGAACTACGTCTGTCTTACAAGTTGTTACCTACAGATCGCGCTTTACACGTACACACACAGTGCCGGCGCCGCCACTCCGAGGTTTCGCAGCCGTAACAAATATGTATTTACAGAATTATTATCAATAAAGTCATCAACACAACTCTCTAAGACCATGTAATCCCCAAGAATGACTATTTCATGAAATCTTGACATTTGGGGATTATACTAACTTAACAAGTTGTATTACTGATTTTTTTTTCTTTGAAAATATTTATTTGGCTATACAAACTAAAAATAACTAAATTAAATCCTAACTTAACTAAAACTAATACAGAAACTAAAAAATAGCGTCGAAAAATTCATCCGCATCGCTGTCGACTGGTAATGTACCCAAGAGACTGGCGGCATTACCACGTTGTATGGCGATGCTTAGCCTCTGGCCAAGATAAAAGCCAGCCCTTGGGTCACGGGAATTGTCAACCAGCCGTTTCGAAATTTCTTTAAAAAGACCATGAGCACTCGGACCCCACGGCCCGAGAGTTTCAACCCCAAACGGCTCGAAAATATAGTTTCCGATTAGGTTATTATATTTTCGCCGCTTGAGGTTTTCCGCAGCCACAGCAGCAGCGCCAGCACAGCATGCCGAGCCAGGAAGATGGGATGGCGCAAGAGTATCAACACACGTAGCGTCCCACACTACTAAAGGCCTACCCACCTTCCATGGAAATAAAGACATACCGTCCGGTCTCTTGCCATCGTCGCGTGCCAAGCCATTGGGTTCTAATACAGCTGGAACGCCGACGGTGACAAGAGCTCTTCGGATGATGTCATTAATGTTCGCGCTAAGCGTGCCGCGCTAAGCGACCCGCACTTCGGCTGCAAGACAGGCCGTGGTGTCCGAGGCTGTTGACATCTTCGCCACAGTGACAGCGATGGGGAGAACAGCAAGGAGTGCCTAGACGTAGGGAAGCAGCGAGGTGAAAAGTAGTGTCGTCGAACAAATTGATTGTAATTCTGTAAATACATATTTGTTACGACCGCGACTCATATTTTAATCAATGTACAACTTAATACTGACCAGCATATTGCAAAAAACGTAAGAAAATTTGAATTTCGCAGGCTACCTTAGCGCTTCCCCCTTAATATTTTTGATTTGTTTTTCATTATAATGTCATAGTTTGACATGTTGCTTAAAGGTGATTCAATTTGATATAATAAAAATACTCAACTCAAACTTGTGTATTAATTGTATAAGCAAGTTTTCCCTTCAAGGTTTCAACTTGGTTTCAAAAGGAAAAAGCTAATATTCGAATAATTCGAGTACTGCCTGTAAAAACATCGAATATTCGAATATCTAAAAACTGAATATTTACAAGCCCTAGATGGGGTAGACGACGAAAAAAATATTCATTACCACTTCACATGTAGGGGAGCTACCCTAAAAAAATATATTTTCTAAAATTTTATTTTACCAATTTATATACACACTCCTGCAAAATTACAGCTTTCTAGTACTTACGGTCTCTTAGCAAAACCTCGGACAGACAGACGGACATGAGGAAACTATAAGGGTTCCTTGTAGGTACTACGGAACCCTAAAAAGGCATAATGATTTATTTAAAAATGTATGACTAGCTGGTGTTCATTAAGTATTGATAACCATCATTAAGAGAATTTATTTCGGAAGGTGTACTTACCTAAGTGTTTATTACATTAATATTATTAAAACAAAAAAATCTCGATATTTTGTTAAGCCGTACAAACCGTGCGAAGTAGGGCCGTGTCGCTTGTTGTTAATAAACATCTAATATTTGCGGTGTGCTGACTGCAGACAAAACCACAGCGAGATCGAGAAGCGTCGTCGCAACAAGATGAACACGTACATCTCGGAGCTAAGCGCCATGATCCCCATGTGCGGCGCGATGGCGCGCAAGCTGGACAAACTGACGGTGCTGCGCATGGCCGTACAGCACCTGCGCACCGTGCGAGGCGCGTTGTCGGCGTGCCCGCTGAGCGCGCGCCCGCGCCCCGCCTTCCTGTCGGAGCGCGAGCTCAACCAGCTCATCCTGCACGCGGCACACGACTCCTTCTTGCTGGTGGTGGGCTGCGACCGCGGCCGCCTGCTCTACGTCTCCGCGTCTGTCAAGCAGATGCTGCACTACGATCAGGTTGGTTCACTGCTGCTGCACTACGATCAGTCGGTTCACTGCTGCTGCGTCTACAAACTCACCGCGAATCACTTTAATGTTTCTCTTGCTATGTTTATTTGCCTTTTTCAGTAGATATTGTCTGTCCCGCGCATCCGAATGTGTGTTTTGTTGTGTGTTCATACCGTTACCGTCTGTCGCTACGTTTAGGTACTCAGATTGAGAAGTTTTTATTACAATGCTGAGCTGTATCTACATAATAATAATGTTTCCGCATACGTCGCAAGTAATCACTCGTAGCTGCGCTTACGCCGTCGTGTGACGTAGGTACTCGTACAGCGATCATCATACTTTGTATGAGTATACTTATTTTACTGCATGCGCTCTGTCATTAGACGCGTCTAATGTTGTTGGTGACGAAGCGATCGGAACATCTAATCTGTCCTTAGTTAAAAGTTCGCGAATATTAGTGTGGACATAGCTGAACATGGACGTCGCTATAAATATCCACAGTAAGGGAGACCAGAGATGATTTCCTTCTGAAATAAACCTGATCACCTTCTTTCTACCTTCTATGTATCTACGGGTGGACGGTGGAGCCCCGTCCTCGTCACTTGTCATGTAGGTAACATGGGTGTCTACTGTTGTCCACAGAGCGAGTTGCTAGGCCAGAGCCTGTTCGACATCCTGCACCCCAAGGACGTGGCCAAGGTGAAGGAGCAGCTGTCCTCGTCCGACCTCAGCCCGCGCGAGAGGCTCATCGATGCTAAGAGTGACTACCTCGTTTTATTACATTGTTGTGTGCTATTCTTCCAATACGAGAGGCGTTTTGTCTACTGTTTTTTACTGCCAGATATTAAGTAATTTTATTTAAAACACTACTAACGACCCTACATTAATTTCTTATTTTTTGTACGGCCATTATACACTGTACAACTGGCGATTTGCGAGCGTGTTTTCAGCGAGGCGATTGTTTAACGCGCTCGATGCGTGTGCGCAGCGAGAATGCTACGTGTGTGGAACATGTTCGCAGCGTTTGCGTAACGACAGCGAGACAAGCGAGTGTACAATGTTGTGAGAACGCAGAGAACACGTCGTGTAGACCGTGTAGTTGCAGCGACCTCGCTTCGCACCCGCGGAGAGCGCGGCCACTAATCACTTCGCTGGAAAGCGTGGCTGGCAGATTTTTTATCGCATGTGTCCGTGGAGTTTCTTGCCCGTTCTTCGATCTCCATAGTAATCTACTACCCTTTGGAATGGGCAACTAACTTCGTTTTTTTGGCTGATCGACTCCTTGACAATTCAAAGGTGCCCTTAAATGGTTTAATTGAAATAAATGGTCGCTTTGAGTTTAAGTTTGCACGCTAACAAAAGCTGTTGTGTTACAGCCATGCTGCCAGTGAAGGCGGACGTGCAGGCGGGCGCGTCGCGCCTGTGCCCGGGCGCGCGCCGCTCGTTCTTCTGCCGCATCAAGTGCAAGGCGGCGCCCGAGGCCCCGCCCGAGCCGGCGCCCATCAAGGAGGAGGCCGAGCCCACCGTCAAGCTGCGCAAGAAGACTAGCGAGAAGAAGTACTGCGTCGTGCAGTGTACCGGTCAGACGAGCTTGTTAGCTAATGTTTACGCAACACACTCAAAGTTATACTTGTGGCGGCATCTATGACGCCTCATGTGAACTAGGCATCAGAAACCAGAGATGCAATTCTCGTAATTTTAAGACTGAAGGCCAACTCTCATAGTTACCTGAAGAGGTACACACGCATGAAGGTCGCACCGCCGTTAACCTATTGGCAATTTGGTTTTATAAGTCTAAGCACAGAATAACTAATAGACTTAGCACAGAGGGTAGACTCCTTAGATCTTGAAGAAAGCCGCTTTTATAATAGCCTACAAAATCACGTTCCCGTCTACGCTAAATTGCACTTAATCGCCGCGCGTGAGAGTTGTTATTACTTTGTGTCCTTTTTAGGGTTCCGTACCAAAATGGTAAAACGTAACCCTTATGGTAAGACTCAGTCTGTCTGTCACAGCTGGATATCTCAAGAACTACTAATGCTATGAACATGAAATTTGGAATAGAATTAGATGACGTGTGCCCAACTATTTTGCAAATAAGAAAGAAATAAAAATATATGTATATTTTTTGCAACAGGGACTGAAAGGGGGTCTGAAAAATTCGAAGTGGGGCTACTACGGCATGGGGGTATTATATGAAAGAGCGCAGTTTGCACATTCTCAAACATTCTTTCTTTTTTTGTAGGCCGCATAGTTTTGGACTTTTGATGAAAAATGTAAAAAAAATACCGTTCCCCCCCCTTATCTCCGAAGTTTGCAAAGAGAAAAATCTGAAATTATTCTATGTGATAGAAGTTTATGTAAAGATTACAGGAAAAAAAAAACACTTTTTCCGAAATCATCAACAAAAGTTACATTAGTCCCACTATCGATCAAGAGATGGCGCTGACATAAAACTGCAATATTCTACACCGCAGTGCACATGTTAAAATTCTCTGATGAATATATTAGGCCTCGCCGATGAAAAATTAAAAACATGATGGTACGGAACCCTGGGTGCGTGAGTTCGACTCGCTCTTGACCGGTTTTTTTTTCTCTTTCTCGCCCGCAACATACCTACGCCGCTTGACCGAGTAGGTACTAGCAGGCCAGGCGCACTCCGCATTATAGGCAATAGCTACCACGGCGGGCCCGACTGGACGGGCCCATTCATTGGGGATACCACGCGCCGGCCGGGTCGCACGTTAAGCCTAGAATACACATGCCTCTAACTTGCACAAAAGTATGCAAGTAGCTGGCATACCAGTGGTATTTACCAATCAGAAGTTGTTATGGCACACGGCATTTGTTATTCCTATTTATGTAACCGTATTTACGTAGTTAGAATATTAATTATTATTAGAGTATAGTTAGGTACTTACTTACGTTAGGTTTAGCTTTGATAATACACATATGTATCAGGTAGGAAAGTACCTGTTGAAATTAATTGATCTTAGTAAGTATTTTTGTTTTGGTAGGTAGGTACCTACCATGGACTAACTATACTTAACTAAATATTTTGATTATGTCTACATAATGGGGGACAACAGGGACTCACTTACTTTTTTATTTGCCCAATTACTTAGGTACTTTAAAGTAGTAAATAGACCAAGAGTTGATGCCATAATTTTTGTTACCATGTTTATTTTTTACTTTTAAAAATAAAAATGGTGGACGAACGCCTATACTCCCCGCAGGGTTAGGTAAAGATGTAGGTACCTATAGTAAGTACACTCACATTTTGTCAGTTATGTTTGTTCCATGTAATACGGAGCCAGCCTATAAAATTGATAAAATACAGTATAAAACTTACAAATAATATTGTTATTATAATGTTTTATTATGAATATTTCAGGCTACCTAAAGTCGTGGGCCCCGGCGGAGATGTCGGAGGCGGGCACGTCGGAGGTGGCGGACGACGGCGACGCCGGCAGCATGTCGTGCCTGGTGGCCGTGGGCCGCGCGCTGCCCGACCTGGCGCCCCTGCCCGCGCCCGCGCCGCAGCCCGCGCCCTACACCCGCCAGCTGCAGTACGTGTCCCGACACACGCCCGACGGCAAGTTCGTCTTTGTCGATCAAAGGTTGGTTGCACACAGTTATTTTTCATCATCGTCATAAACACATACAGACTTCTGCTGGATATAGGCCCCGATAGTCATTGAACGCAATCCTCGACTACTCTCACCATGTCGCTCCGCCTAGCCCAAACGCGCCCTATATAAATACAACCTTAACAGGATAGGGACTTCAATACGACCCAAATAGGTAATCGTGTATACATACGCGAGCAGTTTGATTTGTTGATTATACAACGTCATTTTCAGATTATATATGCGAAACCTGAATATAGTTTGTTCAGAATAAGTAACTAAATCGATTCCAATAATTTTTACCCCATGTTATATTTACTTAATCCAAAAAATATTTTAAAAAAAGTTAAAAGTTGGACACCGAGCGACACTTAAATACTTATCCAATCTCCGCGCCGAACGGTTAGGTACCTAGGTACTATACTATCAATGAGCGCAAGAGGGCGCGGCGCGAGCGGCGCGGGTGAGCATGTTTTTGTACGTACAAACAGGTAACATAACAAGCTTATAACTTTGTGATTTTTCATGATATAGTTTTGAAATTTTGTACATAGATTCCTTACATAAAAATACAAGTGTTTCGGGTTTCGCATATACTAAAAATAATGTTGTATATTGTACTAGCTTCTGCCCGCGTGAAATTCGAACTTTCCTCTAAAATTTTCGAAAATGTATGTTTATGATCTTTATCATTTATTATATTATTATAAATAAGTATTCGGGCCGATATTTAAGTTTATAGATCAAAGGGGTCAGATTTTTCAAATAAACTATACCCCCTCAGGAGTGGAATTTTAAAAAATCGTTTGGGATGTGTTTACAACTTGACTAAAACTTTATTACCCTTTTCCACCTTGGTAGGAGTCGATTTTTGAAAAACCCTAAAACACATACCTACTCCTTTTATTTTTAGTTTTAGTAGTACCGAGTTCCGAATTAATCCGACAGCGGGTTACATATTTTTCTAACCTATCAACTTTTTCACCCCCTAAATTTCCTGTGAGGGTATTTTTTAAAATAAAAATGTCAATCTTTATTATTTACTGCACCTAATATTGCAAAGTTTCAAGTTTAATAACCAAATAAATAAGATTTTTCATATAAACTGCATCCCCGATTTTCGCCCCCACAGGGGATTTTCGTAAAATCGTTTGGGATGTGTTCATCATTTGACTCAAAGATTGTTTATACCAATTTTCGAGTTAATCAAGCCATGCAGTAAAGTCTTCCCCTGTAAAATTAACTTTTCACCCCGTCAGGGGTGATTTTCGAAAAACCCTGATACATTTTATTCTTTATTTTTGCTCTTAAGTATAAATACTGAGTTTCGAGTTAAAAGATCCGCGCGTTAAAATTCTTCCATGCAAACTTTGACATCTCCCAATCCCCATACAGGAGGTAGTTTAGTAAAACAAAAAACGACAAACTTCATAATTTACTTAGATAAGTATTTGTGCCAAGTTTCGTGGTTATTAATTCAAGGAATAAGATTTTTCATACAAACAAAATCCCCCCTTTTCACCCCGTTAAAGGTTGAATTTCCAAAAACCCCTTCTTAGTGGATACCTATTCTTTACAAAGAACACACCCTCCAAAATTCATGTCTCTAAGACCAGCGGTTTAGGCTGTGTGTTGATATATCAGTCAGTCAGGATAAAATTTCATCCCTCTTTTCACCCCCTTAAGGATTAAAATTCTAACAACACCGTTGCGTTAACTTCCAACCATAGCCTAGATAATAAATTATGTGGTTTTTACCGAAATTAATGATTTTCCATACACAACTTCATCCCCCTTTTAACCCTTCGGGGGTGGAATTATCAATAACGCTGAGACACGTATAAATAAATTTTCAATCGTCAGCCTAAACACAAAATTTGAAGATCCTAACTTCAAAACTGACGGACTTTCATGTAAACTTCAATCCCCTATTTTAGCCCTTTAGGGGTGGAATTCCCAAAAATCCTTTCTTAGTGGAAACTTACTCTTCACAAAGAACACACCCTCCAAGTTTCATGTCTCTAGGACTAGCGATTTGGGCTGTGTGTTGATATATCACCCAGCCAGTCAGTTTACCATTTTATATACTCGTATATTATTAATTATATAGATTATATTACTCCGTATATACTTCGTATGTACTCCATATATTTATAACCTTTGTAAAAGATAAGTTCATATTAAACATAGTCTAAATTCTTAGTATATTTTGCGGTAAATATAAACGGGATATTATAAATTGCTCATCAAATAAATAATCACCTATCAATTTATTTCCATCATTTATATTTACATCAAAAATACGACAATCACACACATACTGACTGCACAGCCAAATAACCCCGAGCGGAAGCGAGGGGCCACTCAGGGTATCAAGAACCTAGCTGACACAAAGGAGCGAGCGGCGACATGGCTGACAGAAAACGAGAGACAATTCAATTGCGAGCGCGACGAGCGGAGCGAGGAGCCTGAATAAAATATTATTTTATTAAACTATATCTCAACTCTAGGCGTAAGTGATGTAGTATAGTTTGGAACCAGGAACTGTACACAAGCAGTACGCAAAATTCGTGTATACATTGTTATAGCAGATTTTAAAAAAGGAATACAAAGTATACGCGAGCAGTTTCCTATGGCTGCGTTCTGGCCTTGTAGAATGAAAAGGCGCTGCACTGACTGGACGGGTGCACTCAATCTGTTAGATCTTTTCTCAAAAAACCGTTTCAGACACCAATCTACATGATCTTCACATGATCTGACCGATTTAGCTATTAAAAAACAAGAAAAACAAGAACTTTCCTTTTTTCTACCGGATTTATGCATGACTATTGAAATTTGGACAGGACATCGGCGGCGGCGGTCGGCTCAGCTAGTCTATAATATGTAAAGATTATTGTTATCTACATTTTGACATGTCCCACACGTGTGCTTGCAGGGTCACGCTGGCGCTGGGCTTCCTGCCGCAGGAGCTGCTGGGCACGTCGCTGTACGAGTACGTTCGAGGGCCCGAGTTAGGCGGTGTGGCGCGCGCGCACAAGGCTGCGCTGCTGCGTCGCGAGCCGCTGCGCACGCCGCCCTACGCCTTCCGCCGCAAGGACGGCTCGCTCGCCAGGCTACACACGCACTTCAAGCCCTTCAGGTTAGTACCATCGCACACATTTAAATTATACTTGATCCACAGGACATTCTCACTATTCTTTGTGTTCGTTCAAACAAATATGTATTTACAGAATTATAATCATTAGGATCTGTTATTACTGATCAAAATGTTTATAATTCTGTAAATACAAATAATATTGTTGCGCGCCACAGTTAATGCCTGGTACATGGCGACATTAGTTACCACTAGCGCCATCTAGTATCGAGTAGCAGAACTAGCCGAGTCACGATCGTTCTAGAAAATTCGATACTAGAACTTTGTAGAACTTTCTCGAACTATCGACACTTAGTCGGTCGGGGCCGGTATGTACTCGAACATTCTAGATGTTTCTACAATGGAAGGTTCTAGAACTATCTGCGGCACTATATAAGGCCGGGATGCGCGACGACCGACACAGTTTGGATAAAGCGACAAGAGCGAAAACATCTAAGCGATCTTCAAGTGCGAATTAAGAGTAATCAGTAGTGAAATTGTGTTCTTTTAATTAGTGTGTTTGAGTTGTAATTAGTGTTGTAAAATAAATTGTTATTTTTGGTTATTAAATCGGCAGTTTTTATTGTCACGAACCCGAAGCTCGTAACAATATAATATAATGATATAATGTCAAGATTTCATGAAATAGTAATTCCGTGGGATTACTTCGTCTTAGAGTCGTGTTGATGACTTTAATGATTATAATTATGTAAATACATATTTGATACAGTCGCGAATCATATTTTAATCAACGTACAACTTAATACTGACCAACAAATTGCAAAAAACGTAAAAAAAATGAATTTCGCGGGCTACCCTGGCGCTTTCGCCTTAAATCGCAAGTTAATGTTATAAAGCCTGATAGGCACGGTGCGATTTAATTGCCTGTGGCATACCATAAGTTGAAGCAAAAGTGCACCATCATAGCAGTGATTAAACGATGCAAGTGTTATTGTAGGTAGGTATGCCACGGGCTAGAAACATGCATCGTGTTAATGGAGCTTATTTGTATGCGACTTCTGTTTACACCAAGGCCTGCGTCGATACAGAGTTGTATGTGCTTGCACCATGTTATGACACGTTAATTTCAAGTGGTTATTGTCCGTATTTGTGCTGCCTAATATTTCATTTACTTAGACGTCTTCTGAAGATGTATAACACCTTGCTAAAAAAATTCAAAGCTCTTCCTGGCATCTCATTGAGCTGAAACTTGGCATAATAATATGGTACCATGGAGCTGGTCTGATGATGCAGCCAGAAGTTGATACTTAGTGGAATTGGATAGGTACCTAGTTTTTATTGAGATCTACTTTTTTAGTTTAATAGTTCAGTCATGACTACAAAACTGGAATAGTCTTCTATAAATAATAATACTATTTTTATTTGGTGTGGGTTGTACCTACGTGTTGTGAGACGGTGCCACTCAATTATAGCTTCTTTTTGCAAGCTTTTATTTAACTCGTTTATGGTAGCTATGCCACAGGCAATAAGCTTGCAGCGTGGAAATGGGGTTTTATAGGATGGATTTGTATAAGAGCTACCCTGGCTTAAATAAGCACTAGCCTCGTGTGGTCGGCGCAGCTGAGTAGGTACACAATCGGATAATTTTGCACCACAGACTAAGTCACCGCGGTTTTTTTTTTCCGGATGGGAAATCATCAAATGACCCCTCCCGCTCTGGGTGGAGCGGAGCGTAATATAATAGTTACTTCTATTATATTTACGTCCATGCTTCAAATTTACTAGAATAAATACTTTTTAACACATAAACAACAGCTGTAGAATGTGCAAGCCAGGATATTACTTGCTTGCTATCCTAGCTTGAACGATTGTATCGAGTATCCCGGCAAGGTGATGGTGTTTTTGAATATGCAACCGTTCAGACACATTGTACGCACTACTCCGCAAAAAAATACAAGTCGGTTCCGACCGTTTATGCGCTTGGGCGAACGGGTGATTCCGTTTATCCACCCTAAGGTGGATACGCGGAAACGCATGTCCGAGCATCCACCCCAGGCCTAGTAGGATAAACGAAATTTATAGGCTTAGGGTGGATTCTCGGACATGCATTTCCGCCTACCCAAGGGTGGATTTATTGGGGTGGATAAACGGAATAACCGGTGCGATCCGCCCGAGCAGCAAATTGCTCATGACCTGGATCAGAACTAAATTGCGTGATTGTTTGGCCACGGACGGTCGGGCAGTATAATTCAAGACTATCAGTAAATTTCTCACAATAAATTATTCAGTTATTTCGTACAACTCCCCCACTGCTAAGCGCGCCCGAGCCGCCCGATCTACGTGTCGATAGTACAAGTTTTGGGAAGCTTACGCATGGTCGCGTATTAGCGTTCTATTGTAGGACTCGGCCACGCGTGCGCACATCGTGCGGCGTGGTAGTCCGGCCGGCAGGTATGCTCAACTGATTTACACTGAGAACTTACTATGGATGGCCGTATTTTGTATAAGCTGTTGTATAGTGGTGAATGTTTAAACGTGTGTTTCTATGAGATAGTAATAGAGGAATGTGTAGGAACCCGTGGACGAAGGACGTGGAGTGCCTGGTGGCCAACAACACCGTCGTGTCGGACGCGCACGAGGACGCGCACGCCGACGCCGCGCACGCCTCCTACGACATGTACAAGCAGAGTGAGTACCCGTCCCTTGCACACCTTGTCAGGTCACCGGCTGCTGAGGATTCAAACGTAGCGCGGCACAAACAGCAACTGTGCTGTTACTTAATAAAAAATTGGCAGCGAAATTGATTCCGCTTGTATGCCTCGTTTACTTCATCTTTGTAATATATTTATTTGTTCAAGATGATTCGATTTTGTTTAGAGCTGTATGTCCAAAAGAAAGGTGGCAATTACATGCAACATATTATGACAGTGTTGCTGACTGCTGCGCTTTATCTGGTAACATCGCGTCGTTACGTATGGCGCGAAGCGACCATGGCAATTTTGGTGGTAGGGGAAAGCAAATTAAGAATTTTCCAAAGGTCGGTTCCATAGCGCACGTGCCGATTTTCATGTACTTGTGGGGTGGTTTCAGAAGCTGCAGACGTGGAGATGCAGCAGCTCATCGAGTCGCAGGTGGAGTCGCACAAGATCGGCAGCGCCATCGCCGAGGACGCGTTGCGCCGCTCTTCTGCGGAGTTCTCGCCCGAGCTGCCCGCTGACCTGCTGCAGGAAGCCGTCTTCAATCAAAACGTATGTCATCTACAACTTTGCTATCGTAAATAAAGAATCCAGTCTTTCATTAGTAAACTCTATACGCTAATGTTGCTTTCTACTGTTTATACAGGTTGGAATAAACTTAAAATCGCAAAAAAAAAAACTAATGTTCCCTACACTTTGGCGAGTTATGCAACATAAATGTAGGGAACAGTAGATTTATTTTTTGTGATTTCAGGTTTGTTCCCAAAGTTGTTCTAATTCAATAACACGGGGTATATTGGTTTTTATACATAGACATACATGAAGCCACGTAAGATTGAATCAGAAATAAATATTATTAGAAAATTAATTGGAATTTTCTTGCCACTGTAAAATCAAGTTGACGAAAGTGATACTCCAATTCAATTATGAACCTAATTTCAGAACTAGCTTTGATTTTTGCAATTTACTTTGGTTCGTATAAAAATAACAACATATTGGTAAGTAATGACAATAAATATGTAATGTGTAAGCTGACATTGACTGCAAGCTCTGCACTACCCCTGTTCATGTTCGCTCACACAGTGGCCACTAAAAGCCAACGTCCTGTACGAGCAGGCGTCGCTGGTGGACAACGTGCTGGGCGGCGAGGGCTACGCGCACGTGCGCCACAACGTGCCGCTGTCGGCCGCCGCGCCCGCCAGCGCGCCCGCCAGCCCGCCCGCCAGCCCGCTGCCGCCGCTCGCGCTCGACGGCAACGGCGAGGCCGCCATGGCCGTCATCATGAGCCTGCTGGAGGCTGACGCCGGCCTCGGTGGACCCGTTAACTTCTCCGGCCTGCCTTGGCCCCTACCCTAAATGGCGCCGTTGCTCAGCGAAGCTATCATCACGAACACTGGATGATTTTTAAAGAAAATTCTTTGCAATACGAGCGCTTCTTTGCGCTTGCAAATGGCGCTAAAATCAAATTTGTTATTACTCATTTTGATCGTCTACGCTTGTCGCAAGCAGCGCCAACAAGATTAAAGAAAGCGGGTGAAAACAGCTCAAATCAAGCAAACCCATGCTTATTTTTAGACATCTTTATTATTTATTTCTACTTATTTCCTCTAGGTCTAGACACTGTGATTCGATTGTTACTAGCTCTACTATGAGTGCTGATTACTCGATATACTTAAATAATTTATATAATTATTTACATTATGAACTATATTTTTGTTGTTTCTTTATAAATTTTATTTTGTTACTCCAATCCATAAAATATACATGAGTTTTTTTTATATGGACACATTTTTAGGGTTCCGTACCAAAATGGCAAAAAGTAACCCTAAGTGTTTGGCCAGATTGGGGCGCAAAGCGGCGAACTCAGACATGAACTTCCTTTGAGTGTCCATAGTGGGCACACGGGCGTGATGAACTGCGCGGGCTGCTTGACGCGGAGAGCGCGCGGACAACTCACGCCATAGCGAAAGGCATACAAGTGGCCGCAATAAGTGCGCAGGCAGCCCGCGCCGCTCACCGCGCCCGCTTGCCGACACGGGCGAGGTGATGGCGGCGCGGGGTCGATGCGGGAGCGCTGTGCCCGACCTCGACGCGACTCAACCGCAAATTTTGTCATTTCATTTCGGGCGTAGATGTATTTATGCATTAAAAATAATGCGTGCACGCATTATTTTAAATGTATAATAAATAGGTTTCAAAATCGTCAACGTGAATTCATCAAAATTGACTGATTATACTTATGAGTCGTCTTTATCTTCTGATGACGACATGTTAAATGAATTGGAATGTATGAAGGAAGCATAGCCGCCCGCGCCTCGACTCTACATAGAGACCACGCCTCGACCATGCCACGACCCCGCCTCGACTTGCCAAGCCCCTAACAATAAGCAGTAGGATTAAACTGCAATAAATAAAGAGTGATGGATATACATGTTGATGGATGGAGAGGGAGAGGAAGGCCGAAGAAAAGGTGGATGGATTGTGTGAGGAATGATATGAAAGAGAAGGGAGTGAATGATAGCGTGACGGCTGACAGGGGCGAATGGAAGAAGAAAACGTGTTGCGCCGACCCCAAGTAAACATGGGATAAGGGCAGGAAGATGATGATTAAACTGCAATAAATCAATCTTCGTACCTTTAATGAAAAGCAGGAGATGATGATGTATCGATATTGATATATCCAATTACATCTGTAAAACAATATGAAATTAACTACGTTGGGATGTGATACAGAGAAGGCCGAGCATTGACCTAGTACATGCTCATTGACCTAGTACATGCTCATTATCATATCAACTGTATCAACTGCCACCTACCATTGTAATTATTTATCAACGTTATATTTCATGTTATAACGTGCATGCCGCGGTTGGTCTGTGGATGGGTAGCCATCTTTACATACCGTGACCGTGCCTCGGAAAGCACGTTAAGCCGTTGGTCCCGGCTGTCATTCGTGGATCTTTCAGTCGTTACGGGTTGTCAGAAGCCCGAAAGTCTGACAACCAGTCTAACCAAGGGGTAACGCATTACCCAATAACTGGGTTGTGGACGTCAGATAGGCAGTCGCTCCATTTAAAATACTAGTATTCTGCTGCAATCCGGTTAGACTGGAAGCCGACCCCAACATAGTTGGGAAAAGGCAGGCAGATGATGAGATGATGAACGTGCATGCATCGCATTGACACGTACATTAGAGCCTTGCCAACTCGATGCTGTCCCCTTTGTTTGTGTTGCGGCAACACGATGCGATGAACAAGCTCGCTTGCTCGCTGTCACACGAGTGACCGTTCAAGAAAGCGGTAAACGGTCACAATAACGGTTGTCAGATACAGAGCGGTTTTTTGAAAATGACAGATTGACGGAAACTGCTCTTCTAGGAAACAGTATCG
The DNA here is from genome assembly GCA_948474745.1 of Oligia latruncula. NCBI lineage: Eukaryota > Metazoa > Arthropoda > Insecta > Lepidoptera > Noctuidae > Oligia > Oligia latruncula. Next base: position 885,136 of record OX419683.1, on the reverse strand, counting down.
TTAGTGACACGAGCCAACGTTCTGCTCCAGTCAACATTTCCGACAAGTGACCTTAATGTACAAACCACTATAGACCGACCGCTTAACTGAGACGTTGCCTGAGATAGGTGCGCGGTGCGGGAGGGGTGGTTGCCACAAGTTGACGAATCACTGAGCTTTCGCATCATGTCACCACACCCCTCCCGCACCGCGCTGCTACTTCATCTCAGGTAAGCGGTCGGCCTAGTCTCGATTTACAGCGAGAACATAAGTTTTAACAACTATTTACGACATTTATTTCAATTAACTACCATAAGCCTCACGAATTTAGCACCTTACATAAATCGCCCTTCATCACCATTACAAGGGTACTGAACTGTACTAAGGGTTGGTAGATCGCAAGTAAAGTCGAGTGAGCAGCTAAGTCGCCAGTTCATATCTGCATCGAATCATGCTCATAACTTATTGAAGTAAGAAAATCTAAAATAAATAAATTTCATATATTTGTCGTTATACTACTCGTATAAAATAGATTTTAATAACGTTAAGATTTAAATAAGTCATTTATAACTTCTAGTTGTGCATTTTTTATTAGGAGTAAGTAGTCAAAATTATACTTTTTTAAGTTTGTAGAAGGAATGTTGGTGTTATATGACGTCATGCTCCCTAGACGCCCCATCATCTATTTTGCTGTTTATAAATTCATATAACAATTGTACGCAATAAGTACCGAATTAGTACATACTTAAAAAAATAAAGTACCTTAACAGGTTAACAGGTACAGGCAACTGAATTATATCTTGCTGTAGAGCATCTCTCCAGCAACCCCAAGTAAAATTTGAATAAGTTTTACATACACACTTACGTATTAGCCAAACAAGTGGTTGATAAAAATAGTACAATTTTTATTTTAAATGTCTGTGACTACCGCCGCCCCACCAACGCCAATCGCTTCCATATTTGGTAAATAATTAGTACTCAATTGGCACTAATTAGTACTCGAACAACAAAATGGTTACCTTAATTTTCTAGAAAATCGACTTTGCAGGTGGTCGTCACGCTCCCTTCAGCAGGACCACCATGAGCGCCGAAAAAGGGGGCACGCTACAGCTATTCTAAGTATACAAATAATTAGTACCCTTAAATGTGATTCATTTCGTAAAAAACAGAACTGAAACATTTGTATTTACCGAGAAATAAACGATGATAACTTTCGCGCTATCGTTCAGCAGGACCACACGACTTTGAATGTTGATTCCAATTTTAGATTAGAGAAGCTTGTCGCTTTCCTCAAATCTACATAGAAAATTAGTACCCTGCAAGATAAAGTCCCGTTGTACCGTTAGTATCCAAAATTAGTACTCCAGTAGTTTACGAGATATACCATGCCATTGGTGGGGTGGCGGTAGTCACGGTGTTAAATTTTCATTTCAAGATTTCCCTATCCACTTGTTTGCCTAATACGTAAGTGTGTATGTAAAACTTATTCAAATTTTACTTGGGGTTGCTGGTGAGATGCTCTACAGCAAGCATTCATTCAGTTGCCTGCACCTGATAACCTGTTAAGGTATTTATTTTTTATTAAGTAAGTACTAATTCGGTACATATTGCGTGCAATTGTTATATGAATTTATAAACAGCAAAATAGATGATGGGGTGTCTAGGGAGCATGACGTGTTATACGAGTGCGTGGCGTTCATCATGACGTCATTCCACTTGATAGTGTCGATACTTATTAACGCTTTATCTATCTCCCCCTTTAGCTGAAACGCAAGTGTATGCTGCATACAGATGTACATATTATTATGTTAATGTAAACGCAAGTGTATGCTGCATACAGATGTACATATTATTATGTTAATGTAAACGCAAGTGTATGCTGCATACAGATGTACATATTATTATGTTAATGTAAACGCAAGTGTATGCTGCATACAGATGTACATATTATTATGTTAATGTAAACACGCTGGAATTACATTGGGCCTTTGTACTTTATAAAATCATTAAATCATGTCAAGTTTCTAAAAAACGAGAATATTAATTAGTAGAAGTACAATATTTTGTATGTATTTAGTGAATGTGTAGGCTGATGTAATTTCATGGTGTAGTTTATTATAAATTATGGATAGTTAGTAAATCGAGCTGAAGTGGGCGCAGGAGCCCGACACTCGACGCTCGCACAAGTTGTCGTACATTACCTGGCCTACGTGTGTTGTTAAGATATAATCTTCGCATGTACAGTCACGAGCATAAGTATGTATACACTTTATTCAAAGGCGATTTTCTCCTTTATTTTTGAATGAAATTTTATGTTATTACGAACATAGCATTTTCGAACCTATAGGTTTATGTAAAGTGTCGTATTTCAACTTTGCATTCGTTATTTCGTGAAAAAATCGCAATAGAAAGTTGCCAAGTGTTGACATATTAGTGCTCGTGACTGTACTCCATGAAACAATACAAACAGTCGCTGTGTACTGTATCAGAGACTACTCTGTCTGTATAACTCGCCAAGAGCACTGTAATGCAACTAACAATAGTGCGACATAATGTTAGCCATGTGTCGAGTTGATGTTGTTGATGTTCAGTTTATTAAAATAAAGTATTTAGAAATCTTGTTTCATTTTTCTTTATTCATTTCTTCCCAGCTACCCTAGGTCTGATAAAATGAAGTCTTATTAGATCGTAAGGCACCCAGCCCGATGTTGAGACTGGGCTGTCAAGTAGCTTACTAATCTATACTATCTGTACTAATATTATAAAGCTGCAGAGTTTGTTTGTTTGTCTATAGGCTATATAACATCACGCTACGACCCTTAGGAGCCGCGCAGCGTGTGACACCGCGGGGAACAGCTAGTAATAGTAATAAAACACCATTTTAGAAAACTCGACTATTATTTTTTCATTTTCGAACAGTTTCACACATTGTAATGAAGCAAGTTTGTTTATCAGATGTGTACTAATGGCTAAGCCTACTCTACGAGAGCACTTTGCGAGGCTCTGTGTGTGAGTGCGCAATACCACTGTGTAGTTATGGACGTATGACGTGTGGACTCTACGCGAAGACGGGACTACGACTACTCCATGACATCACCATACTTGTTGGTGGGCCCAGAGGGCGCGGGGGCCGCTGGGCGCATGCGCTGTACCGGCGGCGGGGGGCCCAGGTCCGTCCTGTAACAACCACAGTCGTCACTGCTGCACGCATTGCGCCCTCGCGTGCATGATTGTGATGAACAGATAAAGTAAAATGTTCAATGCACATAAGAAAAGGCCACTCGGGTGTTGCCGGTGCGGGCGTTGCGTCGTCGCAACGCACGCTCAACGGACAAGGGAACCAGAGAAACAAAGCGAAGAGGTAAGTTGCGGTGTGACACCGAGCGCCGGAGCGACATCGCATCGCAGCGCAGCGTTGTTAGTACTATAAAACAAACTGACACTTTCCACACCGAGACGCCGCACAGTGGGTCGAAACTGCTATATGAGGGACATAGGGTTTTTTTTTTACAATTTTTTTTTAAAATACCTATCGAAAGATCTGATATTCTGATGTATAATTGTTATGAAACGTTTTTCTCTAAAACTGATAGTTTGCCCGAAAAAAAATATTTTCAATTTTTGTTGTATGGAACGAAACAGAAACTGCTAAAATTTGGCAAAGTCTTGACAGATACTGCTTTAAAACTACTTTCTTATTATTCTTTGGCTTGTTGGCTATAATGCTACGCTATCAGCGCGCGCCCATAGTTGCCCATTGAAGAGTTATAAGGTTCAGTAAAATGTAAAAAAAGGAAGTAAAAGGTACTTTTTTAAATAATATCATCGCTAAAATTATTGTTACATTAAAATACTTATAACTAAAAAAAAATTTATCAATTAAAAACATATTTATCGAAAAATGTACAAAAAAATATATTTTCAAAATTAAAACAAATAATAAATGTAAGCAAAAAAAAAACAGTTTGTGATTACTTTCCAACAACAAAGACAATTTTGATTATATTTATTATTTGCTTTAATTTTGAAAATATATTTTTTTTGTACTTTTTTCGATAAACATATGTTTTTAAATGATTAATATTTCTTAGATATAAGTATTTTAATGTAACACAATAATTTTATCTATGATATGTATTATTATTAAAAAAGTACCTTTTACTTACTATTTTTTTTTTTCATTTTACTGAACCTCACTTGAATGGGCAACTATGGGCGCACTGATAGCGTAGAATTATAGCCAACAAGCCAAAGAATAAGAATAAAGTAGTTTTAAAGCAGGATCTGTCAAGAATTGGCCAAATTTTAGCAGTTTCTGTTTCGTTCCATACAATAAAAATGTAAAATATTTTTTTCCGCGCAAACTACCAATTTTAGAGAAAAACGTTTTAAAACAATTATTCATCAGAATGTCAGATCTTTCGAAAGGTATTTTTTTTTATGGAATTTGTAAAAAAAATCCCTTTGTCCCTCATATAGCAGTTTCGACTCACTGTGCGCCGTGACGTCGTAGTACCCGGCGCCGTATGTTCCCAGTCGCCCCCGCGGGGATTGCCAACGGAGGCAAATGGGAATAAAAATTCCCAGCCGCCACCGGCGGCGACTGGGAAGTCATTGCCCCCACTTCAGTTTCGCTGTACATTGCTTTCTCCATCGTAGAGAATAAAAGGATGAGACAACTTATCGTAAACCTGCCTCTAATCTTTTTATCTTTTCTTTCTTTTTTTTTTCTTTTTGTTTTTTCTTTTTTTTTTATTCCGCCTCTGTATATTTATGCGCTTGAAGTATTAAATAAATAAATAATAATAATCTTTAAAAAAAAGACTAAGTGCATTGAAATATTTTTTTATTTTGATTTCGATATCAATAAACTTGTTAAAATTAAACATTTAAACTGGTATTTTGTATCACAGATAATCAGACTCTTAAAGACAGTAATTAAATTAGGAAAGTAATACATAGTAATCATTTCTTAGTAAATACGTATTATAAACAAGGCTGTAAATATTCATTGATAACAGACTTTTTTATATTATGGTAAATTATAAAAATAAATAATAAAAATATTATAACAAAAATATTCAAGTACCTACACCATTAAATCACAGATAAAATCAGACTTTTATTCCATTACGTTACTATCATCGATCATTCGGATCGATGATAGTAACGAAACGGAATAATAATGTGATACAAAATACCAGTTTAAATGTTTAATTTTAACAAGTTTATTGATTTCGGAATCAAAATAAAAAAATATTTCAATGCACTTAGTCTTTTTTTTTTAAGATTATTATTATTTATTTATTTAATACTTCAAGCACATAAATGTACAGAGGCGGACTAAAAGAAAAAAAAAAGAAAAAAAAGATAAAAAGATTAGAGGCAGGCTTACGATAAGTTGTCTCATCCTTTTATTCTCTACGATGGAGAAAGCAATGTACAGCGAAACTGAAGTGGGGGCAATGACTTCCCAGTCGCCGCCGGTGGCGACTGGGAATTTTTATTCCCATTTGCCTCCGGTGGCAATCCCCGCGGGGGCGACTGGGAACATACGCCCGGCGCACACTGGTCCACTTTAGCAAAACTATAGACATAGGAATCGATGTGAGTCAGTGTGTATATTTTGAGTTGTTTTTTTTTACGTATTCCTCTTTTGATTACAAACAACTTTTTTTAGTAGCGTTTTTAAAAAAAAACTTACTATTTCCGAGAAAAAAATTATTTTGTGTTTTTTTTTGTATGGGAGGGTAAAATAAAACTTAGTAGGTATTCAAGAACACGTCATTCTCAAACAGAAATGACCAAGAAATGTCCCTGCCGCTTTTCGAGCTACGGGCGCTCAAAGTTTAGAAAAAAATAAAATATTTTGTTTCCATTTTAAAAGACTTACTGACAATGAAATCTGAAAATCACGTTCAAGATAAGTTTAATTTTAAACATTGCAGCACCCAACACTCATTAAAATTTGTGTATGATATTTTAATTTAGCAGAATCTTGAACATGACCTTACAATATGTGACTTTAGGAATAATACTAATAAATACTCGATTATGTTCCTAAAACTTTTGGCAAACTGAGGCTCTGTGCAATAAAACATGACGTCATCATTATGGAATGTGACTACAATAGATGAGTCATTAGCATATTGATTTCTGATTGGTTCATATGTTTGGTGCGCCGAATGCAATTCCGACAATCGTAGCAAGTTTTAACCAGTCTCAGATAGAGTGTGCTCCTGCGTTGACGTGCTTTCCATTCTGTTAATACGCGACTACGTTAGTTTCAAAACATTTCGTTTTTGTTGGTTGTTTGTTTCGTTAATATTGTTACGTTTCGTTGTTATTCTTGTTCATGTTTTTGTATTGTTTTTTTTTTGGTTATGTTACGTATTCGTTTTCTGTTGAATTTTTGTTTTTCTTGTTGCTGACTAAAAGATCAGAAAGTCTCGAAGTATTACCGATTACCGACTTTTTATTATTATTATTATTTTCGTTTATTTGTCTATTTACACATCTAATTACATTTTTAAATATTTCTTAAAATATAAAATAAGTATAAAAAACATTTAAAAATATAAAAAAATAGCGATCCGCCGGTGTCGGGAGCAGTGTCCAAGCTACCGGTGGTTAGGGCTCCAGAGACAGGAACCTCCTCACAATGCGAGCCGTATCGAGGAGTACTGCCTTCTGAATCAGGCCCTTGACCCAACCGCCTAACGAGAGCCTCGATAGATGTTGATCGAGGCTTTCAGCCATCAGTCCATTGGTCGATACGACAATCGGTACAATGATAGCCGAGCTAACATTCCACATGTCAACAACCTCGTTAAGTCGAGATATTTAATTTGCTTCTCTTTGTCAGCTTTCACGAGGTTCCCGTCATGTGGAATGGTAACATCGACAATCATTGTGCGGCGCGCTAATCGGTCTATCACTACTATATCAGGCTTATTGGCAACAATAGTCCTGTCAGTAATGATAGACCGATCCCAGTACAATGTGACATGGTCATTTTCAAGAACTGGGTCGGGCACATACTTGTATTACGGTACCTCAGAATCCACAAGTTTATATTTCAAAGCAAGTTGCTGATGAATAATCCTAGCTACTTGGTTATGCCTGTGCAAGTACTCGCCGTTAGCCAGACGAGAACAACCAGAGATAATATGTCTGATAGACTCACCCGGACGGTGGCATGCCCGACACACGTCAACCGTCCCGTCCTTCATAATAATTATGTCTCCGGTAGTTATTCGTTAAGATTACTTCGTCCATAATTGCACAGACAAAACCTTCAGTTTCCCCGAAAAGGTCACCAAAACGTAACCAGGATACGGACGCTAAGAAGTCTACACCGGGCTCATGAAGAGCCCGATAGAAGCGCCCGTGAAACTCCTTGCTTTGCCATACCTTCTTGCGGTCATCAGTAGAAAGTACTACAGGTTTGCGCCAGTTCTCTTTAGCCATGGAAAGCGCGGTGAGCCCCTTGTCCACTGCGACCACATCACGGTGCATACCCACTTCGGCTTTTAAAAAATATTCCCTGAGACTGCACACCTCGCGGTTGTGGAGGGTCTTCGCATTTAAAAAGCCTCGCCCCCCGCACTTCCGCGGGATATACAGTCTCATCACCGATGATCGTGGGTGATGCATCCGGTTTGCGGTCAGTAGTGTACGGACTCTTCTATCCAGGGCGTCGAGTTCGGTCTGAGTCTATTTGAGTATGCCGAAAGAGTACATTAAAACCGGCATGACCCAACCATTGAAGGCGCGCACCTTATTTCCGCCCGAAAGAAGACTATTTAATACCTTCTTCAGGCGACAAAAGAAGCGCTCCTTCAACGATTGCTTCATGTCAGCATCGTTGATGCCTAACGCTTCCGACATACCCAAATACTTATAGCTTTCGGATGAGGAGAAGGGATCTGAGGCTTATGGAATCGGAGAGTTGAATTCCCTCGGATTCCATAATCTCCCCTCGCTTTACATGCATGACTGCACATTTGTCCACACCAAATTCCATCCTGATGGCGCTACTGAAAATTTCAGTTACCTTCAGTAGCTCCATCAGATGCAATTTGTTGGGGGCAAAGAGTTTTAAATCATCCATGTAAAGGAGGTGAGATATGACCTGACCACCTCTCTTCAACCGATAGCCTAGACCTGAATCCTCCAGTAGTGTACTTAGAGGATTCAGGGCTAAGCAAAACCAAAGTGGACTCAAACTGTCGCCCTGAAATATTCCCCGTTTAATCCATACAGGCTCATCATTCCCCTGGATCTGTCGACATCCTGGATAACGAAGGACCGTCTTCCATTGCCCCATACACGACTCAAGGAAGGTGCGTAGAGTTGCATCTATCTTGTACATCTCCAGCACCCTCATGAGCCATGAATGTGGCACCGAGTCGTAGGCCTTCTTGTAATCTATCCAACATGTCGACAGATCCTTGCGAGATCGACGAACCTGTTGGCTAATGGCCATGTGTATGAGGAGTAGCTCCTTAATACCGCGGGACCCATTCCTACATCCATTTTGAGAGGCAGACATAATCGAGTTACTCTCAATGTGTGTATTAATTTTCGCTCTCAAAATGGATGTAAGAAGTTTATAAACCGTCGACAAACACGTGATCGGTCTATGATTCTTGGGTTCCGCGGGACTACCTGATTTATGGAGCAGGTGGGTAACGCCTGTTGTTAGAAACTGTGGTAGCGACCCAGACTCTAAGGATGACTGGAACTGAGATGCCAGGCAAGTGTGTGAACTAATTAGCCATTTCAGCCAAAAATTGTGCAGTCCGTCCGGTCCCGGTGATTTCCAATTCGGTAACGGACGGACCGCTCTGGCCACGTCTGATGGCGTAATTAGGATTGTTTCCATTTCTGGTACAGACTCACACACTCGCTCGACATCCTGCATCCAGTCAGCCTCAGTGTGACAGACGGGCACCGACCAGATGCTGCACCAGAATGCACTTGTTGCGGCATCATCCGGGCGGCATACATTTGTCACATTTTGTTCAGGTCGCTCCCAAGCTCTATACACCCACCTTTCATCGCTCTGGAACATGCGATTCTGCGTGTATCGATCAACCCGCCGCTTATACCGCCGAATTCGGCTCGCCCATGCACAAACTTTCTGTTTCAGGAAGTCGATGTGCTCTGTGACACGGGACATGTATTCTCGAGGGCTGATTCCAGTCCCCGAGATGCCCGCCTTACAAAGCGCATCACACGTGGTCGTGTATTGCCCTCCCTGAAGCAGTATAGTTTGCCGATGAGTACCCTGGCTCCATCGATACGACGTTCGATCCTGCGCTGCCAGGCTGGTACGGCTGGTTTTGGTCGAATAGCTCCGTCACAACATGGAAATTTGACGTTAGCTAAACGACATGCCGCCACAGCCGCACAGTACAAGATCGAATGTGTATCAACGAGATCCTCGCTGCTCTCGAAGAAATTCAGCAAGCTCAAGAATTTCTTCGAGTCCAAGGCACACACCAGCGCCCTATTTTTTTTTGTGCATGGGTAACCGTGGTAATCGGGGTCTAAGTTCGGTTGGAGTGGACCTATACTCGCGTAATGCATCCTCTAGTGCGCTCCTCAGTCGGACGTTGCACTGGCTACTTACTGTGTCAACCCTATCATCATCTTCTTCAACATGATTGGACTGCGGCGGGATGGCATCAACAGTTGACGCCTGTGCCGCAGTTTGTGCCGAAGTCGAGACGATATGGTTGCTCAGTACCTCTGACCGCAGCCTATCAAGTGCGATATCGTCCAACCTGTGATTGCGTTGGATGACCCGCACCTGATCCGACAGTCGTTGGGCCGAAACGTTGACGGTTGGTTCCAGTTCCTGGAACAGAGACAGCATCCTATCGCGGTACGCAGTGAGGTTAATTCCCCCCTCTGTAGACCCGTAATATGCGCGCATGACGTTCTCATTCATAGACTGAGTCCATCTCATGCGCTGCACACAACCACCGGTAGCGGGGACCCGACTCGGGGCCAGATGGCCCCTAAGTCCCAAGCTCCTCGGTGGCCGGCCTCTCCCCTGCCGACGTACAGGTGTTGGGGACGTCGGCGGGGAAAAATATTCGTCGCTCGAGCTCGACGCAACTGCTACGGCCGGTGTCACAGCACTCTCGATTGGGCTGGGTTCCGGCGGTGGCGGGGCGACGAGTCCGGAGGTGGTAGGCGTGCGCGGCGTGCTGCTAATCTCGTCAACATTTTTTCATAATATTGTCATCTTCTTGTTTTTATATATCGGATCGCGGGTGACATTATATTATTATTATTTCTCTATATCCCTGGTATTACATGCCATCTAGCGTGCACAAATTGCTATTACACGGTGCTGATATATGTCAACATGTTTTTCCTTCATTCCTGTGGGAATGTTATCAGAAGAGGCATCTGAAGCCCGAAATAAAGATTTTAGACACATAAGAGAAAATCATTCCCGGAAAATATCTCGCAAGACAAATGAAGATATAATTCATAATTTTTTAGTAAGATCCGTATATCTCTAACCTCAAGCCAAAATATAAAAAAACACACATGCTTTTATTTCCTGAAGTCGACCATCTCTTGGAAGATGAGACCGAAGAACAGGAGGCTGAAGAAGAAGAAGTCTTTATAGATTTGGAAATGAATTTCACTGCTGATCCCTTGACTTTTTAAATAAAATTTGATACAGCTGTTTTTATGAGTGTTGTTGGGTGCTGCGATGTTTAAAATTAAATCTTGAACGGCATTTTCATAAATTGGACACAAAATTTCGGCGCACCAAACATGAACCAATCAGAAATCAATATACTAATGACTCATCTATTGTAGTTGCAAGCCTCACATGTCATAATGATGACGTCATGTTTTATTGCACTGAGCCTCAGTTTGCCAAAAGTTCTAGAAACATAATCGAGTATTTATTAGTATTATTCCTAAAGTCACATATTGTAAGGTCATGTTCAAGATTATGATAAATTAAAATATCATACACACATTTTAAGGGCAGGCCCAAAGGAAAATCTACAATCTTAGATTAGATTTAAACAGTAGTAAATCATGTTCTAATTGGAAAAAAAGTATATGGCAGGAAACTTCATTATAAATGTGAGGGTCGACCCAGACGAAAACATGATACGATAAAATTTTCTCGATAGAAAATCATCACAAAGTTACCTCTAATTTTCAACTAATTTGGTTTGCATTCTATTTTGGTGCATATTACTGAACCACAAATTAGACAAATAATAACACTCATTATAACCGAGCGATGACCCAAGCGATTTTTTAAAATAATGTCTATTTTAAAAGATAATCGATTAAAAAGCATTTGGCGCTTACTACATTTTTAATCCGCGAGATACGCTGTCTTCCGTCTCGCGTGACACGAGCTTGAGGCATCAGTTTGTTTCACCAGTCAGTACCCCTCGCTCTGTTGAGACGGGAAGTCTATGACAATTTTCTCCGCGCCTAGCAACCATTATTATTATCGACATTTTGTTGAATAATAAATGGGAAACAAAAAAATACAATGAAAAAGCGAGAACTTAAACACTTGAAGACTAAAATGATTGCTAATTGCCGAAGTCGAAGGTTTGTATTTATATCAAGGTACTTATGCGTATAGTAATACGCAAAATAAACAGATAATTTGACCGCTTCGATATGATCGTTTATTGTTTTCGTGCGAAATTATATAATTTAGCTAGAATTTATTTTTGATAATATGTGAGTGTTGTCCACGCTTCCTCACTAAAATTAGAAATACGAAAAAATTACAATATCCCTCCCTCTCGACCCGTCTCTTTCTTTGTTTGTTACTTTTTTACAACTAGTCGAGTGAGGTATTACAACAAAGAATATAAGATTGTTCCAAAAACTCGCTTGTTTTAGGTATCAGTTCCCGGAAAAGGATATTAATCGAGTGATCGAGTTTGTTGATGGTTCTATCGGTAGTACCATTGAGGTCGAAAACAATTTTAAACCCGACCTGAGGTACACCGGCAGAAGTATAACAACAAGCAGAACACGACTGTTCTATGCATATACGTTGCCGGCGGCCATACAGGTAACTACGAAGCGAGCGAAGCATGCCAAGCAGGATATCGAAATTGACGATATTGAACGCATTGCTTAAATCCAATAAGCAAAGAATCGTCAGATTTCCTCCCCATGCCTAAGCGTATGTCATTAGTAACGTTCACTAGGGTACAGTAGCGGTGCTGTGATCAGGATGAAATCCGGATTGGAAAATATTCAGCAGACTATTCTTGCAAAGAAATGCACTAAGCTGATTGTGAACAAGGTGTTCAAGGACTTTGGAGAGGAAAGGCAAGATGGAAGTAGGTCGGTATTCTGAAAAGGAAGCAAGATTAGATTTTTTTGGTAAAGGAGTGATTTTTGGCTCTTTCCACATCGGAAGGAAAGACACCATAGAATATAGAGTAGTTTAGGATATAGCATAGAATAGGATTTATGAAATTTCATCGTATAGCTGATTGTCTATCAGCAGATTGACTTTTTCATCCATTGAATCGACACTGAATAAAGGACCCGACGAAAAATAAATTCAAAAACAATTATTGTGAAGATTATAAGATATTTCTTATCATTGTGTTTGATTTGCTTTTATACCTTTTGGATTTTTATCACTAAGTGATAAAATAGTTTATCACTTCTAATTTTTTATGGTGGAATGGAGTATACAGAACTTTTATTTCTCAACATACAAACACAAAATAGGATTGCATTGTATATATTACACAAGTAAAGACATTCTTATCCCTGCACACATAGTATAACACAATAAAGGTACAGTCATAATAAAAGTACATTTTGCGAATTGATGATTTTTTGAAACCGAGAGCGTAGCGCATATTACTATTTTGTCCAAAGAAATGTAAAAATAGAATTAAAAAAAAGTCTTTGTTTTCAGGGTTCCGCAGTCAACAAGGAACCCTTATAGTTTCGCCCTGTCCGTCTGTCCGTCCGCAGCTTAGCTCAGAGACTCTTAGAACTAGATAGCGATAATTTGGCATGGATATTATTTATGTCGCATTACTGGATGGCCGAGATGCGATACATCGGGTCTTCTTCACGATCCAACATAGTTTAGATAGGTGTGGGCACTGCAGTGGGTACTCGAACGAAAAGATTATTTGAATTTGAAGTAACTTTAATAAACTAGCGATTAACAACCGAAACGCACACGTGCGTTGGTATTGAGCGTTTGCCTAGTATGTCTGAGCTCGACTGTCGACTGTCGCAACACTCGGTCTCTCCACCAGTCGCTCGCTTGCATTTCCGATCACATGATTTTTTCTAGTCTACCCCGTGGTGTGGGGTATCATCGTATAGGTCTTTCAAAAATATTGCGGGTTTGTGGAAACAATTTTGCGATTCAGGGATCCGTTTTAATTTTAGTTAGAGTCAAAAACCACCATTTAGCTGACATGGGTTCCCCCCTGCCATCTAAATGGTTGTCTTTGGATATGTGAAAAAATTCATGGTAGTAGTATATCGCTCACCTAGCAGTATAATGACACATCTACTTTTTTCTTATTTTACAAAAATGAGGTTTAAAGATTTTGCAAATGTTTGAAACGAAGTTGTGACTTCATTTTACATTTTATCTTGGATTTTATGGTTTTAGCAACTAGTATAGACCTTAATAGATACTAAAGGATAAAAAATTCCACTTCAGGCTTCCAGGAGTTGCTTCATAACAGTCAAAGAAGAAGAAGAGCCATGCAATTGTGCCGTTATACTTTTAACAACTTCCAAAAATGTCATATATGCCCCCAAAGCCATAATTATACAGGATGTGAAAACCAAGAAATAAAGACAATTGGTTAATAGAAAACAAAAGTTTTTATTTGAAATCAACATAAATAAAAAGTTTAACTAAAATATCGCTCACCTAGCAGTATAATGACACATCTAATAACCTATATTTTTTTTATTTCGTTAAGAAAATTAACGACTCACGAGCCAAATATAGGTTATTATAATATTTTAGTTAAACTTTTTATTTATGTTGATTTCAAATAAAAACTTTTGTTTTCTATTAACCAATTGTCTTTATTTCTTGGTTTTCACATCCTGTATAATTATGGCTTTGGGGGCATATATGACATTTTTGGAAGTTGTTAAAAGTATAACGGCACAATTGCATGGCTCTTCTTCTTCTTTGACTGTTATGAAGCAACTCCTGGAAGCCTGAAGTGGAATTTTTTATCCTTTAGTATCTATTAAGGTCTATACTAGTTGCTAAAACCATAAAATCCAAGATAAAATGTAAAATGAAGTCACAACTTCGTTTCAAACATTTGCAAAATCTTTAAACCTCATTTTTGTAAAATAAGAAAAAAGTAGATGTGTCATTATACTGCTAGGTGAGCGAATATAATAACGAAATTAAAAGGAAAACTCACACACACTCACATCACAGCTAAGTAGGCTTTACAAGTTTACGAATAATAGTCAACCAACTTACATGTATGGGAGAACATGATTTTCAACTATAATGTTAAGTTTGTTCTTGGGTAAATTCATTTCAACTACGGAACTCTTCATTGTGCGTGGTCCGACACGCACTTGGCCAATTTTTATCTGAATATCCTGCATATACTACGCAAACGCACTGCACTTGAAGTTTAGTGTACAGAGTTTCGTTGCGCGCGTCGTCATGCCACCCGCGGTTGTTATTTGCACTAATGCGGGGGTTGGGAGACGCGCGGGTGAAATCTGATTTTATCCTGTCATTGGGCCCACTCTTAATGAGTGTTGGGTGCTGCAATGTTTAAAATTAAACTTATCTTGAACATCATTTTCAGATTTCATTGCCAGTAGGTCTTTTAAAATGGAAAAAAAATATTTTATTTTTTTCTAATCTTTGAGCTTGTAGCTCGAAAAGCGGCAGGGATACAATAACATTTCTATGTCATTTCTGTTTGAGAATGACGTGTTCTTGAATACCTACTAAGTTTTATTTTGACCCACGCACGCATTACATACCCTCCCCATACAAAAAAAAACACAAAATATTTTTTTTCTCGGAAATAGTAAGTTTTTTTTAAAAACGCGACGAATAAAAGTTGTTTGTAATCAAAAGAGGAATACGTAAAAAAAAATCAACTCAAAATATACACACTGACTCACATCAATTCCTATGTCTATAGTTTTGCCAAAGTGGACCAGTGTGCGGCGATACGTTACTATACTGCGCCCGTGTAGCACTCATTGCGTGGAAATCGTAGCGGTGCGACGACAACACGCACCGGCAACGCCCGTGTGGCGTCACTCCAATACTCGACGAGCTGGTTGCGTCCGTCGCCACTTGTCTACGGACAAACGTAGTCACACAACTACCAAGTCTCGCGACGGATATTCGACGCGCCAATGCCTACAATGCCATTTAGTCTGCGGCCGAGTGCGTGTAGCGGGACACAGCCTTCATTATCTACTGCAATCAGGCCAAAATTACGTCACACAATTTGCATTGGAAAATTAATGTGACTCAGGCTGGCTGGATAAATCTTCAAAATAGCTTGCATTTAACTAGGTCAATAGGTCACTTTATGTGACGGCTAAACATCCTTATTTTAGAATTTGTGACGCTACAGAATCTTAGATAATCGATCGAAAACGTGTCCAGCCAGCTTGAAAAACCACTTTTCGCTGGTCACACAAATTTGTGACAGGCATCGAGCTAAAAGTTTTGTGATACTTACAGCGGTTTAGTAGAAAAATGCAAATCTGTGTCCAGCCAGCTTGAATTTACGTATAAAACTTCTGGCTGGCACCTCTGAATCTCAATAACGGGAGCGTTTTCGAATATGGTTCCTTTAGGCTCAAATCACACCGAGATGGAAGCGAAGCGGAGCGCAGTTTCAGTGTCGTAAAATTTTAAACTTTATCTTCATTACTATAATACATTGTATCGCTTGAGAAACTTGAAAGGTCGCGCGGCCGCCCGCGGCGCCGCGTGCACTCCGATGACTCAAGTTTCTCATGCGATAATAAGTATTATAGTAATGAAAATAAAGTTAAAATTCATATGACACTGAAACTGCGCTCCGCTTCGCTTCCATCTCGGTGTGATTTGAGCCTTACTAACATTTAGTGACGCAATGTGTGACAGTAATAACGTTTGATTTATGGCATCACATGTAAGGGTTTACGAGAAATCAATAAAAACTTAATGTCCAGTCAGCCTGAGTTCAAGCTGGCTGGAAACATGTATCTCCGCTGCCTGATGATTTACGGCCTTCGAAATATGTTCAAAATCTTGTGACGGGGACTATGTAGCGTCACAAATTCTGAAATAAGGGTGTTTAGCCGCCATATAAAGTGCCCTATTGACCTAGTTAAATGCCAGCTATTTTGAAGATTTGTCCAGCCAGGCTGTCACATGAAAATTAAACCCGCCAAATTTCCGTCGCTTCATTTTCGGCAAAATTAAATGTGTCGCTACGTTCCAATACATTACATTTACTTTATTCCTTTAGTTAAATTTTTGAAGCAACCCTCTCTATGGTACTTAAAATGGGTCATGCAAACGTAAAAATAAATGAGATTCAAAAAAATATTCAAAATGAAAAATAAGGAGCAAGCATAACCAGCAGTCCTTACAGATTTGTACAAGCAGAATTATAAACCGATTCCAGTTGCAGTGCGTCTATTATTTTTGTACCTTTGCCATTATTCTACAGAAAAGTGTAAAAAATAATGACAAGATTGAGCAAATCTGTAAGCACGGAGAAGCAAAATTTGGACACTTTACATTGTGTTAGCGTAGCGCATGCCATTCTCTCTCAGTGTCACTACATATTGCTGCGTGTTCCGACGCAAGCAAGTAGTTAGTCCGGAAACATTTACCTGCATGCAGAATAACTGCATAAAACATCATGTATAAAGTAATAATACAAAAATATAACCTTTAACTACAGTGTTAAATTCTAATAACGTGAAACATATCGGTAATTAGTGCGAGACACAAAATTAAAATAGACACGTAACAAGGGGGCAAGATACCTACTTCGAGTGGACCAACAACACAGTACGTACTACAGTCAAGGGAAACATGGTACGTAGCAAATATCAAATGGGGTTTTTGCCAAAACTTAAGGCACGTTTTTTGAAATACTTTTCACAATATAATAATATTAGTTGGTGGCAGATAATATTCACTTGATACATAGGTAATTTATGTTTGCCCTTGACTTGTCCAAACGTTCAGTAACAGCAAGCGCAAGAGTAAGTGACAATGTTTGTTTACCTGTATGGGTCCTGTTTCGAACCTTTATAGTCATCTCTGTTTTTACGACGCAAGTCGTCATAGGAAAGGTCTGGGTTCGCTCCACGGCTCTGAGCGTCTGGCGACGTTGGTGGAGCTGTGGGAGTATCACATAACGTGATGAAATGTATAATGTAAGCTTAATAATGATATCGCGCACTCTATGGTACTATTATGTGATTATTATATTGATGCAGTTGTCATTGTTGTTCTACAATAGATATATATTTAATATTAATGTATTAGTAAGTGTTTAAGGGGGAAGCTCTAAGGTGGCCCGCGAAATTCAAATTTTCTTACGTTTTTTGCAATTTGCTGGTCAGTATTAAGTTGTACGTTGATTAAAATATGATTCGCGGTCGTAACAAATATGTATTTACAGAATTATAATCATTAAAGTCATCAACACAACTCTCTAAGACCATGTAATCCCCAAATGTCAAGATTTCATGAAATAGTCATTCTTGGGGATTGCATGGTCTTAGAGATTTGTATTGATGACTTTAATGATTATAATTCTGTAAATACATATTTGTTACGGCCGCGAATCATATTTTAATCAACGTACAACTTAATACTGACCAGCAAATTGCAAAAAACCTAAAAAAAATTGAATTTCGCGGGCTACCTTGGCGCTTTCGCCTTAAGGGGATAAAGCAAAGTCTAATGTTGCGGAAATGAATCGCTGAGTGCAGCGAGGGTTTGAAGCTCTCCCAAGACGAAAACACCTTCATCTCCGAGGAGAATAGTCTACGTTCCACACCTGCATGGTAATAAATCTTACCTCAGGTTAGGTTTGCATGCAGCATTACCAAGCAGGTGGTACGAAAACGTAATACTTAAAATGATTAATGATGTAGCGCTCTGACAATAAGATGAGCCGGTGGTGAGCGGGTTACCTGCCGCGCCAGGGCGGTACGCCTCCTCGTTGAACAGCGGCCGGTCCGTGTCCAGGTCCAGCGAACTACCCGGGCCGGCGTCCGAGTAGATGTCGCCCGGGTTCGCGCCCAGCATCGTCGTGCCCGACTTCTGCATCGGACTGCGACTGAAATCGCCAGCATTTCCATCAAGTTAAAGTTCAAAATATTTCATTCCACATACCTACATGGGCAGTTACGAAACGTCAGAAGCAAGGTGCACGGTTTCTTCAGTTGGTTGTTTCCCTGTGGAGAAGAGCCGGCAAGAAACTCCACCTACAGCACGTAACCAGCCATTTGATTATGGGCTGATTTTTCAATCATCTGATGACTTTATTCGAGGAATAATTTTGACAGTTATTTCATACAAAAAAGAGGAGAATAGAAGAAGTAAACGTGTTGCGCCGACCCCAAGTAACATGGGATAAGGGCAGGAAGATGATGATGATTTCATACAAAAACTGTCAAACGTCAATTTTATTCCTCGAATAAAAGTTATCTGGCGATGAAACAATCGGCCCTAAGTTACACAAATAAGCAATTCAACAATCACATCTGTTCTCTCCGAAGAGTTACGTTAATTAATTGTTAAGCAAATAATTATTTGGTTCCCTAAATCCCTACGTCAATTTGTCTTGTTATATCCGTAACATATCGTTATTATCAATAAGTATGTCTATATTCAGTGAAGCAAAACACGAACGTAACTTACTACCATATAATGGACGTATTCCACATTGGGCACCCGCTTAAATGGCACCTGAGTGAATGTGCTGCTATGTCAGGTGCATTCACTCAGGTGCCATTTAAGCGGGTGCCCAATGTGGAATACGTCCCGGTGTCAGTTAGAGAGTGAGCATACTTGCCGACGCGGCATCAGCCTGAGCCTATAACGTACACCGCGCTTGTGTCAAGTAGCTTCGCGCGTACCTCCTTAATGAGGCGAATAAAATCATTTTCGCTTTTATTATTACATCCATAATGGTGCTTACCCCCCCACTCCAATCTTCCCCTCCTTGCGCTCCCGCAGCAGCTGTCCGATGTAGCTGCCGGGCAGCGCCATGAGCTTCTCGGCGCAGGCCTGCTGGTACGACAGTTTGCCGAGGAAGTAGCCCACCATCACCGCCAGCGTCACCTTAGGGAACGGCCCGAACCGAGGGTTCGGCTTCAGGTTGCCTGTCGAACATACTTCACTTTAGCAATGTGTTGGAACACGTTTGTTGACAGATAACAAAGCATCATGTTTATAAATAGAGTGCTACAAGGATCTCTTGGTGCCTGAATGACGTCGACAAGGGGGCGTTGTAAACATTTATGACAAATCTGTTAACAAAACAAGATAGCGACGTTGTTAGTTCCTATTTTGGCCACGAGCCAAAAGAACCTTGTAGCGTTGCGTTTGCGATATATTATAAATTATAATGTAATTATTATACACGTAAGTGTCTTGTCGCGAGCATATTCTCAGAAGGCAAAAGGTTAAAGCTGGTGGGAGTGGGGCTCACAATGCTCACATGTCTGATAACAATGCAGCTGAGACAGCAGTTATAATTTATGCATAAGTAGCAGCAATAATGAGGATTGGAAACAATCGCATGGAGGATTAGTTAGTAGCAACAATAAGTTGTTTCACGCAACATCACATATGAATAAACATACATATTAAAATCAACTGTTTCGCATGACGATAGGCTTCATAAAACTCTTACCTACTTAATATAGGTATTAGAGAAGGTAAAGATAAATCTAAACCATGTCAACAAAGATTAAACTATTTTGGTTGCTTGCACATGAAGTGTATGTATGCTCCTTAACAGTGCATAACATAGTAAGTACGCTCCTTTAGAACATAAGTATAGGTTTAAGCTAAGTAAGCACTTTACTTTAATGCGCATTATAATTATATTCCTTTATTAGTACTGATTAAAGTACTTTCGATCGAGTTGGTTGTCTGATCTAAATCCCCTATGACCCCCAACATTTCATGGCGACCCTGCCTTAGGGCTTGCCAAGGGGCAGATTAAGCAAAGTTATTGTTGTGCAGCGATTTCCAAAATGTGTAACTCCAAGGTAGAAAACGACGAGGTATTCCTCAATCAAAATGCTGCTGGCGGAAATAATGACGCCCTTCTGAAGGACATCGGAGGCCACATGGAGCGCTTGAGCACAACCACTATCATCATACTCTCTGTCATAACTCTACTGGTAATTTACTTCACAATCAGTGCCCTTACTCAGCGATATCCATACAAAGTCAGGCGGCTACAGTGCATCACAAGCAGTAGAGAGTAGACATATCTCCACAATAATACAACTATAGACTGACAATGTCAATATGGCAACAACGAACGGATAGAATGGACGCTCGCTAGGCACCCGCCGCAATAGATGACACAGTAACAGATCCTGTCTCAGTATGAACGGATAGAATGGACGCGCGCTAGGCACCCGCCGCAATACGCAGGCCTAGGACGAAGCCTACAGGTCTTCGCAGACTAAGTCCTGGTATAAATAGATACGCAAGATAGTTATATTTTAATTGATCATAATCACAGAAGTTCTCCGCCAAGGCACTGTTTCTAGTGACTAAAATTCGCTATAGTCAGTAAGATCACACCAGATTTGAGTTTGTTTCAAAGTTTCGGCACTCAGTCAGCTGGATCAGTCAGTAAGGAAATCGCACGATCTAGTTTTAAAATATTGACCAAAAAAATTATATGTAAAAGACAAAAAAAGTTAAATAAACATCATTTCATTTCAGTTCATTCTATGGTAATAATGTAATTTTCTCAAGTTGGGATGTTGCATCTTATAGTGTTCACATAATAACTTAATAAATACCACACCATGATGGCTGAGGTGAAAGTGGTCTAATACAAGTTAAACAATTATACAAAATAACTTGGACATATTACTATAAAAACTGGCAAAATTGAAAGCTCAATCATTATATCTTATGATTAAATTACAATGTTTTTTTTTGTTTGATTATTATGTTATTTTTTGTGATTGTGTGAGCTTGCACTCAGTAGGTACCTATATCAGTAGAAAAGTAATAAAATAAAATTGCTGCAGCAGTAAAGAATAATTATCCTGTTGTGCTCAGTCTTAGTAAGTGTGTAACAATTATTTGATACTAGTTGACCCGACAAAGATTATTGAAATTTGGACAGGAGACTGCCCAAATTTCAATAATTCATTAAAAAATACCAAAGAAAGAAAGGACATTACTTATTGAAAATTTCCTAAATTTCTTTTCATAAAAACTTACGTACATTTTTAAAAATAATACACACACATGTTGTCACTGTTTCTGTGCCCGCTTTCACATTGTCACACAACTTGTTGAACCGAAAATTTGTTTAATTCATTCTTGTTTTCTTGTCTGATCAACAAATCTTGAAATCTGTCGAAAAATCACTAATTTCTTAAAGAGCGAACGCAAATTCTACAAAACAAGTTATGAGATTTTTTTCATTACCTACTGGTGAATGAAGCTAGTTTTACAACATTGAACGGCAACAGCAAAATAACAGAACGAACATAAAGAATAATGTAGTGAGTAGATAAGTACTGACCTTTCTGAATAGCGACGTAAGTCCCGAGGCCGAACGTGGTGCCGAGCGGCAGTGAGCGCTGGAAGAAGCTCTCCTTGTTGCACTCGCCCAGCACGCGCAGCTCGTCCGGAGCAAACTTGTACTCCGACTGAACCAACAAGCCGACGGTTACGTACAGCCGCGATCCCACCACATCGTCTCCAAGCAAATAACCTTACCGGCAGCACCCCCGGTTGCCCTGGCGCCCGCTCCGCCGCCGGCATCTGCGTCGCGCTCTCCCGATACCCAAACGAATTAGGGTCCGTCATACTCTTAGCAGACAAATGACATAAGTCAAAAAATCAGATAAAAACCAAGAAAAACAATAATCGACGATCTACACATTGCTTTACTGCTTTCGGTGGTGTGACATGACTTGCCCGCCGATTGACATCTATTTTTATCTTTGACTTTTGTTATTTGACATTAATTTGATAGATGACTGTTGCCACAGAGTACTTTTTGATAGACTGAAATATGTTGCCAATAAAGTAAAGAAGGACAAAAAAAAAACATTTTATATTTCACGATTTCAGGGTTGGTCCCACAGTAAAACTTGTTCATAATGATGATCAAAATGTAACAGCTGATATATCAACCAGGATAAGTTAAATATGAAATATGTTGCCAATAAAGTAAAGAAGGACAAAAAAAAACATTTTATATTTCACGATTTCAGGGTTGGTCCCACAGTAAAACTTGTTCATAATGATGATCAAAATGTACCAGCTGATATATCAACCAGGATAAGTTAAATATATTTGGATAGACATCCCAAAAACTAGTTGTTCTACATATATCATACATTTTTAAACACCTCCCAATTTTGAGATTTTTCTCAAATTTTTTTAGGGTTCCGTACCCAAAGGGTAAAAACGGGACCCTATTACTAAGACTTCGCTGTCTGTCCGTCCGTCTGTTCGTCCGTATGTCTGTCACCAGGCTGTATCTCAAGAACCCCGATAGCTAGACATTTGAAATTATCACAAATTATGTATTTCTGTTGCCGATATAACAACAAGTACTAAAAACAAAATAAAATAAATATTTAAAGGGGGCTGCCCATACAACAAACGTGTTTTTTTTTGGTGGCGTATGGCACTCGTGGGTTGCAGCTGAAAATCAGCGTCAGGTTTTGCGGATGGGAAATCATCAAATGACCCCTCCCGCTCTGGGTGGAGCGGAAGGGAGTGTCAGACTCTTACTGACTAAAACCCACCCGTGTTCCTTCCTTAGCCCTTTATGTTCCGGGCCAGCGGTAACCCTTTCGGACAATCCCGCTGACCCGGCAGGCTTCGGCCCTATGGGGCCCCTCCTCGATGCTGACATCTCTTTGAGGCGGGCCTGGTCCTGATCGGACGGTGAGCTAGGTGGTACACCTTGTGTTGTCATCTGACACTCTGCTGAGCTAAGGCCCTTTTGGCATTATAATCTTGGTTTCCTGTTTTTATATTATGGTGTATTTATTTTGCTGTAATGCCAATAAACGCATTTTTGTTTCTTTTTCTTTCTTTCGGTGTTTTTGCCTTGTGGTACGGAACCCGGAACCCTTTGTGTGCGAGTCCGACTCGCATTTGGCCAGTTTTTTATTTTAGTGTGAATTTACTACTAAAACGAACGAACCATTCTAAATATCTATTAGATATTAAAGTGAATACACCCGAAACAATTATAAACTTGTCAAAATTGACACATTAAACTGCGATTACTGTCATTAGTGTCACTGTCAATAAATATTAATTGATAGTATATGTCAATGTGAACCATTGACATTGAAAAGTATGGACTGGTAATACCTACATAAAAAGGGTGCATACCTACAACTCGTATTGTCGCATAAAATGGCTGCCATTGCTAGGGTTGTGTCAATCAAGGAACATAAAAGGTGTTACTATAATCGAGTATCGATACTAACTATGAGTCTTACTAGTTATCACGTTTGGATCATAATAACTTAATTAAAGTCCGTTGTAAGTAGGGTTGCCAACTATATATATTTATTATACTAACGTATCCTACTTTATTTTCGATGAATATACTTAGTTTTGCATAAAAATAGTGTGCGAAAATACTTTATTACTAATCCTTTGTGATGCTTAAAACGAAAGACTCATGTTAATTACTGAACTATTTATCGATAGGTACATACTTACAAGTCAAAAAAGAAAATCTTTTAATTTTCAGAGAAAAATATTATAGTCATGTTTAAGACAAACCAGTTAAGACAAATGGCAATATATACCTACCTACTTAAAAATGCATCTGATAGCGTAAGTACCAAATGTAAAAACAAAATATATGTATTTCTTGTTCCCGTCACTTCAGCTTTCATTGAGATTATTCGGTAATGAATCTGCAGTGGCGAGAAGAGAGAAACAGATAGTCCATAAATTTAATAAAAAACGAGTTATTTATTTATTAAAATCAGTACCAGGTACCTACCTAATTCACAAATTAGAAAATATTGTAAAAGCCAATTATTATTAGAAGAGTAACTGTGGAGTTTCTTGCCAGTTCTTCCCCATAGGAAACAGCCAATTGGAACCGTGCACTTAGCTTCTGACGTTTCTTATTAGGTGGCCATGTAGGTTCGGTAGGTTTATGTGAAATAAAATATTTTGATTTCGGTGCTGGTTCACAGCACCGAAATCAAAATATTTTAGCAAGGTCACTTGGACCGATTATGACACAGGAAATATTTAAGTTCACATCGCAGAATATACCGATGACGTTTCAGCGTAGGAACTAGTTTACGGAAACTATTACGGCAACGGTACAGCCCTATTCCATTTGACATAAATAATAATAATTATTGTAAACAAACGAGTGAATCTATTCCTTGCAGCTATAGTGCATCAGTAGATACGATCCCTTTTAAATTTACGAAACGCGCGGTCCCTACGTCGCATTGCCATCTGTGTTCCTCTTGTCATCAATGGTGCAATGGGCGTTTTAACTTCACTCTTTTGACGGGAGCATAGATGACAAAAAAATAAATAAAAACCCGACTGCGGTAAAAAACTTAAGTTAAAAGAACTGAAAAGCTAAAAACAAGCCCATTTTAAATTAAATAAAAGTTGGAAGCAGGCGGGCCCCATACCATTTTTATTATATTTTCAAATTCAAATGGGTTCCGCCTGCTTCCAACTTTTATTTAATTTAAAATGGGCTTGTTTTTAGCTTTTCAGCTCTTTTAACTTAAGTTTTTTACCGCAGTCGGGTTTTTATTTTTTTTTAATAACTTTTTTTATTTCCAGCTTTTTAGTTTACAAATGTGAAAGATTTCGCTGACGATTTAGTCCTTGGTACGTGTTTTTACGATTTGTCACTTCGAATTACTTTTAACCATATAAGTTGTTTATATTTTTGTAATCATCTTTTAAAGCCCTTTATTTTGATACCCCAATCGAGAGGTTTTTAGTGACACTCGCCGGACTAAGAGGAATCGATTGACGTGTGAATCATAAAAATCGGCCCAGGCGTTTGGTCTGTATAGTGCTTCAAAGGAACATACATACATAGGCTGACTGATGAACACATTACCACTCCTTTGCGTCGTGCAGTCGGGTAAAAAAGGGTGATAACACAATATCATAGAAGATCGCACTTTGCCGTCAGCAGAAATGGCTACTTTAAATAAATTTTTGGCTACTTTAATTTTGGGTAGGTACAGTACTGGTCAGAAGTCCACTGCCAGCATTACAAAACTATCACATCGTAACTCGTCGCACTTACGACTTTCTTCTATTTAGGCATTTCACACACACATACACACCCGTATATTGCACTCTTTCATCACGTACGAAACAGAAAAAGCGCGGTATATGATCATCATCATAGGCCTCAAGCGGCACGCAGTCTTTTTTCTAATTATGGTAATGAGAAAAAGACAGCGAATATTTTAAACTACTCACATAAAAGTTGAGGGTAGATTTGAAACAAAATTAATTTTCTGACTGTAGTTATAATGGTATGACGTTCTTGGTTGGTGAACTTAGTTACGAGCGTTTGTGTTATTAATATTAGAGGTATTGAGTTTAAAGATGTTTATTGAAAATGCAAGCAAATATAAATATTGAAGCCAGGGCGAACATTGTAGCCTTGCATAACAATGGGTTTAATATATATCTGAAATATCCAATGAAACCGGATTTTGTGTAAGTTATTTTGTTGTTATTGATTTTATTTGTTCTCATAAGTGACGCTTCAAAATGTGTAATAAGGATTTATTTTAGAGAGATACTGTGAGACGTTGGGTGAGGAGATTTGAGCAAGAGGGAATTCTAAAGAGCCGTGTAAGAAGTGGTAGGCCGCCACTTATTAACCAGTCTTAGCGACGCTTTATGGTTGGTGAATATGAAACGAATGGTTTCATACCTACAAGACGATATGCCGAAGAATTTGATACGTCCTTGTGCACTGTTCGCCGTGCACTCCATGCCGAAGGCCAAGGTGCAAAGATGGGAAGCGCGAGACGAAAGATGTCTCGAACAGCTCAAGTCTCATTGCATGGAATTGTGGGATACTCGTAGTTTACGTGGCACAGATATTTGCAGTAATATTGTGGCCTCCATGCGTCGACGTCTTCTTGACTGCATTGGTAATAACGGAGGTTACACTAAATATGAATAAAAATAAATAATGCTATCAGGGGAATTCAGGGGATACACTGGCCATAATATAGTTAATAGTAATAAGTGAATGATTGTAAAATTGAGGTTTAGTTTCAATCTTCTTTTCCTTGAGAAAATGAACAAATTAAGAGCCTATACTACCTCAGCTAAAATTCACTCTTTATCTTGCTCGCACGATACTGCTCGTGGACTGTGTGAAAGCGAGACAGAGTGCGGTGCTGGGCGGGAGGCAGCGCCAATAGTTTAGGTATTTGCTTTTTACGGTGAAAATAAAGGTAATTCAAAAAAACTAACTAACATAAGACCTGCTTTATAGTTAGTTCAGTTAGTATGCAAAGTTTCATGATCTAATTTGAAGTATTTTTTGAATACCAGCGGTTTATTGTTCGGTTTGGAGGTAACTTTGGAATTTTTTTCTATCGAGAAAATTTTATGGAATCGTGTTTTCGTCTAACATAAGACCTTACATTAATCCTCAACTTCAGCATATATTTATTTCAAAATTAATGCTGCAGTATTTTCGACATAACGGAGGATCATGCTAAGCCATTTGAGGTAGTATAGGCTCTTAAGCTGTAACCTCAATAAAAAAATATCCCATTTTAGTATCAACCAAAAATGATTTATGAACAAATTAGGTATTTTATGTATTTCAAAGTTTTGAATAAGTATGTTTATGTTTTAAAGGTGTTATTAACATCAATAAATTAATGTTCGTATGAAAAATAGTGTTTTTTTTTTCATTAAATTGCATAAGTAATATACTTTATTTACCCTATATACCCTATTGTCATTGTATTAACGATACTCAATAAATAATTAAGCTGACACAAAAACGAAAAGAACAAAAAGAGTCGAAAGCGCATACTGAGGTTCGAACCTTCTCCTCTTCGTGCACACACAATAACAGCCACCCACTCGTGCGAACCTGCCACCGCTGCTTATAATTTTCACTTCGAATTTTAGCATTGCTTTTAAATAGGCGCTGTGGTCGATAATAATTATCTATATGGCAGGTATCTTTATTTAGTGTTGACCACACATGCATCTGACCAACCAACATCGCGCTCTCGTAGTTATACTGTGTGCGCGTTACTGTCTACATTAAAACATGACACACACAGAGATAGACGCAGATCTAGCGTGCAGGCAAAATGACCATTCTGGTGGCAGTCCACTTATGACCGTTGATTGTACAAAATGTTCGAATCCTGAATGACGTCCTTTCTAGAACATTTTCAAAAAAAGTTTGATTTTATACTTAGGTATGTCAGGCTCCTCCTGTGCTTATGGCCTACTCGGGCCGGGGGCCCCTTTGGCTGGGTCCCGTGGCATTTCGCCCCAATACCACCCTATAGTTTCGCCACTGGAAGTAGCTGACACTCTGTATTAATATATATTATATAAGCTACTTTTTAACCCAATATTTCCACGGGGACGACACTTTGCGGGTGAAACCGCGGGGCACAGCTAGTCTAATATATAAAATTCTCGTGTTGTGTTTGTAACAAAACTCGTCCGTATCGGCTTGACCGATTCTTGTGTGTGTATATTCATTCAGTAGGTCTGAGAATAGGGCGTAAACTATTTTCCATACCCCAAGTACCTAATAAGGGTGGTCCACCACAATTTCTTTTTAAACACATTTTTTTTTTTATGATACGTCATTAGAAAATACATGCAACCCTTTTTCACCTTTCTACCACGAACCCCTATTTTTTAATAGCGATATTAGTACTTTAATAATTTTTTAATGAATTGAATTGAATTTTTGATTGAATGATTTTATTTTATCCCCGCAGGCGAGATAACAACCAATGAAAGTTACAAGTCGATTTAAGTGTTCGTTACACCACACCGTCTGCAGGGATTCCCCGCTTGCTTTATACCGATTGTGATATCGGCCAATGAAATTTATCGGTCGTTAGACAGCTTGCGGGTCGTAAGTCGTGTGAATTTAATTTAAAAAAACAGTTAATTGAAAACTATTTAATGTGAATGGGTAGTAGACCGCGAAATTCAAATTTTCTTACGTTTTTTGCAATTTGCAGGTCAGTGTCAGCAGCCGCCCCAGCACAGCCCACCGTGCTAGGAAGATGGGATGGCGCGAGGGTGTCGACACAGGTAGCATCCCACACCAAAGGCCTACCCAACTTCCAAGGCATTATGGTCATTCCATCTGGCCTCTTCCCATCGTCGCGTGCCAAGCCATTGGGTTCTAAAACAGCTGGCACCCCGGCGGTGACAAGAGCCCGACGGATGATGTCGTTAATGCTGGCGTGCCGTGCCATCCGACCAGCGCTCTTGCTGCAGGATAGGCCATGGTGCCCGAGGCAGTCGACTGCTTCACCGCATTGACGGCGATGTGGAGCTCCGCAAGGAGCACCCAGACGCAAACATGTAGCGAGCCGGAATGTGGTGTCACCCAGCATAGTGCCTATGTTGGGTGACGGTAGCGCCTGAAGCCAGAGGCCCGACTCCCATTCACCCACAGCCAGCAGGCGGGCTCGCTCAGCAGTATTGGTGGACGTATTAATAAGTTTATTCCGTACCAACCTGCAGAGCGGCTCATCCCACTGTCTCTGGGAAGACGGGTTCTCGCGCTGAACCGTGTCCGGGCAAGCCACTTTCCAGGCGTTCACTGCATCGGTCAAACACGGCACTTCAGAGTCAACCTGAGCAGGAATCAAAATTCGTGTGGTTAACTT
This sequence comes from Oligia latruncula, assembly GCA_948474745.1. Taxonomy (NCBI): domain Eukaryota; kingdom Metazoa; phylum Arthropoda; class Insecta; order Lepidoptera; family Noctuidae; genus Oligia; species Oligia latruncula. Next base: position 855,988 of record OX419683.1, on the reverse strand, counting down.
TTCTGTGCTGTGGACCGAGGATAGGAACGCCGGTAGGCTTACACTAGAAAGTTTGCGGACGCCGAGCCCACCAAAACGAATCGGTAGTGAGGCTTGCAGCCACGCGCGGTCGTCCAAAGCCACATTTAAAATGGATAAGAGTACTGCGAATAATATGGTCAATTTTGTCCAAAAGATGTGGCTGCTTATAAAGAGGAAGAGCGGAGAAAATACATAAAATTTGGACCGAAACAACAATATCTGCTAAGGGTGAAAGCCGAATGTAAATTAATTTTAGAAAGCCTATCCGAAATATCGTTATAATGTTTAATTTTTTCGTCGACGAATGGTGAAAAACTGTCTTCTAAAATTGGGGAACCTAGGAGGTGCAATGAACTTTTTTCCAAAACTTTGATGTCTGGGGCTATTCAATTGAATTTCTGTATAGTTGATTGTCTGTCAGTATTGTCACAAATGTAAATTTCACATTTTGAGTTGTTGAGGTCAAGGCCGATAGATTGGAACTGCTGCTTAAGGAATTGAAAATCTTTTAAAACGGTATCCACGTCACCTCCCAATGTTCCATCATCTAAATACCACACATTGAATTTTGAATTTAGTTGTTGTATTATGGGATGGATAGCCAAACTGGCCCGAGTGGATCGCCTTGTTGGCATCCGACTGCAGATTCTAAAACGTTGTCTTTATATAATAATTTTGATGGGTGCCTGTAGCACTGCCACATGAAACCATAAATTTCTGGTAACTCCTTTTTTACTTCAGCCAACAAAGTGTCCCTGTTGACAGAGTTGAAAGCGTTCTTAACGTCAACCTTGAGGATGACCTCACCTTTATTGGCATTTAAAAACTAGATAGGGCATGTACGGCAGCCTCACAGCTCCCTTTGGAACCAAAGCCAAGCTGTAGGGGCTGGAATTTATTTGACAAAATGTCGCCGTATAATTTGCGGCTGCCGTATGCCTGTAGGTGCACCCAATGGCAATGGGACGAATGCCGCCGTCCCTCTTGCGCAGGGCGCATAAATTGGCCCCGTACAAGACATCGACGACGGCATCATTCACACCGCCGTTGAGCATCAGATTAATTAGAGCCGCAAGCTCCTTCAAAAGCGACTCACCAGCTTTCCCGGCGCCTGAACTCAATAAATCTTTTAAATGCTGAGGAGTCAGGCCGTCGAGGCCGCCGGCAATTGTTGCAGTTTTCTTTAATTTGGGTTGTCAATGTTTTTTTAGTTGCCGAATTTTTTTGAACATGTAAAATCCTATAAGGGAAGGTGAGTAATTGCTCCCAGGCACTTTCTGAGTTCTCCTGGGTCGCAAGACGGTGACATCGTGCCAAACTCAATGCAACAGTCCGCCTCGCGCCCCGCGGAACTCTCTTTAATACTGGAGTCGAATTTTTGAATTTTGCCAACGTTTTCCACAAAGTTTTATCTGGAGATGTTAATGTTGGGGATGTGGGTGGGGGGCACAAAGGTACACTATGAGGTTTATGAACCTTGCCATACTGTATTCGTAACCCCCGTTGGCTGGGAGCAATGGGGACATCTCACCTGCACATCGAGCGATGTGGCAGGTTGACTGGCACAATATTTTTCATTATTCAATTTCATTCGTGAGTGCTTGTTGGATTAGAAAGACGCTGCGCAAAATGACTGATCGCTTTACGGATTCGCAAATGTTAAAACTTCTGGAAATCAATCCCCTTGTGGAAATCAATTCCCCGAATGCGGGCCCTGTGGCACGCGTTCCAGAAATCTCTCGCACCTGGCATGCGGGCCCTATCGACTAATGAAAACGGTTCCCCGAATGCAGGCCCTGTGGCACGCGTTCCAGAAATCTCTCGCACCAGGCATGCGGGCCCGCCCTATCGACTAATAAAAACGGTTCCCCGAATGCGGGCCCTGTGGCACGCGTTCCAGAAATCTCTCGCACCTGGCATGCGGGCCCTATCGACTAATGAAAACGGTTCCCCGAATGCGGGCCCTGTGGTACGCGTTCCAGAAATCTCTCGCATCAGGCATGCGGGCCCGCCCTATCGACTAATAAAAACGGTTCCCCGAATGCGGGCCCTGTGGCACGCGTTCCAGAAATCTCTCGCACCTGGCATGCGGGCCCTATCGACTAATGAAAACGGTTTCCCGAATGCGGGCCCTGTGGTACGCGTTCCAGAAATCTCTCGCACCAGGCATGCGGGCCCGCCCTATCGACTAATAAAAACGGTTCCCCGAATGCGGGCCCTGTGGCACGCGTTCCAGAAATCTCTCGCACCTGGCATGCGGGCCCTATCGACTAATGAAAACGGTTCCCCGAATGCGGGCCCTGTGGTACGCGTTCCAGAAATCTCTCGCACCTGGCATGCGGGCCCTATCGACTAATGAAATTGCGCCATTACCGCTCGATCAGTTACTCCCGCCACGGGCGCCAGGGCAGGCGTCTGCCGTCTGAAAATGCGAGTATTTTAGTTTATTAGCAAGACAGATATTTTATTATTTAGCTTGATAGGTATATCTTTTGTTGATATATGTTTTTTCTTTTTGTGTAGGGTAGGGACAAGACGTAAGCCGCCCGGAGCAAAAAAAAACAGTGGCACTCCGGGAGTGCCGACAGAAGTGAAAACAAAACACAAAAAGAATACTTTGCCATCACTCACTGACATATCGGATATACATTAAAACCGAGTACATCCCGAGGACAGCCGAACACATCCGAAGCGGGTATTTTTTTTAATCGTCTTATAAACAAAACACGCGTGGTGTCGCTTACGGTAACAGTAGCGCGAGTTAGGCAGGATACAAAAGTCTAAAAAGTTAGTATTTTTAGACCTTTGCATCCTGCTTTGCTTATGCGTATGAAGTTTCATTAAAATCGGTTCATTCATTTCGAAAAATAAGGGCTTGAAAGTTTGTATAAAATGCCGCACGGCGTAAACGCTCTCAACTAAATATCTATTTAAAATAGTTTGAGTCTAATTATAGAATCTAAAAATAGCTTCAAAATGTCAAACGAAATATTTTATTCAAAAAACAGCCTTAATCGCTGGTATGCTGGTATGGTGAACTACGCCGTAGCATAGTGTGAGCTACGCCGTAGCACAGTTTGACCTACGCCGTAGCACTCTCTATCCGTCTTACGAATTTTCGATCAGGTCACGTGTCCTGACGCGAGTTTAACATTTTTACCCATTACAAAAAAAGTGTACAACGCCGCTAAAGAAGTTTTCACTTCAAAAAAATGTCAATAAACCGTTTCATTAAATTCCTATTTCGATCTACTTTTCTAAGGTATGAGCTTCATGCGAATTAGGCAAAAATGACAGTAGGTACCAAATTCATGTAATGCTAAACAACTCCTTATAATAATATGAATTCGTCAGATTATTAATACCTATCTGTAAAACCCCCCTTTATTCCATAAACTACTAAAATCTGAGAAAAGTAAACTTGGCACGGCCTAGCTCAATAACGTGTAACTTATTCTTTTCAAAACTCAACCTTGATAAAATAAAAAGCTTGTAATAAAAAGCTTGTAATGTTTCCTCACAAAGTAAATAATCTGTCAAACAACAATCTACTGCCTATAATGCCTTCGTATTGATTACTTTTAAAATCTCCTCATAGTAAGTAATTTCAACTTAATTAACTATCTACTTACCCCAAATACCTAATTACAACGTACTTTCACACACAGACAAACAAAATAAAACAAACTTCAACTTTAATCCTAATAGTAAATACTACACACCAATCACCAACAATAAATTCAATGAATACAACGAACAAAATGCAAATTAACAAATTATTACGTCAAAATAATGTTCTACACGTGAAGTAAATTGTAATGACATAGTATAATAAAGAGCCCCAAGTAGGCTATCTCCGGCCCAATCCGCAATATAATTGCCTACTGTCTCAGGGTTGTCACTTTTAGCTAAATTTTAATTCAGTGCCTATAAATTGGCAAGGGTCGGGAAGTTGTATTTTTTACTTGTGTTGTCACACAGGGTTTGTGAGGTCGGTTTTACCTAAACGATGATGAAACCTTTCACGATGAAAGAAAGAGCGACGGGCCAGCAGACCGGCGGGAGGCGCGGGCGGCGCGGGCGGCGCGGGCCGCGCGGGCGGCGCGGGGCGGTGATGAGCACGAGTAAACGGTAGGTTACTGATAGTACTGTCACCAACTCATTAGTTTAAAGCCCGGCCCTTGCCAAAGATATAATAAAAAAAATGAATAAAGTGACTAAAATATTATATAAAAAAAACATCGTAAAACAACATAAAAAAGACTAACGCCTGCCTCTTAAGACTATAATCAAATTTTTGTTCTGTTGTTATGATTCGAACTTTGCTCTGTTTATCTGATTCACAATTAGTCAACTAGTTATTTTTAATTACGATTTTATAAAGTACGTACTAAGTTACTATACCTACAATACTGAGAAATCGGCATGACTAAACGTAAACAAAGCAATAGCAGCAAATCAATTGACAGATCAAAAGTACCTAATACATTCTAGTGGGAAAGTAGGCCTACCTACTTCCTCTGTCTGATAGAAAACTAATACAACAAAAACTGGCCAAGTGCGAGTCGGACTCGCACACGAAGGGTTCCGTACCACAAGACAAAAACGCCGAATAAAACACGTTTGTTGTATGGGAGCCCCCCTTAAATATTTATTTTATTTTAATTTTATTATTTACTAGCTGACCCAGCAAACGTTGTTTTGCCATATCAATTATTTCTAGCTGCCCGGCGCTACTTCGTTCGCGTGGTGTCCTACCCCTTACCCTACCCTACCCTACTCCTACACTACTCCTACCCTACCTCTACACGACTCCTACCCTACTTCTACCCTACTCCTACCCTACTCCTACACTACTTCTACCCAACTCATACCCTACTCCTAACCTACTCCCACACTACTCCTAACCTACTCCCACACTACTCCTACCCTACTCCCATAAGTAAATAATAAAAATATTAAGTACTATGTCCGCCTAAAACCGGATAAAAAGTATCCTATATCCGTCTCCTGGTTCTAAGCTACCTCCCCACCAATTTTCAGCCAAATCGGTTTAGCCGTTCTTGAGTTCTTTCTTTTATATTTATAGATTATAATAGAATAGAATAGAATACTCTTTATTACTCTTTTTGATAATCATTATCATTACTTTTTTAAATAATACAGACTTAGGTATCAGAGTTAATAATACACTTATTAATATTTTAAAGATCACAATATGTTTTCGTTAGTACTATATCGCGCCAATAGATGTCGTTCTGTGTTTCCACTTATTGCAATAAAAAGTTGTTATAGAATGCTTTAAATTGATTATATCTTTTGTTAGACTGAAGCGATTGCGATGAAACAAAGACTAATCATTACTCCGAGTTCTACAATATATTTGAGTATAAAAATGAACCATATTGGTTTCGTACTTTTTACGTTGAACGTGTTCAAATAAATCTCTCACATCCAAACAGACAAACAGACAAAAATTGATGAAATGGCATCTGTTGGTTATCCTTTAACACCGCACCTATTTTTTTGTTTTATATTTTCAATGTACAGAAACGCCTCGTCTACCGATTTATTATATGTAGGTATAGATTATTATAGTAAAAACACAACTGAGTATTTTGTGAATATTTCAAGTGCCTACCTGTTGCCATTATTAATATCGAGCAAAAAAGGGCAAAAAAATCGCGTTTGTTGTATGGGAGCCCCCCTTAAATATTTATTTTATTTTGTTTTTAGTATTTGTTGTTATAGCGGCAACAGAAAAACATAATTTGTGAAAGTTTCAACTGTCTAGCTACCGCGGTTCTTGAGATACAGCCTGGTGACAGACAGACGGACGGACGGACAGACGGACGGACGGACAGACGGACAGACAGCGAAGTCTTAGTAATAGGGTTCCGTTTTTACCCTTTGGGTACGGAAACCTAAAAAAATAAGTAAGTAGAAATGAAATGAAATGATGAAATGATTTTATTTTTTGTAAGTAGGTTTGTACAAACACTTTTACACGTCAATCATGTTTTTTTTTTAAACTAGATAAGGTCGCCGCGCGTTTCCTATCTGACTACTATGAGAAGAAAGGCCGAAACAAACTCAGAGGTCACAGTCTCTTTTAAAGTCCAGACATAATCTTGGTCAGGTTATATGAAGACCATGTAGATCGATGTCTGAGGTGGTCTTTTGAGGAAAGAACCACACAGATTGAGAGGACCTGTCCAGTCAGTGCACGCATTTGTCAAAAATCGTGCAGCTCAACTCAAGACTTAAGGAGCTCAACGATTCGACGAACAATACCAAAGAAAGGGCATTTGGGTAGGCCACATAAATTACTCAAACTGCCAGACCATGAAAAAAAAAACCTAACAGAATAGAGAATAATAAAAAAAAATATCTAAGTAAAATGACCCACATCGTCTTCACATTCACAATCTATACTAATATTATAAAGCTGAAGAGTTTGTTTGTTTGAACGCGCTAATTTCAGGAACTGCTGGTTCGAATTGAAAAATTATTTTTGTGTTGGATAGTCCATTTATCGAGGAAGGCTATAGGCTATATAACATCACGCTACGACCCTTAGGAGCCGCGCAGCGTGTGACACCGCGGGGAACAGCTCGTGAAAAAATAATATAATACTTTACAAAGTAAGCAACTGTCATTGTTTAGAAAAAAATTCATCAATGTCAATGTGTATATAAAAAAGAAAGAAAAAACATTCAAAATGCAGAAATTGGAAGCAGCTCAATCCCAAGCCAAGCTCCATATGTTCGAAAAATGTGACTGCTCAACAACGCAAATAACGCAATGAATGTTGTTGAACTGTCAAAATGAAACCCATTGCTACTGATAGTGTGTTACGCAATTACCCTGCTGGTCGAGAATTTGTTTAAGTGTGCGTGCGACGACGCATAGATACTTTGGCGCACACAAACAAGCCGCGCGCGGTGCTTTTGTATGAAGATAACTTACTTCCCTCTTAATACTATGGTAATGATGTCTGACGTCCGACCTCCGTCCCGATTGTATTACGAAATTCCACGAAACCCACCGAATGGCGATATTGCTCCATCTCGTTCACACGCACGCATTTTCACTCATATAAAGGCTCCTTCAAACAGGCGCGACACGACACGCTACATAAAGGCACCGCAAGTCGCGCAACGAGCGGTGCCTTTGTGTCACGCGCGATTTTATCGCGTGTCGCGCCTGTTTGTAGGAGCCTTAAGCCGATCTTCTTCGGGTTACCGCCAGTACATGAGGAGATAAACGGCCCGCTCAAAAAAAAGCAAGCCATGCGTGACTTGAAGTGACGTCATGATGAGTTTTGTAGAGAGAAATTTGAACTACTGCAAGCCGCGCGCGCCTGCAAGTTATATTAGAGCGAAATTTTTTGTTGTTGTTGTTGTTGTTGTGTTTTAATTTTATGGTGTACTAGCTGCGCCCCGCGGTTTCACCCTCGTAAATATCGATCCCGTGGGAATATCGGGATAAAAAGTAGCCTATATGTTAATCCAGGGTGTCAGCTACCTCCATACAAAATTTTAACAAAATTGGTCCAACCCTTTGAGCGTGAAGAAGTAACAAACATATAAACACACCCCCACACTCACACACAAACTTTCGCCTTTATAATATTATATTATTATGATTAATTAAATACCTACAGTATGATAATTATGATTATATTTCAATGATGAATTGACTATAGAGTGGTTGTGTTCTGAATTTTCGAAGGGAAGCCGGTGGGAATCGTGTTGTATGGTACCTTCGCCACTGCTACGTAGCGTCGCGTAGCTCTAAGTAGCAGTGGCCAAGGTACCATACAACTCGATTCCCACCGGCTTCACGTCGAGTTACGCGCCGCTACGTAGAGCTACGCAACGCTACGTCGAGCTACGCGCCGTTTCTTCTAGCTACGTGCGGCTACGTCGAGTACGCGCCGCTACGTCGAGCTATGCGCCGCTACGTCGAGCCACAAAAGACAGATAGTACAGAAGGCAATCTACATACAAAGTGCGCTCGAGCAACGCACACATAGATACCGCTCACGGACATGTTATCTCGGAGTGGTTGGGAGTAGTGCGAGCGCGGGTGCCATCGCTTGAGAGTTGAGACACGCGTCTGTGAAGTGCAAAAATGGAGCAACAAAAAAATGGCTATCTAAGCTCGATTTATATAATAGTTTCCTATTTTGAATCAGTATTTAAACGAAGTAACTTTTTTGTAAGTTAAATTCACGCCAACTATTTCGTAAGTTGAAAACATGATTTTTTGTTTGTGTAGATATTGTGTTGTTTTTAGTGTCATTTGATAGATTTAGGTCTAAAACGGATAGGGCAAAATAAATTGTGTAAATAGGGTAATCCGTTTTGAAGTTATTAGGGATTTTCGAAAGTGAAAATTGACAAATATGTGTGTTTGTTCTGTAAACTTTTTGTATTGTAATACTATGTTTATTGTTTTGTTTTAATATAGTATAAGTAGCATAATCTCAACAATAAATCAAACAACTAGATACGAGTGCCACTACCACGATAGTTTTTTGTGCATAAGCCAAAGTTGACAGCCCTAGCGCGACCGCCGAGCGTAGTAGGTATGAAAAGTGAAGTAGGTACATACATCTGATTGCCTTCTGTACTATCTGTATTTTGTGGTCGAGCTATGCGCCGCTACGTCGAGCTACGCGCCGCTACCACACATTACCAGATAAATCACTCCTTAAAAATGTTCAATACTTACTGCTATACGAGTATTAGCCTACACCACAGCCACCTTCGAGTTGCTAGGCACTGCGAACGAAAATGTACCTAACCTTACAAGCGTAAAGTGAGTTTTACTTTGTAGCTGCGCGCCGGCGCCGCCGCGCCGCATGGTTATTGTGAATTTGCCCGCGCTGCCTCTTTCGATAAAGATGTCAGCAGGTATTTATTTTACACTTTAAGAAATAAAATAAAATGCTTTTTAATGTTTTAGCATGCTTAATTGTTGAAAATATGTTTGTGTAGAATATTCTTTTGTTTTTGTATCGTTACTGGAGTTGGATGAAGGTTGAGACGCGAGTCATTTTGTAGGCAAAGCATTAGGTTGTAATTGTAGTCTATATTTAATCTCAGAATGGTCAAAATGTAGTGAACACACAAAATGTAGTGAACACACAAAATGTAGTGAACACACAAAATGCGATTTTTTTTTTCGTTTCTGGTCTTGCTAAGTCTGGTCTGGCAATTAATTCTATCCAAGTTTTATGACTGAAAAGAAAAAAGAAAGAAAATATAAGTTCATAATTTGAAAATATTTAAAGGTATTATTTATCAGACGACTAAATAATTGTTACGAGTAAATATTAACTTTTAGTTGTGCGGTCGTCTGCAAATAAATAAAAATTGAGACAGGTACTTATTCAGAAAGACCGAGGAATATCTTTATGCTAGGTAGCTATATAGTATTTTGTGAGGATTACTACTTAGCATGTCGTCAGAAACGCAAGTGGTCAAATACGCATTTCGTCATCTCTCAGGATAGACTCGCAACTTGTCAGAAACGGAACTCGACAGACACGCAACACGACAGACACGCAACACGACAGACACGCAACACGACAGACACGCAACACGACAGATACGCACTTCGTCAGATATTTAAAACCATCAACCCAGATTGATGTAAACAAAAGAATTAAGGCTGATTTTTCCAACGCCGGATAATTTTATCAGAGGAATAATTTTAAAGTTTTGACAGTTCTTCCATACAAAAACTGTCAAACGGCAATTTTATTCTTCGAATAAAAGTTATCTGGCGATGGAAAAATCAGCCTTAGGGCCTGTGCATACCACGTTTTTTAAACGCGCCGTTGACGCGCGTTTGTAGCGATACAGACGCAGGTCAGACGCAGCCCGTAGACCTTCTGTAGCATAAAAGCGCGCCGTCGACGCGCGTTGCTAAAAGGCGCGTCAACGGCGCGTTTAAAAAAAAAACCGGCCAAGTGCGTGTTGGGCCACGCACAATGTAGGGTTCCGTAGTAGCCCCGTTATCACTATACAGCGTGAAATTTTAATGGTTGTTTTCCCGCGGCAGAACGATTTGTACTCAGTAGTGCTACCGATTCATGGAGTAATTTTTTTTTTTTCAAATAATTATACAAAAATTGATCTCAACTCGAAAGCAAGAGAATCAATAGTAACTCATGTGCGCCCCTAACATCTTTGCAGGTAGCAGGACGACCACGCGCAGTCGTCTTTTTGCGCTGTAGCTATACTATAATTGGTTCAAGATCGCGTTCGAGTGTGGTTTTTCACAATTGTAGATCTGTCATTTTTTAATACTTTATTTTTATTTTTTTATAAATCGATTGTACTAACAAGACAAAATCATTTCGCTTCGGGAAAACAACCATTAAAATTTCACGCTGTATAGTACGATTCTGTTGTTCTTCTTTATTCTGAATATAATGAATATAAATGGTTATCAATATATGCAAGGGTGTCCAGAGTAAAACAAAACTTTAACACATAACGTAACCACGGAGGTCAAACCTTGCAAGGAACATCTTAATACCGCGATCTACAAAAGTGACGTCACAGCACAACGCCATCTGTTATCGAATAGCGATACTAAACACAACAAAATATTGATTTTCGAAGATAATTATTTAAACAGATTAGACATTAACTAATAAGAACCACATTCTTCCTTGTAAAGCTAAAAAATAAGAGTACGATTGCTGCCAAGTTATTATTTCAATTCACAAAATTGTAGTTCCATCATTCCATCTAGCGGCAGTATTGTGAAACTTATGATAATTTATTATGGTTTTTTTATTTCATATTTTGTTTTTTAATGCAAGTCTTTACCCGTCATAAACAAGTAACTACTTCGTCTTAGTCACTATTTATGATTAATGCTAAGGATTTTGTATTTGGTACAAAATTATCCAACACCCAAGTTCAACGACTATTACTGCTAAACTAAAAAAGTTATCTTAATTCCTATAGTTTTCCTTTAAAGTTCATGAAATGCACTATCATCTTGAATTTTTCCAGATTTTTCAAGCCAGCTTAAACTGCTGGCTTGAAAAATCTGGAAGAAAAAACATCTAAATCTTTAAGAGGGGGGGGACTACTACTGGAACAAAATTTTTCACTTTAAAGTTTAATATTTCGTAAATGGAGCATTAAATCGAAAAATATCTTCAGCAAGCCTCAAGTCATTTTAGAAGACCTATTCAACGATACCCCACACGATGGGGTAGACGACGAAAAAAATATTCATTCCCACTTCACATGTAGGGGAGCTACCCAAAAAAAAAATATTTTCCAAAATTTTATTTTACCACTTTCTTGGCGTAATTTTTATACACACTCCTGCAAAATTACAGCTTTCTAGTACTAGGGTGAATTTCCCAAATGACTTATTTTTTTGTCTTCGGTGAAATTAGTATTTGAAAAAAGGAATATTGTTCTGAATTATTTTTTTTAGTATGCAATAGGTAGTTATTGGGTTGTGGCAAAAATATAATTTGCCTAGGACTATTACAAAGGTAGAAATAAATACATAAACCTCGTAAAAAAGCTTATACACTAATAAAAATAAGTAAGTTAAGTATATAACTTATTCTATTTCATAGAATATTAGTTTTGTTATTAATATGTAGCATATTTTATTACATAATTAACGATTATTATTACTGAGAGGCACAAACGTACTTGTCCTGCAAAATGTTCTCATATCGGTGGACAAAAGTAATTTAAACCTAACTTTACATCGACGAGTCCGACAGCGTCCCCACCCCAATTTTATTTCCCTCGTTAGTGTGCTAGTGCGCAGTCAAGACGGACGTTTGTCAAATCGCTGCATATTCCCGCCAATAACGTAAGTACGCCATTTCAGTTGCTCCCGGACAATTATTTTATATTATCGGTGGTTGCATTTTTCTAGTGTAATGAGTAGTTTTATTATTGTTGTTGAGAGAGCAGTGGTGGCACAGTGGTATCGGCCGCGACTTACTAGTTTGTAGGTCGCAGGTTCGAACCCAGACAGGCGCTTTACTTTGTGTAAATTATTTCATCACCACTGCTCTCAAAACGGTGAAGGAAAACATCGTGAGGAAACCGGCATGTCCTAGAATAAAAAAATCGAAGATATGTGACATCCACCAACCCGCACTGGGCCTGTGTGGTGGTTTACGGCCCACTCCCTCTCACAGAGAGGAGGCCTGTGTCCCAGCAGTGGGAACATTATAGGCTGATTATGATTATTGTTGTTTGGTTCTAACAGAGGTAGTGAGTGAATTAGCTTCATTGACTGTTATTGAATTTATCCTAGATATTATGCATTTTTTCTAATTTTCTAAAAAGTGTGTTATTTCTCACGTCGGTGTTCTCATATCGGTGTAATCGGTGGTCTTTATTACCACCGATGTGATATTTTACACCGAAATGATAAGAAAAAATCAATCGGTATCTTATATCTAATATCGGTGTTTTGATTCGTGATCAACGCACAGTTTTGTCACATCGGTGGATTGCTTTATCATATCGGTAGATCATTTTATCATCTCGGTGAGTCCTTTTATCATATCGGTAGATCCCGTGTCATTTCGTTAAGTATACAAAGAAACAATGGAACATACATACACATACATTATATACATACATATATATACACACATGCATACTTACCTACATAGACTGCCAAAATCATTACCACGATACCACTGGGTAGTAGATGTTATATATGTATCATTAGGGGAGGTCTGTATTCGGTAATGTACGTCTAGCTCCATAATAAAAGTTGTTGATAATGATGAGCACAATGACCCCTTAAGAGGATAACGGTGATTAAAATTACACCCTGTATAGGTACCTACTAACTATTTCTTTTTTGATGTTCAAAGGTGGATAGATTATCATATAGCTGGATATGATAATTTCGGTGGATAAACTTATCACATCGGTGTACAGAAAAAAATAATCGGTGCTGGTTTGTCATATCGGTGGAAACCAGAATTCAAACTGAATTTTCTCCTTAGTCTTAAATGATACGTTGATGATATTAAATTTGGGGATATTTGATATCTTAAAGATTACATAAAACCTGAACAATATACAAAAACAATATAAATGAAAAAGTTCACCGATATGATAAAAAAATGGCATTTGTTGAAATTCACCCACTAACGGTCTCTTAACAAAACCTCGGACAGACAGACGGACATGACGAAACTATAAGGGTTCCTTGTAGTTACTACGGAACCCTAAAAACGTGGTGTGCACAGGCCCTTAGGGCCAACGCCAGATAATTATATCGGAGGGATAATTTTGAATTTTTGACAGCTTTTTCATACAAAAACTGTCAGACGTCCATTTTATTCCACGAACAAAAATTATCTGTCGATTGAAAAATCAGCCCTAAGTAAAAAAAAAAAGCAGATTGTATAACAGCTATGACAAAGAGTAATTACCTAATTTCTTTTAATTTATTAAATGGTAAACATAGACAATAGCAATTAGTATTATAGCAAATGGTATATTCACCCCACACCCACATTTCAATAGGTCACAACGAGTCGTGTATGAGTGGCAAGAGCGACCCGCGGCCCGTCGAAAAAAATGAACTGGGACAATTAACAAACTGATGACGTAACCTTGGGACACGGGACACGTGAGTGGATATGGTACGGAGCATAGATATCCGAGAGATATGCCTTCACTGCATATTTGTTCAAGTTCAAGTGTCACCACATTTTCCCCACCTCGGAACCTCACACAATAACAAAATAAATAGATACGGCACACATGATCAAAAGTGGCGGCTTTTTTGGCACGCGCACAAGAAAACAAGCGTAACACTTTTGTGATATCTTATTGCACACATGCTCTAAAGGGGCGGGCACTAGAAAGTATAGATACAGTCATTGAATGCACACATGCAATTCTAGCATCAACTAGGGAAGATGGGTTAATATAAATATTTGATCGATAAAAATATCGATAGAAATCAACCACAAAAAAGAGAAGTGTTTTTTGGGTTTTGGGTGGACCACTGGACTCAACAAACTACCTTGTGGCACGCTAGCTTTAATAATTTTTAACTCAGAAAAGGCATCCTCGTGCCTTACTCGAAACATCTATAGTGTATAAAATTCAAAGTCCTGAGCCTGATTGACTGATAAAGCAACACACAGCCTAAACCTAGAGACATGAAATTTCTTGGGCGTGTTCTTTGTGAAGAGTAGGTATCCACTAAGAAAGGGTTTTTTGCAATTCCACCCCTAAGAGTGTGAAATTTCACGCGGACGAAGTCGCGGGCAGAAGCTAGTTCTATCTGTAATGTATGTTTGCAGGATATCGGCAAAATCATTGGGCAGCAGCTTAGCTTGTATATCAAACCCTTATGGCAAACTCTATCAAAAGCTTGTGCCACATCTAAAAATACGGTTTCTATCTTTTCATATTGAACATATGAATAAGTAAATATTTATAACATAACCTAATTAATAATATTTTTTTTAACTTCAAAGGGCTTTGAAGATCCGTGGCATACCTATCTGTCCGCCATTATAAATCATAAACTATATATCATATAAATCGATATATATAGGTATAAAGGCCTGATAGGATATCAAAATCTTCAATCCGTGTTCAATCTTCAATCAAAATACGTGTTCTACCATAAAAAAAAAAACCTATCTCTTGTTTTTATTATCAAGTAAACATGCAGGAACCCGTTGGATGCGAGAAGCACAGAACCGGTCGAAGTGGAAGTGCTTGGGGGAGGCCTAGTCCAGCAGTGGACGTCTTTTGGCTGAAATGATGAAACATGCATAATACTTTTGCACGTGGCTGTACTAATAATAGTTAACTTATGGTTTCATATATGTATCTTAATTTGAGTATAGGTACAGCCCACTTAAAAAGCATGTCTTTTCGCGGACGGATTAAAACAATAACAAATTACACTTTGGTTTGAGGCAAACCAATTATTTTCCCTGTCTGTATAGTTGCATCTATCCATTTATTTTTACATCTGGATCTTTCGGGAAACTGAAATAAAATGTATTAATTCTTGTAAAATAGGTACATAATATAATTTCGTATTTAGAAAAGCTAACAATAATATCGATATCCATATCTCAGTGCTAAGCATCACTAATGACATGGGTCCGTATTACGTCCATGGTCCGTTGCTAGGTAATTTTGTCAAATCATTGTGTCATGTCAAAATATTTCACAACAAGATATTTGTAAAATCCTTAAATATTATAATTAGTGCAGTGATTTTTACTTCGGTGCGGTGGTAGGACACACCAATTGCCTTAAGGTTTGTTGAGATTGCTCTATTTTTGCAAATAAGGACGGAACAATTCGGTATTTTGTAAAAATACGAAATGACACTACACGTTTCAATAAAAACATATGACTACGGTCCTTACCGCCGCCGCCTCCATGCCATATCCCTCGATATCCGTGGTACGGAGCGAGAATGCATGGGAAGCCGTCACCTCCTTCTGCGAGAGAAAGCAGTAATGCTTACGAAGTAGGAGGCGGAACGCGTGAGGGAGAGGCAATCTTTACGCCCTCACGCCCCTAGTCGCCGCAGGAGACGACCTTAGTCGAGAGCCGATTCTCGGCCACAGTAGGCGCGGGCTTGCGATCAGCGAGCAATGGGTAGCTCGCCGTCCGATAAGGACCAGGCCCGGGTCGACGGCGTGTTGTGTTCCACGCGCGCCTCAAGGAGATGTCAGCAGTTCAGCACTAACTGTCGGGGTCCGCTAGGGCCGATGCCTGCCAGGGTCGCGGGTTGTTCGAAAGAGTTACCGTGGCCGCTGGCACAGCTGGCACGAGCAACTGAAGGAACACGGATGGGTTTTAGTCAGTAAAAGTCTGACATGCGTTCCCCCCGCTCCACCCAGAGCGGGAAGTTATTTGATAATACAATTTACCACCCAAAAAAGAAATATTATTTACTATTGGTTTCCTTAATCATATTAAGTTTTTTAATGATAAAATACGAAATAGATTACTTTGTTTGACTACAACCGTTTAAATCCTATTTATTATTTGACTGTCGAGTTGCGTATCTGCCGAGACGCGCATCTGTCAAGTTGCGTGTTTGTCGAGCTGTGTCTTTGACGTGGTGCAAATCTGACGAGATGCGTTTCTGTCAACATGCGTTTTCTGACGAAATGCGTATTTGACCACTTTCGTTTCTGACGATATGCTAGTAATCCTTTTGTGACTACACCCCAAAACTGTAATTGTAAGCCAAGTAAGACACACTTCGTACGCAACGTGTAGTACCTACTTAACTATTTAAATAAAATACGAAATGGAGGAAACGGAAATCACGATTAATTGATTTGTTCGTTCATTTACACATATTAGCGGCATAGGTAACTAATATGCTTCTATAGTATGAACAAACCTGCGCTGGCGCTATATTGTGACGTCATTCACGCTTTTGTAACAATTGCACGCTTTTAAATAAACAATAATCATATGAAAATTACAATAACAAGATAACAAATATTATTGAAAATTAATTTGCACAAAGTAGATTTTTGCTAAACGTAATTTTCAATTGACAGTTGACAAATAGAGGTCATTGACCTTTCTATTCGTATCTCAGACGCATAGTAGAAGTAATTACGTACCTACTAATAAAATACGAAACACAAAATATGCAAGTTTAAACAATTTACTTATCTAAAAAACGATAGTAAAACAAATTAGATACTCACATTTCTGTAGCAGCAGGTAAACTGAAAAAAGATAAGTTTTTATCTCTTCTCTTGTTGGATCTACATCCATCAGCTGCACATAATGCACCAGAACCAGCCATATCATAACAATTTGAAACTAAAGTACGTCAGGTCGACCGAAATATATGCGTACGTACGTGCGTCGCGGCGGTCGCGGCTGTCGGCAACCCACTGAGAAATGGGCCACGTGCGACCCTGCGGCCGGTAGGTAGTTAGCACGCGTAAGTACATGGAGTGATTTATCTGGTAGTAATCTGTGCTGCTACGTCGAGCTACGCGCCGCTTCGTGGAGCTACGCGCCGCTACGTAGAGCTACGCGCCGCTACGGCTATCCATGCACGGACCGCCTCTTTATCTTGTTACGGCGTAGGCGCAATGCCTACTTCATCGTTTTTATTAAAAGTAAATCTTTACAAATGTAGGAAAAATAGTACTGCCATGACAATCCTTTTACAACATTAATTGATATAAATACTGCGCATAAGTTACTCTACTATCTATAGATATGTGTTTTTTTTGTCAACCACCAAAGGATATAATAATACTGTCATCACTTCATTACACATTCTTGTGCCGAAGCGAGTAGATTAAATAAAATTTGTTGAGACGCAGACGCTTGCGCCAGTGTTACGACCGATGTATTTATGCAGAACTTAAAAATACGAGTAATTGTAAAAATAAAAAAAAAACATTACTAGTAATTCTGGAAAATTGTAGGAAGCCATCATATTTTCACTGATTTATTTATTTATTGAGGCATGCTTCTGGATAACCAGCGCAACTTGATGTGCACCAGTGGACCTAGTTACAGATATCAAGCACTATCACTGTGCCTTTGTGGCGTGAAAATAAATGTAGATACCTACTTAATATCTGAGCTGGTTAACAATCCATTAGTTTGATAACAACATCATTTCTTTTTGACAGAAGGAGGATTGTTTTCAGCGTGGTACTTCCTCAAGACGTTGCCGAGGTGGCTGTTGGGCGGCAGCTCGCGCAGGCGCTGGTCGTAGAGGCCCAGGGAGGACACGCGGCCCATCACGTAGCCCAGGCATATCGCGCCCATCACTTTGGGCACCGCGCCGAAGTGCTGGTGCGGCCGCATGAAGTCTGAAAACATTCATAGAAGTAAGAAGTCATTGGAAGGAACCACCACCAACACGTATATAATGTGTCATATTACTTTCGCAATACTTATTTTGGCTAAAATTCTTACTTCTATGAAAATTTTCGTGGCGTCCCCCCGCCGACCTTCCTTACTTTGTCGTTTTGGTTTACTTTCTAAATACAACAATCGGAGTGTGTCTCACCGTTCTTGATGGCCGCATATGTGACGCTGGCGAGGATGGCGCTGAAGGGCAAGCAGCGCCCGTAGAAGCTCTCTCTGTCGCATTCTTCCAGCGCTTTCATCTCCTCCTGGGTGAACTCATAGTACCGCTGCAACAGACCAGTGCTCTGTGTGAGTGTGTGGCGCACGAGAGACGCATGCGGTGCGTGCGCAGCCGAGTGTGTGTACGGGGGTAGGTACCAGGGGGTGCGTCACGTTGCGTATTGGGGGGCAGCTTTTCTTAGTACGCGACTCCGCGTAGCAGTCACAGTCCATACTGTCCTCGGTGTCCTTCTTTATTTCATCTTTTTTTGGTCCTTTTTTGGTCCAACCCATAGTGCCAATAGATGTGTATTACTTGTTACTTCATCGTCGTTTTGGAAAGAAAAAATCGGTTCACATTATTTAATGATTATTTATGTTTTATTTTTTTTGCAATTATTTTGGTTTGTTACAATTTTGATGGCTTCAATCAGATTGAATTATGAATTGACAGAAGTGACAATTTACGAGTAAACCATTCTGAGCTGCCCGTACTATTAATTAAATTAAATAAACTTTTTACCATACCTTTAATTTTTATATAGATATTATTTCTAAAGGGTTAACACATTTTTAAGTAGGTATGGTACAATGATGAAAAAAAATTATTTAGTAGAGATTATTATTTTTTGTGTCGCCAAATAAAATATCAGGCCGGTAAAAATGTTAACATTAAACTAGTCAACAAAGACAAACAGAAACATACGTTAATCCTTCACTGTCAAATTTACAGTTACATTTGCTAAAATATGTCGCAATTTAGGTGCGCGGAAGATAGTCACCGTGCCGAGGCATCAATATAGTGTTACTAGCATCCAGTGCGCGGCGGGCGAGTGCAACGAGAGGCGATGGCGCGCGCGCTGCTGCTGGCGCTGACGTGCGCGGCGGCCGCGTCGGCGGCGCGCTACGTGGACTACTCGGGCGTGAAGATGCCGGCGTACGGCGCCGGCGCCGGCGACTACGAAGCGCCGCACGATCCCGCCGCCGCGCCGCCGTCTGACGACTACCGCGGTCACTCGCCCGACGCGCCCGCCTCGCCGGACTACAAGTACGAGGAGGAGCCGAGCAGTGAGTCCCACCGCCACCGACACCACCACTCTACTCTATGTTCATCTACTTCGTATTGGTATACAACCAGTCTTACCAAGGTATCGTGTTACCCGTGTTACCCAGTAACTGAGTGCAGGTCAGAAAGCCAGTCGCTTCGTCCGATGCAGCTTATTATCAATAACTCAATATCGATATAAAACTGCATCCGTTTAGACTGGACGGCGACGGATGGTTGAAGCAGTTGCTGCAGGTACCTGTTGGTACACAATACTACCTTCTAGAAAGCACATGGTGGTAAGAGCAGTGGTGGCCCAGTGTTAACGGCCGCGAATTATTGAGATTTATTTATTTCTGTAATCTTAATAATAAACAGTTTCA
The DNA here is from genome assembly GCA_948474745.1 of Oligia latruncula. Lineage (NCBI taxonomy): Eukaryota > Metazoa > Arthropoda > Insecta > Lepidoptera > Noctuidae > Oligia > Oligia latruncula. The sequence continues at coordinate 836,411 of OX419683.1, read as the reverse complement.
CATACAGTACCGTTGCCGGTGTAGAAATATTAAAATTAACTTACAAAGTGAAAGTGGCCGAGCTCTAGGCCGCAGCAATATAATCATAGTAGTTAGTTTGTCATCGAAACGCTTAGAAGACGATATATCCCCATTATTAAAATTATAAATTAGTTCAGATGAAAAATTGGCAATTTTTATACAATGTCAAGTGTCAAGTCAAATTTTATTATATTTATTACATAAGAAAGAAAAATGTAAAAAAAACAAAAACAGTACAAGTCAATAGTTAAACACACAAAGTAATTATTGATAAAACTGTTTATTATTTCTCCATCACCCTAAGGTAGACTGGTAGAAAATGCCCAAGGCATTAAGTCTGCCTTTGTACAGTATTTTACTTGTGCATAAAGTTTTAATAAATAAATAATAAAATGTAATGTCAAAATTTATAATTTAAAAATTCACTATCTGAATAGAAACAGTTGTCTAAAAGCCAGGCAAATAATGTTTTTCTGAATTTATTTGTGGGCAACAGTCTGATGCGTGAGGGTAAATTGTTAAAGATTTTAATTGCCATGCAATTAGAATTCCTGCTATACAAATGTAGTTTCTGGCTAGGTGCAAGTAATTTATTTGGGCTTCTGTTTTTCACTCTTTTAGAAATGTGTCATACAATGGGAACATGTGCTATTAATACCTTTTTATAAACATGCATATTTCAAAAATATATAGGCAAAAATATATAGGCAAAAAAGTGGAAGAATTTTAAGTGCTTTAAATAGTGGCTTACAATGTTCTAAATATTCTGCTCCATACACAGCTCTGGCACATTTTTTTTGTGCAATGAATGCTCTGTTCACATCTACCGAATTTCCCCATATCACGAGGCCGTAACACAGCACTGATGCAACATAGCCATGATACGCATTGAGGGCTATTTCTTTACTGGCTATTCGTCTCAGTTTTCGAAGAGCAAACACAAATTTGTCGAGTCGAGTGTAGACTTTTTTTACATGTTCTTTCCAATTTAATTTTTCGTCAATCACTATTCCCAAGCAGTGCCGTAATTAGCCTTTTATGCGCCCGGTGCGAGCTGCTATATCCGCGCCCTATTTTTTTTTTTTCGGATGCGTAATCATCAAATTAATGACTCTCCCGCTCTGGGTGGAGCGGAAGGGAGTGTCAGACTCTGCTCCCGCTGACCCGGCAGGCTTCGGTCCTAAGGGACCCCTTCCTCGATGCTGACATCTCTTTAAGGCGCGCGTGGAACACGTACGCGCCGTCCGGCATGGGCCTGGTCCTGATCGGACGGTGAGCTACCCATTACTCCTGCCCGCAGGCCCTCGCCTACGGAGGCCGGGAGTCGTCACGCGGCTCCCGACGCCCAGAGCGTCTCCCGCGGCGGCTGGGACGGGAGGCTCTCTCCCTGAGCCGTCCCGCCACCTCCTTTGCTAGCATGACTGCTTCGCAGAAGGAGGTGACTGCCTCCCACTCCCTCTCGCCCCGGACCATGGCTTGCACCAGGGTCGGACGCGAGAGGTCGCCGCCGCTGCCGATCGCCTCTACGGGGACACGGCGGTGCTCCGCCCAAGCGGGGCAGACCTCCACCGTGTCCTCTGGGCGATCCTGGCTATGGTGACACCCTGGCGTTTCCTCCCGCCTGATGATGTGCAGGAACCTCCAGAAACTTCCGTGTCCGGTGAGAACCTGCGTCAGGCGGTAGGTGAGGGCGCCGTGGCGCCTCTCTAGCCACTTCTCAAAGAGGGGTCTCATCGCCGCTATCGTGGCGTGCCCTGCGCTGGGTTGCGACAGTCGCTCTTTCCATGTCGCCATGAGATCACGCCGGAGTTCCGTCCGCTCCGCCGCGATTTGCCGCGGAAGCGGATTTTCCCCCCGGCGTAGTGCCTCCGCGCGCCACTCATATAGCGCGCGAGGACTATCGCCTCCAGATCCCATGGCGGCAAACCGGAAAGGAGGCTTGCCGCCTCGCCCGAGATCGTGCGGTAGGCCTTACGGCTACCACCTTCTGGGGCGCGTTTGGGTAGTGGGCGGCTCGCCGCCGCAGTGAACGCGCCCACACCGGGGCCCCGTATAGGGCCATGGACCACACGACCCCCGCGTAAAGCCTCCGGCAGGAGGCGTTTGGCCCCCTCAGGTTGGGCAAGAGCCACTTGAAGGCGGCTCCGGCCCGTTCCAGTTTGGGGGCTAAACCTCGGAAGTGCTCGACGAAGTTCCACCGGCTGTCGAGGACGAGACCCACGTATTTCATCGTCGTCTCGACGCCGATGTGAACCCATCCTACCGTTAGTTGGGATCCCGATGGTGGCGCGTTCCGGGGCCCATGAAACGACATGGCCTCGGGCTTGTGCAATGCCACCTCGAGACCCAACTGCCGGATCCTCTCCACGACTATCGCAACCCCGCGTGTCATCGCGTCGGCCGCCACCTGATGCGACCTCCCCTGAGCCAGGACCAGCGTGTCGTCAGTGTAGCAAACCACGCTGACGCCATCAGGTAGGTCGATCCGCAACACCCAGTCGTAGCCGATGTCCCACAGGAACGGCCCCAGAACCGATCCCTGCGTGTCACCGCACGACATCTCTCGCCGGTTCCACTCCCCGTCGCGACCGGGGTAGATGATGGCTCTGTCCGTCAAATACGCCTCGACTAGGTATTCGACGGAGGTAGATCGGCACCGCGACTGACGACCCCACCCCGGGACACCGCGTCCCCCGTCGTGAGGGCTCTCACGCGTATGATAGCGTCCACCGTCGAGCGCCCTTTGCAGAAGCCAAACTGACTGTCCGCAAGATTCTCACCAGGTGCCCGACGAGGCGGCCCGCAATCACTCTCTCAAAGAGCTTGCCGACCCCTTCGAGCAGCACGATGGGCCGGTATGAGGACGGAGAGTCCGCAGGGCGCCCTTGCTTCCGAATGAGGACCAGCTTCCCCGTCTTTCAACGGAGTGGAACCTGGCCTCTCTCCAAACATGCGCTTAAGAGCGCCTCCAATCAAGGCCCGAGAACCCTCGAGGCCAGGACCCAGGCTTTACCTGGCAAGCCGTCGGGTCCTGGGGTAACATTTGCATTTATAAATTAGGAGAAAAAACGTTTATTCGAAAATTCGAATTCAGAAATTATTTTATCAATATTGCGTCATTTATATGAATTTTAAAGTTTTGTTGTGGGGTAAGATCGTATGCTGGCGTCTGAACTTTCTATCAAGTCGTGTCTCTTTCCCTATTTATGGCACTGTTCCCAAGAATAAGGTGGAAGGTGCGGGTTCCAAAATTGATTGATTTTAGAGTATTTGACGTGGTTTTACCAAAGAATTGCATGTTTCAAATTGTACTAACTTTGTTTTTCCAATGTTTACACGTAAATTATTAGATTCCAGCCATGTCATTCCATTTAGTATTTCATTAGTGTCAGTTTCGGGGTCATTCCTATTAGAAGATTTTATTGTGAGAGTAGTTACGAGTTGTAGGTCGTAGGTTCGCGGCGTTTTAGTTTTATTTTATTATTTATTTTATCTGCAATCAGTGAGTTTCACTATGTGCGGATGTTTAAAGTGATGTATTGGCGTGTAGAGTGTGCCCCTCAGTAAGAGCAACCCCTCATTAATTGCTTTACAAGATAATATCTTTCCTCTTGAGGCGCTTCACGTAGCTGCGCATTGTGAGCTGCGTTGCCAGTGTATTTGGGTGACTCTTTAGTCTCTCCCTGTATCTTGTAGTTACACTCTGGACTTCCTCCTTCACTGTTGCAATCTCAGCATGCTCATGGAGTTCCGCGACAGTAGTAAATCATGGTGCATTGCATATGGTTCATAGGATTGAGTTTTGCATCCTTTGGAGGCATGTTATGCTGGAATTGCAAGCACTCCCCCAGAGCTGAATACCGTCCATCCACATGGGCTTGAGTACTACTTTGTAGGTTAGCAGTTTATTGTCTATTGACAATTTGCTATTTCGACCCAGCAGCCACAGCAGGCCCTTGAATTTTATGTTTAGATGGTCTCTTTTTTAGGGTTTCGTAGCCAAATGGCAAAAACGGAACCCTTATGGATTCGTCATGTCTGTCTGTCCGTCCGTATGTCACAGCCACTTTTTTCCGAAACTATAAGAACTACACTGTTGAAACTTGGTAAGTAGATGTATTCTGTGAACCGCATTATGATTTTCACAAAAAAAAATTAAATAAACAATTTATTGTTTATTTAATTTTTTTTTGTGAAAATCATACTTTGGGGGTTCCCCATACTTAGAACTGAAACTCAAAAATTTTTTTTTTCATCAACCCCTTACCTGTGGGATATCTATGGATAGGTCTTCAAAAATGATATTGAGGTTTCTAATATCATTTTTTTTTCTAAACTGAATAGTTTGCGCGAGAGACACTTCCAAAGTGGTAAAATGTGTGTGTCTCCCTTGTAACTTCTAAAATATAAATAAATATAATAAGACTAAAAAAAAATATATGATGTATATTATCCTGTAAACTTCCACCGAAAATTGGTTTGAACGAGATCTAGTAAGTAGCTCGCCGGTGAAAATTTAAAACATGATAGTACGGAACCAAATTTTCTAGTTGGACTGGCGGACAATTGCCTTTTCGCAGCGTAAACGTAACTTGCACAGATTTAGATGCACTTGCTTTTATGCGCCACTTTTGTAGCCAGGTCGTAATTTTATAGCCCTTTTTGTAGGATTTCTGTTGCTGTGACTGGGTTTTCCCTACTGGCAAGAATGGCGGTGTCATCAGCAAATGTAGCCGTGGTTATGTTATCTACTTCAGGAAGGTCAGCCGTAAATATGGTAGATATACAGCACAGGTCCCAGCACAGAACCTTGAGGTACACCAGCATGTATTTCGTGGAAGTCAGATGTGGCATCTCTTTCTCTAACCTGAAATATTCGTTCTCTCAGGTATGATTCTAGTATTCTGTAGTAGCTGTGTGGAAGGCAAGTCTTTATTTTACAGAGGGACAGAGGGATACACTGTCGAAGGCCTGTTGGATATCCAGAAATGCTGCCGAGCAGTACTGCTTTTCTTCGAGCGTCTTTCTATCCTTCCGTACACCTTATGCACCTGTTCAACGGTAGAGTGGTGCTGTCGAAATCCTAATTGGTGCCAGTATAGAATTATTTTCTTCTAACAAGGGTAACATTCTTCGTAAGAGTAGCTTTTCGAAAATCTTTGATAGTATTGGGAGAAGGCTGATGGGTCTATAAGAGCTGACATAACTTGGTGGTTTGCCATCTTTGTGAATAAGGATAATCTGTAAGACTTTCCATAGCTTCGGGAAGTATTATACTCTTAGGATGCTGTTGTATAGGGTTGTCAAAAAGACTTTTTTGGTAATGAGATCAAATCCTGTGGCCTTTTTGTCTTTTAATCCTGTAACAACTTTCCAAACTTCACGCACTAAGACAGGTTTTGGTGGTAGAGACATTTGGTAGTCTTGATTCAGGTTAAGATGAACTTCCTTCTCTGACTCGTTTTGGACTGGGTAATTTGGCTTGAACACTGCAGCCAAATGCTCACCAAACATATTAGCTTTCTCTTTTGAAGTTTTTGCCCAGCCAGTGTTACTTTTTAAGGGGGGTTTAATTGTTGGTGGTCTGTCATAGTTTTTGGTAAACTTCCATAACGAGTGGCTAGTTGAATCGTTTGCAGTTAGTGATTCTAGTTGCGATGTTAAAGTCTTGTCATCCCAGTCTTGTATCATTTGTTTTAGGTCCTGAATTAATAGCTTCTCGCGACGGATACTACAAGTATTAATGTCTTAGGCCGGTTGTTTCAAACGGTTGGTTAACGTAACATATGTACGTCAATACGTAATCGATATTATTTGACGTAAGTATATATGTTACGTTAACCAACCGTTTGAAACAACCGGCCCTTAGGCAATTATAAAAATGAGAACTTATTATATTTTATTTACAGTTAAAACTGAAAAACCTGCGAAGGATTCTGACGAATCAGAAGTGTGGCGGAAACCGGGTAGAAAGCAAAGAGGACTGATGAGACCACCCTTAGACAGCGCCGCAGATGCCGCGCTCAAGTACGAGCGGGACGATGAGGACGTGCCCAAGTTCCGCCCGAGCCACCGCTACCCGAAGCACCGCTCGCGGCTCAAAGACACGAGCGACGACGAGCCACCCAGGCGGGCTGCCAAATATAGTCGAGATAGAAAAGACGATGTTAGTGATATAGATAGCAAAGACTATTTCCATGTAGATAAAGATGACTTTCCAGATGATAAGAGTAAAGAATTCGAGGAAGATGTTAAATTTATAAACGAAGTTACTACTAGGCGAGGTTCTCGGAGGAAGCCTCGAGACAGGTTCGTAAAGAGAAAGGGCAGTGACCTCGCCATTGCGAACGACGATGATGAGCTGGATCTGCGGATAAAGAGCGACGAGGCGGAGGGCATGCGTCATACGCGCCCGCACGACCCGCGGGCGCACCCGTCCCACGCCTTGCGCGGTCACGGCTCCGAGCGCTTCCGGCCGCCACTGGGCGACGAGGAGGACGAAGTCACCAAGGTGCAGTCACTAGGCAAGCCCAGGCACAAGCCTTTCGAGGACTACGACGACTACTACGACGACATGAAGAGAGTCAACAGCATCAAGAACAAACTGCCTTTGCTCGTCCGACGAACCACAGGTACGTTCACGCCACCGTGCTCAGTGCTTTTATTTCTTTATAAAATTTGAGCAGCTGCTAGTGGGAGGATTCTGATCCTCCCACTAGCAGCTGCTCAACTGGTCGTGTTAACCGAACGTCGTGCACCTGCACAGACCACGGAGACGCCTCGGCAGCCGCATGTCGCGTGTCGTGACTGAGTCCGAGAGTCACTGTTTACATTCATAATTTCATAGAAACTTATGGCCCGTGATGATTCGTGCCTGTATGATATTAAATTAACGCTCAGCGCTAACTGTGCGTGCGCAAAAATATGATTCGCACTGGCGACTCCAGTCGCTGCCGGCGCGCGCGCAGCGAACCCGTGCTTCGTGCGCGTCCGCTACCGATACGTGAGGGCGTCGTAATGTGAACATTAAGCAGCTTGCTGCCACTTATTTAAGGGAAATCTATCACTCTTAGGTAGTTACCACAATAATAATGTTCCTCTTACAAGTCTTATGAAGGATCATTGGTGAGGCTGTGTGGGTGTTATTGCTCGCTAACTGGGTACTACGACCATGTTTGAGGTTCTTTGTGATCGTTGTGAGGAGGAAATAGTTCGGTAAATTGCAGCATCAAATAGCAAAAGAAAAAAAAGATAGAGAATACAGTTATTCTTAGCACAGACTAAAAGGCACGGAAAAATAATTTACTTAGCTTTTTACCGAACTGGCGTTACTGTAGTTATGTACTGCAATGAATTAACTAAATAACGCTCTAATTAAACACGGCCTTCTGACCACACAGTTGGTATCTAGGTAGGTATATGTATAGTGACACAAATAAAGTACCAGTTTTATACACATTACTACAGCATTATAATTATTGATTTTAGTGATGAGCTAATGCAGTATGGTGATCTTTTACTTTTTAACTGCACTTGTAATTTTCATGTGCAGTACTGACGTCAGTTTATACCCATATATTTTAATTCGTTTTGGTTACACCAGTCACATGCCGTGCATTAACTTCCTGGTGTTTCATTCGTCAAGGGCTGTTTCAAATAAAAAAAAAAACCGGCCAAGTGCGTGTCGGGCCACGCCCGGTGTAGGGTTCCGTAGTAGCCCGTTATCACAACCTAGTACGATTCTGTTGTTCTTTAATCTGAATATAAGTAATGGTAAAGATATTAGGAGTTAGTGGTTATAATTTAATAACAAAAATCGACTTTAAATTTGAATTATAATTTCTAAGACGTGCGGGGATATCGATCACTCGAATATAATCAAATGAAAATGTAACCCGTTGGTTCAGCGCCATCTAGCGGCAGTATTCTGAAACTTATGATAATTTATTGTTTTTTTTTATTTCATATACCCGTTATAAACAAGCAACTACTTCATCTTAATCACTTAAAAGGGATTAATGCTAACGATTTTGTATTTGGTACAAAATTATCCAACATTGGGTATTCCTACAAAATTACAGCTTTCTAGTATTGAAATGAAATGAAATGAAATGATGAAATGAAATGATTTTATTTTTTGTAAGTAGGTTTGTACAAACACTTTTACACGTCAATCATGTTTTTTTTTAAAACTAGATGAAGTCGGCGTTTCCTATCTGACTACTCTGAGAAGAAAGGCCGAAACAAACTCAGAGGTCACAGTCTCTTTTAAAGTCCAGACATAATCTTGGTCAGGTTATATGAAGACCATGTAGATCGATGTCTGAGGTGGTCTTTTGAGGAAAGAACCACACAGATTGAGAGGACCTGTCCAGTCAGTGCACGCATTTGTCAAAAATCGTGCAGCTCAACTCAACTCAATTAACAGTCTCTTAGCAAAACCTCGGACAGACAGACAGACAGACGGACATGACGAAAGTATAAGGGTTCCTTGTCAGAACCACGGAACCCTAATGAGTCTTGACGCTTTCGTTGTTTGTAAGTGATTCGGCTCGAAGATCGGAAAAGCTAACGAAACGCTCGTTGTGTGTGCTCAGAACCGGCCCTCGCGCCAACCTCCACGAGCTACCTGGACATGCTGTGGACCAACCACCGGCGCATGCTGCCGCCCGTCGGCGACGAGGAGACCACCGCTGTCACCCCGCGCGTGCCCAGCCCCCGGCCCAGGACCAAAACCCCCACCCCCACCCCCCCCAGCACTACGAGCCGCGCCACCCGGCGCACCCGCACCACCACGCCTGTAGTCACGACCACTACCGTGAGCACCACGACCGTTAATGCCACGGCGCTGTCACTCGCCGAGAAATCTAGACTGTCCATCTTGAAGAAAGACCAACGGAAGAAAGGCCAGCATGTGGACGCACCGACGCAGAAGCCGCCAGTGCTGCTGCAGGTGTCGCAGTACGTGCCCACCGTGGTGATGGTGGAGCCGCCCACCAGCGTGCACCCGTGGCTGCGCGTGCGCGAGCTCTCCGATGACTCGCCCGAGCGCCTTGACAAGGTGAAGAAGCTGATGCGGCACAAGCTGGTGGCTGAAGCCAAGAGCATCCACGATCTCACCAACAACTGGGACGAGCTTGTGTGCGACTACATCGACGTGTCGCTCGTCGACGATGACGCACGCGCCGGCGCGCCCGCCGCGCTCGCGTGCGGCTTCGTTCATGTTTGGGTTTTAATACATGTTTATCTTTTTGTTTAAAGTGTTGTTGTTTATGTTGCGGTGTACTTGTTGCTTTTGCTTTAGTAAATATGAAAAAAATTTACTTAATAAAAAAATTATTCTTTTATATGTGCTTTCTTTACTTGCGCAGACCCGGTCGTCTAGGGATGCTTGAGTGAGGCCTGTGTCTAGCAGTGTATTTCGGCTGAATGTTTTTCGGCTGATATTTTCTTTTTAAAAAGTCTAAAAAAATAAACAATTAATGACTTAAAAAGAAAGCGTCACCAAAGTGAAGAAAACATTTTTGTTGCGGAAGTCGCTGGCTTTGGTTTTGTATAAGTATTGCAAAATTATTACCGATTTCCGAAACTATAAAGAAATAAAGAAAATAAGTTTATTTGGCCCAGGTTGAGTAAGGCACAATTCACACAAAAACAAAAAAAAAAACCTAACAGAAAAAACTTTTACAAAAAAACAACCGACTTCCAAAAAACACTATAAAGTTAAAAATAACTTTAATTTCGGAAGTCGGTGTCTTTGGATTTGTATTTTAGTTTTTTGCCACCGACTTCCGAAATTAAAGTTATTTTTAACTTTATAGTGTTTTTTGGAAGTCGGTTGTTTTTTTTGTAAAAGTTTTTATTTTTCACTTTTTAGTGGGTCAGTTTGTAATTTATTTAAGTTACAATAGCCTAATATCAACGGATCATCACCTTTTACAAAATATTGCTTTTCCCGATGCAGGGACGTTAATTATTGAGGAGTTCTCCTAGTAAGAACCAGGAGAACTGGAGCTGATTGAGAAGTCACCATCAGCTCCACTTCACCATACGCATTGTAACGAGCATAAATTGCTTAGCAACCATATTAAAGTAATCGAATCGCAACCCGTGAAATATTTGTCATTGAGTAGTTCCGATGGCCATCTGTGGTCTTCATCATCAGCTCCACTTTACCAAATGATGATTTCCGAGAGCAAATGCTCAAGTTACTTTAATTATTGAGTAGGCCACACGACGAAAAATGACGCGATTACGCAACTTAAATTCGGTTTCAAATTGACGCATCAGCATGACTAGTAGGTAGTGGTCGTCCTATGTAAAACTACAATCTTAATTAGGTAGGTATTATTTTTGTACGACCTGAACATTTTGGCGTATTGAACCGTATGAAGTAAGCCCAACAAAAGGTAACTGCTGTAAATCGTTGAGGAATTCCCTCGACTGTCTATGGTCTCCATCATCAGACCTGTAATGGCACTTATAACCCATATGGGTGCAAAGTTTTTCCTTTGCCATTACAGTTCTCATAAATATAAATTAATTAATTCCAAACACAAGGTAGCTACTGTAAACTGTTGAGGAGTTCCCTTAACTGTCCTTCGTCTTCATCATCAGACCCCTAATGACAGTCACAACCCATCTAGGTGTAAAGTTCACATCAATACAAATTAATCAAGCCCAAACACAAGGTAACTGCTGTAAATCGTTGAGGAGTCCCCTCGACTGTCTTTCGGCTCCATCATCAGATCGACTCCAGGCCTTCATTAAATTGTAGTGCTTTAAAATACTTAACGAAAAAATTAACAAACGCACTAGTCGCTCCTACGATTTTCGAATGTTCCCCTCGGTTTCACTAGGATGCCATCATCAGATCCTGGTTTCCTTATCATGGTACCACCCTTGGCATATCTCCTTTCCAACAAAAAAAGAATAATCAAAATTGGTTCATAAACGACGAAGTTATCCGCGAACACACATAAAAAAAAAAAAAAAAAATATACGGTCGAATTGAAAAACCTCCTCCTTTTTTTGAAGTCGGTTAAAAATAACTTAAAATTGTATTGTGTGCCTCACGGCTACGCCAAATGGTATTGTGTGCCTCACGGTTGCGCCAAATAGTATTGTGTGCCTCACGGCTGCACCAAATGGTATTGTGTGCCTCACGGCTGCGCCAAATAGTATTGTGTGCCTCACGGCTGCGCCTAATAGGCCCAGTTCAGCATTAATGTCAGACAAGTAATGCCTGACGCTGGTTGTCAACTGGACCCTATGTTACGAGGACGTCTTACGGATGTTACAAATCAGTTTTATGATGTGTGTAAAAATTTAAATAGATAGATATGTGTAGCAAATATTTAAAAAATAATTATAGATATTAATATAGTGGCGTTTAAGGAAAGAAATAAAATGTGTAAATGGTTGCACAAGAAATAACGGTCTGTCGTCAATAAATAATAGCTAACCACATCATAAATTAATATCAATGAAACGTTTCTTCAATGGTTCTATGAAATGGCTTTATCACGGCAAATTAACGACGCACGGCAGCTGTCAATTTGCTTACTAATTCATTTGACTGACTGCACAAAGTACGTTAAAAACATAGTTATGGAGACTGCCAACAGAAATGAAAAGTTAAAAATATTAAATAACAAGGATTCTTTTAAAATTTTCATTTTAATTGTACATATAATTATCAAAAATTTAAATTTGATAATTCGTAAACATTAAAATTTTACTGCAGCCGACCCCAACATAGTTGAGAAAAGGCTAGGCAGATGATGATGAATTTGTAAACATTATTTTCATCATCCTTTTTGTGTTATCATGCCTGCCTTTTTCCAGCTCGGCTTTCGGTTCGAGTCGGCTACCAGTCAAACCAGATGCAACTAAATACCATAATTTTACATGGAGTGACTGCACAGCTGACCTCCACAATCCACTATTAATACTGGTTGTCAGACTTTCTTTCTTTTCTCTCCGAGGCACGGAGGGGTCTCGGTATGTAAAGATGGTCATCCATCCACGGACCGACCTCGGCAAGCGTAGCTTAACCTGATCGATCGACCCGTGCGGCGGTTATTACTTAGCCACGAGCCTCTCTTATTTTCGAGCCCTTTTTATTACTATGTATAAAAAAGTATATAAATATATAGGTATTGTGTTTTCACTGCTGGCAAAGCGCGACACGTCATATTCATACCTACTGTTAACACTAGCATGTCGTTGACCCGAACCCATCCCATTTCTCTCCACAAAAACCGAGCGCAACGCGCCAAGTTTTTGCTTAAAAAATCATAGATTGCACCCCTCCTTTTTCAAATCGGTAAAAAATTAGATTTCCTTACCGGTTAGTAAAGTAAGGCTGAGTGCACAACAAGGTGATGTACTGTGCTATATAATTGTACAGATGTTCTATCTCACGAAGTCCGCTCAGCCTCGGTTGTAGTAGTGATGTTTACTGATACTTATGCGTATTTATGTGCGTGAACCTAGGTAGCGTTCGTTAGCAGTAAAAATCTTACGTGGATTTAATTTTGACGTGACAACGTCTTAAATTAGGTTGCGGCTGGGAGTCACTTATGAAAAAGTGTAACGCTCGGTAACGTTACGTTCTTATTTTCATTTAATTCCTTGTTCCTATTGTGCAATTTAATTATATTCATATCAATAAATATTCTACCGAGAAAAAGACGTTGTCACGTAAAATCTTCGCCCGTAAAACCGACTTTACAGGCAACCATTTTTTTTTTATTTGAAGAACGAAAATAATTGTTTAAAATATATTATAAAGAAAAAAATAAGAAAGTCGGGACAATAAAGAACTTTTTCCACGCCACCTCGAATCATCCCTCGTGGTACGCGTCTAGGTCATCTTGCCATCTCTTTCTGAGCCGGCCTCGGCGGTTCCTTCCATTTTCAGGCACCCATTGTGTGGACACTTGCCCAGAGGTCATCGTGCATGCGGCTGATGTGACCCACCCAATCCCATTTGAGCCTGGCAGCCTTCTCTCCTACGGTACTGCGTCTGGATGTATGCCCGTTTTGGAACGCAGTGTGGTGTTCCGACAAAGTCAACAAAGGAGATAAGTATACAGGAGCGTCGGATATAGTTGAAGTATACTAAGAAACCGATGGATGTTCTGAACTGAAATTTAATTTAATAAATGAGCTGTTTGTTTTCTATTAATAAAATAACATTTTATTCGAGAACATCCATCGGTTTCTTAGTAAACTTCAACTATATCCGACGCTCCTGTATACTTATCTCCTTTGTTGACTGTACCTAACCGTTTCCTTCCGAAGATCAACCTGCAGAGACCTGTACCGGGAGTGGGGACCGAATACCCGCTTCTTTATGTAAGCACCCTAATGCTGGGTCACACGGCACCATCCCGCTGTTCATACTGTTGAAAACAAATCACACTAATATTACCTATAATGGCGAAAGTTTGTGAGGGGGTGAGTGGGGGTGTGTGTGTGTTTATATGTTTGTTACTTCTTATCGCTCAAACGGCTGCACCAATTTTGATAAAATTTTGTATGGAGGTAGCTGGCACCCTGGATTAACATACAGGCTAACTTTTTATCGACATTTACGCGGGTGAAACCGCGTGGCACAGCTAGTGCTGTATAAAATGTTCCGCGAAATGCCGTGTTTCTTTTGTTTTTATTAACTTTCTTAGATCGTACGTGCCCGGTTAAGGCACAGTATAAAGATCATACAGTATTTCGACTTCATACAAACGGACGAAACGCGAGCTATACCTACGCGCGTCGACCTCGGAATGCGCTCGGTATGCAGACAGTCGCGACCACAGAGTACTTTTTATATCTGTCGCGACTGTGCCGCAGTGACGAACGGACGGTGTGTTGTTTTTTTAACAATAACCGCGCGATTTTTTCCCTAAAAATAAATTGAAGTACATTATTTAATATGACGAGTAGGCTATATTGTGCTGTTTTTGGTTGCATTCGAATTCGTCAATGGCGCCGATTCTGTTGTTCACAAACTAAACTAAATTTAAGTTCATGCATCTTTTTCTTTCTATTTCATTAAGAAAAAGACAGAAGATAAATATTAGTTTAGTCCTGTCAAATTAAGATACTCCATAGACAATTTAGACGAGATTAAAAAGTTAGCTACTAAAAATACGTCAATTTACGTCAGGCGCTGACTAATTTGACAGGACTAAACTAATATTTATCTTCTGTCCTTTTCTTAATGAAATAGAAAGAAAAAGATGCCTGAACTTAAATTTAGTTTAGTTTGTGAACAACAGAATCGGGGCCATTAACGCATCCAGAGATAACTTTATTTAAATTACCTGGAAATTCTGAAAGGTAAGACTATAAAATAATTTTACTTACTAGTAGGTAGGTAGGTACATAATGTGTGTCTTTTTAATGGATAAGTATTTCCTTTTATCTCCCGAAAAAAAATATGTCTGGATTAATAAATAAAGTGAATAGAGTAAAGGAAAGTGATAGACACGAGTGAAATAGGTAGTTATATGCGGTTCATGAATCATTATACGGTAGGTACGCTTGTGTTAAAACCTCAGGGCATGTGTGTTTTGTTTTGTTAGTTTGTATAATTCAAAGTAAAGGCGTGGTTTTTGTACTCACACACTCATACACTAAATAAAGTACTTTAAAGGCTTTCATATGACGGCTTTGCATTGCTTTTGACGGCACGGTTTGCGCAGTGGTTAAGCGATTGACTGCTGCGCTGCGTGTCGCGGGTTCGATTCCCGCACGGAACAAATATTTGTATGACCTACAAATAGTTGTTCCGGGTCTGGCTGTTTGTGTATGTGAATTTAAATGTTTGTAAACGCACCCACAATACAGGAGAAATTCCAAGTGTGGGGCAACGTTTTAAAAAAAAATCAAAATCAAATCAATATGACATATAATTCATCACTGTTGAACAATGTTGAACATTTTTAAAAAACGCAAAAAAAAAAACATTTTCGCGCTGGATTTGAACTTAGCTGCCATAGAATGAAATAAAGTACACGCCAAGAGCTGTCATATGACATAGGTTTCATCACTGTTGCACAACTTTGAAAAGTGAGCCCAGTGTTCATTCAAAAGTGTCCATGGTCCTTTACTGTAGAGAAAATTTAATTATTATTTTATGATTTTGCATACTAGTTTTTTTTTTTTTTATTTACCTGCGCTTTCCCACTCCTGGGCAAAGGCCTCCCTCCACTGGCATACTCGTTATTCGTTTCCCCCCCCCCTTCCCTTCCTTTCCCTCCTTCTGTCCTTTTCATAATGAAATAGAAAGAAAAAGATGCATGAACTTAAATTTAGTTTAGTTTGTGAACAACAGAATCGGCGCCAATATCGTCGGTTCACTCACTAAAACACGTGTGACTCGCAGGTAGTCGATGACTTCCTCTATACTTACTTTACTCTTTGGTCGATGAATCAGAATCAGAATCAGAATTAATTTATTTCTCTAGTTTTAAAATAGCATGACACTTAAACAAATCTCATTTTACAAAAAGGTACGTGTTTCATTATGTCCGCAGAGTGGGAGCTTTTGAAACCTATCCTAGTTGTTTCCTCATATTGCTCGTGTTTATATAAATCTAGGTGAGGATAACGATGAAGCAATGGGGATTAACCCCAGCGGCTAGCCGCTTATTACTTAATGAGTGACGCTACGGTCATAGCCTACGCTGTCGGAAGGGGGCCAGTCGTTTGAAGAGTGGCTTGTCCCTATCTTTTTTATTGATATATTGAATTTCGCCTACTCTAGTAGCGAAAATAAAGGGATTGTGTTGTCCGTAGCGCGTGTACGCCGGGCCTTGTTCTTGTAGCCCTTCGATCGACAGAGATTTGAGACGTTCTATCATGTCGCCGTGGAGATCGTGCGCACGAATGTGCCACGGGTCTTGTTGTAGTATTTCCCAGAGTAGGTCGGTGTCAGTGCGTCTGGGTAACTGAGCGGCACTCTTCAATGCCATTTTATACTGCCTCTCAAGCTTGAGCAGGTTTGTTTTGCTGTATCTCGGTAGCAGTTGTATTACTCCGTAGTCTATCACTGGTAGTAAGCATGCTTGAATGACTAGCAGCTTGACGTCGACACTTAGCTTAGAGCGGTAGCCGATGATTGGGTATAGCGCCCCTTTGACTCTCTTGGCCTTTGCAATGTTTTCTTTGGCATGTTTATTCATCGAGAGTCTTTTGTCCAGCCAGACTCCTAGGTATTTTACTTCTTGTTTGAATGGGATTCGTTCGCCACGTATTTGAACGTAGTTGCGGTAACCTGTGTTCAAGTTATTGAGTCTCGGTCTCTTGTGTGAGAACATGATGCATTCTGTCATGTCGACGTTGCATTTGAGGCCCCATTTCTTATAGTAGTCGATTATGTCGATGGCGGCCCACTCTGCTCGGCGCGTAGCGTGGTCCGGTCTTTCAGCCCAGTGTTAAATTTCGTAACTAGAAGAACTGCGGAAAAGGTGACAGACAGACTGACAGATGCCTGAGAGACCGAGTTACGTATAGGTACTTAGATGATATTCACTCGTCTCAAGTGAAAGTCGTCTATCGCTGGCAAAGTATAGGTCTGATCCCTAGCTGCGGCCTGCGCCCGACACTAATAGACTGTTGTTGTGTTGTGCAGAGGGCGCGCCGCGCTCGTCGGGCGCCAGCGTGGCCGAGCGCGAGCTGAAGGCGGCCCTGGGGGAGCTGGGCGCGCGGCGCACGCGCAATGAGGTGGAGCTGCAGCCCGCCCCGCTGCTCGCGCCCCCGCCCGTGGTCCGCGACGCGCCCCCACCGACCTTCGCCCCCTCTGCCGTGCCGCCCGACACCAACCAACTGTGGAACGACTTCATCGCCGCCAACAATTCCCCGCGGCTGCAATTTTCTACATATGTTACATTTTTAGCTTTAATAAACTGTTTCCAGAGATACGAGTATAGGAATATTTCAGTGAGCATCACCTCCACCTCACTCTCGTCTTGTTGTCTGCTGCAGGCTGCGGTACATCACACGCACATACTCTGCTGTGTCGCTGATCTGATCATCTATACATATAATAAAACAGTAACGAAAGAAAAACTGTACATTGAGAATTTTCGAGAAAAAATAAGTAATTGATGACAAAAAGTGACTTTTTAGAATTTTTGTCTGTTTGTCTGTGTGTATGGTACGGCTTCACGCCAAAACTACTGGATAGATTGAATTGAAATTCAGCAAAAATGTTCATTGTAAACCAAGGAAGGCTAGCTACATATTATCACGCCGTATGTTATGGGAGGTAAGCAATATTGATTTTAAAAGGTTTTTGTTCGTAATTGAATGTACAAAATAATTGAATGCACAAAATGACATGTATGTACCTACATTTAGTTAATAACAATTTAACTCGGGGAACATAATAATTACGCTTTTTTTATAAAGGAGCGGGGCAGTAAAATATTATAAATTGCAAGGGAACAGCTATTTTCAACAATATGTCAATGGGGAATTTAGCGGTAAGGTCAGGCGACCGTTTACCGCACTAATTGGTGCAAGTTCGAATCCCATAATATTCATTTTAAAAATCGTAAAATTCTTTTTTTTTTTTGTTTTTGCATTTTTTATGTGCATTAGGAACGACACTGTTATGAAATCTGAGAACTTTACATGTCCTATCTAATTGTACCTATGGAGAGTTTCACACCAATATTACTAAACAGATTGATTGGTGGTACAACAAGCTACACTATCATGAAGTCAAGTCAAACTTTTGGTTCTGACTAATAAAAATCGGTATCGGTAATCGGTAAAAATCTTACCAAGCACATTTGTTGTAGGTTGTAGGTAATTGATTTAAGTATGTAATTCTTAGTTTTGTTCCTTGCTGCTGTTACCATATTTTTTTTATGCAAAAATAATGTACCTAGTTGTCTGTTAAATTAACGACAGATAGATAGATAGATAGATCATTTATTTGTCCAAAACATAAGTATACACACATATGGCATGCAAGATGTTGTTGTTGTTGGTAGTTTCCGTTTTCTAACTAAATGGAGTTGGCGTCGAGTTAGACCGCGCAATGGTTTCGTTCCCAAAAAGTGATGTTATAGGTGCCGATGTGCCGCTCTCATCGCTCTCATCGCTCTCATCCTCTAGTAACGGGGGTTACCTTTGTTGTCAGTGTTGGTTGATGTGTTTAATTTTCCTGCGAATAATAATTATTTTTCTACTTACTAGCAATTCTTACGTTCTTATTCGATTACTTTTCATTGATTTGAATATCGTTAGTATCGGATTAAGAAGGAATTTTAGCTATGCCTTTTAGAAAAAGATCAAATCTGTCTCGTAACTCAAGGGTTTTTAAGATGGGCAGGTGTTCGATCTCTCTAAACCGACGCAGAGCGTGAACAACGGCTAGGTGCTAACCGTGAGCGTCATGCACTAAGTTTGTCCGCAGAAACTAGCACGCAGCGCCAATTACGACTAGACAAGTCCAACCTACTGCTTCTCGATCTCAGGAAAGTGTGGAACAACGAGAAATGCGTTTAGCTATCGACCGGGATCGTCATTCTTTGTCTCGCGCATCCGAAACGGTTACACAGAGGGATCAGGGGTTGAGTCTTCAGAATATGCGCTCTGAGACAGCTCGATCACTTGAGAGCAGTCAGGAGCGTGAGATACGACTTGCGCGTGACCAAGAGCGTCATTCTTTATCTCGCGCATCCGAAACGGTTACACAGAGGGATCAGAGGTTGAGTCTTCAGAATATGCGCTCTGAGACAGCTCGATCACTTGAGAGCAGTCAGGAGCGTGAGATACGACTTGCGCGTGACCAAGAGCGTCATTCTTTATCTCGCGCATCCGAAACGGTTACACAGAGGGATCAGAGGTTGAGTCTTCAGAATATGCGCTCTGAGACAGCTCGATCACTTGAGAGCAGTCAGGAGCGTGAGATACGACTTGCGCGTGACCAAGAGCGTCATGCTTTATCTCGCGCTTCCGAAACGGATACAGAGAGAGAGCAGAGATTAAGTCTTCAGCTTTTCCGCACTGACACTGCTCGGTCGCTCGAGAACAGTCAGGAGCGCGATACACGCCAAGCGAGCGATCGCGAGCGCCACGCTGTATCTCGCGCTTCGGAGACTTACACGCAGAGAGACTCGCGTTTAAGCTCCCAGCGTATTCGCACTGCCACATCTCGATCACTTGAGAACCCTGAAGAGCATGAGACGCGCCTTAGTGCAGACCGCTCACAGCATGCTCTAGTGCAGACCGCTCACAGCATGCTCTAGTGCAGACCGCTCACAGCATGCTCTAGTGCAGACCGCTCACAGCATGCTCTAGTGCAGATCGCTCACAGCATGCTCTAGTGCAGAC
This sequence comes from Oligia latruncula, assembly GCA_948474745.1. Taxonomy (NCBI): domain Eukaryota; kingdom Metazoa; phylum Arthropoda; class Insecta; order Lepidoptera; family Noctuidae; genus Oligia; species Oligia latruncula. The sequence continues at coordinate 817,034 of OX419683.1, read as the reverse complement.
CGCTCACAGCATGCTCAAGTGCAGACCGCTCACAGCATGCTCTAGTGCAGACCGCTCACAGCATGCTCTAGTGCAGACCGCTCACAGCATGCTCTAGTGCAGACCGCTCACAGCATGCTCTAGTGCAGACCGCTCACAGCATGCTCTAGTGCAGACCGCTCACAGCATGCTCTAGTGCAGACCGCTCACAGCATGCTCTAGTGCAGACCGCTCACAGCATGCTCTAGTGCAGACCGCTCACAGCATGCTCTAGCTCGGTCTTTGGAGACAGACGAGCAGCGCGAGCAACGCAACGCGACATGCGTGTTGAGTTGTCTGTTCATTCCACGCAAGAACGTGAGCGGATTCAGGAAATTCGGGCAAGTCAGTCAGTCGAACAGCGTGTGGCCCAAATTGATCTAGACCGTATACGTCGCAATCTTCGCAATTCATCCTCATCTGATATTGAGTCTATGGTTTATGATTCTGAAGAGCAACCGTGGTTCAATAAAGAAAGGAGCGCGTTTTCCTATAACCCATTTATTAATTACATCGAACACGGAGACATTGGCACCATGTCTGAGGTGTGTGCACACTCACGCGCATAAGTGGAAGGGAGAGACCAAGGGAATGTGTTGTGCGTCTGGAAAGGTACGACTAAACTCTATGCAAGAGCTACCGGAGATCCTTTTGAATGGCGAGCATCCCAAGTCCACCTGTTGTAGAACTCCAAAGCCCAGCGACACTATAACATATACATATAGGAATGACGTCTTAGCAAATGTTGTTTAGTCTGATGGGCATTTCCTGTTGACTTACAAAAATGAAAGATCTGAAACGTCTCGAATCGTCTCGCGCATCACGCTGTTTTCTGACTACCGATATAATGACTAATAGAGAAGTCATCATCTGCCTAGCCTTTTCCCAACTATGTTGGGGTCGGCTTCCAGTCTAACCGGATGCAGCTGAATACCAGTATTTTACATGGAGCAAGATAACCTACTAGCGTCTCTCGGTGTCCAACTGTGAACCTTTTTTAAATATTTTTGGGACAAAATATAACATGGGGTAAAAATTATTGGAATCGATTCAGTTACTTATTCTGAACAAACTTAAAATTCGACATCAGACGTTTCAGATCTTCGATTTTGATGACCCCGTTGTCGCTGGCATAAGCAACAGGATCCGCGTACGAAGTCGCGGGCATAAGCTAGTATTCTATAAATTAACAGATTAACCTGTGGGACACGTTACACAAACAAGAATAGCCAGAAAAGCTTTTCCGGATATCCCGGATATAAGTTTATTTCAATAATTGTTTACAAAGATACACATCTTGAAAATCCTGAGATACGTATTTTATTATTTATAACAAGGAGTCCCTATATCAATTTTCAGAACTCTAGCATCAAAATCTGCGGAAGTCTCGTACAAACTTCCATCACCTATTTTAAGGGCTTGGAGGGTAAAAGTTCCAAGTTTTAGAGTTTTTTTGTTGTTTGTGTACTATTACTAGCTTACATACCAAATTTCAGCTTTCTAGGACTTCAGGAAGACCCTTAGAATATTGATGATCATCAGTGAGTCAGTGAGTCAGTGAGTAAGTGAGTCAGTGACGAAATCGGGGTATTTTAGATATCAATAAAATCTAAAGTATAAGAGCTATGCAATTGAAACTTTATAGGTTTAATAAGTCAACCACTGACATCATATCCCGAAAATTTTGTTTATCTGGTATAATCCAAACCCAAGTTATGAGGGTTCAAAAATACGACGAAGTGCTTCGAGAAAAGGTAGGTAGTGCCCTTGCGCTTCGCTTGGCTCGTCTTGGCGGGGGCACTCCCGTGCTCCCAGATTTCGTGCCACAGCCCACAATGCAAAGTGACAAGCAGGCGCACACGCGCAGCCGCTGCGATCGATGCATTTTTTAATTTAGATCTCGAAAGTGGAAAGCATTTTGTGGGGTATAAGGGTATTCTCCAAATTGAAGAAACTCTTTTAGGAGCAGAATGTTTAATAATGAAAAACGTGCTAAAAGAAAAGGATCGGTCGTGGGATCGCCTGCACTTGGGGATGGGGCTCGCTAGGCATGGCGGGCTGATATCAGTCGAGGGTGCGGCGAATGTACAAGTAAGTATCTCTCTGGGCTCTCGGGCCCCTGACTTACGGGATGACCTCTACTACGTCTGGTAAGACGTAGTAGAAGGAACAGTGGGATTTTAGTCGGTAGGAGTCCGACATAACCCTCCGTTCATCCTAGACAGAGGGTTTCTATGAGAATTACTAAAGAAAAAGAAAAATTAGGGGCCAGGCCCCCACTGGAAAAAAGCCCTAGATAGATACGCCAATGGTTAGGTTAGGTTAGGCTTTTATAGTAATCGTTAACCTTTTCGGAGTAAAAATAGAATAACATTAGTTTCGTCTATTAGTAAACGTTTCAAATAGCATCAGATTCAGTCGAGCAGAATTCATACTTACGCCTTAGCTGCGACCGATGCAGTAACAACTGCAACGATGCGATGCAGTGCAACCAGTGCAACTGGTTCACGTTACGCTTTACTTGTTATATTCTAGGTACCTACATTATTTTGCCTAAATAAGTATATATGATCGACTACAGTAAACAAAATCAGAAAATTATATGATATTCTTCAGGATATATGCTAGGTAGAGAGTGTGTTGAAAACATAATAGGTACTTACAACTAATTTGATATTATAGAAAATATTTAAATAATTGTCACTTCATTAGTGCCAAAGCAGGTAAAATAAACATCGGGCACGTATGCGTATGGCCGATATAACAAAATAAACATCGGGCAGGGGCACGTATGTGTATGGCCGATGTAACAAAAAGACTGTCTTCCCTCTGTATATGTTTACTGAAGTCAGTTAGTTCAGTACATAGCTACTTGTTTGAGTCAAAACTGTGAGTGTGCTCAGACATCTTTGAACTTCATTCTGAAAGCGGGAGTTGCCCTCCGAAGTGTTGGTTTCAGTTAACTAGATGGCGGTACGTACGCTACACGAGAGTTATCTCCCTGTTCTAGTATTAAGTACCTATTTTAATATGAGCTCTTTTATGAATGGCTAAATGGTGTAACTCTCGTGAGTAATATTTCTCGTCAATGACTACTGATCGTTTATGTGCAACAGTGCAATGTATAATTTATTACATTGTTGTGTTGCCATGCGCGCCACCTGTGGTCGCGAGGGAGGTGCGCGCGGCGCCCGGCAGAGGGCGCGCGCGCGACAGGCGACGCCGCGGGGCATTGATTGCGCGGCTGTCGCGCGAGCTCGCCCGAGAGTGCCGCTGCCAGTATTTTACTATTTATTCGCCGCGCGAGCCGCGGGCCGGAGGTCGGTCGTGACTGGAGACGAGTGTGCGGGGCCGGTCTCCCCGTCAAGTGTTGTTGTATCGAGTCTGTAACCGGTGTTATAAGTGACTATTATGAGCGACAGGGATAGATCGTCGCCTTCCCTCACGGACACTCCGCTGAAGACGTACATCGGCCGGCACGACGACGACTACCCCCTCATAAACGGAAACGGTGAGTGCTTCCTTAGTTATAGTCCCGAGGGTTCGAGGGCCGCCCAGCGCGGCGGTGCCCGCCGCAGTGCAGCGGGCTGAGCGCGCGTCACGCGCTCGAAGCGCGCGCGTGCTGGGCTGGGCGCGCCGCGTGCCCGCGCGCTGGGGCACTGGGTCAGCGGTGTCGCTCGGCGTGCCCGTTGCTCGCTGCCCGCTTCTCGGCTGGCTGCGGATCTCCGCACACGATAAGCTTTGCCGCATTGAAGCTTCCGCCGTTCGATCGACCCGCGCCCCTGTGGCCCCTTCCCGAAAAGCGTAAACTTACCTATAGCTCGCGGTAGCTAGTTACGTCGCTGAACAGTCACAACGGAATCGGAAGTGTTCCGACGTCTTCGGGCCGCCTGGTCGGGGTTCGAAAAGGCTCGCTCGGGCGCGCGGTGACGCGGTGCTCATGTGCTGGAGGGTCGTGCTGAGTGCGGAGGTGCCGCGGAGCGGTCGCCAGCTGGCGCGGATCGATACCGTGACCTTAGCTCTGACAGCCGAATGTTGGGAAGGGTGGTGTCGCGAGATACCCGCGAGGAGCACACTGCGACACTTCCGCACATCAGAGCATGTTGTGAGCCGAGTCATCCGAGATACGAGATAGTAACACATAGGTAAACAGCACAGCTCCGAGAGGAACTGAGGAAATATAAGTATCGGTGCGGAACATTTTCGGTGTCAGCTGATATTACAATTTTAAATATTAAACGCAGAATTTCGGCTGCGTGACTGTTCAATTAGTTGAATAGAATCACTAGCTCAAACTTATTGTAAACAGAGCTGAAATTATCGAGAACAATTTGATTGAATTAGCTTCAGTAGGTCTAGGTGGACCGGGGACCGGGATAGGGATTCGGTACACTTTCTTGTGTTTATATTAGTAGGCATAAGTTTTGTAATTCATGTTTAAGGACAACGACATTGTTTTTGACTCACACTTGCTTTTGCGAAATATTTTCCTGCTAATACAGGTAAACTTGTATGTTAGGTAGGTACTTTTATATTTGAAAGATCTGAACGACTATGTACAATGTACAACATGCCAGTTATTTTCACTACGAAATATCAAATTACTACGCTGGTTGACTAAATAAGCAGTAACGGGTAAAACACATAAGAATATTATGGAGTTCCCGAGCGATAGTGCAGACAGTAGGAAGATAGTGCAGACAGTAGGAAGACTGTTCAGCGGATGACGTGCGAGCGCTGCTTACCCTGCCGCGGCGCGGCGCGGTGGTACATCTCATGTGAGAGCGCCTAAGGCTCGCGATATGAATAGCTGCGTGCGCGGCGCGAGGGCGAGCGCCGAACACTGACCTTGACCGATATACATTATGATTGTATATGACGACAAGATTGTTCATTTTCTCGATTTATTAAACGAATATATGGAAATATGTATAAGTCAGAAACATAACACTTGTGACGATAATCACCCCGCTGATAAACTAAGGTCAACATCACACATCACTCTCAACATCGGAGCACCTGATGTGAAATGCTAATGCTGTATCTGTAATCAAATCACAGCGGCGGCGGCGCCCGTCAACAGCCACTTCAAACAGCTCACGTCGCGCCAAATTGACGATAAATACCCCTCATGCGCGATGACACTATTAGGTACTTACCTACATTCTTCACATGAATGGTTCATCGTTTTTGTAGGATTGTATGAATACCTAATAACAGATGAACCAGGAATATGATCAATTGGCCAAGTTTTGAGAAGAGTTTGGACCAACTGAAGATGAGAGCATGGCAGCGCAACAGTGGCACAACAGTGGAGCGACAGCGGCGCGGCCAGCCACGTGGCCGGCCCTGTAGCCGGTGCGTGCGCAGTAATTATCGGCGCTTATCTCTGCGCCTTACTGATAACCGTGTGATGTGCCACTACGACACTCTTCTGATGTGATCACAAACATAGATAACGTCATATTACTAGGTACCTATTTAGTTATTTCTTGTGAGACGGGTAATGGTTTGTGTAGTCAATAATAATAAAAAAAAAAGTCAATGTAGAGATGTAGAGGGGTTCAGTCATAGATATATGAAAGAAGGGCTCAGTGCTGCAGAAATGGCAGAAGCCGCTGAGCTGCAGGCGCAGGGTGGAGGCCAGCGCTGAACTGCAGGCGCAGGCTGGAGGCCAGCGCTGAGCTGCAGGCGCAGGGTGGAGGCCAGTGCTGAGCTGCAGGCGCACCTATAGGCCAGCGCTGAGCTGCAGGCGCAGGGTGGAGGCCAGACTAAAGTATCCACTGACTTAACAAATGAACTGAGCTTATAAGCTGCACAAGACACAAAACTAAAAATAAGATGTTCCATTAAGTTAAAAAAATTGATGACAAAGCGAGTAACCGGGAACTCAAAAGTTATTATAGAGCTTGTAAAACACCTACCAAGTGATATCAAGTGATATCGCAACAAACAATATTATTATATCTTTATGTTTGTTTGTTGCGATAACACAGAATCTAAAGCAAGTGGCAGTGTATGAGTAAATGAAAATGAAAATCAAAAGTCATATTTTATTCAAACTAGGCTGAGAATCAGCACTTTTCGAACTTCAAAATTACAAAAAAAAGTCCCGCGGCACACGCGCCCTTCAGCACCTTCACCCAAGTACATGCGAACATCACACATTTGTTGTGATGTCTGAAAGTTGCTGCGTCTTTTAATCACACGCTCCGCAGTATTAGCTAGCTTTCCCGACACACGTCCAGAATTTTAATAATTCATACGTAAATCCCACAAAAAGGACAGGTTTCCCGAATATGAAAATTTTCCAGAAGACTTTTCCAATTTCCGTTCCGTCAAAACCTAATTCGAACATTTTAAAAGAAAAGATCCAGCCGTTCTCAAGTCATGCGCGTAACAACGAACAGCATTTAATTTTTATAACATTTATGTAGGTATACAATTATAGAGATAGAGCAGTGGTGGCCAAGTGGTAACGGCCGCGACTAACGAGTTGTAGGACTTGTAGGTCGTAGGTTCGAACCCAGACAGGCGCTTTACTTTGTGTAAATTATTTCATCACCACAGTCACTGCTCTCAAAACGGTGAAGGAAAACATCGTGAGGAAACCGGCATGTTCTAGAACCAAACATTCGAAGACATGTGACATCTGCCAACCCGCACTGGGCCCGCGTGGTGGATTATGGCCCACTCGCTCTCACCGAGAGGTCTGTGTCCCAGCAGTAGGAACATTATAGGCTGATATGTATGTTATGTATAGGTACATAGTTATAGCAGACGTTGGAACATTTTCTGTTCTTCAACGCATTCTTCTATCAGTCTCAGGTGTCGGTGGAGGATTATGTTACCTATTTAGATTAGATTAACCGAACGAATCTCGCCAGGCGAGTCATGTATTGTACACATACGACAGTTGCCACTAGTTCCCTGTGTAACTAAACCCTAAATAATGTAAAATAGATAAAAGGTGTGATATTCAAATATGTGGGTGTTATCGGTACACTCTGCAGTGTGTCGGCTGGTTGGCCATATTGATATTATAGTGAGACGGGCTGTCCGGCAAGCGGCCGGCGAGGACGTGGTCCGCAGGCGCCCCCGACCGGCCCGGCCCGCCTCCGGCAGTCGGGCACGCCGCCGGCGCCGCCGCCGCCGGCTGCCACCGCGCACAATTTATATAAACTAGATTAGCTTCCAGCTCTAACCGGATCAACACCGGCCGGGATCGGCTGAACGGATGATAGCCTTTTTAAACCCTCCGCGACTAACGAGTTGTCTCATAACTCGTAGGATAAATTAAGGTCGATGCCTCATAACTTATGATGAGGCATAAAATGGCCTAATTTTACCTGTAAGTCTTGTAATCACGTGCTATAAGCGCTGCTCGTACCTACTCGTATTTGGGTGTTTACCTTTAGTCGTGATGACCCATCATCGCCTGCCTACTACCACCGCCTACCTCATAGTTGCGGAAAGGGTCCGCAACTACTTATGTTGGGGTTGGCCTTTAGTCTAACCGGATGCAGCTGATTACCAGGATTTTCCTTTCTTAATAACAGTTCAGATGTAGGTACACGAGTAAGATGCTTAGAGCACAATGACATAGTCGATGCTAAGAAGAGTCCGACCGAATTTTGTTAACGGTTTTCGTCTGAAATATCCATATAACAACAAACAAAATCACAATAAACTGTGGAAATGCATAATTTTTTTTTTTTTCAATTGAAAACCAAAAAGAAATTTTTCTTTATTAGATTTCGGCCGATACATTAATGCTAACTTGCGAACTTGCGACAGCTCCCTCGGACAACTACTGTAGACCTAGCTGACCTAGCTCCCAACCAGCTAACAACTACTATAGACCTAGCTGACCTAGCTCCCAACTAGTTAACAACTACTATAGACCTAGCTGACCTAGCTCCTAACTAGCTAACAACTACTATAGACCTAGCTGACGTAGCACTCAACTAGCTAACAACTACTATAGACCTAGCTGACCTAGCTCCCAACTAGCTAACAACTACTATAGACCTAGCTCTCAACTAGCTAACAACTACTATAGACCTAGCTGACCTAGCTCTCAACTAGCTAACAACTACTATAGACCTAGCTGACCTAGCTCCCAACTAGCTAACAACTACTATAGACCTAGCTGACCTAGCTCCCAACTAGCTAACCAAGTAACACTAATCAGTTCTGTTGGTGTGTTCTTCATTATCCGGAGGGAGGCGTTCAATCCGCATCTTTTTATTTTTAACCGACTTCAAAAAAGGAGGAGGTTTCTCAATTCGACCGTATATATATATTTTTTTTTAATGTGTTTTCGCGGATAACTTCATCGTTTATGAACCGATTTTGATTATTCTTTTTTCGTTTTAAAGGAGATATGCCAAGGGTGGTCCCATGATAAGGAAACCAGGATCTGATGATGGCATCCCAGTGAAATCGAGGGGAACATTCGAAAATCGTAGGAGCGACTAGTGCGTTTGTTAATTTTTTCATTTGGTATTTTAAAGCACTACAATTTAATGAAGGTCTGGAGTCGATCTGATGATGGAGCCGAAAGACAGTCGAGGGGACTCCTCAACGATTTACAGCAGTTACCTTGTGTTTGGGCTTGATTAATTTGTAGGTATTGATGTGAACTTTACACCTACATGGTTGTGACTGTCATTCGGGGTCTGATGATGAAAACGAAGGACAGTTAAGGGAACTCCTCAACAGTTTACAGTAGCTACCTTGTGTTTGGAATTAATTCATTTATATTGATGAGAACTGTAATGGCAAAGGAAACATTTCATGTGATAAATAAATAAAAACTTTGCACCCATATAGGTTATAAGTGCCATTACAGGTCTGATCATGGAGACCATAGACAGTCGAGGGAATTCCTCAACGATTTACAGCAGTTACCTTTTGTTGGGCTTACTTCATACGGTTCAATATGCCAAAATGTTCAGTTCGTACAAAAATAATACCTAATTAAGATTGTAGTTTTACATAGGACGACCTCTACCTACTAGTCATGCTGATGCGTCAATTTGAAACCGAATTTAAGTTGAGTAATCGCGTCATTTCTAGCAATGCTCTTTCGTCGTGTGGCCTACTCAATAATTAAAGTAACTTGAGCATTTGCTCTCGGAAATCATCATTTGGTAAAGTGGAGCTGATGATGAAGACGAAGACCACAGATGGCTATCGGAACTACTCAATGACAAATATTTCACGGGTTGCGATTCGATTACTTTAATATGGTTGCTAAGCAATTTATGCTCGTTACAATGCGTATGGTGAGTGGTTGTTGAGGAGTTCTCCTGGCTCTTACCAGGAGAACTCCTCAATAATAAACGTCCCAGCATCGGGAAAAGCAATATTTTGTAACATGTGATGAGCAGTTGACATTAGGCTATTGTAACTTAGATAAAAAAAGCTTGTAATTACAAACTGATCCACTAAAAGTGAAAAATAAAAACTTTTTACAAAAAAAAAACAACCGACTTCCAAAAACTACACTACAAATTGAAAAATAATTTTAATTTCGGAAGTCGGTGTCATTAAACGAAAATGCGGAACCAAAGACACCGACTTCCGAAATTAAAATTATTTTTCAATTTGTAGTGTAGTTTTTGGAAGTCGGTTGTTTTTTTTTTGTAAAAAGTTTTTATTATTTATCGCATTGACACTGATGCCATGATGGCCGCAATAAGTAAAAAGTGCTCAGTAATATTTCAACAAATACCTAAACAAAGTTAATTGCTCGTAAGTTAGTTGCTTGTAAACTGCGCGGAGATAATACGACTCCGGATAACACATTGAGATTTGACTTCAATGCCGAATAACAGATAGAAATACGACGCGCGGCGGTAATGAGCAGCGTGTTATTTGTGGACTTGGATAATGCGAGTGATAAGTGATAAGCGCGCGGCGCGGTGTGGCACTCGCGCGCACCTCACGCCGCACCGCGGCGCGCGCGCGCGTTCCTCACTTGTCTCGCTCTGCGAGTGATCCGACAGTAACTGCTTGTAACTAATGCTGGCCGCTTTTGGTTCTGTCGCTCATTTACATAGCGTTGCGTTTGTCATTTTGTTCTATTGTCGGATTAGCATATTGTGTGGCGCGATATGTTCGAGAACTACTTATTATTTTACCAATAACATGTCACGTGCGTCGGTGCACGCGATACACGAGTTGCGGTCAATTATCCCGTGCTTCTCTAGCTATCCCATTTACCTAGTTGGTCAGGTTGACTACATGATTAATTCTTCCAAGTACTTACTTAGTGATGACTTTGTTTGTCTCAAATTTTGTTGTACGTTTAAGGTTATCACGCCATAGACACTGGTAGGGCGTTTGTGCACTACTACTGTCCGGCGGTCCGACTTTATTTTTTTATTATGGCGTGCGTATAAGGGACCGTAAAAAATCGGACTGCCGGACAGTAAAATTCACACATTTAAGCTCGGACATGCAGAGCGATTTCATTGCGGCAACTATTCCAGTGCTGATAATGCGACTGGTTTGTTCCGAGCTGCACATGCGACACTCGCACGAGCTGACTGCGCTGCTGCCTGCCGGTAATGAGCCCGCGCACCCGAGTGTCCGCGGGTACACAGCGCGGGGCCCGTTGCGCGTTGCTGTTGACGCGATGGCGGACTATAGCAAAAACTTCAGCTCTCCAACGAGTAATATTTGTGAGTGCCAGTCACGGTGCCAGTACTGCCAGTGACGCCAGGTTGTGCTAAAAAGGTTCTTGTGAGGTTGTTCACTTTTAACTGACTTCAAAAAAGTTATTAAAAAAAATAAAAAACCCGACTGCGGTAAAATACTTACCTAAGTTAAAAGAACTGAAAAGCTAAAAACAAGCCCATTTTAAATTAAAGAAAAGTTGGAAGCAGGCGGGACCCATACCATTTTTATTATATTTTCAAATTCAAATGGGTCCCCGCCTGCTTCCAACTTTTATTTAATTTATAAAATGTGCTTGTTTTTAGCTTTTCAGTTCTTTTAACTTAAGTTTTTTACCGAAGTCGTTTTTATTTTTTTTAATAACTTTTTTTATTTCCAGCTTTTTAGTTTACAAAATTAAATGTGAAAGATTTCGCTGACGATTTAGTTCTTGGAACGTGTTTTTTACGATTCGATACGATTGTCACTTCGAATTACTTTTAACCATATAAGTTGTTTATATTTTTGTAATCGTCGAAAAAAAAATTTTTTTGAAGACATACATACATACATAGTAGTCGCCATATTGAATTTTCACTAACGTCATGTCTTTAGTGACACTCGGACTAAGAGGAATCGATTGACGTGTGAATCATAAAAATCGGCCCAGGCGTTTGGTCTGTATAGTGCTTCAAAGGAACAAACAAACATACATACATACATACATAGGCTGATGAACACATTACCACTCCTTTGCGTCGCGCAGTCGGGTAATAATAAAAACTTGTATAAAAAAAACAACCGACTTCAAAAAAAATACACTAAGTACAAAGTGAAAAAAACTTTTTCACAAAAAAAAACAACCGACTTCCAAAAAACACTACAAAGTGAAAAATAACTTTAATTTCGGAAGTCGGTGTCTTTGGATCTGTATTTTAGTTTTTTGCCACCGACTTCCGAAATTAAAGTTATTTTTCACTTTGTAGTGTTTTTTGGAAGTCGGTTGTTTTTTTTTGTGAAAAAGTTTTTATTTTTCACTTTTTAGTTGGTCAGTTTGTCATTTATCTAATTTACAATAGCTTTTACAAAATATTGCTTTTCCCGATGCAGGGACGTTAATTGTTGAGGAGTTCTCCTAGTAAGAACCAGGAGAACTGGAGCTGAGAAGTCACCCTCAGCTCCACTTCACCATAAGCATTGTGACGAGCATAAATTGCTTAGCGACCAACATTAAAGTACCTAATCGAATCGTAACCCGTGAAATGCTTATTATTGAGTAGTTCCGGTGGCCATTTGTGGTCTTCATCATCAGTTCCACTTCACCAAATGGTGCTTTCCGATAGCAAATGCACGAGTTACTATAAAAAATACCCAAATCGCTATAGGTGTGCCTATAAAATTTGAGGATTTCCCTCGATTTCCATGGGATTCCCTCATCAGATTCCGAGTTGGTGACAATGGGACCACCTCGAGACCATACCCTTTCAAACAAAAAAAGAATTTTGAAAATCGGTCCACAATTGGCGGAGTAATCGCGTAACAAACACACAAAAAAAAAAAAAAAAACATACCGTCGAATTGAGAACCTCCTCCTTTTTTGAAGTCGGTTAAAAATAATTTTGTTTTTTTTAAGTTTTAATTAATAATTATGTCGCTTCACATTAAAACTTTTATAATACCTACACACCTAGGTATCATTGTAACCTTCAAGATACCATGGGGTGAATGTTGTTCTTGAATCCAAGAAAAGAAAATCTACGTAACATCGCACGGAGAGTCTCACAGTCACTCTTGAAGTCTTGACTTCTTGCCACCATTAACTAGTAACTTGGGTATTAAATATTCCTTTTCTGTCTTATTCATAACCGAAATGTGAGTAGATTTATTGAAATATGTTCCTATGACCAGCTGTAGGGCTTCATTAGGGGTAGGTACTGGTCTACTGGTACTGGCTCCGAACATAAACACTGGATATTGTTGGGGTTTGTCTATTGGGAAGGTTACATGAGCTGTGACTTAGTCTTAGTCGTTTCATGTTACAATAACATTCGCTTAACCTCTAAACAACAAGTCATGCTGTCTCAAATAGTTTGGAAATAAAACTTTTAACTAAATAACAGCAAATTCACTCATATTATGTTGATAAAGAAACTACGAATGTATGACAGCAAAATAGAACTTACCATTACAAAATCCTTGCTTCGAACTCATTCGATTTCTTCAAGTAGTTCAAAACTAGTATAAGTTCCAGAACGTCGTTCCGGGAGCGTGACGGTCGTTGATTACCGTGCCCGTGCCGTAGCCGGCGAACTGTCGTAAAAACGTTTAAAGTATTCGCTCGGCGATTGGATTTTTTGTGAGGAAGTATTGCGGAACTGCGGAGCGTTCGGAGCGCGGTGTAGTGAGGCCCCCGGCCGCTGAATGCGGCCCCTTCCATTTCCATACAAACGCTCGCTTTTTGCTCGAATGGCTATGACATGAGAATAATGCGATGCTCTGGTTCTTGCAGAACCCTAGTGTAAACGCCGATAGAGAGAAGTATAAAAGATGAAGAACTGAAAAATAACAATTACGGAAAGATACCGTATATTTAAAGAGTTACCATTAATGAAAGAGATGCAAAGAGCTGAGGTAGCAAATGTTTTAATTTTACCCGCTCAGGACTTCACCCCTTGTAAATAATTCAGTGATATGATAACGCTTAGCAGATATTATAGAATGTTTAATGACGACTGGACAGTGTTGTAACATCGCCTCGTGAACGAAGCAACAAATTGAACAAGTAACAACACTTAGCAGTGGCTGAATTAAAGTTAACGAGTGCGTGGTGTGGCTGAACTGTCAGTAGCCGTCCGGACTGTGTGTGGGACGTGGGGGGGGGGGGGCGGGGGGGGGGGTGGAGACGACGTGACCGGCTCATGATGGAGCACGTGCTCACGCGCCGCATTCCGGCAATATTCATAAACTTTGCTATCCTTTAGGAAACTGGCTTTGAAAATTTGATTTCCGAAGAAGCCCCCGGAAAACAAAGTACTGTGTACCTAACACTAGCTTCGACTCACTCGCTCGTTGCACGGCACTTGGTGGGCATGCCGCTACTACTGCTAGTGTCTGAGCGAAGGTCAACTTGTGAGGGCCAGCCAAAGACGAAGGTCAACTTGTGAAGGCCAGCCAAAGAAGAAGGTCAACTTGTGAAGGCCAGGCAAAGACGAAGGTCGACGTTTTTTGTATCCTTCTTCATACGGCTAAAGTAACACCGATAAGTAACTAATATTATACATTTGTTAGTAGCTGGCTATTTTGAAATGAATAATAAATTTCAAGTTAGAACTGGGAAAACGAGAATGGTCCTAGAACTTTCACAGTTTCAAGATTTAAAAATAAACATCCAGGGCTGTTCTAAATACACGCAGTGTTTTCACAAATTGTGAAAGTTTCAAATTCTATCTCAGTATTAGTTTGGTTGCCAATACAAATATTTGATGTGAACCAAACAAACTGTTTAAATATTCTTGGTGTTCGTATGTTGTGCGGTCGAGTTGGTGCCGTTAGGGATCACAATATCAGCGGCCGGCTCTTGGCTTGTTTGTGGACGAAACGTAACGTTCAGTCGTATTACATCGCTCGGCAAGTCGGGACTACTGCAGACACCCCCCGATCAAGAAGATCGCCTTTATCAACATCCCTCCTTTACAATATACTCGCAAAATCCATGACATTCTTCACAGAACGATTTCATATAAAATACAAAGCATGCATGATTGCTGCGGCATGCCGCATGATGTCTACGGATTGTAATGGGGGCACAACTTCCTATTGTCCAAGTCAAACTTGAAGGTGCGTGTTTTAGCGTCAGTGCGAAATGCCCATCAACGCCACGCCATGCGCCACCGCCACCACCGATATTATGCCGCGTCGAGCTGATAAAAATAAATGGTTTCCTCTGTAAAGGATAGCGGCCATATTACTTGTATCGACATACTCGCACATGGAGCGGAAGTGAAAGAGTTTTCTCAGGTTACATACGAGTACAATACGATGTGTGTTTAATATCACACTGTACACTCGGGCTCGCCACTAGCGGTGACTGTGAGTCGGTCTGCACTTCGCTTTTTGAATGATATCTCTAAACAAATATCTTCGAGTAGGTGTTCGTTAGTTACTGAGTTGGCGCAGCTTCGCACTTGACACCCTGAATATTTTATCATTGTTAGTGATTTCTAAAACCAAAGCACTTGCGCTGTTCATTTCTGAATTGGACGCGGATATTGCTGAATTCGATTCATGATTATTAAATGAATTATTAATTATGATGCGACTGAGGTAGCTGCTATAAAATTCTGTAATCTAGTTTATTCCTTCATAGGTGGAACTATTTCCCGATCAACTCGTTATCTAATTGTTGTGTCCATTCTTGTCAGTCTGTCCGTCCATGTTAGTGGTTATGTAGGTAAGCCATTGTTTCATTCCTGATATTTGACTCTGGCTGCCTGGTCTCCTCGATCCTGCTTCGCAACAAGTTTGAGCACTCTCGTTTCGAGTTCATTTGTGTAGGTACTTACTCCTTTATGCAATTCTCTAACGTGGTTCTGAACATAACTAGGAAAATAGCAGCGTCGCTTCACATAATTGGTCGAGTTTTAGAACATAATATCCCTTTGCCGACATTTGTTATTTCGACGCTCTGCATCTTTGTGACTGTTAAATCTACTGCTAAATTAGTTATTTTTTGCTTATGGTTGCTTTTTGCTTATATCTCCGAATTTTTTTTCAACGATAACACAAATAGTGTTTGTAAGCAAGTGTGTGTGTGCGCGTGAATGTGAAGTAATAAGCGGTCGAGGTTCAAGGTGCGCAGCAGTGGTGGAGCCGCGCGCGCGCCGCTTTGCGGAAATAACCACACACAGTAGGCATACTTGTAATAAAGTGCTTTGGAGAACAAAATTAAGCGCTAAATATAGTATTGTTCAACAAATTGGCTTTAGAACCACATCTACAAGGTGTTAATGAATTAACCCAAAACCTCTTAAGAGGTCATTGTACTCATCATTATGAACAACTTTTACGCGCGTTGTGGACCTCTTTATCATCTACATCAGGCAGAGAATGTAGCGAATCTTCTTAGGCTGCACGAGTGGTGACGGCCTCGGTATACATGTCGGTATGTTTTGGTGTGGCGTGACGTCAAACGCATCGGCGCGGCGGTGTGCGACGCGCGGCGTGGGTGTACGCAACTATGCAACGGTACGTTCCGCGCTGACAATGTTCGGCGAGCGGGATTTACATATTCACGTGACGCGTACTACTGCTTATGACGGACTGTTTGAGAAACACTCCTCGGAGTGTGTGCCACAGGCCACGCCTACTCATTAGCGATATAGAGGTAAGTAAACAAATTAAACTCAAATATTGAAGTATTGCATCTATATGTTTAAGTACAACAAGTACAGTCGACCGCAAGTCACTATTTACACTTTGTTGACCTTGTGCTGACCTTGCGTAGTACGGAGTTCCAATATAATACGAGGCCAGCTTTAATTGGTGTTGGTAAAAGTAACGTGCGGCCTACTGTAGTGTGTAATGTAGGTGCCAACCACACAAATATAACCGACGATGGTACAAATGATACAGTTTCTATTTGTACCCTATTTAATATCTGTTTTATTTCAAAATGTAGCTACAGTAATTAGCATGAAAAACAAAATAAATAATTTCAGTCTTCTGTGATTGATTGACTTGCATGATTACATGCAGGCAGACACCACAGCATGTCCCTAAACTAAATAAAAACTTTAAAGTTCTGATAGAGTATCTACCTGAAACATCGAAAGCACGTGACATAGCTCCTGCAGTGTTTCGATGAGGCCAGACGTCGACGGTTGTCTACTTTACGTTCCTGCAGTGTTTCGATGAGGGCAGACGTCGACGGTTGTCTACTTTACGTTCCTGCAGTGTTTCGATGAGGGCAGACGTCGACGGTTGTCTACTTTACGTTCCTGCAGTGTTTCGATGAGGGCAGACGTCGACGGTTGTCTACTTTACGTTCCTGCAGTGTTTCGATGAGGGCAGACGTTGACGGTTGTCTACTTTACGTTCCTGCAGTGTTTCGATGAGGGCAGACGTTGACGGTTGTCTACTTTACGTTCCTGCAGTGTTTCGATGAGGGCAGACGTTGACGGTTGTCTACTTTACGTTCCTGCAGTGTTTCGATGAGGGCAGACGTCGACGGTTGTCTACTTTACGTTCCTGCAGTGTTTCGATGAGGGCAGACGTCGACGGTTGTCTACTTTACGTTCCTGCAGTGTTTCGATGAGGGCAGACGTTGACGGTTGTCTACTTTACGTTCCAGTTTTCAGATTAAATTAATTAAGACTGCAAACTAATTAAAATATTGGATATTGTTGTTTCGGTATCAAGCGCGTGCCCGCGCTAGTACTATGTATTAACATTTATGTAGGTATATACAATTATAGAGATAGAGCAGTGGTGGCCAAGTGGTAACGGCCGCGACTTACGAGTTATAGGTCGTAGGTTCGAACCAAGACAGGCGCTTTACTTTGTGTAAATTATTTCATCACCACTGCTCTCAAAACGGTAAAGGAAAACATCGTGAGGAAACCGGCATGTCCTAGAACCAAAAAATCTAAGACATGTGACATCTGACAATCCGCACTGGGTCTGCGTGGTGGATTACGGCCCACTCCCTCTCACCGAGAGGAGGCCTGTGTCCCAGCAGTGGGAACATTATAGGCTGATTATGGTTATGGTACTTAACTGTAACTGATTGGTTGCAGTCAATAAATTTAAAAGTCAATGTCTCAAAAACCAAATTGATTCAATTTAGAAATGTCTGATACAGTGATTGAAGAAGTAAAAGACACAAATTTCTTAGGAGTTACAATAGATCAACATTTCAATTGGAAGGCACATACTGAAAAGATTAATAAAAAAATATCAAGTGCCTGCTACGCATTGTCAGTTCTGGCAGAAACTACAAATCCAAGTGTTACTAGAAATGCTTATTTTGGAAATGTGTACGGACCCACTGTTAACTTATGGTGTCATATATTGGGGGAACTCGACAAATGTACAATCAACATTCATTCTCCAGAAGAAATGTTTTAACACAATATATAACATGTATCGTACCGAATTGTTAAGAGATGTCTTTAGAGCGGAGGGTTTCCTGACACTGACTGGTATTTATATACTCGAAATGTTTATTTGTTAAAAATAATATGCAATATTTTAATTTTAAATCAAATTCTAAAAGAAACATTCGGAAACAATATAAATATGACATTAGTTTACAATATGATGTATTATAAAAGTACCTATATTACTGCTATTCGTGTGTATGTACATACAATCAGTTACAGCCAGCAATTAAAGAATTAAATGGAAATATGTTTAAAAATAAATTGAATAAATTGTTAATTGATAAGGTATTTTATAATCTGCATGAGTTTTTTGATAAAAAATAGAATTTGTAAGTACTCAATTTCTTATTACTATTGTTTAACAGACTCGGGTATTCTGTTGATTCAAAAAAATGTTATGTCTAAGAACTTTATGTACACAGTTATGCAATCAATAAATATATCTTTATCTTTACAATAGAAACTCAATTGTGTCTCATTAGCGGAACTTAATAGGTCGTGGTTGTTTACATTATTCTTTTTATTTGTATGGGCTTCTTGTATGTAAATACTTTGTTTGAATTTTTTTTTTCATTTCGTTTGCATAATTACTATATGATTGTTGGGGATTCATTATTACAAAGAAGATATCAAGGTTACCGGGTGCGTTTTATTTGTAAATTAACTAACTTCAAAGAATATCTACACTAATATTATAAAGAGGAAAACTTTGTTTGTATGTTTGTTTGTAATGAATAGGCTCAAAAACTACTGGACCGATTTTAAAAATTCTTTCACCATTCGAAAGCTACATTATCCACGAGTAACATAGGCTATATTTTATTTTGGAAAAAAATAGGGTTCTGTAAGATATTTGGGTTTTTCGGACACAAGGTGTAAAAAATCAACAAGAAAAGTTACTTATTTTGCATACGCTGCCTAAACTATAAAAGATAGAACCATAAAATGTTCTAATTAATTGTAGATCTTATAAATATCTACAAAAAAGTCCGCAACACACTATACCTATCTATGTCGAGTGAGGCACAACAACCATTTTTTTATTTAAAAATCTTGTTTTTTTTTTGGACTACATTTAAACGCGTTTATTTTACTCATGCTATTAATCCTTATCAAAATAAATTATTTCATCACTAAGTACAGTTTATGTAGATAATATTTGGTCTTTGAATGATTAAAATTGGACGTTTGGTTTTGAAGTTATGGCGAAATTAATTATGAAGGCATGTTTAAGATCGTCTCACCTTTGGACATCTGTTCAACATTTGAATTTGCGCACCAATATGAGAGCTCTTCTACTTGGAAATACGTATAGCAATTTTCCACAACAGCTGCTGAAACTTGGAGAAGGAATTTTTCCATCTTTAAATTTGGGCACCGATTATGCGGTTACTTTGGATGAGTCTCTAGGCCAAATAGTCCATAATTTAGATAGTCTCATAGACGCTATATATCCTGACATCGAAAACTTACATCAAAATGATTTTCGTTGGCTAGCAATAGTTCCTCCCAGGAATGAAACAGTCAACGAAATAACAATTTAATTATGCAGAAAGTACCGGGTGAAGTTAAGTGCTATAAATCCATAGACACCGTCACTAACATCCGTCATAACACCAGGAATTTTTAAATTCTCTGAACCCCGCTGGGCTACCACCTCACGAACTGTCGTTAAAAGTTGGCACGCCGATAATGCTTCTCAGAAATTTAAGCCCCCCCAACATGTGTAATGGCACGAGACTTCTTATAAAGGAGCTAAAAGATAATTTAATAGTAGCGAAGATTATCACCGGCCCTGCAGCTGGTGAATTAGCTCATATACCAAGAATACCCATGATCCCTACTGATTTGCCTATACCCTTCAAAAGGCTCCAATTTCCAGTAAAAATTTCTTTCGCACTAACGATAAACAAATCCCAGGGCCAAACATTCAAATTAGTAGGAATTGATTTACGAAAAGAATGTTTTACGCATGGGCAACTTTACGTTGCCCTATCACGGGTCGGGGCTCCCGACCATCAGTATATTTTGTTACCTGAAAATAATTTAACGTCAAATGTTTATAGAGAAGCTCTACAATAATCGCTTTAGTTATCTATCCTAAAACAACGGGTTGCGCTCCGGGACTGCCGGCAGAAGTGAAAACTTAGTAGGTATTAATTACATTTAAATATTTTCATCATTAACAACTTTAACATACACAGAAAGACAATCTGTGCAGCCTGCGGATAATGACTGCGTCGTCGATGTTACTGTCGGTGTCCGTGAATTGACCTGGGAATCATTTTGCTGACCGTGTCTTTCCTGGGTAGGCTTTTTGCAGCGGTAACCGACATCCACGCGGGCGGAGCCGCGGGCGACCGCTAGTCAAATAATAAACTAAATACGTATACTTCTTAGATTAACATTATGTAAGTATAGTATTAATTATTAGTATTATAACGTGCTTCATAACCGACAATGTGCTCGTACATTGGGCCCATACTATATGGGTTTACTAGTAAGCATTCCAGGTTCCATCAGCCACCTTCCAGTTCCAGCATTAGGTCCTCGTCATCAGGAGAAATAAACAGAACTAATTAAGACGAATTTAATGAGTACAAACTTGCTGGGTTTACTAATAGGCAATCCGGGATTTCGTCTCCTACCTTCGAGCTCTATCATCAGCATACATGGGTGTTTTAAATATATGTTTGAAAGTAAAGTAAATACCCATTACATTATGCGTCTAACAAAAAGAGCTGGTGACCTTGAAACGCCTGAACAGATCTTCATAAATTGTAGCTAGGAACCATCTCGATGACGTCAGATTTAAAAAAAAACCCGCATCATAATCGGTCCATTCGTTTAGGAGCTGCTCTACGATACCACAGACAGACACACAGACACGTCAAACTTAGGCATACTTTTGAACCCCTCGTTTGCGTCGGGGGTTAAAAATGGGTTTGTCCTATTGAAATATTACAAAAAATAATTTATCGGTCTTATTAATTTATAATATGAAAAAGCAATAGGTAGGTCCTATTGCTTTAATTTTCAACTTTATTTGGTCAAACGTAAAATAACTTTCAGTTTAAAAAAGTTTAAGTTATTAAAATCAATTAAAACCATGCATACAAGCATGCATAACGACGTTCATTAAATTTTTCTCGTTCTATTTATCACGTCACTACCTTTTTTTGTCAGAAACTGGATCCCTCCAACTGCCAAGTTACTGCATACAGTTCAAAGTCCGTATTAGTCACACTTTGTATTGTGGAGGATTTTTTGAAGGTTGATCCCTGAGCCGGCTTGAGATAATTAATTTGCGAACAAAGTCCGGGGAAGAAGCTAAGTTACATAAAATATAGATGTAAAGATTTGTTTACCTACCTACCCTACTCAGTATAATTTGTGAAGTTGGTAGCATCGAAGGGTGGCAATACTTCATTACTGTTAAAGGAGCCAAAAGAACACATTCTGTGGAACAATAATGTATGTTTTATTTGTACTTGGTTATGTGGTCGAGTAGAGTGCAATAGCGGGCGTAAGCCGGTGCTCGATACGAGTAACAAGATTCAGTGATTCGGCTCTTATTCAAACGATTCAATGCGTTTAGTGAAGCGCGCGTTGTTCCACGATTATCAGCGACACAGCGAGCTGACCGGGTCAGTCTGTGTCCAGGCTGTGCGGCCTGCTTGCAGACACAGCGAGCTGACCGGGCCAACCTGTGCGGCGACACAGCGAGCTGCTCGGGCGAGTCTGTGTCCAGGCTGTGCGGCCTGCTTGCAGACACAGCGAACTGACCGGGCCAAGCTGTGCGGCGACCACGGATATCTATGGCGGCGACACAGCGAGCTGCTCGGGCGAGTCTGTCTCCAGGCTGTGCGGCCTGCTTGCAGACACAGCGAGCTGACCGGGCCAAGCTGTGCGGCGACACAGCGAGCTGCTCGGGCTAATCTGTGTCCAGGCTGTGCGGTCTTTGCAGTGCGTAGTTTATTGTGTATAATTTGCAGTTATTGTGCATTTTGTATGAAGAATTGCAGTTTGTGCGCACATTTATCAAAATACTTACCCCGACCCGATAGACGAGCCCCAGGTATCAACTGTACATTGGTGGCACTGAGCCGCCGCCGCCGCGCCGGTTGTCTGCGCAGGGCACTCGGTGAACTAGTGATACAACGTGCAGTGCTAAAAATAGAAAACCTGATCTGTCTATGACGGTGAAAACGATTTGGTACGTAACTACTTCTAATCACTACATTTCCAGCAAAAAATTGTGGTAACTTTAAAAGATTTAACTTAAATCAACCAACTAGCCAATGAAACAAAAATAACAAATATATTTCTGTTACGAGATATTGTCTCAGCTGTGTTTATGTTGCACATAATATTATATTGTGGACATTACGTATGTGACAACAACGCTACGGAGCACGGTCAACAGACAGACTACTTCCAGGAAACCTATGTTCATAGACACATACTAACGACAAACAAATTATATTATATTATTGTACATTGCGGGGTGAGACTGTGCCGGGCGCCAGCAATCGATGCTGATTGCCATCAATCGCTCAACACACTGGACGTGCTCAAAGGGTTTCTAGGAACGCTGTCAAACGCAGCCTAGTAATGGAGGCTAATGTAGGCTCATGTCAACTGTCAAAGGACACGCTCTGGCTCTGGGTCACGGCTGTTTGTTATTATAAATGAATCACCGGTTGCAGAGTATCTCATTGTCAGTGAGTGAGCCACTACACTAAGACTGAGTGTTGTTAGCGAGGGCTCTCTACCAGGCCGCTGCGCGCTTGCACTTACTATCCCATAATACAACAACATAAACATTCTTCTCCTTGGAACGAATTGCCACAGAATGAGAACATACCGGACGGAATATCTGTTCGTTCTTACATTGTAAGTAAGCTTGCAATGTAGTTAGTACAAGTAACCTACTATCAGAGAGTCCATAGACATTTGGCGTAACTTCTTGTAGAGTCAACAGAATGAAGCAGCGCCTATAAATATGATATTATCTCTAGAGAAATAAAAGAAACGCTACAATTTTCCGGTGGACCTTCTTTCGAGGTTGAAAAATATTTGCTATTCATATATTCATATAGTAGTTGAACTGCTGAAATAATGCCCCACATACCTATTACGATGAGCAGGTTGGTCTATTCATAAAACGTCATTGTGTACATCTATCTATGTCATACGTGCCTAATTGCAATCATCTGCCCGCAGTTTTCAACTTTTTGCATAAAGTGGTGCTGAACTAGCGATGCCATTTTGTGTCGCGTGGTGGTTCCTCAGGAATAATAAGCGCACCCCAAGGGCCGCCCTCTCACTCCCGGAGGCCCGCGCGCCCCCTCACCCCCCGGAGGCCCGCGTGCTCTGCACCGCACACCGACACACGTCGCTTCTGTGTGTGTGTACTCATCCCTGTCCTCATGACACGAATAACACTGTTTAGGCAGTTCCCTAAACAATCACTCCAATAGCAAATGGAAAAGTGTACCATATTTCGTTTAATCGAGGAAATACAAAAGGAAGCGCTTAGCTACATAGTTACATCACAACGGAATGAAGATCCGGCGGCGTTAGTACCAAGTCGAGACGAGCTGCGCCGAGTAGAACGCTATTCGAAATATTCAACGAATCGTAAATAATAGAGCTGTTTTGCATTAAAACAAAACAGTTATTATGTTATGGAAAACACATAGCATTGGGTTGAAGAAGCAGTCTAATAATTCTACCTTTAAAGCGAGAAAACAAGTGGAATATATACCAGAGTACATACCTTTCTCTAAGTTACCTGTGGTGTGATCTTTCAGTTTGGCAGAAAAGGTGACAACTGTGCTGTCACTTCCAAGTGTCATTCATAGAAGTCTTCAAAACTCAACAGCAAGCAAATTGCTCCAATGCTATGTGTTTTCCATAACATAATAACTGTTTTGTTTTAATGCAAAACAGCTCTATTATGTAACTTTCAAACACATAGCATTGGGTTGAAGACCTGTTTGATATCTGCTGGTGAAAGAATACCCGAAGGATGTAGACGCTATGTGAATTATATATTAAAATAACATTAATGAATATTTCTGGATGTATTCATTAAATGTTCAAACCAAAAATTAAGATCTTTCAATCTATTATTCTAAAAAATTCTAAAATTAACAAATCTATAAAATGTTATAGATTATTAACAAATGTATTTGCCTTGCTTGCCAAGGGTGAACATGAAATATAAGGCCATAATGATAATTTAAATCAATGAGATTTAAACTGAATTAAAATAATAATCTCACTACTAAAGGATAATTGAATCACTCATTTCCTTAATTAATCAAAAGTACCAATATTTTTGAACCTCAACTTTTATAAAGATGTGGGAAAACAAACTCAATGTCTTACATAATAAAGTTAAAATTCCATTGAAACTGAAATTTATTTAGGACCTTTTATATTACTATGGTTAATAGATTAACCCTCGCATGTAAATGAAGTATAAGTCTCTTTATTTATCAATTAAATTGACTTAACATATGATTCATTTACCCAAACATATTTAAATAGTTTCAATGGGAATTAAAAATTCTCATAATTATGATAAACCCTCATCCCCCTTCACAGAGAGGAGACCTTTGTTCCATCAGTGGGAACATTATAGGCTGATCATTCTAAATACTCTTGAGAGATAGCCCTCTCTTTTACTACTTTACAGAAGTAATCATTCTGTAAGCCTAGTGGTTCTTTCAGTTTAATTTTATCTGATGAACTAATCACCAGTCAGCCTCCCGAAGGCTACCACAGACCTCTTCTTCTAACTTCATGAGGCTCCTTTATCTTAGTTTGTTTATAAATCTTTTGAGCAAGCTTTATAGACACACCTGTTATTGTAAACCAAAATCAACAAAGATTATGGTAGCTTTTAGGTAAACTCTTTGTGTCTTTGAGCCAAACCTTGGGCGCACTGTTATTACTTACCCTACTTTTAACATCTCTTGCATGCTGACAATTTGTGTTGCACGTATTGTACTCGTGTTTGAGCAAATCAATGATTATCTTATTCAACACTTAAAAGTTGTGAGATATCTTACAATATTAGGGTATGTAAATCTCTGCTAATCAAGGGGTAAGCAGTGGTTTAGCTAAGAACAATGATTTTTTAGACTTTCTAAATGGACAAAAAACTGTCTAGATGTCATGCAATCTACACTATGACATTCACCTATGAATACAAGCTTTATAAATGATTATTGTGGATCTCCACTACATATTAGCAGGTTCCTTGCTCCTCTACCAACCACTGCCCCTCCCAACCTGACTGCTTCCCCCCCCTAAACTTTCCAAGCTAGGAGTTGCAACTTGTCAGGTCCAAGAGGTTTTTACATAGATCTTGTAAGGGTACTGGCTTTCTGAGACCTCTCGTCTCCAAATACGAGAGCCAGGCACACTGGGTCCAGTATGGGGCGATTTCTAAATAGTACGTCCCTGCCCCATTTTCGAGTTCAGATGACTGAGCACTCGGTTTTAAATTGGGTGAAGAGAAACATACAGGTTCTCAATGTTGTCACTTCTTAACTGAAGGCATCGCAGAAGCTTGCCAAGCCATAATTTGAGTCCCCTGTGATGTACTGTCGCACAGCGGCTGACTTATTTGACGCGAAAAGGTCTACATCGGGGACGCCCCACTTTGAAACATGGCCTCCGAGGCCTGGGGCCTGGAGCAACAGGAGCCAATCTGGCTGGTCTGTTCTTAGATAAGCGGTCGGCTAAGCCGTTATAACACCTTTAAACTCCCCGGGAGATAAACCGCTGACAGAGTGATTCTAGTGTTCAGCTAATCTGCTAACTTCGTCATTTTGTAGGTTAGGTTCAGGATCACTAGGGATGTATGTACACTTGTACATCCTAAGTTTGCGACAACTTTGTCGGATTGAGCTAGAATATGTGCACTCTGAAGACTGGCTCTTTGGCTGCTTATTACTGCGTATATGGCAAACATCTCTCAACTTAGAGTGCCATTTTTTTCCTGGTTTGGTCAAATTCCTGGCAAGAGTAGGGTAGAACAGAATATTCTTTGTTATGTACACCATACGAACTACAGACATAAGTGTAGAATATTATACATAGGGTGACCCAATGGGCGGTCTTATCACTAAAAGCGATATTTTAAAGACCGGCAGACGGCATGTGTGGACAGGAAGTGGGTTACCCGTATATAAAGGAACTGAGTTGTGGTCTATCAATAGCCTCTGGCCACCACATTAACTCTTGACAAACCAGTGGAGCAACCATTTTTTCATTTGCCTTGGTCTGCTCTTTTTTTTTTTTTTTTTTGAGGACAATCAATCAATCAATCAGTTTATTTGTGACAAGCTTGTGTGCTTGTGACAAGCTTTCCCTTACAAGGATAGCAAAATTTGGGTGTTAATAAGCCTTGAACTTGTCTCAGAGAACAAAATCTCTTTATTAGAAGCATTGATATTATTATCTTCCTTTCTACCTAGCCTGCAGGCAGGGCCTTGTGATTAGGCCTACATATTCTAACACCTGATTGAGATTTAGAATTGACTTTGGAAATTCATTTGTCACCCAAGCTTTGTTAAGACCCACCGTCTCCGAGACAGCTTTTGCTAGTGGGCCAGCAAAGAATTATCTAAACTCATCATCATCTGCCTAGCCTTTTCCCAACCATGTTGGGGTCGGCTTCCAGTCTAACCGGATGCAGCTGAATACCAGTATTTTACATGGAGCGACTGCCTATCTGACCTCCACAACCCAATTACTGGGTAATATGATCTGATAAAATTATCTAAACCAAATAAACAAAATATTGCAGTTTACATTATTACATGCAAATACCACAGGTTTGCAAATTCTCTGCCACTTACTTGGCTAATGCTGCAATTGTCCAGGGAACTGAAGAAAAGCTAAATGGGTGTGCTGTCAATTCCCATATTTTCTTGGTTCTAAAAGACTCTCCGGAGTCGTTCGTGTAATCAGCATGAACAGCTACCCTCCAATTAATACATAATTACTTCCGTTTGACTTTTTAGTAATACCGGAGTGTAAACAATAGGCTATTTGATTATAATATCATAATCTTAGAAATTATCTTAACTAAAGATACTTATCTCAAAATATAATTGTTTTGAATATAAATCTTTGCCAGATATAACTTCCTGTTATGATTTTCAGTATGAAACAGAAACATGTTTGCCGTCTTTCATTCCCAAGCTTTTACATGGTTATTTAGACAGCCTGAATCTTGTCTCTAGTATGAATCTTGGCCTAGTTATTTTTGGTATGATCCTCATTTATCATGTTTTTAAAATAAAATAACTATTTTCTTATATTAAACAGCTTTTATTTGCTCCACTGCAAATATAATAAATATGCATATGACCCTCTGATGAATGCCAAGAAGATCCTGATGGTCCTGCCTGACCATAACTATAAAATTTACAAACAGCAAAAACTGTACAGTATAGCATAATAAGTTATAATGTTGTTTAAATCTTTAACATTTCTTATTAGATAAAAAACTTATGTAATTTTTTATTATTCATCTTAATGTTCTAATTGCAAATTAGACTTAGAGGTGTTGAACTTCTTTAATGTAAGTAACAACACATGAGAGCAATGAACTATTGTAAGTACATTCCTGGATAGGAGTGTTCAGACTACTTCCAAAAGGGACCGTAGGGTAAAATCTTAGTGGGTATGTTGCTGCTCAAATAACAAGTGTCTGTAGACCTACTTTAGCAGTTAGCACTTTTTGCTCTCGACTCACATTAGAGATCCAAGCCACACCTCCCTCCGCGGGGGCTAAAGTCTTTAGTTTTGTTTAGTGGCATAAGTACTCACTCTACTTGCAATTCAGTGTGTGAAACACATGGGATAGGTGAGCATACATGTACTTATAATGGATTGCTTTTCATGATGGGGTGTCATAGAAAAGAACCTGCTTGAGTAATTTTAGCTCAAAACATTCAGTATTTGCTTTAGGAATTACTACCTAATCATCATATTTTTACACTGAAATCCCTTTCCATAAGTTATAATATTCTTTAAACACGAAAGGGTTGTTTGTAAAACAACACTGCACTTCTGTCTGAAGTGACACTAGCAAGAAACAGAAATTTGTTGATAGTATTTTTGAGTAAGGTTAGTGATATAATGTCATAATAACAGATATTCAGCACTTACTTGGCTTATTGGCTACTCATTCAATTATAAATGCGTAGGTCCGACTTACAGGAAATCGTCTCGATCTCTTTGCCCTGTCGTTCGGCGGTAGGAAAAAGGGGTGCCTCAATCCTCCGAGGATGAAGAGGGTTTTTCCCCGCTATTGCGCTTAGGAGAATCGTGGCGCTCAGGGTCGCTAAACACGGTTCCTCAAAGTAACCGGTGACCACGAATCTAATTTGAACTTCCGATCTCCCTTTCGTCATTTCGGTGACTAACGATCAGCGCACCACTATATATCACTTACCACAATCACTATTATTTACTTTCTATAAAGTTTTACTTGAAACTTTACAAATTTTCTATGAAAATTAACGAGAGAAAAATTTTCCCGTACGTTGGCGGCAAAATTTTTAGACGCTATGAATGACACTTGGAAGTGACAGCACAGCTGTCACCTTTTCTGCCAAACTGAAAGATCACACCACAGGTAATTTAGAGAAAGGTATGTACTCTGGTATATATTCCACTTGTTTTCTCGCTTTAAAGGAAGAATTATTAGACTGCTTCTTCAACCCAATGCTATGTGTTTGAAAGTTACATAATTGGATTATTTTAATTTTATTAAGTCGATTTGTTATTGGGTTTAGTACAAAGTGAAGTTAGCTCGCTTTACGAATAGTTGTAGCGTCGCCGTCGGTACTGTAGCGCCTCCGTGCGACTCTTGCAGTAGGAGCACCGCGTACTCTATCGTGTACTGCTAAGCTTGCAGTGGAGGCAGTTCCATCTTTTTATTTTTTGGAAGAGCTTCCATTTTTCTTTTTAATCTTTCTGACATTACGAACTTAATGTTTATTTTATTCAATCGTTTTAATTGTTGAATACCTACTACACACATCAAAAGTGTCTAGGGATCAACATATATTTTTGCAATAACTTTTCTCCTGATTGATATTAATTAAAATTTTCTTTAAGGATTCATCAAATAAAGTGTTTTCGTTTGTCACAGTAACGATAAACCAAGTCACCTTTGCATTAATAAAGAAATTTGCCATTTTCCTAATAAAGGGATTTTTGACATTTGAACCACTAACACAAAAGTTCGAAAAAAAGACTGAAATAACAGTTTTCTTTAAAATTTTATTGGGTAACTTAAACAATTAATAATCCGTGTTTCTACCGCGAACACTAACAACACAAGAACATCGGTTTGGCATACTCAAAATGAGTTCATCCAAATCACGCTGTGGAATGGCCGCCCATGTTCGTTGCAACAACAAAAAAAGGTCTTCTTGCGACTGGATACCCTCCATATTCGGCAGAGCTCTTCTCTGTAGCATATCCCATGCATGCTCAATCGGGTTCAAGTCTGGCGACTGAGCAGGCCAGGGCAGGACATTGATGTTAGCTGCGGCGAGAGTCTGTCTTACAACTCTTGCGGTGTGCGGTCGTGCATTATCATGCATTAACTGAAATAAGGGACCGATTTGCACTTGTAGAGGAACGATGACGTCTGATACAATCGTCTCAGCATAAATTTGAGCGTTGAGGTTGCCTCTGATCCAAATCAACTCAGTTCTTCCGCCGATCCAAATACCCGCCCATACCATGATGGTTCCACCACTATAAGGATGGACTTCCTGGCAGGATTTTAATCGCTGTTGGCGTCCAGGGGTTCTCCAGTGTCGTATACGTCTTGTATCCGGTCTCATACCAAAACGAGACTCATCAGAAAAGCACACGAAATGCCATTGTTCTTCTGCCCAATCTCTGTGTTCAAGAGCCCATTGATATCGAATCCTACGATTGTGCATTGCTATAGGTGGTACCCGTAGCGGTCTTCGGGAATGAAGGTTCACTTCATGCAAGCGGTTTCTGATTGTTTGGTCGCTAATTAAGTTCCCTGAAGAGTGATGAAGCCTCACGGCTAACATCATGGCGGTTATTGTTGGAGCTCTTCGAGTTAAGATTTGAATGTATCGGTCTTGTCTCCGTGTGGTGCAGCGATACCGTCCTCCATGGCGCTCAGCCACGGTACCAGTGCTTCGGTAACGTGTCCAAAGTCGACTGATAACACCCTGACTTGTATTCAGAGCTAAAGCCACAGTACGTTGCCGGGAACCAGCTTCTATCATTCCCACGGCTCTGAGCATTTCTTCCCTGCTTAAATGACGTCGCCGCTCCATAATAACGTTGGTTTTAATCAGTAGTAGGGAAACAGTAGCACTAATAATGTCTTCAATGCGTTGTATGTTTTTATAGGGAAAATATTGACAGCTGATTTTCATCTTTTACTCGAATTTGATTCACAGTTCCTGATTCAAATTATGAAATGCACCAAAAAGGATCCATATAAATTTATAAAATCATAAATTTATTACAAAGCCACATCTCAATCTCAAGAAATCCGCATAAAAATGCTTGATCCCTAGACACTTTTGATGTGTGTACTTACAATAATAAATACGTCTTCCTGTTTGGTAGTAAACATTTTTTCATCTCTTAAATAAAATTGCAAACTATAGTAAATTTAAGAACCATGGATCCTTTTATTATGATTTTTTGATATTGACTTGAAGGAGCATGGCGGTTGAAAATGTGTCATGCACACTTAAATGTCTCACTGATGGTGGCGCGTGTGTTGGATCATTCGGTTCCCTACAAATTGGTTGAGCTGGATGATGCTGATCCACGCGTCATGTTCGTGAACGGGCGCCGTCGGTTGAGACTGGTCATCTCTTAACTGCCAAGGCTTATTTTTAATCTTATGTTTTAAATGGTTTCTGCATTTTTGTTTTTTTTTTACATTGTTCTCACATAAAGAAGTACCTAACAAGAATAACGTACCCAGGATTTTGTAATATCTTGATTTAAATTGAAAGAGTATCCATGGAGTTTCTTGCCCGTTCTTCTCCATAGAGATCTACGTTTTGAAATGGGCAACTAGCTTCAACTTTCTGACTAACTGACCGACTATTTAAGTTTGACAATTCAGTTCAAAGTCTGCCTGTACATGGTTTAATTGAAATAAATGCTTTGAGTTTGAGTTTGTCAGGAGTAAATATCTATTGCTCGCCACTTCATTCGCATACAATCTTGACGTCACTTTCTGGGAACAGAGCCGATAATAATAATTGTGCAATGGATTTGTTGGACTCAGAACGATGGTGAAGATATTGTTCCTTGTCCAGTCTGTGCGTTGTCACTCAGCTTATCGGCCAGTCACACGGAATTATTTCGAACTAGCTGTGCCCGCGACTTCGTTCGCGTGGATGTCGGAACACAATAATGTGTCGCTTAGGAAAGGTGTAAAAGGAAGAATCTTCCGATCTTGTCTGGTAACGCTTCCCTTGCCTGGGGTTCTCAACCATAGCCCTTTCGACTGTACAGCAGTCACTGCGTCTTCAGGGTTCATAATGACAATGCGACGAAGTGTCACTTTGATTTTTGAGGATAAATAAAAATGAAAGCGCCTGCTCGAGGCTGATTGTCTGACCAAATAGCCATATTATGTCCATTTTATTTTGCATTTGTTTTAGAATACTAAGTTAGACCGGAATAAATCGTAAAATCATACCACCATTTTATCTAAAGTATATCTGAGATTAGTAGGTGAAGTTTGAAGTTAGTTTTTATAAGTCTTGTCTTCTTCTCTGCCGCTCTGCGATAAATTTAGAAATTCTTAACTTGGTATTGTAGATATCTTACATACCAATATTAAGACTTTATCATAGCGTCGAGATATCTAGAAGATAAAAAGAAGAATACATCAATGGTGTTACTCTTAAATCGTACCTACCGAAGTTTATCTGAAAAGTAGTTTGAAGTCTTTCTTAACTTATTCTGTAAACCTGTGCCCACATTTGCTAACTACGCACTACGCCGGGGGGAAGATTCGCTTCCGCGGCAAATCGGTGCGGAGCGGACAGATCTCCGGCGCGATCTCATGGCGGCATGGAAAGAGCGACTGTCGCTACCCAGCGCAGGGCACGCCGCGATAGCGGCGATAAGACCCCTCTTTAAAGAGTGGCTAGAGAGGCGCCACGGCGCTCTCACCTACCGCCTGACGCAGGTCCTCACCGGACACGGAAGTTTCGGGAGGTTCCTGCACATCATCAGGCGGGAGGAAACGCCCGGGTGTCACCATTGCTAGGATCGCCCAGAGGACATGGTGGAGCACACGGTGGAGGTCTGCCCCGCTTGTGCGGAGCACCGCCGTGTCCTCGTAGAGGCGATCGGCAGCGGCGGCGACCTCTCGCGTCCGGCCCTGGTGCGAGTCATGGTCCGGGGCGAGAGGGAGTGGGAGGCAGTCACCTCCTTCTGCGAAGCAGTCATGCTAGCAAAGGAGGTGGCGGGATGGCTCAGGGAGAGAGCCTCCCGTCCCAGCCACCGTGGGAGACGCTCCGGGCGTCGGGAGCCGCGTGACGACTCCCGGCCACCGTAGGCGCGGGCCTGCGAGCGGAGAGTAATGGGTAGCTGGGTTTTAGTCAGTAAGAGTCTGACACTCCCTTCCGCTCCACCCAGAGCGGGAGGGGTCATTTGATGATTTCCCATCCGAAAAAAAAGGGGTCGATATGGTTTTAACCAAGACAATGGCTAAAAATTTTGTTATTGTCTCGAAGACATAATTTACAATACCTTTTTACGACATGGCAGTGCTACTTGTATTGGGTGTGCACCTTGACGTATCGCTGCCGGCCGTAGTCGAGTCGACGGCAGCGAAGAGTCCTGGGACGCAGTGGTTTCCTTCTGCGAAACGGTCGTCTCGAAAGTCCCGCAGTAGGCGCATCGGGCGTCGGCGGAGGGCGGACAACGCCCTCTTCCAGCCCACTAAACGGGTCCAGGGGCGACGAATTCGGGGACGTCTGTCACCGCCAACACATCAGGACTTGAGCTGGCGGCGCGTAGTGTCCCACGCGCGCCCCTCTTTGCCGTCACCAGTCGGGGGTTGCGGAAGGATCGTATGGTCCCGCAACCCCCGGCGTAGGTGTGAGACGGAACACTGGGGTGATTTTTAGTCAGTAAGAGCCTGACAGACCTCGCCGCCCGCCCCAGGGCGGCGAACATCCATGAAGATTTTCCACCCCGAAAACAAAAAAAAAGGGTGTGCATCTGCCGAACCTATACTCAATAAATCAACAGCCCGTCTGGAGGTGTGCGTTGAAGCGTTATCATGGTAAAGAAATTTTAAAAAATTCGAGAAAAAAGGCAAAAACTATGAAACTATGATATGATCTTAAAACCTTATGTCACTAAGAAAATGCTTCTCTGTTAACAATGTTAGAAAGGTTGCTTGCCCCTCGAAAGAGCTCCTACATAAAGTTGCCCGTGTGTGTGTTTGTTTCGGCCTTTCTTCTCAGAGTAGTCAGATAGGAAACGCCGACTTCATCTAGTTTAAAAAAAAAACATGATTGACGTGTAAAAGTGTTTGTACAAACCTACTTACAAAAATAAAATCATTTATCATTGCAATCTTTATCACTCAGAACACCACATCACATAATATTATCTTACATTATCCTCACTTTTTATTTGAAATTCTTTTAGCGCCAGTAATCAACCAACATTATGTAATCATTATCATTACTTTTTCAAATAACACAGGCAGAAGTGACTGTGATAGTCATCTTATAGGTAAGCCTGCATGACGTGATTATTCACACAATAATGTTATAAACACAATAATTATGTTTTCGTTAGTACTATAAAGCGCCAATAGATGTCATTACGTGTATCCAACTTACGTAATGAAAGTTGTTGTAGAATACTTTAAATTGATTATATCTTTTGATACAGTGAACCGATTGCGATGAAACAAAAACTAAACACTACTCCGAGTTCTACACTATATTTGAGTATAAAAATTAACCATATTGGTTTGGTACTTTTTACGTTGCACCTGTTCAAATCAAATTTTGTCACATCCAAACAGACAAACAGACAAACCGACAAACAGACAAAAATTCTAAAAAATTATGAAATGGCATCTGTTGGTTATCCTATAACACCCCAACTATTTTTTTTTTTAATATTTTCAATGTACAGAAACGCCTCGTCTACAGATTTATTATATGTATAGATTTGTAATAATATTGTAGGAGAGAGTGAGCCTTCTGCAGGCGGCAGTCGGCCCGGCCGGCAGCCCGGTGCCGGTTGTCGGCCGCCAGTCGCCTGTCGCCGCCATGAATGAGACGTGCCGTCGCCACTGTTGGGGGGATAGCCCCGCGACGTCTTCGCTCTGTGTTTATTTACTTAATTAGTTATGTTCACTGGCTTTCATTATTTACTAAAGTTTATTGATGTTATCTTAAGTTTATTCTGGAGTTTACAACGAATGCGCACTGGCGCACTCGTGGCGTTTATTGAAAGCTAGGTAAACACTGAAAGAAGAACCATTTTAATTGAAAACTGGACTCACCCACTCAACAGTGACTGAGTGCAATGGTATACCTAGTGAGTAGTACAGACTAGCGAATAGCAGAGCAGACAGCCGGGGCGCAGTTTTCGTTTCGTCGCCGACAACGTCGCTAACGATGGGGAATTCCAAATTCCCAATCCTACGAGTAAGTCCCGCGCACCGCGCACAGCCACTTGACGGAATACAACTTGTATGTCCCGCACACAGCGACTTGACGGAATACGAGTATGTCCTGTGCACAGCGACTTGACGGAATACGAGTATGTCCTGTGCACAGCGACTTGACGGAATACGAGTATGTCCTGTGCACAGCGACTTGACGGAATACGAGTATGTCCTGTGCACAGCCACTTGACGGAATACGAGTATGTCCCGCGCACAGCGACTTGACGGAATACGAGTATGTCCTGTGCACAGCGACTTGACGGAATACGAGTATGTCCTGTGCACAGCCACTTGACGGAATACGAGTATGTCCTGTGCACAGCGACTTGACGGAATACGAGTATGTCCCGCGCACAGCCACTTGACGGAATACGAGTATGTCCTGTGCACAGCCACTTGACGGAATACGAGTATGTCCTGTGCACAGCCACTTGACGGAATACGAGTATGTCCCGCGCACAGCCACTTGACGGAATACTTTATTTCCGCAGTCGGATGAAGAGGCGCTATTTATTTCTCACATATTCATTTCCTAGCATTTATCTGAATACTATGAATTATGGTATTGTTGGTGGGTACTCTGTGTGTGACGGCGGTCCACTGACCAAGTGCGGGGCAGCAGGGGCCCGGGCGCCTGCCGTCACTCAGGCACTCGCATGCCACCGGCCATCAGCGTGTAGTCACCTCCGACCAGCGCCGGGCGGCCCAACCAACACAAGCACGCCTATCTTGCGATTTTTTAACGACCTTTAGGCCTGAATTCCTCTTACGCTGACGTCGGCCGCTACCGTCGGCGTCGCGTCGGTCACGCGTACCAAGACGCTGACGATAACTGGACGTGTATAAAGACCGGACGGGACGGGAATGGCAGGGTGGCACATTGAATAGATAGTCTGCAGTAGCGGGTCTGGCAGGGTGGCTCATTGAATAGATAGTCTGCAGTGGCGGGACTGGCAGGGTAGCAAACTAGCAAAGTGTCCGTGTCTGCTCATACGAAAGCTGGGAACGTACGTAAATGCAATTAGTAATGGAGTCTTAATTTATTTATAATAATAATATCCATCTTACGTTGTACGCACCTTTAGCGTGGTGTGCGTTGACACGACAACAACGGTAGTTCTCAGTCTGATGTTCTATCACGACAAAAATTAACTCAGTCACAGAACAGCGAGCCAAATAGTCTTGACATTAAAATGGTCGTCATTTTTTAAACTGCGCGCATTCGCATCTGCAATGTATGCTATTGTATTTGTAGGTGCGGAACTCGGCGACCGATAATTTATCATTTATAATAATAGAAAATAGGAAATCACATTCAACACACTGCCGATAACATTTTGCGTTTGTAGAAGCAAACCCGTTTTCTCATATCCGACTTATCCGAGGCATGTCTCGATCAATCTTTTGAAACGTTAACAACTTGGAACCTCCCATCCCGTCTGAAATAAGTAACGAACTGCTCCAGTTTGAAACGTTAACAGCTTGGAACCTTCCATCCCGTCTGAACTACGTAACGAACTGCTCCAGTTTGAAACGTTAACAGGTTGGAACCTCCCATCTCGTCTGAACTACGTAACGAACTGCTCCAGTTTGAAACGTTAACAGCTTGGAACCTTCCATCCCGTCTGAACTACGTAACGAACTGCTCCAGTTTGAAACGTTAACAGGTTGGAACCTCCCATCCCGTCTGAACTACGTAACGAACTGCTCCAGTTTGAAACGTTAACAGCTTGGAACCTCCCATCCCGTCTGAACTACTTAACGAACTGCTCCAGTTTGAAACGTTAACAGCTTGGAACCTCCCATCCCGTCTGAACTACGTAACGAACTGCTCCAGTTTGCAAACTTCTAAAAGAAAACAATCATTTCAAGTGGCTGCTCGTTACGTCTCTTATTAGATGAGGCTCGGTGCGGGCCGATGCGGTGCGGCGCCTGCGGGCAGCTCACGGCAGCAGCGGCCACTTCTGTGAGCGATTAATTGCTAACGTCGTTTGCGTCGCAACGAAGCCGGTTTTTAATTTGCTTGTTTTCCTTCGTTAGTGATAGTGCAATGTTTACCAACATTTTCTCACGAAGTCCTATCCAACCTCTTAACTTTTTATTTAATAACGTCTGCCTTCTTGTTTTTCTTCAAGAATGGCTTTTCGCTCCGTTTAATTAAAAATATTGTTCGTATTAACGAGCGCGGCTAGATACAAGTAAATAAAGATAAGTTTTTTTAAGAATGTTTCTGGCGTGCCCTCCACACTTTCAGAATGTTTCTGGCGTGCCCTCCACACTTTAAGAATGTTTCTGGCGTGACCTCCACACTTTCAGAATGTTTCTGGCGTGCCCTCCACACTTTCAGAATGTTTCTGGCGTGCCCTCCACACTTTCAGAATGTTTCTGGCGTGCCCTCTACACTTTCAGAATGTTTCTGGCGTGCCCTCCACACTTTCAGAATGTTTCTGGCGTGCCCTCCACACTTTCAGAATGTTTCTGGCATGACATCCGCACTTTCAGAATGTTTCTGGCATGACCTCCGCACTTTCAGAATGTTTCTGGCATGACCTCCGCACTTTCAGAATGTTTCTGGCGTGCCCTCCAGATTTTCAGAATGTTTCTGGCCTGCCCTCCACACTTTCAGAATGTTTCTGGCATGACCTCCGCACTTTCAGAATGTTTCTGGCATGACCTCCGCACTTTCAGAATGTTTCTGACTTGACCTCCACACTTTCAGAATGTTTCTGGCGTGCCCTCCACACTTTCAGAATGTTTCTGACGTGCCCTCCACACTTTCAGAATGTTTCTGGCGTGCCTTCCCTCCACACTTGAAGAATGTTTCTGGCGTGACCTCCACACTTTCAGAATGTTTCTGGCGTGCCCTCCACACTTTAAGAATGTTTCTGGCGTGCCCTCCACACTTTCAGAATGTTTCTGGCGTGCCCTCCACACTTTCAGAATGTTTCTGGCGTGCCCTCCACACTTTCAGAATGTTTCTGGCGTGCCCTCCACACGTTTAGAATGTTTCTGGCGTGCCCTCCACACTTTCAGAATGTTTCTGGCATGACCTCCGCACTTTCAGAATGTTTCTGGCAAGACCTCCGCACTTTCAGAATGTTTCTGGCATGACCTCCGCACTTTCAGAATGTTTCTGGCGTGCCCTCCACACTTTAAGAATGTTTCTGGCGTGCCCTCCAGATTTTCAGAATGTTTCTGGCGTGCCCTCCACACTTTCAGAATGTTTCTGGGGTGACCTCCACACTTTCAGAATGTTTCTGGCGTGCCCTCCACACTTTCAGAATGTTTCTGGGGTGACCTCCGCACTTTCAGAATGTTTCTGGCATGACCTCCGCACTTTCAGAATGTTTCTGGCGTGCCCTCC
Organism: Oligia latruncula; assembly: GCA_948474745.1. Classification (NCBI taxonomy): domain Eukaryota; kingdom Metazoa; phylum Arthropoda; class Insecta; order Lepidoptera; family Noctuidae; genus Oligia; species Oligia latruncula. Next base: position 779,068 of record OX419683.1, on the reverse strand, counting down.
ACACTTTAAGAATGTTTCTGGCGTGCCCTCCAGATTTTCAGAATGTTTCTGGCGTGCCCTCCACACTTTCAGAATGTTTCTGGCGTGCCCTCTACACTTTCAGAATGTTTTTGGCGTGCCCTCCAGACTTTCAGAATGTTTCTGGCGTGCCCTCCACACTTTCAGAATTTTATGGCGTGCCCTCCACACTTTCAGAATGTTTCTGGCGTGCTATTCACACTTTCTCCCCTCCCTAACATAACATCAGACTTGTTTTGCTGAAGGATTAGGAAGGAGGTGTATAGTAAAGTACACACCCATTTTGTCGGTTATCTTTATGTCCCTTACCATGTTAATTTATCTCCACTCTTTCGTAAAAAAAAAAACCGACCAAGTGCGGGTTGGACCACGCGCAATGAAGGGTTCCGTAGTTGAAATGAAGTTATCCCAAGAACCAACATAGCATTGTAGTTGAAAATCATGTTCTCCACTACATTGCAACTGCATATGTAAGTTGGTCGACTATTACTCGTTAACTTGTAAAGCCTACATAGCTTTCCTTCTTCGTTATAATATATACTACTACCGTGATTTTTTTCACATTCATCATTCATTTCATTTAGCTGGCAAGGGACGACGACACTTGACTCTAACAACAATTTGCACTTTAAAGCTTAATATTTCACAAACGGATCCCTGAATCGAAAAATTGTTTTCACAAACTCGCAATATTTTTGAAAAATCTATTCAATGATACCCCACGCTATGGGATAGACGAGAAAAAAACATCCCCACTTGACGTGTAGAGACCAACCCTAAAAAATTTTTTTTTTAACCTTTTATTTTTCCACTTTGTCGGCGTGATTAATATGTTTATCCATTCCAAATTATAGTTTTCTAGTACTAAGAGTCTCTGAGCTAAGCTGCGGACGGACAGACGGACATGGCGTAACTATAAAGGTTCCTTGTTGACTACGGAACCCTAAAAATGCCTTTAAGTACATGCCTTAGTAACAGCCCGGATTTCGTAAATTGGTGCTATGACACCTCCGTGCCTCGGAGAGACCTCGGGTACCTCGTAAAGTCGTTGGTCCTGAGCATGGCCACTGCAGAAACTGTGTTAGATACGGAAGAAACAAAACAAAATGAAAGATTGTAGAAAGGTGTCTCCGACGCGATGTTAAAGATGAACAAAAGATCGCTCAGTATCGATAGTAAGATGTCTATTCTTTGTAGAAATGAAATGAAATGATATGATGATTTGAAATGATTTTATTTTTTGTAAGTAGGTTTGTACAAACACTTTTACACGTCAATCATGTTTTTTTTAAAACTAGATGAAGTCGGCGTTTCCTATCTGACTACTCTGAGAAGAAAGGCCGAAACAAACTCAGAGGTCACAGTCTCTTTTAAAGTCTAGACATAATCTTGGTCAGGTTATATGAAGACCATGTAGATCGATGTCTGAGTTGGTCTTTTGAGGAAAGAACCAGACAGATTGAGAGGACCTGTCCAGTCAGTGCACGCATTTGTCAAAAATCGTGCAGCTCAACTCAAGACTTAATTAGAGATTTCTCAGTATCGATAGTAAGATGTCTATTCTTTGTAGAGATCGCTCAGTATCGATAGTAAGATGTCTATTCTTTGTAGAGATTTCTCAGTATCGATAGTAAGATGTCTATTCTTTGTAGAGATCGCTCAGTATCAATAGTAAGATGTATATTCTTTGTAGAGATCGCTCAGTATCGATAGTAAGATGTCTATTCTTTGTAGAGATCGCTCAGTATCGATAGTAAGATGTCTATTCTTTGTAGAGATCGCTCAGTATCGATAGCAAGATGTCTATTCTTTGTAGAGATCGCTCAGTATCGATAGTAAGATGTCTATTCTTTGTAGAGATGAGATAGAAGTGGACATGCTACGCGGACGTAGAGCTGCGCTTTAATGAATTTATGTGACCCCTATAGTTTGATGTGATGAGGGCTTGAAGATCGTATGCGAAGTTCGGGTAACATCAATCAGCTAACACAAATATCCGTCCTGTTTTACATTTTGATTTTGTAACATAAGTAACTACGGCGTAAAGTTTCGTGTGACTTATTGCAGTTTAGTGAAGCATTGTGGGGCTGCTGGGACATGTTGGTGAGGCATTCGTGAGGGTCCCGTGTTCTCTCTGGCAACTTGAGTTGACATAAGGTGATGAGGTGGCCAGAGGTGGTGTAACGAGGGCGACCTCGCGGGGCTACTTGTGCAATGTGACCGCGTCCGGTTAGCGCGCACACGTTACTTTTAGCGATGGCGACGCGACGTCATCAGCGACACTCCATGCCTTTCAGAACCTCGAATACCGAACTTATAATTATGTTTAGTCGACAACACTGAAAATTTATATTACTGTACCTAATTAAAAGACCAACATTTGTATTGATAAATTGGCTAACTTTTAGTTAAAATTTAAACTCAATCGTATACTTATTTCGGAAATGGTCGTGGTTAGCTTAACGATAGAACTTTACACTTTCACTGCCCGGTTCCTTTGTCCGTAACTACTTGGACTCACCGCCCCAACCATAGATTTAGTTCGTATGTCCGTCCACAGGGGTGGAATTTCGAAAAATCGTTTGGGGAATGTTAATTACTTATTATTAGATTATTTATACGAATTTTCGAGTTAATCAAGCCACGCAGTAAAACCCTCCCCTGTATAATTAACTACTCCTTTTCACCCCGTTAGGGGTAGATTTTCGAAAAACCCCGATACACGTTATTCTTTATTTTTGGTCTTAAGTATAAATAAATAAAACATTCAAGACGATACCTTTCATATGACTTTACTTGACACTCCATTATCCGATCATAAACAGATATATCTTAAACTGAAAAAAACCAAAAGTCGCACAAAAGTTAAAAAATGAATACTTAGCCACAGATTACACCATGCTATATAAATCAGTTGAAGAAGTCAAATTTATAAACGAAGACAATGATTATCTAAAACTAGAAACATTCATCAAAAATCAAACTAAAATAAACAAGGTAAAGAAAGTTAAAATTCTAAACAAGCCTCGAGAAGATTGGATCAATAAACACGTTATAGAAGTTATAAATAAGCGAAACGAAGCATGGAGTGAACACAAAAAAGACATTAATAGCAATGAAACTGAACTAAATTTCAAACTAATAAGAGATGAAGCCTCTAAGGCAATAAGAAACACAAAAAGGAAGTATTACCTGGACAAATTTAAAAAGTGTCAGAAGCAGCCTAAAAAAATGTGGGATTTAATTAACACGCTAGCAAATAACAAACACAAAAAAAAAACAACCGACTTCCAAAAAACACTATAAAGTGAAAAATAACTTTAATTTCGGAAGTCGGTGTCTTTGGATTTGTATTTTTGTTTTTTGCCACCGACTTCCGAAATTAAAGTTATTTTTCACTTTATAGTGTTTTTTGGAAGTCGGTTGTTTTTTTTGTAAAAAAGTTTTTATTTTTTACTTTTTAGTGGGTCAGTTTGTAATTTATCTAAGTTACAATAGCCTAATGTCAACTGCTGATCTCCTTTTACAAAATATTGCTTTTCCCGATGCAGGGACGTTAATTGTTGAGGAGTTCTCCTAGTATTCCACTCTCCTAGCTGATAATCCTGGCTGCAGCATCAGGCCAGACTTATGTCAACATTGCATTGAACTTAAAATTTAGTCCTGTTTAAAATGAGCCCAAACACGACTACGGTGCTGTAATTTCAAGGTTTGTAGTTTTTCTGATGCTCCTGGCTTCAGCATCAGGTCTTCGGTGTACCTCAGTAACAGTACGTTTATCCACACATCGAGCCCTTTTCAATAAGCCTAAAAACGATATATCTGCTGTTAGTTGTCGAGGAGTTAGGTACTCTGCAGACTATCCTGACTGCAGCATCAGGTCATGACTTGATGATCATGAGACCAAATGTGGCAAATGCCTTATCAAACATCAAAACAGTCCTTGCCTGTTCGAGTAACTTCTTACTGTTAAGGAGTTGAACCTTCCATCATCAGCCCAGCTACCTGAGATGGTGACAACCATACACAAATACACAAGATACTTCATAAAATATGCGAAAAACAATAAGTGAGCCTACAAAATTTGAGGGTTGCCCTCGATTTCTCTAAGATCCCATCATCAGATCGATCCTAACTTGGTGACAATGGGACCACCTCAGAACTATCTACTTTCGAACAAATAAAGAATTTTGAAAATCCGTCGAATACTCCGCCAATTATAGGCGGAGTATTCGATGAACATACAAAAAAAAAATACAAACATCCGAACATAGTACCTCCTCCTTTTTGTGAAGTCGGTAAAAACAGTTGTGCTCCTTCAAAGTTAAAAAGTGAAACTGACGTAATAACAAATGGGCAACAAATCTGCCAACATTTTAATGATTTCTTTTCCACAGTTGGTTCTATCTTAAATAAAATAACACAAACACAAACTAAATTTACATTAAATAGAACACTATCACAAGTACATACGCTGCAAACATTTGAACCAACCACAAAGGAAGAAATTAATACAATAATCGATATCCTAGATACAAATACAAGTAGTGGAATGGATGGAATCACTGTTAAATACAAGTAGTGGAATGGATGGAATCACTGTTAAATACAAGTAGTGGAATGGATGGAATCACTGTTAAATACAAGTAGTGGAATGGATGGAATCACTGTTAAAGAAATAAAATGCATTAAAAACCTAATATTAGACCAGTTAACTGATTGTATAAATAAATGCCTTGAACAAGGGACATTCCCTGAAAGTCTAAAGGTTGCTAGTTTTAATTATGTTGTTTTGTATAACTGTATGTGATCAGTGATCACAGAGACTGTATCTACTTTTTTATATATTTTCTATACATTTCTCATTATGTAAGTGAACCGTTATGTTCTTTTTTTGAGAAATAAATGTCTTTAAACCGAAATACCGAGTTTCGAGATAATCGGAGCGCGTGTTAAAAATTTTCCATACAAATTTTGACACGCCACAATCCCCTTTAGGGGGTAGTTTAGAAAAACAAAAAAATGTCAAACTTCATAATTTACTTAGATCAGTATTCGTGCCAAGTTTCAAGTTTATTAGCCAAATGAATATTTTTTTTCATATAAAGTGTATTCCCGCTTTTCATCCCCAAAGTATATGTACCGTATATATTTTTATTTATATATATTTCGTATATATTTTTTATGTATGTACGCCCATAACTCCGTCATATACAGGGTTATTTTTAAAACATTAACAACCTCTTAAGAGTTCATTGTACTCATCATTATGAACAACTTACTATGGGACCAAACCTGAAATCGCGAATTAAAAAATCAGATGTTCCCTACATTTATGTTCGTACTAGCTGCGCCTCGCGGTTTCACTCGTGTAAATGTCGATCCCGTGGGAATAAAGGGATAAAAAGTAGCCTATAATTATGTTAATCCAGGGTGTCAGCTACCTCCATACAAAATTTTATCAAAATTGGTCCAGCCGTTTGAGCGTGAAGAAGTAACAAACATATAAACACACCCCCACACACACTCACACACTCACAAACTTTCGCCTTTATAATATTAGTGTGATGATAACTCGTCAATATAGTAGGTAACAGCTGATTTTTTTTCGCGATTTCAGGTTTGGTTCCTTAGTAAAAGTTGTTCATAGTGATGAGTACAATGACCTCTCCTTAAGTCTTGAGTTGAGCTGCACGATTTTTGACAAATGCGTGCACTGACTGGACAGGTCCTCTCAATCTGTGTGGTTCTTTCCTCAAAAGACCACCTCAGACATCGATCTACATGGTCTTCATATAACCTGACCAAGATTATGTCTGGACTTTAAAAGAGACTGTGACCTCTGAGTTTGTTTCGGCCTTTCTTCTCAGAGTAGTCAGATAGGAAACGCCGACTTCATCTAGTTTAAAAAAAAAACATGATTGACGTGTAAAAGTGTTTGTACAAACCTACTTACAAAAAATAAAATCATTTCATTTCATCATTTCATTTCATTTCTAAAGAGGTTGTTAATGTTTTACCAATAACCCTGTATAGACGGATTTGTAAAATTCTCTCATTTTTTAATGGATAAGGTATGCTTCAGGAGTAAATACGAATTTCTTCCACTTAGTTTATATTGATGATGTTTTAATAGTTTCCGATATTCACATAGCAAGTAGTGTTACCTATATGAATTAGTGGGGGGGGGGGTAAAAAAAAAATCACTACAAAGTGAAAAATAACTTTAATTTCGGAAGTCAGTGTCAAAAAACGAAAACGCAGAACCAACGACACCGACATCCGAAATTAAAGTTATTTTTACCCGACTGCGCCAGAAGGAGGGTTATGTCTTTCGAGTGTATGTATGTATGTATACATGTATGTATGTATATTTCTTTGGCATGCTCGGTAGCCTAAACGGCTTGATTGATTTCAGCTTGAGAGGTGCCGTTCGATTCGTCTCAATTGTGAGTGACAATGGGTATATCAAAATTAAAAAGAAAAAAAAATGGCCGATTTTTGGCGCCATATTATTATGTCTTAAAAACATTTGTTTTTTCAAAACCTTTCGAGTGGGATATCAAAATATATAAATAAAAGTTTGAAGCAGGCGGAACCCATACCTACCATTTTCATTATATTTTCAAATTCAAATGGGTCCCGCGTGCTTCCAACTTTTATTTAATTTAAAATGGGCTTGTTTTTAGCTTTTCGGTTTTTTTTTCTTAAGTTCATTAACGCAGTCGGGTTTTTTATTTTTTTTTTCATTAACTTTGTAGTGTTTTTTTTTGGAAGTCGGTTGTTTTTTTTAATGACAACCTTTGGATGGGTTAAAAAGGGGAAGAAGAGACAAACAATGTAAGTAGTCTGAAGGTATCGTTTTATAACCCAGTAACTGGGTTGTTGAGATCAGATAGGCAGACGCTTCATGTAAAATACTGGTATTCAGCTGACATGTAGTTGGGAAAGGCTTGGTAGATGATGAAGTATTAATTCTGTAACATGTATAGAAAATGTTTTCCACAACTTGTAACGCCCACTGGTAGACACGCTATGCTGCACGACCATGCTGGTTCTACTGAAACATAAAGTTACTGCTTCAACGGGACATTTTCGTTTCATCGCTGAAGATGGCCGCTATTCCATTATCCTGCCCCTCGTGCTGCGGAAACCTTTAATTTATCTTTATCAACAGCTGAATAGTTGAGAAAGAAGTGCGATTTAATGTAAGTGAGATGTCTACTCGCCCTACAACTTCCTACATTGTATGTACTTGTACCTTGAGTTGAGAGCCTCTCACAAGCCGGAAGTACATAATATTAAATGACTAAATCACAACAGTTTTTAGTCATTTAATGAGTTTCAGACAACCAGTCAAAATACAGACCTAGGAATTCGATATGACTGACAGCATAACTAATTAACTGATGTAATTATTTCCAGGAAAAAACCGCCAATAATCAAATCAAGTGACATGAGATCTATCAGAGGATCACTACACCCGGGGCGTCCGGCGACCTCCTTGTATTACGATAACATGAGATCTATCAGAGGATCACTACACCCGGGGCGTCCGGCGACCTCCTTGTATTACGATAACATGAGATCTATCAGAGGATCACTACACCCGGGGCGTCCGGCGACCTCCTTGTATTACGATAACATGAGATCTATCAGAGGATCACTACACCCGGGGCGTCCGGCGACCTCCTTGTATTACGATAACATGAGATCTATCAGAGGATCACTACACCCGGGGCGTCCGGCGACCTCCTTGTATTACGATAACATGAGATCTATCAGAGGATCACTACACCCGGGGCGTCCGGCGACCTCCTTGTATTACGATAACATGAGATCTATCAGAGGATCACTACACCCGGGGCGTCCGGCGACCTCCTTGTATTACGATAACATGAGATCTATCAGAGGATCACTACACCCGGGGCGTCCGGCGACCTCCTTGTATTACGATAACATGAGATCTATCAGAGGATCACTACACCCGGGGCGTCCGGCGACCTCCTTGTATTACGATAACATGAGATCTATCAGAGGATCACTACACCCGGGGCGTCCGGCGACCTCCTTGTATTACGATAACATGAGATCTATCAGAGGATCACTACACCCGGGGCGTCCGGCGACCTCCTTGTATTACGATAACATGAGATCTATCAGAGGATCACTACACCCGGGGCGTCCGGCGACCTCCTTGTATTACGATAACATGAGATCTATCAGAGGATCACTACACCCGGGGCGTCCGGCGACCTCCTTGTATTACGATAACATGAGATCTATCAGAGGATCACTACACCCGGGGCGTCCGGCGACCTCCTTGTATTACGATAACATGAGATCTATCAGAGGATCACTACACCCGGGGCGTCCGGCGACCTCCTTGTATTACGATAACATGAGATCTATCAGAGGATCACTACACCCGGGGCGTCCGGCGACCTCCTTGTATTACGATAACATGAGATCTATCAGAGGATCACTACACCCGGGGCGTCCGGCGACCTCCTTGTATTACGATAACATGAGATCTATCAGAGGATCACTACACCCGGGGCGTCCGGCGACCTCCTTGTATTACGATAACATGAGATCTATCAGAGGATCACTACACCCGGGGCGTCCGGCGACCTCCTTGTATTACGATAACATGAGATCTATCAGAGGATCACTACACCCGGGGCGTCCGGCGACCTCCTTGTATTACGATAACATGAGATCTATCAGAGGATCACTACACCCGGGGCGTCCGGCGACCTCCTTGTATTACGATAACATGAGATCTATCAGAGGATCACTACACCCGGGGCGTCCGGCGACCTCCTTGTATTACGATAACATGAGATCTATCAGAGGATCACTACACCCGGGGCGTCCGGCGACCTCCTTGTATTACGATAACATGAGATCTATCAGAGGATCACTACACCCGGGGCGTCCGGCGACCTCCTTGTATTACGATAACATGAGATCTATCAGAGGATCACTACACCCGGGGCGTCCGGCGACCTCCTTGTATTACGATAACATGAGATCTATCAGAGGATCACTACACCCGGGGCGTCCGGCGACCTCCTTGTATTACGATAACATGAGATCTATCAGAGGATCACTACACCCGGGGCGTCCGGCGACCTCCTTGTATTACGATAACATGAGATCTATCAGAGGATCACTACACCCGGGGCGTCCGGCGACCTCCTTGTATTACGATAACATGAGATCTATCAGAGGATCACTACACCCGGGGCGTCCGGCGACCTCCTTGTATTACGATAACATGAGATCTATCAGAGGATCACTACACCCGGGGCGTCCGGCGACCTCCTTGTATTACGATAACATGAGATCTATCAGAGGATCACTACACCCGGGGCGTCCGGCGACCTCCTTGTATTACGATAACATGAGATCTATCAGAGGATCACTACACCCGGGGCGTCCGGCGACCTCCTTGTATTACGATAACATGAGATCTATCAGAGGATCACTACACCCGGGGCGTCCGGCGACCTCCTTGTATTACGATAACATGAGATCTATCAGAGGATCACTACACCCGGGGCGTCCGGCGACCTCCTTGTATTACGATAACAGCTCCTATTGCAGCACTTATTGATATCCGAAGCCCTTTTTTTATTAGTGACGAAATAATATTTCATGATTCTCCTTTTGTTGACAATTTATCAATGACTAGCTGCGCCTCGCGGTTTCACCCGCATAAGGGTCGATCCCGTAGGAATATCGAGATAAAAAGTTAAGAAGAAAAGTTGCATATATGTTATCCAGGGTGTCAGCTACCTCCATACACAATTTTATCAAAATTGGTCCAGCCGTTTGAGCGAGAAGTAACAAACATATAAACACACACACACACCCCCACAAACTTTCGCCTATATAATATTAGTGTGATTGAATCGAAATGTAACGTGGCGTGCCGCGTGGGGATGGTGCGGTTGCATTGTTTATTGGCGCTGCAAAGCTTTGTATCGTGGAGGAGCTTTGTAACGAGCAAGGAGCTTTCTATCGTGCAAGGAGCTTTGTATCGTGTAAAGACCTTTGATGTTCATAGGCATAACTATTTTCATTTTCCGCCATGTGCATAATTTATAAGTACGTAAATAGTACCTAAGCCGTCAAGGAAATTTTATAAATTTTAATATCGATTAAGTACTGCTTTTCCGGATAGCGATATAAATAAAAATGATAAGAAAGATATTTTTACGTTGTTATCAATCACAGTCGCTGTCATACTTATAGTGTAAATTGTAAGACAGTTTAGCAGCGCCACGCACTGTAGGATGTTATATGTAGTTGACCGGCGGCGTGTTGATGCATATTCAATTTTTGAAACGTTCGCTTGTGTGATCGAACGCAACCAGAGTAATGTATTTAGTAGCCTGCATGATGTAAGGTTCCCTTTTGTAGACGAAATATAAAAACAAACGTGGTCTGAGACGGACTCGTCGCTCAGGTATTAGTCGTGAGAGGCGCACGAGCAAATGTTGAGTGCGAGGCGATCCTCGACGCTTGGGACATATGAGTCTTCACACTTCACAGTATGATAAATGCCTCGAAAAATGGACATCGCTTTTTAGGGTTCCGTAGCCAAATGGCAAAAACGGAACCCTTATGGATTCGTCATGTCTGTCTGTCTGTCCGTCTGTCCGTCCGTATGTTACAGCCACTTTTTTCCGAAACTATAAGAACTACACTGTTGAAACTTGGTAAGTAGATGTATTCTGTGAACCGCATTAAGATTTTCACAAAAAAATTGAAAAATACAATAAATTATGGGGTTCCCCATACTTAGAACTGAAACTCAAATTTTTTTTTTCATCAAACCCATACGTGTGGGGTATCTATGGATAGGTCTTCAAAAATGATATAGAGGTTTGTAACATCATTTTTTTCTAAACTGAATAGTTTGCGCGAGAGACACTTCCAAAGTGGTAAAATGTGTCCCCCCCCCTGTAACTTCTAAAATGATAAAACTAAAAAAAAATATATGATGTACATTATACTGTATCATGTGATGTACATTATACTGTAATATATGATGTACATTATACTTATACTGGAGCCTGGAGCCATCCTCTAGGACTAACCTGAACAAGTTTGCCCCCTTATCACGCGCCATAAGATTGTTGAATATTATTTCAAATGAGGTAGATATATTTCACTGCAGCCTGATGAAGTTCACAGAAGTAGCATTGAAGTGCATTGAAAATGTTGGGTTGTGATTTTAATTGTATTTTAATGGTATTTGGATTTGTATTTTAATTTAATACTATTTGGATTTGTATTTTAATTGTATTCTATTTGAAATTTTTATTGATATTTGTTTTATTGTATTTTAAATTGTATTTATGTTTGTATTTTTAATTGTATTTTTGGGGTACCTACTACCTACTCAATGTAAGTTAGGTGTATGTGTATCTTTGCGGTAGTAACATTGCATTGGAGTTTTAGCTGTTATGGTGTTACTTACGAAATTTTGAATAAATAAATAAATAAATTATCATGTAAACTTCCACCGAAAATTGGTTTGAACGAGATCTAGTAAGTAGCTCGCCGGTGAAAATTTAAAAACATATGATGGTACGGAACCCTCGGTGCGCGAGTCCGACTCGCTCTTGCCCGGTTTTTTTACACTTCTAATCGATAGTACACACTATTTTGAATGCTAGAGTAGAACTCCCAGAAACCAAATCAGCTTAGAGCCAGGGCCTGCAGTCTCGACATAGATAGCGACGCTGTCGCAAACTACCGATCGCTAAATAATACCGACAATAATCGCTAGCCTTAACGATCCTTACGACAAACGCAAGTCTCTACATCTGTCAAAAATGCTCGCAAAATATATTCGTAAACATTACGAAAATCGTAAAGTTTGCGACAAACTTCGGTAAGATACCGATGACAATCGATAACTTTGAGAGTCGAGACTACCAAATATCGCTAAATCCGGATCGATAGGACTTTGCGACCGAATTCGGTCGTAAAGCGATCGCTATCTATGTCGAGACTGCAGGCCCAGAGCTATATTTTTTTAAATATTTTATTCTGGGTATCCATAGAAATCAAAAGAACTGTTCTAACTTATTATGTATGCAACGTTTTTATGTTTTTATAGTACCTATGTGATAAAACCAAATATCTGCTATTTTTAGAAACAAAAAAAAAATGTTTAGGTAGATGTTATTTAAAGCAAGCTAAATTATTTTTTCTGTAATTTTGAAATTATTGTTTTGCGCAGGTTTTGTATGGTACTACCGTTTTGTATGGTAGTATCATTTTGTATGGTAGTACCATTTTGTATGGTAGTACCATTTTGTATGGTAGTACCATTTTGTATGGTAGTACCATTTTGTATGGTAGTACCATTTTATTTTCACACACATTATTGTTTAGTATTATGATAACCGGTCGAAGTGGAAGTGCTTGGGGGAGGCCTATGTCCAGCAGTGGACGTCTTTCGGCTGAAATGATGATGATAACCTGCCCGTAGATGCTTAACACGAAGGAAATCGGATTTTTCGAGTTTAGTTTTTTTGTTGTTAGGGATTTCACAAATCAAAAATCTGAAAGCAAAAACATTTTAATTTTTAAAATTCTTAAGATGAAGTAAGTATTACTTACTCATTAAGATGAAGGGTAATGGTAGATTGCGAAATACAAATTTTCTTACGTTTTTTGCAATTTGCAGGTCAGTGTCAGGTTGTATCTTGATCAAAATATGATTCGCGACAATAACAGGTACATATTATATTATGTATTTAGAGAATTATAATCACTAGAATCAGTAATACATCTTTCTAAGTTACATTTGTACCATAAGAACCAATCTCTTATGGAAAAGTGCATAATGGTACAATCTAAAAAAATAAACGTCCTCTGTCCGAATGTAAATATTTTATTGTAAAGAATGTGTTCCGCACACCGGGCGCGCGGGCGCGTGCCACGGGACAGTAATGGCTCCCTGGCTCAGCGCCGCGCGCCGCCCTCGCCTGGGCGTTTGATAAATTAAATAAAGGAGAGCTCATCGCCATCCCCGAGCTGTGCGCTTCATAATGCTGTCCTCAACTGCTGTGCTCATGGTTTCAGTTGAATGTTACCGACCTTACCTGCCCAGTAGTGCCCAGTCGTGAGTCGCGACCATGTACCTCTATGTTCTACAGGATGTTAGGCGGAGGGTTCGTAGGTAGAACCATTTTAACCTGAGATACAGGTTTATCCTAGTTCAGGTAGATCCCATTATTATACCACTTTAGTATAAGGCTTAATATTGTAAATATGCATTATGTAAACAAAAAAAAAATAAAAAATTAGGAAATACATATTTAGTTTGAAGATTTGTTTATAAGAATACAATATATAAGAATTTATTTTCGTGTGTTGAAGTTTTTTTTTTGTTTTTGATGTATGATGATGCATTCTTGGTCTAGCAAAGGCAATGATATATGCAAATAAGAACTGAATAATTAGTTTTGAGCTCTCAAAGTAAAAGGAACAAGAAAAAAACTTAATAAGCCCAACTTCAACTAACTAAAAAAAATAAGAGGGATCTTCACACTATGTAGGTATTTCCTAAATGGGTCTACCTTCGAACCCCTTTGTTTGTCTAACCCTCCGCCTAACACCTGTACATCTAAAGCAATATTCTTTCAAATCAACAACTAGCACAATGATATTATAATTTCATTGTTTGTTTTTATGAATACGGGCGTGACCTTAGATTCCAGTGAGTCAAGTGCTTTTTCGTTTCTTATTCTACTTTACCAAAATAACATCACCAACGGTTGCTGTACCGGCTCTATTTTGTAAAGGTTATAACTTGTTTGAATAGAGAACTATGAATGTTTCAGCGCTGGCATGATGTAGTTGATGTAGGGCCCACACAGTCCTTTGAATAATATATTTTTCATTTAAAACTTTTCTTTCTTTTATCTTTTCGGTCCAAACATGAAATCCGTTTGAGGATAATTACTTTATGCGCTGGTTGAACTGTACTTACCAACTTTTTTGATGTGTTCAGCTGCAGACATGTAGAACTTATTAGTGCGGTGTTTCATTCCCTCTAACTGCTGATTGTTTATAAATTGTGATCAATCGAATGTTATTTTACAAGATTCATGTATAATTTCTTTCTGATTATGTAGATAAATGTCAGAGATTTTCGTTGTTTGAGCATCTGACTGCATTTGGTTGCGAATAACATGCAATTTTGTAGGCATCGTACTGTACGACAAATGTGGATCATGACCGATTTAGCACCAACTAGTCAAAAGGCGGCAAGACCAAATGTTGCGACGGAGACGCGGCACCGCGCGCGGCGCGGTGCGGCGCGAGCGGCGCGTGCGGCGTGCGACACAAATAGATGTCTTGTCATAAGACCAAAGGGCCTAGACAGTGGCCCATTCAACTAGCTGTGCAGAAACGTTGACTGATGTGCGAGCATCGCGGACATCGCGGACACAGGGGACTGACTCGAGTGGCGAGGATTATTTGAAACTGGTGTCAGTGCCGGTCAGAGACGTACTTCGCGTCTGTGATCTGTTACTGCTACGATACTATGGTACTCATGAAATAGTAACTGATTAAATTATAATGGAATTGCTCCAAAGAGCACAGAACACACTTTGTGATAGAACCGTGAGGCTATGCCTGTAGCATCAGCAATAGCTCTACCGTATATTATATACAGTCTAGTTGAAAACAGTCCAAGTACGAGTATCCGCCTGTGGAGACGTGTGGCCTGTGGAGACGTATGGTCTGTGGAGACGTATGGTCTGTGGAGACGTATGGTCTGTGGAGACGTGTGGCCGGTGGAGACGTGTGGCCGGTGGAGACGTGTGGCCGGTGGAGACGTGTGGCCGGTGGAGACGTGTGGCCGGTGGAGACGTGTGGCCGGTGGAGACGTGTGGCCGGTGGAGACGTGTGGCCGGTGGAGACGTGTGGCCGGTGGAGACGTGTGGCCGGTGGAGACGTATGGCCTGTGGAGACGTATGGCCTGTGGAGACGTGTGGCCTGTGGAGACGTATGATCTGTGGAGACGTATGGCCTGTGGAGACGTGTGGCCTGTGGAGACGTATGATCTGTGGAGACGTATGGCCTGTGGAGACGTATGGCCTGTGGAGACGTATGGCCTGTGGAGACGTATGGCCTGTGGAGACGTGTGGCCGGTAGAGACGTATGGCCTGTGGAGACGTATGGCCTGTGGAGACGTGTGGCCGGTGGAGACGTGTGGCCTGTGGAGACGTGTGGCCGGTGGAGACGTATGGCCTGTGGAGACGTATGGCCTGTGGAGACGTGTGGCCGGTAGAGACGTATGGCCTGTGGAGACGTATGGCCTGTGGAGACGTGTGGCCGGTAGAGACGTATGGCCTGTGGAGACGTATGGCCTGTGGAGACGTGTGGCCGGTAGAGACGTATGGCCTGTGGAGACGTGTGGCCGGTGGAGACGTGTGGCCTGTGGAGACGTGTGGCCGGTAGAGACGTATGGCCTGTGGAGACGTATGGCCTGTGGAGACGTGTGGCCGGTAGAGACGTATGGCCTGTGGAGACGTATGGCCTGTGGAGACGTGTGGCCGGTAGAGACGTATGGCCTGTGGAGACGTATGGCCTGTGGAGACGTGTGGCCGGTAGAGACGTATGGCCTGTGGAGACGTGTGGCCGGTGGAGACGTATGGCCTGTGGAGACGTGTGGCCGGTAGAGACGTATGGCCTGTGGAGACGTGTGGCCGGTGGAGACGTGTGGCCGGTGGAGACGTGTGGCCGGTGGAGACGTGTGGCCGGTGTAGACGGGCGCGAAGAGCTACGATGAGAGTGGTGAACGCGGTTCAACATTTCGTGCTGGACGGTGGAAAGTTCTTTCGATGTCATTAGCCGGCGACGTTGACAGAACAGCTTATATTTAGCGTCGTTTGTCATGCGCTGAGCCGCTATATTATGTTTCAATACATTAGTATTAATAGAAATGTCTCGCTTGGTATGTGCTTCACACTTCCGTGACTCCTGGTTACACCACGTTAAATATTAACAAGTTTAATTATTTCTCTCTCAATATCCTCCCTCGTGTACGGTATTATGAAATTGTTGAACTAAGCAGTAATCATTTTAGAAGTTTATCTGAAGAAATCAATATAATCTCCATCAGAGTCAAAACAATGAGGAGCAGTCTCTTAGTGACATAAGGAACAGTCTCTTAGTGCCATAAGGAGCAGTCTCTTAGTGCCATAAGGAGCAGTCTCTTAGTGCCATAAGGAACAGTCTCTTAGTGCCATAAGGAGCAGTCTGTTAGTGCCATAAGGAGCAGTCTCTTAGTGCCATAAGGAGCAGTCTCTTAGTGCCATAAGGAGCAGTCTCTTAGTGCCATAAGGAGCAGTCTCTTAGTGCCATAAGGAGCAGTCTCTTAGTGCCATAAGGAACAGTCTCTTAGTGCCATAAGGAACAGTCTCTTAGTGCCATAAGGAGCAGTCTCTTAGTGCCATAAGGAGTAGTCTGTTAGTGCCATAAGGAGCAGTCTCTTAGTGCCATAAGGAGCAGTCTCTTAGTGCCATAAGGAGCAGTCTCTTAGTGCCATAAGCCGTTTTTACAAAAGTAAATCCTTGGCAACATGCTAAATACTAGCTGACCCGGCGAACTTCGTACCGCCTCAGAATCATAAAAGCCGATCCATACAAAATTTATGAGAAATGCATATTTCTGTTTCTTTGTGAATTTTCCCCATGTTTTAATAGTTATTCTGCTGTTCGGGACGGAGACAAATCCAACAAACCAAAGATCATAAAAATCGGTCCCGTGGTCCTTGAGTTATAAATGGTGTAACTAACCAGACTTTCTTGTAAGTAAATAGAAGAAGATCCAATCATAATTTCGAATGTAACAGTTTCTAAAAGTAGGTAGTAATAATATGTAGGTATGTATAAAGAAAGACGAATGCTCGTAGGCATTTAAAAATTGGTCTGCATCGCTATCAATGAGAAAAGTGCCCAAAAGGTTGGCAGCGCTGCCTAGTTGAATGGCAATGCTAAAAAATAGGCCAGTAAACGAGCAAGCAGAAGGTGAAGAGATGAAGAGTCGAGTAGCCGCATTACGACGTCTCGAAAAGCTAGGGAAGCATTCGCACCCGGTGTTTGCACCCCAAAAGACTCGAACATACATTTCTCAATAAGGTTTTTATACTATCTACTGTCATTGACAGTTTTTAGTGTTTCTTATTACATGCATTGGACAGGTTTTACTTTCTTCCCTTCGTTCTCACTGATGCGCCAATCTGGTGGAATTTCGTCAAGAGCGCTACGTCGTCATTCTTCATACTATATAGGTAGTACAGTAGTGTGTGCTCAGTAGTATACCTGCTGCTCACTCGGAGGAGCCGGCCTCGTACACCTGCTGCTCACTCGGAGGAGCCGGCCTCGTACACCTGCTGCTCACTCGGAGGAGCCGGCCTCGTACACCTGCTGCTCACTCGGAGGAGCCGGCCTCGTACACCTGCTGCTCACTCGGAGGAGCCGGCCTCGTACACCTGCTGCTCACTCGGAGGAGCCGGCCTCGTACACCTGCTGCTCACTCGGAGGAGCCGGCCTCGTACACCTGCTGCTCACTCGGAGGAGCCGGCCTCGTACACCTGCTGCTCACTCGGAGGAGCCGGCCTCGTACACCTGCTGCTCACTCGGAGGAGCCGGCCTCGTACACCTGCTGCTCACTCGGAGGAGCCAGCCTCGTACACCTGCTGCTCACTCGGAGGAGCCGGCCTCGTACACCTGCTGCTCACTCGGAGGAGCCGGCCTCGTACACCTGCTGCTCACTCGGAGGAGCCGGCCTCGTACACCTGCTGCTCACTCGGAGGAGCCGGCCTCGTACACCTGCTGCTCACTCGGAGGAGCCGGCCTCGTACACCTGCTGCTCACTCGGAGGAGCCGGCCTCGTACACCTGCTGCTCACTCGGAGGAGCCAGCCTCGTATCAGCATCGTAATTTAATTTCGTGGATGTCGCGGTGAGCTCCATCGATATTGTATTCGTTTTGTTGCGAACAAGACTTGTCTGGCTCTTCGTGCCAACCAGGAGGTACACACAGAAGTATTGTTCAGGAAATAGTGTGGTAAGGGACCGGGCAGTCGACAGGGAACAGTACCTAATATCACGAAAAATAAGAACTGTTCACTGCTGCATTTGAAGAATGAATGTTTAGTTACTCGTATGTATAGATTGCCTGATTCTTGTTTTTCAGAATTATTCCGATGTGTCACCCCGCTTTGTCCCCTTAGGGGGACAGATCGGAAAAAAAAGTTTGATCTGTCCCCCTGTTAGCAATGAGGGGACAGTTCGAACTTTATTCACTCCTTAACGGTTTCATCTGTCCCCTATCACTGATAGGGGGACAGATAAAACTTTTTATTCCTGGTTGTCCCCCATAGAATTTAATATATTAATTCTTAAAAGTAATGCTACACGTTAGAAGCTTACTTTTATGAATTAAATAAAAGATTAGTGGTTTGGATTTATAACGACCTGTATTTAAATAAATTATAAATATTTCTTTTGTTTCTGTATCGATCAGTCACAGCACAGTCCCATAAATCACGTAGTAGGTATTCCAGGTATAATAAGTATAATAACAATCAGTCCTCTGATTTGGCTTCATATTACAAATGTTAATTTTTACTAACAATATGTTGACTTTTAGATGAGGAAATGTTCCTAATAAGAAAATTTTACGTGTTTACATAAAATTGCAGCTTCTAATAAGGTAATTAATCTGTAACCGTTTGTTTGCTTGTTACGAAATCTATTGTTTATTTGCACCGAGTAAATTCCCGGAAGAGCCGGCTTTTTTGGAAACAATAATGGAGTGCAAGTAATTCTCAACCATATTTTATAAATCTTTAAGTTGTTATTCGCAAAATAAGTTTTGATATTAACTATAGTACTGACATACAGAGCACAGACAGAAATTTTATTTTGTTTGATAACTCTTACAGGAATGAAAACGTCAAAACTTGAATTTATTTACTTCATTCCTGAATAATGCAGAATTAATTACCTTAATAGAAGCTGCAATTTTATCTAAACACGTAAAATTTTCTTATTAGGAACATTTCCTCATCTAAAAGTCAACATACTGTTAGTAAAAATTAACATTTGTAATATGAAGTCAAACCAGAGGACTGATTTTTATTACCTACTAGCTGTGCCCGCGACTTCGTTCGCGTGGATGTCGGAACACAATAATGTGTCGCTTAGGAAAGGTGTAAAAGGAAGAATCTTCCGATCTTGTCTGGTAACGCTTCCCTTGCCTGGGGTTCTCAACCATAGCCCTTTCGACTGTACAGCAGTCACTGCGTCTTCAGGGTTCATAATGACAATGCGACGAAGTGTCACTTTGATTTTTGAGGATAAATAAAAATGAAAGCGCCTGCTCGAGGCTGATTGTCTGACCAAATAGCCATATTATGTCCATTTTATTTTGCATTTGTTTTAGAATACTAAGTTAGACCGGAATAAATCGTAAAATCATACCACCATTTTATCTAAAGTATATCTGAGATTAGTAGGTGAAGTTTGAAGTTAGTTTTTATAAGTCTTGTCTTCTTCTCTGCCGCTCTGCGATAAATTTAGAAATTCTTAACTTGGTATTGTAGATATCTTACATACCAATATTAAGACTTTATCATAGCGTCGAGATATCTAGAAGATAAAAAGAAGAATACATCAATGGTGTTACTCTTAAATCGTACCTACCGAAGTTTATCTGAAAAGTAGTTTGAAGTCTTTCTTAACTTATTCTGTAAACCTGTGCCCACATTTGCTAACTACGCACTACGCCGGGGGGAAGATTCGCTTCCGCGGCAAATCGGTGCGGAGCGGACAGATCTCCGGCGCGATCTCATGGCGGCATGGAAAGAGCGACTGTCGCTACCCAGCGCAGGGCACGCCGCGATAGCGACGATAAGACCCCTCTTTAAAGAGTGGCTAGAGAGGCGCCACGGCGCTCTCACCTACCGCCTGACGCAGGTCCTCACCGGACACGGAAGTTTCGGGAGGTTCCTGCACATCATCAGGCGGGAGGAAACGCCCGGGTGTCACCATTGCTAGGATCGCCCAGAGGACATGGTGGAGCACACGGTGGAGGTCTGCCCCGCTTGTGCGGAGCACCGCCGTGTCCTCGTAGAGGCGATCGGCAGCGGCGGCGACCTCTCGCGTCCGGCCCTGGTGCGAGTCATGGTCCGGGGCGAGAGGGAGTGGGAGGCAGTCACCTCCTTCTGCGAAGCAGTCATGCTAGCAAAGGAGGTGGCGGGATGGCTCAGGGAGAGAGCCTCCCGTCCCAGCCACCGTGGGAGACGCTCCGGGCGTCGGGAGCCGCGTGACGACTCCCGGCCACCGTAGGCGCGGGCCTGCGAGCGGAGAGTAATGGGTAGCTGGGTTTTAGTCAGTAAGAGTCTGACACTCCCTTCCGCTCCACCCAGAGCGGGAGGGGTCATTTGATGATTTCCCATCCGAAAAAAAAGGGGTCGATATGGTTTTAACCAAGACAATGGCTAAAAATTTTGTTATTGTCTCGAAGACATAATTTACAATACCTTTTTACGACATGGCAGTGCTACTTGTATTGGGTGTGCACCTTGACGTATCGCTGCCGGCCGTAGTCGAGTCGACGGCAGCGAAGAGTCCTGGGACGCAGTGGTTTCCTTCTGCGAAACGGTCGTCTCGAAAGTCCCGCAGTAGGCGCATCGGGCGTCGGCGGAGGGCGGACAACGCCCTCTTCCAGCCCACTAAACGGGTCCAGGGGCGACGAATTCGGGGACGTCTGTCACCGCCAACACATCAGGACTTGAGCTGGCGGCGCGTAGTGTCCCACGCGCGCCCCTCTTTGCCGTCACCAGTCGGGGGTTGCGGAAGGATCGTATGGTCCCGCAACCCCCGGCGTAGGTGTGAGACGGAACACTGGGGTGATTTTTAGTCAGTAAGAGCCTGACAGACCTCGCCGCCCGCCCCAGGGCGGCGAACATCCATGAAGATTTTCCACCCCGAAAACAAAAAAAAAGGGTGTGCATCTGCCGAACCTATACTCAATAAATCAACAGCCCGTCTGGAGGTGTGCGTTGAAGCGTTATCATGGTAAAGAAATTTTAAAAAATTCGAGAAAAAAGGCAAAAACTATGAAACTATGATATGATCTTAAAACCTTATGTCACTAAGAAAATGCTTCTCTGTTAACAATGTTAGAAAGGTTGCTTGCCCCTCGAAAGAGCTCCTACATAAAGTTGCCCGTGTGTGTGTTTGTTTCGGCCTTTCTTCTCAGAGTAGTCAGATAGGAAACGCCGACTTCATCTAGTTTAAAAAAAAAACATGATTGACGTGTAAAAGTGTTTGTACAAACCTACTTACAAAAATAAAATCATTTATCATTGCAATCTTTATCACTCAGAACACCACATCACATAATATTATCTTACATTATCCTCACTTTTTATTTGAAATTCTTTTAGCGCCAGTAATCAACCAACATTATGTAATCATTATCATTACTTTTTCAAATAACACAGGCAGAAGTGACTGTGATAGTCATCTTATAGGTAAGCCTGCATGACGTGATTATTCACACAATAATGTTATAAACACAATAATTATGTTTTCGTTAGTACTATAAAGCGCCAATAGATGTCATTACGTGTATCCAACTTACGTAATGAAAGTTGTTGTAGAATACTTTAAATTGATTATATCTTTTGATACAGTGAACCGATTGCGATGAAACAAAAACTAAACACTACTCCGAGTTCTACACTATATTTGAGTATAAAAATTAACCATATTGGTTTGGTACTTTTTACGTTGCACCTGTTCAAATCAAATTTTGTCACATCCAAACAGACAAACAGACAAACCGACAAACAGACAAAAATTCTAAAAAATTATGAAATGGCATCTGTTGGTTATCCTATAACACCCCAACTATTTTTTTTTTTAATATTTTCAATGTACAGAAACGCCTCGTCTACAGATTTATTATATGTATAGATACTTATTATACCTACTACGTGATTTATGGGACTGTGACTGATCGATACAGAAACAAAAGAAATATTTATAATTTATTTAAATACAGGTCGTTATAAATCCAAACCACTAATCTTTTATTTAATTCTTGAAAGAAAGTAAGCTTATAACGTGTAGCATTACTTTTAAGAATTAATATATTAAATTCTATGGGGGACAACCAGGAATAAAAAGTTTTATCTGTCCCCCTATCAGTGATAGGGGGACAGATGCAACCGTTAAGGAGTGAATAAAGTTCGGACTGTCCCCTCATTGCTAACAGGGGGACAGATCAAACTTTTTTTTCCGATCTGTCCCCCTAAACCCCCTGACAAAGCGGGGTGACAGATCGGAATAATTCGTTTTTCAAAGTCTACTTTAAAAAAAGTACTTACTTTAAAACATTAAACCGACTTCAAAAATAAATAAACTCAAAATTATGAAATAACTTTAATTTCGGAAGTCGGTGTCTTGGGATCTGTATTTTAGTTTTAGTTTTATGCCACCGACTTCCGAAATCTTTTATTTCATAATTTTGAGTTAATTTCTTTTTGAAGTCGGTTTAATTTTTTAAATTACTTTTTTTATTTCGTAATTTTTAGTTTTAAGTAAAAACTGGAATAAGTATTTGTTTCTAATACTAATATATATAATATATATTTGTTAGTAATAGTTTTGTTGTAAATATTGCACTAGAATTTGACCAAGGTTTTGAGATGTTTTCCCTTTGACACTACACCCGTAGCTCGTATCAATAAGCCAGGCCGTCACACTTACAAGTATTAGTCCATATCTTGAAAATTACTGAATCGATTTTGATCAAACTTGCACTGTTCCCTAAGTTGAAGTAAATGTCAGCCAATAAAAAAAATGGTCACGATCCGATTAGCAGTTGCGGAGATATGCGTGGACAAACATACAGTCTATAAAATTTTGTATATTGGTTTGGAAGCCCTAATAGATTGTCATAATTATGTGAATATAATGCAATTCCAATAATATTACATACATACGTATCGAATTGATAACCTCCTTTTTTTTGAAGTCGGTAATAATTACACCTCTTTACTGGAGTAAGTCTTGTTGAGTTATGTCTGAACAAGGCTTCTGTACTTGTATGCAATGCTCGTAGTAGAAGTAGGTAGGTCGGGGCGCCGGCGCGGCTGCCGCCTGCGGGTCGCGGGGTCGCCTCATCCATAATGCAGGGCTGGCCCCGGCACTGCACACCGACGAGCGACACTCATTTACAACCAGCGCACTAAGTACACCTCTTTGCACTTAGTCCTCTACTTTAACACTAATCAAAAAGTTAAAACTAAAATTGGATCATTCATTACATTTATGAGAACTCATCTTGGTTCCCTGTCCCAACAGTTTCGCCCACGGATATCGATTCACCAATGTTTTGACACTGCCTCTCACTACAAAGTGCTATTTATTTTTTTATTGTTAACATGTCCATCACTTGAATACTTTTTTTTTGGTTTTCTTGTAGTGATTCGGCGAATATTTATATATACTAACTTTTGCCCGCGACTACGTCCGCGTGAAACTTTATAGTTTTCCCGATCCACCTCGTCGCATCGCATTGCCTGCCCGCGCTATTACTTCGATTTCGCTTACAGTTCTTTTTGACATTATCTGATTTTGCTCGGCTCCTAAGGATTCTAGCGTGATGTTAAACCTCAGCCTATAGGTAGGTACATATATAATACTAGCTTCTGCCCGCGACTTCGCCCGCGTCAAATTTCACCCTCTTAGTGGTGGAATTTCGAAAAACCCTTTCTTAGTGGATACCTACTCTTCACAAAGAACACACCCTCCAAATTTCATGTCTCTAGGAGCAGCGGTTTAGACTGTGCGTTGATATATCAACAATCAGTCAGTTTACCATTTTAAATATATAGATATACAATAGTCTTCCTCAACAAATAATCTTCCCAATCCGACCGGTAGTTCCAGATATTAGCGCGCTCAAACAAACTCTTCAGCTTTATTATTTCTATACGAGCAGTGCTCCGCGGTTTCATCCGCGTTAATTACTATAAGAGTATTAATGAAAATTATAACTTATGTTACATTACTTTAAGAAGCTATTTTAAGTACATCACCCTATGATCAGTAAGAGTGGAACGATAGTAAACCTCGCGCAGCTACCGGCGGCTGCAGATTTGTTTTAAAACTATGATATCTCCTAAAATATTCATCCCACCAAAAACATTTTCATGTAAAATGTTGCCAAGACGAGACCACATATGGCTCGCACTGCCAAAAAGTTATCAGATCTCATGTAGAGCCAAGCTTCTAACTCTACAAGCCCTAACTTCACAAACTCTACACCTTAGTCAAAATATGAGGCTTGGCCGTTTCGTTACTACAATAACTATTGTATAACAGAAAAGTAATGAACAGTGAATAAATTTTTCACCTTACGCCCATGTGATGGTAGCGAAACGGCCAAGCCACATATTTTGACTAAGGTGTAGAGTTTGTGAAGTTAGGGCGTATAGAGTTAGAAGCTTGGCTCTACATGAGATCTGATAACTTTAAAAAAAAAAACTACTTAGAACTTAAACTCAAAATTTTTTTTTTCATCAAACCCTACGTGTGGGGTATTTATGGTATCTTCAAAAATGATATTGAGGTTTCTAATATATATTTTTTTTCTAAACTGAATAGTTTGCGCGAGAGACACTTCCAAAGTGGTAAAATGTGTCCCCCCCCTGTAACTTCTGAAATAAGAGAATGATAAAACTAAAAAAAATATATGATGTACTACCATGTAAACTTCCACAGAAAATTGGTTTGAACGATATCTAGTAAGTAGCTCGCCGGTGAAAATTTAAAAACATATGATGGTACGGAACCCTTGGTGCGCGAGTCCGACTCGCTCTTGCCCGGTTTTTTTTTACCTACCGGCGACCGGTAGGCCCGCGCGTGCGTTTCGTGCGTAGGTACTTCGGGTGACATCGGTTGCATAGTTGCAGTCGGTCGTGCGACATAGGGTGCAAGAGCGAGCGTACGGCACCCCGAGGTTAGGTTTGGTTAGGCTATTTTAAATCCTTTACACAGAAATAGGAGCCGAGTGCCTAAATGCCTTTACCTAGGTATATATTAATTGATTAGAGTGGCAGGTAAGTAGGTGTAAGTAATTAATCATATTAATTGCAAGCACATTTTAATATTTCTTAGGAGTATCTATGGAATCACTTAGAAAAATATTTTTCTAATGCCACAATAGTTTAACAAGCGCCACATTTTATAAAATAGGTAAGGTTAATTCTAAATGTATAATAGGTGAGTTACGATGAAAATGACTAACTGTAGTTTCCGGTAAAACGTAATTGAAGCTGGTGGAAAAATATTTCGTCAGCAAATGATTTTTCGGAATTTTCAGTATTTTATTCGGTCGTTTCTTTATTTGTATTCCCATATAATTTGTCGGAAAATTAGTATTTAAAGCAGTAAATTTCATATTTTGAGCATGGCACCTATTTTAATTTTCTTTCGGAGTTTTTTTTTACTACCCAAAATTAAATACTTGTGATGAATAACGTAGGCATTTATTTTGATAAGGATTAATTTCATGTTTATAAAAACACCTTCGCAAATAATACGTTATTTTAGAGCAAGATTACCATAAAAAAGGTAATGAGTCAACCTTAAAAAAAAAATTTACAGAATTATGCTGTCGCGGACTTTTTTTTAATTTTTATAGGGGATCAATTCCGTCATACATGATTTTTGCGTAACTTTAACCGTTTACGCAACGCACGCAACGAAAGCTCTCAAAGGGAATATTTTCTCCCGTTTTTGCAACATCTTTTATTGATGCTCCGCTCTTATTGGTCGTAGCGTGATGTTATTTTAGCCTTCCTTGATAAATGGACTATCCAACACAAAAATGTTTTTTTTATTCGAACCAGTAGTTCCTGAGATTAGCGCGTTCAACCAAACAAACAAACTCTTCAGCTTTATAATATTAGTATAGATAGATGTAATCTAATCTCGTTCAATACTTATCTGTTACTGGTGAACATAATGATGTAAAATGTCAACTTGGAAGTAGGCTTAGAACTATATCGTTTTATAGAATTCGGTATATTATGCTTTCAAGTCGACACATAAAAGGTGCGAGTGTGTGTGTGGGCAGGGAGTGTGGCGCACGTGCGTCGACGTCGCCGAAAGGTGCGAGCTGGGCAGGGAGTGTGGCGCACGTGCGTCGACGTCGCCGAAAGGTGCGAGCTGGGCAGGGAGTGTGGCGCACGTGCGTCAACGTCGCCAAAAGGTGCGAGCTGGGCAGGGAGTGTGCCGCACGTGCGTCGACGTCGCCGAAAGGTGCGAGCTGGGCAGGGAGTGTGGCGCACGTGCGTCGACGTCGCCGAAAGGTACGAGCTGGGCAGGGAGTGTGGCGCACGTGCGTCGACGTCGCCGAAAGGTGCGAGCTGGGCAGGGAGTGTGGCGCACGTGCGTCGACGTCGCCGAAAGGTGCGAGCTGGGCAGGGAGTGTGGCGCACGTGCGTCGACGTCGCCGAAAGGTGCGAGCTGGGCAGGGAGTGTGGCGCACGTGCGTCGACGTCGCCGAAAGGTGCGAGCTGGGCAGGGAGTGTGGCGCACGTGCGTCGACGTCACCGAAAGGTGCGAGCTGG
This sequence comes from Oligia latruncula, assembly GCA_948474745.1. Classification (NCBI taxonomy): domain Eukaryota; kingdom Metazoa; phylum Arthropoda; class Insecta; order Lepidoptera; family Noctuidae; genus Oligia; species Oligia latruncula. The sequence goes on along the minus strand of OX419683.1, from coordinate 752,353 downwards.
GCAGGGAGTGTGGCGCACGTGTGTCGACGTCACCGAAAGGTGCGAGCTGGGCAGGGAGTGTGGCGCACGTGCGTCGACGTCGCCGAAAGGTGCGAGCTGGGCAGGGAGTGTGACGCGCGTGCGTCGACGTCGCCGAGCGCGCACTCCTATGAACCCAATCTTCTGGGGACGAGACCTCTATCTTAAGTTTTTCCCAGTCCAGCGGTGCTATTCTGTAAAAATCTCACCGTGAAAACTTAGGTGAAGTGAGCGTGGAGTGAGCTGTCAATAGTGTCATTTCCTAGCAAAAACAAACTCACATCACCTCAGTTTTCACGGTGAGATTTTTACAGAATCAACCGGCTGGTACCCCGGGCTAGCGGGGTAACGTCTTTTGTATTTTTAAATGATTCTACAGTTATAAAATTGATTACGAATTTCTGATAAATATAATTCCCGTAGATGCTGTAAAAGAAATAGACATCACGTACTTTTTGCTGTTTCTTTCTTAAGAATAACTTTGTAAACTTCGTTCGAACTAACAACTATCAACTCGGCTCAGTTCGTTCTAGTTCCAATATTACATAAACACAATCTTCATTTTAATTCTTTGTTTTCTTGTTTTGCATTTAAACTTTAAATAAAAATAGTACTTTGTTCATACTTATATACGGGGAGTAAGTGAGATAAAGCACTATTTATATACGGGGAGTAAGTGAGATAAACCACTATTTATATACGGGGAGTAAGTGAGATAATCCACTATTTCTGCTTCTTTTTACCGACTTCAATAAAAGGAGGTTATCAATTCGATACGTATGTATGTAATATTATTGGAATTGCATTATATTCACATATGACAATCTACTAGGGCTTCCAAACAAATATACAAAATTTCATAGACGTATGTATGTATGTATGTATGTATGTATGTATGTATGTATGTATGTATGTTTGTCCACGCATTTCTCAGCAACTATTAATCGGATCGTGACCATTTTTTTTGTATTAGCTTACATTTACTTCAACTTAGGGAACAGTGTAAGTTTCATCAAAATCGGTTCAGTAATTTTCAAGATATGGACTAATACGTGTAAGTGTGACGGCCTGGCGTATTGATATGAGCTACGGGTGTAGTGTCAAAGGGAAAACATCTCAAAACCTTGGTCAAATTCTAGTGCAAAACACTAAAAATTACGAAATAAATAGTAATTTAAAAAAATTAAACCGACTTCAAAAAGAAATCAACTCAAAATTATGAAATAATTTTAATTTCGGAAGTCGGTGGCAAAAAACTAAAAGACAGATCCCAAGACACCGACTTCCGAAATTAAAATTATTTCATAATTTTGAGTTGATTTCTTTTTGAAGTCGGTTTAATTTTTTTATTTGTACTTTCATATTCAATAGTCGTTTGTTAGGTAGGTACATTTATTTTACTGCGCTTCAGGTCATTCATTTAAATAATAATAATTTACATTATTAGTTTACTAATAATGTATTTTATTATTTTAAAAATACTTTTATAAAACACAATGTTTTCTTAAACATTCGTCTATACTTAATTAAAATCTCCTAATTATAGGTTTGTTAGCAATTTCTTACTCATATCACTTTGTGCTGTAGTTTGTGTCTGATATGTTTAGCATTTATTTCAACCATAACAAATAATTAGTGGAAAAGAGTTCTATATACGAGTATATAGTACTTAGGTAGCTAGCATTCATTGAATAGAGTGAGGCCACGTCTATCTGCGGGTCGCCGGACGATGGCAGGTCGTGATTGGATTACATCCGCAGTTCCGCTCGCCCGGCTGGAGCTGACGGCTCAGTCATCTGATACACGATAGCATGGATGTCATCAGCGCCGCGGTCAGCTGTCTGAGCCTCTGCAAGTAAAGGAAGCGATCCAGATCAGAAAATCTTTTCAAAGCCGCGTTGGACTCGCTCCACTTTGCTCGATCTCAATGTTTATTTGTGAATCGCAGACAATCTCCCTGCTAACATTGTGAGACACTTCGGTTCACTTTTATTGTTTGACGCTATTACCAATCAAACAATAACAAATAGGCATAGATTTATACAAATAGGTAAATCTGTGTGTCGTGGAGTCGCTCCGTCATTGTTGTCAAGTGGGCGTACATGAGTTCGCTGGCCGAATCTTGCCGAAAGTGGCCGAAGATAGGCAAACTGCGAGTGACAAACAAAGTGATCCCGGTGTGCGTGGCGGGGCTGTGGCTGCGCGTGTGTGCGTGCGGGTGTTCGTGTGGCGCGGCCTTCGCCTCGACCGAGGGCACTCCTGACCGTCGCGGATCCCCTACTAAGATTGCATAAGGCACAATATGAGCCGACTTCTTTGTAGCCGCACTGGATACGATGGATACGTTATTAATTCAAGCTCTACATTAATTTCAAACGAGACTAGCACGATCAATATTTTCAATCAGTATCTGAAAGCTTCAGGCGTGACATAGTACGTCTGTTATTGTTGTATTATATTGTTTCAATTGAATGGCTCATGTAAGTTTTTTGGTCCACTTTTCTTTAATTAATGCGTTCTAGAACTATGTAGCTGTCTCAGAGGACAAATTGTTCGGTATTCGCGTGAAAGTTTACCGACTTTATAAGCTCTAAACTCCAGAGATGTCCGAGCGTTCCCAGTACAATTTGATCTTCAGTTAACTTGACCATTCCAGCTGATAACTTACCTACCTACTACTTCTCGACGACGTTAGTGTTGGGGACAACTTGTTAAGTACGGAAGGTTCTGCCAGTCAGCAACGATTCCGACTTGCACCGATGGTAAGGTGCGAGGAGCATTCCACCTGACTTTCTTAGGAGTCGGCTCAAACATATAATAAATATGAATATTTAGGAATAGCCAGTAAGTAGTACAGGCAAGCGTCAGTAATAGGTCCGCGGGGACGAGGTCGGCGCCACTGACCCACTGCTATGATTGCGCTGTGCAGCTCCCGCTAGCGCTGACCACTCAGCACCGCACCGCTCCGCACCGCACCGCACTCGCCACGATAAACTTCTAATCGTGCGCTCTTTCAATAGAACTATTGTTTCAGCTTCACTTCTCTCAACTGCTTTATTGAATGTTTCGCTGCAATATTTATTCAACTTTTCACGTTTTGGAACTCTTGTCGTGAAGAAAATTAAACTGATTAGTTTTAATTAGTGTGATATTAAATTAACGAAAGCATTTAATTCAAATGAATGGCCGGGGTTCAACTAGCGTATATTTAGTTTTCTCTTTTTTGTGTTTCGAAAAGTTGTAGGAACTAGAAACAAGAACTGCTTTGTTTATGCCTAGGCCCGACTTAAATGACGGAAATTTAATATAACTCTGGAACTCCATGACGTATAGCAGCGCATCATTAAAAAAAATCTATGTTCCACTTGTCAGTGTAGTGTAGCAATTTGCGTGAAGGACTCCTTTGTGTCCCTGCTGTTGAGGAAACAACCGCGTGTACGGAAAGAGGGTCGCGCGGCCAGCGTGGCGCCATCTGTCGGGACCCGCACTGCGCACTCCCAAAGTACTGACCTGGTTTCTCAAACGATCCTCTTTTATCAATGATAGATTGCTTGCCTACTGATTAGCACTAAAACTTGCGTAGAGTTTTAATCACATTCATTTGTTATCACGCTCACTGGATCTGTATTATATCTACAACATTATGCTTATAATAATTCCAACTATCAAATGCGAGACAAACGTTATTTTTATTTATAGAATTATGTTGCAAAATGAAAGCCGTCTATTGCATGAGAGAACAAATGAAAACTAAAACGAGCAATACCTACCGGCAGTCCATATTATACTCGCAGAGTGCGGAGGAAAGGTTTACAGCCCGCATAAAAGTTTCGTACGATTTTCAGGAAAAAAATTGGTGAACATGAAAAGCAAATAATACTGAATCGCCGGTTTATCGTGGTCCGCATAACATCACTGTACCTAGTCATTTATCCCTGGTTCGCGTTTTACAAAACAGAGCGAGTTATGGCTCCTTCATCGCAAGTCGCGCAACGAGCGGTGCCTTTGTGTCTCGCAACGAGCGAGCGGTGCGTTTGTAGGAGCCTTTATCAGGGCTCGACGAGGCTTTTCATTTAGTGTGCCGCGCTGGCTCAGCCATTGTTGCGACGCCAAATATCACGGGGCTCATAGCGATCCAGTGGTCACCGGTGGTCGCCTGTGGTCGCCAACGTCGCGGGCCGACTCAAGTCGATGACAAGTATTTGACCTACATGGGTAATGTGGATTAGGGGCAGCGTACGATTTACTTTATTCGACCGCCACACGCCGCGCGCCGGAATGTTGCTTGCGATAAGGGACTTTATGGGCTCAATGTATTTCCATGTTATTAATTAAGATTGTCAGTATTGGTGTTTGTTTGTCTTCTCTGTACGTACTTTAGCTTCCGTACATCTATGTTATTATAAACCATAAAGGATTTTGTCAGAAAGGGACCCGGTCTGGCAACAGGCGGCGACAACGATAAGAAGAAACTTTTCAGTTTTCTCAGTTCGGAATGCCGAGTTTACGAATACCAAGTGTCATGGTGGACCGGCGGGAATACAAAGAGTCATGGTGGACCGGCGGGAATACAAAGTGTCATGGTGGACCAGCGGGAATACCAAGTGTCATGGTGGACCGGCGGGAATACCAAGTGTCATGGTACACCGGCGGGAATACCAAGTGTCATGGTGGACCGGCGGGAATACCAAGTGTCATGGTACACCGGCGGGAATACCAAGTGTCATGGTACACCGGCGGGAATACCAAGTGTCATGGTACACCGGCGGGAATACCAAGTGTCATGGTACACCGGCGGGAATACCAAGTGTCATGGTACACCGGCGGGAATACAAAGAGTCATGGTACACCGGCGGGAATACCAAGTGTCATGGTGGACCAGCGGGAATACCAAGTGTCATGGTACACCGGCGGGAATTATGTCGCATAACTTTGAGTTTTATCGCTCACAGTTATGACAACTATAATTACCAATGTGTATTATAGCTGCAGTCAGTAATGTACTAAACCGCATCCTCGTAAAACGTAGAGTTGTTCACAATTTGCTCGTATCTTAAAGTATTTCGACGACATTAAGTAGTTTGTCATGCTCCATGTATTGTAATTATGTAGATCCAAATACCTAATAGTAAATTCTACAAGCGGTAGAGCGTGACATCTGGCATAGACCACCCAGGTACCTACGAAAGTTGTGGAATGCTACATGGGGATTATCCAAGGAAATAACTAAATGCCGTTTACAGACAGAGACAATGCTCTAACTGATAAGTCATCTTTCCGTTTTTGTAAAAATTGGGACAGCTAAAACCCCTCAGGGCCAACTCGGAACCAGAAAGTGTCGATTGTCATTAAGTTAGCAGATTACAGACGATCCACTGTCTCACCATAGATATCCGTGATATCTATTCCAAATTATAGTTTTCTAGTACTAAGAGTCTCTGAGCTAAATCTATGGTCTCACTCCTAATGATCGCTGGCTCCAACCGGGGGCGTCGCGTGCCAGATACGGCAGCGAGTGCTGGCGCGCTCATGTTACTCTAGCTATATGCTACTTCAGATACGGCAGCGAGTGCTGGCGCGCTCATGTTACTCTAGCTATATGCTACTTCAGATACGGCAGCGAGTGCTGGCGCGCTCATGTTACTCTAGCTATATGCTACTTCAGATACGGCAGCGAGTGCTGGCGCGCTCATGTTACTCTAGCTATATGCTACTTCAGATACGGCAGCGAGTGCTGGCGCGCTCATGTTACTCTAGCTATATGCTACTTCAGATACGGCAGCGAGTGCTGGCGCGCTCATGTTACTCTAGCTATATGCTACTTCAGATACGGCAGCGAGTGCTGGCGCGCTCATGTTACTCTAGCTATATGCTACTTCAGATACGGCAGCGAGTGCTGGCGCGCTCATGTTACTCTAGCTATATGCTACTTCAGATACGGCAGCGAGTGCTGGCGCGCTCATGTTACTCTAGCTATATGCTACTTCAGATACGGCAGCGAGTGCTGGCGCGCTCATGTTACTCTAGCTATATGCTACTTCAGATACGGCAGCGAGTGCTGGCGCGCTCATGTTACTCTAGCTATATGCTACTTCAGATACGGCAGCGAGTGCTGGCGCGCTCATGTTACTCTAGCTGTATGCTACTTCAGATACGGCAGCGAGTGCTGGCGCGCTCATGTTACTCTAGCTATATGCTACTTCAGCATCTCCACAAGAACCAAAGACTCATCATACTGTTTTCCTTGTTCGAATGAAAATTGTAATTCTTTCCTTCAGTACGATTTACGTACATTTATTATGCCCGGTCGCTTGAATGGTTCTCGTCGTTCTCGTGAGTCACCGTGGCAGTAGAGCGAGGGTCTGGTCGGCGGCAGGTAACCCTCTGCTCGGCTAATTGCAACTGGGAACATGAACCGACGCGAATCACATTTGTTTATTAGTAACAATCGTGATTCTAGAAATAACTGTAAGAGTTGATATTGTTGTGGAATTCATTCGAGTCCGAAAAGTATTGTCTCAACCTGGACTGTACGGGATGGTAAGGTACAATGCGGCGTAGATTTGTTGAAAAGACTTAATTAAAGACAAGATGTAAATCATGAAGTGGCATCAGCATCCGAGAGCTGCGCGCCGCGTGCTGGTCATCAGCATCCGGGAGCCGCGTGCCGCGTGCTGGTCATCAGCATCCGGGAGCCGCGCGCCGCGTGCTGATCACTAGCATTGAACTGCTGGTCCCGGTGGAGTGCGGCCCCGCGCCACTGCGCTGTAATCCTCCCAATTTTATGTGATGTTTATCGATCTAGTGCCACTTAAGTGTTGGCTGCGCTAGAGTCGACCCACATGGCGAGCGTCCTAATCTTTAGTAACATATTATTACGTTATGGATTTTCCTCTCGTGGACTACTATAACTGAACCCAATTATAAGAAACTTTAAATTGAGAACCTCCTCCTTTTTAGAAGTCGGTTAAAAAGGAATGATACACAACCTAGAAAGTTGAAAATGTTTACCGGATATCTCGTAGAGCGTGCTACGTGCGGGCCTACGCCGTAGAGGGGTGTAGCACCCAGGGGCGCAGGCTTATTAAAATGAACATTTTCAAAATACACAGATCAATGTTTATTTTGTAGCACAATAAACTGCGGATAAGTCAATTATAACGGCGACTGAAAACGAATTCGATATCTTTGCGGTTGTCAAACAATAAGTTATAATTAAGTAAATTGGGTGACATATACCTAATGTTCACAGGTAAAATGTTTATAAGAAGTTACTTAGATTGAAATAATGGCCGTTTGGTCAACCAAGTTGGGGCAACCGGCGAGAAAACTGCACGCTGTGTGACCTGGCTCAGGGTCGGTAATTAACACTTCGTGGAGTTTCATGCAGTGCCATAATAACAATGATATTGATTAAATAGCAGTTGAAGCACACACTGACACAGTTAGTAAGAATGCTGCGGTGCTATTGAACACTAATATTTGTGTAGTGGTGTGAACACGCGTGGGACGCGGCTGCGCCCGCGCCGCACGCCGCGGCTATTATTATGCACTTTATATTAGAATCGTTTACTTCGGAGAGGATGTGCGGGAGTCTGACGCTGCCGGCCCGCGCCGCGCGCACGCGCTGCGTCCTTCCGCGTGCCGCTAGCTATCCATCTCAACCGGGAATTAGATCTAGAGCAATCAACTTTATTCACTAATAAAACAAGATCAACATTGTTTATAAACCCGCCAAAAACTTATACAAAGAGTTCACTCCAGAAGTTCTGATACAATGTAGTGGCGCGGCTCTACCTGTGTTTGCAATTGTTAGTGGCCGCGTGGGGCGCGTGGCTAGTGTGTGGCTACGTCATAATATTGTTCTAAGTTTAGCCGGTGCTTGTATACAGAGGCCGATGCCGCGATGTTGGCGCGCGCTGATAGTTCAATAACTGACCGGTGACTTTTTTTGTAAATCTTGGTAAATGGAAAACAGACTTTAATTTAAAATTTAGCTCGCAGTGAAGTGAATCATACTAACTGAATTATGGTTGTAGGTTCCACAACCACAATTCAGTTAGTTTAATTCACTTGCTAGTAATAAGCACGTCTCTTAACTGAACCAGGACGCAAGTTTGGATACCAGTTGTCACATTTTAGAGGCATGAGTTCCGTATCCTTTTATCTGTAACGTTTTGTGTTAAGCTTTTTCTTAGAAGTAATTATCTGATAAGTAAATGTTGTGCGATGACGCTTAATCTTCCTTTACTTGAATAAAAGCAAAGGAAGATTAAGCGTCATCGCACACCGGCGGCAGGCGGGAGACAGCATCGAGGCGGATATCCCGCCGGCCAGCGTACACCGGCGGCAGGCGGGGGACGGCATCAAGGAGGATATCCCGCCGGCCAGCGCACACCGGCGGTCGGCGGGGGACGGCATCGAGGAGGATATCCCGCCGGCCAGCGCACACCGGCGGTAGGCGGGAGACGGCATCGAGGCGGATATCCCGCCGGCCAGCGTACACCGGCGGTCGGCGGGGTACGGCATCGAATAGGATATCCCGCCGGCCAGCGCACACCGGCGGTAGGCGGGAGACGGCATCGAGGCGGATATCCCGCCGGCCAGCGTACACCGGCGGCAGGCGGGGGACGGCATCGAGGAGGATATCCCGCCGGCCAGCGCACACCGGCGGTCGGCGGGGGACGGCATCGAGGAGGATATCCCGCCGGCCAGCGCGCACCGGCGGTAGGCGGGAGACGGCATCGAGGCGGATATCCCGCCGGCCAGCGCACACTGATAATTTGCGACCGCCGCGCACTACTGGATACTGCGGCATGTCGGCAGCAGTTTTAATACACCTACTACACATACGTGCCAGGCGGTCCTTCGAGCTTGCTTAGCGACTACGCAATGCAGTCGAGAAGTTGCTTCTGAACGAGTTGTTTGTGTTGCAGTTTTTGAAATGGTGGATTTGGTGTTACTGTCGATCGCATGCTAGCGGACTCTAGTGCATTCCGTCGTATGCCTTCGCGTCTGGTCGCATGTCATCGTCCCGCCGCTTTATTCTCCAGCGCGCTCTTGTATTTGGAATCTACATCTTGTTACCGTTAGACGTATGAATTTACGTTGGTTTTATATATATATGTATACTAACTTCCGCCCGCGGCTTCGCCCGCGAGGTATGTCGATGAAAACTATCCCATGTCCTTCTCCGGGATGCAATCTATCTCTCTGCCAAATTTTATCGAAATCCGTTCAGTGGTTTAGGCGTGAAAAGGTAACAGACAGACAGAGTTACTTTCGAATTTATAATATTAGTATGGATGTATAATATATGTATATTTATTACCTTGCCCCGCCGTCCGCCGATGTGCGCTGGCCTTAAACAGCCTAGCGACCAACAGTTTGTTCGCTTTGTACTCTTAAACTAAAAAAACAACATCAACAACTGCTTTTTCTTTTGAATGCACTCGTAGACAATAGCTAGAAACAATACAATAACTTAAGCGTCGAGTCGAGTCTCTGGAAAAGCTTAGTTTTTCATAGCAAATAAGTAAATTTTTACAACGGTTCGCCGCAACATGATAAAACACACGAACTGGTCCAGTACGTACACAGGTACTCTAACATCGCTCTGTATCCACCCTGCACATGACGAACTGGACCAGTACGTACACAGGTACTCTAACATCGTTCTGTATCCACCCTGCACACCACGAACTGGACCAGTACGTACACAGGTACTCTAACATGGCTCTGTATCCACCCTGCACATGACGAACTGGACCAGTACGTACACAGGTACTCTAACATCGCTCTGTATCCACCCTGCACATGACGAACTGGACCAGTACGTACACAGGTACTCTAACATTGCTCTGTATCCACTCTGCACACGACCGACGAACTGTACCAGTACGTACACAGGTACTCTAACATTGCTCTGTATCTACCCTCCACACAACGAACTGGACCAGTACGTACACAGGTACGCTAACATTGCTCTGTATCCACCCTGCACACAACGAACTGGACCAGTACGTACACAGGTACTCTAACATGGGTCTGTATCCACCCTGCACACGACGAACTGTACCAGTACGTACACAGGTACTCTAACATTGCTCTGTATCCACCCTGCACACAACGAACTGGACCAGTACGTACACAGGTACTCTAACATGGGTCTGTATCCACCCTGCACACGACGAACTGTACCAGTACGTACACAGGTACTCTAACATTGCTCTGTATCCACCCTGCACATGACGAACTGGACCAGTACGTACACAGGTACTCTAACATTGCTCTGTATCCACCCTGCACATGACGAACTGGAGCATTACGTATATAGGTACTTTAGCTTTTTGTTATAAAACCAACAGAATGTTGTTATGGCGCTCGAAGTCTCAACACAATGTTCAGCTAAATGTACTTAATAAAGAAATAAGCGCTCACTACACGACACAGACGTTAGTTCCATACTGATGCGGCCGCACTTTGAAAGAGTTTCGTACTTCTGTCGCGATTATTGTTCGCCACCGAGCTGGCGCTGCATTTGTGTGCTTCGTTAGTTGAGAGCCACCGAGCCGGCCGGGGCTGGCTGGGCTGGTTGGGCTGGCTTCAGCAGGAGTTCATTAATGTTGCGAATAATCTCATTAGACCGGCTCGCGCAAGATACCACTGTGAAAAATGGTTTGGCTGTACATTCTGCGGTTTGGGAGGAACGCTAATGGTGCTGTGTGATATCAGGTCATGTCAATTGATCATGTATGTGTGTTATACCTAGTCTCTCTGTTCGTAGAGCACAGCGGTGTTGTCACAGAGCAGCGCGTCGGGTGCGATGTGTGAAACATACGTCGTCTGGCGGACGCGCGCGTTTCGAAACCCCAACCAGCGGCCAACAAGCGTACTACTAACTCAATAACTTATCGTGCTAATATGATAATTTGGTGATTCACGCTCTGTTCTGTTTAACCATAATACGCACAACAATTGTAATACATACAGTCCACGGCGAAGGGAACGACTTGGTTTTGGCAACTAGCCTTGTCTAGACAAAACACAATATTGGGTCCCGGAACAATACCATTACTTCGCTTTAAGTGTTTTAATGATAACTAGGAGGGGAAACTACGGCGGATGATGTCGTCTAGGCGCTGTCTGTGCTGTATGGCGCAGGGCAGGTGGCGGTGCGGCACTGTGCGGCGCGTGCGACGGTTGCAACGACATGCGAGCAGCACAATGTTGCTGTGCTGTGACCTACATGGCCGCGCCGCCGTGCCAACACTGCTCAGCACCGCACTAACTGAATTAGCAACTGTCAGAACACTGCGCATGCGCCGCGGAACCAAACACTTTTATACATGAATAGGAAGGAATATAGAAGGTTTGCTCATAGTTAGCTATCCAAAGGCCACACTCACGCAGCAGCCAGGGTGCCTGACTTCTGTGCTCCGATAACTGCTAACAAGAAACCATCCATCTCACTGCTACATTAATTCGCGTCCACAATACACTCCGGTGTTCATACACAATACACTCCGGTGTTCATACACAATACACTCCGGTGTTCATACACAATACACTCCGCTGTTCATACACAATACACTCCGGTGTTCATACAACACGTCGGAGGATGACGACCGCGTCATTTCGGTTGCAGGAATGTGCGCTTATCAATATTCCGCGACGGGTGCTCATCACGGCGAGTTCTCGCTGGCTGTCTCCACGGCTCGTGACAGCATGTGCAGCTGTTGGCATGCGGGCCACGTCCGCACCCCGACGTGATGCCGCTGTGCGGAACATTAGCGACCATTGCTTGTGAAATGACTGTCGTCACAACTCTCTAGATTCAGTGCATATCAAACTTAAACAAATTAACTTGCCGTCACTTTTAACCTTACTTAAACTTTTTTCTGGAGTTTCCTAAATACTTATCTTCCTCCACACCGAATTACGCCCGCGGTGGCCCATCTTAGCGGAGATATCTTATAGTGCACAAGCGTGGCAGCTAGATGCACTCTCTCTTCCCTCACTCTCATAGTCCGATGGCAATCCAATACGACCGGAGAGAGATCATGCGCAGCGAATGCACGTGAAGCGGTTGGTCCCAGCTTAACGTGCTTTCCGAAGCACAGGGGTATCAAACCATCAACTTCCAAAATCTGGGCTGCTAGTAAGAAATTCGTAACGGCAAAACCCAATAACACTTAGCTCGACCTGGAAAGCAAACCCAGGACCTCAACGGGGCAGTCGGGAGTTTTCCTGGGAACGTACCAGAAGTTTTCCTCGGAACGTACCAGAAATTTAAAAAGCACACACTAAAACTGAGATTTAAAACGCGCAGCTCGCGGGCGCGTGACCCCGTTGCCGCAATTTTCTTAGTAAGGGACATGTGCATCGATCTTTGAAGAAAACGCGATCCAGCCCGCGGCGAGCGTCGAGCATGTTGAGCGAGTTGAGCGAGTCGAGCGAGTCGAGCGACATGGAGTGTTGAGCACTCTGATACTGCCTTGATATTCGTTTTGGTTGTGTGTTTTTTATACGAGTATGTTCCACAATTGCTAGCGATGAACACGTTCCGAAGCAAACTCAAACTCAAACTCAAATCATTTATTTCAATTAAACCTTGTACAGGCACTTTTGAATTGTCAAAATTAAATAGTCTGTCAGTTAGTCAGAAAGTTGAAGCTAGTTGCCCATTCCAAAGCGTAGATCTCTATGGAGAAGAACGGGCAAGAAACTCCATGGACACTCTTTTAAATCAAGATATTACAAAATCCTGGGTACATTATTCTTGTTGCTTCTATATGTGAGAACAAAGTAAAAAAGACAGAAATGAAGAAACAATTCAAGACATAAGATTAAAAATAAGCCTTGGCAGTTAAGAGATGACCAGTCTCAACCGACGGCGCCCGTTCACGAACATGACGCGTGGATCAGCACCATCCAGCTCAACCATTTTGTAGGGAACCGAATGATCCAACACACGCGCCACCATCGGTGAGACATTTAAGTGAGCATGACACGTTCTCAACTGCCATGCTGTTTCAAGTCAACATCAAAAAATCATAATAAACGGAAACATGGTTCTTACATTTACAAAATTTAAAAAAAATGCTTCTAAATTATACAAAACTACAGTTTGCAATTTATTTAAGAGGTAAATAGAATTTTATTACCTACCAAACAGGAAGAGATATTTAATATTGAAGTATTCAACAATTAAAACTTGATTGAATAAATTAAAAAAGTTATGTATGATGTTATGACATTACTGTCAGAAACACAAAAAAAACAAAAAGGGAAGCACCTCTTCCAAATATTGAAATTAACTACAAAGATAGTCTTACAATCTTCAGCAGCTCCAACAATACTTTCAAGTGTCAATCAATTAGTTGTGGTTGTGGAGCAGGACCAGCATTGAGCCAGGCATTTTTATCAGCGATGTAATCCCCTAACTTATAATATGCCTGACTGCATAGTGTGCGTTTTATACAAGACTTGAATTTTGTCTCATTCAGTTGAAGAATGTGGGGAGGTATTTTATTATAACATTTTAAATAGTACCCCATAAAAGATAAATCTACTTTAGCCAGTCTGAAACCTGGTTGAACTAATAGGTCCCTATTTCTAGTACTATAATTATGTCTTTCACCTCTTTTACTAAAAAGATGTAAGTTTTTCCTTACATACATGATGTTTTCGTAGATATATTGACAAGGCACCGTCATGATGTTATGTTGTTTTAAGCATTTACTAGGTTGCTTATGCACTGATACTGCAAATCGGATTCCTATTTACTTGGTAGCTGGATGGTCTGATACAGCACTGATACTAAAAACCGGATCCCTATTTTTTCAAGATTTCTCTATCGTCCGAATCCTCTGAAGGATTAAAACATTGTGTACAGCACCAGTCAAGGTGAATTGTTTAATTTTGTTCGGAATCCGCTTTGTAAAGTGTGAGGGATTTGGGCAGTGAAGCCTGAGCTCCGCGTGCTGTCCGTTCACTTGTCGAACGCTGACTCATCACAGAACTTACTGCAACGGTTTTAAAGTCGAAATTATCCATCGCTAGTTTAGAGCATAGTGAGTGTTTACTTGGCTCAGACTGGTGCACAGGCTACAAACACTATCTATACTGTATGATTCAGAAAACAAAATTACTTAACTTATATCTTACTAGCAGCGCCCTGCGGTTTCACCCGCATAAGTGTCGATCCCATGGGAATATCGGGATAAAAATTATCCTATGTCCTTTTTCGGGACTCAAACTGTCTCTACACCAAATTTCATCTAAATCGGTTCAGCGGTCTAAGCGTGAAGAGGCAAACAGACAGACACACTTTCGCATTTATAATATTAAGTCATCTGCCTAGCCTTTTCCTAACTATGTTGGGGTCGGCTTCCAGTCTAACCGGATGCAGCTGAATACCAGTATTTTACATGGAGCGACTGCCTATCTGACCTCCACAACCCAGTTACTGGGAAATACGATACCCCTTGGTAAGACTGGTTTTCAGACTTTCTGGCTTCTGACTACCCGTAACGACTGTCAAGGATCCACGAATGACAGCCGGGACCGACGGCTTAACGTGCTTTCCGAGTCACGGAGGGGTCACGAGTATGTAAAGATGGTCACCCATCCACAGACCAACCGCGGCAAGCGTAGCTTAACCTGATTGATCGACCTGTGCGTCTGTTATTATTTAGCCACGGGCCCCTCCATTTATAATATTAACTATGGATTCAAATAAATGGTACAGACTCATGTAATGCGGCGTCTATCTTCACTAAATACGTATTAACTAATAAATACACTTAGTAGTAACCTCGTGAAATATGAAGAGTGGGTTGGGTATTGGATAGGGCTTGCATTGCACATGCGCGCTGGAAAATGAAAGTAACGTCTCAGCGAAGTTAATGGTCGAGCAGATTGACGCACTTCGACAAATTGCTTTGTTGAGTGGGCCAATTTATTCAACCAATAAAGAATTACAGTTGTGATTTGAATTGGTGGACAATTTAAGTTGATAGTTAATTTGCTAAGCAATCATTTTCCCGCAACGTATTAACACAGTATGTGATGTGTGAAGCCTGTGCTTGTCCCGGCGCGCGCGGCGGCGCGGCTGCAGCGGTCGGTGCGCGGTGCGTTTGTGTGGCTGCGCGCGCCGCGTTTGGCATAGTTGCTACGTGGAAGCTGCTCTTTGTCATCCGGCTATTTTAAAACAGCCGACATATATTTTAAGGCTGTCAATGATAAAGTTTCCGCCGTCGAGTTGTCGCCGAAAGCGACTGTCTGCAAGTTGTCGCCGAGAGCGATTGTCTGCAAGTTGTCGCCGAGAATGACTGTCTGCATGAAATATTGTGATAATTCACACATTGAGGGTCGAGCTATTTATGAATGACATTTTTCTGTTTCAAAAATAATAAGTATTCTTCGGTATATAAAACTAGGCTTAAAAGCGATATTGATGACAAGTTGCCAATACAGACTACTGAACTATATATTATACTATATACCAATAACTACATACCTACAGTCTCTAATACGGTTATTCGTTGTAGTTCGCGTCCTGACTAGTGTTGAGTGTTCGTGATTGTGACGTACGTACGTAGTTCATCACTGTGACGTGTGAAGTTTAAACTGCGGAAGTGATTCAATACAATGCGTGTGCGCATGGCTGCGGCAATGACTGCAACAACGTGCACTTTTAATTTATTATTTGTACGTAGTCGCTCGTTAGCGGCATCCTGTTTATATTGAATGTGGCCCGCGCCCGCGCCGCTCGTAAACTAACTGCGCGCATTCTGATCGCTATATACGTGGTTGACGATACCTCAATACAGCCGATGTCGGGCGATACATCAGCGACAAGTGCTCACTAATAAATTCGTCCATTAGTGGCAGCAGAGAAACGTGACGCGAGAGCGATGCGCCATGATGAACGAGCGCGCTACGCGGGCAACCGGGGCGCAGTGCGGCGCGTGGCGTGGCGGCGGCGTGGCGTGTGGCCCCGAGCTCGCCGTCTCAGCTGTTAATTACTCCCGTCGAAGTAATCCCTCACACGAAACCTTATCCCTCGCTACCGACCCATTTGCACTGGGTTTTGATTCAATACTACATAACACTGACGGCGGCTCTTGTGTTCGCAAGTTCCTTTCCTTAATCCTAAATAATCAGATAGATTTATTCGGGAAATAGGTACTCCCAGCGACGTGAGCCCGCTGGGAGTCCCTGCGTTACTATACATAACACGGAGATTAGCGCGGGCGGTTAATGACGGTGACGTTCAAGTCAGACCACGTGGAACATCAGAGAAACCAGCTGTGACATTCAGTTACCGGGGCTTCACTCCCAAGGGGGAACGTTTTGAGAGTTACAATTGTCATGAATATTATCATTATAAATCAACTAAATTATTGTGGACGGATGGGTGGCTTGCGTGTTTATAAAAGTAAAGGAGTTAAGAAAAGCCTACATCGGTAGGTATATTCCGCTAGTGTTCATACGAACAGACATTTTCTGACTAAAAGAAAGCAAGAAGTGGTCGACGGAGCTCGTCCCGAACTCCCGACGTCCCAGTTGTTCACCGAACTCCCGACGTCCCAGTTGTTCACCAAAATTAAAAGAAAGCACGTACGAATCCCGAGCTCAGCAAAATGTGTTACGATTACGCCAATTGACTCCCGGACGGGTCGATAACTAGAGTGAGACAGTGGAGCACTGAGCTGCTGCGGCATGAGCGCAGAGAGCGGGCCGCGAGCCTGGCCGCCACGAGCACTGCGAGCCACTGCGCGCGTCGAGCGCGACAGTACCCCGTCACGCGCCCCGCAGAACATTACTCGCGCCTGCTTGACTCCCTGCAGTCCTTGCGCTCACTGCGCTCACTGCGAGTAGGTCGCCCAATAGTATCTTGATCCTCGAACATCCACGGCTCAGTAGGTGAACGACCTTCAGTGATGAGCATCGTCTTATTGTAACGAGTATGTAGGTCGCGTGTGGCCCGCCACGGACCCGCGCCGCCCCAGGGCCCCCGGGCCCCGGGGAGGGAGGGAGGGTGGTGGTGGCCCCTATAACGTGCCAGATTCAAGCCATTACCAATCGAATTCTACATAATTATATCAAAATTGCTACTCGCCCATTTGATGGCAATTTTTGGATAAGTTGTGCAACAAACTTCAGAAAGTAAGCGTTTCCAATCCTATGTCATATCAACTGCGTATGAAAACGCTCAGTTTCAATTTAAAATAAACGAAATGCAATTTACAACATGATTCTCAGTTCTGCGAATTTGTAATACTCGTAGTGGCAGTCGCACGCTTTGTGGTGGACGATATTTCACGCTCCGTTTGCGACAAATTTGTAGCGGCATACAGGCATAGCCTGGAGTGCACTCTGCAGTAAGAGCGGGCGCACACGGGGCACATGGCCCACTCCACATGCTGCCACATGCTGCTGCACGCCAGAGCTGCAGGTGTACCTAACACTAATGTAATTGTTATTTTATACCTACACACAAGTTAAGTTACACACTAACGAAACCTTTTTGTTAAAACAATGACTTTTAAGTGTTTGGCAAACATTTTAATAACATGATTGCAAACGGCCGATTAGCCTAAATCGATAGATACAGCGCAGAACTGGAAGCGCGCGGAGTCAGCGGAGCTGTGTGTGGGAGCGCTCTACAGTGAGGGTCACAACCGCTGGGCCGGGCGGCCAGCGCCATTACAGCGGCCGGCGCTCAACGAATCGCCGACTTAATTCTATTAGGTGACGGCTTAGCTTACCCCTCCGCTGTATCGCGAGGCTCTCGGCCCGCCCCCCACTGCCCCCCTCTTTCTCATATTATGCTAATGCCGGATTTAAATATTCGTGTGTAGGTGAATGGCGGGTATTATTGTCTTTTCTATTATGTATTTGGCAATATGTCTGCGCGGCTGTTGACAGAGCGCACGCGTTCATCGTGTATACGTATGGGTTTGCTTCACAAATATTTCGCGGAAAGTTTTTCTGCGTTACGGAAGCATGGTCGTTTGGTTTGGTGTAGGTTACGAACATTCGTCCGTAAAGCACATTTTTCGTGAAGCCCCGAGGCGGTGCGCGGCGGCCCTTACGACGCTAATTACGAGTAATACACTCGTAATTATAGTATACCGCGCAGGGGGATGAGATCCGATTGGCGACATGCTGCGGGTGTCGGCGGGACGCGGTCGGGACCCCCGGGGGGTGCGGGGACATCACCACAGACCGAGATACGTAAAATGAGAGAACTGATAATGCAACTTGAATGGAATTATTTAGCACTAGCTTCTGCCCGCAATTTCATCCGCGTGAAATTTCACCCTCTCCCCATTCACCCCCTTAGGGGTTGAATTTCGAAAAACCCTTCCTTATTCCTTGTCTACATTATAAAGGGAACCTCTGTGCAAAATTTCAGCTCTCTAGGTCCAAGGGTTTGGGCTGGGCGTAGAAGAGTCAGTCAGTCAGTCAGGACTTTTTTTTATAGATAGATACCTAAGTAACGATGTAGAGACATACTTACACTACCTACCTGCTACTCATGTCGCCAAAGATTAATGTAATTTCAAAGTTACTATCTGGTGCAATGTAAAATGTCATAGTTAAATAATGAATGGGCAGTAATTTTCATCTCTGAATTTTATGATCGAAAAGAAACAATGATGTAGTCCCTTTTTACCGACTTCACAAAAAGGAGGAGGTAGGTACTATGTTCGGGTGTTTGTTTTTTTTTTTTTTTTGTATGTTTTTTCATCGAATACTCCGCCAATTGTCGACGGATTTTCAAAATTCTTTTTTTGTTCGAAAGTAGATAGTTCTGAGGTGGTCCCATTGTCACCAAGTTAGGATCTGATGATGGGATCTTAGAGAAATCGAGGGCAACCCTCAAATTTTATAGGCTCACTTATTGTTTTTCGCATATTTTATGAAGTACCTTGTGTATTTGTGTATGGTTGTCACCATCTCAGGTAGCTGGGCTGATGATGGAAGGTACAACTCCTTAACAGTAAGAAGTTACTCGAACAGGCAAGGACTGTTTTAGTAAATTGTTTTGATGTTTGATAGGGCATTTGCCACATTTGGTCTCATGATCATCAAGTCATGACCTGACGCTGCAGTCAGGATAGTCTGGAGAGTACCTAACTCCTCGACAACTAACAGCAGATATATCGTGTTTAGGCTCATTGAAAAGGGTTCGATGTGTGGATAAACGTACTGTTACTGAGGAACACCGAAGACCTGATGCTGAAGCCAGGAGCATCAGAAAAGTACAAACCTTGAAATTTCAGCACCGTAGTCGTGTTTGGGCTCATTTTAAACAGGACTACTTAATTTTAAGTTCAATGCAATGTTGACATAAGTCTGGCCTGATGCTGCAGCCAGGATTATCAGCATCTAATCTAAAAACTAATAAAAGGTGAACTCCTCAACAATTAACGCCCCTGCATCGAGAAAAGGAATATTTTATAAAAAGGCGATGGGCAAGTTGACATTAGGCTATTGTAACTTAGATAAATTATAAACAGACCCACTAAAAAGCGAGAAATAAAAACTTTTTAACAAAAAAAAAACCGACTTCCAAAAAAGACACTACAAACTGAAAAATAACTTTAATTTCGGAAGTCGGTGGCAAAAACTAAAATACTGATCCCTAAGACACCGACTTCCGAAATTAAAGTTATTTTTCAGTTTGTAGTGTTTTTTTTGGAAGTCGGTTTTTTTTTTGTTAAAATGTTTTTTTGTTGCTACTTTGCGAGCTTACAGAGTTGTATTATAAACAAATCATTGAATGCAAACGTTTCCTCATAATATTGTCTCAAGTAATACTCACCAAGTGTTAGTTTGGTAATGTATTCTAAGTATGCAAGTTAGTGTATTATTCCCGACTAAACTAACTCAGCTATGATTCATTCATCATGAAAAACCTAGATGAGTATGCGTCTAAGATCATCAACCAAATGAATAGTTACTTAAGTAAACCTGTAAGTTAAGTTTGACAAGTTACCCCGGTTGGTGTGTAGCCTCGATTGACAAGTTGCCCCGGTTGAGAAGTTGCACCGGTTGAGAAGTGGCACCAGTTAAGAAGTGACCCCGGTTGAGAAGTTGCCCCGGTTGACGTGTAGCCTCGGTTGACGAGTAGCTCCGCTTGACATGTTGCCCCGGTTGAGAAATTGCACCAGTTGAGAAGTTGCCCCGGTTAAGAAGTTGCCCCGGTTAACGTGTAGCCTCGGTTGACGAGTAGCTCCGCTTGACAAGTTGCCCCGGTTGACAAATAGTCCCGGTTGACAAGTTGCCCCGGTTGCCGCAACTATGTCAATGCAGTCGGTAAAATGAACTTACTATGTCCATACATCACACTAATATTACCTATAAGGGCTAAAGTTTGTGAGGGGGTGTGTGGGAGTGTGTGAGGGGGTGGGGGTGTGTTTATATGTTTGTTACTTTTTCACGCTCAAACGGCTGGACCAATTTTAAATAAGTTTGGTATGGAGGTAGCTGACACCCTGGAGGCTTGGATTAACTTATAGGCTATTTTTTATCCCGATATTGCCACGGGATCGACACTTATGCGGGTGAAACCACGGGGCGCTGGTAGTGTAATAATAAATCAAGCAATTACTTACTATCATTTCGTTCTTAATTGATTTCAATTAATATCAGTATTTAAATGGATACGATAGGTAAATGTTCAGGTGATCCATTAATTAACGAACTATTTCTCTTTGTTTTCAGGTGAGCATCATCCATTAGCTGAATAAAAATGGCCGCGTCAAGGTAAGTGGCCCGTGACGGTACTCGGAGCGGGGTGAAGAAAAGTGTTGCACACATGTGACCGCAAATAATCACATGAACCGTTCACATTGTTGGTCTGTTAAAGGATAACCAACAGCCGTTTCATAATTTTTTTTAATTTGAGAGATTTTCTATTTGAGCAGGTTCAACGTAAAAAGTAGGTACCAAACTAATAAGGTTCATATTTATACTCAAATATAGTGTAAAACTCGGAGTAGTGATTAGTCTTTGTTTCATCGCAATCGATTCAGTCTATCAAAAGATATAATCAATTTAAAGCATTCTCAATTTTTTATTGCAATAAGTGGAAACATGTATCGACATCTATTGGCGCGATATAGTACTAACAAAAACATATTATTATTGTGATCTTTAAAACATTATTATGTGTATAATCACGTCGTAAAGGCTTGCCTTTATGACGAAATAACTCTGATCCTTGTGTCTGTGTTATTTAAAAAAGTAATGATAATGAATAATGATTATATAAATAATCTATAAATATAAAAGAAAGTCGTGTTAGTTACACTATTTATAACTCGAGAACGGCTAAACTGATTTGGCTGAAAATTGGTGGGGAGGTAGCTTAGAACCAGGAGACGGACATAGTATTTAATACTTTTATTTACCTATAGGAGTAAGGTAGGAGTAGTGTAGGAGTAGGTTAGGAGTAGGGTAGGAGTAGTGTAGGAGTAGGGTAGGACCGGGTAGGGGTAGGGTAGGGTAAGGGGTAGGACACCACGCGAACGAAGTAGCGCCCCGGGCAGCTAGAAATAATTTATATGGCAAAACAAGGTTTGGCGGGTCAGCTAGTAATAAATAAGACTAAAACTACAGACTTGTACACGGTAAAAAATTGGACAAGGAGAATTACGCAACAAAAGCGCTCCTTTCATGCTGGAGAGGGGAAAAACTAATTTATTTTACGATTCATATGGGGTTTTGACCATACGAATCAGGCACAGCTGAATCAGTATTTTGCCTACAATCATGCATACAGACTTCATTATTTTAATTTTTCTACACGAATCTATAACCCAAAAGCATCACACAAAACACTGATTGAAGTTTTAAAACAATAAAATAATTTTATAAAGTAGGCATTGTAATTAGAATGCCACCTGAACCAAATACAGACAAATCAGGTATTTTCCTTTGTAACACCGGGATCTAAGCCAACCAGCCTCACGTCCACCTTCTAGGTCATCCGTTGTACGACTGGCTTCCCCCCGGCGCGGGAAGCCAGACTCTCATTATTTTTTTTGTTTTCGATATAATTATAATTTATATTGATGTACCAAGGGAAAATGCTACATCGACCATTTTGTTCCGAAAACTGGCAAACGGACACGTTATATGAATCAGAAGAACAAACTTCAAATATTTTTATTTTGTACCTAGACAGCAATTATTAAAAAACATCATTTGTCCCAGTAAGGGATAAAGTTAAACTGTACAAAAAAAAAAAACTTGCCATTTTGTTATTTGCTTACAGAAATATACCAATAGAAATCGAAAATTTTGTCCCTGAAGATCTACCCATTTAATATCACGCGAAGATCCTTAGGTCCAAGTAAAAAGAAAATAATAAGAAAAAGCTAAGGGAAACGAAGTAATAGCGCGGGCAGACAATTTGATGCCACGAGGTGGGTCGGGGGACGAAGTAATAGCGCGGGCAGACGATTTGATGCCACGAGGTGGGTCGGTGGACGAAGTAATAGCGCGGGCAGACGATTTGATGCCACGAGGTGGGTCGGTGGACGAAGTACTACCGCGGGCAGACGATTTGATGCGACGGGGTGAGTCTGGGGACAAAGTAATAGCGCGGGCAGACGATTTGATGCCACGAGGTGGGTCGGTGGACGAAGTAATAGCGCGGGCAGACGATTTGATGCCACGAGGTGGGTCGGTGGACGAAGTAATAGCGCGGGCAGACGATTTGATGCCACGAGGTGGGTCGGTGGACGAAGTACTACCGCGGGCAGACGATTTGATGCGACGGGGTGAGTCTGGGGACAAAGTAATAGCGCGGGCAGACGATTTGATGCCACGAGGTGGGTCGGTGGACGAAGTAATAGCGCGGGCAGACGATTTGATGCGACGGGGTGGGTCTGGGGACAAAGTGATAGCGCGGGCAGATGATTTGATGCGACGGGGTGGGTCTGGGGACAAAGTCGCGGACAGAGCTAGTATTATTATAAAATGGACAGAATCTTATGAAAAAACCTTTAAATATTATGTTTGGTCAAGGAACGAAAATATTGAGCAATTTTCAAACAAATTCCTTGTCACCATGTCACCTTCCCAACTGTCCTCAATTCTTGTCTGTCAATTGAAGTGACCCTACTCGCTAGCCAACAGAGTCTGCTGACGTAGGGTCTAGGGAGCTAGCTCGCTACACTACTCTGAAGGTGCGCTATGAAAGTCATAAAGTCTACACTGATCTAGGCACCTTTCAAAACATATCTTGATTGACTATAACTCACACAAACGTTAAGAATATTTAATTAAATATTCCTATCGTTTGTGTGCTGTTAGTAGGAGCGAATTCAGCATGTATAGCATTCTATAGAAGTGCACTCAGGAAGGATTGTGAAAGACTGAGCGGGTAATAATGGGGAAGAGGGGGGGGGGGGGGGGTGAAGTTTGTATAAGGAGTAGAACTTATGGAGCTTTTACGAGTACTGAAGAAATCTTCGCATAAAGTTTTAATTAAAGGTTTTCTCATCCCTGCAACTATTCAAGGGCTGGCTGGTACTTACAGTAGTGGGACGAAGACGCCTCTCTCGCGTCAACTGGACTTAACCTCATCTGCAAGGCAACAGACATGAATATGTTCGCATGCGCAATAGTTCATTATCAATGCTGACGCTTCTTTAGCTACCTACATACACTTACTGTAGGTACAGATAAGTTCACTGCATATACCTAGGTTCTGTCCGCTACCAATATAATTGATGAATTCAATCTGTGTTCCATTATAACGCATCAACCATATCGATATCCGTGGCATCAACTAATTAACACCAATGTGTAATCTGTTTTGTGGCTGAACATTGATAATAATAAATAATATGGAGCAAAGATTGTAGACAATTAAATGAATTCATGAAATCTTTTTGTGGTGGACATTACCTGGATTCAACGCACAATCGATATCTGATAAAATAACGGAATAAAAATAAAATGTTTCGCAGCGCAGCTCGCAGTTTAAATTTGTGTGACAGAATAAAACTGTGTTTATCTCTAACGATACGAGAATGTTTTTATAGTATGTGTAGTGAGTCATTTAACTTATGTTTATTTGATCCGCTTTTAATAAAGCAGAGTTAGCAAGATCGGTTGGTTTTTATTTGGTGATTGCGCCTCACGCTCCTCGCTGGTCGCTGCTCGCTGGTTGCTGGTCGCTGGTCGCTGGTCGAGCCCAACTCGCTACGTTTGTAGAACTTCCACAGTATCCAGTTGACGTGCAACCCGCCTGCAGGCCAGCACTCCTCGCCTGTAGGTCCTATACCACACTTACTAGTAACCGTATGTTCAGAACTTCAGACTAAATCCCATGTGAACAGCAACATTTGTAGGAACTAGCCAAGTCTACTAACTAATATTATCTTTACGAGGCAAATTCTAAAAATAAAATGTTGAGTCGCGTATTATTAGAGCTTGGTATTATGGTGGAGGTTTAGTGAGCTCGCACGTGGTTGGCCCACTCCCCCTCCCCTGCGCTCCCCCCTCACCCCCCCGGGCGCCCCACTCGCCCCAGTCTGTACGTCCCGTGCACAATGTATACTGCTGTACCGTTATGTGGGAGGTGTTTACCCCGACGCGTGCGGTGCATGTGCGTGGTGCGCGCGCGCCGTCGCGGGTCTCACTCGTGTCTCTCCGACGTATTTATAGTTGAGTTCGGCAAGTCATTGATCGGCGGCTCCTGAAGTCGCCGCTCGATGGCCAGCGTTGGACAACAGCCATCACTTCCACCATCGCGCTGCAACGCGGCCCCGCCGCGTGTCTCACGTCTGCAGGCGCGCGACGCACTGCGCTTAGCTTTCACGGGCATTGCATCACATAAATGAACACAATGCACCATGACTCGCCATGCTCATGGTGGTGCGTGTCTCGTCACTCTCGCTACCGACAGTGCCTACAGTCACACAATGACGCGGAGGGCCGCGGAGGGACGCGGACAGCTCAGTTTAAATTGTCGTTAGCCACATTGTCCTTACCGCGTCGTTAGTGCGATCAATATAATGATAATTCTACAACCGCTAGCGTCGTCGGGAAGAATACATTTATGTGGGTTCGTCCGCCGCTCTATTTGTGAATGCCACTCTAGATACGATTCCACTGAACGCCGAATGCCGAGGGCCGAGCGCCGAAGAGAAATAGGCCGGTACACGCCGACAACCATCCAGACAGGCCGTTCTCTACGTAGTTTTTATGTGGCATGTTGGCGGCGCGCCAGCCATGTCTCAACTGATTGATTTTACTAAGACGTATCACTAATCGTATTATTGCACGTTTAGTTATAATCCGCGTGTACTACGCGCCGCTCCGGGCTCGTCAGCACTGCGCTGTGCAGCTCTCTGCATCTGATCACTTGTCCTGTGTAAACAATTACAACTTTCAGAGATAACGCACATTTGGCTGATGGTTACAGCTGACTATAAATATCGCGTCTTTTAAAGTAAATTCTGATCGTCTTATTTTCATCAGCACTGTAATAAAATTAAATAAATTATATACCTTCGATTAAGAGGCCCACGGAAAATATCCGGTATGTTAATTAATGCTGTACTTAAAGAATTATAGTTCTGGTACTTTAGACTGAATAATGAATATTATCCAATCATCATACAGGATACAGGATGTATTTTTTTCCAAAAAGTTCGGATTTGATTCTCGGATAAAGTTGTAGTATGTATAGCCGAAAAATAGCACTTTTGTTCTACCTATACAAGGTGTTGATTTGCATCCTCGTCAAATTTCAGGAGGTTTGTCATGAAAGACATTTTAGTACTTATTTTATTAAGTATTTTAGTACTTAGTAAAGTAAAAGGCGTTTGTTTGTGTGTGAAAGCGCGGTTATAGGGCTAGTAACAGACGGGCCGCGTTTAAATACGGCTGGTTCACACATACGGATTTCCGTAAAAAAGAAAAAAAAAACTACCCATTTTTGATTTGGGTCGAGAATCATTAACATAATAATATGTCCTTGAATTTGACTAGGATGCAAATCAACACCTTGTATATTATGATTATGAACAATTAGGGTTCTCGTCCTGAAGTCCCAAATGAAAATTCTTCCTGTCCAGTACTACCTCATCCTGTCCAGTACTACCTCATCCTGTCCAGTACTACCTCATCCTGTCCAGTACTACCTCATCCCGTCCAGTACTACCTCATCCTGTCCAGTACTACCTCATCCTGTCCAGTACTACCTCATCCTGTCCAGTACTACCTCCTCCTGTCCAGTACTACCTCATCCGAGCGAGACCCGTTTGGAGAGATCCGCACGTTTACATGAGCACTGCGATTATATTATGAAAGGTACCTACCTAGCTACGCGGTTTGGAGACAAATAATAATAATTTAATAATAATAATAACAGAAGTTTTGGACTAGCAACATGCCTCAGGGTTTTAAAGATATGGATCAACTTGCGCACTCTTTTGACGGTAACCGGGATATAATACGTTGTGTCCATTTAAGGATGTCATCAACGATTACTCCTAGATATTTGATAAAGTTCACTCTGTTCTGTGTTCTCTCTAGGAATAGCAACAACTTTTCCTACTGCAAGGAAACGTGTGGCTGCTAATTTTAAAGTTTTTGGGACTTCCTGCTCTAGTCTTACTAAAACATAGATATTTTGTTTTAGAGGTGTTTAGTGATAGCAGACTATCTTCCAGCCAAGCTGCTACTTCGGAAAGACTCGCTTCACAGACTGTTTCTAGACCTTTCCATGACCTTTCATGGAACGGAAGAACTGTGTCGTCGGCAAACATCGTGACATCGGCCTTATTAATAATTGTGATATCGCAAAGGCGTAATCGTACTTCCCTGGGGAACACCGTATGAATAGGCAAAGCATCAATCTTTGCATGTCAGGGTCTCACAAGGCAGTCGTGTCACCTATAACTAGGCTGTCGTAAACTGTGGTGCGCGTAACGTAACACACTTCCAGTCACAAACAAAGATTTTAAAGGAAATTGCGAATCTTCATAGATATTATGTTTGAAAAATTCATCTGCTTAACAACGAAAATAACGCAATACGTTGTTGAACTGTCAAAATGAAAAGCATTGCCGTTGTAACTTGTAAGAGTGTCATGGAAATACCCCGCTGTTCTTTATGATCAGTGTTACGTCGAGGCCGGCTGGAGCTCAGCTGTAACGGACATGGGTCCCGCGTCGTCTTCGACTGACTCCACCGTCCGATGACCCGGCGGCGGTAAGTACCGTACCATTGTTTTACTTTTGTCTATCCGTGATCATAACAATTTGTCCGATGATGAGGACATTTATTATCTAAACTAAATGTACTAACAACCATACAATATATTCTGTTCTATTCTCAGATTTAATGTTATGCACAAGTACGTTTTATTCAAACCTAGAAACACTGGTCGAATGATTAATTTGTTAAAATCAATTGTCTAAACCAAAATGTTAATAAAACCAAAATAATCAACAAGGTTTCTCATTAAAAATAAGAACAATTACAATGGTCCGGCATGCAAAATGAAATACTTGGGAGCAATTAGATACAATCATTAATAATTTATTTTAAATTAGTAAAGTAGGTCGCAATAATCAACATGTTTTAGCGAAAATAGTATGATTCTATACAATGAATAGGTACGGTCAATAGTATGATTCTATACAATGAATACGGTCAATAGTATGATTCTATACAATGAATACGGTCAATATACAAGATTTGATAGGGTTAATGGAGGAACACCAAAGGAAAGACCGTTCTTAGGATTTCAATAATACGTTTATTATCCTTTTATTTATATATTGGAAGGTGTGTTTACTAATATTACGTGCGACGTATGATCAACAAGGCTAATATAGGAGTAGAGTTACTATGCGAAAGTAAGGATTTCGGTCAAGTCCTAAGGGCGGGCTCGGATACATTAATAACATTTATGAGTTAGAATGAGAAAGACGATGGTGTTGAAGTAGGATCGATTTGTTTTTGCTAAACTCCAACAGATTTATCTAATCTTTTCCTATTTTACAAATAACATAATCAGCCTATAATGTTCCCACTGCTGGGACACAGGCCTCCTCTCTGTGAGAGGGCGTGGGCCGTAATCCACCACACGGGCCCAGTGCGGGTTGGTAGATGTCACATGTCTTCGATTTTTTGGTTCTAGAACATGCCGGTTTCCTCACGATGTTTTCCTTCATCGTTTAGAACAAAATGATGTCCCTCTGATCCTGGACATCCGAAGTTTTTCTAACTGTGAAGACAAAGCAGTGCCTTGCAAACACTGCTGGAGATGGGTTACTGTTCCACTCACAACCTACTAAGTAGTAATGTTATTAGTATGTGCCTAGTTATTTATAGGTATGTAGATAAAGGAAACGTCCATTAGTTGTTACGATACTTGTTCGCACGACTGCTATTTAGTGACATCGTCCTAATTCCAGGACGGTGAAGCAGTCAGCTAGTCACACGGCTCGGCTTCTTCGTGCTAACAGGAATGTTCCTGATGTCTTACAGTGCGTACAGTAGGTAGTTATTAAAATTATTAACTTAGCACATTGTTAATTGATTGCGGTTTATGTTGTGAACATCGAAGCCCTTTTCGACAAAGCACTGAAACATTTGACCCGTTGCAATCTTTTGCAGCTCTCTCTGTGCAAGTATGCACAGGGCTCAGCGCACCGTCAAACCAGCAACGACTGTCTTACCGAGTTGTATGGTAAAAATGTTAGTCGTTTATAACCGACTTCAAAAAAAATAAAAAAACCCCCCATTCAAACAAAAACTTCTAAAAACTAAAATAATAATAATTATATATTGGCCCTATAAGTTTAATATAAGTTGTAGGAAATATTCGGAGATGATATGCCTGATTGATATCCCCGGCCGGTGACATGCCCGACAGATGTCAACCGTGCCGTCTTTCATAATAAATCTCCGATAATTATTCGTCATCATAACTTCGTCCATAATTGCACAAACAAAACCTTCGGTTTCTCCAAAGAGGTCATCGAAACGCAGCCAGGCTACGGACGCTATTCATTAATGTTAAATGATTTTATTTCTATAAGTAGGTTTGTCGATATCCGTGGTACAAACACTTTTACACGTCAATCATATTTTTTTTAAACTAGATGAGGTCGGCGTTTCATAGCTGACTATTCTGAGAAGAAAGGCCGAAACAAACTCAGAAGTCACAGTCTCTTTTAAAGTCCAGACAAAATATTGGTCAGATCGTGTGAAGACTATGTAGATTGGTGTCTGAAACGGTTGCACGCATTTGTCAAAAATCGTGCAGCTCAACTCAGAACTTGAGGAGCTCAACGATTCGACGAACAATACCTACCAAAGACAGGACATTTGGGTAGGCCGCATAAACTACTCAAACTGCCAGATCATGATTAAAACTAAGAAGGAAAAAAAAAAAGAAATGACCGCGCGTTAAAACTCCTCCATACAAATTTTGACACCCCCAATTCCCTTTTAGGGGTTAGTTTAGAAAAATAAAAAATGAAATCATTTCACTAATATTATAAAGGCGAAAGTTTGTGAGTGTGTGTGTGTTTCTTTTTTTTTTCTCAAGGAATAAGATTTTTCATGCAAACGAAATCCCCCTTTTCACTCCCCTAAAGGTTTAATTTCCAAAAACCTCTTCTTTTTGCTCCCCTACATTATAAAACTGGCAAAGTGCGAGTCGGACTCGCACACAAAGGGTTCCGTACCACAAGGCAAAAACGCCGAAAAAAACACGTTTGTTGTATGGGAGCCCCCCTTAAATATTGATTTTATTTTGTTTTTAGTATTTGTTGTTATAGCGACCGAAATACATCATCTGTGAAAATTTCAACTGTCTAGCTATCACGGTTCATGAGATACAGCCTGGTGACAGACCACAAGGCAAAAACGCCGAAAAAAACACGTTTGTTGTATGGAAGCCCCCCTTAAATATTTATTTAATTTTGTTTTTAGTATTTGCTGTTATAGCGGCAACCGAAATACATCATCTGTGAAAATTTCAACTGTCTAGCTACCGCGGTTCTTGAGATACAGCCTGGTGACAGACAGACGGAGGACGGACGGACGGACAGCGAAGTCTTAGTAATAGGATTCCGTTTTTACCCTTTGGGTACGGAACCCTAAAAAGGAAGCCGTGTGCTAAATTCCACATTTCTAGATCCAGTAGTTTCGGGTGTGCGTTGATATGTCAGTCAGTCAGTCAGTTTCTCCTTTTAAATTATATATATATATATTTTTTATAAAAACGTTGCCCCACACTAGGAATTTCTCCTGTATTGTGGGTGCGTTTACAAACATTTAAACTCACATACACTAACAGCCAGACCCGGAACAACTACTTGTAGGTCATACAAATATTTGTTCCGTGCGGGAATCGAACCCGCGACACGCAGCGCAGCACGCCAACCGTGTCGTCAAACAAAACCTTCGGTTTCTCCATATATAGACTTTTTTTATGTAAAGATGATGTTATAATAACTTCCTGACACTGATATTTACATAGCAAGTAGTGTTATACGATTTTGAGTGGGGTTATACAACTTAAAAGTGAAAAATAAAAACAGTTTTTACAAAAAAAAAAAACAAACTTCCAAAAAAGACACTAAAAAGTGAAAAATAACTATAATTTCGAACGTAAAAAAGTTTTGTAATGGAATAGTTTACCTCTAACTGTACAAGACACGTGAAACGTCATAAATATAATTAAATACGTTATTAAGACGTACGACGTTTTTCGACAAATCCTTTTCTGTTCAGGCCGCTCGCGCTCGTATAAGGAATGCATTGCCAGTTCAAATAAAACGCGCGCAATCGTTAGCTGTATCGTGAAGGAACATTACTTGTTGTTGTGATCTTGTTTTCGTAGCTGCAATAATCTAAAGTCGTCATTTGTTTTCGTTGCTTATATGTATATTTTGTATGTATTTATTTATGTATCTATTATACAGCACTAGCTGACCAGGCAAACGTTGTTTTGCCATATAAATTATTTCTAGCTGCCCGGCGCTATCGTTCGCGTGGTGTCCTACCCTACCCCTACCCTACTCCTACCCTACCCCTACCCTACCCCTACCCTACTCCTACCCTACTCCTACACTACTCCTACCCTACTCCTACCCTACTCCTACCCTACTTCTACCCTACTCCTAACCTACTCCTACCCTACTCCTACACTACTCCTACCCAACTCCTACCCTACTCCTACACTACTCCTACCCAACTCCTACCTATAAACCTCACGGAGCCCGAGACCTTTCCAACGAATGCAAAACCGTGGAAATCGGTTCGTGCGTTCTGGAGTTATAGCGTCAGGAAGGAAAACCCGACTTATTTTATATAGTAGATTATACATGTATATATCTATGTATCTAATAGTATCTATTATAGTATATTATTTTGGCACCACTGACAACCCCATTTTTTATTATATCCACGCAATCATTGTCCATTCCAAGGTTGCCTGGAAGAGATCGCAGAAAGCGATAAGGCCGCCCATTGTGTTTTGTATTAATCGTATTTTTTTTGTTATGTATTTTCTGGTGTAGTACAATAAAGTATATAAAATAAATAAGCTAATTAATAAACGTTTGGTAATACATCGTTTATTGTCGTCGTATGCGAGAATGAACTCATAAAATTTAGGCAAAACGCGTAAACACTGAGTGGACGAAGTGTAGCCTGTAGAGGCGCGCCCAGCCACGTGCGCGCTGCGTGTTGTGACCGACGACGCGACGCGCTGACCTTATAATAAAAATATAAATAAACAGTTGGCGACGCTGACAGCTGGAGTTTTAAAATAATAACCATTGAAAGTTTTCTGTTACCCTTTTATTTTGCACCGCGTCGTCAACATAACGTGTGCAGCTCGAGGTGTCAGTACCTGTTGGTAGTGGCTGCCATCGCTGGCTAGCTGAGGCGAGAGCTGGTCCGTCGTCGACATAACGTGTGCAGCTCGAGATGTCAGTACGTGTTGGTAGTGGCTGCCGTCGCTGGCTAGCTGAGGCGAGAGCTGGATGCCTACCATGATCTAATTAAAAACGATTCAAAAGCAAGACATTTCAGTTTATGTTCCTAAACTGGATCGCTTCAAAGTCTTACCATGACGTCCAATACACTCATCGGCATTTGGATCGTTAAAAGTGAATGAAAGATCGCAATTTGTGGCTGAACCGCATTTGAAACGTTATTGGTGAAAAAGAGACAACGCTATTATTAGCAAATAAGTTTGTTTCACGCACATTTTAGTGTCCGACACGTTCAGAAGCGAGTAACATTTTATTTGTTCTTAACTCGTATATCATTATATAAAAGTAAAACAGACACTCAACAATTGTTTTTAAGATTCCACGTTAATACGTTAACTATTATTAAAATAATTCTTAGTCAAAGTAGATATTTATTTACCTTTTGCTATTTATTAACCGAAAAAATATTTCTATTTCGACGTAATCTGTTTCGAACGTACCAGAGTAAAAATAAGTTGTGCGAGTTGTCAGTTTAACTAGATACGTAGTCTGTGGAGTTGTGATCCCCGTATTTAAATTATTGTACTATGTGGTTGTGATTACGGTGGGAAAATTAAAGTGAAGTGTATAAGTTTAACATTATTTCAAGGAATGTCGTAAGTATTTAACTTCTTCAAAAAACTCAAATAAAAGAAGTTCATCAGACATCTGTAAAGAAAAACAAATGCGGTTAAAAAATGCATGTAAAATAAGTATTTTAGACTTTAAAGGAAAGATTAAAGTACACTTACATTGGTTTTTGTAAAATTCCACTAAAATAGGACAAAAAAACTTCGTTTTCGCCAATAATTCACAAAACGTTTCAGTTTATGTAGAGAAATAGTAACTTTTAGTGAATCGCTTATTTTGACAGTTAGCGTTTCAGTTTGAGCTGCTCTATGGACGTTATGGTACCAAACACAGTACAAAATTAAATGAATGAACCCAAAACTTGCGACTCAGTTTGGGATATTCGCTGTCAGATGGAGTGACCTAAATTGAATCGTTAAACTGACGTCATGGTACGAATTAGACGAACAGTTCAGTTTAGGTCCTAAAATGGATCGCGTTAAGAGGTTGTGGTAGGCCTCCTGGTCCGTCGTCGACATAACGTGTGCAGCTCGAGATGTCAGTACGTGTTGGTAGTGGCTGCCGTCGCTGGCTAGCTGAGGCGAGAGCTGGTCCGTCGCCGACGGACCGACGGACACGACCCGAGCCATGGCGCACGCGGCGCGACGCGTTCTCAACATTCATACTAATTTTATAATTGCGAAAGTACCTCTGTCTGTTTGTTACTTTTCCACGTCTCAACGGCTAAGATAACAACACGCACACGTTGACTATGACCTGGCATAGGATTCTTGTTATCCAGGTAGATAGTACGTTCCCGTGCGATACCTTCAGACTGTCACGCAGGCTAGTATCTTGTAAAAACGATGTGGAAATAAATGTGGATCTAAAACTTTCCGCATTTTCTTTGAGATTTATTTGACTACCTCACATTGTGTGGGAGACATACTTACAGTGTTTACTTGAAGAGTCTCGCTAACAACCGGTATTCATTATTATAGCGTTCTTAGCTTCTATTTCTGATTCGTTGAGTTGCATGTACTCGCTGTGCTCGGATTAGCTAGCGTGATCGTAAAGATACGAGTTGCGCTTTTATGATTGGCGGAAATTATACGGCTTCGCAAATGATTGATGTTCAAATGTACTTAACTAAAAGTGTAGATAACTCAGTTAAAACGACGCTAAACTTGTCAAGCTCGGCAAGCTGGCACGGGGCGCAGGCGCACTCCGCACCAGATGACTCATTACCTGAGTGCTACTACTCCTCGTGCCTACATTCTCTGCGCTGCTGCTGCGCTGTAGTACACAAACTCCGAGCTGGTGACCTGAGTCCCTGACACGAACATTACAAAAGGTTAATACCTACAATAAAATTCTAAATAACGATTGTAAGAAATGACAAGCCACTGAAGCTTCTAAGTATGTATGCGACGCATAATCATAATCATACAGCATTATCAGCCTATAGTAAAGACAAAATAGGTACTTAGATAAGCAACGCGCTTATATTTTTTTTAGACAGCATCCCCAATTTCTTCTTGCATAATTTTACGCACAAGGCGCACAGCTTAGATTAAAACAATAATATGTATGCGACGCGTAATCATACAGCATTATAGGCTGATAATGTTCTCACTGCTGGGACACAAGCCTCCCCTCGGTGAGAGGGAGTGGGCCCTAATTTATAGGCTGATAATGTTCTCACTGCTGGGACACAAGCCTCCCCTCGGTGAGAGGGAGTGGGCCCTAATTTATAGGCTGATAATGTTCTCACTGCTGGGACACAAGCCTCCCCTCGGTGAGAGGGAGTGGGCCCTAATTTATAGGCTGATAATGTTCTCACTGCTGGGACACAAGCCTCCCCTCGGTGAGAGGGAGTGGGCCCTAATTTATAGGCTGATAATGTTCTCACTGCTGGGACACAAGCCTCCCCTCGGTGAGAGGGAGTGGGCCCTAATTTATAGGCTGATAATGTTCTCACTGCTGGGACACAAGCCTCCCCTCGGTGAGAGGGAGTGGGCCCTAATTTATAGGCTGATAATGTTCTCACTGCTGGGACACAAGCCTCCCCTCGGTGAGAGGGAGTGGGCCCTAATTTATAGGCTGATAATGTTCTCACTGCTGGGACACAAGCCTCCCCTCGGTGAGAGGGAGTGGGCCCTAATTTATAGGCTGATAATGTTCTCACTGCTGGGACACAAGCCTCCCCTCGGTGAGAGGGAGTGGGCCCTAATTTATAGGCTGATAATGTTCTCACTGCTGGGACACAAGCCTCCCCTCGGTGAGAGGGAGTGGGCCCTAATTTATAGGCTGATAATGTTCTCACTGCTGGGACACAAGCCTCCCCTCGGTGAGAGGGAGTGGGCCCTAATTTATAGGCTGATAATGTTCTCACTGCTGGGACACAAGCCTCCCCTCGGTGAGAGGGAGTGGGCCCTAATTTATAGGCTGATAATGTTCTCACTGCTGGGACACAAGCCTCCCCTCGGTGAGAGGGAGTGGGCCCTAATTTACCACGCGGGCCCGGAGCCGCTCTACACCGTACCCGCGTGGTGAATAAGTGAGTAGAACCAGCAAAGTGAACCATAACGGGTAAAGTGGACCACAACCAGCAAAGTGAATCACAACCAGCAAAGTGAATCACAACCAGCAAAGCTTTTAACTCGATTTGTTTTGATAGCAAGATCTTACTTAAACGCAGTTTGCTCTTGTATGTTGCTTGCTTTTAAAAATTAAGATAGATTCTGGAATTAAGACATACTTCCCCACACGAGGGGCCCGTGGCTAAATAATAACAGCCGCACAGGTCGATCGATCAGATTAAGCTTAGCTTGCCGCGGTTGGTCTGTGGATGGGTAACCATCTTTACATACCGATACCTTTCCGTGCCTCGGCGTGGATCTTTGACAGTCGTTACGGGTAATCAGAAACCCGAAAGTCTGACAACCAGTCTTAACAAGTGGTATCGTATTACCCAGTAACTGGGTTGTGGAGGTCAGATAGGCAGTCGCTCCATGTAAAATACTGGTATTCATCTGCATCCGGTTAGACTGGAAGCCGACCTCAACATAGTTGGGAAAAGGCTAGGCAGATGACATAGGTACTTCCCCCACAGCGGCGCATGTGGGGAAGGAATTTGTTTGAAAATTGCTAAACGTTTTTGCTCTTTGACCATACCTACTGTTGATTCATAGTTAATTGAATAATAATTATTATTATTATAAAAAAGTCCGGTCGAATGCGAGTCGGACTCGCGCTCCGAGGGTTCCGTACTTTGTAGGTATGTAAATAGTTTATCACAGGATTTTTTTTTTAATGGTAGGTACCTCACCTACAAATGTTATAGATAATTTTAATCTGCTACATGATCTTGCTTCTTCCCAAAATCCACGATTCTAGGTCAACGGGAAGTACTCGTACCTTATGAGTGTCGAAATATACAATATGTTTTTTGCGTCATATACGGCCGTATCTTTTTTTTACGTTAACTTAAGTGTTTGATTTTTTCACAGCTTCAAGGGACTGCAGACCTGAGTATAATGGTTTAATTTCAACTCGATACCTCCACGCGTTCCCGAGATAAAGGGTCTTGACAGACAGACGGACGGACAACAGAGTGATCATATAAGGGTTTAGTTTTTTCCTATTAAGGTAGGTACGGAACCTTAAAAAGGAGTAGGTATGTAAGGATTGTAGCAGCTGGCGTTCTGTAGTGTCTATCTACCCTTTTTTTTTAACGTGTATAAATGCTCATTAATTCATGCATTCTGCACTACCACGGGGAGATAGTGCACTTATGTGGCCCTCTAACCCACTAAAACTCCACGGTGTCCTCCTCTGCCGCTTACGGCGGCAACACATGCACGCGGCACTCATCCGTGAACCCGCCGCGGCTGTCCGTCACCGGACCCTTCTCTGGGGAGTACTCCTCATCACCGGTGCACCAGAACATAAGCATGCCGTGACCACCCAGGGACCAAACCAGGGCATGGGCGCCAGACGACCCCGTGTCTGGGCACCCTTGGTCCCCCTGCGACGGGTCAGGTCATTAGCCCCGCCGCGCGCCGTCCCACTGCGTCCACCATCAGGCGGTGGCGACCCCGTCAAGGCCGCGGAAGGTAGGGAGAGCGGCGCACCGTAATACCGGCACTCCTCTCCCGCCGCGGCCTCCAACCCTTAGCCGCGATGCCTCCCATACGACATCGCGGCCCGCCTCAGTTGCGATGTCGCCCAAGCGGCACCGCAACCGACCGCAACCGTCGCGCGTCGGCTTATCGGCAAAAGCCCTGTCTTGCTTTAGCCCCAGCTACACTATACATTAACTTTCAAGTTCGACTGCAACATGTCCTTATCCGGTGTTACTTAAGCCCCAGCTACACTATACATTAACTTTCAAGTTCGACTGTAACATGTCCTTATCCGGTGTTACTTTAGCCCCAGCTACACTATACAAGTTGATTCAAGATTGTGGTCGATGCTGTATAATGGTGAAGGTTTCCATCAGGCGTGATCTAGGTCAAGAGCGGGCCCATTCAGCAATAAAAAATAATAACGGTTAGGGAGTGGCTTGTTGTAATGCTGGATAAAGATTTGAGCAAACAATGAATGTGAAGATTACAAACGACCCGCGCACGCTCGCGCATCATCCACAGAATCAGCGCGCAACAATACGCGTGTGGCGGCGTATTGTTCAATATATCTCGATACTACACGCCAAATCGCTCCACATCCCGATATTCTGCGCCACATCGCGATATTCCACGCCACATCGCGCCCCATCGCGATACTCCGCGCCACATCGCGCCCCATCGCGATACTCCACGCCACATCGCGCCCCATCGCGATACTCCACGCCACATCGCGCCCCATCGCGATACTCCACGCCACATCGCGCCCCATCGCGATACTCCACGCCACATCGCGCCCCATCGCGATACTCCGCGCCACATCGCGCCCCATCGCGATACTCCACGCCACATCGCGCCCCATCGCGATACTCCACGCCACATCGCGCCCCATCGCGATACTCCACGCCACATCGCGCCCCATCGCGATACTCCACGCCACATCGCGCCCCATCGCGATACTCCGCGCCACATCGCGCCCCATCGCGATACTCCACGCCACATCGCGCCCCATCGCGATACTCCACGCCACATCGCGCCCCATCGCGATACTCCACGCCACATCGCGCCCCATCGCGATACTCCGCGCCACATCGCGCCCCATCGCGATACTCCACGCCACATCGCGCCCCATCGCGATACTCCACGCCACATCGCGCCCCATCGCGATACTCCGCGCCACATCGCGCCCCATCGCGATACTCCACGCCACATCGCGCCCCATCGCGATACTCCACGCCACATCGCGCCCCATCGCGATACTCCACGCCACATCGCGCCCCATCGCGATACTCCACGCCACATCGCGCCCCATCGCGATACTCCGCGCCACATCGTGCCCCATCGCGATACCCCGCGCCACATCGTGCCCCATCGCGATACTCCGCGCCACATCGCGCCCCATCGCGATACTCCACGCCACATCGCGCCCCATCGCGATACTCCGCGCCACATCGCGCCCCATCGCGATACTCCACGCCACATCGCGCCCCATCGCGATACTCCGCGCCACATCGTGCCCCATCGCGATACCCCGCGCCACAACGCGTTCGCACTACTTGCCGCGCTACTACTTGCTGCGCCCTTCACCGGACTATTGTGATCATTTATTTTAAGAAATCGTAATGGCTAGTTTATCAATTAATTCACTTATAAATAGCGTAAAGATTGAGTGCTTTGCTATTACTGAAGCCAATAATTTTTACGACATTATTAATGTTTTTATGATCACGTTATCTGTATATATAAAATTAAAAGTCCCTGACTGACTGATATATCAACGCACAGCCTAAACCGCTGGTCCTAGAAACATCAAATTTGGAGGGTGTGTTCTTTGTGAAGAGTAGGTATCCAGTAAGAAAGGGTTTTTCGAAATTCCACCCCTAAGAGGGTGAAATGGGGGATTTTTTTATGAAAAATCTTATTCCTTGAATAAATAAACTTGTAACTTGCCAAGAATACTTATCTAAGTAAATTATGAAGTTTGTAATTTTTTGTTTTTCTAAACTACCTACCTCTTTTATGGGGATTGGGGGAAGTCAAAATTTGTATGGAAGAATTTTAACGCGCTGTCCGATTACCTCGAAACTCAGTATTTATACGTAAAACTAAAAATAAAGTATAACGCGTATCAGGGTTTTTCGAAAATCTACCCCTAACGGGGTGAAAAGGGATAGTTAAATACGGGGTAGGATTTTACTACGTGGCATGGTGTACATAATAAAGAGTATTCTATTCTATTCTTGATTAACTGGAAAATTTGTATAAATATAATCTTTGAGTCAAGTTATGAACACATCTTATACGATTTATCAAAACTCCACCCCTGCGGGGGTGAAAAGCGGGGTACAGTTTATGAACATTCTTATTCATTTGGTTAATATCTAAACTAAACGTGGCAAGAATACTTATCTAAGTAAATTATGAAATTTGTAGTTTTTCGTTTTTTTAAACAGCCCCCTAAAGGGGAATTGGGGGTGTCAAAATTTATATGGAAGAATTTTAACGCGCAGTTAGATTAACTCGAAACTCAGTAGATATTTATACTAAATACCAAAAATAAAGAACATTTAACGCTTATCAGGGTTTTTCGAAAATCTACCTCTGACGGGGTGAAAAGGGGTAAGTACTTAGTTAATTTTCCAAGGGCGGTTTTTACTGCGTGACTTAATTAACTGGAAAATTGGTATATTTAAATAATCTTTGAGTCGAGTTAACAATCCGAAACGGCTTTTTTCAAAATTTCACCCGTATGGGGATAAAAACTGTGGGGATGAAAAGGCGGGATACAGTTAATATGAAAATATCTTATTCCTTTGAAACTTGAAATTTGGCAACATTTGCCTCAGTAAATAATAAAGATTGTCACTTTTAGTTTCAAAAAACCCCTCACAGAGGATTTAGGGGTGACAAAGGTAATCGGTCGGATTAACTCGAAACTCGATACTATTATTTAAAGTAAAAAAGTATGTTTGTGTGTTAGGGTTTTTCAAAAATCGGCTCCTACCGGGGTAGAAAAGGGTAATAAAGTTGAACTTGTAAATTTTACTGCTTGCTTCCACTATCTCGAAAGTGGGTATCTTTAAATCATAAAAATTAAAACGTACCAAACGCTTTTTTAATAAAAACGAGCCTTGTCGTGGTGAAAAAGGAGAATAGAATAGAATAGAATAGAATACTCTTTATTATGTACACCATATAAATTACAGACATAATGATAGAAACAATACAAAGGGTGACACAATGGGCGGTCTTATGGTCTTATCGCTAAAAGCGATCTTTTAAAGACAACCTTTGGATGGATTAAAACACTTTGGGAGGACACTTTATTTGAAAAATCTTAGTTTAACTTAAAAATTGGCCCGAATACCTACTTATTTCTACAACGGTGTATGTTTTTCTAAGTCCGTTGTGTGTGGCATAAACTAAGAGCTAATGTTTCCAACGCCAGATAACTTTATCGGATGAATAATTTTGAATTTCTGAGAGTTCTTCCATACAAAAACTGTCAGTTCTTCTATACAAAAACTGTCAGTTCTTCTATACAAAAACTGTCAGTTCTTCTATACAAAAACTGTCAGTTCTTCTATACAAAAACTGTCAGTTCTTCTATACAAAAACTGTCAGTTCTTCTATACAAAATTGTCAGTTCTTCTATACAAAAACTGTCAGACGTCAATTTTATTCCACGAATAAAAAATATCAGTCGATTGAAAATCAGCCTTAAGGAGGATTTATTTTAATGTTAATCTATACTAATAGAAAAGCTGAAGAGTTTGTTTATTTGTTTGTTTGAACGCGGTGATCTCTGGAACTACCTGCCGACGGATTGGAAACATTCTTTTTACATTTGGTAGCCCTATTCTTGAGACAGGCAGGTATTTATGTTATGACCCATAAGAGCAGAAAACAAAGAAAAAAAGTCAGAAAGAACGCTAAACACTGACCTGTATTATACAAGTGTATGATAGAGGTCAGTGACGCTAAGCGTACACAACGTAATGGCGCGGGTGAGATGCGATGCGACGCGTTGGGCGCCCGAACGAGAAATATCACGCGGACGAAGTCGCGGGCAGAAGCTAGTTTA
Source organism: Oligia latruncula (assembly GCA_948474745.1). NCBI lineage: Eukaryota > Metazoa > Arthropoda > Insecta > Lepidoptera > Noctuidae > Oligia > Oligia latruncula. The sequence goes on along the minus strand of OX419683.1, from coordinate 711,515 downwards.
ACATAAAATGTACAGTATTATGATAGAGAATCTGCGCCTAGGCATGAGGGGTCACTCGTCTGCGAGATGTTGATAGCATATCGAACGTGGCCGGCGTGTTATCGCTAATTTAATCAATTCAATATCAAAAGGTCGTGCCACGGTTTTAACGAGTTTCCATTGACGTAATAGCGCGCCTTCCGACACAAGACTAGTTGAGTGCAAAGAGCGCGGCGATGAAGCCACCAGGGGGCTACCGGCTAACTCTCCAAATTAATTTTAATTCTAATGAAAGGCCAATATGATTCCGATGTTAATTTTACAGTCACGTGATTCGGTACTCTTGAAAACAATATTGTCACCATTGAAATGAAAATTGACATTGGTCTGCCATTATTTTGTTACACGTGAAGTTAGCTACGTAACGGGCTGCAATAGTGTGGTTCAACTCATTACGATAAACCGGTAATGGGGCTTTAAAATGCTTTATCCTTTATATAACAAGGCTAATAAATAAAAATGATATAAGTATTTCTTTAATTGATTAATTATAAAGTATTTAATTCATTCGGGCGTAAGAAAATTATTAAAATCATAAAATTAACCATGACTTTGCATGCGGTAGGATCGTTGCCTACACTTCTAAAAAAGAAAAGACTACATGTAAGTTCTCCAATTTCAAACATATTTTTTGTTTGTTTATGACAATATTGTTCGCGTTTGGTTCTTTTTAGTAAGAAATAATGACAGTTTTATACAAATGATACCAAGTAAATAGATAAACAACTGCTTCATAAAGTACTTAATGTTTTTGTAACGAACGCCGAACGTGTTTATGTGAATAGTGAACATTAATGAGATACCAGTGAAGTGATATTAGAATAATATGTAAAAGTGATAGTTAGAATAGGATAATTAAGACCCTAAAATACCTAGCGTGGGAGTCGATATGTGCTACTACTGTTTTACTGAGTAAGATTTTGATTTTCTAATTATGTAAATTTTAAGTGTTTGTATTGTTCTAATTAGCTTTCTAACTGGTTTTTATTATTAGTTTTCGTATTAGAATCTGATATCAATATTTAACGTAGAATTTTTGATAATTTTATTGTACGAAGCAAAATTATAGAATAATTACGACTTGAAAACGAGGATTTTTGTTTATAAGAATATTTGCGAGATTTTAGTGTCAAATGAGAGGATAATGTTCCAAACTGATATTCTAGTTTGAATTATGAAAATCGGTCTACGGGTGTTAGAGATAGAAAGAATTTTGTATAATGAAAACATGTCGAAGTCCGATTTTATTAAGTTAATGTTCTAGAAAGTTTTTATTGTATAGAGATATGATAAAAAATGTTGTTATGTAATACAAATGAGGAGTAAAATCCTTGCTCACTCCGTAATTTGCTTTAAATTCGTATTTATTATTCATAGAAAACGCTTTGTTCATATAACGCATCATCCGACGCTCATCTCGTCTTTGTTTCAGTTGTTTTTTATGGGAATTACGTAAAACACTATATATTACTGCTTATCGTGCCATATTGTACTCATAGAACCCACAAAAAACCACTTAAAACGCAAAATAATTTCTAAAAAGTAACACTTTTGTTATTGGAAAAATCACTATCAACAAACTATCCCAACGCAATATTGACGCAATACACAGCTGTCAAAATACACTCAAGAGTACCGTTTACGCCACGCCAAGCCCGTTCCCAATTCCACTTAGTTCCCCAAAATGGACACCCGATATAAAAATCAATTGGCGCTAGCATCGAACTCAAGAGTACGAAACGTCACAATTCCAATGTCGATCTATCGGAATTAAACTCGAGAGTAAGCAACCTGGATGGTCGGGTGAGCACCGCTCGGGAACAGAACCCCGCGCCCCTGCTCCAGCGCATACACGCGGAGAGTAAAGTAACAACCAGTCTATTCTTCAGACTAACCAAACATTTTCGATGTTAGGTTTGGAATAGCTTCACTACGCGTTTATTAATTACTATGTATGGGGTAAATGATCAGACAGACTCTAGCACTACGACCGACTACGGTCGACACTACGGTCGCGGGGCATTATTATGTATTGTATTGTCTCACTCTGACACAACGCTGTTATGATCACGACAACGAATTTCACATAATTATGTTGAACAATTTGTGTTGCCTTATTTCTGATGCAATATCTTTATTGTTTTGTCTGAGTGCCATTAACAGAACCTTTGATATACTTAATAGATGAATAATCTAATTTGTACAAAACATTGCTTTTGATAATAATGCCTGCGCAGACCGCGCTTCGCGAACTTTGCCAGAGTTCCTCATTCATTATATTAGTTTAATGTTACATATTTGATTGCTACTCAAACTATAATAAATGTCGAAGAGTTTCCCATTCATATAACGAATTGAATGGTGTCACGAGTATTTAATTGTTTAATGGACGATATTCGTGAACGGGACGGCGGCGCCCGCACTTCATTGAACATTTGTTCTGTTGTAGAGCTGATGTGATTCGGTTCATTTGTGATTAGTGTACACATTCGTGAATCGTGTCGTTATCTTCGCGGAAGATTAATAGTCTCCTCCGCGTGACTTTAGCTATTAAACTTGTGTCACATTGATAGCGGCGGCGCGCGCTCCCGCACCGCCGCACCGCCGCACTGTCGCGCCGCACCACCGCACCGCCGCGCGCCGCCGCCCGCACCATTCGCTCCGCCCGCGGCACCAAACAATCCCAATGAAATAAAAATAATCATAAACACAAATGAATATAAAACACAAATAGCTCACAAAAATAGAGAATGCGAATAACTGACACACATCGAAGTGTTCTCGACCAGCATTAGGCCCGTAATCCACCAAAGCGGAGAGGAGAGGAGATGTCTCACTTTTCTATAGAATTTCGTGCCGCTTGCCCGCTTGCTCGCACGAAATTCTATACAAAAATGAGACATCTCCTCTCCTCTCCGCTTTGGTGGATTACGGGCCTTAGTTTGATAATAGCGGCGCGAGGCGCGTCGCACGCGGCCTGCGCCTGCGCCGCTGGCAGCGCGCACTTCCGAGCGGCTCGCGGCCATATTAACTGCCACTTAATGATGTATCGGACCAATTAAACCGCTAGTGTCCGCGGCGCCGGCGCGTGCCGCCTCTGCTGACGCCTCACGCCAGCCATCCGCGGCGCGTCTGCTCAGCAACATTAGCGCTTAGTGCTATGAACACTTTTCCATACTTCCGGCTTTGTCATCTTCACTTTATGATGGTAGTGAAACTGGCGACTGTAGAACTCTTGTCATCTTCACTTTATGATGGTAGTGAAACTGGCGACTGTAGAACTCTTGCTCGGATCGACGTTGTCATCTTCACTTTATGATGGTAGTGAAACTGGCGACTGTAGAACTCTTGTCATCTTCACTTTATGATGGTAGTGAAACTGGCGACTGTAGAACTCTTGTCATCTTCACTTTATGATGGTAGTGAAACTGGCGACTGTAGAACTCTTGCTCGGATCGACGTTGTCATCTTCACTTTATGATGGTAGTGAAACTGGCGACTGTAGAACTCTTGTCATCTTCACTTTATGATGGTAGTGAAACTGGCGACTGTAGAACTCTTGTCATCTTCACTTTATGATGGTAGTGAAACTGGCGACTGTAGAACTCTTGTCATCTTCACTTTATGATGGTAGTGAAACTGGCGACTGTAGAACTCTTGTCATCTTCACTTTATGATGGTAGTGAAACTGGTGACTGTAGAACTCTTGCTCGGATCGACGTTGTCATCTTCACTTTATGATGGTAGTGAAACTGGCGACTGTAGAACTCTTGTCATCTTCACTTTATGATGGTAGTGAAACTGGCGACTGTAGAACTCTTGTCATCTTCACTTTATGATGGTAGTGAAACTGGCGACTGTAGAACTCTTGCTCGGATCGACGTTGTCATCTTCACTTTATGATGGTAGTGAAACTGGCGACTGTAGAACTCTTGTCATCTTCACTTTATGATGGTAGTGAAACTGGCGACTGTAGAACTCTTGTCATCTTCACTTTATGATGGTAGTGAAACTGGCGACTGTAGAACTCTTGTCATCTTCACTTTATGATGGTAGTGAAACTGGCGACTGTAGAACTCTTGTCATCTTCACTTTATGATGGTAGTGAAACTGGCGACTGTAGAACTCTTGCTCGGATCGACGTTGTCATCTTCACTTTATGATGGTAGTGAAACTGGCGACTGTAGAACTCTTGTCATCTTCACTTTATGATGGTAGTGAAACTGGCGACTGTAGAACTCTTGCTCGGATCGACGTTGTCATCTTCACTTTATGATGGTAGTGAAACTGGCGACTGTAGAACTCTTGTCATCTTCACTTTATGATGGTAGTGAAACTGGCGACTGTAGAACTCTTGTCATCTTCACTTTATGATGGTAGTGAAACTGGCGACTGTAGAACTCTTGCTCGGATCGACGTTGTCATCTTCACTTTATGATGGTAGTGAAACTGGCGACTGTAGAACTCTTGTCATCTTCACTTTATGATGGTAGTGAAACTGGCGACTGTAGAACTCTTGTCATCTTCACTTTATGATGGTAGTGAAACTGGCGACTGTAGAACTCTTGTCATCTTCACTTTATGATGGTAGTGAAACTGGCGACTGTAGAACTCTTGTCATCTTCACTTTATGATGGTAGTGAAACTGGCGACTGTAGAACTCTTGTCATCTTCACTTTATGATGGTAGTGAAACTGGCGACTGTAGAACTCTTGTCATCTTCACTTTATGATGGTAGTGAAACTGGCGACTGTAGAACTCTTGCTCGGCTCGACGTTGGCGTTCATTTTCTATTTAATTTTATATTAATTCTGGTCAATAGTTGTGGTTCACACAAATGTAATACATATTCACACAAATGTATATGTGGGTGTCGCTCGTGACCTGCCTAAAATGTGAATCATGTGATTTGGCACCAACGTTGGCTCCAACTGTACGTCACCGTTGTCCGGTTATTTCTGACACGCATTGTAGCTTGGCAACAATAAACAGAGCTTGTTTTTTTGCGGTAGGCCTATGGTTGGCATCGCGACGGGCTGCTCGGGCTCGGTCCATTCCACTCAGTCCGTGCACCGCGCTCGCTGGCTGCACTAGTGTGACTTGTGTACTGTCTGCTGGCCGCTTTGTTCCTAATGAGTGTGCTACAGTACTGGAGGATAGGGACTGGAGCCAGTACCAACACGTGTTTGTAGCAGGTGTACATGTTGACGTGACATCATCTCGCGGTGTCTTACCAACACTGTCAACGATTCGAGATGTCTGTGTCCAGCTTCCACAAGGTTTTGACTTGATAGTGAAACAGGCATAGTTAAATGGCCAGTGTTTGATACGATACGTTGCCTATTTATGAATGTTGGCACTCGGCACGTATCGCACGTGTCGATCACAATCGATGCTTCATTACGACAGGTCATGTTTAGTTTATGTGATATACAGTCAACAAAAGAGATCAGTATGCAGGACCGTCGAATATAGGTAGTTGCAGTTTACTAAGAAACCGATGGATGTTGTTGACTGAAATTTAATTTGACAAAATATGAGCTCTTTGTTTTCTATTAATAAAATTAAATTTTATTCGAGAACGTCCATCGGTTTCTTAATAAACTTCAACTTTATCCGACGATCCTGCATACTTATCTCTTTTGTTGACTGTACATAAGCATAATATTATGCTAATTGCAACATTATTTATTTAATAAAATATAATTACACAGTCCTTACTCTGACATTGACATAGTAACAGTAGGGCTTATTGAATCATGGTAATATACCTCATATACATATACGGTGTACACCCGTCCACTTTGGATATGTCGCAGCCAACTAGCTAAACTAGCGGCCTGAATGATATTCAGCCATTCAATCAAACAGCTAGGCAAATGAATTGGATCGCTAAATTTAAGTTTAAGTACTTGTCTAGTCCAGACATTTCAATTGGCAATTAATAAATTGATTGGTGATTGACTTAAAGCGGCAGTTATTTGGAAAATATGAAAATTACAAAATGCAAGTTTATTAACGAGTTCGGCAGTAAAAACTGAGCAATATTATCTAGATAAAAATTAGTCTTATCTGTTTTAAATTGTTCACCTATGTGCCGATAGATGGCATTGTTAGTTGAATCGGCGAATCCTGAATCGCGGTGTTGAGAGTCTCCGAATAAAAGCCCAAGTTTTTGTTACCCGAAGCGACTCGTTCGAAGTTGTTCGTTACGAAATGACCCTCGCGGCGCGCGGCGGCCGCCGGACATCGTCACGTTACTTATTATGACGTCATATTTATATAATCTCTGTTTTGCTTTCCAAGTTCACGGTCACGGTCCGCAATGTTCTAAAATCTATTTTTGTTTGTTCAAGTATTTTTAATGTTTCTTATTTGTACGATGATTTCATGCAATTTTTATTAAAATGAGAATTAAGTAATCAGTCTAATCAGATTACCTATTAGGTACGAGTACCTATAGGACCATAATAATAATATGTGGTTCTGATCTGATATGTAACTGTTAAACAATATTAATCACACTAATATTATAAAGGCGAAACTTTGCGAGTGTGGGGTGTGTTTATATGTTTGTTACTCCTTCACGCTCAAACGGCTGGACCAATTTTGATAAAATTTTGTATGGAGGTAGCTGACGCCCTGGATTAACATATAGGCTACTTTTTATCCCGATATTCCCACGGGATCGATCTTTACGCGTCTATTCCGTGGGTGAAACCGTAGGGCGCATCTAGTGATATATAAAGTAACGCTGAAGTATCAGCGTTACTAGCTAACATACCACATAACAGGGTGACTTGTAATTGATGTATTCTTTTCAGGACGTACAATGTGACCTGCAACAAGACTCGAGTGCGCTCCGAGCAATTGATAGCTAAGTTTAAAGACCCCTCGACACCATGCTCTTACAATTACAGCTTAATTATGAAATGGTACACATTAGCTCCCCAAGTCGCTCGTAAACTAAACTGATAGTACGGCGTGAGAGGTTCCACCTTAAAATAGCTTAGTAATTTGAACGTCGTACTAATTGCTGCTACTTACGACACTTCCGAAGTTAACAAGTTTATGAGAAATCAGAAGCTACTTACATAAAGAACCTCCTACTCCTAGGTACTGCACAATACTGCACATAGTCGTAATCCTCAGAAACTTGTAACATTCCAAAAGCATGCAATCTAAGTTCACGTCACGGATCATTTGCTAAACTACCCACGTTTAATGTAATAATGTCTGGCTTGGGACGCGGAACAGTTCAGGAGCCGAAGCTGTCCACTGTTGGGCGAGAGGGCGAGCGGGAGAGCGAGCAAGGCGCCAGTCAGATTAGCGCGGTGAGACTGACGCTCGCGGCAAACTGCATAATCTGCATAGTTAATAAGCAACTAGCGTACTTGGAATAGCGAGCTTCGTTATTATGAAGCACGAGTAAAATTGAACATGAAGTTATTTCGATAACATTTTCATGTTCGATTTTACTCGTGTAAAATTCTCTGTAGCGGGATTAAATACCTGAAGCGTACGACGTGGGGGAATGCCTCGCGCCTCTCTGTGCGGTTATTCTCCTGCACACGTGTGTGGCGCCGCGACGCGCAGCGCAGCGTCGCGATGCGCATTGCCGAACATATTCTGTGAGTAAATGCGCGAGAGAGGCGCCATCACCTCGTCTTGTGTCCTCCGTGTTGTTACTCACCGCCGCACGTTGCCGCCTCTATAAACATGCTATTTGGTTGAAAACCTTTCAGGACTTCAGGAGTATCTACTCTGGAAGTAAAAATCACATTTTCTGTTGCAATACATACAATTTCAACAAAAATATTGATTCCACTCTATTGAACCACATCTCACAAAGATACGATTGTGAATTGGAGCTGCTGAAGATTGTAAGACTATCTTGCATTGTATAAACTCAATTTCGTTTGTATTGTAGGTATAATTCCATGACAAGAAAGACTGAAGCTGTGGCGAGACAGTCCTTCCTTACCCAAACCGTTCGTCCCACCCGCTGAAGACCTCCCACCTGGACATGAGTAACCTTGGGTAACCTGGAAGTCTTTATACATACTCCGGACCCAGGTTAGCTGAAGCAAGGAAAACCTGTTCAGGTGGAGATTCATAGACGACTCCGCCTTGGAGTGTCAATGTGGTGCTGTTCCACAAACGATGGGACACTTAATATCGTGTCCTGCATGTCCTGTCAGCTGCACGTTATAGGAACTGGTGGACGCTGGTAATGGCGCCAAACAAACAAGTAGCCGAATTCTAGGCCGAGTCCATTTAGATTGCTATCGACACGCTAAGAAGAAGGGGTGGATTTTACTGCTTGCTTCCATTAATTCGGAAATGAGTTGGTATCGTCTTTGAGTCAAGTTATGGACACGTCATCCCAAACGATTTTTAAAAAATCCACCCTTGTGGGGGTGAAAAGCGAGGATCCTGTTTATTTGAAAAATCTGATTCCTTTGATCTACAAACTTAAAAATTGGCTCGAATACTTATTAATCTAAATAAATGATAAAGATCATAAACATACATATTCGAAATTTTTAAAGGAAAGTACGAAATACACGCGGACGAAGTCGCGGGCAAAGTGCTAGTAAAACTATATTTTAAAAGAGTGTCCATGGAGTTTCTTGCCCGTTCTTCTCCATAGGTACCTACGCTTTGGAATGGGCAACACCGACTTCTTGACAATTCAAAAGTGCCTGTAAATGGTTTAATTGAAATAAATGCTTTGAGTTTGAGTTGAGTTTGTGTTCACTGTCGATGTCGAGTATTGTCGAGGCGCCACTCTCGACATATTGTACTTAGTGAATGTTTCAAATCTCCCAAATGTACAACTGATGGCGACACACTTCAACACAAATAATGTTTTAAGTTGAACTAAGTATTTATTGATGAAAGGGAGGAACTCCCCCAAACTATTCTGGTTAAATAATAATGAATTTTGCAATGAGTTTTTTAATTGATATTGTACAACGATCGACTTTAATTGAACAGAGGTAAACCACAAATACTTGAACACTACTTATCTGGCAATATTTCTGTTGTGGCAGTAAGTTACTGAGCAGCAATAATGTTGTAGCAGCATTCTTCAGTGCGTGATATTGCGGATAATAACAAAAGGATGATCAACAGTGCTCAGTGCGCTTGCCAAGTGTGCTAATTGTCGCAATTATTCTATAACAAACGGTCAAACATTCGCTGTTTCACACTGCACATTTGCACACGATAAGCCGACTATGTAGAGCTCTCCTCATTTGGATTTGTGTATCACTTTTAGGTACAAGCGACGCACTGATGCATGCCACTTTATGTATGAACAAGGACGTCAGAGAAATCAAACGCATTCGGATACCTGTGTGTAGCAGCGGACTCTGCAGCGCCCGCGCTGCAGAGTCCGCTGAGAGAGCCAAGCTTCTGACTCTACACGCCCTAACTTCACAAACTCTACACCTTAGTCAAAATATGAGGCTTGGCCGTTTCGTTACTACAAGAACTATTGTATATCAGAAAAGTAATGACCAGTGAATAAATTTTTCACCTTATGCCCATGTGATGGTAGCGAAACGGCCAAGCCACATATTTTGACTAAGGTGTAGAGTTTGTGAAGTTAGGGCGTGTAGAGTCAGAAGCTTGGCTCTACATGAGATCTGATAACTTTTTGACAGTGCGAGCCATATGTGGTCTCGTCTTGGCAACATTTTACATGAAAATGTTTTTGGTGGGATTTCACATCATTTTGAAAGTTGCCTAAGAAATAAAAAAAAAATTTTTGGGGGGTTATTTACTGAAAATCCTGAAATACGTATTTTATTATTTATAACGAGTCCCTGTATCAATTTTCAGAACTCTAGCATCAAAATTGGCGGAGTCTCGTACAAACTTCCATCCCCTATTTTAAGGGGTTGGAGGATAAAAGTTCCAAGTTTTAGAGTTTTTTTTGTTGTTTGTGTACGATTACTAGCTTACATACCAAATTTCAGCTTTCTAGGACTTCAGGAAGACCCTTAGAATATTGATGATCATCAGTGAGTCAGTGACGAAATCGGGGTATTTTAGATATTAATAAAATCTAAAGTATAAGAGCTATGCAATTGAAACTTTATAGGTTTAATAAGTCAACCACTGACATCATATCCCGAAAATTTTGTTTATCTGGTATAATCCAAACCCAAGTTATGAAGGTTCAAAAATACGACGAAGTGCTTCGCATGGCTCGTCTTGGCGGGGGCACTCCCGTGCCCCCAGATTATTTCACGATGTGTTTTCGTTAGTACCTACTAGTATCGCGCCAATAGATGTCGTTACGTGTTTCCACATTACGTAATGAAAAGTTGTTCCAGAATACTTTAAATTGATTACCTATTCTTTTGATAGAGTGAAGCGATTGCGATGAAACAAAAACTAATCATTACTTACTACGAAAAAAAAATCAGAACACATCAGAATCGGAACAGCTGATTTTTTTTCGCGATTTCAGTTTTGGTCCCATAGTAAAAGTTGTTCATAATGATGAGTACAATGACCTCTTAAGAGGTTGCTGGTGTTTTACCAATAACCCTGTAGATGCACAATTGCACAGAGACGCCTCGTCTACAGATTTATTATATGTATAGAAGAAGATAGATATCTACTATCTATCTTCTTCTATACGAATGTTCTATAGAAGGAGATAGAAGACGATTTCAGGGGGAGGGGTGGGGAGGAGGACTAAACAAGTCTTATTTTTTCTTACGTGGGGGTGGGAGTGGGAGGGGTCTAGATTGTTCTTATGTAAGATCACAGAAGTAAGCAAAAATTATAAGTTTTAAATCTTTTTGCTACTTTTTCTTCGTTCCTTTAAGATTGTGAGCCTCTAGAACACTGTTTCAACTGTGCAACGGTTATGTAAAGTTCAAATCTTAAATTCTCTCAAAGCTGAACTGGGGCCAAAAGTGAACAATAGAGTAAATATTTTAGGAGTTAGTAGACAGCGCGCGCCGGCCCGGCTCATGGGAGCGCGCCGGCTGCCGCATGCCGGCCGGCCCCCGTGCCGGAGTCTTCTGCGGCCCCACCGGACGCGCTGGCGATACTCTGACCCTTCATGACGGCACTCCCATTAACAAGATAGTCAGCCTTTGCATGCCTCTATAACTTTGTTACAAAACAGAGGCTTTGACTAGCCTCTGTAAATTTGTTCATGTCGTATACTGGCTTTATTGGAGAGCACGGCAACAAATATTAGTTCAAGTATTGACTCTGAGAGAACGGGGAAAGTTGCTACATTTGGTTCTAGTTCGAATCTCTTGAGTAGGTGTCCGACGAGCAGTTCGTGAGCATTTTTATGTTTTGATGCTTGTTATAATTTGTTGTTCCATGTAATTGTCTCGAACGCTCGATGAGTTGAAAGCCCTTTGTCCACATACCGCGGGCGCTTGGCACCACTCCTCATTGCGAACCCATTACAAATTAGTAACAAAATGATTGTACAAATGATGCTCACACAACTGTATAGCGTGGAGTCACATCACCTTTATCACAAGTGTCATGCTGACTTCTACTTCTTGACACTTGACGTTGTCGTAGGTCAAGGCTCACAGCCGGCTCTAATTAATTTTAAAACAATTGTGCTAATAACTCCCTTACATCTCGAATTATGCCATCTACTCGTATAGTACAAATGACTTTCTTTTTCTGGATATCTTATCGCCATACCGAGGTGTGGGTATCCAAAAATTGTAACAACCCAATTTTGCTACTGTAGTAGGTACCTAAGTAAATAGAATCTATTGTGTATTTTTTTTATTCAATCGCTACGCTTCAGATTCGGAAACTCGACTGTAGAGTGATTGATTTTGATATGTTCTGGAGCTGGTCCTGTGCTCAGTAGCACGACAACCGGAGTCTGTCGCATGCAGCCGCCGTATCGCCGAATAAATGAATGAAAATCATAAAATCGTCTTTTTCAAAGGTTATGTAACGTTGTAAAAAGTAAACGTTAATGGGGCGACGTCATCGGGGTCTTTAGTTAAGATGGGCGTGCCTCAAGGCTCAATTCTTGGCCCTTTCCTATTTCTAGTTTATATTAATGACCTTCCTTACATGATGGCTAACTTGTCGGATATCATTTTATTCGCTGATGACACTTCCCTAATTTTTCAAATAGATAGAAAAGATACGGATGTCTTACATGTTAACGAGAGTCTGGCTGTTCTTTCGAAATGGTTTGCAGCTAATTATCTTTTACTCAATGCGAACAAAACTAAATGTCTTAAGTTCTCATTACCAAATGTACCTCAAGTGAGTCTGAATTTAGAACTTGATGGCAAAAAACTAGACGCTGTTACGGAAACTGTATTTCTAGGAATTACTTTAGATTCAAAATTACAATGGGGCGCACACATTAGAGCTCTCTCAGGTAGATTAAGTTCAGCTGCATATGCAGTAAGAAAAATAAGGCAGTTGACAGATATAGCCACAGCTAGGTTAGTATACTTTGCTTATTTCCACAGCATTATGTCTTATGGTGTTCTGCTGTGGAGATCGGCAGCTGACGTAGATTCAATTTTCATTTTACAAAAGATGGCAATCCGCGCAATCTATCAAATGGGTCCTCGCGAGTCTCTTAGAAACAAATTCAAAGAAATTGATATACTAACTCTGCCTTCTCTTTATATTTTAGAAAGTATTTTGTATGTTCGCAAAAACTTAGGACTCTTCAAAATAAGAAGCGATTTCAAAAATATAAATACACGTAGTAAAAATGAAATTGTGTTACCTAAATTTAGATTAACTAAAATTAGCAAGTCATTTCTTGTAAACGGCGTCCGTTTTTATAACAAGTTGCCAAAGCCGGTTACAGAACTTAGCGATGGAAAATTCAAAACCTTCATCAAACGTGTGACTATGTGTATTAAAAGACTATGTTGAAGACAAGGTAGTTTGGCAATAATTCCTTCTGCACATGTGGCTTCCCTGGCTCCTCATTAACGGCTTAACTATTTAAATGTCTATTAACTGCTCTCAAATTACGATATTTATTGTTTATTTACTTTACTCTTTATTACTTGACATTATATACAGACAATTCAAATTTTTCATCTCTATTAGTGGTTGTAATGGGAATCATACCTATCACTAGGATTTATTAGGTTTTTATTTTTTATTTATCCTTTTGATAGATTCTTATTTTGTAAATGTGAGGACTTTGTAGGCCTTGTAGACTTTAGATCTGTAGACCATTTTTTATATTATCAAGTACCTGGTACTTGTTGACAGGCCTATGCTGTCCTCTCATACCTACTGTAATTTGAAAATATTGTAAAAGCCAATTATTTTTAAAAAGAGTAACCGTGGAGTTTCTTGCCGGTTCTTCTCCATAGGAAACGACCAATTGGAACCGTGCACCTAGCTTCTGACGTTTTACAAGTGTCCATGTAGGCTTATGTGAAATAAAATATTTTGATTTTGTTGTGTGGACATCAGTTGTTATGGATGGATACGTGTTGCGGCGTTATGAGGAAAAAGTCGTCAGGAAAGGAGGAGCAAGACCTAGGAGTACAGGAAGACCTAGGAAAACAATATAAGAAAAAAAAACCCTTAATAAATTGGAATAAGGGCAATAAGATGATTATGACTATAGGCTGCATATCAATTTGGTTTCATATATCTTCAGCTCACCTGGAAACAATAGTTTGAAGTATATCTTCAGCTCAACACCTGGAAACAATATCAGGTGGTATGTACGCAAGCTGAAGCGCTATTATACGCTGCTACGTGTTATAAGTGTTCCACGCCAGGTTCAAAAAGAAAGGTCTCAAATACAAAACCTCAAGTGAGTAGACTGACATCAACTACAATAAAATTTACCAAACAGTAACTTTGAATAAGGAGATGCAAACTAATAATCCCAAGGCTCAAACACCAGCAAAATTGAAATGCCAAACCGCAGTATCAACAGCTTGCAGAACCGACAAAGTAAGTACAGAAAACTCATTGAACCTGAAACGCAAACATAACTTATGTACATATTCTGAGTATCTACTAATAACACTAACAGGAATATATTAACTTTAGCACAACAGTATTTTCAGGAAAATTATCAAGTTTGTCACTACCTAACACCAAGTATTAGGTATGTATCTTCTACGGGATATACAGACTCAGAAATTACACAGAAAATGATTTCTGCATAAAAATGATCGGCGAGGAAGATTTTAAAACAACGAAATGTTATTTCGATATAATCACATACATTAGAAATGCGCTGCGGAACATAAAGAACACAAACATAATCATTACTTTACCATCATAGAAAGATAGTAATAATTAATAGTCTTCTATCAGGCGAAAACAAGGTGCGTGCCTTCAACGGTTGGGTCATGCAGGTTTTGATGTACTCTTTCGGCATACTCAAATGGACTCAGACCGAACTCGACGCCCTGGATAGGAGGGTCCGTACGCTGCTGACTGCAAATCGAATGCATCACCCACGGTCATCGGTAATATCCCGCGAAAATGTGGAGGTCGAGGTTTTTTAAACGCTAAGACCCTCCACAATCGCGAGATATGCAGTCTCAGGGAATATTTCCTAGAAACCGACGTGGGGATGCATCGAGTTGTAGTCGCCGTGGACAAGGGCCTCACCCCGCTCTCCTTGGCTAAAGAGAATTGAAGCAAGCCAGTAGGCTTGACACTAATGATCGCATGGAGGTATGGCAGAGTAAGGAGCTTTACGGACGATTTTTCCGAGCCCTACATGGACCCGATGTCGATCTACTAGCGTCCGTAGCCTGGCTGCGTTTAGGTGATCTCTTTGGAGAAACTGAAAGTTTTGTCTGTGCAATTATGGACGAAGTTATGATGACGAACAATTACCGGAGATTTATTGTGAAAGACGGCACGGTTGACATCTGTCGGGCATGCCACCGGCCGGGAGAAACAATCAGGCATATTATCTCCGGGTGTTCTCGTCTAGCTAACGAAGAGTACTTGCATAGACACAACCTTGTAGCCAGGATAATCCATCAGCAACTTGCTCTGAAATACAGCCTTGTGGAATCGGAGGTGCCGTACTACAGGTATGTGCCCGACCCAGTTCTCGAAAATGATAATATCACATTATATTGGGATCGATCCATCATCAGCCTATTGCCTATACAGAGAGGACTATTGTTGCCAATAAGCCTGATATAGTGGTGGTGGAACGATCAGAGCGACGCGCAATGATTATTGACATAACCGTCCCGCATGATGAAAACCTCGTGAAAGCCGATAAAGATAAACTGATCAAGTATCTTGACTTGGCTCGCGAGGTTGTCGACATGTGGGATGTGGACTCAGCGATAATTGTGCCGATAGTCGTGACAGCCAATGGATTAATAGCCAAGAGCCTCGACCAACACCTGAGGCGGCTCTCGTTGGGCAGCTGGATCAAGGGCTTCATCCAGAAAACGGTTCCTCTCTGGAGCCCTGACCGCCAGTAGCTTGGACCCTGTTCCCGATACCGCCGATGGGCTACTATTTTTTTAAATGTTTAAATGTTTTTATATCTTTTTTATACTAATATTTAAAAATATAATTTATATGTATTTAATTAAATAAAGGAAAATACTACTAGCTGACCCGGCAAATGTTGTTTTGCCATAAAAATTATTTCTAGCTGCCCAGCGCTACTTCGTTTGCGTGGTGTCCTACCTCTTACCCTACCGTACCCCTACCCTACTCGTACCCTACTCCTACACTACTCCTACCCTACTCCTACCCTACTTCTATCCTACTCCTACAATACTCCTACCCTACTCCTAATGATGAAATGAAATGATGAAATTAAATGATTTTATTTTTTGTAAGTAGGTTTGTACAAACACTTTTACACGTCAATCATGTTTTTTTTTTAAACTAGATGAAGTCGGCGTTTTCTATCTGAGTACTCTGAGAAGAAAGGCCGAAACAAACTCAGAGGTCACAGTCTCTTTTAAAGTCCAGACATAATCTTGGTCAGGTTATATGAAGACCATGTAGATCGATGTCTGAGGTGGTCTTATGAGGAAAGAACCACACAGATTGAGAGGACCTGTCCAGTCAGTGCACGCATTTGTCAAAAATCGTGCAGCTCAACTCAAGACTTAAGGAGCTCAACGATTCGACGAACAATACCAAATAAAGGACATTTGGGTGGGCCACATAAATTACTCAAACTGCCAGACCATGAAAAAAACCCTACTCCTACCCTACTTTTACCCTACTGCTAACCTACTCTTACCCTACTCCTACGCTACTCCTACCCTACTCCTAACCTACTCCTACACAACTCCTACCCGACTCTTATAAGTAAAAAAAAAAGTATCCTATGTCTGTCTCCTGGTTCTAAGCCCACCAATTTTCAGCCAAATCGGTTCAGCCGTTCTTGAGTTATAATTAGTGTAACTAACACGACTTTCTTTTATTATATAGATTTTGTATAACTCAAGGCTGGAAACATTCAATAACATGCTATATTTTGACGCATTAATACTCACATATTCTGGACTCAAATTTGAACTTAAGCTATGAACATACTACGTACACAAGGTCGGGAGCCTTACATGACTGGGCTATGAAAACTATATTTGAAGACCTATACAACCGTCAATTGGAAATTTAGGAGGAAAATAAGTGCAACACAAATAGTGAACCAAAATAACTGTTTTTTCTCCAATAAATATATCAACATACTACACCAGAATATCGCAGATTTATGAAATAAATCGAATGCTCTTACAGTAATTTTAGATGAGCTATCTGGCAAAAAGATAAATGTTGATATCTTGTGTATTACCGAGCATTTCATCATGAAAGGTTGCGAAAAACAACTTTACATACCAAATTACAGTTTTGCTGCATTTTATAGTAGATGGACAAAAAAGAGGAGGTGCACGTATAATTATTAAAAATTGTCACAAATGAAGGGATGTACCTCAAATAGCAAAGTTGTCAGCTCAAGGAATATTTGAGTGTTGTGCTGTTGAGCTTATAGATTTTAAATTGATAGTTGTATGTATTTATAGAGTACCAAATGCTAGGAACATAAATTACTGTTTTAATAAACTTGAAATCTTACTCGAAGAAATATCAATCAGGCGCGGTATGAATATTGTCATTGCAGTATCGAATTATTCCGATCTGTCACCCCGCTTTGTCCACCTAAGGGGACAGATCGAAAAAAAAAGTTTGATCTGTCCCCCTGTTAGCAATGAGGGGACAGTTCGAACTTTATTCACTCCTTAACGGTTTCATCTGTCCCCCTATCACTGATAGGGGGACAGATAAAACTTTTTATTCCTGGTTGTCCCCCATAGAATTTAATACACACACACAACACCACACCACATCACTTCAAGAATTTAAGTCTATAAAAAGTAACCAACACAATTGACTGTTCTTTTTTAGGGTTCCGTACCCAATGAGTAAAAACGAAACCCTATTACCAAGACTTCGCTGTCTGTCCGTCCGTCCGTCCGTCTGTCTGTCACCAGGCTGTATCTCAAGAACCGCGGTAGCTAGACAGTTGAAATTTTCACAAATTATGTATTTCTGTTGCCGCTATAACAACAAATACTAAAAACAAAATAAAATAAATATTTAAGGGGGGTCCCTTAAATATTTTCTTTCTCATACAACAAAAGCGATTTTTTTGTCCTTTTTTGCTCGATATCAACAATGGCAACAGGTAGGCACTTGAAATATTCACAAAATACTCAGTTGTATTTTTAATTTAATAATAAAATTAAAATAAAATAAATATTTAAGGGGGCTCCCATACAACAAACTTTTTACAGTGTGACTGAGTTCCTATCTGAGAAAAAGATTAGTTGACTTTTCTAGTATTCGTTATTACATAATATGTATATGGAACTCTAATTTAATAATGATTAATTTAGTGGTATATAACTTAATAATAAATAATTAAATAATAATGATAATAATTTGAAATAATATATGATAATAATTTGATGTAAATATTTGCACGTCGAATGGCAATATATGGCTGATCTTTGTAATGTACTAACACCTATTCATGTATCATCTATCCATATTTGCAAAAATAAAATTATTCTATTCTATTCTAAAACATTAACCTTATAAGTAGTTATAAGGAACACTTCACACAGTGCCCAGCCCGGGGCAGACGAGCGGCGGCGACGTCGATATAAATATCAAACGAGTTATTGTAGGAATAGCTAGTGTACTGCGAAGTCTTTACGGACTAAGTGGAAGTGACGAGGCGCAGGGAAATGACACGCCTTGCAACATTAATGACGCCCCCCGGAACCGAACTCGGGACCACGGACGCATGACGCCAGGCATTCTCGTCGCTGACCAATGACGGCTCATTCATTATATGAATGAATGCTGCCCGGAACATTGAGAGAATATTCACACTATTTAAAAAGTGTAGTATGGCTCTTCTATGTTTGTACACCATGTGGGATATTGCTTATTACGTGGAGTTTAATATTTCATTTTAAAAATATTTTTGCATTTCTCTGTTCGGAATAGCGTCGCGGATTAATTTGCACGAGCGCAGCGCGCAGCGGTTGCTTTAAACATTGCAATGACCATAGTGAACATAATCCAGCATGGCATATTAAATAATCTGTCACGCCCTTTATGCCTGGTGGCGGGGACTTTTATTTTTTAATTTTTGCTTGTGTACAGTTTTCATTGTATTTGTTGGTATCTTGGCGTGGATGACAATTATGGAAATTATTTTTTTTTTTTTTTTTTTTTTTTTTTTTTTTTTTTTTTTTTTTTTTTTGGGAAAACAAACAGTAGTATATTAAGCATAAACTCTCCTCCTCAAGTCGCACTCCTCATTACTGAGGGTCGTGATCCTCCCTTGAAAACACCTTCTTCCTAACGATGTTTCGCCATCTCTGTCTATCCTTAGCCAGGTGCAACGCATTATGAAATTTCGTGTCAAGCGAAGAGCTTATCTGATCGGACCATCGCAAAGGGCTGCGCCCTCTTGGTCGTTTACCGTCCACCTTGCCAGTAACCATTAGTTGTTCAAGGTTATTGCCGTCTTTTCTCGCTATGTGGCCGAAAAATTCCAACACTCTGCGGAGACAGGTCGTAGAGAGTCTGGTCTTTATTCCGAGCTCGCGTAGGATAGACTCGTTGGTGCGGAATGCAGTCCATGGAATCTGAAGCAACCTCCTCCAACACCACATCTCGAAGGCGTCTATACGAGCTCTGTCGGCCTTTCTCAAGGTCCAAGTTTCTGCTCCGTATCCAAAAATTGAAAAGACCAGCGTGTTGACCAATTTCACTTTGGTATTTCGCGAAATGTTGCGATCTTTCCATATTTTTTGAAGCTGAGACATAGCATTCTTGGCCATGCCTATACGTCTACGGATTTCTTTTTCTTTTAAAAAAAGCATAAACAGTGTTGTCTTAAAATTAAACTTAACAAATATACTACCCACAACATTTTCCACAAATTACTACATTAAATAACATAAAACAAGCTGTTAGCAAACTTTAACTGTATCAGGGCTAACTCAAAGAAAATGAAGTTAAAAGATAAACAATATTCTATAAAAGATTAAAAAAAATAAAAAATAAAGAAAATGTATACCTATCATGCGTGATGTATCATGCAGTTCCCTAGCCTATCAATAATGATACGTACATTGCGTATAACCTATGGAGCCTACTGCCGATCCTTTAGAATATTAATTATATCGTCTCTAAATTTATATCTGCTTAAGAATAATATGTCTATTGCACCAAAATGCGTATTGTAAGTGTCGACTAAGCGGTATAGAGGTGAGCGCATACCAGCATTGGATCTACAAAAGCTGGTAGCAAACAGCCGCCTGGTGCGTACCTCCCGTCTATGTACTGTTCGAGGAACCAGGTAACACAAACCAGTCACCAAGTCAGGGCAATCAAACTTGTTTCGGCATACACTGAACAACGTCATTGTCTCAAGGAGGATGCGTCTTGACTGTAATGTAAGCAGATCGTATTCTTTCAGAAGCGATTGGTATGATGTTTTCCTACGAAAACATCTAAATTGCATAGCACGAAGGTACTTGCGTTGGACTAATTCTATAATTTCGATATATTTCGCATAGTAAGGATTCCAGATCGGTACTGCGTATTCTAATTGTGGCCTAATTATTGACTTATACAAGTGCAAGAAGGTGGAGGGTCGATGGAAATCTCTAGATGCTCTCATTACAAAGCCAAACATCTGATATGCCTTATTGACAATGTTTTCTACATGAATATCAAGATGAAGTTTCGAGTCCAGCTGCACACCAAGATCACGAAGATTGCTAACTTTGTTAATAACACTGTTAGCAAGTTGATAATTGAAATGTATGATATTTTTCTTTTTAGTGAACGTTATACTATAACACTTAGGCAAGCTAAGGTAGAGTTTATTATAAGAGCAATTATAATCTTTTGTGTCTCGTAATGTTTACTTTGCATACCCGGATGATCCTTACGGGACGGATGATCCATAACACCGGGGTGGTAAACGCCACTACTTAGTGCCAGTCACCACCCCGGTGGCAAGCTCGAATGGGGCAGATGGGAATAAACGATTATAATGTTGTAGGAGTACCAGTAACAGTACGGAGGCATTTCATACTTCGTAACAGGGTAATTTCGAACTGGCGTACATCGCACTCGTATGCTTTCTAACTAACGATACGTCGGCCTTGCATACTTCGCTCCAGTGAACTTTCGAACTGGCGTACATCGAGATCCTGTACTTTAGAACTAACTTATGTCGACATTTCAAACTTCGACATTCAGTAGCGGAGTCGCAACAACCGCCCTCTTGTGACTAAGTTGCCAGAATATCTCGATTTCTCTTCACTATCATTCAAAATTCGTATCGAAATGGTTGTTTTACCTAAACGTACCTAAATATAGGTACTTCAAACAAACGGTTGGAACCTTGACAACAAAACACAGTCGAACTGATACGTTCACTACCAAACGTTGCAAAACCAAAATATTACCTTTATTTACTACTAAGTCAAGTACCTACTCGGGCAAGATCACGGTCGTGTATTTATTTATTTACAATTATCAACGTTCGTCTACAGAAATTATAGGAAACAACAGAAAATACATAACTAAATGTAACAAACAATTATAGGTACCTAAATACAGCATTTTCTTATTATTACCTACTAAGTGAACAATCTTAAAGTAGACTAATTACACATTATTTTTATAGAACATAACAAAGAGAGATACAGCCGTCTCATATCGTGTCGAATATCATGTGTTAGTATATCTTAATAATTAACAAAAAGTAGAGAGAAAAAAGAAAGAAAAATGAGCGCACTGAAATTCTGAATGAATGAAGAAGAGTGTGGTCATGGTCTTTGGGGCCAGGGGTAAATACCCGGAAGCGGTACCTTCAGTTAAGCTGAACGATATACCGCTTGTGATGGTAGATAGATTTAAATATCTGGGTCACTTATTGACCACTGGCCTCAAAGACGATGAGGATATTGACAGGGAGCGGAGGGCGCTGTGTGTGAGAACTAACATGATTGCCCGCAGATTCAGGCGTGCCTCTAAAGAGGTCAAGCGCACTATATTTAGTGCTTACTGTACGTCTTTCTACACTTGCAGTCTGTGGGTTCATTATTCTCAAAAATCATACGGCGCCCTTCGCGTCCAATACAATAATGCATTCAGGGTGTTGATGGGGTTGCCCCGGTACTGCAGCGCATCAGGGATGTTCGCTGAAGCTCACGTGGACTGTTTCTACACCGTGATGCGGAAGCGGTGTGCATCCTTGGTCCGTAGGGTTGGCAGCGCCAACAGCATCCTGTCTATGATAGCAAGCAGGCTTGATTGTGCGTTTGTGAATCATTGCTGCAAGGTTTCGGCTGGGCCTGTCACCGTGCAGCAGTGATGTCACAATCTGTTTTCTGTGTTTGGTATTGTTTTTGTCCTTGTAATTACTAACATAGTTTGGAAGTATATTGTTACTAACACTATGAGTCTTGTTGCTCGAAGTAAAAATATTATTATTATTATTATGTCGTTTATTTATTTAGTGAAATTACTTTCTTACATTTTTAAATATTTCTTAAAATATAAAAAATAAGTATAAAAAAACATTTAAAAATATAAAAAAAATAGTTATCCGCCGGTGTCAGGAGCAGGGTCCAAGCTATCGGTGGTTAGGGCTCCAGAGACAGGAACCTCCACACAATGCGAGCCGTATCGAGGAGTACTACCTTCTGAATCACGCCCTTGATCCAACCGCCTAACGAGAGCTTCGATAGATGTTGATCGAGGCTTACGGCCATCAGTCCATTGACCGATACGACAATCGGCACAATGATAGCCGAGCTCACATTCCACATGTCAACAACCTCGTGTGCTAAGTCGAGATATTTAATTTGTTTCTCTTTCTCAGCTTTCACGAGGTTCCCGTCATGCGGAATGGTAACATCGACAATCATTGTGCGGCGCGCTAATCGGTCTATCACCACTATGTCAGGCTTATTGGATACAATAGTCCTGTCAGTAATGACCGATCCCAGTACAATGTGACATGGTCATTTTCAAGAACTGGGTCGGGCACATACTTGTACTACGGTACCTCAGAATCCACAAGTTTATATTTCAAAGCAAGTTGCTAGTGAATAATCCTAGCTACTTGGTTATGCCTGTGCAAGTACTCGCCGTTAGCCCGACGAGAACAACCAGAGATAATATGTCTGATAGACTCACCCGGACGGTGACATGCCCGACACACGTCAACCGTCCCGTCCTTCATAATATGTCTCTGGTTCGTATATTCGTTAAGATAACTTCGTCCATAATTGCACAGACAAAACCTTCAGTTTCCCCGAAAAGATCACCAAAACGTAGCCAGGATACGGACGCTAAGAAGTCTACACCGGGCTCATGAAGAGCTCGATAGAAGCGCCCGTGAAGCTCCTTGCTTTGCCATACCTTCTTGCGGTCATCAGTGGAAAGTACTACAGGTTTGCGCCAGTTCTCTTTAGCCATGGAGAGCGGGGTGAGCCCCTTGTCCACTGCGACCACATCACGGTGCATACCCACTTATTATTATTATTACTACACTAGTTCAAACCATACTAACGTGACAAAATGAGGAGTTACACAAAATTAATGAGGGTATATGAAAAAACTTACGAAACACTTGACTCATGTTTTGGTTCTCTCGAGTTATTTTGTTTACCTTCCATTATAATAATAATAATTTATTTCAAATAATCAGACAACAGAGATCCGTAGTGTTAGTAAAGTATCTTAAACCTAGTGTTAGTAAATACATAAATTACGATAACAATTTGGGTATTATTTGGGTATGAGTCACTTTGTAAAGAAGACGAAACCAGTTTCTCAACCGGTCATCTTCTCCACAAAATGCCTCATAAAAGGGGAAAACACATTCTCAGTCACTGTATTTAGAATGCTGTTGCTCCCGGCCCGGGTTCTAGCTGCCACAGATGCTATTTTCTTCCGCACAATTGCGTGGAAGCCATCAGTACGGTTTTTATAAGTGGTGCAAAACTTTTTTGATTAGTTGCAATATTTCAATAGAGCAACGCATTACTTTAAGATTTATTAAAATACACTATTTTGATCATGGATATTGCATTCTTTTCGCAAATTGGTTCACCAGACCAAAGCTATTAGTTGTTAATAGCAACAGTATCCTGCTGTGAACTGTCAAGTTACTGAATACGATTATTTTTCGAAGTGAGGTACAAGTAGTAGTGCACGCATGTGATTTAACTAAGTAGTCTGATTGTTATCACTCCTAATTTATCAAGTATCAGATTCCGTAAAAAATAATGTTAAAGTAAAATAACTACTCTTGAAATCGGATTATTAATAATAAAAATAAAATATTAAAGAATATGTTTGTAATCCTTAGCTGATTGAGAACAAAATAATAATTATTACAATCTAATCGGTTTGATTAGATAAATAAGTGTAGGTAGGGCTCGCTGTGATGATATCGCGGCGCGATCACATCGCTTCAAATGATAATGTCGTAGTAAGAATGAGAGTCTTTACGAGTGTCATCCTCAGTTAGTCGAGAGAACTCCGGGCAGCAATAATAGCGACTTGTGAAATATGAACATCCCACCATAAACATTTTCATGTAAAATGTTGCCAAGACGAAACCACATATGGCTCGCACTGCCAAAGAGTTATCAGATCTCATGTAGAGCCAAGCTTCTAACTCTACACGCCCTAACTTCACAAACTCTACACCTTAGTCAAAATATGAGGCTTTGCCGTTTCGTTACTACAAGAACTATTGTATAACAGAAAAGTAATGAACAGTGAATAAATTTTTCACCTTACGCCCATGTGATGGTAGCGAAACGGCCAAGCCACATATTTTGACTTTACAGATTAAATCATTCGGTCTCAAAAAGTTCGATCATAAAAAATTAAATTAAAAATTTAAAAAACCCCCGACAAAAATAAAATTAAGGAATCCCTACAAAAAGCATGAAATAAAAAATAAATTTAAAAAAATCTTATGGAAGTCGGGGGACCGTTCTGTGGAAAACCTTCTATTCTGAGGTCCCCCGACTTCCATAAGATTTTTTTAAATTTATTTTTTATTTCATGCTTTTTGTAGGGATTCCTTAATTTTATTTTTGTCGGGGGTTTTTTAAATTTTTAATTTAATTTTTTATTTCATGCTTTTTGTAGGGACTCCTTAATTTTTGTATTTCATTTCTTTTATTTTCTTCCGTTTTAAGATTCTGGTAATTTGGTGTTTAATCAGGTTTTTTATAAGTACGTCAAAAAATATTGATTAATTTATAGTTGAAGAATAATTTTTAAGACAAAACAGATTTTTTGTTTTATTATATTTTTCAAGTTTTTAGTTTTCATTTCGTTAGGTAGTTAATATTCCTCATTCCCTTTCAATATAATGTACATTATTCTACTTGTCAAGCCCTTGCATTTGATACCTATATTGAAGGAGTTGTTAAAAAAAAAATGTAATTCGCCATTTTGTGGTGGCGGCCATCTTGGATTTGAAATTTTAATAGTGTATAGTATTCTACTAGTCAAGCCCTTTCATTTGATATCCATATTGAGGGAGTTGAGAAAAAAAAATGTAATTCGCCCCTTTGCTGTGGCGGCCATCTTGGATTTGAAATTTGTTATAGTGTACAGTATTCTACTATTGAAGCCCTTTCATTTGATACCCATATTGAGGGAATTGTGAAAAAATATGTTATCCGCCATTTTGTAGCGGCGGCCATCTTGGATCGATTTTCATCAAACATAGCTAAGAACACTCCCGACTAATACACCTTTCAAACAAAAAAAACTAAATCAAAATCGGTTCATCCGTTCGGGAGCTACGATGCCACAGACAGACACACACACACACACACACACACACACACACACACACACACACACACACACACACACACAGACACGTCAAACTTATAACACCCCGTCGTTTTTGCGTCGGGGGTTAAAAATAGCAAATCTCGGCAAGAAGTCGGCAAATTATAAAACCCATCCCAACACCCGAGACATCAAGCGGCGCGCACGCGCAGATCGTCGACGAAGCTCCGCCAGTACACCCAACTCGATAATAATGCGCTACTCTCCATATCGAAAGATAAGAGAGCGACACAGTTGTGCTCACGAGCGTTCATGCTCTGTTTGTGAGAGGAAGACTATGACGCGTAGAAGGAAAATAGGACGGTATTAACAGCATTACCTGCTTGGGGCTGGGTATCCGAAAATACACTTACCGTATTGGCCGGTTGTGATTCAGAATAATTTAGGGCTTTACAGTTTTGGGGAAGATTCGACCTGAGCTCGGTTTGGACCGAAAACTAATAAAAGTAAAGAAAGTGCGGTTGAATTGAAATACGAACACATTTAGGACTTGACTTCGGCTGCAATTCGTATTTATGACTTCACTTAGTCTGCAATTCGTATTTATGACTTGATTTCGGCTTCAATTCGTATTTTCATGGAGGTGGACAGTCAACGAGTTCATAATTTATACTGAAATATATAAGTACATACATACATGCAAAAATATATAAGTACATACATACATGCAAAAAATTAGCAACGATCACAATTTATTGGTCAGCACATTCTCTGGCTGTTTTCCAACAGTTTTGGCGATGTGATGAAAGCCTTCAGAGCTATGTTCCGAGAAAGTACACAGGTGTTTATGTAGCTATGGAAAAACATTTCAGGTAAGATTATGTATTATTTGCAAACACTCGAACGTTCGTTGCGGGAGGCTCTGTCGCAGTAATACAACACGCACATGTTCGTATACACCTCGCGTTACTTCGTCGTGGCAATTTTCCCTTTTTAGGGTTCCGTACCCAAAGGGTAAAAACTCGACCCTATTACCAAGACTTCGCTGTCTGTCCTTCCGTCTGTCTGTCACCAGGCTGTATCTCAAGAACCGCGATAGCTAGACAGTTGACATTTTCAAAAATTATGTATTTCTGTTGCCGCTATAACAACAAATACTAAAAACAAAATAAAATAAATTTATAAAGGGGGCTCCCATACCACAAACGTGTTTTTTTTCCGGTGTTTTTGCCTTGTGGTACGGAACCCTTCGTGTGCGAGTCCGACTCGCACTTGGCTAGTTTTTTCATATTTTATGAGCTTCGCACCGTTATAATTAATCAGTAAGCTTTGCAAGTAATCACCGTTCGCTATTAAAAATTCCTTTTTTTTCCCTTATCCATTCACGTGTATTCTCGTTAATAAACGGCTCTTTGAAGCGAATAATCCTATTTTGTAGATGAATTATTTAATTAATATTAAGTTATGAAGGCAAAAGTATTTGTTCAATTAGTGCACGATCAAACAGGAATTTCGGTTTGCAGGAATGTTCCTGTAAATATTTTAGCTTTATCAAAATCTGGGGGCCTAAAAAGGCCACTTTGGCAGAATCATAAAAGGATAACATTATGAATCATAATATGGCGAAGACAGTTCGTGTTTTTATTTTTTCGCTGCACTACGTAGGTATAATCAAAGAGATTGGGATTGGATTTGGATTGGATTGATTGGTATTTTAGCACAGACAAAAAAAAAATAACTGAAAAATCCTTCACCAATGGGATTTGATACGAGTAACTTAACAGTTAACTGTCCATTATGATTCATAATGTTATCTTTTTATGATTCTGCCAAAGTGGCCTTTTTAGGCCCCCTGGTATTTAGCTGCATCCCGTTATACTGGAAGCCGACCCCAACATAGTTGGAAAAAGGCTTGGCAGATTGTATTTTATCTGGCCAGCATATGTATGTGCCTTCACATCTTGATCTACCAGGGCGAGTAGGCCCTGGCTCTGCCATCAGGCGGATGGCAACGCAAGAAGCATGCAAGAGACGCATGCGGTGTCGCGATGGAGGGCGCGCATAAATAGAAACACCGCGACATATCCAAGGTGTCAGTGCATTAGTGATGAGCGTGGATACCGAGGCGCTGCTGGCCGCGGGTCAAGCACTCATTTATATTTATGTAATGCAGTCAAACTACATTTCATTGTTCGATCTCAGCTTAAACGTACAGACGTTTAAGCTGATGTATCAGGAACTAGTGTAGTGCTCAAGACGATCACTCAGTGGACGAGTGCCCGGACCCCTTGAAGAAAATTGTTATTCATTTGAATATCTGGTTTCCTGTTGCGCAATCGCTACGTACTATAACTATTATATATCGACTGAATGCAATACCTAGGTTCGGTAGCATCTTATACAAACGTCAAGAGATCAACAATCACTGCTGTACAAAGGCAAAACCTACAAGTTGCTAGGTGATTCTAGGTGACTTGATAGTCTTCGTCTCTAATGCTGACTCGTGGCGGCCTGGGCTTCCTTCATTTTGTTAAGCGTCGCAGCTCTCATTACTAATTGAATGCTGTCGCAACTCGCAAGCAATTAAGCGCGAGCTCGAGCCTTTTGTTCCGCCGAGCATTACCAAGCGTCTCCGAGGGTCGCCGAGAGTCGCCCAGAGACGCCGAGCGTCGCCGTCAGCATCGCTCGCTCAGCGCACCAGAATGAAAGTGAAACGAAGGTTTAGAATAACCATGAAAGTGTTCCTTCTCTGTGAGTAACGCATACAAGTATCAGCTGTTAGTTATTGATGTCGCTTTATGGAAATTGATTCGGTCTGACAAATTATCAATTTAATTACAATCTTTTTAGGGTTCCGTAGTACCTACAAGGAACCCTTATAGTTTCGTCATGTCCGTCTGTCTGTCCGAGGTTTTGCTAAGAGACCGTTAGTAGTAGAAAGCTGTAATTTTGCAGGAGTGTGTATATAAATTACGCCGACAAAGTGGTAAAATAAAATTTTGGAAAATTTTTTTTTTTTAGGGTAGCTCGCCTAATTGTGAAGTGGGAATGAATATTTTTTTCGTCGTCTACCCCATCGTGTGGGGTATAGTTGAATAGGTCTTCTAAAATGACTTGAGGATTGCAAAAGATATTTTTCGATTTAATGCTCCATTTACGAAATATTAAAGTTTAAAGTGAAAATTTTTGTACCAGTAGGGCGTCCCGTCCCTCCCTCTAAAAGCTAAACTGCTGGCTTGAAAAATCTGGAAAAATTCAAGATGATAGTGCATTTCATGAACTTTAAAGGAAAGCTATAGGAATTAAGATAATTTTATTAGTTTAGCAGTAATAGTCGTTGAACTTGGGTGTTGGATAATTTTGTACCAAATACAAAATCCTTAGCATTAATCCTATATAGTGACTAAGACGAAGTAGTTACTTGTTTATGACGGGTAAAGACTTGCAATAAAAAAACAAAATATCAAATAAAAAAACCATAATAAATTATCATAAGTTTCACAATACTGCCGATGCCGCTAGATGGAATGATGGAATTACAATTTTGTGAATTGAAATAATAACTTACTTTAGCCCTAGAAGAATACATAAGGACGAAGTACTAACACCTGAATGTCACCAATAAATTGTTTAATTATGTTGTTTTGTATAACTGTATGTGATCAGTGATCACAGAGACTGTATCTACTTTTTTATATATTTTCTATACATTTCTCATTATGTAAGTGAACCGTTATGTTCTTTTTTGAGAAATAAATGTCTTTAAACCGAACTTAGCAGCAATCGTACTCGTATTTTTTAGCTTTACAAGGAAAAGTGGTCCTTATTAGTTAGTGTCTAATCTGTTTAAATAATTATCTTCGAAAATCAATATTTTGTTATGTTTAGTATCGCTATTCGATAACAGATGGCGTTGTGCCGTGACGTCACTTTTATAGATCGCGGTGTTAAGATTTTCTTGCAAGGTGTGCTTGCACCTCTGTGGTTACTGGTTACGTTATGTGTTAAAGTTTTGTTTTACTCTGGACACCCCTGCATATATTGTTATTATAACCATTCCTAATATCTTTACCATTACATAATTATATTCATTATATTCAGAATAAAGAACAACAGAATCGTACTATATAGTGATAACGGGGCTACTACGAACCCTACATTGTGCGTGGCCCGACACGCACTTGGCCGGTTTTTTTTTCGGATGGGAAATCATCAAATGACCCCTCCCGCTCTGGGTGGAGCGGAAGGGAGTGTCGGGTGTGTCTCTTACTGACTAAAACCCACCCATGTTTCCTTAGCCCTTTATGTTCCGGGCCAGCGGTAACCCTTTCGGACAATCCCGCTGACCCGGCAGGCTTTGGCCCTAAGACAATTAATTAATTTAATGACAATCTTTGGTGTCCTTTGTCGCGAGTTCGTGACGTCATCGCGCCAGCACAGCCCAGTTCATTGTTGCGAGAGCCGCGCTGCACGCTGCTTGTGCACAGGGATATCTGTTACTGCCACTCTCTCTGTTACATAAGGACAGTTCGTTGTTGCGAGAGCCGCGCTGCACGCTGCTTGTGCACAGGGCTATCTGTTACTGCCACTCTCTCTGTTACATTAGGACAGTTCATTGTTGCGAGAGCCGCGCTGCACGCTGCTTGTGCACAGGGATATCTGTTACTGCCACTCTCTCTGTTACATAAGGACAGTTCGTTGTTGCGAGAGCCGCGCTGCACGCTGCTTGTGCACAGGGATATCTGTTACTGCCACTCTCTCTGTTACATAAGGACAGTTCGTTGTTGCGAGAGCCGCGCTGCACGATGCTTGTGCACAGGGCTATCTGTTACTGCCACTCTCTCTGTTACATTAGGACAGTTCATTGTTGCGAGAGCCGCGCTGCTTGTGCACAGGGCTATCTGTTACTGCCACTCTCTCTGTTACATAAGGACAGTTCATTGTTGCGAGAGCCGCGCTGCACGCTGCTTGTGCACAGGGCTATCTGTTACTGCCACTCTCTCTGTTACATAAGGACAGTTCATTGTTGCGAGAGCCGCGCTGCACGCTGCTTGTGCACAGGGCTATCTGTTACTGCCACTCTCTCTGTTACATAAGGACAGTTCATTGTTGCGAGAGCCGCGCTGTACGCTGCTTGTGCACAGGGCTATCTGTTACTGCCACTCTCTCTGTTACATAAGGACAGTTCATTGTTGCGAGAGCCGCGCTGCACGCTGCTTGTGCACAGGGCTATCTGTTACTGCCACTCTCTCTGTTACATAAGGACAGTTCATTGTTGCGAGAGCCGCGCTGCACGCTGCTTGTACACAGGGCTATCTGTTACTGCCACTCTCTCTGTTACATAAGGACAGTTCATTGTTGCGAGAGCCGCGCTGCTTGTGCACAGGGCTATCTGTTACTGCCACTCTCTCTGTTACATAAGGACAGTTCATTGTTGCGAGAGCCGCGCTGCATGCTGCTTGTGCACAGGGCTATCTGTTACTGCCACTCTCTCTGTTACATAAGGACAGTTCATTGTTGCGAGAGCCGCGCTGCTTGTGCACAGGGCTATCTGTTACTGCCACTCTCTCTGTTACATAAGGACAGTTCATTGTTGCGAGAGCCGCGCTGCTTGTGCACAGGGCTATCTGTTACTGCCACTCTCTCTGTTACATAAGGACAGTTCATTGTTGCGAGAGCCGCGCTGCATGCTGCTTGTGCACAGGGCTATCTGTTACTGCCACTCTCTCTGTTACATAAGGACAGTTCATTGTTGCGAGAGCCGCGCTGCTTGTGCACAGGGCTATCTGTTACTGCCACTCTCTCTGTTACATAAGGACAGTTCATTGTTGCGAGAGCCGCGCTGCTTGTGCACAGGGCTATCTGTTACTGCCACTCTCTCTGTTACATAAGGACAGTTCATTGTTGCGAGAGCCGCGCTGCTTGTGCACAGGGCTATCTGTTACTGCCACTCTCTCTGTTACATAAGGACAGTTCATTGTTGCGAGAGCCGCGCTGCTTGTGCACAGGGCTATCTGTTACTGCCACTCTCTCTGTTACATAAGGACAGTTCATTGTCGCGAGGAGCGCCCGCTGCCGCGCCGCCTGCTTCCTCGTCTCTGCGGCATGCTCGCGGCTCGGCAGACAACCCGCTGCACGCTGTTTTTATAGCATTGTTAACAATTATCAAAAGTATTCATAATATATATCTAATAATGATAACAAATTACAAAATATGAAAATTACCTTAAGAATTAAATTTATGCTCGTTACAATGCGTATGGTGAGTGGTTGTTGGGGAGTTCTCCTGGCTGTTACCAGGAGAACTCCTCAACAATAAACGTCCCAGCATCGGGTAAAGCAATATTTTGTAACATGTGATGAACAGTTGACATTAGGCTATTGTAACTTAGATAAAAAAAGCTTGTAATTACAAACTGACCCACTAAAAAGTGAAAAATAAAAACTTTACAAAAAAAAAACAACCGACTTCCAAAAAATACACTACAAATTTAAAAATAACTTTAATTTCGGAAGTCGGTGTCATTAAACGAAAATGGGGAACCAAAGACACCGACTTCCGAAATTAAAGTTATTTTTCAATTTGTAGTGTATTTTTTGGAAGTCGGTTGTTTTTTTTTGTAAAAAGTTTTTATTTGAAGTCGGTTAAAAACAATTATTTTTATGTTACAATGTTATTTTTTGTTACACATTTAGTTTTATAAAATATTTTAAATCACTTATTCTATAAATTAAAAACTCCCACATAATGTGGGAAACTAAAACTAAGTTTTGTAACACTGAATCTAATTTACAAAATTCTACATTTTATTTATTTTTAACCGACTTCAAAAAAGGAGGAGGTTTCTCAATTCGACCGTATAACATGTTTTTTATTTTTATGTGTGTTCGCGGATAACTTCGTCGTTTATGAACGATTTTGATTATTCTTTTTTTGTTGGAAAGGAGATATGCCAAGGGTAGTCCCATGATAAGGAAACCAGGATCTGATGATAGCATCCCAGTGAAATCGAGGGGAACATTCGAAAATCGTAGGAGCGACTAGTGCGTTTGTAAATTTTTTCATTAAATATTTTAAAGCACTACAATTTAATGAAGGCTTGGAGTCGATCTGATGATGGAGCCGAAAGACAGTCGAGGGGACTCTTTAACGATTTACAGCAGTTACCTTGTGTTTGGGCTTGATTAATTTGTATTGATGTGAACTTTACACCTACATGGGTTGTGACTGTCATTAGGGGTCTGATGATGAAGACGAAGAACAGTTAAGGGAACTCCTCAACAGTTTACAGTAGCTACCTTGTGTAAAGTAACTTGAGCATTTGCTCTCGGAAATCATCATTTGGTAAAGTGGAGCTGATGATGAAGACCACAAATGGCCATCGGAACTACTCAATGACAAATATTTCACGGGTTGCGATTCGAATACTTGCTAAGCAATTTATGCTCGTTACAATGCGTATGGTGAAGTGGAGCTGATGGAGACTTCTCAATCAGCTCCAGTTCTCCTGGTTCTTACTAGGAGAACTCAACAATTAACGTCCCTGCATCGGGAAAAGCAATATTTTGTAAAAGGTGATGAGTAGATGACATTAAGCTATTGTAACTTAAATAAAATACAAACTGACCCTGACTAAAAAGTGAAAAATAAAAACTTTTTTACAAAAAAAAAAACCGACTTCCAAAAACACTTTAAAGTGAAAAATAACTTTAATTTCGGAAGTCGGTGGCAAAAAACTAAAATACAAATCCAAAGACACCGACTTCCGAAATTAAAGTTATTTTAAAGTCGGTTTTTTTTTTTGTAAAAACGTTTTTTTATTGCGTTTTCACGTAGATATAAACACAGAAATAATTAACTTACGTGTGGAAAGTAATTTCGGTTAATTTAATCGCACTCCCACTACGCATTTACCCATTTTGGCGGTAATTTTTGGTCGCGTGTCACTCGGATAACTTCGGTTGGCGTCACACAGAGCACTGAACTGACATTAGCTACGGTTGTGGCTGTGGTCTTGATCCCATTGGCAACGCCTTGGCGCGGTAATTACTAATCTAGTGTATGTATATCAATGTCTAACATCATCTGGGGGCACGGTAGTGCCCCCGCCAGGACGAGCCAAGCGAAGCGCAAGGGCACTACCTCCCTTTTCTCGAAGCACTTCGTCGTATTTTTGAACCTTCATAACTTGGGTTTGGATTATACCAGATAAACAAAATTTTCGGAATATGATGTCAGTGGTTGACTTATTAAAACCTATAAAGTTTCAATTGCATAGCTCTTATACTTTAGATTTTATTGATATCTAAAATACCCCGATTTCGTCACTGACTCACTGACTCACTGATGATCATCAATATTCTAAGGGTCTTCCTGAAGTCCTAGAAAGCTGAAATTTGGTATGTAAGCTAGTAATAGTACATAAACAACAAAAAGACTCTAAAACTTGGAACTTTTAGCCTCCAACCCCTTAAAATAGGGGATGGAAGTTTGTACGAGACTTCCGCAAATTTTGATGCTAGAGTTCTGAAAATTGATACAGGGACTCCTTGTTATAAATAATAAAATACGTATTTCAGGATTTTCAGTATATAACCCCCCAAAAAAATTTTTTTTTATTTCATAAGCAACTTTCAAAAAGATGTTAAATCCCACCAAAAACATTTTCATGTAAAATGTTGCCAAGACGAGACCACATATGGTTCGCAATGTCAAAAAGTTATCAGATCTCATGTAGAGCCAAGCTTCTGACTCTACACGCCCTAACTTCACAAACTCTACACCTTAGTCAAAATATGTGGCTTGGCCGTTTCGCTACCATCACATGGGCGTAAGGTGAAAAATTTATTCCCTGTTCATTACTTTTCCGTTATACAATAGTTCTTGTAGTAACGTAATATCTTATATTACGTCAGTCAGTGCTAAAATTTACGACTTTTTGACCTTCATTATCTTTATAACCGTTTGAGCTAGCTTCATAAAATTTGGGCTTCTAGATGTCCTTATGGATATAATTAAACACACGTATGTTTTATTTTCACATAAAACGTACGTTACACGTATGTAACGTACGTTTTATGTGTTTACGTTAAAGAGGTTTTGAGTTATAGAAGGGTCAAAAGTGGCACCAAGTGGTTCGTGTTTCACACTCGGCGCTGGCTAGCCAGTTCCTTTGCTTGAACTTGGCTTGACACGCTGCCGCGTGTCTAGATACACAATTACACACTTCTACAAAATTACAGCTTTCTAGTACTAACGGTCTCTTAGCAAAACCTTGGACAGACAGACGGACATGACGAAACTATAAGGGTTCCTTGTAGGAACTACGGAACCCTAAAAATCATGCGAGCGAAGATATGTGTTTCAATGTGTTAACCCAAAACACTTTTAAAAGTGTAACAGTAATATATCTGTAACCGATATAAAAGTGTTAACAGTGATAATAAGTGTAAACCGGTAAACGCGGCGTTGCCAAAATAGCCGCAATCCCGACTGGATTGAGGCTATTTTGCTATCGCGTCGCGTCGCGTCCTTTTTGCGTCTGCCTGTTCGCCGCGTGTTTTTGCGGTACCGTGCAATTATACCTACAAATGCTTATTTCTGTTATACATTTAACACTTAAAACCACAAATATTAAAGGTTGCACTTTGATTCTGTAACATTATTGTACAGAAATCTCAATTTTTTTTTACGTTTTTTGCAATTTGCTGGTCAGTATTAAGTTGTACGTTGATTAAAATATGATTCGCGGCCGTAACAAATATGTATTTACAGAATTATAATCATTAAAGTCATCAACACAACTCTCCAAGACCATGTAATCCTTAACGTAACTTAATACTGACCAGCAAATTGCAAAAAACGTAAGAAAATTTGAATTTCGCGGGCCACCTTACCGCTTCCCCCTTAAGGCGAAAGCGCCAGGGAGACTCGCAAATTTTTTTTTTTTTACGTTATTTGCAATTTGCTGGTCAGTATTAAGTTGTACATTGATTAAAATATGATTCGCGGCCGTAACAAATATGTATTTACAGAATTATAATCATTAGCGCTTCCCCCATAAGATCATTATCTACTTATTAGGTACATTGAGAAGTGTTTTTCTTTTAAAACAGTTTTAAACAGTGTTAAAAACACTTATTACGGTTGAGTCCCTGGTTGCGAGTCTGCGACCGTCGCGTCGAGAGGGAAATGTTTACTATTTATATTCTCCTGCTGAATCAAACTTCATAGAGTATGATCGGACGTTGGACAGCGCTCCCAGCGCCATCCGACGGTCACCACCCGAACTAGACTCAGTCTATCAAAAAGTACTCTGTGGGGTAGCTTGCGTTGGTGACTTGTGGTTTCAGTATCAGATGTGGAGGTTGTTTCTCCACCATTTCGGTGCTTAAATAAGCTCACTGCTGGTCATAAGGTCATAACACAGCTACAAAGTGTGCTGTTGGGTGACCAGGAATCATAATAATGTTGTAAGTAATTAGGTTGTTTAAATAATTGTTTCACTCATAAAATATTCAGACTGCTTCTACTAGGTTACCTGCGTTACTTCTACTAGGTTACCTGCGTTACTTCTACTAGGTTACCTGCGTTACTTCTACTAGGTTACCTGCGTTACTTCTACTAGGTTACCTGCGTTACTTCTACTAGGTTACCTGCGTTACTTCTACTAGGTTACCTGCGTTACTTCTACTAGGTTACCTGCGTTACTTCTACTAGGTTACCTGCGTTACTTCTACTAGGTTACCTGCGTTACTTCTACTAGGTTACCTGCGTTACTTCTACTAGGTTACCTGCGTTACTTCTACTAGGTTACCTGCGTTACTTCTACTAGGTTACCCGCGTTACTTCTACTAGGTTACCTGCGTTACTTCTACTAGGTTACCTGCGTTACTTCTACTAGGTTACCTGCGTTACTTCTACTAGGTTACCTGCGTTACTTCTACTAGGTTACCTGCGTTACTTCTACTAGGTTACCTGCGTTACTTCTACTAGGTTACCTGCGTTACTTCTACTAGGTTACCTGCGTTACTTCTACTAGGTTACCTGCGTTACTTCTACTAGGTTACCTGCGTTACTTCTACTAGGTTACCTGCGTTACTTCTACTAGGTTACCTGCGTTACTAATACGATAGATACTATTTCAATTTGAAATAAAATTAGTGCTTTGTCGGTAAGCATGCAATGCATAAAGTTTCAGTTGAATAAACTATTAAGTAGTTTGTAATGATGGCGATCTATCATTCGATGGCGCAGCCGAATGACTTTCACATACAGTGTGCACGTTGCAGTAGCTACCTAAATTGAACGATCGAATCAATGAATTTGGCAAAGCGATTATTTAATATCTTAATAATTCTAGTCCCTTTTTGTGAGCAGAAGATTTATGTAGTTTCAATTGACATTGTAGCGATGTAGTACGTGTGCAGTGAAGTGTAGCGAGAGGTAGCTGGTACATGCGCGAGTGCGAGCGGGGCCGCGGCATAAACGACAACGGCATATTTGGCAGAGGTTCAATGATTGATTGCTACGTCGCGTCAACTAACTGAAAGTGTGCATTTTATTTACGAACCGTGAACGCTGCCACTGCCGACCTGTCGACCACACTGCCGGCTACTGCCGGCCACTGTCAGCCACTGTCAGCCACACCTG
Source organism: Oligia latruncula (assembly GCA_948474745.1). Lineage (NCBI taxonomy): Eukaryota > Metazoa > Arthropoda > Insecta > Lepidoptera > Noctuidae > Oligia > Oligia latruncula. The sequence goes on along the minus strand of OX419683.1, from coordinate 674,452 downwards.
TTGCTCACTGCCAGCCGCTGCCGGCAACTGTCGGTCATACACTGACAACATCACTGGATCACTACCAACGCAACTTCTCTTACACGCATTGTACTTGCTTGTACAACATTATTTAAAATAATACGCCATTTAAGTTGACTGCTGTTTGAATGTGAATACATAAGTGATTTTAACAATATTGATATACAGACTAGCTCAAGCCGGCGAATACAACCTGTGAGCTAAAATTAAGATTTCCATTTTTAGCTCATTGATAACGACAACAGGAAAGGGAGAAGGAGGTCTTTGCCCTGCAGTGGGACAGTACAGGCTAGTTAGATTAGATTAGATTACCCCAGGGAGGCAACCTTAGTCACACTTGCGTTTGTTACACAGGAAAGTAAGTAAGTAGGTACACGAGCTTCGAACACTGCCGTAGGTACTTACGTTGTTAACGCGCGACCGTCCTGTGACGTGCCAAGAAATCCCCGAGGCAAAAACTTTTATCATGCGAAAGGTAATGTGACCTCCCGCACGATAAAAGATAAGTAAAAGCACACAGGATAGGCGAGCTCTCTCACCTGGGGGCGAGGCAGGTCCTTCTTAATGACGTTGAATAAAATCCTGAAATGCATTAACATGCCGTTTCCTGTGCAGAATAATAAATCTGCTGTAAAAAGCATGCAACTAAGGTAAGGAAGGACAGGGTCGGTTGTAGGAGTAAACTTAGAATAATAATAATAACCCGACCGCCGTATCTCTACGTTGACGTCATGGTGGGGCTTGCGCGCTCCGAACTCTAGGCCTGTGCCGTAATATTATGATACAATCTAACACACAAATTATAAAAACGTCGAACCGTAAGAAAATTACTAAACCTTGGATAACGCCCGGATTATTACGGTGTATGAGGAAACGTGACAAACTGCACCAAAAAGCAAAAAAGAATCTTAACAACGAAAACATAATAATAACCTATAAAATATACAGAAATTTTTGCAACGAACTTTTAAAAAAGGTAAAAAGGGAACATGATAAATTAGAACTTCAGACTGCGGCTAAAACCAATAACAAAATATTATGGAACGCAATAAAAGACATTACCCACACACAAAAATCTAAAAACGAGGCCAGACAGCTAATTAATACCTTAGATCCTATTTCTTCCACTAATGAAATCAATGAATTTTTTGTTAACATCGGCAAAAATATCGCTGATCGCTGTAGTTCCTGTAACAATATCCCTTCACCACCGCTCAGCCTTCATCCCCACTCAATGGTTTTTTTACCCACGGAGCTGGAAAAGATTGAAAGTATCATTCATAGTTTGAAATCTGATTGCGCTGTTGGCTATGACAACATGTCTACCGGCATTGTGAAGAGATACAGACAGATCCTCGTGTCTCCAATAGTTTTTATGTGCAACCTTGCCATTGACTCCGGCAAATTCCCAAACGCCTGGAAAATAGCAGAGATCCGCCCCATCCATCGCCAACAACTATAGACCAATTTCCATTCTGCCAGCCTTAACTAAGGTATTGGAGAGGATCATGAAGAAGCGCTTGGTCGACTACCTGGAAGACAACTCACTGCTATCACCTTCTCAATACGGTTTCCGATCTGGCTTGTCGACCAGCGACGCCATTCACGGTTTAACTAAGTTTGTTCCTGAAAAACTCGACAAAACTAAAAAGGTTATAGTAATCTTTATGGACCTTGCCAAGGCCTTTGACACAGTCTCCGTCCCACTGTTAGTGAGGAAACTTGAGAACATTGGTGTAAAGGATGCACAATTTAAGCTTTTTTCCGACTACCTCACCAACCGATTCCAGAGAGTTAAAGTGGACCAGTAGTGATCTTCCTGTCGTGCACGGCGTCCCACAGGGCAGTATCCTCGGTCCCCCTTTATTTTTGACGTTGATCAACGACCTCTGTGAGCTCAACATGCCCAGCGGAAGAATCATAACTTTTGCTGGTGACACAGCGCTTTTGTTTGACGACGACACCTGGCCCGAGGTTTACAGTTGTGCACAGATAGGGTTGAACTTGGTGTTTTCATGGCTAGCTAATAATAGACTCGCTCTCAGTGTAGATAAGACAAAGTATATTTCTTTCTACATAAAAAAACCTACTTATCCACTCCATAATCTCAAAATTACCGCTCATTCATCCTCGTGCTTGTTGTCTCATAATACTCATTGCTTATGTCCCCACCTTCATAAAACAGATTCAATAAAGTACTTGGGCGTCATGCTAGATAGCACACTAAGTTTTCACTCGCACATAGATGCTCTTTCCACTAGAATCCAAATCTTCGTCATGTTGCGGACTCTGGCCTATTGCGATCAGTCTATTTTGCGTTATGCCAATCGCTAATCTCTTACTGCATAACTGTATGGGGTGGTGCGACAAAAACATCAATGCTCCGGATCGAACGTGCACAAAGGGCCGTTCTAAAGGTTACCAATTTCCTGCCTTTCTTATTTCCCACCAGAGAACTTTATGAGCGAACCGGACTGTTACTGTGCGTCAACTTTTCATTTTAAATACGATCTTGCGCAAACACTCTCTTCTTACCTATAATCCTACTCTATTTGAAGGTAAGCGACGTAAACACGCAGTTTGTCCCACAACTCGGTTCCATACTGCTTTCTCCCGTCGACATTTCGGTTTTCTTGGAAACTATTTGTATAACAAAATTAACGGAATGTTGTCTATATACCCAAACAGCGTTGCAAAAAACACTTTCAGCCTGGTTACAAAAAATGGACTATTATGCCACGGAGCAGATACTCATGGTTCCTTCGTAATATTTAATAATTTCGGATACGAGTTCTGAGGTTTGGTGTGATCTTTTGGGGAAATTCGACTGATGTTGATTTAATTTTTAAAACACAAAAACGGTGCATAAGGGTGTAAGTGCTATGTTTGGACTTCAAATGATCGAAACCTGTAAACCGTTTTTCCAGGAGTACAAAATTTTAACTCTCCCAAGCCTTTATATATATGAAGTCTCAGTATTTGTTAAGACCAATAAAGAATTATTTACATTAGCCTCAGAAGTAAATAATAGACAACAACGTGACGCCTTTCGCCTCTGTGTCCGCAGAACAAATACTGCTTTAATGTACAAAAGTGTGTTTCATATGGCTCCTGTAATTTTCAATAAATTACCTAAAGAAATAAGGGCAATGAATACTGCCTTATTTAAGAAAACTCTAAAGAGCCTTTTAGGTAATAAATGTTACTATAACTTGAACGAATTCTTAAACGATAATTTGTCATAACTTATGACCTCACAGTGACATCAAGTAATAACAATTTGTGACTATGCATGTATCTTTAAAGATTGTAATAATACCAGGAATGACATTAAAAAACTTTAAATATTACTAATATTAAATAATAATCTGTATGACATTGCATTAATTTCGTATCTTAAAATATTTTATGATTGTTTCTATTATTTGTTGACTGAATTTTATAATTTAATTTTATGATTGTATACCTACATTTTGCATGCCTTACGGTAGAAGCACTTGGAACATGTACATTTTTATAACACCATTTATTTTTATAACAGTGTTTTCTGCAAAAATAAATGATTTGATTTGATTTTGTTTTTGATTTTTGATACTTTACTGTAACCTTACACTGTACCTATTTTTTTTATTGTTCTATTTTCTTTCTTTGGTCAAATTTTTAAAGTTATAAGTACGTTTTATTTTTTTTATTCTCCTTCATAATTTGTCTAGAGTTATAAAATTACCCGTTGTAATGTTAATGTTAATTAGGTTTAATTCGGGGTGAGAGCCTGGTGATCCGTCACACAGGGTATCCTAGTATGGACGCCAGTCTCTCACAAAGGATCATATTTTATGCATTTTTGTCAAAACGCTAAATTTCTTATCTCTGTTTATAACTATGAGAACCTTTGTGAAGAGAGAAAAATAAAGATTATTATTATTATTAAGGTACATATAGGTTTTGTAGTACATGAGGTACCTAGAAAGTATGCATTATTAATTACATGGTGTAGGTACAACGAATTTTTGGGTGAATCGCTGCTCTCCTAGCTAGATTACTGAGTAATCTGTATGCAGGAGAGACAGTTTCAACTCCCTATTTGAGTATCACAATAATCATGTATAATACTTATGGAGCCAAAAAATAAACATTACATTTTAAGCCTATCCTTATATTTAAAGCTCACAGATCTGACCGTCATGTGCTATAAACTTTACTAGGACATTATCCACTAGTTAGTAGCTTGCGATCTGACCGCGCCCTAATGAATTTTCAGTTAACCTTTGCAGCAATTATTATATTACTTACTTACTTAATTTAAGTAAGTAAGTAATATAATAATTGCTGCAAAGGTTAACGAAAAAAATCGAATCACTTCTAGTTATTTTTTTTTATTATGCTTCATTTTTAAGTAACTTAAAAATGAAGCATAATAAAAATAACTAGAAGTGATTCGATTTTTTTCTCTTACGTAATAAATTACTCTCAGTGGAAATTATCGATAAAGTTCATCGAAGGATGTGTGACATCTCTAATATTAGTTCCACGGACCCTCACGTTGCTATCAGCGCCAAAATAGCGAAAATCAAATGTCTTCGTTTTGTCATCGATATTATGAAGTCCAGCATACTTGTATAATACAAGTTGTATAATATAGAGGTCAGTGGTGTGTGCATTACAGGACATAGGGTTACCTTTAAGTAAGTGTCAATAAGTACCTACTTTTCAGTCTCGTCGTAGATTTTATTCAGGAGGAATGCACAAAGGGCGATTTTGCATTTGCTTTGTGGTAAATCATAGATGTCTAAGGACGCGTTAATTTTATTGTACAAACAAGGGCCAAGATGGTAGAAAAATCACTTAGTGCATTTAAACTGAGTTTGTGGAACAGTACAAATCATATTTTTACGTCGTTCGGTAATAGTAATAAGAGGGTTTTTAAGTGTTCAAGAAAAATGTTTTGCAGCATGAAATGTTGCCTTATGTTGAGCACCCCACAATTCTTGTAAAGTTCTGAGGTTGGAAACAGAATAGGTCGAAATGTTGCTATTTTCAGTATAGCTCTGTGGGACACTTCCAAAGGTTTTAAAGAAGTTTTTGTGGCGCCACCCCAGCAGCTAATACAATAAGTGATAATAGATTTACATAAGGCGTAATAATGTAGGTATATGTTACGGCTAATGACCGAAGTGCGGCTACACCTAGTTTTAACCAAACCTAACCTCGGGGTGCCCTTCGCTCGCTCTTGCATCCTATGTCGCCTAACGAAATACACACGAACCGCATGTGGCCGGCAAAAAGTAGGTGTAGCCGCACTTCGGCCGGCTAAAACTAGGTGTAGCCGCACTTCGGCTATTAGCCGTGACATATACACTGCGAATAACAGACTGCCTAGCGACGTGTGGAAGGGTTTTAAAAATAATAATATATATATTAGTTTTCTGACCCTATCTGTTACAAGTTATGTGTGAATACCTAACCCGCCATTCGTTATACTTCGTTATAATACGAACCACCTAACAACACAGTTGAATGGTGAGCGTCACAATATATAATGTGACTGGCTCGGTAAAGTCCGAGGTGTCTGTTGGCACAATGTGCCATCGGCTACGCGACACCATCGCGGCATTGGCCGAGCGGCACACAGCACAGAACAGGGGGCCTAAAAAGGCCACTTTGGCAGAATCATAAAAGGATAACATAATGGACAGTTAACCGTTATGAATCCCATTTGATTGGTGAAGCATTTTTCAGTAATTTTTTTTTGTCTGTGCTAAAATACCAATCAATCCGATCCAAATCCAATCCCAATCTCTTTGATTATACCTACGTAGTGCAACGAAAAAAAGAAAAACACGGACTGTCTTCGCCATATTACGAGGAGTTTGTTAACGTAGATGAATTACCTTGTACGTACCTACTTACTTATTTTACATTTGTATTCAAAGTGCTTGCCGCAAGTAAAATGTTCGCAGTTTCGTGTATAGAATTCTCCGCGTGCTGTCGCTTCATTTGCCGACCCATCTATCGCGGCACGCTCAAAGCCGGTCCGCATTTTGTATTTGCCACCAGCCTCTAGGGGGCCTAAAGCCTGGCCTGGAGAACCATAAAAGGATAACATAATGGACAATTAACCGTTAAGTTAATCGTATCAAATCCCATTGGTGAAGCCTTTTTCAGTTATTTTTTATTACAAGCTTTTATTTAGCTTGCACTGTTCGTATGTAAGTATGTATGTATGTAAGTTGTCCGTCAAAATTTGCAAACCATTTTTCGACCATTTGTTGGTATCCGATTGAGCTGAAATTTTGCATACACCTTTAGTTCTGGTAACAATACAATGTGCAATACTCAATATTGTAATAATTTAAATATGGCCGCCGCTCCAAGATGGCGGATTACATATTTTTTCTCAACACCCTTAATATGGGTATCAAATGAAAGGGCTTAAGGAGTAGAAAACGATAAAGTTAATAACATCACACTAAATTCAACATGACCGCCCCTCCAAGATGACGGATTAAAAAAAGTTTTACAAAACAAGTTGACCACCGTTCATAGCTAAAAAAAAGATGAAAAACAAATGTTAATAATAAATCTTTAAGACTAAAAAGTAAAAAATTATGTAATTAATAAATGTTTTTTTTAATAACAAGCTTTTATTTAGATAAAAACGTACTTAACCTAAGAAAAAATAACACGAACTAAAAAGAAAAAAAAAAATTAAGTGACACTGTCATCTTCTATATATATTATATACATATAATAAATTTGTAGAAAAGTGGTGTCTGTACAATGGAAATATATAAAAAAAAAGTAGCAGGGGTTGTTATTATATAGATGCCGAACCCGAAATTGTAATTAATTTTATTTTTGTCTGTTTGTCGGTTTGTCGGTTTGTCTGTTTGTTTGTGCACGCTAATATCAGAAACGGCTTATTCGATTTAGATGCGGTTTTCACTAATATATTGTAGTACGCTTCACTTAACATTTAGTGTTTATTTCATGTCAGTCGGTTCATAAATAAAAAAGTTATGTCAATTTAAAGAATCACGGCGAACATTTATTAAGGTAATTCTATCAGAGTACGTACACGCCTCGGGCCTGCGCGTCCGATCTTCGGAACTACTGGACGGATTTGAATGTTTTTTTTTTGTTGTATATTTATTATGGCTGGACAACATTCAGGCTATAATGTTTCTTGGAAACTTGAACACCTGATGCAGAACCGAAACAGACCAGCTTAACTATAAAAGATACAAAAATGGTACCATAGCAAAAATTGTTCCACGTGATGAGGATTTTCTGCTGAGAGAATAAATTTGAAGATCTGGAACACCTGATGGGGAACTCCAAGAGCCCAGCTACACCATAACACATATAGGAATGACGTCTTAGTAAAAGTTATTCGGTCTGATGGGCATTTCCTGTTGACTTATAAAAATCGAAGATCAGAAACATCTGATGTGGAAATCTAAGCTATCACTAATTTCACCTCCACGCGGTGAAGGCGGTAACAGTTTAGGACTGATTTTCGATGACGATGGTATATCATTGAAAATTTGACTCTACTGGCCAAAACTCCCATTTATTTTTTTTTAACGTGAAGAAATGCTCATGCATTCTGCACTACCACGGGGAGATAGTGCAGTTATGTGGGACTCTAACCCACTAAAACTCCACTGTGTCCTCCTCTGCCGCTTACGGCGGGAACATGGGCACGCGTTAGCACTCATCCGTGAACCCGCCGCGGCTGTCCGTCACCGGACCCGCCGCTGGGGAGTACTCCCCATCACCGGCGCACCAGAACACATAGCACGCCGTGACCACCCCAGGGACCAAACCAGCACATGGGCCAGACGATCCCGTGTCTGGGCACCCTTGGTAGGGGAGCAGTCACTTAGATTTTAATTGATCAGGTATCTTCATAATAAAACTATAACCATGCCTAGAAAGAGGTCAAATCTTTCCCAATGTTCCAAAGGAGCTAAAAGATTGAGGATCATAAGATCCCAAGAATCTACCGAAGAGCGTCAGGAGAGACTTGATGCTGTTTGAGAACATCAGGCTGCAACTCGCTCCGTGGAAACCTCTTCGGATCGCGAAGCACGCCTGCGTTCTCAGCGTATTTAGGCATCTACATCCAGATCTCTAGAGACCAGTGAAGAATATGATGCGCGACTGACCGCTGATACGGTGAGATTATCATACATTGTTCCGAACACGCACACAACAAAATATTCATAATCAGAAAGTGAGAAAGAAAGAATTGCTGGAGTATGGCATGAAGAGACAGATTAAGAAGAGCGCAACGAACGTTTGAATTCTGATCGACTTCGACATTCTCTGAACAGAATGTCGATATCATCTGAAGAATCGGATGTGTCTCAAGATATAGCCGTAGGGCATGGCGACCTTCCTTGGGTTGATAAGGAACGGAGTGCATTTACGTATACTCCTATGATTGACTACGCCACATATTCCGCCATCGGAGGTATGGTTAAAAATTTTACTTTTTGTGAAACTGTTAAATAGCAAAAAGAAACAAACGGTATGTGTTGCTCAGGTGGGAAAGTACATATTGAAATATTACAAAATCCTCCAGAAATATTAAGATCACTGCTAATCGGTGACCATCACAGTGAAAACATTTCTTGGACAACATACGTTCGTACAATAATGCCTTTCAAATGACATCTTTTGTTGCGAAACAGATTTCAGAAGGCCCATTTATGCCAACATTCAAAGTGCAAGGCCAAGTTTACCACCCTATTGGTTCATTATTGCCTGAAAATGACGTCTCGAATCGTCTCGCGCATCCCGTTGTTATCCAGTCCCCGGGTTCTTAGAATTCGACATCAGACGTTTCAGATCTTCGATTTTGACTACCCCGTTGTCGCTGGCATAACCAACAGGATCCGCGTACGAAGTCGCGGGCAGAAGCTAGTTTTAAAATATAGACCTATAAATTTTAAAAGCTTGAGGCACTGATGTACCTACGGTATCCGTTATATTGGTGTACCTACCAAAGACTACAATATAATGCTGTATAAGTACCTACTACACAATAACAGTGCCTCAAGCTTTTGAAATTGGGTTTTTCCCAGTGGTTAGATTGATGATGGAAGTGGAAATTTTTGTATTTTGGCCGAATCAGGAGCAACATTAATTATACAATTTCCAACCTTCGTCCACTAAATGTGGCGGTAGTAATGGCCGAATTCCTGAAAGTGCAATTTATATATAATTTAAGAGTGTCACTTAAATTTATTTTTTTTCTTTTTAGTTCGCGTTATTCCTTTCTTTTTTAGGTTACGTTTTTATTTAAATAAAAGCTTGTTTCTAAAAAACTTTTTTTATTTTCATTTTATTTTTGTCTGTGCTAAAATACCAATCAATCCGATCCAATCCCAATCTCTTTGGTTATACCTACGTAGTGCAGCGAAAAAAAAGAAAAAACACGGACTGTCTTCGCCATATTATTCATTCTGTTATCCTTTTATAATTGGCCTTTTATGGCCCCTAGATATAGGTTCCGATGTTCCATTAATTAATTCACCGGGAAATTCCATTCTGTCTGGCGATGGTTACTCACTCTGTTATTGTCGCACATCACCTCGTGTTCGCCTCGTAGCGTCCACCAACGATGTTACGTGAAATTATGTCACACTAATGTAATACCGAGTTGTAAACAAGCCGCTCGGTGGCGACATCTACACCTTGCCGCGCCACTCGCGCGTGGCCTAATGGCCTTCAGCCGCGCCGTCACGTGCTGAGAGACGTGCTCTGCTTTACCGACGCGGCCGTCGCCCGCCAATGGCGAGAGACATCGCCGTTACCGACTGCATGCCTTGAACCAATCGCGGCAAAGTACACTTTGGTCACAGTGCGCACATGTGACCGGTCACAACTTATATCCAAAAATGACTTATGTTTAACAACTTGAGAAAGTTTTATTAAATAAATCGGTGATATAAATTTTAGCCAGGAATTGTGAACTATTTAATTTTATGTGATTATGAATCGAAACGGTGAGTACGTATGGTTGATGGTATTTCCTTATTTAGCTACATAATCGCTAGCGCCATCAGTGCCGACATTGGTCACTACCTAAGTACGTAGTTAAAACATGGTTTCATTCATTTTGAGTAAACGGTATAGATGGCGCTGATATAGTTACGTTTTGTTTATTGTGGTGTTTGAGTTTTGTTAGTAATAATTTGTTATTTATCATGGTAATACTATTCATCTCTGGAATCTGGAACACTGTCGTCTTCCTATTGGAGGTGGGCGTTAATAGCTGCGACACAGTTTTGTAACTAATGTAGCTATTTACGTATGCAATCAATAATTTATAAAATGTGTTTTTGTTCCAATCAAGATTTTAGTATCGGTTTAAAAACAGGTAATAAGTACACTAATCGCCCAGTACTAATTTTTTTTTCAAGTATTTAAAAGTTATTATAATAATGCTTTACAAAGCAAGAACATTGAAATAAAACTTTCCCCCGATCGTTTCAGCATTCAGTTTCTTTCAGCATCGCCATTTTTACACTTGGTGATATGGATTTTCACCGCAAGGTGGCGTTAGTAGACGAGAATTTTTACTATAAACAAACTTTGTTTTTTTTTTGTAAGTAAATAAAATTGTACATTCTATACTTACTTTTCCGAGTAGATATGTAGGTATTAGCAGATATTATGTATGTATTGAGTACATGAAGTTAAAGGTTTTTTATAGATATAAATAAATTTTAAATAACATAATTATTGTCAAGTAATAATGGTTTCTATGTTGATTAATGTAATTGGTGTTGTACCGTTTTAATTAACTATAAATAAATAAAAATTATGTCATTCATTGGAATAATTGCTGCAATGTTGTCATGGCGTCGTATTTTAATTTACTGTTCATAAAGTAGTCAAGTGCCATTACCTTATGTACCTAGCTGCCTGTCCGACTGTGCACAAGTACCTACCTATACTACTAAGTACCAAGTATCAACTACTTATTTAATTATTTCCTACTTGATCAATAAATTGAAGATGAAGTCAAGTGCAAGCATTTCCTCTAGCTCGGTAGATAGGTAGTAGGTAGAACTGTAGAAACTGCGCGCAGTCTCAGGAAACGAAAGTTAGGGTTTCGCATTCTGAGGTAGGAATTCCTTTACGCCTAGGTACATACATAGGGATTCCTAATTAAGAATTTATTTAACAAAAAGCTTTAACATAAATATTTAAACATAATTGTCTATCGCACTAACAAATCATATACTCCCCAGAATAGCCACTGTGCAATAATAAAATAAAATTCAATTAACACGGAATACTGTCACGGAAAATTACAGACATTATTAATTTGTTATACTTTTCACGCCCAAAGTATACTCATAATATTAAAATAATAATTGTATAAAATCTTAATACCACAGTTTTATTATGGTTTTTAAATGTTTCATAATGTATCTAATGCAACACAATTATTTTATGGATATTTTACTAAAGTTTAATATAATAAAAGGTAGATAATTATGTACACGTAACACGTGCAGCGCAGAGCAGTGGTGCAGAGCAGTGGTGGCCTAGTGGTCACGGACACGACTTACGAGTTGTAGGTCGTAGATTCGAACCCAGACAGGCGCTTTACTTTGTGTAAATTATTTCATCACCACTGCTCTCAAAACGGTGAAGGAAAACATCGTGAGGAAACCGGCATGTCCTAGAACCAAAAATTCGAAGACATGTGACATCCACCAACCCGCACTGGGCCCGCGTGATCGATTACGGCCCACTCCCTCTCATTGAGGAGGCCTGTGTCCCAGCACTCCCAGCAATGGGAACATTATAGGCTGATTATAGTATGGTATGGACGTGCAGCACGGGGCGCGCGGGCGGTAGGTACAACGATCGGAAATCATACATTTTATTTCACTACTATAGAGAAGGGATGGCAAACCTTTTCAGGCGAACCATAAAAACTTAAAAGTGGGTTACCCTACCTATAAGAAAAGTTAAAAGTGGGTTATCCTACCTATAAGAAAAGTTAAAAGTGGGTTATCCTACCTATAAGAAAAGTTAAAAGTGGGTTACCCTACCTATAAGAAAAGTTAAAAGTGGGTTACCCTACCTATAAGAAAAGTTAAAAGTGGGTTACCCTACCTATAAGAAAAGTTAAAAGTGGGTTACCCTACCTATAAGAAAAGTTAAAAGTGGGTTACCCTACCTATAAGAAAAGTTAAAACAACCTTTGTAATTAAAGAATTAGAGGTTGTAATTATACTTATTAATGTTATTTTATATCTACTTATTACATAATAATATAATACACTGAAAATTCGTACGAATACCTATAAACTGCACATACAATACCTACTGAAATCGTACTATTAAGGAATGAAAAGGGAAATTAAAGTAGATATCAGTTCCATTCTGTGCCTACATTTTTCTGTCGCTAAAGCCACTCGTGGCAAACAGGCAGTAGTACGCCAGCCCTGATGTACGTGTGTCGCACAGAGACGTCGCTGTCGCCCTGTCGCCCTGTCGCCACACAGATCCGCCGAGCGACACCGAGCGGCCGCTCGCGACGGGCGACGGGCGCGACTCATGTCGCAACCTTCACGTTCATTTGTAAGTACGTAGACAGTACAGTACAGTGCTGTGTAGCAAAGCGCTGCCGCCCGTGCCGTCCCCTATGCCTGAAGCCTCTGGGGACACAGGCTTCCGTTGCTTTCGTCGCCGCGTCGTGCCTGCGACTGTACAGAGTGTAGGAGGTTGCAACCTTACGCAAGAACAGCCGACGACACATTCTACTAAGCAATTGATTTCTCCATTCTTGAGGGATACGGCACTGTTTCTCTTTACTACAGGCTATTATGTAGCCTATCTAAGAGGACAGTACCCCAACCATTTATGTTGTGTACCAGGGTTCATTGTAAAGTGCAACCATTTTTAATGTATTTACTGCAACACCTTTTATGCTATATATAAAGTTTTATTATTTATTATTATTCGAGCACTGCGTTGTTAAAAAAAAAAATACAAATATTGCTGTCTGTTCTGTCCAAGTTTATGGACGTGGCCTAATTTTCTTTACAAAGACAGCTGTTGAATAATAAATATTCTTTTCTTGGTCAGCGTTATGCATTCGAAGCTATAATACTAAACATTTTTCATGTAATCAAGCCATTTCTAACAAACATGATTTTCAAAATATCCACATAAAATACAAGTGGTCGAACGTAGTGTATTTAGCCATAACAGTTGTTCACCCTGCACGATCCTGACAGTGACTGACTGTGATCTTGTAGCATTACGAACTACATTAGGCGCTCTGACACTAATTAGTGACAATATTGAAGCCCTACTTTCATTCAGTAAAAGTTGTGGAGGTAATTTAAGTGACATTGTTTCATCTACATGTTTCTGTTGCGGGAAACAAGTTGCAGGCAACTTGGCATGTTGCAGTGTTTTGCTGGCAACATGCTACCCAATGTTCCGTATTTACGGTATCCAAAAGTCGCGCACCATTTGATGTTGCGGAAAGCAATTTTGTTGCTCAGCATTCATTCCATTAGATACGGGGCTTTAGAGCCAAGTACAATTGAAACTTTATAGGTTTAATAAGTCAACCACTGACATCATATCCCGAAAATTTTGTTTATCTGGTATAATCCAAACCCAAGTTATGAAGGTTCAAAAATACGACGAAGTGCTTCGAGAAAAGGTAGGTAGTGCCCTTGCGCTTCGCTCGGCTCGTCTTGGCGGGGGCACTCCCGTGCCCCCAGATTCCTTTGCATGCACTGACCTCTATTATACAATTATACAGGTCAGTGTTTGCATGACACCGTATTTGTTATTTCCTAAATCATTATGATTTTCCGCTGGCGTGCGACTATCTCTCATTATGATTTTCCGCTGGCGTGCGACTATCTCTCATTATGATTTTCCGCTGGCGTGCGACTATCTCTCATTATGATTTTCCGCTGGCGTGCGACTATCTCTCATTATGATTTTCCGCTGGCGTGCGACTATCTCTCATTATGATTTTCCGCTGGCGTGCGACTATCTCTCATTATGATTTTTCGCTGGCGTGCGCCTATCTCTCATTATAATTTTCCGCTGGCGTGCGACTATCTCTCATTTGAAAAAAAAACGTTTGTAGGTTTTTGGTATACTTAGTGACAAGTCGTATACCATTATTTTTATTACATTTCTTTTGGCCAATGACACGCCATTATGAATTACGGACATTACGAGTTTTTAGTATAATGGTAACTGCTCAGTGCTCGCGGTGCTCGGTCGCAGCAACAAGATGGCTCACTGCTGACTGATGCTCCTCTCTGTCTCTGTCTCTCTACAGACAATTATTCTACAATTGTCGCGCCTGTGTGGATGAGCCTTTATACGGAACAGGAATCTCCCGAAGGAACCGTGTCCTGTGAGGACCCGCGTCAGGCGGAAGATGAGGACGCCGTGGCGCCTCTCTAGCCACTCCTCAAAGAGGGGACTTATTTCCGCAACCCATTGCATCCCTTATGAGACCTTTCTAGTACTTATGTGATATGTTTCAGTTCTGAGCAGATTTACGGCCGATATGACACGACAACTTAAACTTTTTTGCTACTTGCTGCAAATTTTGTTTTGTCAATTCTTGACAACGATACCACAATCAACGTTCTTGATAAACATGTTTTTGCGCTAGGTATACGAATTGTCATTTCGATACATAGTGAAAAATGTGTTTGACGTTATAGGAAAATTATATCCTGCCTCAAACTAGTATGAACTACTACCTATCTTTTGAATGCTAAACCATTACATTGTCATTTTATAGAATACACATTCTCGCGGTTGAAATCATACATGTTTTTGTCGGTCAGACATATTGAAATTACCGAAGTGAAAAGACGTTTTCAAGTCAAACTTTATCCTAATAATACCTAATAAAAACTGAATATGTTGTCATAATTTTTTAACCAAAAATATTTTAGAATTTAATGTGTAGAAATGAAATGAAATGATTTTATTTTTTGTAAGTAGGTTTGTACAAACACTTTTACACGTCAATCATGTTTTTTTTTAAACTAGATGAAGTCGGCGTTTCCTATCTGACTACTCAAATTCAAATTCAAATTCAAATACGTTTATTGTTTGTTACATGTAGAAAAAGATCTTAAAGTTCTCTGAGAAGAAAGGCCGAAACAAACTCAGTAGGTACTTGAAATGTATGTTCAAAACCTGAGATTTCATATTAGCATCAAATATTAACGACTGCTGTGTCCTTTTGATGAGTAATAGTACAAATCTGACGACGCCCTAAATATATATATATGTATATATATAATATATATTAAGTATATGTTATGTAGATATAATAAATAATAATTTATCTTTATTTCAGACATACGTCCATACATTTTTACAAAGAAAGCATTAGTAGGGTTGTTAATAGTAGGTACACACAAAAAAAAATATACCTACATAGATATACTTAATATATATTATATATAATTGTCAGTATTTATAGAAATAAATAACGGAACGAACTTATTAAATAAAACTGGCCAAGTGCGAGTCGGACTCGCACACGAAGAGTTCCGTACCACAAGGCAAAAACACCAAAAAAAACACGTTTGTTTTATGGGAGCCGGGAATAATAGTTGGAAGCAGGCGGGACCCATACCATTTTTTTATTATATTTTCAAACTCAAATGGGTCCCGCCTGCTTCCAACTTTTATTTAATTTAAAATGGCCTTGTTTTTAGCTTTTCAGTTTTTTTTAAACAATTTTTTTTTACCGCAGTCGGGTTTTTTAGTTTTTTTAATTACTTGTTTTTTATTTCCAGCTTTTTAGTTTACAAATTTGAAAGATTTTGCAGACTTATGTATTAATTATTAGCTGACCCGTAAAGTCACTCAACTGGGAACAAGAAATAATTATTTTATTTAACGTGTTTTTTACGATTTGTCACTTCGAATTAGTTTTAACCATAAAAGTTGTATATATTTTTGTAATCACCGTTTAAAACCCTTAATTTTGATATTTCACTCGATGGTATTAGAAGAAAAAAAAATTCAAACTCCACAATATGGCACCCTAAATCCGCCATTTTACTTTGTTTTTATTTTAATGTAGCCAGTGACACTTGCGCTACCAAGACAAATCTAAAGACGTATAATTTATCTAAATCCGTTCAATCGTTTAGAAGTTACGAGGGAACAAAGAAACGGACACACATACATACATACATACAGGTCAAACACATAACCCTCCTTTTGGGCTTCGCCGCAGTCGTGTAATAAGCCTTGGCAGATAAGAGATGACCGGTCTCAACCGACGGCGCCCGTTCACGAACATGACGCGTGGATCAGCACCATGCAGCTTAACCATTTTGTAGGGAACCGAATGATCCAACACACGCGCCACCATCGGTGAGACATTTAAGTGAGCATGACACGTTCTCAACTGCCATGCTCTTTCAAGTCAACATCAAAAAATCATATTAAACGGAAACATGGTTCTTACATTTACAAAATTAAAAAAAATGCTTCTAAATTATACAAAACTACAGTTTGCAATTTATTTAAGAGGTAAATAGAATTTTATTACCTACCAAACAGGAAGAGATATTTAATATTGAAGTATTCAACAATTAAAACTTGATTGAATAAATTAAAAAAGTTATGTTCGTAGTAGGTAATAGGGTCCTATTTTTACCCTTTGGGTACGGAACGCTAAAAAAACCGGCCAAGTGCGTGTCGGGCCACGCACAGTGAAGGGTTCCACAGTAGCCCCGTTATCATATATAGTACGATTCTGTTGTTCTTTATTCTGAATATATGTAATGGTAAAGATAGGAGTTAATGGTTATAATAACAAAGGTGTCCAGAGTAAAACAAAACTTTACAAAAGTGACGTCACGGCACAACACCATCTGTTATCGAATAGCGATACTAAACACAACAAAATATTGATTTTCGAAGATAACTATTATGAACCATTTTCTTCCTTGTAAAGCTAAAAAATAAGAGTACGATTGCGGCCAAGTTATTATTTAAATTCACAAAATTGTAATTCCATGATTCCATCTAGCGGCAGTATTGTGAAACTTATGATAATTTGTTATGGTTTTTTTATTTCATATTTTGTTTTTCAATGCAAGTCTCAGTCGTCATAAACAAGTAACTACTTCGTCTTAGTCATTATATAGGATTAATGCTAAGGATTTTGTATTTGGTACAAAATTATCCAACACCAAAGTTCAACGACTATTACTGCTAAACTAATAAAGTTATCTTGATTCCTATAGTTTTCTTTTAAAGTTCATGAAATGCACTATCATCTTAAATTTTTCCAGATTTTTCAAGCCCGCGGTTTAGCTTTTAGAGGGGAGGGGGACTGAAACAAAAATTTTCACTTTAAAGTTTAATATTTCGTAAATGGAGCATTAAATCGAATCGAAAATATCTTTAGCAACCCTCAAGTCATTTTAGAAGACCTATTCAACGATACCCCACACGATGGGGTAGACGACGAAAAAATATTAATTCCCACTTCACATGTAGGGGAGCTAACCTAAAAAAAAATATTTTCCAAAATTTTATTTTACCACTTTATCGGCGTAATTAATTAATATACACACTCCTGCAAAATTACAGCTTTCTAGTACTAACGGTCTCTCAGCAAAACCTTGGCAGACAGACGGACATGACGAAACTATAAGGGTTCCTTGTAGGTACTACGGAACCCTAAAAAACAGTGGCAATCCGGGAGTGGCGACCAGGACAGAAGTGAAAACAAAACAAAGAGAATACGTTGCCATCACTTATTGACGTATCGGATATACATTAAAACCGAGTACATCCCGAGGACAGCCGAACACACCCGAAGCGGGTATTTTTTTAATCGTCTTATATAAAAAACACGTGGGTTGTCGCTTACGGTAACAGTGGCGCGAGTTCAATGGTTTTTTCCCATCTCAAAATATGACCAACCCGCCTAAAGAAGTTTTCACTGCAATAATCCATTTCATCCATTGGTACTTGTACCTTACGTGGCTCCACAGCACCTCGGATCACGTTATTTCATCCATTGGTACTTGTACCTTACGTGGCTCCACAGCACCTCGGATCACGTTATTTTATCCATTTGTACTTGTACCTTACGTGGCTGCGCAGCACCTCGGATCACGTTATTTCTTTCATTGGTACTTGTACCTTACGTGACTCCACAGCACCTCGGATCACGTTATTTCATCCATTGGTACTTGTACCTTACGTGACTCCACAGCACCGGATCACGTTATTTCATCCATTGGTACTTGTACCTTACGTGGCTCCACAGCACCTCGGATCACGTTATTTCATCCATTTGCACTTGTACCTTACGTGGCTGCGCAGCACCTCGGATCATGTTATTTCATCGATTGGTACTTGTACCTTACGTGGCTCCACAGCACCTCGGATCACGTTATTTCATCCATTTGTACTTGTACCTTACGTGGCTGCGCAGCACCTCGGATCACGTTATTTCTTCCATTGGTACTTGTACCTTACGTGACTCCACAGCACCTCGGATCACGTTATTTCATCCATTGGTATTTGTACTTTACGTGACTCCACAGCACCTCGGATCACGTTATTTCATCCATTGGTACTTGTACCTTACGTGGCTCCACAGCACCTCGGATCACGTTATTTCATCCATTTGTACTTGTACCTTACGTGGCTGCGCAGCACCTCGGATCACGTTATTTCATCGATTGGTACTTGTACCTTACGTGGTTCCACAGCACCTCGAATCACGTTATTTCATCCATTGGTACTTGTACCTTACGTGGCTCCACAGCACCTCGGATCACGTTATTTCATCCATTGGTACTTGTACCTTACGTGGCTCCGCAGCACCTCGGATCACGTTATTTCATCCATTGGTACTTGTACCTTACGTGGCTCCACAGCACCTCGGATCACGTTATTTCATCGATTGGTACTTGTACCTTACGTGACTCCACAGCACCTCGGATCACGTTATTTCATCCATTGGTACTTGTACCTTACGTGGCTCCGCAGCACCTCGGATCACGTTATTTCATCCATTGGTACTTGTACCTTACGTGGCTGCGCAGCACCTCAGATCACGTTATTTCATCCATTGGTACTTGTACCTTACGTGGCTCCACAGCACCTCGGATCACGTTATTTCATCCATTGGTACTTGTACCTTACGTGGCTCCGCAGCACCTCGGATCACGTTATTTCATCCATTGGTACTTGTACCTTACGTGGCTCCGCAGCACTTCGGATCACGTTATTTCATCCATTGGTACTTGTACCTTACGTGGCTCCGTAGCACCTCTGATCACGTTATTTCATCCATTGGTACTTGTACCTTACGTGGCTGCGCAGCACCTCGGATCACGTTATTTCATCCATTGGTACTTGTACCTTACGTGGCTCCACAGCACCTCGGATCACGTTATTTCATCCATTGGTACTTGTACCTTACGTGGCTCCACAGCACCTCGGATCACGTTATTTCATCCATTGGTACTTGTACCTTACGTGGCTCCGCAGCACCTCGGATCCCGTTATTTTCAGCAGGTGTGTCGGGAGTAGGGCTTGTAATTCGAATATTCGAATAATGCGAATATTCGATCATTTTTGCTATTCGAATATTGACTGATGTTAAATTCGAATATTCGAATAATTTTTAGTTAAGTTTGAAAATACGAACTACGTCTGTCTTACAAGTTGTTACCTACAGACCGCGCTTTACACGTACACATACAGTGCCGGCGCCGCCACTCCGAGGTTTCGCAGCCGTAACAAATATGTATTTACAGAATTATAATCAATAAAGTCATCAACACAACTCTCTAAGACCATGTAATCCCCAAGAATGACTATTTCATGAAATCTTGACATTTGGGGATTATACTAACTTAAGTTGTATTACTGATTGTAATGATTGTAATTCTGTAAATACATATTTGTTACGACCGCGAATCATATTTTAATCAATGTACAACTTAATACTGACCAGCAAATTGCAAAAAACGTAAGAAAATTTTAATTACGCGGGCTACCTTAGCGCTTCCCCCTTAATATTTTTGATTTGTTTTTTTTTTCATTATAATGTCAAAGTATGTTGCTTAAAGGTGATTCAATTTTATATAATAAAAATACTCAACTCAAACTTGTGTATTAATTGTTTATGCATGTTGTCCCTTCAAGGTTTTAACTTGGTTTCAAAGGAAAAAGCTAATATTCGAATAATTCGAATACTGCCTATAAAAACATCGAATATTCGAATATCTAAAAACTTCGAATATTTACAAGCCCTAGTCGGGAGGCTTTCTTAGCTATGGTACTATTTATATATTTCTCGAATAATCCGATGTTCCCCTTGCTCTTTTGTGACGTTACTAAGATTTACAGGTCTGACAACCAGTCTTACCAAGGGCTATCGTATTACCTCCAGTAATTGGGTTGTGGAGGTCGGGCAGTCGCTCCATGTAAAATACTGGTATTCGGCTGCATCCGGTTAGACTGGAAGAAGGTTAACTTCACAAATAGAAATTACTATAATACTATATACGATTTATAACTCCCGCGCCGCTATATGAGGCAGGATCCGCTTGCATCGTGCTCACAGAGTACTTTTTGATAAACTGAATCGTGCTCAAGCAAAACGTGTTCGGTGAAGCGTCGGTGTATTTCAATTAGTTGGGAAGTGTGGATTACGGTTCTGTTAATATTTTGTTAGAATAATAATCGTTTCGTTGATCTTCTTCAATACGTGGTTTTGATTCTCCTCGCCCGCCTACCCACGATAGCTCGACAGCCGCAATGGACCTGGCATTGACTGATAATGGCCATGTGTCCTTATATTTATAACACATGTATTTTCATCAGAAAAGTTCTTAGCAAAATTCACACAAATATTGTACTTACCCAATATAAACAAGATACTCAACGTAGCACACGCCGAGTAAGCTTACTGGTGTAACCAAAAATTAGAACCAACTACCTATGGGGGAAAATGCTTACATTTGAAGGAGCACAACTTTATAATAAAATAAAATACCCTCACGTAACTGGATTGTGGAGGTCAGATAGGCAGTCGCTCCATGTAAAATACTGGTATCCAGCTGCATCCGGTTAGACTGGAAGCCGACCCCAACATAGTTGGGAAAAGGCTAGGCAGATGATGATGACCCTCACGAATAAAAATGTACACTCATTCAAGGCATATAGAACTCAGCACTACCAGTATGTTAGACTTGTGGAGAAATAAATGCGTTGGGTGGGTCGCGTTTCGGATATGTTGATGTCTGTGATTTCGAACTATTTGTAAATTTAAATTATGGTTCTCAAGTAAGTGACATGCTATGTTTTCATTGAGAATAAAGTTTCTTTAAACCTGAAATGACGTGATTGATGTATTTTTGTGAATTTCACTTTTAGTAAATGAGCTTGAATGAATTGTATAATTATGTGACGAGCTGCCAAGTAGATGACGGTATTATAATTATGCACTACGAATACAAAGCTAATCTAGATAATTTATATTTTCAGATTTCCTGAGCCACGGGGCTAGTTTCAACAAAAAATACGGTTAGTACAAATAAATACAACTACTTACTGCTTCAATGATGTAATGATGTTTGCGCTAAACACGTGTGTGTGTGTGTAATCTAACGAAAGAACATTGTATTATTAAATTATGAGTGGCGCTACAAGCCGGGTAATCTCTTGTTTTCGTCAACGTCTTTCATTAAAATTCCGCAATCTTTAAATCAGAATGAAACAATAAACTTTGAAAAACGTGCCTAAAGTAAAGGGCGACCTATTGTCAATATTGCCCACCGATACCACGTAACTCCAGAAACAAACAGAATCGTGAGAAACAATCGATACCGCGATCTCGCCTACCTCACAGAATCCGTGAGAACAATCGATACTGCGATCTCGCCTACCTCACAGAATCGTGAGAACAATCGATACCGCAATCTTGCCTACCTCACAGAATCGTGAGAAACAATCGATACCGCGATCTCGCCTACCTCCAAACATGAGAAACAATCGATACCGCGATCTCGCCCACCTCCAAACATGAGAAACGATCGATACCGCGATCTCGCCTACCCCACAGAATCGTGAGAACAATCGATACCGCGATCTCACCTACCTCACAGAATCGTGAGAAAAATCGATACCGCGATCTCGATACCTGGATGTCTTCCACAATGAAAACTTGCTGTGTATGATGAAAAATTACCAAAGCACACTTTAGTTTTCTCATTCTTTATTTTTTCGTCTTTACCGTTAATACATAAAATTAATACTGACTTAATAATAATAAGGCAACCTCCCTTTTTTCAATCTTCCTAAGAATATAAATAATACCAGGTATAACAATATTTTTTGAGCCGTTCAAAAGTCCCGTCGCTCAAGGTTTTTTTTTTTTTTTTATTTCGAATATCTTATCGCCACAAACTGAGCACTAATTCAACCTGTAGCTGTTAGAAGTTCCTAATAGAATAACCCAGGAACACTTTGCCCGAGTATCGAATCCAGGATAGCCAGTCCACTGACCATATAGCCAAAGAAACAGTCATTTTAAATATAATATAATTTTTCCTGCTAAGTACGGAAATAAAATTAAAATGACACGTAACAGAAAAATGTTATAAAATATGAAAAATTTAGCTGAAAATTGGAAAATTTTGATGTGTGGCGCTACGCTAAATAAATCGAAGCACAGCTAAGTCTGAAGGATTTAGAAATATTTCCGGATCGTTCTCTCTGGAATTCTCTTATGTATTTCTAGTGAAAGAAGAACACTGTTCTAACAATATTATTACGTAACATTGGCTTCAATAACCTCCCTAAGGTTAAGGAAAAATATGTACATAGTGGGCCAAAAACAAAACTTTGTCAATAAATCTGAGTTGATGAGGTATTGTTAATTTTTAAGCAAAAATCGTATTTTTAATGTAAAGAAAACAGTCTATTAACTAGCTACGAGAACTCGTGACAATTTTTTTACGTAACTGCTATTTAATAATATATAATATAAACAGACAATGACAAAAAAAGGCTTGAAATTTAAATAACCCGAATTGTCATGTCTCCTTCACGTAAATTTCTCAAATCTTTAGGCAAAATAGAATAAATGTACATACAGTATAATTATATATAAAAACTATCCGAGTACATTTAAACGACAGTTACGAATTCATGAACAAAATTGGATTTTAACCAAAAAAAATCCAAGTTCAACTTTTGAATAGATACACGAAAATCGCGGAACACATACATGAGATTTCAATCGATGAGTATTGAAGTCCTTTATCGCCGTGATGTCATTGATTATCCTCCTGGGGTACCTGTGTTAATTTAGTAAATTATTGACTATACAGATAATAAATAGAGAAAAGAGATTCTGTAGCGGTTACTCCCGGGATGGGCTACGCGGGACGTAGCGTCCGCGTAGCAGCATGCTACGCGCCGCTACGACGATACGTGATTCATGGACGTAGCAATATCCCGTGCGTGTGAAACACACGACTGTTATGTACACGTGCAAGTTCATAAGTTACTGTTTCTGTGGAACATTGTTAATAGTTTAACTTGTAACTACGCTGAAACAATATATACATTTTTTTGTAACGAAAATTATTGTTTCTGTAGATGAATCAGCTGGGACTTGTTATTTTCCTTATGAAGGAGGTTGTATGTACGACACTCTTTCAATTTTCTCTTTACCCATGATTTTATTGAATAATTTAACGCCTCTGTGTAAATATATACGATGATAGATGTTACATTCGTTAACATCATAATAAATGAGTATTTTAATTCCGACGATTATCGTCAATGAATCGCATTGTTTCGAAAATAAATGCGTATTGATGTACAGTCACGAGCACCAATATGTCAACACTTGGCAACTTTAAATTGCGAATTTCTCAAGAAATAACTAATGCTACGTTGAAATACGACACTTTACATATACCTATGGGTTCGAAAATACTATGTTCCTACTAATATAAAATTTCATTTTAAAAAATAAAGGAGATAATCGCCTTTGAATAAAGCCAAGTGTTACATACTTTTGCTCGTGACTGTACTGTGTAACGTGGAGGTGTCGCTAGGTTCGGGTTCTGCACAAGACGGATTAGGGGCGGCGTGTGGGCGGATCGGGTGTTAGCAGCGCCACGTGACGCTCGCGGCTTGCGTCCAGCCTATGACGGTTATTATACATTCACGCACACTGATCACCCATACTGCACCTTTACACCACTGTGCAGGGTGCGCCGTCCAGCAGTTGGCCGTCACTACGCAGCATGCGTTTGTTAGCGTCTGTGCGTTCGTCACAGCTTGTATTCGCGTCAATCCGCTGCCTGATACCCGAAATGTTTGTATGGTAGTTGTAAGCATATAGGTATAATCTAATAAAAAGATTTCGTGTTTAAGTGAGCTAGCCCAGCTGGCGTCGCCTCTAATCTGTCGATAAGCTACGACTTCATCGGCTTCGCGCGTCCACTGGCGCACTACTAGGTGGAGCGACCAGGTCGTGGGTACTTGCAACTTATATACACACCTACTTGCAACTTACTTCTCTACCGTGACCTGGTTGCTCCACCTACCTACCCACCCACCTACCTGCTACTTACTTCACGCAATATTGCTTCTACGAATGTTTCTCCCCCTTTACATAGTAAAATCCTGATCATATTTAGTATCCGATTAGTGAACTATAGTTGTCGAATCTCCGCCACCGGCCGCAATGAAAAGATATAAACATTTATTGAGTGCAGATACAAGATATAGCACAATACACAAAAGCACAATTAAATGATAACAAATTACATGAATATATAAAAACAAGTTGCCAACATACAAAAAAAACACCAAAATATAAAGAATCAATCACTAACATTCACCTGGATATGGCTACAGAAATGGAATAGTGTTCCAATACACGGTTTGTTCATCACAAATCGCTTGGTGTGGATGTAATAATGAGTACTCAATCCCGTCGGAACGGCTAAAAGGATTGGCGTGAAGTTTGGCGTACAGGCAGTGAGCACTAAGCAGGTTTCGTGATACAAAATGTGAACAAACAACACCTTAAAATATTGCAAATTAACTGCGTCACCTCAGAAAATGATCGTCACACTGTTTTCGAACTCTGGTACGCAATTCATTTTGTGTTAGGGTGAGGGGAACAAATATAAAACAGCTCAAGAAGCCTTTTAACCATTCAATTATTTCATGACGTTCATGGATAAGTTTACTAAGTTAACCTTTAAACATTGCCCGGTTGTTTTGTATTACGATTTTTACAACAGGAAGCAGTAAAGGTTCTCCAGGAGGAACATTATACAACCACTTTTCATTCTAGAAAGTTATACAACCAAAAGTGGTTGTATAACATTCTAGAAATTTTTCGAAGTCTATACTTAGCAGTTGAATCATTCTAGAATGTCGAAAAAAAAAATGTATTCTATATTTTCACAAAAACTTTGCCCTTATTCAAAACTTCTATTGTATTATTGTGGTGCAGGCACAGATATCAGAACGGCTGCGCGAGAGCTTCCCTGTGATGAGGCTCTACAGACGGGTACACTACATAAATACGAAAAACTTTATTCCGATAGTCACAAATACGAATTTCAAAATACCGATTTTCATAATTTCGAATGGTTCAAAATTCCTAATATAACAACTCCGATTTATCATTCATCCTATTTTTATGATTCCGAAATTTCAATATTCCTAACGTTTATAATTACTATTTTCAAAATACCGAGTTTCAATACATCGAATAACAAACAGTCCGAATCAATGATAATTCGAAACATCAAAAATACGAATTCCGATTAATTACAATTCCGCAATAAACACGCCTTGTAAAATTGAATAGCAAGACAAATATACGAGTAGAATACGAAATTTCGACGCACAAAATATCGTTAAATGCTAATCGATGCTATAAAATTGCGATGCACATTACTGCGAAAGACCGTCTCTGCGATACTACTTGACTTCGATACACGTTACCGCGAAAAATTTTCACTGCGACACTACTTGACTTCGATGCACGGTAAAGGTATTTGTATTGTCATTCGCTCGCTCTTGCATCCTATGTCGACGGAGCCCCGCTTCGCGGGGCCCCTATTTTTGGGTAAAGGGTTTAAAGTAACCTAACCAAACCTAACCTCGGGGTGCCCTTCGCTCGCTCTTGCAGCATACGTCGCCTATTGCGTTCGTTCGTTGTATGATTATTTACTTTTGAATAAAAATATTTTCTTTCGCTGGTCACAGTTCTAACCTAACCTAACCCAAATGATTCACCAACAATAGAGGGTAATTAGTTTCGCCAAGGCCAAACTAAGTAAAAAACTATTTCTGTGTAAAGGGTTTAAAGTAACCTAACCAAACCTAACCTCGGGGTGCCCTTCGCTCGTTCTTGCATCCTACATCGCCTATGGACCGACCGCAACCATGCTACCGATGTCACCTGATAGGTTTGTCCTATTGCGTGTAAGGAGAACTGGTTTGGCCTAGGCGAAACTAGTTCATCCTAAAATCGTTAAGGAGAAGAAGAAAACACAAAAAAAATAATATTAATACACAAATATTAATACCAAAGTAGACGTTTTTAAATTACGTTAAACGTTACATTAAAGATTTTGAATTTATATACGTAACTGAATATATATTGAATACTAATTGAATCAGAATCCTAATTTTAGCAGGTTATTCGGAAAATTGAAAATCGGAATGTCGTTTTTCGGACCGACAACCCATCGAGAATTTGATTCTTCGAACATATGAATATTAAACAAATCGCATTCATGACTTTCGGTAAAATAAATTTCGTGATTTTTAATAATAGACATTATAATTCATAGGTATTATGAAATTCGGACTTTTGAAAATCGAAATTCGGATTAAATATTTCGGAATATTTGGGTGTTTCCTCTAAGGACACTGTATTAAAACGACTGGTGGCGTCTCCACTGGCCACTGATATATATCCATACCTACCCACATCACAGCAGGGAAGAGACTAATGTTATACTCTCCTCAATATTTATGCAAACAAATATGACACAACGCGCACTACTTCTCGTTAGTTTTACTTGTATCTCGCTCAGTCTTCGGGTCGTTTTCTTGCCACTTACTGCCGATGAAGTTATTGTGTCCATTGCTTTTCTCGTTCCCTATTTTTATATAAAAACATATTTCTTTGTTCCACAGTTTAATAAGCCACTTATAATACACTAGCTGGCCCGGCAAACGTTGTTTTGCCATATAAATTATTTCTAGCTGCCCGGCGCTACTTCGTTCGCGTGGTGTTCTACTCCTTACCTTACCCTACCCCTACCCTACTCCTACCCTACTCCTACCCTACTCCTACACTACTCCTACCCTACTCCTACCCTGCTCCTATCCTACTCCTACCCTACTTCTACCCTACTCCTAACCTAATCCTACACTACTCCTACCCAACTCCTACCCATAAGTAAATAATAAAAGTATTAAATACTATGTCCATCTAAAACCGGATAAAAAGTATCCTATGTCCGTCTCATGGTTCTAAGCTACTTTCCCACCAATTTTCAGCCAAATCGGTTTAGCCGTTCCTGTGTTATAAATAGTGTAACTAACACGACTTTCTTTTATATTTATAGATTATAATCATTATCATTACTTTTTTAAATAACACAGACATAAGTATCAGAGTTAATAATACACATATTAATATTTTAAAGATCACAATATGTTTTCGTTAGTACTATATCGCGCCAATAGATGTCGTTACGTGTTTCCACTTATTGCAATAAAAACTTGTTAAAGAATGCTTTAAATCGATTATATCTTTTGATAGACTGAAGCGATTGCGATGAAACAAAGACTAATCACTACTCCGAGTTCTACACTATATTTGAGTATAAAATGAACTATATTGGTTTGGTACTTTTTACGTTGAACCTGTTCAAATAAAAAATCTCTCACATCCAAACAGACAAACAGACAAAAATTCAAAAAAATTATGAAATGGCATCTGTTGGTTATCCTTTAACACCCCACCTATTTTTTATATATTTTCAATGCACAGAAACGCCTCGTCTACAGATTTATTGTATGTATAGATAGATAGGCTGTTGTTCATGTTATCGCTAAAAGCGATGTTTCCCAGACAAACTGATGATCTGAAGTCAACCACCACAAACTGATGATCTGAAGTCAACCACCACAAACCCATCCGCCCGCCCCGTGCTGTGCGCTGCTTGCTGCATGTGTGAGATACATACATTCTGTACATACAAACGTGCCACTGCTCTATTTACACGCAATATATAAACTACATAGTTAATTAAGGCCGATCAACTGTTCATAGCAACTCGCGCAGGCGCAGCCGCCGTATCCACAATGTCAGATTATCATTTGTCTGAAGATCTACTTCTGTGTCGCTAAAAAATATTTCAAAGAAATATATCGCACTTAATTTGCTCTTATAATGTATTAACATCACAATGCCATTGATTGCGATACACATTGTTTCGTCTGATTTAGTTTTAACGTGTCATTATTAGATTAAATCCTCAGGAAGTTATTATACTTGCCTTGATGATTAGTACTAAAGAAATTGTTTAAAATTATGGTATCTATATAAACCGGGGGGTTCGTTGTTTATAGGCGTCATACAAATTAAGTGGGTATACTGTCACGTTTGATTCATCCAAGTAGTTGTGTATGTGTAAGTGTAATGATTGATTGGATGTGATTGATACTTCTTTTATGTATGATTTTTCCGTAATTTTTTAAGTGAAACATTTTGAAACACTTTAATTTTATCTTATAGCATAAAAATGGAATTGTTGACACGGATGTTCATTAGCTCTTCATGTGGAAACAGGATTTCATTTATGCAGAAAATGCATTCATTCGGTAGCGTGTAGTGACAGAGTGGTGTGCTGCCTCCACCTGTGGAGCACGTCACGTCCGGCAGCGCGGCCACCGCACGCCGGCGGGAGAGGGTGGCCCACCCCGGGGGCGCAGGGCGCGGGGGCGCAGGGCGCGGGGGCGCAGGGCAGGGGCGCGGGATCGCGGGGGCGGGAGCACGTGCCGCTGAGTGTGCGGCGCGCACGTGGCGCTTAGCGTGCGCGGCACGCTCGAGCCGGCTCCTTCATCAATCCTGCCGCGAACAGCATCGGGAACGGTTGCGTCCACAGTTTCTTGAAGTGTTGTGTTTGCGGTCCGCGATTGAAGCAATGATTAAGCGTGCACGTTCGGAAAACGACAGCACGAGATGCTGGCCCTCCCAACGTTTAGACAGCCACGGATATATCGACATGGCGACTGATCCGGCCAGCGCTGGAGCCGCCGGCTGGTACTCCGCGCCGCCCGGCGACCTGATCTTCCTAACGCCGCCGGCGCCGCCCGGCCCACTGGGCCCCCTCGGCTCGTGCGGGCCCATGCGCTGCCCACATATCTACGCACACCACACAGGTAGGGCGACAAGCCAGGCGTTCTGCTTCCACTCTTCAATAAATTCGAGTAACGAGGATGATAGCGTGTGCTCGCGGCGCAAGAGCACGCGACTGGTGCAGCAGGTGTATAGCGATTATTAGCCGGCCACACACTCGTGCGCACACGCACACACGCGCGCACAGGTCGTGTGGGACACTCGATAGTCTGATCAGTAATCAGTGAGCGCGTATGAAATAACGCGTGTAGCTGCAGTGTTGTTGTTACCATCCGTTGACCGCCACACGCGCACCTCTCCCGCGATTAGGACTCACACCTCTTAAATCAGCTAACGCTGTAACTTTACTCAACGGTATGATGGCTTGCAAGAGCTATTTAGTTGTGATTGCTCGCACATGTCCGGGCTGCACCGCGGTGCATTGGGTCCCCCTGTAATGGCCGACTGCCGCCGTAGCGCCGGCGCATGTATCCGCTGCCGACGCCGGTTCCCGCACTCCGGCTAACGTCACGCGCTGTTTTCCATACGCTCCGATGGGAAGTATACCGTCTCAATTATTGTCTACCACCACTATCACTTTAATTATTAGTGAAGATACGACATACACCTGGAATATTCTTATCCAAAGCGGTTGTCACTGACACATCATTCAGCTAACTGACAGCGCGCAGCTTATCGACCACGTTAACTAGGACAATTGGTTCAAAGTTTTCAGATTTCGAAACGTTGTACTTATTATCGTTTCTAACCCAGTTTACTTATAATGTTACAAATTATATGATACCAACTCCAAAATCTATGAAATGCAAAAGACGTCACTAGTCTGTTATTCTATCTGATATAAAAGTAGCAGGATATAATTTCTGAGCTTGAATAATTGTATTGCTTTCGATGCATCTTGAGTCGCACAGAGTGCATTATAATAATATTTGAGCCGCTTGCTGAAGTCGTTTGATATCAACTCCCACGCGTTGCTAAGCAACGGCGTCTTATCAAACCAAACGCGGCAACGTTTGAAGTTTACTTTCATTCTGATAACGAAAGATTATTATTGAGGTCTAGACATTGTCTTATATATTACTAGTCTAGACTATTTTGTTCAGTCTCAAAGAATGCATGTTTGTAAAAGTGGCGATATATTATAATAAATAGCCTTTGTAAAATTGCTCGTTTGGTGGTCAAATCTGTTATGTTATGAGGCGCGAAGGATTTGCGATAGGTTCCATTTCCACCAACATAAAATAAACTACAGAGATATTATTATAAAACCTTCCTGTCGTTAATAAGGAGTGCATTCGGAGTAATGCGTGATACACTCAGAACAAATGTATGAAGAACTAAAATTGACTGAACCTACTTCAGTAAATTTTATATAAACAACTTTATGTGACACTAAACAATAGCCTAACTAACAAGTTTAAACCTCTGTGGTTTTTGGTTGCTATTTTTTAAGAATTGTCCTGTATTCTTTTGTATAAATGATAAATTAAAAAAAAAACAATTATTTTTGAAGCAAATCAATAGAGAAACGTGATGTGTGGGATCACTGAGGCAGTGCTGCCACTTCCACAGTAAGTAGTAACATCTAATAATAGGTACTACATACTACGAAGCACGTGACGACGGCCAGGCACTCCACACGATCTTTCCAGTGACATGTTCGTGCCCCTCCTCATGGCACTCTTGTGCACTAAGTTACAATTAAATGCATTTCTAATTTATTTCTGACCTTTAGATGGTAGGTAGGAATACTAGGTATTACACAACGTGAAACTTCAGTAGTTCTGTTGTATAATAAAAATTACTAGCTGTTCTCTCTGTAACAATTATAACACTAAAATCTAGCCAGAGAACTATTACATTCATTAAAACAAGAAACATAAGTACATATACATCAGACATGCGGTTCTCGGTGTAAATATACATATAGTGATAGGTATGTGGGCGCTCTCACGGACGGAGATGTTTCGTTTCGTAATTTGCAAGGAAGGTACATATAAGTCGATATTTATGAACATTTCATTAATAGTTAGAAATTTAATGAATAAGTAGTTCTGTTGCTATCGTGTTATTGGGATCCTGTCGTGTTTCAGCAAGCTCTGTGGCTGGTAGTTTTAGATATTATGATAAGATAAAGATCATTTATTTGTCTTATACATGAGTACACACATATCTTACCCACAAGGCATGTCTTGTGGACCGAAACCTGCGAGAGTATTCCGTCCGATCATCGAGGGCCAGTATGTATTCTGTCCCTGTGATGGTCCAAGTGAGCAAGACTCGGTACGGACACCAAATGGCTGCCCGAAAGTTATCATGAATATTGTGGATAAGAAAAACCCTGTATGTGCATTTTTTACAGATATGACAAAAGCTTTCGATTATGTAAAACATTAGTCAACGTACTAAACCTAATGAATTGAAAACGGTACACAGAAATGTCGAGAGTTTGGACTAAAAATAAGCGTAAATTCAAATATTTATTTTCTAGTAGGATGCCTAAATTTGGGGTTCCGCAAGGTAGTGTAGTTGGGCCATTATTATTTCTGCTTTACATTAACGATCTACTGCGTCAAATTCATCATCCAATGACTTTATTTGCGGATGACAGCACAGCTATAATTGAATGCATAGATAAAACGGAATACATAAAAGATAAAAATAACACTCTTAAAACTACATATAATAGATTGGCTTCATAAACAACTTTTTTACAAATAAAAAAACCAATGACTTCCAAAAAAAAAACACTACAAAGTGAAAAATAACTTTAATTTCAGAAATCGGTGTCATTGGTTTTGCATTTTAATTTTTGGACACCGACTTTCGAAGTTATTTTCACTTTGTAGTATTTTTTTTTTGGAAGTCGGTTTTTTTTTTTGTAAAAAGTTTTTATTTTTCACTTTTTATTTGTACCTACCTACCCCACATAAATTCATATAACACTACTTGCTATGTGAATATCAGTGACAGGAAGCTATTGAACACGTCTGCCTACCCTTTTAAAGGGTACAGGCGTGATGTTATGATGTGTTATTGCGTAAACAAATGCATACGTAGGCGATAGCAGTAATCGCTGTTGATTTGCTGGCATTTATTTATTTATTTAATAAATGATAAATGTTTTTATTTCTGTAAGCAGGTTTGTACAAACACTTTTACACGTCAATCATATTTTTTTTAAACTAGATGAGTTCGGCGTTTCCTATCTGACTGTTCTGAGAAGAAAGGCCGAAACAAACTCAGAAGTCACAGTCTCTTTTAAAGTGCAGACAAAATCTAGGTCAGATCGTGTGAAGACCATGTAGATTGGTGTCTGAAATGGTCTTTTGAGCAAAGAACCACACAGATTGAGTGGACCTGTCCAATCAGTGCACGCATTTGTCAAAAATCGTGCAGCTCAACGCAGAACTTGAGGAGCTCAACGATTCGACGAACAATACCAAAGACAGGACATTTGGGTAGGCCGCATAAACTACTCAAACTGCCAGATCATGATTAAAACTAAGAAGGAAAAAAGAAATGACCCACATAGTCCTCACATTCACAATAATTAAATAAAAAAATTACTTACAAAGTAAATATTCATGTCATTGTCTGAATAAAATTCATCAATGTCAATGTGTTTATAAAAAAATCCGGACATAATCTTTGAGGACCATGTAGATTAGTGTCTGAGATGGTCTTTTGAGGAAAGAACCACACATATTGAGCGGACCTGTCCAGTCAGTGCACGCATTATATTGAAGAGTTCCGTTGTCTTTCTCCGAAACCCATCATCGGATCTTTACGAAATTTAAATGGGACCGGAATAAACCTCTAACGAACAAAAAAAAAATTGCAAATCCGTCTAGAGGGAGTTATGCCCGAACATACTAAAAAAAATTAAACATCCGAATTGAGAACCTCCTCCTTTTTTGAAGTCGGTTTAAAATAATCTAGTGATAAATCTAAATAAAACACAAGTCATGCATTTCTACCAGCGCGGCTAGAGCCAGATAATATTATAATTAAATATAATGACCAAATCGTAGATACAACTACAGTAACAAAATTCCTAGGAGTACAAATAGACAATAAACTGCCATGGAACCATCATGCTGAAAACGTGTGCAACAAATGAAGTAAAACGGCATTTATGTAGTTTATAGCCTTTCAAAAAAAGTTAACATAAAAACATTAGTGACAGCATATCATGGTTTAGTTGCTTCCTCACTAAGATTTGGTGTCATATTTTGGGGAAACTGCAGTGAGAGAGAAAAAATATTTAGAGCCCAAAACGTTGCCTTGGATCAATGACAGTTCTTAAAAGTACAGAAAGCTGTCAAATTGTTTTTAATCTTTATGGATACTTACTTTGCCATCTTTGTATATACTAGAAGTTGCCCTATTCGTTAGAACGAACAAGCACCTGTTTACGTCAGTAGTGGATAAAAGACAACGCTCAGGACCAATTAGGTCTCAAAAAAAAAAAAAAAAATGTATAAATATTATGTTAACAAAACTGCTACTGGACAAGTGTTACTAGTACCTACGCAATTAAGATTTTGTTCATGACAAAACTTTCTGTTAACATGGTTTGTATGCTGCATCTTTGTGATTTAATTTACTGACATTTCTACCTTTAGTTTTATTGCAATTCTAATTTTATTTTCTTTCTTTGCCATTCTTTGATATCTACATTATTGGCAAATAAATGATTTCTTTCGTTAAAATGTAACGCGAATGATGGAGTAAGCACGTATATCCTCTTGATTGGTACTTCCTTGTACAGCATGGCGCGTGGCATGACCATGACGTTCCCGCCACTCCGGTGTACTGCATGGCGTGACCGTGACCTTCCCGCCACTCCGGTGTACTGCATGGCGTGACCGTGACCTTCCCGCCACTCCGGTGACAAGTTCCGAGCGATCAAACATAGGGACTATCACACTAACAGTAGCAATGGCTTTCATTTTGAAAGTTCAACAACATTCATTGCATTATTTACTTTGTTGAGCAGACACATTTTTCGAACATATGAAGCAACTAGCTGCACCGCGCGGTTTCACCCACGTAAGTTTCGATCCCGTGGGAATATCGGGATAAAAAGTAGCCTATATGTTAATCCAGGGTGTCAGCTACCTCCATACAAAATTTTATCAAAATTGGTCCAGCCGTTTGAGCGTGAAGAAGTAACAATCATATAAACACACACACACTCACTCCCACACACACACAATCACAAACTTTCGCCTTTATAATATTAGTGTGATAGATTAGCAATATCCTTCAAAATGATTCAGATGGAGATTGATAGTGTGTTACGCCATTAGGGTGCAGATTATGTTTACAATTAGTTTAAAATAGGTTAGTAAGAGTTTACAATTAGTATATAATAAAATAAATAAATAACTAAATTTATTCAAAATATAAAGACTAACGTTAATACAGTTTTTCTTAAATCTATGTCGAGTTCACCTATGATTTGTGCCTGAACTAGGTAATCCTGTGTTTCAGGCGATTGGAGGTAACATTGATTGTTTAAATAATCACATACTTATCCTATTTATCTTATTAGTACATATGTAAAAAGGTGTATAAAATTATATAATACGAAGAAAAAAGGTGTATAAAATTATAAAATACAACAATATTTACTTTAGCACAAGTAATAACTTCTCTGTATCTTCATAGGACATAGTTTGAAGAGCCTCCATAAGGATTTTCTTACAGTTATTATGATTTAAGGAGTAGATATTTCCTTTATTATTAAGCCTATTGTAGAGTAGCGGTCCGAGGTTCATATAAAATTTGGCTGTGAAAGCATGTTATGTACTTTTTTGAGGGCAAACTATATCTTTCCGTCTCCTTTTTGTAAATTCAGTGCTGTAAGGAAGCGCTGCGTGTTGTTTTAGTACAGTGCTCATTATAAATAACTGCCGAACTGTAAGTACTTTACAAGCTTTATACAGGATGTTAGTGGGGAAAAGAAAAGGGCGGCAAGTAGCCACCTTGAGAATAGCTCTTTGAGCTCTTTCGATGGGCAATAACAAAGTTTTACTCGCTCCACCCCATGAAGTAATACAGTAAGTCAAAATTGACTGACAAAGAGCAAAATATACTTGCCTAATTATTTTTGGATCTGCTATAAATCGTATCTTTTTGAATACGTATATCAGTTTACGAATTCTATTATTTAGAGCTTCCATATGTGGTTTGAAGGAAAGGGTTTCATCTATTATAATACCCAGGTATTTTATTTTATCTGTCTTTTTAATATTAGGACACTTACAAAATAGGTTAGTAAGAGTTAACCGTTCATTTTCATTCTGGTGTAAAGAAAGAAAGAAAAGAAAAGAAGAAAGAAAGAAAAAAGTTTATGGACACAGTTCGTGAAACACAAAATACAAAAGTAACAAAATAAAAAAAAAAACTATGTTACAACAACAATAGTGTGTGCCTCACGGCTGCGCCAAAAAGGTTCATTTCAGCATTAATGCCAGACAGATGCTGTCTGACGCTGGTTTTCGAATGAACCTTTAGGGAAAAGTGACGGGGAGTACACACAGTTTCAACATACCTAATACATACTTTTTATACTTATAAATAAATAAATAAACTAGTAATCAAGACCATATCATTACAAAAAGAAAAACGAAAACAACAGTCTCATCAAAACCTGTGTTCGTAGCGATCAATCTAGATTAGACAAATATTGCTCCGTGCACGATGCACTCAGTTCGTTCGTGTAGAACTACGGGATATTTCAGAAGCGTGAATGAATTACAAAAAAACAGTTATGTTGAATAGGAAAGTTAGGGTTCGTTCTGAGTGTTGTCCTGTCCAGATATAATATGGATGAAGAAGACCTATTTTTACCGACTTTACAAAAAGGAGGAGGTACTATGTTCGGGTATTTGTACGATTTTTTTTTTTTTTTGTATGTTCATCGAATACGCCGCCAATTGTCGGCGGATTTTCAAAATTCTTTTTTTGTTAGAAAGTAGATAGTTCTGAGGTGGTCCCATTGTCACCAAGTTAGGATCTGATGATGGGATCTTAGAGAAATCGAGGGCAACCCTCAAATTTTATAGGCTCACTTATTGTTTTTCGCATATTTTATGAAGTATCTTGTGTATTTGTGTATGGTTGTCACCATCTCAGGTAGCTGGGCTGGATGATGGAAGGTACAACTCCTTAACAGTAAGAAGTTACTCGAACAGGCAAGGACTGTTTTAGTAAATTGTTTTGATGTTTGATAGGGCATTTGCCACATTTGGTCTCATGATCATCAAGTCATGACCTGATGCTGCAGTCAGGATAGTCTGCAGAGTACCTAACTCCTCGACAACTAACAGCAGATATATCGTGTTTAGGCTCATTGAAAAGGGCTCAATGTGTGGATAAACGTACTGTTAATGAGGAACACCGAAGTACATAGAGACCTGATGTTGAAGCCAGGAGCATCAGAAAAAGTACAAACCTTGAAATTACAGCACCGTAGTCGTGTTTGGGCACATTTTAAACAGGACTAAATTTTAAGTACTTTCGAACAAAAAAAGAATTTTGAAAATCCGTCTACAATTGGTGGAGTATTCGATGAAAAAAAAAAAAAAAAAAACATACAAACAGCCGAACATAGTACCTTCTCCTTTTTGTGAAGTCGATAAAAAGGGCTCGATGTGTGGATAAACGTACTGTTACTGAGGAACACCGAAGACCTGATGCTGAAGCCAGGAGCATCAGAAAAAGTACAAACCTTTAAATTACAGCACCGTAGTCGTGTTTGGGCTCATTTTAAACAGGACTAATTTTAAGTTCAATGCAATGTTGACATAAGTCTGGCCTGATGCTGCAGCCAGGATTATCAGCATCTAATCTAAAAACTAATAAAAGGAGAACTCCTCAACAATTAACGTCCCTGCATCGAGAAAGGGAATATTTTATAAAAAGGCGATGGGCAAGTTGACATTAGGCTATTGTAACTTAGATAAATTATAAATAGACCCACTAAAAAGCGAGAAATAAAAACTTTTTAACAAAAAAAAAACACTACAAACTAAAAAATAACTTTAATTTCGGAAGTCGGTGGCAAAAACTAAAATACTGATCCCTAAGACACCGACTTCCGAAATTAAAGTTATTTTTCAGTTTGTAGTGTTTTTTTTGGAAGTCGGTTTTCTTTTACTAGAAAAAAGCTTGAACTAGCTTGAGAACCCCGGTCCCCGCGCGGGCCGTCCGCACACTCACTGCGGACTGCGGTCACTTGTATGAACGAGCTATGGCTTGAGTGCCCGCACGCCCCCCACGCCAAGCAGCCCGCGCCGCTCACCGCGCCCGCGTGCCCACTATGGACGAGCTATTTTTTTTTTTTTTTTTTGCGGATGGGAAATCATCAAATGACCCCTCCCGCTCTGGGTGGAGCGGAAGGGAGTGTCAGACTCTTACTGACTAAAACCCACCCGTGTTCCTTCCTTAGCCCTTTATGTTCCGGGCCAGCGGTAACCCTTTCGGACAATCCCGCTGACCCGGACGAGCTATGGCTTGAGTGCCCGCACGCCCCCCACGCCAAGCAGCCCGCGCCGCTCACCGCGCCCGCGTGCCCAATATGGACGAGCTATGGCTTGAGTGCCCGCACGCCCCCCACGCCAAGCAGCCCGCGGCGCTCACCGCGCCCGCGTGCCCACTATGGACGAGCTATGGCTTGAGTGCCCGCACGCCCCCCACGCCAAGCAGCCCGCGCCGCTCACCGCGCCCGCGTGCCCACTATGGACGAGCTATGGCTTGAGTGCCCGCACGCCCCCCACGCCAAGCAACTCGCGCC
Source organism: Oligia latruncula (assembly GCA_948474745.1). Lineage (NCBI taxonomy): Eukaryota > Metazoa > Arthropoda > Insecta > Lepidoptera > Noctuidae > Oligia > Oligia latruncula. The sequence goes on along the minus strand of OX419683.1, from coordinate 636,131 downwards.
GCTCACCGCGCCCGCGTGCCCACTATGGACGAGCTATGGCTTGAGTGTCCGCACGCCCCCCACGCCAAGCAGCCCGCGCCGCTCACCGCGCCCACGTGCCCACTATGGACGAGCTATGGCTTGAGTGCCCGCACGCCCCCCACGCCAAGCAGCCCGCGCCGCTCACCGCGCCCGCGTGCTCACTATGGACGAGCTATGGCTTGAGTGCCCGCACGCCCCCCACGCCAAGCAGCCCGCGCCGCTCACCGCGCCCGCGTGCCCACTATGGACGCTCAAATGAAGTTCTTATGTTTCGCCGCGCCCGCGTTTGCAGTCTGGCCAAACACTTACCTGCAGCCGCGCGTACTGCATACTTGTATATTACAGATAGAGTCCCTATTCGGATCAGAATTCTAGATAGATTTTAAGTTTTTTTTCGCAGAATACAGGTGACGCCATGATCGCATGCGAGCTTTTGTTTATCACTTGAATGTAAACTTTTGTTTATCTCTTGAATGTAAACAGGCGTGTGTGATTATCGCGTCCAACGAGCGAGCAACGTCCCTCGTGTTGCCAGAGCAGCCTTGAACAGATACAATACGTCCTTATTTATACCACCTTCGAATAATATTTTAAATTAAATTAAAATTGTTTATTGTGTCTCAAACAGTTACATTTGCAGATGTGATTGAGACAGCCCCAGTAAGTAATTAATAATACTTGTGTTGGGGTTGACTCGCACTTTCCCTTAATTGATAGCTTAAACACTATTGAGACTGTAACAATTAAAATTAAACTAATAAAAATAATTTAACTAATTTAGAAACAAAGAGAAAACAACGACATAAAAAGTAGTTAGCAGCTTTTTTTTTTCTCAACTCCCTCAATATGGGTATCAAATGAAAGGGCTTGTCTAGTAGAATACTATACACTATTAAAAATTTCAAATCCAAGATGGCCGCCACCACAAAATGGCGAATTACATTTTTTTTTTCGCAACTCCTTCAGTATAGGTATCAAATGCAAGGGCTTGACAAGTAGAATAATTTACACTATATTGAAAGGGAATGAGGAATATTAACTACCTAACGAAATGAAAACTAAAAACTTGAAAAATATAATAAAACAAAAAAATCTGTTTAGTCTTAAAAATTATTCTTCAACTATAAATTAATCAATATTTTTTGACGGATAAAAAATCTGATTAAACACCAAATTACCAGAATCTTAAAACGGAAGAAAATAAAAGAAATGAAATACAAAAATTAAGGAGTCCCTACAAAAAGCATGAAATAAAAAATTTAATTAAAAATTTAAAAAACCCCCGACAAAAATAAAATTAAGGAATCCCTACAAAAAATCTTATGGAAGTCGGGGGACCTCAGAAGCAGAATAGAAGGTGTTCTTCCACAGAACGGTCCCCCGACTTCCATAAGATTTTTTCAAATTTATTTTTTTATTTCATGCTTTTTGTAGGGATTCCTTAATTTTATTTTTGTCGGGGGTTTTTTAAAATTTAAATTTAATTTTTTATTGTATATGTAGGCTGATTGGCATACATACTGACGCCTTGCAAGAACCGTACGGACCGGTGCAGAGGAAGCCACAATATCTTTTCTCCTCCTTGCCTGGCGTATTCTGAGTTAACTGGAAGGTCTCTATGTAAGTATAGAGTGATGTTTAAAAGGTATAGTTTCCTGACTGATAATAAGCCACCAATTCTATATATATCGAGTGTGGGATATCTGTATGGCTTAAAATACATTACTTTTAAAAGTGACCTTTGGGCTCTTTCTAACTCAAGAAATAGTTTATTTTCATATCGCGAATATTTTCTTATTTTAATGCGTAGGAGTTTTTTGTTGGTCTGAGCGTAGGAGCTACTCAGGATAACCAACAATTAAGTTAGAATTTAGTGTCATGCCAATCAATGTTTTTTCTCACAGAGGTTTAATATATAATATAATATTCCACAACTATCACACAAAGATAAGATAAGATACATACATAGGTTTCGATAAGATTATCCGCTGAAATGTAGGTACGTAATCGCTAGGTGAAGGTGAGGTGGTCTCACTAGTATACTTAGGCATGGAGTTGCCTCCTAACAGTGTAATCGCTAGGTGAAGGTGAGGTGGTCTCACTAGTATACTTAGGCATGGAGTTGCCTCTTAACAGTGTAATCGCTAGGTGAAGGTGAGGTGGTCTCACTAGTATACTTAGGCATGGAGTTGCCTCCTAACAGTGTAATCGCTAGGTGAAGGTGAGGTGGTCTCACTAGTATACTTAGGCATGGAGTTGCCTCCTAACAGTGTAATCGCTAGGTGAAGGTGAGGTGGTCTCACTAGTATACTTAGGCATGGAGTTGCCTCCTAACAGTGTAATCGCTAGGTGAAGGTGAGGTGGTCTCACTAGTATACTTAGGCATGGAGTTGCCTCCTAACAGTGTAATCGCTAGGTGAAGGTGAGGTGATCTCACTAGTATACTTAGGCATGGAGTTGCCTCCTAACAGTGTAATCGCTAGGTGAAGGTGAGATGGTCTCACTAGTATACTTAGGCATGGAGTTGCCTCCTAACAGTGTAATCGCTAGGTGAAGGTGAGGTGGTCTCACTAGTATACTTAGGCATGGAGTTGCCTCCTAACAGTGTCAATTGTTAGGAGTTATTTGTGGGCGAAAAAAAACTACCATACAAAAGCTTTGTACACTTTGTAGTTGCTTTTTTTATAAAGTCGGTTCTTTTTCGATGTTCTTACAATCAAACCCAAAATAAAAACTCAAACTCAAAGCATTTATTTCAAACTAGCAGCGCCCCGCGGTTTCGATCCCGTGGGAATATCGGGATAAAAAGTAGCCTATGTGTTATGTGGTAACAACTCTTACCTAGTAAAAGTTTATGTGTTAATCTATGGCACTAGCTGTTACCCGCGACTTCCGTCCGCGTGGAGTTTAACAAAAAGTTATAGTTCAGTTCGCAGAGTTTACGATAACTTAATAATTCTGTATTCCGCGTAAAGAAATACCTATGTTAATTTTAATGAAATTCTTCTATTTTGTGAATCGATATTTTGTTTTTGTACATATAAATCTCCATTTAGTTCTTTTTTTTGACGTGACAACGTCTTAAATTAGGTTGCGGCTGGGAGTCACTTATGAAAAAGTGTAACGCTCGGTAACGTTACGTTCTTATTTTCATTTAATTCCTTGTTCCTATTGTGCAATTTAATTATATTCATATCAATAAATATTCTACCGAGAAAAAGACGTTGTCACGTAAAATCTTCGCCCGTAAAACCGACTTTACAGGCAACCATTTTTTTTTATATGCTTTATTAAATCATGCTTTTTTTATACGCGTAGGTACCTGATACTTGACTTGTTATGTTACGGGCGGGCGCGAATAAAGCAAGCGCGGTGACTGACAGCATGCTAAAGAATATTACATCGCGTTTATGAATTACGATAAAACAGATACAATCAACTCAACCTGCAATAATAATTTAATTTATAATTAAGAAACATAATGTTGCGGTGCCCTAACAGGGTTCATGTACGAATCTTATATTTAAATTTTAACAACCTTGTAAACGACATGAATGCAATATAAATTAAATAAATAAAGTAGCAACCAACAACAACAACAACTCAACAACAACAACAACATCAACAACAACAACTCAACAACAACATCAACAACAACAACTCAACAACAACAAAATGAACAACAACAACATCAAAAACAACAACATCAACAACAACATCAATAACAACAACATCAACAACAACAACAGCATCAACAACAACTCAACAACAACAACATTAACTCAACAACAACAACATCAACAACAACAACTCAACAACAACAACAGCATCAACAACAACAACTTAACAACAACATCAACAAAAACAACATCAACAACAACTCAACAACATCAACAACAAAATCAACAACAACAACATCATCAACTCAACAACAACAAAATCAACAACAACAACAACATCAACTTTCCTTCATACTTATACATATCCTCATATACCTCATACGATATTTATTAATATATAATTATTTATTTACACTAAAAAAGTACGAAGCAAAATAATCACAAAAGTAAAAAACACGAACCAAATAGCATATCATTAATTATATTACGTATTTACGTGAGCCGCCCGAGATCGCAAATCACACGCGGTGCTTGCTTATAACGATTTATTATTATATTCTTTGCTTAATGCGTTTCGCGCGATGACAGAGACAGAGTGCGATGTAAAAAAGCAATAAGCAAATAGCAACTTGTGAGAGCCACGGTAGCGTTTGCTTTATGATGTGTGTATTAAGCAAGGTGCTTTATTTTGCTATATGATATATTAACCACCACTAGCCGAGATAGTACGATCCATAGAGTAAGTAAACATGTATAAACATATATAAGAGACGGAACTCCCATAGAAAAAGTTGAAACACGTCGCTTGTATGAAACGTGCGCTAAATTTGTCATATTTTATCTGTGATTAGCGCACGTTTCATAGTTTATTTTTTTATTAGACAGTTGCGATAGTTTCTTTTTTTATTAGAGAGTTGCGTCACACTGGTACGATCCTTCTTCACGAATGCGACGACGCAGACGCCGACAATGCGTCTGAATGCGCGTCGTCTCATCGTCTGTCTCTGTCCGATTTAGAAAAATGTTGAACGATGTTTTAAATAAATAGATTGACTTGGCAATCGCAATAAATAGATTGACTTGGCCATCGCATGAAAACACAATGTATCTCACAGTGCGATTGCCAAGTCAATCTATTTATTTAAAACAAAAAGATTTCTAACATTGATGGTCACAAGATGTTGTTAGGTTAGCTAATTACATAATAACTTAAGACAGAAGGTCCCTTAATTAGGGACTGAATAAATTAACCGACTTGGTATTACATGGATCTCACAACTTTTTATGGTAGAAGAACTAAGTTGCGAGACTTGGCTTTTTTTACAAGTTATGTTTTTGATGGCATCTCACTTCTTTTTGTAGATAGTCCTACATTTTTTCCTTTCCGGTACCTTTTTAACTTTTTGACGTGATAACGTCTTAAATTAGGTTGCGGCTGGGAGTCACTTATGAAAAAGTGTAACGCTCGGTAACGTTACGATGAGTCACCGAACGAGAGAGAGGCCCGCCGAATGCCTTGCGTCTCTCTCCCACTCAACTATCATTCAATTCCTTGTTCCTATTGTGCAATTTAATTATATTCATATCAATAAATATTCTACCGAGAAAAAGACGTTGTCACGTAAAATCTTCGCCCGTAAAACCGACTTTACAGGCAACCATTTTTTTTTCGTTTTAGCATTTTTAGTTTAATTGTTATTTATTTTTAGTTTTTCGGATTAGTTTTATTGAAAAACTATATATTTCAGTTCTGTGCCTTCGGCTTGACCTTTCGGAGATTAGCTATCATTCCTACAGCACACAAAATCCTCTTACCTACATAGTCTCGTCTATGAGTGAGTGGAGCGGCGCGGGGTGAGGTCCCCGCGCGGTCGAGGCGGCAGCGAGCGGGCGGCGCATCGCGCGCCTCCCGCGTCTTCCGTTAGTACGCTGTTATTCACCATACAGTGCGCACGATTTTCGTAGAAACCTACTTAACGTCGTTGTGACGTTTGCAAGAGTGATTGTGATTCTACCTCAGTGATAAGTGCATCATATCGCTGGAAAGGGTAAGTGAATTTATATTTTAGTTTTGTCTATGAGAATTACGAGTGGCAAGGACGTATTCATTTACGTAAACATAAATAGTGAACGGGTATTTGTATGTTACAAATACTCCACCCTTATAAATGGTTAATTCGGCCACGTAGTTTACCTATACTGGTTGTCAATGTGTGTTTTACCTATAGCGATGTAGACGTGTCGTTACCTGTGTCGTACTTACTTGGTACTTGTAGACTGAAGAGTTTGTCTTTACTAGGCGCAGCCTAACAGCTCACTAGTTGCAGACATAAGGTTGCTTACCCATTTAATTATGGCCGCAGTTATTTAGCTTGCCATCTGTAGTCTCACGACTCAGGGGTCGCAACCGTACGGCTCGTGAGCCGCAGCCGATCGGCTCGTGAGCCGCAGCCGATCGGCTCGTGAGCCGCAGCCGATCGGCTCGTGAGCCGCAGCCGATCGGCTCGTGAGCCGCAGCCGATCGGCTCGTGAGCCGCAGCCGATCGGCTCGTGAGCCGCAGCCGATCGGCTCGTGAGTCGCAGACGATCGGCTCGTGAGCCGCAGGCGTACGGCTCGTGAGCCTCAGCCTCAGCCTAACTGTATAACTATTTGTTCTCAACAAAGAACTAGTATCTGAATCTAATGGCAATTTTGTCGTTTTGCTTCAGATGGTTCAGGAAGCATCTCTCGTCTCACTGGGGGAGCTGTTGGAGGAGACTGGCGAAACTGAGAACGATAACGAAATCCTAGAACGTCTTAAACTTCTAGCACAGGAGCTGTTGCCCGATGGTTGGACCGCTTGGAAGGTGACTCGGTTATCAAGAGAAGACATCTTTGGTGACAGCGTCGACCCCCAGGTATTGAACAAACTTAGATTTGCCTTACCAACAGACCAGCTAGCTAAGGCGTTCGTTCCGGAAGCTACTCGACTATCCGAGAAGGGGTTTCGCGACATCAAGATGAAAATGCTAGACTGGGCGTTCACTAGAGCCTTAATTACTAGTCCACCTGCAGTCTGTAATAAGATAAGGGGGTCTGCCGCCGCAACTGAGCTATTCAATGAGGCAGTTAGACCTGAAAGGCCCATGTCAAGGAAGGAAGCCGATCGAGCCTTATCTCTTGATGCGGACGGCGAGCCCACGAGCATGAAAAGAAGGCGTGTTTCTTCAGATCCCGAATCTAGTGAGGCATGGGCGTCTAGATCAAAACGTTCTAGAATAGACATTCTAGAGCAACGGATGAATGACATGTTTTCGAATCTAATGGAGAAAATTGATTCGTTGGCTCCAGTCAGGAATGACCTAACGCGGGAGAGCTCTTCCCAAGAAAAGACTTCATCGGATGAAGAAGAAGTTCCTGTTTCTTCGAGGTTGGAGTCACCTAATGATTGGCACGCACCGCCCTTGGGCTCTGGTTTAGAACTAGACTCGGTTCAAGCTAGTTGGCCTGAGTTGGATTTTCTTCCTGCTGTAAAGGAGGCGGAACCCGCGATTCCAACACCGTCAGAGCATATCAAAGCGGAAGGCATTGCCTGTCAGAGGTTCGGGTCAGAGGCATGGAACCGCATAAGGTATAAAGAAGTGGTAAAGAGACTGCACGCATCACCGGTCTTTAGCACTTTGAAGATTAACGCCGAGTTGAGTGACCTCGGAATACAAACAGCAGGACTTCTCAGCAAGCAAGATGGAGTTTTGGGCACAATTGTCCATGGTCTCCTCTGTCAGAGAAAGGCGTTGGCTGAAGAACTCAAGAAGCTTGCGGCAGAGTTTCCTGCAGCTTCAGCAGACTTGAAAAAGTTATTGTCAGAAGGCTCTGATTTTAGGGCAACCTCAGACGATCTGTTGCAGTATGTTTGTGCGCATAGGGCTGAGACGATTGATATGCGACGCAAAAACTTTAAGACCAAGAGTGACGCTCTAACATCTATGCTGCAAAAGATTCCACCATCGGAAACACACCTGTTTCAGGAAGACAAGCTATCTAGTTTTTTAAGGGACAATGGTGGCGCGTCGCGCATTTTTCCTTCTCGCTTTGGAAAGGCTCCGGATAAAGAGAGACAGTCTTTTCAGCAGTCCAATAAAAGTAGCCAGCCAGTTACCTCCCGTACACAAAGGTCTAGGAACCCAGTTTGGCACACTCGGCCATCCCAAGCAACCATTCAGAAGCGGAAGCAGTCAAGTGGTAAACCAAAGAAAGTCGATAAGAAGGAGCAGCGACAACAACGTCGTAAATATTGACAAGGACTTCAGAGGGGGGCAATTAAAGAATTACAAGCATCAGTGGCGAAAGCTGGGAGCCCCAGTTCCTGTCTTAAAGATAATAACCAGCTATGCGTTGCCATTTGCAACGAAACCCCCTTCTATCCCACTAAGTCCAAAGTTAATAGCACAATTTGCCACAAATCCCTCAAAGCTAATGGTCAAGGAAATATCGACTCTATTGGATCTAGGCGTAATCGAAAGATCAACGGCCAAGACGGGGTTTTTATCAAGAATGTTCTTGATACCCAAACAGAATGGCAAGGTACGGCAAATTTTCGACCTTCGGCGACTGAACCTTTACTTGGGTTCAAGAAAGTTTCGTCTAGTAAATCAGAACTACGTACCCAAATTTCTCCAGAAGGACGACTACATGGGAAAAATAGACATATCTCAAGCGTATTTCCACATACCAATAAGAGAGAGTCATCGACGTTACCTCGCCTTCTCTTACGAAAGCCAGCTTTACCAAATGACCTCCCTGCCGTTCGGTCTCTCAAGTGCTCCATTAGCCTTTTCCCGAGTAAGCAAATGGGTGGCAAGCATGTTAAGAGCGCGAGGCATTCGCGTACTAGTCTATCTGGACGATTTCTTAATTGCCCACCAGGACCCCCAAATACTGGAATCGCAAATGAAGCACGCTATTTCTCTCCTCCAGAGTCTCGGTTGGGTCCTAAACTTGGAAAAGTCGATTGTGAAAGCTACACCAGAGATAGAGTACTTAGGCATAATTTGGAATACGTTCGCAAACAGAAAAAGTCTACCGAAACAGAAATGCGACCAGTTGTCAAAAGATCTCAAAAGACTGGTAAATGGCCGTTGTTGGAGCTGGAGTCAAGGCACCTCGTTAATAGGCAAACTGGGATTCGCATCATTGGTGACCCCCTTGGGGCGCCTATTCACAAGAAAGCTACAGAGGGCGTCTCGTGCTCTACCAGAAAAGTACCCCAAGAGGATGTGCTTGCTGCCAAAGGCGGCCATGGACGACTTAAACTGGTGGATAAAGAACCTATCCCGACCGGGGAGAATGTTCGTCCCCGAACCAAAGATATTTATTACCACGGACGCCTCCAACATAGGCTGGGGAGTACAAGTAGGGAACCTTCACTTCTCACAGCAATGGACCAGAGAACAACTAGATTGGCATATAAATCGAAAGGAGCTTTATGCAGTCTCAATGGCGCTGGTCAAATTTCCAGAAGTAATAAAGGGACAGGCGGTAATGGTTCAATCAGACAACAGGACTGTTGTGGCATATGTGAGAAATCAAGGTGGAACGAGATCATTGACACTTCTGGAATCAACAAAGGAGTTGCTTCTGCTGGCACATCGTCTAAAGGTGGACCTTCTCCCTTTTTACATCCCAGGTCGGTACAACACCATAGCGGACTCTCTCTCTCGAGGCAAAAATCTTCCAGATTGGCATCTCAGCAAGGATATAACGACGACAATATTTCAAAGAATGGGCACTCCCCGAATAGATCTATTTGCGACAGATCTGTCCAAAGTAGTCCCCCATTATGTGACTTTAGATGCCAAAGACCCCCAAGCGTTATTTGTGAACGCGTTCAGCAGGGAGTGGCACTTCCAGTTGGCATGGATTTTCCCCCCTCCACCTCTCATCCCCAAGGTTCTCCAGCACCTGAACAAGGCTTCGGGATCATTTCTAGTGGTTGTACCACGATGGGAAAATGTTTTCTGGAGAGGAGACCTCAAGAAGAGGTCAGTGGAAGCACCGTTTCGAATCAGGAACCTGGACCGGCATTTGATAGACCTATCGACCAATCAGCCCCCTCCGGGAATGAAAGGTCTATCTTTAGAGGTCTGGAAGGTACGGGGTGGAGCCAACTAACTGCAGGACTTCAGTCGGAAGATGTCGCACTTCTTCAGTCCGCTTGGCGAAACTCAACGTGGAAGACCTACAGTTCGTCATGGAAACTGTGGACTTCGTGGTGTAAACAGTATGGGGCAAAACCTGACAGGCCTCGTCCACAGGAGGTTGCGACATACCTAAGCTTTTTATTCCGGGTCAAAAAGTTAGCATACGCAACCATTTTGGTACATAAATCGGTGATAGTGACTCTTTCAGATCCTGAACAAGTCAAAACCTTATCCTCACACCCGCTTATCACATCAATGTTAAAGGCAATTAATTTACAGAAACAGGCCTCCATGGTTCCTAAATCCCAAATATGGAATATTCAGGACCTCTTGTTCTGGTTGCAGACTCATCCACCTGATAAAAAGAGCATTTTCCAAGTATCTCGTTACGTGTCCTTTTTATTATTGTTGGCATCAGGACGAAGAATCCATGATTTAACTCTTCTAAGTATTGGTACAGATAATTACATTAGTACAGAGTTGTCGGTAACGTTTTGGCCTATCTTCGGTTCAAAGACGGATGGCACTAGGGGTCGTCAATCAGGATGGTTATTGAATAAATCAGATAACTCAACTTTTGATTTAGTAAGCTGGGTTAGGTGCCTTATTGATGTCGCGTCGGAGAGACGTAAATCTCGAGAGAATTTACATAATCTCTTTATAACTACTCGAGGAAAGGTGAAGGCTGCGTCCAGAGCAGTAATAGCGGGCTGGTTAAAGACCGCCTTTAAAGATATAGGGATCAATTGCACACCGGGTTCAATAAGATCGGCGGTTGCTTCGTACGACTACGCAAGCGACACACCTTTGGATGAGATTTTAAAGCGTGGGAACTGGAGGGGATCTACAAACTTCTTCAAACACTACTGTAAAGAAGTGGAAAGACCTAAGAGGTCTAGTGGAAATGCACTACGTACCACTTTTGAAGCTGTTTAGTGCATTTGCTCTAATTGTTTATTTTAATTCAAAAAGTGATTCTTAGTAATGGATGATTGTTAACTGATACAAACTGTGAACAATGGTAAAATGATAATAAAGAGTTGATGATTGCTGTATTAGAACTTTTTTATTGATTTTTCTATTCAAAATCTGCCAATAAAACACAGAAACATTTAATATTCCAAATAATTTATTTTCAATAAGCAAGAAAATTAGGGTCACAGTACGCTGGTCTCTTGGAGCCGGCAGATGATAAACACTTCTCCGAAAGGTCAAGCCGAAGGCACAGAACTGAAATACTACCGTTTTCTACCCCGAAGGGAGGAAAACGATTATTTCAGGTCTTGCCGAGGCTTGACCTGAGCAATGCCTTGCCGACTCTTTCGGAAGCAGGTACTAACGGAAGACGCGGGAGGCGCGCGATGCGCCGCCCGCTCGCTGCCGCCTCGACCGCGCGGGGACCTCACCCCGCGCCGCTCCACTCACTCATAGACGAGACTATGTAGGTAAGAGGATTTTGTGTGCTGTAGGAATGATAGCTAATCTCCGAAAGGTCAAGCCTCGGCAAGACCTGAAATAATCGTTTTCCTCCCTTCGGGGTAGAAAACGGTAGTATTATTATACAATATTTGGAGTACGATTTTCTTGGGCTAAAACAACAACACTACTGGCATTCCTCGCACGTGAACAAGTGAACATGCCACGTATATCTAGTTGCCCACGGGTAAAGCAACCCTTAGTTAAATCTATGCCAGCTTTGCATATCGTTTGCCCTTGTGACTTGGTAATTGTCATAGTAAAATTGACATTGATAGGGAATTGCAATCTTTTGAATTCAAATGGAAAATTCGACGGTATTATAGGAATCCGTGGTATAAATACTATCTCACCTTTTCCGCATCCGGATATTATACGACCTTCTATGTATAACGTTTCTTTGCAACGATACTACTCGCAACATAGTACAGTCAACAGCAAAAGTAGATGATCAAAATCAGAAATTCAATAGGTACTAATGAACGGAGTTCGCGTCAGAACTGTGTGGCGTCGAAGTACTACTACTTAGAATACTTGCTACGTAGAATACTTGCTGAATCACTTCGACGCCACACGCACAGTTCTGAGTGTTCTGACGCGAACTCCGTTCATTAGTATTGAATTTCTGATTTTGATCATCTACTTTTGCTGTTGACTGTACCATTGCAAAGTTTCGGTGGGTTTAAATTACGGAGTAGTATGATGGGCACGCCAATCTTAGGTTCTAGTTTGTGAGGACCTAGACCAGACACAATTATACTGTTTAAAAATTCTGTTGGGTAATTAACAAACACACAAACTGTATTGATGGAAAGTTATGTTTGTGATTCACCAGGTAGCTTATCTAAAATGCGCTGATTAAACGCAGTAACCTGGTCGTTCTAGGTGCTAAAATTGATCTTTCACACAACCACGAATCTTCTTTGATATTGAGATTGTGAATATCATCATAAATGATACTTTGTATTAATTCAGTGTCCGCCACAACCTGACAAAGACCGGTAGGTACTATACCATGAGTACTATTCACTTTTGGACACTTTCCCTCTCCAACATAAAGAAGAATTTTGCTAAATTCTGAATCGGCTAAATGTGCTCTTAAGTTTTATTTTTAAATGAAGTTTTTTGCAATGTCTCCAAAGTACTGAACGTTTTATATCATCGGCTCGTGTATCTTTAGTCACAACTGGTAATATCTGTTTAAAATCTCCAACGAATAAAAATATGACTCCTCCAAATAATAGATTATTATTTCTTATGTCCTGCATCGTCCTGTCAACGGCTTCTATATTAATTTTGTTTGCCATACTGCATTCGTCGCATATTACAAATATACAGTCTTGTAGTACTTTGGCTTTGAGACTATTTTTGGTTATACTGCAGACTGGATTTTCCATACGGTCTAAATCTAGTGGGATTTTAAACATCGAATGTGCCTTTTCCCCCCCAGGAAGTAAGGTTGCCGCTATGCCGGACGATGCGACTGCTATGGCAATCTTTTTTTTTGCACGTATTTTGGCCGGAGTATAATACAACTTGCCTATTATAGAAAACCTCAAACGGCGAAAATATTCCAACCTGATTGGGAGTTATATGTTCGAGCCGTTTGGGGTTGAAACACTAGGGCCATGGGGTCCGAGTGCCCACCTGGTTTTTCGGGATATCGCCAAGCGGTTAGTCGACTCTTCACGTGACCAGAGGGCTGGCCTATTTCTTGGCCAAAGAATTAGCATTGCCATACAACGTGGCAATGCTGCCAGCCTTTTGGGCACTGTTCCTGTTGACAGCGATGCGGACGAATTTTTTGATGCCCTATGATCATTTTGCTTATTTTTTTTCCATATAAATGTACATATTATTATTATTTTAAATATTAGCATTAATTTCATTTAATATATTGTAATAAAATTTAGTTACTTGCCTATTTGAATCGGATATTATTCAATATTTCATTTCATTTTATTGGTTTTAATTTTTTTTCGTGGGTATATATATATTTTTTTTTAAAATAAAAGCCTAAGTTACTCCATATTACATTACACTATTACATTACATTGTTACTCCATTTTAATATTACAAACATAGACTACAATTTTGTCATTGGTTTTAATTTTTTTTTCGTTGGCCCTATTTTTTTTTCTAAAATAAAAGTCACCTAAATTACTCCTTATTACATCAACTATCTGCCAGTGAAAGTCCCGTCAAAACCGGTCCAGCCGTTTCAGAGATTAGCCGGAACAAACAGACAGACAGACAAAAATTGTAAAAAATGTTATTTTGGTATATGTACTCGTACCGTACATCCATATGCATTTAGTAAAAAGCGGTTATTTTAATATTACAAACAGACACTCCAATTTAATTTATTTGTATAGATGTATAGATAATGCCATGCGGCTCAGATGGCTTTCCCTACTTTGTCTGATACCATAATTACCATCAAAAGTATTTACCAAATAAAGTGATATCAAAGTTATCTTTATTTAATGACTATTACTTCCCACCAAATGTTAACTAAGTAGCTGATATAAAACTTGCGTGCCCGCAGGTACTGTAGGTAGTCGAGACGAGTAGGTACACCTAGCCTTACATGTTGGAAAATGGAGGATTTCCTCTAATCCAGGTTTTTTTCAATTTTAAGCTAGTTAAACTGCTTACCTGACGATTATAACTTGCCCATTTTACTTACTCGATATATTTAGGGATATAATATAATAAAAATTGAATTGAAATACGTTTCCTGTGCCGTCAGTTGGGGTTGGTCATCACTTAACTGCCTGGGCTTATTTTTTATTATTTTATTTTTGGACTGTTGTTTTGTTACTATTTGCTTTTCTCTGGACGCTTTTAACGCGTACGTCTTTTTTTACATCGTTCTCACATACCTATAATTATAAATTCAACATTAATGATGTAACTAATATATTTTTTTAAATATAATTTAGTAGAGTGCCCATGGAGTTTCTTGCCCGTTCTTCTCCCTAAGTACCTGCTACGCTTTGGAATGGGCAACTAGCTTCATATTTTCTGACTGACCGACTTCTTGACAATTCAAAAGTGCCTGTAAATGGTTTAATTTAAATAAATGCTTTGAGTTTGAGTGATCTTCCGACCAGCAACACTACTTTGAGTTTGAGTGATCTTCCGACCAGCAACACTACTTTGAGTTTGAGTGATCTTCCGACCAGCAACACTACTTTGAGTTTGAGTGATCTTCCGACCAGCAACACTATTTTGTTGGATCCAATAAGTCAACATTAGGAACTTTTTGAAAATATTGTTTCGTTTGACAAAACTTTCGATTTCTCAATAAACCTTACAAATATTCAACATTCTTTATTACAAGACTTATTTACCTTTTTTTATTATTTTCCTAATCCTAACTTTTGCTGTGGGTACCTACTACACTGAAATCGGGAAAAGAGTGCAAAGTCAAAGTAAAAGCATTTATTTCACATAGGCACATAAAAGGCACTTTTGAACGTCAAAAATTACGATAAAATAGAATTGATTCTAGTCGCCCATATCAAGGGGTGCAATAGATGTTACGTTTATTTTAAATAAATCTATTTTCTTTCTTTCTGTTTACCCACTTGTTGTACTATTTACGTTTGCCTACTTGTTGTAATCGACGCTATGATAAATCATCAGGTGTGAGTGTGTTATTGCAGTGAGTAGTAATCAAACACAACTCGCAAAGTTCACACTGAGAGGCACGTTGGCACTGGCAAGTGGCAAGTATCAGCTGAAGTTCACACTGAGAGGCACGTTGGCACTGGCAAGTGGCAAGTATCAGCTGAAGTTCACACTGAGAGGCACGTTGGCACTGGCAAGTGGCAAGTATCAGCTGAAGTTCACACTGAGAGGCACGTTGGCACTGGCAAGTGGCAAGTATCAGGTGAAGTTCACACTGAGAGGCACTTTGGCACTGGCAAGTGGCAAGTATCAGCTGAAGTTCACACTGAGAGGCACGTTGGCACTGGCAAGTGGCAAGTATCAGCTGAAGTTCACACTGAGAGGCACGTTGGCACTGGCAAGTGGCAAGTATCAGGTGAAGTTCACACTGAGAGGCACTTTGGCACTGGCAAGTGGCAAGTATCAGCTGAAGTTCACACTGAGAGGCACGTTGGCACTGGCAAGTGGCAACTATCAGCTGAAGTTCACACTGAGAGGCACGTTGGCACTGGCAAGTGGCAACTATCAGCTGAAGTCGACAAGGAAACTAAACGGCTGACAATGGCGCCGATTCCCTTGTTCACAAACTAAACTAAATTTAAGTTCAGTGCATCTTTTTCTTTCTATTTCATTAAGAAAAGGAGAGAAGATAAATATTAGTTAAGTCCTGTCAAATTAGTCAGCGCCTGACGTAAATTGACGTATAATTTTTTAATCTCGTCTAAACTTGTGGAGTATCTTAATTTGACAGGATTAAAATAATATTTATGTTCTGTCCTTTTCTTAATGAAATAGAAAGAAAAAGATGCACTGAACTTAAATTTAGTTTAGTTTGTGAACAAGGGAATCGGTGCCAATATATTCGAGTAAAATTCCATTAATATAGTGGAACGAACTTTATAGTACACGAACTTTATAGACACGGATTTTCAAGAAACTTGTTTTTGTTTAGTTCTTAGAGGGAAGGAGAAAAATAAAAAAAACTGGCCAAGTTCAAGTCGGACTCGCACACGAAGGTTTCCGTAGCACAAGGCAAAAACGCCAAAAAAAACACGTTTGTTGTATGGGAGCCCCCCTTAAATATTTATTTTATTTTTATTATTTATAATTAAAGTAAAAATACAACTGAGTATTTTGTGAATATTTCAAGTAGGCACTTGATATCAATAATGGCAACAGGTAGGCACCTGTACCATTATTGATATCGAGCAAAAAAGGGCAAATAAATCGCGTTTGTTGTATGGGAGCCCCCCTTAAATATTTATTTTATTTTGTTTTTAGTATTTGTTGTTATAGCGGCAATAGTAATACATAATTTGTGAAAATTTCAACTGTCTAGCTACCGCGGTTCTTGAGATACAGCCTGGGTGACAGACAGACGGACGGACGGACAGACAGCGAAGTCTTAGTAATAGGGTTCCGTTTTTATTCTTTGGGTACGGAAACCTTAAAACGCGACTTATTTTCAAATTTTTCGTTAAAGAGAACCTGCCTCTTGTCTTGAGTAACTATGTGAACTGTATGCAACTATTCACCAGCCTGTTTGGTCTGTCTGCTTATAAATCCCTTTTTTTAGGGTTCCGTAGTACCTACAAGGAACCCTTATAGTTTCGTCATGTCCGTCTGTCTGTCCGAGGTTATGCTAAGAGACCGTTAGTACAAGAAAGCTGTAATTTTGCAGGAGTGTGTATATAAGTTACGCCGACAAAGTGGTAAAATAAAATTTTGGAAAATATTTTTTTTTAGGGTAGCTCCCCTTCATGTGAAGTGGGAATGAATATTTTTTTCGTCGTCTACCCCATCGTGTGGGGTATCGTTGAATAGGTCTTCTAAAATGACTTGAGGGTTGATAAAGATATTTTTCGATTTAATGCTACATTTACGAAATATTATTAAAGTGTACTTTTGTTCCAGTAGGGCGTCCCCCCCCCCCCTCTAAAAGCTACACTGCGGGCTTGAAAAATCTGGAAAAATTCAAGATGATAGTGCATTTCATGAACTTTAAAAGAAAACTATAGGAATTAAGATAACTTTATTAGTTTAGCAGTAATAGTCGTTGAACTTGGGTGTTGGATAATTTTGTACCAAATACAAAATCCTTAGCATTAATCCTGTACAGTGACTAAGATTAAGTAGTTGCTTGTTTATAACGGGTAAAGACTTACATTGAAAAAAAAAATATGATTTTATTATTTTTTTATATTCAGAATAAAGAACAACAGAATCGTAATACATTGTGATAACGGGCTACTACGGAACCCTACACTGTGCGTGGCCCGACACGCACTTGGCCGGTTTTTTATTTCAATAGCAATGCCACATCCGCTCGACTCAAACTTAAGAGTTAGTGCGAGTGGGAATCATTAGTCTTCTAAAATCGTCTGTGAAATTGGCTATTCTGTTTATGAAAGTGTATGTTCCATTTCCTATGATATTTTTGAATACATTCCTCGCAGAACCTGAGAATGGTTACTAACCACTGTCGTATCTATTGAGGAATAGTCTGTCGTCGCCAGTTTGTCCTCAGTCAGCTAATTAAGCCTCGTATAGGGTCTGCTGTTGGAGGTGGCACCATTTTCCTCTCGTATCGCGCCTCGCTTCGCGTTGCCTCGCCTAAACAACGGTTATAACGGGGCTTTAATTATTTTGAGGCAGTGAGATTTAAATCGCGTTCCAATACTATGATTTACTCCTGACATCGTGTGTTTACGTACTTAAGTTAGGTATTTGGTACAAAATAATGTTTAACAAAATGATAAATATTGCGATTTTGCCAGGTGTATCATCTTCTAAATCTCTTCAATAGTGGACAACGTGTGTCGATATGTTCCTTTGATTAGCGTGCCATAAATAGGCAAGATTGAACAATGTTAAGAATCGTAAACGATCCTCGCTCACTTCTACACAAACACGCGTATAAGAAGAAAACACCGCGGTGGGCGCGACACGGTTTAATAGCACTCACACGACGACGTGCGCACATGTGTGCACATCGTCGCGACGCCGGCGTGTGCGTGCACCGCGCACGTGACGCCTCATGTGCTGTCCGCGACTCCTCAAGCGTGATATTAATTGAACGTTTTTACATTTAGGCAGCAACACACTTCAAGAGGTTGCATCTTGTGCTTCCTCCGCAGTGTGCGAGCGGCGCACAGCGGCCGGCTGCGCCTCCGCACGCCACTCCTCACCGACTTCATTCCAATGTTTGACGCCAGATGGATTGATATGAAAACTCTCGAGTATCGCAATAGCCGGCGCTATTGCGATACTCGAGAGTTTTCATATCAATCATAGGTTTCCTAAGGGCCGACCTACGCAAATTATGTCACATACAAATTAACATATTTAATTTTTCAACAAATTATAACTGTACACAGGCAACTTTTGTTCCACTTAAAAATTTATTCAGGACTTTTATCACTGACAGAGACATATGTATGTACCATTGACGCTAAAGATTGTGAAATTTAATTTGCTTCAGCACTGAATGAACGCGCGAGGTTAAGGTTACAACTCTACGTTTCACTTTGACGTTGAGCCTCGGTTCATTTGATTACCGACGCTCGCTACGTATCTTTGTTATTTACGATGGATGAATCTCTCATTCAACTTTAACGTCCGCTCGTGCCCGTCCCTATCAGATGTAATCACTTTCTTATTTCCATCAACTAATTTCAACGACAACAATTTGTTAGACCTAGAATCCATAAACAAACCAAGGCAACTACATACACAATAGTATTAGATCGTAATTCCTGACACTTGAGATACACTTTATTTCACAATGAGATAGTCGCGTGTCATCATTTGTAGCTATAATTATTATATATCACTAGCTGCCCGGCGCGACTTCGTTCGCGTGGTGTTCTACACCTTACCCTACCCTACCCCTACCTACCATACACGAAAAGAAAAACATAAAAAAATATCAAGGAAAGATGTGTCAAGCTACATAAAAAAGTGTACTATTATTGATCGAAGGTCTTGATACTAACTAAAAAAAAATACTCGTAGAAATAAAATAAAAGAGTAAAGGACAGACCAAACAATTGAATAAATCAAACTATACAATCATAATACCTCCGTATTACTGAACGCACCCTGTTTGGCAGGTACGAGCAGCTTGTATGGGATATTAATACCTCCGTATTACTGAACGCACCCTGTTTGGCAGGTACGAGCAGCTTGTATGGGATATTAATACCTCCGTATTACTGAACGCACCCTGTTTGGCAGGTACGAGCAGCTTGTATGGGATATTAATACCTCCGTATTACTGAACGCACCCTGTTTGGCAGGTACGAGCAGCTTGTATGGGATATTAATACCTCCGTATTACTGAACGCACCCTGTTTGGCAGGTACGAGCAGCTTGTATGGGATATTAATACCTCCGTATTACTGAACGCACCCTGTTTGGCAGGTACGAGCAGCTTGTATGGGATATTAATACCTCCGTATTACTGAACGCACCCTGTTTGGCAGGTACGAGCAGCTTGTATGGGATATTAAAATTGTGCTTTTACTATTTTCCTTACAACTTCTTCATATTTTCTCACCTTTTAAACCTTCCATGGACTTCTACAAATATTTCAAAACCAAAATTAGCCAAATCGGTCCAGCCGTTCTCGAGTTTTAGTGAGACTAACAAACGTCATTTAATTTTTATTTAATATAGATTATTAAAAAAAGAAAAATAATAATAATTAAATAGACTTCAAAAAGAAATTAACTAAAAATTATGAAATAACTTTAATTTCGGAAGTCGGTGTCTTGGGATCTGTATTTTAGTTTTCGTTTTTAGGGTTCCGTACCAAAATGGTAAAAACGGAACCCTTAAGGTGGGACTGTCTGTCTGTCTGTCACAGCTGGATATCTCAAGAACTCCTAATGCTATCAACTTGAAATTTGGAATAGTTTTAGATGACGTTAAAATATATGTTTATTTTTTGCACAGGGACTGAAAGTGGGTCTGAAAAATTCGAAGTGGGGTTACTAGGGCTTAGGGGGTATCATATGAAAGAGCGCAGTTTGCATATTCTCAAACATTTTTTCAATTTTTTTTAGGCCGCATAGTTTTCGACTTTTGATGAAAAATGTAAAAAAAAAACCGTTTCCCCCCCTTATCTCCGAAGATTGCAAAGAGAAAAATCTGAAATTATTCTATGTGATAGAAGTTTATGTAAAGATTACAGGAAAAATAAAACGAAGTCTCTAAATAGCACACATTTTCAGAAATCTTCAACAAAAGTTACATTAGTTCCACTATCGGTCAAGAGATAGCGCTGACATAAAATTGCAATATTCTACACCGCAGTGCAGTGTTAAAATTCTCTGATGAATATAGGCATCGCCGATAAAAATTTAAAAACATGATGGTACGGAACCCTCGGGGCGCGAGTCCGACTCGCTCTTGCCCGGTTTTTGTTATTATAACCATTAACTCCTAATATCTTTACCATTACTTATATTCAGAATAAAGAACAACAGAATCGTACTATATTGTGATAACGGGCTACTACGGAACCCTACACTGCGCGTGGCCCGACACGCACTTGGCCGGTTTTTTTAAACAACTGCGCATTTTGCTATTGCAGAAATATTATTATACAATTCATGTATTATTATAATGATCAGTATTTTTTGAGTTGTACATTCAAACATCCAAATATTCTTACGAGAATGTAGTATGAATTTACATTTGCTAAGCATGAATGTAGGAGGGCAAACTGACCCTCCTACATTCATGCTTCAAGAGGAATAATATAGTTAAAACGTCGCAATCAGGTATAAAGTGTTCGGCAAATCAACCTAACTATTATTAAATTAGTTACATTAGTATTTGAAATTAAACGCACGCATAAAATGCAAAGGAAGTTGTTGTGTCACGTTGATATGTTCATGAACATCTTCTTGATCTTGGCATTGAAATGTATACAAACAGGTAATAAATAGTAAGGGATTATTAATGTTTGGAAACATTGTTGCTAGTTTGACTAAGCTTTGATTTCAGTGATTTTTTAAACTTTTACGATAAGATTGAAGCATTTAAAGTAACGCGGAATTAGACTATCTTCTCGATCGAATATTTTGGCAAAATGAAATGGACCGCTGCCGCTGCGAACGGACGAGAGCGGAGAAAGTGCACGATGTGAACACATCTGCGTTTACAAAGATACCGGCAAGGTCGCCCGAATCGCTTTCAAAAATCTTTCATTATATCTAAATGATACGAAGCCTCGCGCGCCCCCGCGTCTCTCGCAACCCCGCCCCGCGCCCACGTGACGCTGACACTACGACACTTAGGAATTGCCGCTAGCAACTAGAACATGGTAAGCCTATTCCCGGAAGTCAGGCTATACGTGCTATTGCGCGCGCCAATAACCCCGCGTTACTGATTAGGAGTCAGTTAACCATCTCGCTATTGTCTTTTCGTCAATGAGCAGATTGGTATCTTTCAGTGACTACTCAAGGCTATCTGCGTGTGGTGCCATGGTGTAGTGGTGGTGACGTGGTGGTGGCGACCGCGCCAGGTGCGGCGAGTGTAAACATCGCTGTCATTGTTCGCGCACAATGGCGCGATAACAGGCGATAAGCGCCAGCTGACACCCCTGACAGTACGCCGCGCTCCCGGCGTCGTCTGCAGGCTCCACCATTGTCTTCGCTCTTCAGACTCGCATTGTTTTCGTCCACGTTGCTCGCAGACGCTACATTTCCTTAGCGACGACCTACTTCTCTGTCTCATATATATGGTCCTACCACGTGACAGTCTCTGAATGAGTAGTTTATTGGCACAGATATTACTGATCGACCATTTAGAAAGTCAAGCGATACTCGGAAGAATTTTCTGAGTACATAGCACTTGTACGAGCACTCTAAATGGTCTTGTGATAAGCATATTTATAGTTAACGTTGCCATTGAAATTGTTATACACCTCTCTGCAAGCGAACGATAAGAATGCAATCGAACGTATGGAAAATTAATTGGATAGTTGATGCAAGATGACGCCAGTAGGTACAGATACTATGGCAGGAGCAGCAGCGCAGGAGTGGATGGCGCGGCGCGGGCACGTGGCTCGCTAACTATAGTGAAAACTAAACAGCATGTATCTATGCTAATATACGCATTAAATGCTGTGGTATTTTCGCGCAGGTTTCGGCAAAGGTGAAAGTGTTCGTGTTTTTGAGAAAGGAAAAGTTGCTTATTTTTTGTGGTAAGAGGCTTGCGCGGGCGAGCTCGGCCGTCCCCCCCCCCCGCCCTCGCCCCAGCCCGCCCCGCTCTCTCCCATGAAAGTGAAACCTGTCGGTTGAGCCGCGCCGAGTTTTGGCAGTGACACCTATCTTGGGTCCAGTGACCACTGCTGCACTGTAACAATATGTTCGCGTGTCATCACACCTAGGCCATGTTTTCTAGAAGAGGTTCTGTTTATGAGATTTCTCATTGATTAGTAAGCATGATTAACTAAGGGAACATTTTAAATTAGACTACGGAAACACTTTTCATGCTCTCTCTTCGGTTTCTAAAACAAGATTAAACTTTATTTAATTGCTTTCTTTGTCAACTTAGCCTGAGTTTAAGACACTCTAAATCAATTTGAAATACGGACTTGACAAGAGGACCTACTTTGGAACAGGGCTTTCCCCGCAGTGAAACTAAACATCATCAAGGCTTCTCCGCACAGTTCGGGAAGTTTTCCAGACGTCACCTGTAAATAACTTAATGTAAATTTAAATGACTTTTTAGCTTTGGGGTTAAAATATCTAAAGGACCCCCTCTTTTTTAGGTAGGTAATTACTTTAGGTATACATATTTACAGATGACGAAAAACTTTCACAAATAATAAGGCAGAGACTTCGCGAAGTCCCTGACATTAAGACTTTCCTTAGAGTGTCGTCATGCGGGCGCGGGGTCTTTGTCCTGGAAATACTGGAGACACCCAGTCAGCTAGTCACCCAGCTGGTATGGTACAATAGTCTCGTGCCGAGCAAGCTCGCGTGCCCATCAAAAATACTAAACAATAATAAAATGGCGCTGGAACTAAGCAGTACTAAACAATACAGGGTTCAAGTGCGCGCCGATAGCCCCGGGTTATCGCGCGCACACACACACACACACCCCCACACACGTAGAGAACACTTTCATTACGCGTCGAGCGCTGATCGCTCATGCAGCCTCCTTACAGATCTTATGACTTGTTCCTGTTTTGATACCATTCTTTTCTTTCTTTCGTTTCTTAAATAGTGACTTTTTATTTTGAAGTCATGCTTTGTAATGACCCGACTGCGTCAGAAGGAGGGCTATGTTTTTTTTTTTAGTGTATGTATGTGTATATATTTCTTTGGCACGCTCTGTAGCCTAAACGGCTTGATCGATTTCAGCTTGAGAGGTGCCGTTAGATTAGTCTTAATTGTCAGAGTGACACTGGGTATATCAAAATTGAAAAAAAAAAATTAAAATGGCCGATTTTTAGCGCAATATTGCCAACAAAAAAAAAAATTTTTTTTTTCTCAAAACCTATCGAATGTATCAAAATAAAGGGTTTTAAAAGGTGATTACAAAAATATATTATATAACTTAGATGGTTAAAAGTAACACGTACCAAGAACTAAATCGTTTGCGAAATCAATAACATTTTGTAAATTAAAAAGCTGGGAATAAAAAAATAATTTAAAAAATTAAAAACCCGACTGCGGTAAAAAAATTAAGTTAAAAAACTGAAAAGCTAAAAACAAACCCATTTTAAATGAAATAAAAGTAGGAAGCAGGCGGGACCCATTTGAATTTGAAAATACCTATAATAAAAACCGCAGTCGGGTTTTTTATTTTTTAAATTACTTTTTTTTATCTTTATTTTTACAAAGTATCTTGTATTGCAGTAAAGTGGAGCGAAAATTAATGTACTAAATGCACACGTCCTTGTCATTATTATATAATTATATTCCCCGAACTTGTACCGATCGTGTTTGATGTTCCATGCAATGTTGGGTACCTGCTGCACAACTCGACAAAGCTACCCGTTGTACATGTTATAATGTGCGATATAGTTTTGTCAGGTGTTGTTGTGTGTTTCCGCGGTCCATTGTGACGTCTAACCCAGATATTTATATTGAATATTGTAAGTTAGAAATAAATTCCTCGAAGTATAGAGGTTTGATTGATAAACACACTCGTGTCAGTGTTTGTATTAGACCAGTCGCATGTGTGATGTGCTCGCGCCGCGTTCTATAACGCCGTCACTTCAGTCTGTTCCCAGAGTACCTAATGAAAATGTAAACAAACAATACATTTGGAACAAACCATAGACACGGCCGCCGTGTATACCTTCTTAATTGTCTTATTATTTAAAAGGTTTATGTCGAGCTCAAGTCAAATATTTGATACCCTTAGGACTCATTCGGCTTCCTAGTTGAAGGATGACATTACCGGGTCTAGGGGCGGGTACCGACATGTTATGTTGTGATACGGGTCTCGCCTGTCGGAGACTCGTGTCGGGCGCTGTGAGCCCGTCGTAGCCTCGTGTCGGGCGCTGTGAGCCCGTCGGAGCCTCGTGTCGGGCGCTGTGAGCCCGTCGTAGCCTCGTGTCGGGCGCTGTGAGCCCGTCGAAGACTCGTGTCGGGTGCTGTGAGCCCGTCGTAGCCTCGTTTCGGGCGCTGTGAGCCCGTCGGAGCCTCGTGTCGGGCGCTGTGAGCCCGTCGGAGACCCGTGTCGGGCGCTGTGAGCCCGTCGGAGACCCGTGTCGGGCGCTGTGAGCCCATCGGAGCCTCGTGTCGGGTGCTGTGACACAAACGAATCTCACCAGATAAGCGCTCCCTTGTCAAATGATTTTACATGTAGGATCGTAACATTTCTCCAATCGTTCCAAATCCGTAACTTAAACACTGTCAACAGTCTAGTGAAGAAACAAAAAGACTTCACGTAGTTTCAATGCACAATTAAATGCACAATCTGTGGCGTGGAGCTGTAGACCAGCTGCTCACTGGCACCAACCACTACCCACGGGTGACTTCTTGTAACGTAACGGTATGCCAGGGCCAGGCTGCGGGTGGTGTCCAACTTCTTCTTGTAACGTAACGGTATGCCAGGGCCAGGCTGCGGGTGGTGTCCAACTTCTTCTTGTAACGTAACGGTATGCCAGGGCCAGGCTGCGGGTGGTGTCCAACTTCTTCTTGTAACGTAACGGTATGCCAGGGCCAGGCTGCGGGTGGTGTCCAACTTCTTCTTGTAACGTAACGGTATGCCAGGGCCAGGCTGCGGGTGGTGTCCAACTTCTTCTTGTAACGTAACGGTATGCAAGGGCCAGGCTGCGGGTGGTGTCCAACTTCTTCTTGTAACGTAACGGTATGCCAGGGCCAGGCTGCAGGTGGTGTCCAACTTGACACAATCAACAGAGGCCTGCTCACATTTTAGGAAGTTCGTTCACTAGCGTTATAGTCGATATCCGTGGTTATAGAGTTAAAATCGTTCAATGTAGGTTTTCTTATCTCTCAAATCAATGAATCGTCAATCATAAACTCTTCCTCTAACACTTTCACATTTTCCCTGATGAACCAAAATTAAACATCCGAAATACCCATTTTTAACCAACTTCAAAAAAAGGAGGAGGTTTCTCAATTCGACCGTATATATATATATATTTTTTTTTTGTTCGCGGATAACTTCGTCGTTTATGAACCGATTTTGATTATTCTTTTTTTTTTTGGAAAGGAGATATGCCAAGGGTGTTACCATGATAAGGAAACCAGGATCTGAT
Source organism: Oligia latruncula (assembly GCA_948474745.1). Taxonomy (NCBI): domain Eukaryota; kingdom Metazoa; phylum Arthropoda; class Insecta; order Lepidoptera; family Noctuidae; genus Oligia; species Oligia latruncula. Next base: position 610,409 of record OX419683.1, on the reverse strand, counting down.
GATGGCATCCCAGTGAAACCGAGGGGAACATTCGAAAATCGTAGGAGCGACTAGTGCGTTTGTTAATTTTTTCATTAAGAGCCTATACTACCTCAGCTAAAAGTCACTCTTTATCTCGCTCGCACGATACTGGTCGCGGACTGTGTGAGAGCGAAACAGAGTGCGGTGCTAGGCGGAAGGCAGCGCCAATAGTTTAGGTATTTGCTTTTTACGGTGAAAATAAAGGTAAATCAAAAAAACTAGCTAACATAAGACCTGCTTTATAGTTAGTTCAGTTAATAAGCAAAGTTTCATGATCTAATTTGAAGTATTTTTTTAATACCAGCGGTTTATTGTTCGGTTTGGAGGTAACTTTGGATTGTTTTTCTATCGAGAAAATTTTATGGAATCGTGTTTTCGTCTAACATAGTACCTAACATTAATCCTCAACTTCAGCATATATTTATTTCAAAATTAATGCTCCGGTATTTTCGACATAACGGAGGATAATGCTAAGCCATTTGAGGTAGTATAGGCTCTTAAGTATTTTAAAGCACTACAATTTAATGAAGGCCTGGAGTCGGTCTGATGATGGAGCCGAAAGACAATCGAGGGGACTCCTCAACGATTTACAGCAGTTACTTTGTGTTTGGGCTTGATTAATTTGTATTGATGTGAACTTTACACCTACATGGGTTGTGACTGTCATTAGGGGTCTGATGATGAAGACGAATTACAGTTAAGGGAACTCCTCAACAGTTTACAGTAGCTACCTTGTGTTTGGAATTAATTCATTTATATTGATGAGAACTGTAATGACAAAGGAAACATTTCATGTGATAAATAAATAAAAAAAATAAAAACTTTGCACCCATATGGGTTATAAGTGCTATTACAGGTCTGATGATGGAGACCATAGACAGTCGAGGGAATTCCTCAACGATTTACAGCAGTTACCTTTTGTTGGGCTTACTTCATACGGTTCCATATGCCAAAATGTTCAGTTCGTACAAAAATAATACCTAATTAAGATTGTAGTTTTACATAGGACGACCACTACCTACTAGTCATGCTGATGCGTCAATTTGAAACCGAATTTAAGTTGCGTAATCGCGTCATTTCTAGCAATGCTCTTTCGTCGTGTGACCTACTCAATAATTAAAGTTACTTGAGCATTTGCTCTCGGAAATCATCATTTGGTAAAGTGGAGTTGATGATGAAGACCACATGTGGCCATCAGAACTACTCAAAGACAAATATTTCACGGGTTGCGATTCGATTACTTTAATATGGTTGCTAAGCAATTTATGCTCGTTACAATGCGTATGGTGAAGTGGAGCTGATGGTGACTTCTCAATCAGCTCCAGTTCTCCTGGTTCTTACTAGGAGAACTCCTTAACAATTAACGTCCCTGCATCGGGAACAGCAATATTTTGTAAAAGGTGATGATCAGTTGATATTAGGGCTCCTGCACACGATGCCGTCACCGCGCCGTTAGCGCGTTGATAGCATCGTGTGCAGGAACGCTTAGGCTATTGTAACTTGAATAAATTACAAACTGACCCACTAAAAAGTGAAAAATAAAAACTTTTTTACAAAAAAACAACCGACTACCAAAAAACACTATAAAGTTAAAAATAACTTTAATTTCGGAGGTCTGTGGCAAAAAACTAAAATACAAATCCAAAGACACCTACTTCCGAAATTAAAGTTATATTTAACTTTATAGTGTTTTTTGGAAGTCGGTTGTTTTTTTGTAAAAAAGTTTTTTATGAATATGGAATGATTTTGTTAATTAATACTGACCTATGCTCGTAGGGACTGGTTGCCTCTCGCACAGTGACGCGGCGAGGAAGCAGGTAGTGCACTAAGCTCGCGAGCTGAGACTCTTTGAGGAGGCTGCAACAGTATAAATATTACGTAATCGTCACAAATGAGGCAACTCTGAGTTAATTAGGCCGTTCGATATTCTTCTTCTTAGCATTTCGAGGCGAAGAATAATGAAGTACCTAAATGTTTGGTCGGCCTAAATTTAGCAACGAGAACTTCATTGACTGGCAGTCAGGCCCTCACTTGAGGAGGCGTCTCTCTGTGTATTAGTGTGCTCTGTGAAGAGCGAACTTGTGCGCTGTGGACACTGGGGGATTCGCTCACGTTTCAGATGCTCTAGGTTCGATCTTGGGTTGCTTGTGTGATAGTATTTAATGTATTTGTTATAATAAATAACTATTTTAGTACCTATCTGGTATATTATTAAAACGCTGGTTAACAATTCTCGCCGCTGAGTTAGATTTGTTGTAAAATTCCTGAAAAAGTGCTCGAGTGTGCGATGTGGCTATGATAATGTGAGTCAACGCCAGCTGGTCACGCCAAGTAAACACCATTGTAGTCGCTATCGCAGCACGCGTAACCCCCTCCCCCCTCCGCTCCCTGCCGACTTGCTCTGAAACAATGTGATATTAAAATGCAGTAAAAAGCAATTTTCTGCATTTTCTCATAATAGGTACATCACTGCACTTGTGGGAATTATGACCCCCTGAACTAAATATATAACTAGGAAAACTTGTTAGTGGTACCTAAATATTTCAAAACAGTTAGCATGCTATATTTATTTTTCAGACAAAACCGATATTGACCACCAAAAATGATTATTTTAGCCGAAATCGGAAAACGAAGTTCGGTCGGACTCTACCAAAAAGTCTTTTAAATAATATCTACCTATAATATCAAATGGTAAACCCTAACATGACGGTGGGACGTGGGAGGTGTGTGCGAGCTGCTCCTACTAACATGACGGTGGGACGTGGGAGGTGTGTGCGAGCTGCTCCTACTAACATGACGGTGGGACGTGGGAGGTGTGTGCGAGCTGCTCCTACTAACATGACGGTGGGACGTGGGAGGTGTGTGCGAGCTGCTCCTACTAACATGACGGTGGGACGTGGGAGGTGTGTGCGAGCTGCTCCTACTAACATGACGGTGGGACGTGGGAGGAGTGTGCGAGCTGCTCCTACTAACATGACGGTGGGACGTGGGAGGTGTGTGCGAGCTGCTCCTACTAACATGACGGTGGGACGTGGGAGGTGTGTGCGAGCTGCTCCTACTAACATGACGGTGGGACGTGGGAGGTGTGTGCGAGCTGCTCCTACTAACATGACGGTGGGACGTGGGAGGTGTGTGCGAGCTGCTCCTACTAACATGACGGTGGGACGTGGGAGGAGTGTGCGAGCTGCTCCTACTAACATGACGGTGGGACGTGGGAGGTGTGTGCGAGCTGCTCCTACTAACATGACGGTGGGACGTGGGAGGTGTGTGCGAGCTGCTCCTACTAACATGACGGTGGGACGTGGGAGGTGTGTGCGAGCTGCTCCTACTAACATGACGGTGGGACGTGGGAGGTGTGTGCGAGCTGCTCCTACTAACATGACGGTGGGACGTGGGAGGTGTGTGCGAGCTGCTCCTACTAACATGACGGTGGGACGTGGGAGGTGTGTGCGAGCTGCTCCTACTAACATGACGGTGGGACGTGGGAGGTGTGTGCGAGCTGCTCCTACTAACATGACGGTGGGACGTGGGAGGTGTGTGCGAGCTGCTCCTACTAACATGACGGTAGGACGTGGGAGGTGTGTGCGAGCTGCTCCTACTAACATGACGGTGGGACGTGGGAGGTGTGTGCGAGCTGCTCCTACTAACATGACGGTGGGACGTGGGAGGTGTGTGCGAGCTGCTCCTACTAACATGACGGTGGGACGTGGGAGGTGTGTGCGAGCTGCTCCTACTAACATGACGGTGGGACGTGGGAGGTGTGTGCGAGCTGCTCCTACTAACATGACGGTGGGACGTGGGAGGTGTGTGCGAGCTGCTCCTACTAACATGACGGTGGGACGTGGGAGGTGTGTGCGAGCTGCTCCTACTAACATGACGGTGGGACGTGGGAGGTGTGTGCGAGCTGCTCCTACTAACATGACGGTGGGACGTGGGAGGTGTGTGCGTGCTGCTCCTACTAACATGACGGTGGGACGTGGGAGGTGTGTGCGAGCTGCTCCTACTAACATGACGGTGGGACGTGGGAGGTGTGTGCGAGCTGCTCCTACTAACATGACGGTGGGACGTGGGAGGTGTGTGCGAGCTGCTCCTACTAACATGACGGTGGGACGTGGGAGGTGTGTGCGAGCTGGTCCTACGCTAGGGCAACGCGTTGTTGGGATTTTCCGTCAGGAGCTTCTCATTAGCGGCCCGGTGCCTCGATTTGTGCCCAGTTAATGACAATAGGCTCGCTTCTGTTACTTATACATAACTGGCGAAATATGTACTATAGGTGCTCTGCCTACCCTTCGGTAAGAACAGACGATGTGTTCTGTTATATAAACAAACTCAATGAACATGTCCACTTCACTGTGACAATAAACAACATAACTAGTGCATCACATCAAATCGATTATCCGACGGAATTTCTGTTTGACGATTATGTCAAAAAAATATGTCTAATTATCAAAAATATTAAACATGGTCTTACATAGCTTGGCTTTATTAAACATGGTGTTACAGAGCTCGGCATTACACGAATATATATATTATGTTTTGTCAGTAATGCGGGAATAACTATAAATGTTTAATTTGAAGACATTAATTAGGAATAATGCTAAGATCGGACGTATTCGCAGCATTACAAGAGCCGCTGTTGTAAGACGTCAGAAATGGCGCGGTGTGTGATCGTACACACGAACAGCCACTGTCATCAGAAAGGGCGCGGTGTGTGATCGTACACACGAACAGCCACTGTCATCAGAAATGGCGCGGTGTGTGATCGTACACACGAACAGCCACTGTCATCAGAAAGGGCGCGGTGTGTGATCGTACACACGAACAGCCACTGTCATCAGAAATGGCGCGGTGTGTGATCGTACACACGAACAGCCACTGTCATCAGAAATGGCGCGGTGTGTGATCGTACACACGAACAGCCACTGTCATCAGAAAGGGCGCGGTGTGTGATCGTACACACGAACAGCCACTGTCATCAGAAATGGCGCGGTGTGTGATCGTTCACACGAACAGCCACTGTCATTAGAAATGGCGCGGTGTGTGATAGTACACACGAACAGCCACTGTCATTAGAAATGGCGCGGTGTGTGATCGTACACACGAACAGCCACTGTCATTAGAAATGGCGCGGTGTGTGATAGTACACACGAACAGCCACTGTCATTAGAAATGGCGCGGTGTGTGATAGTACACACGAACAGCCACTGTCATTAGAAATGGCGCGGTGTGTGATAGTACACACGAACAGCCACTGTCATTAGAAATGGCGCGGTGTGTGATAGTACACACGAACAGCCACTGTCATTAGAAATGGCGCGGTGTGTGATCGTACACACGAACAGCCAATGTCATTAGAAATGGCGCGCCCGAACAGTTAGGCAGAGGTGTACCAACCAATAATGATAGTACAATATCATGCCGCTTGTTATGTTTAAGTCCCATGTGATTCTAATGCCATCAACTGGAAACGAATGCAGACTCCGAGCTGCTTCTGAGAAAGAGCGCTTGCGATTACTGGACTAACAACGAGGCATTATACCAATTCATTAGACAATGTTTGGTGCTCGTGCTTTTGCAAAAATTGTAATGTAGTTTTCACTTTGTAGGTGTGTAAACTTCAAAATATTCATTTGACTGGAATTGTTATATTATGTTAGATAAAGGAAGCTTCAAAAGACGCGGAAAAGCGTCGGGAGTACTCGGGAGCACGTTGTTCTAATAGTATTACCTGGGCGAAAGTTGCGCCTTGCAAAAGACTTCAACGCGCGCTATTTATGCGTACAATGTTCACTCAGCGCGCGCGGTACTGCCGGCAACATACACATTATTTAAAGCTGTGATTAACGTTGAGGGGTGATACTGTGGAGGTTCATCCCGTAATGAACTCAAAAAGAGTGTATTAAATAAGTAAGGCTTACTTGTATATCGGTGTAAGTACAATGATTGTTCGTAAATAATTTTTGTTTGCCTGATATGGAATTCGATTCCTACGTACTTACTTACTACTTTCAGTCGTTTCTTCAAGAAGCGTTCAAGAAGGATTTGAAGAAGGTTTTTGCCTTACTAAGGAGTTAAGGCAATGCTTTCACTTTACCAAGCAATACAATTTTGCATTATTTGTATTATTGTTTAAGTATGGGTACTCGCCAATGATTACGTGATGATGTTAGCGGCACAGCGTGCTCGTATAACCTAGTTGTTGGCTTTGTTTACAAGCGGCGTTCGACACGTGCACTCTTATGTACACACGACATGCGCGGTGAGCGCGGGCGCCCACAGTAATCAGTTATCGGCGGCGAGAGTGATCGCGCATCGCGTCTATTATGTCACCGCAATTAAAAACTGTGTGTTGCGTGCTCGGAAGTGCGCGCATGGGGGGGGCGCGCGGCGGGGCGGCCCCGCGTGCGCTGCGCCCGCTCACCAGTCGCGCGCCGCACGCCGCCGCGCTCGCACGCCGCGTTTTCGCGCCCGCCGCGATGAGTGATCACTGAGCGAGTGCGTCCCCGAACGCCTCGACTCGACCCCATGGAGTACCAGCACCAACCCATCCAGCCGCTGGGCCCGCCCGCGCCGCCGCCCCAGCTGCTGCCCCCTGCGCCTCCGCCGCCGCTGCCCTCGCTGCCACAGCTACAGCACGGCCACGCTCAGGACGACGACCGCTGGAACCAGTACCACATCTGGAGACAACACGTCTTCGTCAACGGTCAGTGGCACTCCTCGCTGACACCTGACCACTAGGAAGCGCGCGCGCACTTTCTCCGTCGCGGCACTCGACGCTCAGATTCGTGATTGATGCTGCCCCCGAGCGCCGCGTGAGAGCCGTGAAAAAAGAGAAAGTGTGCGAGCGCCGATATCATCCAAACTTTTCGGTCGATTGAGAGTTCTTTGTTTCGGCAACGGGGCCTTTCACCCGCCGCCACTGACTCCTCGGCTCCTCGAATGCTCGGCTCCTCGGGACCCGCACTGGTCGCGTCGCGCTTGCCATGCGTAGCTTTTGTTTTTGGTCGCGGGTCACTGTCTCCCGATAATGTGCGATAACGCGAGGTGGTCACGGCACCAAGGCCTCGTCCCGCACTCCCGCATCGCCATCACCCGCACTTCTATAAGTTCCTATACAATATTTTGACATATTCCGTGTCCAGAGATTGTGTTCAGCAGTGCCGTGGTCCAGGAAGCGCGCTCGCGCACGTGTCGCGGCTTGTGTCTGCTGCCTGTTATCGCATTAGGCACGTGTATTTGTATCGCATTCCGAGAGCGGGACGCCGATCGATATCATATTCGATTTATACTGCGTCGTCCGCCTCGTTTAATTCTTGTATTCGCTATTGACCACAAAAAACGCGTTAGTGTTTGTTAGCAGTCGGTGTCGGAAGGCACTTCGACCTTAAACCCGATTAGTTCGGAAGGCAGGAAGCCCCAGCACCGCCTGGTCGCCACACGCGCTGACCGGAATACAGCGCTAATGACATTACAATATCTAGCTGAAATTAAACGCAAAACCATTATAATATAAAGTACTTTTCCCTGCGGAAGTGACTTGAAACCAATAGGTCTTGCAAGCTGCTCTATCGGCGTGCTATTCTATGGATGTTTCTTGAGTGCTGAGTATTTGATAGCTCATAGTTTGTACGGTGGTTTGTAATCGTGTCCTATAATTCAATGGAATGGTAATTTACGAATAAAGTGAAGGAAATCGAGCTAGTGCAGAAGATCGCAGTGTCTCGGTCGCGGGGCGGTTCAGCACCCACTCTTCCTCAGATATCCGATATTAATGTCCGCATTTTTTTCAACTTTAATTTGGGGTTTATTCATAATCGTCGCTTAAAGTTAACGTCGGCTTAACTGTACCTATTTTTTTTGGGGTTCCGTACCCAAAGGGTAAAAACGGAAACCTATTACTAAGACTTCGCTGTGTGTCCGTCCGTCCGTCCGTCCGTCCGTCTGTCTGTCACCAGGCTGTATCTCAAGAACCGCGGTAGCTAGACAGTTGAAATTTTCACAAATTATGTATTTCTGTTGCCGCTATAACAACAAAATACTAAAAATAAAATAAATGGTTAAGGGGGGCTCCCATACAACAAACGCGATTTTTTTGCTCGAAATCAATAATTGCAACAGGTAGGTAGGTACTTGAAATATTCACAAAATACTCAGTTGTATTTTTACTTAAATATATACTATACTATAAATAATAATATTAAAATAAAATAAACATTTAAGGGAGGCTCCCATACAACAAACGTATTTTTTTCGGCGCGCGGCGTTTTTGCCTTGTGGTACGGAACCCTTCGTGTGCGAGTCCGACTCGCATTTGGCCAGTTTTTTATTTTAAACGTGTCCTAACTTTAAACAACGTTTATACAGGGTGGGTTGAAACTTGAAACGGAGCAGCACGAACAGGTACAGTCAACAAAGGAGATAAGTATACAGGAGCGTCGGATATAATTGAAGTTTACTAAAAAACCGATGGATGTTCTCGAATAAAATTTTATTTTATTAATAGAAAACAAACAGCTTTTTGGTGCCTATTGGTGCTGTTTCTTATAAGATTCAACAAACTATAAGGGACCAAGTGATATTTGAGTAGTACAAAACTTGGTAGTACCATACGTTTCATAGGAAATCAGACTTACTGTTACAACTTACTGTTATACGATGGATAGACTGGCCCCTACAAAAGTCAGAAATCAGACTCCCAACTTACTGTTATACGATGGATAGACTGGCCCCTACAAAAGTCAGAAATCAGACTCCCAACTTACTGTTATACGATGGATAGACTGGCCCCTACAAAAGTCAGAAATCAGACTCCCAACTTACTGTTATACGATGGATAGACTGGCCCCTACAAAAGTCAGAAATCAGACTCCCAACTTACTGTTATACGATGGATAGACTGGCCCCTACAAAAGTCAGAAATCAGACTCCCAACTTACTGTTATACGATGGATAGACTGGCCCCTACAAAAGTCAGAAATCAGACTCCCAACTTACTGTTATACGATGGATAGACTGGCCCCTACAAAAGTCAGAAATCCCAAAAACCTTGCACTTACTGTACAATTTAAAAAAATCTAAGTGCAGATCAAAATTGAATGTTTTCCTGTAGCTACAACGATTTAGGAACCTGATTTACTGTCTAATCTTAGAAATAAACCTTTTACGTATACAGGCTGGTTTTTGAGATGTAAATACACAACAACTTTAGGACAGTCTCCTGAGAACGTGCTCATAGAACTACAATGGTTGAATGACCTGTCCTAACTCGACCATCGTTTGTCAAGGACCATAGGGCTCGATAGATACATTTAACGTTAAAAACTGTATTTAACGTTAGTCTTTATATTTTTGAACAAATTTTATTTATTATTTATTTTATTTGTCAACGTTTGTCAAATATCCGATTGATACATTTGTCAACGTTTGTCAAGGACCATAGGGTTCGATAGATACATTTGTCAACGTTTGTAAAGTACCACATGGCTCGATGGATACATTTGTCAACGTTTGTCAAGTACCACATGGCTCGATGGATACATTTGTCAACGTTTGTCAAGTACCACATGGCTCGATGGATACATTTGTCAACGTTTGTCAAGTACCACATGGCTCGATGGATACATTTGTCAACGTTTGTCAAGTACCACATGGCTCGATGGATACATTTGTCAACGTTTGTCAAGTACCACAGGGCTCGATGGATACATTTGTCAACGTTTGTCAAGTACCACATGGCTCGATAGATACATTTGTCAACGTTTGTCAAGTACCATAGGGCTCGATAGATACATTCCGGTTTTCGATAGGGTTTCTGCAAAGGGTTTTTAAAACCCTGTCGATAATGTGTTTCACAGTGAACGGGTTGATAAACGCAATCAAAATCTCTTTACCTTGAAAGGGTTTTGAAGGGTTCACTAACAGTCTGTTTGGGTAAAGGCTTCCTCGAAAGGATTTCAATGGGATAGCCATTTAAACATTTACCAGAATGATAAGGCTAACCCATTTAAAGTGTTATCGTTATAAGTAATTGGGTTCGCAAAATGTTCGTGAAAAACAATTTTCCGATAAGATGAATCGAATTGAAATAAAAAATTCAAAAGAGGGAAATCAATAATTGCAGCAATTGTGAACTTTATCAAAGTCATAGTACCCTAAACATAAAATTAAATTAGCTGTACCTACCTGAGAGCTTAAATATATTCTTGATTAAATAGATCTGTATTTTATAGTTTTAGTTTTTTGCCACCGACTTCGAAATTAAAGTTATTTCATAATTTTGAGTTAATTTCTTTTTGAAGTCGGTTTAATTTTTTATTTAAATTACTTTTTTATTTCGTAATTTTTAGTTTTAGACCAAGGTTTTGAGATGTTTTCCCTTTGACACTACACCCGTAGCTCGTATCAATAAGCCAGGCCATCACACTTACACGTATTAGTCCATATCTTGAAAATTACTGAATCGATTTTGATGAAACTTGCACTGTTCCATAGGTTGAAGTATTTTATGTAAGCCAATAAAAGAAATGGTCACGATCCGATCAACAGTTGCGGAGAAATGCGTGGACAAACATACATACATACATACGTCTATAAAATTTGGTATATTTGTTTGGAAGCCCTGATAGATTGTCATATGTGAATATAATGCAAATCCAATAATATTACATACATACGTGTCGAATTGATAACCACCTTTTTTTTGAAGTCTGTAAAAAAATAGTAAAAGAAGAAAAATAATAAGGTTACACAGGTACATAAAAAAGTTCTAGACAGCTTTTAGTATCTAAATGTGTTGTCCTAAAAGGTTGTCCTAGGCTGTCTTTCAGGACAAAGACTGTAATCATTATGTAGGTAGGTACTGAGTAGGATTTAGCATAGCGTGTACCAGTACCAGAATAGCGTGAAACACTTAGCGGTTGTTGTGATTTGTTATGATTACTGACGTTTGTTTGAAAACATCTCGATGCTTTTCGTCATTTATGAAGTTTAGTTTCTTATCATTTTCCATTGTTTCTTCATCTGCGAGTAGTCCACTTGAACCTCATACGAGGGACTTTTTTTTTTCTTCTTTTCTTTTTTCTCTCACAGTACTAACGCGAGAGTCACTTGTTTTTAAGTAATCCGGATCTACAGCATACCTTCACGCCTTACGAATTCAGAAGTGACGTTTAGAGGATAATATTAGTATGGTCCACGGTGCGGTCTACCTGAGCTAATGCTTCGCCATCAAATTTCTGGAGTTTCAGCTAGCCTTCGGCTTCGCCTTGAAACTTCGACCAATATGTATTCTTTATGAAGCTGTCTTTATCAGCAGCATTCTAGTTAGTAAAGTTTTAAGTTTGTCAATAAGTCAAGTCCGCGAAATAATGTAGTTGATGACGGCACCGTGCCGCCGCAACGCGGGAGCCTGGCGAGCACTGTGTCACATCTCCTGCCGCGCGCTGACGCCGTGCTCTTGACTTTGTGCTCACTTAACATTGCGTCGTTACGTCATCGTCACTGATTGTGCGACAACACGCGCACTGCAACACTTTACATGAACCTACATTTTTATTTACGAGTTATTGTTATTGATTTCTAAATAATCCAGCTAATGATTGACTAGTTGTGGTCACGCAGCGATAACGTTGGTGATGGAACACTCGTGCTCTTGCACAGTTTTGCCTGCATCACACGTGTTCGGATATATCACAATATCCAAGTGTGGAAGAGAAATAGTGGACGATCCAAAGACATGAGAAGCGGTTCACAATAGACTTGTGTTAATTAAAGTACTTAGTTTTAAGGATTTCCGGTGTCCAAAAAAATTTTAATACTTAAGTTTTAATGTCTCTAAACTTCTGAAAGCTTAGGAAGTCTTCTTCTCCTTATACGTATTTTATTTAATAATCAAAATATGAGTACTTAACAATTTTGATCCTAAAAGCAAACTACCTATATTTTAACCGTGTAACTAAAAATCAGAAATCATGATCTCAAGCAACTCAAATATGTATGTGATAATGAAGGCAGCAGTAGCGCAGGGTGGTGCAATTGGTGTGCATTAGGTTCATCCAGCACCACTGGATCGTGGTTTGAAGCGAGGTGAAGGCACTCTCTGCTCCTAGGAGACAAGGGAGTGAGGCGTGGGCAGAGCGGAGTAAGCGCGTCATCGCTCCTCGTATCGTTTGAAGCGAGGTGAAGGCACTCTCTGCTCCTAGGAGACAAGGGAGTGAGGCGTGGGCAGAGCGCGGAGTAAGCGCGTCATCGCTCCTCGTATCGTTTGAAGCGAGGTGAAGGCACTCTCTGCTCCTAGGAGACAAGGGAGTGAGGCGTGGGCAGAGCGGAGTAAGCGCGTCATCGCTCCTCGTATCGTTTGAAGCGAGGTGAAGGCACCGTCTGCTTCTAGGAGACAAGGGAGTGAGGCGTGGGCAGAGCGGAGTAAGCGCGTCATCGCTCCTCGTATCGTTTGAAGCGAGGTGAAGGCACCGTCTGCTTCTAGGAGACAAGGGAGTGAGGCGTGGGCAGAGCGGAGTAAGCGCGTCATCGCTCCTCGTATCGTTTGAAGCGAGGTGAAGGCACCGTCTGCTTCTAGGAGACAAGGGAGTGAGGCGTGGGCAGAGCGGAGTAAGCGCGTCATCGCTCCTCGTATCGTTTGAAGCGAGGTGAAGGCACCGTCTGCTTCTAGGAGACAAGGGAGTGAGGCGTGGGCAGAGCGGAGTAAGCGCGTCATCGCTCCTCGTATCGTTTGAAGCGAGGTGAAGGCACTCTCTGCTCCTAGGAGACAAGGGAGTGAGGCGTGGGCAGAGCGGAGTAAGCGCGTCATCGCTCCTCGTATCGTTTGAAGCGAGGTGAAGGCACCGTCTGCTCCTAGGAGACAAGGGAGTGAGGCGTGGGCAGAGCGGAGTAAGCGCGTCATCGCTCCTCGTATCGTTTGAAGCGAGGTGAAGGCACCGTCTGCTTCTAGGAGACAAGGGAGTGAGGCGTGGGCAGAGCGGAGTAAGCGCGTCATCGCTCCTCGTATCTTTTTCGATCAATTCGAGCGTGGCCGCGCACACTTTCACTCGGAATATTTGGGAAAAAGTGGCGACCTTTTCGCGACTTTCTCCTCGTCCCGCGCCCTGTCCGCCGCGCCACCCGCGACCCCGCGTGCCCCCCGCTGACACCCAACACGTGCTCTCTTCCGCATGCGCGTGGGCACCGACCACTTTTACTTTTAAAACTTAACAATGTTCTTCTATGTGATAGCGATCGTGTTAGAAATTTCGAACACCGTCATGGTTTTTTAGTACCTAGTTATGGTATATGTGAAATAGTTAAGTACTATGAGTTTTTCTTCGGTAAACTTTAGGCGATAGTATGTTTCTGGGGATTTATAAAGCGTGGTGGGTCATTTGTCTTTCCTAAAGACGTTGTAAATAGGTTGCTCATGATCTATCTGTTGGGCTGAAATTAATGTCATGCTAACTGAACAGAGGTACTTCTGTGATTCATGATTGTGAGTGTTGTATATATTTTGATGGAAACGAATACATATATGCACCAATCATAATATAGTATGATGATTTTTCAAGATTTCATTACAAGGAGGTCATTGATAGAGCTCGTTAGGAACTTAGGATATAGTCAGTCGACGTGTAGGTACTACGTTGAACTGTTGGACGTCACAAGATCATTGTATGCCTTACGGGTGCTCTGACTGCAGTTGCTATCATTTTATTAATAACTGAAAGCACGCAAACATAGGTGCGCATAAGTTGTTAATTGGTCACCTGTTCTGTTGCATAACTGGTAAATATACGAGTGTGTCGTTGGAGCAGAGCGGGTGGAGGTGCGGGGCGAGAAGAGCGGTGCGCGCGCGCAGGCTCAGCGGCGAGAGTAAAAGTAATCTTCCGGAGTGTTTCCGCATTGCCCCCCCTTCCCTGCGCCCCGCCTGCCTCGCCCCGCGCTCGCCACCTTCCGACTTTTACTTTTCCGTGGCGCACACACAAAGGCGCGCGCGCACGTTCCACTGATCGATCACCTCCGTGTCCACGCTGCTCGTTCCGTCGTTGACCGTTTTGGTCACTTTCTATGCTGATGGTGTTCACAAGATGGACGGAAAGAATCGACGTGTTGCAATATTTATGCTCCTGTACTTTATAACCAATAAAATAGGCGAATTTGCATAAGCTGCTATTCATGAAACTAGTCTGGCTAATGTGCCGCACAACTAGGTTGGTAATACTTAGTCTAGTTTAGTGCAAGTAGAACAGAATACAATAGGCACTAGTGCCGCACAACACAACTAGGTTGGTAATACCTAGTCTAGTTTAGTGCAAGTAGAACAGAATACAATAGGTACTAATGTGCCGCACAACTAGGTTGGTAATACCTAGTTTAGTGCAAGTAGAATAGAATACAATAGGCACTAATGTGCCGCACAACACAACTAGGTTGTTAATACCTAGTCTAGTTTAGTGCAAGTAGAACAGAATACAATAGGTACTAATGTGCCGCACAACTAGGTAATACCTAGTTTAGTGCAAGTAGAACAGAATACAATAGGCACTATTTTTTGTTGAGATTTAACGACTTTCTGTAAGTCTTGTGACACCCTGAATATCACAAATCGAGATGACAGGTTGCCACTAGCACGGTAGTTCATCGTCGATCACAACCCGGAAGCTCTTCGGTGGAGGTTTGCACTCCTGCTCACATGCTCAATGTTGATAATTGCTCGTGGCGAGAAAATTTCCAAATGAAACCTAGTAAAAAAAATGCTGGGTAGATTACCTAGGATTTTTTAAAAAAACTATACCTAATTAGAACAAAGGCTCTGCCCACACCAGGTCAATCAGACGAGGATTAATTCTCAGACGTCCAGAAATGTATGCAAACTGGCTGTTTACTTATATATAAATTAGACACAGAGACCAATGTTTTGCCTCGCGCACTCATCCGTGTAGCCGTGTGTGCGCGCACGACTGTATCTGTAGTGTTCGTGCACGAGTGAGCACGACGTGCCTCGGCACAGACCTTCCGGACGTTATGCACCGGCCAGCTCGCTTCGCTTTGGTACACCACTTTTGGGCCTGGGTTATTCACATTTGCCAATATGAACAACCCAGGCCCTTACCTATTAATTAGTTTAAGGAAACAACGCAATCACTGCCGCCAAGCAGCGGTGATGTTTCTTGCAGTGTAAGTATTGCATACGTCCATAGGCGACAATATATAACCACTTGACATGACGTAGCCTTTTTGTTATCCAATCACAAAAGATGTCAGATCACAGTCGTATCGGGTTATGCCAACTAAAAGCTGACCAGTTCTGGTAAAGAGACTGGTCATGAATGATGATCTAGTGACCCAATGAACACTTTCACTAGGTCACCGAAACTTTATCGTTTTGTAATCAGGCACACGTAAGGCTCATAATGGATGTTAATAATGTGTTCGTGGCTCACCGGCTGCTCATCCCTGACCTCCTAGTTCCTCACTCCCAACAAGCTACCAGAAACTACGAGGAACAACATACAACAGCATTTGTTTTCATTCCCGGACAGTTTGGAGCCCGAGCGCTGCACACGCCGAAGTAATCACGATTACGACGTCGCGTCATAATTATGAAGATGATGCTACAAATTGTACTGTATTTTTGAGACAGCACAAAGCGCGTCACTTTATATTTTGAAATAACAACTTTCTTATTCACTTTCGCTCAATTCACACGTTTACGAAAATGATCGCGCGTCGCCGGAAAACGTCGGCTTTCTCCATTGCGCAAGAGCAGCAGCCACTTCCCGCTCGACGGCACCCCGCCCCCGCTCCCCTCCACCTCGTCTGCCCCGGGGGGCCGCTGCCTCGCCCCGCGCACACTCCGCGCTCGTCGCTCACGGTACTCCTCACCTATTTTCCGAGTAGGAAATGAGCTTGTTACGCAACAGCAGCTTTCCACCGGCGCCAGCGCAGCATTCCGATCGCGACGCGCCGCCGACACTACCTCGTGACGTCATGTACGATATATCCCGGTTAGCACCACCACCACTATGCCTGATCTGGACCCTACTGGCCAAATGCCTTCCTGCTTAATTGTCTTCAGTTCTGTCAACGGTGTCTGGTAAATGTGAAGAGGCATGTTATATTTAACATTAGCATGGAGAGTAGGTAATTCGGAGGCGCGTCACTTTCTACCGACCGTATCGGAAGAAAGTGAGAGTGCAAGCGTCACCGCGGCAGCGCGAGCGCAACGCGAAACTAGCCGGTCCGGACACTTTCTCTGATAGGTTAGACGTGCCGAATTCTGTAAATCCTGACCACTTCAACTATATTAAAAAATGTGATGGAATAGTTTCAATCAGTTTAACTGTCGGAGTCTCAACTTCTCGTCTTCAGGGAGTTAATGTTGCGTTGGATATAATGTTGTCATAGAAACAGCCCGGCTTCACTTTCTTCGAACATTGAAAGTAAAAGCGGATTCACTGCGCCGTTGCCTCTTTTAACCTTTTTGTCTTTAATTTGTTTGAATTCCCGTCATTTTCTGAGCAAAATAATGCGTTCAAAATGCAAAATGCCTTGCAAAATTATGATTCACCAATCGTTCACCCAGAGTTCCAGATCACGATCCCCGGACGTCGTTAGGAAGGGATCGTGATCTGGGAAGCTGGATTGTCGGTGCGTCGTGCTACCGATTCCTTCCTGTAAGGTACCTTCCGATGAGGACATTGTATGTAACGTATCTCGTGAGAAACCCACTACTACCTATGTTGTACATTGATCAGGGGGCCTAAATAGGTCACTTTGGCAGAATCATAAAAGGATAACATTATGAATCATAATATGCCGAAGACAGCCCGTGTTTTTCTTTTTTCGCTGCACTACGTAGGTATAATCAAAGAGATTGGGATTGGATTTGGATTGGATTGATTGGTATTTTAGCACAGACAAAAAAAATACTGAAAAATCCTTTATCAATGGAATTTGATACTATTAACTTAACAGTTAACTATCCATTATGATTCATAATGTTATCCTTTTATGATTCTGCCAAAGTGGCCTTTTCAGGCCCCCCGATTAGATAAGTCTCCATAATTTATATACAAGATCCAGCTAATAGACTTTTTTAAAGGACTTTTTATGTAAAGCCCATCATAATATTAATGAAGTTGTAGCCAAGTCGTAATAATAATAATTATGACTTCGGACACATTTTGCATTAAGACAAATAATAACCAATCTTTATGCTCCACAGCCAGTGTAATTGTTGTTGCTGAGCTCGTGAGTTGTAGGTGTGACGCTGATTGTTGCAATACAAAATGATACCGTGTAGCTTGTAGCTAGCTGGTTGTTGGGAGCTGAGGTAGCGAATACTTGTAGGTATATATTATATGTATTTGGTGATTGTTACCAGTGCTCATCTCGTCCTTTTCTTTGCATAGCATCACTGTTTATTTGAGTAAATGTTCTGGGGCTGAAACTGATTGCTACAGTTCATTTGTAACACTTCGTCAGTTATGTTGTGGATAGTGAATGAACCGTTTAGAGAGCCACAAAATATGTAGCCGTGGTGTAAATATGTAGCCGTGGTGTAAATATGTAAAGGAAAAACACGCACGACTTGGGTGCCATTAACAGACATTTTCAACCACTACAAAGTCAGGGACTCGAGACCCTTGATGCTCGTAGCTTTTATGTGGAGCGAAAATAAGCCATTGCTTTCACTAGTTTTGGTTATTTGACATCAAACCTTTAAATTGCATGGACTATACCTTCGTCGCCCTGTAGACCTAGTAGGACTTGGAGCAACTTGTTGTTCTATTCAATACCCTAACGAGAAGGGATAGAACAGAACTGGGATTAAAAAGTATTTGATGTCATAGAAATGAGTCTAACGGTCAGTGATCAGGTGCATCAGTGGTAGCTCGGCAGGGTTGTATAAGAGAGGGGCGCGGGGGCGCAGGGGGGGTGCGTGCGGTGCGAGGAAAGCGTGGCGCGCGCGCACGTAACTTCGCACTGGGTTACTTCCCGCTTCCTGCCGCCTGCGCCGCTTTTTGTGAAGGAAACCGCAGCAACTAGCACCGCCTAGCGTCGCGCTCGCGTGCCTTTCCCACGATCACTATTGTGTCATTGTATTAGATGTGCGTCGCGAACAAGCAGCAGCTTATGTCGCGATAGTGCGTGCTTCTTCTCCTTCATGTCAATGCACGACGTGGTACTGTGCTCATGTTTTTATTGATTAACTTACGTACGTTGATTTATTTAGTACTTTATTACGGAACAGTCGATTTCTTTGAAATTTTTAACCAATTTCAAAAAAGGAGGAGGTTTCTCAATTCGGCCGTATATTCTTTTTTTGTTTAGAATTGTTGTAGAGTATTTATGCGGTAAGAGTAAATTCAGTAGTAGCCGCATGTACTATTTATTCTGTGGCCGTATTGTCATGTTTGGTTTTTTTTAAGCTTCAAGGTGTCTTGCCTAACTTTGGCGATTATTATTTCTTGGTTAATAGCATTTGGCCGTATTTTTGTCAGTGCATAAAAAATTAAGAAATATGCTTGACTTTAAGAAATCATTGTATATTTTGGTAAAACTAACAACACATAATTATGGACTAGGTATAGGTAGGCTCTCCGTTCTCCGTTGAACGAATTGTTATTACTTTATTTAGTGGCTATTTATCGAAGAAGGATGTACTTTAAACACTGGTGTATGAATATAATCACGATTGGTCACGATGATGTACGTAGTGAACAGACCGTTGAGGAAATTGAAAATTGAAAAATAGTTCAAAGCAAATGTATAAAAACTTGTTAAAATGATGTGTTCGTGTTAGTTCAGTTCTTTATCGAGGCATTTGTAAATCTAATGAGTTATGACAGCTATGCATACGGCATTGAAACATGTATAGTTATACTTGTGTCGTATGTACGTGGGCACTGGGCAGGTTCGCGATGCGCATGTGATGCTAGGGACGGGCCGGCCGCAACCCGGCTCGAGGCGTGCGGCGTGCTCAGCGCGCGGTATGTAAATGTGCTGGCTGGATCGCCTTGAGAGGCCGCGCAGCCTCTCACGTAGGGTAAATACGCCAAACATCGGCCCCCCACCAATCTTCGACCGTCTGCACATTTTTAACTTGCGTTCATTTAAAAGGTAATTAAGTGGCAATTTTGCCACTTGAATTGCATCCTTAGTTCATACTCTATACGTACAAGCCGTTACTATCCGATTACGTCACTCGCTCTTCGCACACTGAGCGTCAGCAGCGATGCCGACGTTGAAGCGTCAAGTTCGTAATTATAATAGCTTCCTTGCTGTGAATACCCACGCTTCGGGGATTGATATTACAACGGTAAGACATTATTTTCTTTGTTACCATTAAAAAGTTAGTTTTATTATATTTTGAGATCGGTTTTTTAACGTTTTGCGTATTGGTTTAGGGAAAAATAGGGAACCGCAATTAGAATACCAGTTTCGGCTTAAAACCCGATTCTCGGCCGGGGCCGACTTAAAGTAAATACAGTCAGTCTTTAGTCAATTCTACCAAATCCTTTGGCATAATAGGACAATTTGCCAAGCTTCTATGAAATAAATCTACCTATTTTATGTTTAATCGCCAAATACCGGCCGGGGTGATTTTAGTTGAATTTCGAGAAATAAAGTGCACAAAACAGAGGCCGACTTTAGAAATATTACCTAAAGTTCGTAATGTCAGTCCAGCCTCGAATTCGAGCGCCACTATACAGGCTGATTACTTTTGTATTTTTTCACTGATTGTGCGGGGTAGTCATTTTTAATATTTTTATCAAAGTTATTTTCTCAAAATTGAGTACTTATGTATTATTGAAATTTATTAATATTTTACAGAGGTTAAGTTTTGATGTAGGAGTTGATATTAATTATAAAATTGAATTAAATTAATTATAAAATATTACAATATTGAGAACATATTTATGATAGTTAAATATGGTTTGGGATACAAATATAAATTACCTACTCTTTGGAACTTGCTGTCTATTAAACCCAAACCAACTACATATATTTTTTTAATATGACTAAGTTAATGACTTTTTTATTTTATGAAGCCGAGTTGTTGTTCGCTTTTAATTATCAATGCTGAATAAACACATTTGAGTTTACCAAAGCATAATAATTTTTAACCCTTTTTTATTATTGACCGATTTGTTTCACAAATATTTAATTTTATCATAAATATTGTTACTAAGACAAAATATTGTTACAAACAACCACTTTTGATTTAAGTATTATTTTAATCCTTTTGATTTATTTAATATTCTATCTAGCTAGTTATAAATTCTTAATTTTTATTTAATTGTATTGTGATGTTTAACTTTGTTGTTATATGTATAATTATAGTACCAAAGTTAAAGTGCAAATCAGAAATTTTATTTACAATTAAATGTATAGGTACTTAATGTGATATTATACTCCTGCCAAAATAATATTTTTCATTGTCTTATTTTCAACAACCGCGACCGACCATGGGCCGTAAACGGCCGACTTTAGGGTTTTTTCGTTCTCGATGCATTTAAACCTTATAACTTTTTGCTTTTAGTAGAAAAGTAAATTCTATGCCTATAAACATAAAATAGATTTATCAACCTGTCTAAAACAGCATAGCGCCAGAGCGATCCAAAGTTAGAAAATCCATAAGAGGGCCGACATTTAGCGTATTTACCCTACATCTGCCGCCACACGCACACGTCTCGTCCACGTCTCGAGGCGCACAACCGTAAGGCTTGCGGTTCAGTGCCCAGCTTAGGCAATACGGCAAAAAACGCTTAGAGGTATTCTGAAAGTTTTTTGTTTGTAGATATTTAAAACTAAAAATATTATAACTCGGTGTCCGAAATGAAGATAGGAATTGTCCCTCAAACTCAAACGTAATACCGTGAGCAGTGATTATGTACTGGGTAGTTAGTACAGAGAGCCTGGCGGTCGCAGGCTGCGCTCGGCGACGTAGACAGCGGTCACGCGGCGGGTCGCGTGCGCCCCGCGGCCCTCGCGCCCCCGCGCCCCCGCGCCCCGGCCGCTCGCGTGCCCAGCAACGTGAGCACCCTCCGGCCTTCGCTGCTAGATCAGCTGTATCCCATGTGCACGTGGACCGGGAGGTCACATCGCGTTACTACAATAATGTCCACCAGCTGCATCGCAGGCTTTCAGAAAATGGCTAAAAGTTACGGGATCCTGCCGTTTGCCTAAGATTTTGACAAAATTTCATTATCCAAACAAATAGCAACCTTTTTTTATACCAATGAAATATTTGGAATGATTTTAGTACCTACGCACATTTTCATTTGGTCAAATTTTTACTTGGCAGAATATCACCACGGATAATGTCATTTAGGCATTTGGTCTTTAATCAAATGATTTATTACAGCAAACAATCTTTAGAGTTAAACATTTAGTCAAATGATTTGTTATGAATAAAAATATATAGACAACATTTTTTTTTGTGAATTACTTGGTTTTACTTACTTATGTACCTAATTACTTATTATTACTTTTTTAATTACATTACATGGTTGCGGTCGGTCGATAGGCAAAGTAGGATGCAAGAGCGAGCGTAGGACACTCCGAGGTTAGGTTTGGTTAGGTTACTTTACAAAGTAGGATGCAAGAGCGAGCGTAGGACACTCCGAGGTTAGGTTTGGTTAGGTTACTTTAAACCCTTTTCACAGAAATAGGGCTCCGTCGACATTGGATGCAAGAGCGAGCGAATGAGAAGAAAAATACCTTTACCTCATTTCATATTAAATAGGGCCAATTGAAATCATAGGCAGACAGAAATAGGGGCCCCGACGATACTAAATATTTGGCTTATTTTATTTTGCGTAAAATAATATGTACCAACAGAAATATTTGACTACATTAAAATAACTTTAATTTCGGAAGTCGGTGTCTTTGGATTTGTATTTTAGTTTTTTGCCACCGACTTCCGAAATTAAAGTTATTTTTAACTTTATAGTGTTTTTTGGAAGTCGGTTGTTTTTTTTGGAAAAAAGTTTTTATTTTTCACTTTTTAGTGGGTCAGTTTGTAATTTATTCAAGTTACAATAGCCTCAACTGATCATCACCTTTTACAAAATATTGCTTTTGCCGATGCAAGGACGTTAATTGTTGAGGAGTTGGAGTCGAAATTATTTTTGTACGAACTGAACATTTTGGCATATTGAACCGTATGAAGTAAGCCCAACAAAAGGTAACTGCTGTAAATCGTTGAGGAATTCCCTCGACTGTCTATGGTCTCCATCATCAGACCTGTAATAGCACGTATAACCCTGAGTGCAATGTTTTTATTTATTTATCACATAAAATGTTTCCTTTGCCATTACAGTTCTCATCAATATAAATGAATTAATTCCAAACACAAGGTAGCTACTGTAAACTGTTGAGGAGTTCCCTTAACTGTCCTTCGTCTTCATCATCAGACCCCTAATGACAGTCACAACCATGTAGGTGTAAAGTTCACATCAATACAAATTAATCAAGCCCAAACACAAGGTAACTGCTGTAAATCGTTGAGGAGTCCCCTCGACTGTCTTTCGGCTCCATCATCAGATCGACTCCAAGCCTTCAATAAATTGTAGTGCTTTAAAATACTTAATGAAAAAACGCACTAGTCGCTCCTATAGTTTTCGAATGTTCCCCTCGGTTTCACTGGGATGCCATCATCAGATCCTGGTTTCCTTATCATGGTACCACCCTTGGCATATCTCCTTTCTAACAAAAAAAGAATAATCAAAATCGGTTCATAAACGACGAAGATATCCGCGAACAAACATAAAAAAAAAAATATGCGGTTGAATTGAGAAACCTCCTCCTTTTTTGAAGTCGGTTAAAAATTGGAGTAAAGAAGCATCTCGTATCGGTTAAGAAGCATCTCGTATCGGTTAAGAAGCATCTCGTATCGGTTAAGAAGCATCTCGTATTGGTTAAGGGGTATTTTCGATTTGTTAAGTTTCGTATCCTTCAGACTCGTCATATTTTCGGCAAATCGGAATTTTCGGTAAAATCTCTTACTTTTCTAAACATTCCCATGTTTGTGACGAGTGCCCGAACATGTAGTGTAGGTGCGCCAGGTCACTGCCGCTGCCAGCACCATTACCTATGTCGCAATAGTGCCATTTAGTGATAAGAACTTAGGTTACCATGGCAACCGGCCTACGGGGCCTACGAGATATGCGCGTCACACTTCTGAAGTCAAACGTATACATTCCTCCTCTGCTGAACCCACAGAGAGGTCGGGGCCGCGTCATGCCTCCTGCTCTCGGTAATGCGCTCAGTCCGCTCGCCCGCAGCACCCGCGCTCGACCGACCACTTGCCGCTCAGTCCGCTCGCCCGCAGCACCCGCAGCAATTGCGCTCGACCGACCGCTCGCCACTCGGTGCGCTCGCCCGCAGCACCCGCGCTCGACCGACCACTCGCCGCTCAGTGCGCTCGCCCGCAGCACCCGCACTCGACCGACCACTCGCCGCTCAGTGCGCTCGCCCGCAGCACCCGCGCTCGACCGACCACTCGCCGCTCAGTGCGCTCGCCCGCAGCACCCGCGCTCGACCGACCACTCGCCGCGCCCCCTGCCCCCTGCCCGTGCTTGTGGCTCCCAATCTGTTCATTTGTGTTCGTTTAATATGACATTTTGTATGATGTTTGTATCTTATGCCGGCGATTTCGTTTTTGTAATTTAATTGATGCCCTCGCGATTGTACGATGCCGTAATTTTGCCAAGCAATTGTATGTGCATCGCGCTCACTGTAAGCTGTGCACTGTGTGTACTGTACTGTAGCGTGCCCTGTGCGGCCTGCACCGGCCCGGGCCCCGTGTGCGGCGCTCCGGCCCCGCACACCCGGCCGGCGCCGGTCACGGGCTGACGCCCTGTCATCATGTTGCAGGCAAGTCGGTGAACAGTAAGGACCCGCTCGAGGACAAGAAGGATGACAGCGACCTGTGGGAGGCGCAGGCTGCCTTCCTGGGCCCCACGCTGTGGGACAAGACGCTGCCCTACGACCCCGATCTCAAGGTACAAGAAGTCAGTACTGCTACTGTATTACCTACTGCGTGTTGCGTGTCGTGTGCGTCTCACCGGCTTGCTACCCTCGCGCCGCCGCAATAGGTAATAGAGTCGCTCGCTTGCCGCCCCACCCAGCTCCACTGCTCCACCCGCTCCACCCGGGCCCTACACCCGCTTCGGCCACATGGTGTCTTCTCCGATTGATCATAATTATCTTGTATTATAGTTTATATGCAAATTATGACTTATTTAAGCGATGCCAAGCCAAGCGAATATGCTCAGCGCGAATGTTGTGATCCCTTTACGTGAGTGGAGTGCGTCCGGTGCGCGGTGCGCGTGTGTGGCGCGCGGTGCGCCGAACACGGCGCTGACGCCTGCTTCTGTTGCAGTACGCGGACCTAGACGAGTTCCTGTCGGAGAATGGCATGTCGGGCGAAGGGCTGGGCGGCGCGCACCTCGGCGGCGCGGCCTTCGGGCCCGCACTGGGGCTGCCCGCGCCCGTCACCAAGCGCGAGCGCTCGCCCTCGCCGTCCGACTGCATGAGCCCAGACACCATCAACCCGCCGCTCTCGCCCGCCGACTCCAGTGAGTATACCTTGCTTTAATTTCAAAATACTGTAACTACTTATTTGATTGGAATCACCGAAACTTGCAAAGAACTTCGCCAAACTCGTGCTTGATTCGTTAGCAAGCATGACAGCTATAAGTTACCCCAATCACAATTATTGGAATTGAAAATGAATGCTACCATGCTCACCAAAGTATGTTGTTAGAACAACCAGATGCACTTTAATATGTTGTTAATTATTTCAATGATAATGTTAATAATGTTATTCAGATAATGTAAATCGAATCTCACACGTGAAGGTCGACGCCTGTTTACATAAAGATAATTTGACAGTCCACCGCCCGACCAGTGGGAATTGTATGTGCATTTGGCGTTTGGTCTAAACTCGCCTTTACATAAGCACACTTGTTTATGACGTTGTTAGTGATAGTGCACAAAGGCTCCACTGACAGAAAATTAGTTATCAGTGATAATAAAAGTAAACTAATGGTTCCAGCATTCTCGATGGCATCATCGGGACGTGACTTCGACCCCCGGACGCGAGCCTTCTCCGACGAGGAGTTGAAGCCGCAGCCGATGATCAAGAAGTCCCGGAAACAGGTAAATGATGTTAGTGCGCTGATCATTCCTAGCGGCATGCTGCGGTCCGCCTGCGGGTGTGGCGCACACAGACACACCACACCACACATACCACACACTACACACCACACACCACACGTACAACCACCACACAAGACACACAACACACACGACGCATCACACATCACACACCACACGCGACACAGTACACACGACACACTCACGCCTCCACGTGGTTTGCATGTGAAGACGTTGCGACGCTTACACACTTACTCACGAGCTGTGAACTACCACACCGGCTGCTTCATTCCCAGTTCAGTGACAATGTTCCGGGACACACTCGGCAGATCCCTGAAACATTTATTACCAGTTCTAACAGGAATCGATAAGTCAAAGTCTAATCATTTACATATATCAAGGCACTTTTGAATGTGAAAATTTGCAAGAAAATAGAATTGAATATATTTGCCTCTTCCAAAAGGTAGTTTCGTATGGAGAAGAATTGGCAAAAAACTCCGTAGTTACTCTTTTAAATTGTTTTACAATATCTTGTACAATTCTGTGTGAAGACGATTTGTGTAGTGTACCTGGAATAAAATTGCTATATTACGAAAGGCAGAGGATATGAAAGACCTTCCGCGGTGAACAGGCGTAATATCGATAATATTCTTCAGGGCTGCGTTCGTCTGCTCAAGGCAAGCAAGAGGTCTCTTGCGTTCCCGATTCGGGCCAGTACGGGCCAGTAAACGGAAACCTTTAAGATGTTATCACACATAAATAAGGGATTTTTTGTACACGAAGTAACAGTATAATACTGACTCCTAAGTCACAGGGTCCCCTCTAGTTTAGGAGGCAGGGTTTTCACATATTTATGCAACCTTTGTTCCCAAAGTTTAATGTTCCTATGGCGTTACATATTGTATGAGCTTTGTGTATTAAGGTTTTTGTGTTAATAAACTTATTTTTATTTTTTATTATTATTTTTTTAGTAGCCCGCCGTTTCCAGCTCTCTTCGAGAGCTCAAGGATTGACAAACTGACCATAATGTCTTCCTTTCCTTTCCTCCAAGGGCGTCCTCTCAGAGACTATCCACGATCTTCTAGCTCTTTCTTTACTATTACTAACGTCTCGCCGGGTGCGATCCACTGATGTGTCTACGAAGTAGGTACTAAGCACACTCACGGACAGACTCGAGAAGCGGCTTTGTTTTATACTATTATAAAACAAAGCCTAATATAGATAATATTTTGAACTTTGTACATTACAGATCAATGCTCTACATAACTCTTCTTTTTCAAAAGAACCATAAATGGACTCGCATATACAATATTGTTACTTTGAACCATTACTGGCCTTTATATTGGATAGTTTCGGCCAACCAGTGTCGGGCCCGGCTCGGGCTATATACTATACTACCCCCGAGTCTCTCTCAACGACACAGTACCCCTTGCTAGCGGTACACATAACACCCACAGTACGTAATAAACTTTAACTTAGCCAATCACACGTTCGTAGCTACGTACGCTCTGCTAAGTAAGTATGGCTTCTGATTCAGAAATTAGTATATTGAATAAAATTTTTGGGTTTGCTAAAACCAACGTGATTGAAGTTAGCTCTACGCCACAAGTTTAATGTAGGACTTGTCGCCTCGGGCTCAGCTCAGGCTAAGTACGGCCAACTTCAGGGATTTTTCAAAGGCAATTCATAAATATGTACTGTTTGGCAAGCAATTGAGAACCCCATGGATTCTAGACCTGGAATAGTTGTGAACAATGGCTAAGATTGCTATCAATGGACGAACTACAATCCTACTCACTCACTATACAAAATCAAATGAAATAATATCTCAGCTGTTTTAAAACTAAAGCGCACGTGGTGGAACCTGGTTGCAGCATCAAAGCGCAGTCATCAAATTGTCGTTATTTCTGGTCATTGACCTCAACGAGCAAATAATATAATATATAACGACCTCCATACATTTCGGGTGGAATACTCGAATTAACATTTTTCGTAACATCGTAAGACAACCACGGCATCTAAATCGGATAATCGCCAGGTACTTCGGTTTGGGCTGAGTCGTTTGTAACGCGACCGGAGCTCTTGCGCACTGCATGCATCCGATCTGAATCCCAGAAGAGACGTGCGCACACATAGAAATACTGTAGGTAGTAGTAGTGTGTCTGTCCTGGCAGAGCCCGGATGATGCAACTAAAAATGAGATTGACTTCATTATGTCGACGAAGAAGCACGTATTCAATGATGTCTCTGTTATCAACGCGGTGAAAACCGGAAGTGATCACCGCATGGTAAGAGGCACATTGAACTTGAATATCAAGCTGGAAAGATCTCGACTGATGAAGTCTACGCTCCGCCCAGCACCGATCCAGGTCCGAAACCCCGAGAGCTTTCAGCTCGAACTGCAGAATCGTTTCGAATGCCTAGGGAGCTCCGTGGACGATTATGACGATGGTTTCATGGAAACTGTCCATACGGTCGGGTCTAAGATCTTCAAGAACCGTCGTACGAATTAAAAAAAGAGGCTCTCTGATCCCACTTTACGGCTCATGAAGGAGAGGCGCGAGATGATCCTGCAGTCAGATGATGCGCTAAATTACCGGCAACTCAATAGACGTATCTCTCAAGTCCTTGAAAAGCGATCTTCGCCGCTTTAATACAAACCGTATTAAGGACGCGATAGAGCGAAATAAAGGCTTCAAGGTCTTTGTTAGAGATCTGTCTATTGAGCAGAGCCCGCTTGCGAAACTGAAGACCGATGATGGTAGGATCGTATCCGCCAAACCGGAGCTGTTGAGAGAGATCGAGAGGTTCTATAGACAGTTATACACGTCAACAAGTAACCCCGTTACGAATCTGGCAAACGACCCAAGAGCTAGATTGACCCGATACTATACCGAAGACATCCCGGACGTCAGCCTGTGCGACATTAGGATGGCTCTGAAGCAGCTCAAAAACAACAACGCCGGGTGGTGACGGAATTACGGCCGAGCTCCTGAAGTCCGGCGGAAAACCGGTTCTTAAGGCCCTTCAGAAGCTGTTTGGTTCCTTCATACTCGAGGGTAAAACACCACAGGCATGGAACAGAGTTGTGGTGATACTTTTCTTTAAGAAGGGCGACAATGCCCTTCTTAAGAATTATAAACCCATCTCACTTCTGAGCCATGTCTATAAGCTGTTTTCGAGAGTCATCACGAACCGTCTCGCGCGCAGGTTTGACGACTACCAGCCTCCCGAACAAGCCGGATTCCGTAAAGGCTTTAGCACCGTAGACATCGAGTATCATCGAGACATCGATAGTACATCGAGGTGCTGAAGTGTCTATACGAAAACACCACTATGTCAGTCCGACTCCAGGATCAGACCTCGAAACCTATCCTTCTGCAGCGAGGTGTCAGACAGGGTTACGTTATCTCTCTGAAGCTGTTCACCGCTACACTGGAGGATGTCTTCAAAGTTCTGGATTGAAAAGGGGCTGGCATTAACACCAATGGCTAGTACATAACTCACCTTCGGTTTGCCGAAGGTATCGTAGTCATGGCTGAGACTATGGAGGACCTCAGTACAATGCTCGATGACCTCAGTAGAGCCTCTGAAAGAATGGGTCTTAAAATGAACATGTAACACCCACTCTCATAAAGATCGGAGACGCTACACTCGAAGTCGTGGACGAGTATGTTTATCTAGGACAAACGGTCCAGTTAAGTAGGTCTAACTTCCAGAAAGAGGTCAATCGTCGAATCCGACTCGGCTGGGCAGCGTTCGGGAAGCTACGCAATATCTTCTCGTCCCACATACCGCAGTGTCTCAAGACGAAAGTCTTTGACCAGTGCGTGTTGCCAGTGATGACTTATGGCACTGAAACGTGGCCGCTCACAATGGGCCTTATAAAAAGGCTAAGGGTCACCCAAAGGGCAATGGAGAGGGCAATGCTTGGAGTTTCCCTGCGAGATCGAATCAGGAATGAGGAAATCCGCAGGAGAACCAAGGTAACCGATATAGCCTGAAGAATTGCCAAACTTAAGTGGCAGTGGGCAGGGCACATTGCTCGCAGATATGATGACCGATGGGGCCGAAAGGTTCTGGCGACCGCGTACCGGAAGACGTAGCGTTGGAAGGCCTCCCACAAGGTGGTCCGACGACCTTGTGAAGGCCGCAGGAACCCGTTGGATGCGAGAAGCACAGAATCGGTCGAAGTGGAGGTGCTTGGGGGAGGCCTATGTCCAGCAGTGGACGTCTTTCGGCTGAAATTATGAGTAGTATGTCTCTTCGGGTGCAGTAAATAAATAAAATTCATTTATTTCAGGTAAAGCCATATTATTAAATACAAAAATCAATGAGCGAGTCAGGGTTCCGTACCATCTTGTTTTTAATTTTCCATCAGCGAGGCTTATATTCGTCAGAGAATTTGTTGTAATATTAGATCGACTAGTTTATTTAATTTTTCCTTAAATCGCAATAGTAATGTTATTTTTTTTCTTTGTTAATTTATTAAAATAGTAATGTTAATCTATCTATATATATAAAAGAAGAAACTGACTGACTGAATGAATGACTGACTGACTCACATATCAACGTACAGCCGAAACTACTGGGTCTAGGAATGTGAAATTTTGCACACGGCTTCCTTTTATAATGTGGGGGAGCACTAAGAAGGGGTTTTTGGAAATTCAACCTTTAAGGGGGTGAAAAGGGGGGATTTCGTTTGTATGAAAAATCTTATTCCTTGAGTTAATAAACTTGAAACTTGGCACGAATACTTATCTAAGTAAATTATTAAGTTTGGCATTTTTTGTTTTTCTTAACTACCCCCTAAAGGGGGATTGGAGGGGGTCAAAGTTTGTATGGAAGAATTTTTACGGGCTGTCCGATTAACTCGAAACTCAGTATTTATACTTGAGACCAAAAATAGAGAATAACGTGTATCAGGGTTTTTCGAAAATGTACCCCTAACGGGGTGAAAAAGGGTAGTTAATTTTACATGGGAGGATTTTACTGCGTGGCTTGATTTACTCGAAAATTGGTATAAATAATCTTTGAGTCAAGTAATGAACACATCACTAACTATTTTTCGAAATTCCACCCCTGTGGGGGTGAAAAGCGCAGTGATGAAAAATCTTATTCATTTGGTTAATAAACTTGAAACTTGGCACGAAAGTAAATTATGAAGATTGGCACTTTTTGTTTTTCTAAACTAACCCCTAAAAGGGGATTGGGGGGTGTCAAAATTTGTATGGATGAATTTTAACGCGCGGTCCGATTAACTCGAAACTCAGTATTTATACTTAAGACCAAAAATAAAGAATAACACGTATCAGGGTTTTTCGAAAATGTACCCCTAACGGGGTGAAAAGGTGTAGTTAATTTTACAGGGGAGGATTTTACTGCGTGGCTTGATTAAGTCGAAAATTGGTATCAATAAATCTTTGAATCAAGTAATGAACACATCCTAAACGATTATTCGAAATTCCACCCCTGTGTGGGGGGGAAAAGCGAGGATACAGTTTATATGAAAAATCTTATTCATTTGGTTAATAAACTTGAAACTTGGCACGAATACTTATCTAAGTAAATTACGAAGTTTGTTATTTTTTGTTTTTCTAAACTACCCCCTAAAAGGGGATTGGGGGGTGTTAAAATTTGTATGGAAGAATTTTAACGGGCGGTCCGATTAACTCGAAACTCGGTATTTATACTTAAGACCAAAAATAAAAAATAACATGTATCAGGGTTTTTGAAAATGTACCCCTAACGGGGTGAAAAGGTGTAGTTAATTTTACAGGGGAGGATTTTCTTCGTGGCTTGATTAAGTCGAAAATTGGTATCAATAAATCTTCGAGTCAAGTAATAAACACATCCTAAATTTTTCGAAATTCCACCCCTGTGTGGGGGGGGGGAAAGCGAGGATACAGTTTACCTATATGAAAATCTTATTCATTTGGTTAATGAATTTAAAACTAAAGGGAGATTGGGGGTGTAAAATTTTGTATGGAAGAATTTTAACGAGCGCGTCCAGAGTCCAAAATAAATAATAAAATATTTCAAAGTTTTTAGAAAATCTACCCCTAACGGCCAACGGGGTGAAGAGGGATAGTCAATTTCATAGGGGAGTATTTTATTACGTGGTTTGATTGGAAAATTGGTATAAATAGTCTTTATGTCAAACTATAGTAACATCCCAGACGATTTTTCAAAACCCTTTAGGGATAAAAAGAGGGGATACAGTTTATACGAAAAATCTTATTCATTTGGTTATTAAACTTGAAACTTAGCAATATTTGGCTCAGTATATAATAAATAATGTCACTTTTAGTTTAAAAAAATACCCTCACAGAGGATTTAGGGGGTGACAAAGTTAATAGGTTAGAAAAATACGTAACCCGCTGTCGGATTAACTCTAAACTCGGTAAAAAAGTAGGTATGTGTTTTAGGGTTTTTCAAAACTCGACTCCTACCAAGGTGGAAAAGGGTAATAAAGTTTAAGGGGTGGATTGCTGGGAAATATAGTAGGAAATGCTGTATCCACTAGCAGGAATAGCGCCACCAGTGGTTCGCAGAGCACTGGCTCCAGCGAAAGAGCCAAAATGGTCTCCGACACATGACCCTTTGCACGACAACATCCTTGTGCCACAAAGGCTGAAAAGCTGAAACAGTTTTTTAAAGTGTGTCGTCCCACTCACTGGTGAACCATGACAAGAAAGACTGAAGCTGTGGCGAGACAGTCCTTCCTTACCCAAACCGTTCGTCCCACCCGCTGAAGACCGAACCTGGACATGAGTAACCTTGGGTAACCTGGAAGTCTTTAAACATACTCCGGACCCAGGTTAGCTGAAGCAAGGAAAACCTGTTCAGGTGGAGATTCATAGGCGACTCCGCCTTGGAGTGTAAATGTGGTGCTGTTCCACAAACGATGGGACACTTAATATCGTGTCCTGCATGTCCTGTCAGCTGCACGTTATAGGAACTGGTGGACGCTGGTAATGGCGCCAAACAAGTAGCCGAATTCTAGGCCGAGTCCATTTAGATTGCTATCGACACGCTAAGAAGAAGGGGTGGATTTTACTGCTTGCTTCCATTAACTCGAAAATGAGTTGGTATCGGTCTTTGAGTCAAGTTATGGACACGTCATCCCAAACGATTTTTCAACCAAATCCACCCTTGTGGGGGTGAAAACCGAGGATCCTGTTTATTTGAAAAACCTAATCCTTTGATCTACAAACTTAAAAATTGGCTCGAATACTTATTAATCTAAATAAATGATAAAGATCATAAACATACATATTCGAAATTTTTAGAGTAAAGTACGAAATACACGCGGACGAAGTCGCGGGCAAAGTGCTAGTTTCTTATATAATAATTATGATACAATGTTAATCATTTGTATTGTATGCCCAAAAGGCGGGACATAGCTGATTTTATCACTGTTATTCTTAACACGTACCTGTATCTATTTCTGTACCTATGATCATTGATTGATTGATTGGATTTTTAACACTGTGCACTGCGGTGTAGAATATTGCAATTTTATGTCAGCGCCATCTCTTGACCGATTGTGGAACTAATGTAATTTTTGTTGATGATTTCTGAAAAAGCGTGCTATTTAGAGACTTCGTTTTATTTTTCCTGTAATCGTTACATAAACGTCAATCACATAGAATAATTTCAGATTTTTCTCTTTGCAAACTTCGGAGATAAGGGGGGGAAACGGTATTTTTTTTTTTTACATTTTTCATCATATGTCTAAAACTGTGTAGCCTAAAAAATTAAGAATGTGCAAACTGTGCTCTTTCATATGATACCCCACATGCCTTAGTAGCCCCACTACAAATTTTTCAGACCCCGTTTCAGTTCCTGTTGAAAAAAATATACATATATTTTTATTTCTTTCTTATTTGCAATATAGTTGGGCAAACGTCATCTAAAACTATTCCAAATTTCAAGTTGATAGCATTAGTAGTTCTTGAGATATCCAGCTGTGACAGACAGACAGACTGAGAGACTGAGTCTCACCATAAGGGTTCATTTTTACCATATTGGTACGGAACTCTAAAAAAGAACATAAATTATGATGATTATTATTATTATCAGATCAAAAGTAAAAGTCGAAATAAAGAAAACTATTAAACGAGCAGTGTATACGAGTAGGTACGTTGTTTCACGGTCACCGGTGAACAGCGGCGGTAATACTCGTATTTTGTGGCGAGCCACTGCTCGAACCTTTATAGGGATAAAAAAGATATTCCTAATGACATTCCCTTAGGTTGGTGGCTACTTCAGTCCCACAACACACACACACACCTACCCACCCCCTCACAGAAGCACACGCTGCTTTACAGTCACATTACTAACGACAGGCGGTGGGTAAAGTGGGTCGGCACAATCGGCACTGCTGGCACACTCGGCATTGCTGGCACACTCTGCACTACCGGCACACTTGGGCTAACACACACGGCACTGCTTCCTAATGCCTCACGTCACTACTAACTGCGGCGGAGACGCGTGCGCACTCTGCGCTGATCTTAACTTCTCTTGTAACTTAACTATCTTTACTAAAGTCTGTTATTTATATGGATTGAAGTTTTGGGCATTATCAGAACCTTAAATAATTCTCTCTTGATTTCGAAGTCGAGTACAATGAATCAGGATTTGGATCCTAAATAAAAAAATCAAGATTAATTTCACATTAATATCAGGACTGTCAACAGTCCAGTCCAGTCCATCTCAGAATCAGACCAGACTCATTAGGGTCGTCAACTCTATCGAAGGACTGTAACTAGGAGTTTTGTTTTATTAATCTTTATTCTTCAGATATGTAGCGTACGACTTTACAAGCATATTTCTCTCAATTCCGTCCGAGGTGAGTTGACGACTCTAGTCACAGTAGAGACGACCCCAACTGTAAATAAGCTTCACTTGGCCGACTCCTTCATCTGCTACTTGTAAATATGCCAAGTGCTGGGGAAGGTCGATCGGCCCTATCGGCAGCCTCCTTCCTGACGAGCGGCATATTACTTGTAGTAGTGGCTCTCTGTGCGGCTGTGCGGCTGCCCGCCCACTGCCGGTGAAGGGGGGTTTGAGTGAGTGGCGCGCGTGCTAACCCATCCCGACGTCACAGTTCGTGCCCGATGACCTGAAAGACGACAAGTACTGGGCGCGCCGGCGGAAGAACAACATGGCGGCCAAGCGATCCCGCGACGCGCGCCGCATGAAGGAGAACCAGATCGCGATGCGAGCGGGGTACCTGGAGAAAGAGGTAAGTGTTCCTGTACATAAGACCATGTCCTGCTACGACCTACCTCCTACCTACCTCGCTACCAGCGCTGAATACAGCTGCAACAGTTCACCTTGTACGACGGCGACGCTGCAACTACCGTGCAGCTGACCGATACCAAAACTCGGTGACTGGCCGCAATCTACGACCGTTACGTATTCTCATAGTGATAATAAGATGGAGCTGAAAACCACAATTATTAATGGTCTATGTATAAAGTAAATAATTATATTGATGTACTTATAACAAATTTGTTTGATTGTTTTAGAACATGGGCTTGAGGCAAGAAGTGGAGCTACTTAAGAAGGAAAACCACATCCTGCGAGAGAAGCTCTCGAAATACGCGGATGTATAGGCGGCCCGCGCCCCCACCACCCGCATAGCACAAACACGCCACACGATATGTAAGCACCCTGTCCCACTCTCAGCAGACGAGGCTACTCAGCAACAGATACATTCATGGAATAGAAGTACTTCTATTCCTCAGACGCAAGTTCCATGCTCAGATAGGGGGTGTTTAGACGGTACGATACCCGGTTGCGGAAACCCGACACGATAAGTTTACACTGCCAGCCTATACAAACGAAAGAATTGTTTCGAAGACAATCTTTAGCCTGAGTTCCATACAAGTGAGACTTCACCACGATGCTGCCGCGAAATTATTCACTTACGTGGCATAGGACTTCAGTAGAACATGATGCAATCTGTATGTCTTGAGTATTATGAAGTCAGCGTATGACTGCCGATTAGTTGTATACTTTATGTTATTTTATTTGTCTTTAACTAAGGCCTTGGCCGTTTAATGTCAAATAAACATATGATGTGTGTAGTAAGTAATGCTTGACGTGTGTTGTTACAGGTCGCGGGCGCTCGTCAGCGCACGCACACTCGCGCGGCCGGGCCCCCGCCCCCGCGCGCCCCCCGCCTGCTGTTCGTTCCGTTGCCAGGGCCGCCTCGGCTGCTGGGCCGCTCCGGCCACTCGGCCGCGAGCTCATCGAATGCTGCGAGATCGCCGCGACCGCTCTTCTCACCAGCTGTCGTCCATGTTGACACGTTAAGAACGATCGTGTTGCTATTCGATGATCTCGTCGGTCAATTCTGTAACTTGTTCGACTAGTAGGTTTAATTGATACTGCAGTTACCGTAAGTTTATCTACTTAGTATAATAGGAAAATCTTAACCAAAGTTCCGTTCAAGCTCTGATCTATCGTCGTCTCTAATTCCTTCTCTCGGACTGAGTCCGACACTCAACAGGGTTAGCCAACGACGTACGGACCAAATTTATGGAAAATTGTTATTTTTGAACGTTATTCGTCAGCCGTCCCGAGCGTGCGCCGGGCCGCCCGCGGCGCGTCCGACGAGTGCGGCCTATTGTAATAAGTTAATGTTGTTGAATATTTATGTATACCGGCCACGGCGGCGGTCGCGTGTTTGCTCAAGTGGCTCGCGTACGCATACGCAAGTGTAGTGGCTGCGTCTGTATATAGATAGTTTTAATAGGGCCCCGAGCCGGCCCCGGGCACTCGAACCTACTCGAAACCTGTATTATAAACGTTGCTGTTGTAAACTCTGACCTCGTCCGTCCCTCGTCTCCAAGATGTCTACACGCGTCGTGTCCGGGGCCCGCGGACGCCCGCGCCCCGCCGCCGGTCCGCTCGGCCGTCGCCGGGGCTCGGGCCGCTCGCGCTCACCGGTCTGTCACTCTAGCTCGCTTCGTAGGACTGCTAAAGATGAGATTAGCTCCTGCCGGCAGTGCCCCTCGGTACCTCCTGTCGATTCAGTAGTGAGCGAACACTAGTTTCGTTTCAAATTTACTTAGTGGTTAGTTTAAGTAGTACGTAGTTTCCGTAGCGTAGTTGTCATTAGTCTATTTTTGTTATGGCTGTAGATGTTAATGTTTTTGAAAGTTTATATTATTTTTTTTAGTTCTAAAGAGACTCGCATTAATGTATCGATTGGGTAGAACCCACGGACAACATTGTATGAGCGTGTTAGCGGACGCGGGCGGCTATATGCCCGCGCGGCACCGCCTGCGCCCGCGCATGTCTCGCGCGCCGCCGCGACACCCGCACTGATGACGTCACCGGACGTTGCCCGCACTCTATTTGACTCGTGCTAATGTTATAATATATTTTTGTAGGTTTTTGTCGTTGATAAAATATAAGTCAATTGATGTTTAAATGATGAATTGAAAAAAATTAATGTTTATAAACTAAGACTAAGAAGTTGTTGCATTTGAAAGTATTTTATGGATACAAAGCGAGAACAATAAAATGTTTTTTCTATAAAAGTTTACATGTGAGGGTTCTATACATAGGTGTGACGGTTGAACTTTGAAATGCACTGTTTCATATCAAACGATATTATTGTAATTAACTTAATGTATAACGCCGCGACGCGTGGCATTTGATATTCCATCTTGTTTGTTAAAAAATATACATTGAATTATGCCATATTCTGATGTAACCTTTGTGGAATTTTACAAACATCAAATATATGTACTTGTTTCTCCGAAAAATTATAACATGGATATTGTAATGTAATAATATTAAGGTATCGTGATAAGATGGAGTCGTATGTAAGAACGTTGCATGGTGAGGTACACACTGTCAGCGCGGCGGCCGGCGGCCGGCCGGTCGCCGGCCGGCAGCCGG
The DNA here is from genome assembly GCA_948474745.1 of Oligia latruncula. Taxonomy (NCBI): domain Eukaryota; kingdom Metazoa; phylum Arthropoda; class Insecta; order Lepidoptera; family Noctuidae; genus Oligia; species Oligia latruncula. The sequence continues at coordinate 573,311 of OX419683.1, read as the reverse complement.
GCGGCCCCACCGCCGCGCCTCCTGTGCTTTATTTATTTATTTGTTATGACACGTGCTCTCGCTGAGAGGCTCCTTGTTCTGAACTTGTTTACATTGCAACAACATAAAACCATATTGTTTTACATGTACGAGTAGTATTTTGTTTGAATTAAATTTATATATGGTTCTATGGATTGAAAATAAACGTTAATTGTTGTATTTATATTTAGTTTGATTTATGGTGCGTGTGAGTGGCGCGCAGTGGCGTGCGAGTCGCGTGCAGTGGCGCGCAGTGGCACGCTGTAGTCAACTGCTCACGGCCTCTAGTGATCTTAATAAACCGCTGATCCGTTGTCTCCATCGGTGTTTTATGTACCTAAATAAATCGTCGATAAATTACCTTGCACACATCACGAGTTTTCATTATCCTCTCCTATATATTCAGTACAAGGCAAGCTTTCCTCACAGTGGGCACACGCGGCACTCTGCTCAACCTCACAGTGGGCACACGCGGCACTCTGCTCAACCTCACAGTGGGCACTCGGGCACTCTGCTCAACCTCACAGTGGGCACACGCGGCACTCTGCTCAACCTCACAGTGGGCACACGCGGCACTCTGCTCAACCTCACAGTGGGCACTCGGGCACTCTGCTCAACCTCACAGTGGGCACACGCGGCACTCTGCTCAACCTCACAGTGGGCACTCGGGCACTCTGCTCAACCTCACAGTGGGCACACGCGGCACTCTGCTCAACCTCACAGTGGGCACTCTGCTCAACCTCACAGTGGGCACTCGGGCACTCTGCTCAACCTCACAGTGGGCACTCGGGCACTCTGCTCAACCTCACAGTGGGCACTCGGGCACTCTGCTCAACCTCACAGTGGGCACTCGGGCACTCTGCTCAACCTCACAGTGGGCACTCGGGCACTCTGCTCAACCTCACAGTGGGCACTCGGGCACTCTGCTCAACCTCACAGTGGGCACTCGCGGCACTCTGCTCAAGCTCTTTGCGTGCACCATGACGCTCTTCTTACAATCTTATATATTCCCGCGTGTTTCCCACCTACCTATTGCATTCTTGCAAACCGCAAAAGTTTTGTTATGTGAAAATTTATTTGTCACCTTGAAATTAATCACCTAATGATAAAATATTATTACATCTGAATAACCGAAGGGAGCCACGTTTCACCGTAAGGCAGATGAAGATGGGGATTTAAGTCATCAGGGACAGCTATTTTGCAGCAGCGCCGCACCCGACTACACTCGGAACAAGGTAACGCGACTTCGCAAAATTGCGACTGACTGTACCTGCTCAGCGTACAGCAGACGACTATGTCCGTGACTACCGCCGCCCCACCAACGCCAATCTCTTACATATTTGGTAAATAATTAGTACTCAATTGGTACTAATTAGTACTCGAACCACAAAATTGGTACCTTAGGAGTTTTCGAGAAAATCGACTTTGAAGGTGGTCCGGCGGTAGTCACGCTCCCTTCAGCAGGACCACCATGAGCGCCGAAAAAGGGGGCACGCTACAGCTATTCTAAGTATACAAATAATTAGTACCCATAAATATGATTAATTTCGTAAAAAAATTTAAAAACCCCCGACACAAAATAATAAAAAAATGAAGGTATCTTATTTCATGCTTTTTGTAGGGATACCTTAATTTTTTTTTATTATTTTGTGTCGGGGTTTTTAAATTTTAAATTTATTTTTTATTTCATGCTTTTTGTAGGGATTCCTTAATTTTTTTTATTATTCTTTCTGGGGTTTTTAAATTTTTGCACTAGAATATATTTAATTTTCAAGTTTTTAGTTTTCATTTAGTTAATATTCCTTATTCCCTTTCAATAAAGTGTACATTATTCTACTTTTCAAGCCCTTTTATTTGATACCTACCTATATTGGAGTTGAGAAAAAAAAAAGTGATTCGCCATGTTGTGGTGGCGGCCATCTTGGATTTGAAATTTATCATAGTGTATAGTAGTCTACTAGTCAAGCCCTTTCATTTGATATCCATATTGAGGGAGTAGTGAAATTAAAATGTAATTCGCAATTTTGTGGTAGCGGCCATCTTGGATTTCAAATTTATCATAGAGTATCTTCGATCAAGAATAGTACTAGATGCCCGATAAGCGCTTCAAAAACGGCCCGAAAAATACAAGCACGAATACTTTTGTGCTCTTATTTCAAATTAGTATGGTCCAATCATAGCCAATGTTAAGACGTCAAAATGCCTCAGTGCGCGTTCAAAAGTTGTGTAAATAACCACCGTAACACCAAGATTTTGGAAGGAATATCTTTTTTTTGGTAAGTTTTTATCATTAAATGTTTTTCATAAAATAATAACGCAATTAAATAGTAAATATAAATCAATTATCAAATATTATGATTGTTTGGCCAATGTTTGCGACAACGCGCCAACTACCACCAAACGGGGTGAATAGGGATGCAGGGGTGAATCGGGACAAAACTTTAAAATAGATTTTAGCATTGAAATAATACAGTTTGTTGCCGAAAAGGACACTTAATCGTTAATTATAATACAATAAACACATTAGACACCTTTTTGGCAACAAACTATATTATTTCAATGTTAAAATCGCTTTTAAAGTTTCGTCCCGATTCACCCCTGCATCCCTATTCACCCCGTTTGACGTACTCTAACAAACATTGAAGCATTGAAACGTAATTCCAAGAACTACGTCTAGTTCCAAATTCGAGTAAGTACGAAATTGTCAACAAAATGTTTTTAACCTTATTGCTTAGACGTTAAGTTTCATTTTAGAATAAATATTTTTGTACTTATTATAAAAATGACTTTTTATTTTCAAGTGACATTTTAAATTTATTGCTTCGATGACAGAAGGACTTAAATATTAATCATTTGCAATCGTAATTAAACTTTATGTTAGAGTGTTAAGGTTTATAATAATCTGAAGTTGTTAATATTATTAAACTTTTTTCTATAGTTCGTAGTAAGAAATATAAATGTTTATCTGTGTGCAAACGTGGCCACTTTAGCGACTTATTTTTGTTCCTAATCATTCATCTAGTACTATTCTTGATCGAAGTAGAGTATAGCATTCTACTAGTCAAGCCCTTTCAGTTGATACCCATATTGTGAAAAAGTTTGTAATCCGCCATTTTGTGGCGGCGGCCATCTTGGACCGATTTTCATCAAGCTAAGAACACTCCCGACTAATTCCCCTTTCAAACAAAAAAAAGAAAATCGAAATCGGTTCATCCGTTAGGGAGCTACGATGCCACAGACAGACACACACACACAGACACGTCAAACTTATAACACCCCGTCGTTTTTGCGTCGGGGGTTAAGAGTGGGCCCAATGACAGGATAAAATCTGATTTCACCAGCGCGTCTCCCAACTCCCGCATTAGTGCAAATAACAACCGCAGGTGGCGTGACGAAGCGCGCATCGAAACTCTGTACACTAAACTTCAAGTGCAGTGCGTTTGTGTAGTATAATTATGCAGGATATTCAGATAAAAATTGGCCAAGTGCATGTCGGACCACGCACAATGAAGAGTTCCGTAGTTGAAATGAATTTACCCAAGAACAAACTTAACATTATAGTTGAAAATCATGTTCTCCCATACATGTAGTTGGTCGACTATTATTCGTAAACTTGTAAAGCCTACTTAGCTGTGATAGTTTTCCTTTTAATTTCGTTATTATATACTACTACCATGGATTTTTTCACATATCCAAAAACAACCATTTAGATGGCAGGGGGGAACCCCTGTCAGCTAAATGGTTGTTTTTGACTCTAACTAAAATTAGCACTTTAAATATATACATTTCACAAACGGATCCCTGAATCGCAAAATTGTTTCCATAAACCCGCAATATTTTTGAAAGACCTATACAATGATACCCCACACCACGGGGTAGACTAGAAAAAAAAACATCCCCACTTAACGTGTAGAGAAGGTACCATATTTTTTTTTTCAAAATTTTATTTTACCACTTTGTCGGCGTGATTAATATATATGTCGTATCGGATAGATGGCGCTACCGTACAGCGAATAGAGCCTTCTAACAATTTGATTGGTAAACGAAAAATCATGTGATCGGAAACGCAAGCGAGCCCTACCGCATGGACACGATCATCGGTGGACGGGATCCAGCGAGGACTGGTGGAGAGACCGAGTGTGTTGCGACAGTCTACAGTCGACAGTTTATTAAAGTTACTTCAAATTCAAATAATCTTTTCGTTTGAGTACCCACTGCAGTGCCCACACCTATCTAAACTATGTTGGATCGTGAAGAAGACCTGATGTATCGCATCTCGGCCATCCAGTAATGCGACATATAATATCCATGCCAAATTATCGCTATTTAGTACTAAGACTCTGAGCTAAGCTGCGGACGGACAGACGGACAGGGCGAAACTATAAGGGTTCCTTGTTGACTACGGAACCCTGAAAACAAAGACATTTTTATAATTCTATTTTTTTTTAATTTCTTTGGAGAAAATAGTAATATGCGCTACGCTCTCGCTTTCACAAAATCATCAATTCGCAAAATGTACTTTTATTATGACTGTACCTTTATTGTGTTATACTTTGTCTATATACTTGTCTTTACTTGTGTAATATATACAATGCAATCCTACTTTGTGTTTGTATGTTGAGAAATAAAAGTTCTGTATAGGTACCTACTCCATTCCACCCTAGAAAATTAGAAGTGATAAAATAGGTGATAAAAAATCCAAAAGGTATCAAATAAAAGCAAATCAAACCAATGATAAGAAATATCTTATAATCATCACAATAATTGTTTTTGAATTTATTTTTCGTCGGGTCGATTCAATGGATGAAAAAGTCAATCTGCTGACAGACAATCAGCTATACGATGTTCACGCTCAATTCATGCAGTAAAAATCAAGCATCTGCGACGATATTAGAAGCATCATGCTTAAGAAAGCTGAAACTAAAACAAAATTGAAGTATCGGCCCTCGTCGTCAAACCGTCCTTGTGGATGCTCGCAATCGCTGCAATAAGGTGGGTAGAGATTCCCAACGCCGCTGGTCGCTATAACTTCTTTAGGAGTTTAGGAGTACTAATTTTTGTATAAATTTGGGTAGAAATCACAGAGTTTTTAATAAGGAAATCTTGAAATGATGATGCCATCGTCTACATCCAACTGCGCCGTGAGTCTGGTTTTTGCACAGTCAAATGCAGGATCTGCCCTGAACATAAAGTGAGGGCTAGCTCTTATAATTTATTTATTTATTTATATAACAATTACATGCTGCACTTACAGTAAGACACCAAAGCGCGCAGCAAGCCAAAAACATATACATAACATCACAGAGTAGGTACATTATTATTATTACTTAACTAAAAAACTTTATACAAACATAGATCAAAATCAAAGTCAAAGCATTTATTTCAAATAGGCACATTAAAGGCACTTTTGAACGTCAAAAATTACGATAAATAAAATAGAATTGATTCTAGTCGCCCATTCCAAAGGGTAGTTTTCGTATGGAGAAGAACGGGCAAGAAACTCCACCGTTACTCTTTTAAAAAGTTTTACAATATTTTGCATACATTCATTATATAATAATAATATGTGAAGACGATGCACCTACAATAAAATTACTATACCACAATAGGTAAAAGAATTAAAAATGATACCATGATATATAAATTAATTAATTATCTGATAGATACATGCAGTGCCGTAAATAGGGCGGTGCCAGCGGTGCCCAGGCACAGGGCGCAGACCCTGGTGGGGGGTGCAGAAATGACCAGACCTGGGCCACTAACAATACCTATTATTTATTTATTTATACGTGTGGATTCGCGTCGTCCGCGTATATTCTTCTTACAAATAAATAATAATCGTAAAAGTTTGTGAAGAATGTGATATCGAAGACGATTTTCCTGAAAAGCGTAAAAAGCGTCTTTACTCGCGTAAAAAGGTCGGCAAGCTCTTTGAGAGATTGATTGCGGGCCGCCTCGTCGGGCACCTGGTGAGGACGGGGCCGGATCTGGCGGACAGCCAGTTTGGCTTCCGCAAGGGGCGCTCAACGGTGGACGCCATCATGCGCGTGAGAGCCCTCACGACGGGGGACGCGGTGTCCCGGGGTGGGGTCGTCGTGGCGGTGTCACTCGACATCGCCATCGCGTTTAACACCCTGCCCTGGAGCTGCATTGTGGAGCCACTCCGGTATCACCGGGTGCCGACCTACCTCCGTCGAATAGTCGAGGCGTATTTGACGGACAGAGCCGTCATCTACCCCGGTCGCGACGGGGAGTGGAACCGGCGAGAGATGTCGTGCGGTGTCCTGCAGGGATCGGTTCTGGGTCGTTCCTGTGGGACATCGGCTACGACTGGGTGCTGCGGGCCGACCTCCCTGATGGCGTCAGCGTGGTTTGCTACGCTGACGACGCGCTGGTCCTGGCGCAGGGGAGGTCGCATCAGGCGCGGCCGACGCGATGACACGCGGGGTTGCAATAGTCGTGGAGAGGATCCGGCAGTTGGGTCTTGAGGTGGCATTGCATAAGTCCGAGGCCATGTCGTTTCATGGGCCCCGGAACGCGCCACCATCGGGATCACAACTAACGGTAGGAGGGGTTCATATCGCCGTCGAGACGACGATGAAATACCTGGGTCTCGTCCTCGACAGCCGGTGGAACTTCGTCGAGCACTTCCGAAGTTTGGGGGCCTTGTCAAACGGCTCTTGCCCAACCTGAGGGGGCCAAACGCCTCCTGCCGGAGGGTTCACGAGGGGGTCATGCAGTCCATATATGGCCCTATACGGGGCCCCGGTGTGGGCGCGTTCGCTGCGGTGGCGAGCCGCCCACTACCTGAACGCGCCCCAGAAGGTGGTAGCCGTAAGGCTTATCCGGGGCTACCGCACGATCTCGGGCGAGGCGGCAAGCCTCCTTGCCCGACTGCCGCCATGGGGTCTGGATAGTCCTCGCGCGCCTGTATTAGTGGCGCGCGGAGGCACTACGTCGCCGCCGGGGGGAAAATCCGCTTCCGCGGCAAATCGCGGCGTAGCGGACGGATCTCCGGCGTGACCTCATGGCGACATGGAAAGAGCGACTGTCGCAACCCAGCGCCTCAAAGAGAGGTCTTAACGCCACGATAGTGGCGATAAGACCCCTCTTTGAGGAGTGGCTAGAGAGGCACCACGGCGCCCTCACCTACCGCCTGACGCAGATCCGCCTGACACGGAAGTTTTGGGAGGTTCCTGCACATCATCAGGCGGAAGGAAACGCCCGGGTGTCACCATTGCCAGGATCGCCCAGAGGACACGGTGGAGGTCTGCCACGCTTGGGCGGAGCACCGCCGTGTCCTTGTAGAGGCGATCGGCAGCGGCGGCGACCTCTCGCGTCCGGCCCTGGTGTAAGCCATGGTCCGGGGCGAGAGAGAGTGGGAAGCAGTCACCTTCTTCTGCGAAGCAGTCATGCTAGCAAAGGAGGTGGCGGGACGGCTCAGGGAGAGAGCCTCCCGTCCCAGCCGCCGCGGGAGAAGCTCCGGGCGTCGGGAGCCGCGTGACGACTCCCGGCCTCCGTAGGCGTGGACCTGCGGGCGGAGAGTAATAGGTAGCTCACCGTCCGATCAGGACCAGGCCCGTGCCGGACGGCGCGTACGTGTTCCTCGCGCGCCTCAAAGAGATGTCAGCATCGAGGAATGGGCCCCTTAGGACCGAAGCCTGCCGGGTAAGCGGGATTGTCCGAAAGGGTTACCGCTGGCCCGGAACATAAAGGGCTAAGGAAGGAACACGGGTAGGTTTTAGTCAGTAAGAGTCTGACACTCCCTTCCGCTCCACCCAGAGCGGGTCATTTGATGATTTCCCATCCGAAAAAAAAAAAGGGCGCGGATATAGCAGCTCGCACCGGGCGCATAAAAGGCTAATTACGGCACTGGATACATGGTGCTCACATATTTACAAACATGGTAAAAGTAAATGATTTTCATTTAAAATAATAAACAAAAAAAAAAAAAATAATTCAAGTTGTCAGGGTCAATGTCAGGGTGTGAGTTAAAGAAAAATAATTACAGAATGTAATGAATGTCAAAAAATAAATAAATTATACAGTTTCGTAACTGTGAACGTATTGGTTTGCAGTGGATTTTGAATTAAACACTGGTGTAACATAAATGTCTTATAATCACGGTAACAGGGATAAAGGGTACACTAGTATTGATAAAATTACGGTCACGGGAACTATATAATTAGAATAAACCGATATAAGAAAGCGCGGGCCGGTCAGAGCTCGGGCGCGCGCGGCGGTTCGTGACGTGTACGATTACCGGGCTGGCTATCCGTCTACTAACTGCGTCGGAGGCGCGTGCGGCGTGAGCGTCGCAGTAGCAATATCGCTGTCTCTCTCCTATGCATCTAGTGCATAGTGGTTAAAGCGAGAGGGAAGGTGTACGCGGCGGCGCCCGGAAGTGCATGGGCTTGAATTGGTTACGACAGACTCCCCCTCAAGTCTAGGAGAACGCCCTCGTTCCTGGACTGGCTCTTTGCCCTTGTGCTTCGGGCGTCCACGGCGTCGCTTGGCAATGACAGGATTAGGTGGTACGTTGCTTCCAGTACCACTATCTACAAAAGGCGTTAAATCCTGTGCATGGTATTTTCCAAAAGACTCCTCAGAGTTCCTTATTGGAGAGATAAGATAGGTGGTAGGGCTAACCTTCTCCGTTATAACATACGGTCCATCTCGTTTGGACACAAATTTAGCGGTAAGACCCTTGTCCTCCCCCTGGACTAAAACAGCTCCGACGGCATAATAATTGCTCGCGTCGTCGGTGCGGAGCACGAAGGGGCGATTAAAATCAGCCTGGGTTAAGATTGGCGCTGAGGTAAGAAGTTGTTTCAGCTCGTTAAAAGCAGTAGTCTGAGCTGAACCCCAGGTCCAGGTCTGATGCTTCCTTGTTAGCCTTGTAAGTGGCTCGGCTACAGAGGAGAAATTCGGGATAAATTTCCTTAACCAGGAACAGGTTTGTAAAAATGTCCGTAGATGCTTCAAGTTGCTTGGTTCTTGAATGTCTAGGACAGCTTGAACCTTTTCAGGGTCGGATGACACGGCGTTAAGGCGTCTGTAATCTACGCAGAAGCGGGTGCTGCCGTTCGCCTTAGGAACCAGGCGAGCTGGTGAACACCAGGCAGATTCACACTCTTCAATGACGTTGTCCTTCAGCATCTTCTCAATCTTCTGACGCGTAAGTTTCTTTTTGGCAGGGGTCAATCGGTACGGAGGTACATAGATAGGAGGTTGCTCACCTGTATCAATACGGTGCTCAGCAAACTGGGTAGACTCTCCCCCTAGCTGGAAAATGTCCGTATTGGTAACCAAGGTCTGCGCCAGCAGGTTCCGGTCAGGTTGGTCCAACAATGTACCTTCGTCGTCCCTGAATACGTCGGCAGAGGAACAAGACTGCTCTGATGATAAGGAGGGTTCGAAACGCATTATGTACTGAACGCGGCTGTTATTAGAGAAATACCAGCATTCCCGAGAAAAATCCATGACTACTTCGGCTGCGAACAAGAAATCAATGCCGAGCAACGTTTCGTTGTTACGCGCCTCAGGGAGAATAAGAAAAGGAGTCCTAATGACCTTCTCCTCTAAGTGCACGTCAAGAGTAGTCATGAGCACGTCTACGTCGCGAACGTGTCCATCGGCTAGCTTAATACGTCTTCGCGCCGGTTCAAGAGGGTGTCCTTTTCGACAGAGGAGGGTGTGCAGTGTATGACCCGCAATACAATGTTTGGCACCGGTGTCAACTAACGCGGTCCCCGACGCGTCTAAAATTTTGATATCAAAAATCGGCCGCAAAACTTTTCTGTCGGAGCTCCTACCGGCGCGCGCGTTCTCTACACATGTGTCGTTACACACCCTATTAATATTTAACACATTCTTAGAAACATCATTACAACAAGATAAATCATTTTGCAAAAAATTACAAAAATGTTTCTTACGCCCTTTTACGGCGTGGGAATTATTATTAAAAACATCTTTCGAGTAATCACAAAAATGATCCTTACGTCCCTTTGCAATGCGGACGTCATTAAAACAAAAATTATAATTTTCAGAACAAATACAAACTTCGCCCTTACGCTCTTTTACATTAAGGGCGTCATCAAAACAAAAATGAATATTATTTGAAAAATTACAAAAACGGTCGTTATTATTATCGACCTCGCAGCTGGTCATGTGATCGTTCGACAAATCGTTGGCCGAAAAATTACTCTGTACCGAATAACAATTATTATTATTAAGTATTTCAGCTTGACTGTACGCAGGCTCACTCGAACTATCACGCGACCAGTTATTATTTTCTTGAATGACACAACAAACATCATTAACATTTTTATAACAAGAAGAAGGCGAAGTATTAGAGTATTTTAATTCTTCGCAACAATGTTTATCAAAACACTTCTCGCGATTATACAAATTTTCGGAACCCGCATTACGGTCACGATTTTTAGACTGTTGCATTTGAGTGAACTGTGGTCCCGAAGTTTGCAGAATAGTATCAACACTATAAAAACTTGATTCGTTGTTACACTTTTTGCAAGTTTCACGAGTAACATTTTTAGATCCGCACTTGTAACACGAAACCGAATTATTAGAATCAACCGCTGACTCACCTTTGTTGTCCGTCAACTTACGGCACTGGTCGCGCTGGTGTCCGTAGTGTTTACAATACGCACAAAACGGTCGCTGTTGTTTAGATGACGCTGCAGCTGGTGTTCAGGCCTTAACGCCTTCAATAAAAGCAATAGCAACCACGCGACGCGCTCTGTGATGAAACTTATATTAAACCATTAGGCGCAACTTTGCTTTCAAACAAATGTATTGTCATCTGTCACTTGCACAATAACCGTCGTCCGTGTAACATTCTTTTTTTTATACAATAAATATATTTGCGATTCTTGGGACTTTGATTGGCACCATTATATCCTCCAAAGATATAACATGGTGGCCCATGAGGGGAACAAAGAATAATCTGCGGAAATAAAGAAGAAATAAACTTCAATAAAATTGGTACGAGTACGACACGCGCGCAGCGGCAACGAACTCCAAGATTAGGAGCCTTGCAGTGGAGGGATAAAAGCCACGGGTTCCAGCGTATGGAGGACTGTCGCCTGGTCAATACATGGAGCCAGGATTCGAGCAGTGGTGCAGCCAAAGCATCACATCGAGCAGGGCGTCGACGTGCCGCCTCAAAGTTAAGTGCCCATCCTTTGTTTAAAATCCATCCATTCACCCAAAATACCCATAATACCTATTAGAATATTGAGAATAACACTCCATTTGTGTAAATTAAAGATTTTTCGTGCATATTATTGCCGAAATATCCTAAGAATTGCAAATATTGCATCAGATATTGTTTTTCCATCTACCTTCAACAAAAAATAAAATCGTCTTAAAGTTTAGAATAACGTTGATTACTTCGTTAAATTATAAAGAATTCGCATTATAAGTGAATTTTTCTATCCTGCTTCGTTATTAAATTAATGTTTTCAGATAAAATAGGTTCAGTCGATGACCTCTTCCACAAATTCTATCGTTTAGTTCTGGCTTTTGGTTTAGCGTAGTGTGCCGACTATTCCAGATCACGCCCCTTCGAGCGGTACCAGCCACCCGGCCCGAGCGTCCGGCTGGCGTACAGCTGATCGTGCGCACCCGACTTCCTTATCAGCAGGTGACACCGAAACGAGGAACGTGAGCCCATTCATTTTCTTATTTTTATTTTGGTAATTGCCCAATATCATCTTTAAAAGTTGACTTCTTGACACTGTTTATTCACAATGGCTGAAAGTAAGCAGCGTTATAAAGAATTGTTCACAAAAAGGGCGTCCGCCAAAGGACAGATTACTAAATTTAAAAATTATTTAAATACTATTTCTAAAGAAGATGAGTTAAATGATATTCAATTAACAGAACTAAACTTAAAACTTGCAAAGTTTGAGGCATTATCCGTTAGGGTTGATGACTTGCAAAATGAAATAGAGGTTCTGAGTCCTGAAAACATTGCGGCTGAAATTGACGAGCGCGATAATATTGAGAGAGAAATAATAATGAACATAGCCACTGCTAAGAATTTGGCTGCCATGTTTTCTCGAAAAAATGAATGCGAACAAAGACGCAATTCTGTTCATAACGCTTCATGTTGTTCAGAGGATCATCACAATGTAGGATTAAAGCTCCCACAAATACAAATAGCCAAATTTAATGGTGAATATTTCCGTTGGTTACAGTTTAAAGATACTTTTGAAAGTTTAATACATAAAAATGATCATATTTCTGAAATTAATAAGTTTTATTATTTAAATTCATATTTACAAGATGATGCGGCCAGAATTGTTTCCAATCTTGAAGTTTCTGCAAAGAATTATTCTGAAGCTTGGAAGCTGCTTTGTCAACGGTATGATAACAATAGAATCTTAATTGATTATCATCTTGATTCACTACTGAATATAAAACAGCTTCCAGGCGATTCTGAAAAATCTTTAAGATATTTAGTTGATCATATAACTAAAAACTTACGTGCCTTGGTCAGCTTGGGACAATCGACGGATAATTGGGATGTCATTATTATTGTTCGGGATGAGAGTTCTTGTGCTCTCACCACCAAATTATTATTTGCGCTGGATTGGAGGAGATCACTTGGTTCCAATAAAATTCCTGGTTGCTTGAAGACTATTTATTTACTTGTTATCACTATGAGATCTCGGGGTGCCTTTTCCAGGGCGGCTTGCTGCTTGTTGAGTGATTGGCGAGTGTCCGTTGAATGCGCCACAAGTGCCGCAAACCACCCTTTTTGTACAATTTGCGCTAGCCGTACTCTAGCGCAGGTAGCAGGAGGCGGCGGGGTGCGTGGCCCGTTATTCCGGAGCGTTCCTTTGTCCTTTGTCTGGGACCGGGCTCTGCGCCGCCTCCCTCACAATCAAACTTTCTAAATGTAACCGTTAGGTACCTAACGGTTAAACCAACCGTTAGGTACTTATTGTTCTATGTTACAATCTTAGCTTTCTAAATCATACTTAACTTTCTAAATCTAATCGACTACATATCTTACTTACTAGCCCTACTAGAAAATGGTCTTTATTTCATACTTAAAACTTAACATCTATGAATCTACTTTACAATATCAAACTTAGGTACGCTACGTCGTCCGTAACAATGCTATTAGGTACGTGGGCGTCCTGCACATTCCTCCCGCCGTGCGTCGTCGTCTGCTGATGGCGTCGCAGTCGTAGATGGTGCGGGATCGCTGCTTTCAATCGGTAGCACTATCATCTTCTTCACTGGACGTCGTAGGGTACCTCCTTTCGTTGTAACGTCCACCGTACGTACAACTCCGTCTGGGCCGGGAAACGTAGCACAGATGCGTCCTCTGATCCACATGTTTCGTGGAAGGTTGCCGTCCACGATGAGTACTAGGTCGCCGACCTTGGGGATCCTGCCTTTGGTGTGCGGTTCCCTTCGGTTACGTAGTTCTGGAAGATATTCTTTGAGCCATCTGGCCCAAAATATATCTGCGAGTCTCTGAGCTGCGCGCCAACTGGCTCGTAGATGTAGGTCACTGTCGCAGAATTCTCCTGGTGCCGCGATGCGGCCGGGACCACCCAAAATGAAATGATTGGGGGTTAAAGCTTCAGGATCTTCGTGGTTCACGGACACGTGGGTAAGTGGCCGGCTGTTCACGGTGTGTTCGGCTTCGGTGAGCAGCGTGTGAAGTACTTCCTCGCTCGGGAATCGCTCGTTCACAGTGGCGGCGAGTGCTGTCTTCACAGATCTCACCATGCGTTCCCAGGCGCCTCCCATGAATGGGGCACCAGGTGGGATGAATCGCCAGTCGATCATCCTTTTCGAGGACTCTTCCGCTGTAGCTGCGAAGATGGCGGTCCGTAGTTCCATTCGCAGGAACATTTCGGTGATGTCAGCGGTCACGGCGATTGAGTGCTGACGGAAACGCATTATCACTCCTGGCAGCGATTGTAATAGATCAGGGCCAGTGAGTAGTTGGTCGTTCAAGGAGACTCCTCTAGTCTTGGCTGCAGCGTCGCAGACAATCCTCAGTTTCTCCGGTTTCATGGGGTTAAAAACCGCAAAGTGAGGCAGGTACCATGTTCGGTGCTTCGATGTCGTGGATGGAGCTGGTTCGGCGTATCCTTTTGATACTAGTGCTTCCATTTGTTCAGCGTACCTCTTCTTTAGTTCGGGTTCTTTGTCTATCTTCTTCTCTACGCTTATGAGTCTGTTCAGAGCGCTGTCATAATTGTCTGGCATCGTGACGTTTTTATCTCGCCACAATAAAGCAGTTTGATATCTTCCTTCTGGAGTTCTATTTGTGTATTGTTGAAGGATGCGAAGTGCTTTTTCTTCCGGATCATTAATGGGTTTCTTTGGATTGACTTGCATGTTATCCATCGTGATGTATTCCTTCACCAGTTCATGTAGGTCATTGTCTATGTTAGCATGTCTGATGAAGTTCACTCTGTGGCCAAGTGTTCGTGTGTGGCTGCCATGCAGGACCCAACCTAATGGTGTCAGTGAAGCCACTGGTTGGTTCTTCTTTCCTGTCCTCATCTCCGTTGCGATGAGTAGGTCCCAGTTATCTTGGCCAATCAGGAGTTTGGGCCTTGCGTCCTCAGTTACTAGATCTCTGGCGATGTCTTGAAGATGTTTACAGTCTCTGACAGCTTCTCCAGGGATCTTTTGTGCAGCCAACTCTAGCTGCTTGATTGTTCTTGCGCGTAGCTTGCGTTCAGATGTGTGAAGTCCTTTGATGAAGAAGTTCACTCGTTGAGATGACACGTCGACTGTGGGTTCACCGTCAAAGGATGCTATTCGAAGTGGTTCATGAGATCCTTCTGCTCCGATTTGCTTGGCTAGGCCCTCGTCGATCAGAGTTACGGTAGAGCCGTCGTCAAGGAGTGCGTAGGTATCTACTGCTCCCGCCGGTCCAGAAAGATGCACTGGTATTATCTTAAGGAACGATACCTTGGGTGTCCACATTGAATGGACCTTCTCTTGTTCCTCTTTGGAGCAGTCGGTTTCTTCTTTCTTCTTGGTTGCTGAACTAGGCGTGGCGTGTAGCATTTTATGATGTAAATGCACACAGTCGTCTAACTCGCATTTCTTTGGTTTACAGCTGTGTTGCTTTGTTCGGAATTTGAGGCAACGAAAACACAGGCGATGCTTCTTTGCGATGTCCCATCTTGCATCAGTGGTTGCCTTCTTGAATTGGTCACAATCCACGATGCTGTGTCCTTGATGTTCACATAAACCACACTTTGATTTGCTTGCTTCTTGTGCGGCATGTACCCGTTGCTGACGTCGCTGGGTGTTCTGAGTAGTTTGAGTTGTCGCAGCGATGTTCTCAGGCAGTGCATACGGGCTGCAAATCTCTGCTTCGATCTTGATGAATCGGGTAAACTTCAGAAGATCAGGTTCTGTTCTGGGTTGTGCTGCTGAAAACTGGTACCACTGCCTTTTCAATGTTGGTGTGAGTTTTTCAACAATAGCCTTTGTGACTTCTGGATTGAAGAGATAATGCCCGCAATTGAGTGCTTACAAAGTCCCAACAATGTTTTCCACTTTGGCTGCGAAGGTGCACACTTCACGCGGAGATTCTGTGAGGCGTGGTAAGGTTCGTAGTCGCTCCATTTCAGCCATTGCGATGGAGTCTGGTCGTCCGAAGCGTAGCTCGAGTGTCTTCATGATCTCGTTCGGGTCTGTGTTCACTATTAATAGACCTTGTACAGCTTCCTTTGCTGTTCCTCGAAGGCTTCTTCTGAGTCTTGACATATTTTCCACTGTTGTTAATCGATGCGCTGTCTCACAGTAGGCGGCGCGGAACGTGAGCCAATCTTGATGAGCTCCGTTGAAACAGGGTAGTTCGGTGTATCTCATTGGCTGCTGGTACTGTGCGGCGTGCACAGCTTGCGTGATTGCAGCAGCAAGTTCCTTCATGTCCGTCCTTGTTTCTTGGACGGCTAGTGTTGTAGGCTGTTGCATGACGTGGGCTGACGTTGTAGACGGCGGTACCCAGGGCGAGGCGGTAGGCCTCGAAGGGTAGCTATGATGTGGTGCCGTGGTGTAGATCGGTTGCCATGCTGTGTTCGGTGCCAAGTTCGTAGAGTTCAGTGGACAGGATTCGTCGGGGTTTACCGGTGCTGGCGTCTGTCGTAGCTGTGCAGGCACGTAGTTCTGTTGCCAGGATGCGGCGGTGATCACTGGCGTCGGGTTCGGTTGTGGCTGCACAGGCGCGAGGTTCTGTTGCCAGACGGCAATTACTGGCGGCGGGTTCAGGTGCGGCTGTTCAGTCGCAAGGTTCGGCTGCCAGGAGGCGGCGGTGCTCACTGGCAGCGTGATGTTCATGGATTCAGGTTCAGTGTTCGGGTGTTCAGGTTGCGGGTTCAGGGTGCTGACTCCCGCCGGTAAGGTCGCTGGGATGTCCCAGGCTATGGCGGCATTCACTGGAACTGCTGGTTTGATCGACGACTTTTCCTCGGGTTGATAAGGTCTGTTGGCAATGGCGAGTAGCTGACTTGATTGGAGCCAAGTAGTTACTCGTTGTTCGTTTCCGGTTTCCGAGGCAACGGAGGATACATCTTCATCCGTGGATTCAGCTTCAATTTCGGCGAGGCGTGCGGCCGCTAACTCAGCTAATCGTTGTGCTAGCTCCGCCTTGGCTTTGGCTATGCGGTGCGCTTTAGATGTTTTATTGCTCTTCTGTGACGTAGGTTTGCTGCGGTGACCACTTTCTTTGTGTTTAGTGACGTCTTGTTGTGGCGGGACACGTTTGACGGTAGACGTAGTAGCGGCTGGTGCTTCTGAGGTCACTGCCGTGGCAGTTTCTGTGGAACCTGTCGTTCCCGTAGCTTCCATATCGGCCGTAGTCGCGGTTTCTGTAGTGGTTTCCGTAGCAGTTTCTGTCCGTTCTGTAGCTGCCGTCGATGCCTGGCCACCTCTTTTCCCTGTCGATCTCGTCGTAATTGGCATCGTTTCTTCTTAATATTCTTCAAGTTCGGTGGAATCTTCTTAATAGTGATCTTCCTCGGATCCGGCTCTCGAAGGACCAATGTTCGGGATGAGAGTTCTTGTGCTCTCACCACCAAATTATTATTTGCGCTGGATTGGAGGAGATCACTTGGTTCCAATAAAATTCCTGGTTGCTTGAAGACTATTTATTTACTTGTTATCACTATGAGATCTCGGGGTGCCTTTTCCAGGGCGGCTTGCTGCTTGTTGAGTGATTGGCGAGTGTCCGTTGAATGCGCCACAAGTGCCGCAAACCACCCTTTTTGTACAATTTGCGCTAGCCGTACTCTAGCGCAGGTAGCAGGAGGCGGCGGGGTGCGTGGCCCGTTATTCCGGAGCGTTCCTTTGTCCTTTGTCTGGGACCGGGCTCTGCGCCGCCTCCCTCACAATCAAACTTTCTAAATGTAACCGTTAGGTACCTAACGGTTAAACCAACCGTTAGGTACTTATTGTTCTATGTTACAATCTTAGCTTTCTAAATCATACTTAACTTTCTAAATCTAATCGACTACATATCTTACTTACTAGCCCTACTAGAAAATGGTCTTTATTTCATACTTAAAACTTAACATCTATGAATCTACTTTACAATATCAAACTTAGGTACGCTACGTCGTCCGTAACAATGCTATTAGGTACGTGGGCGTCCTGCACAATTATATTCATGTTGTCAGCTAAGCTCGATAGTCAAACCTTGTTAAAATGGGAGGAATATCGAAATAGTTTAGGGAATAAGCTACCAAATTTGGAGCAGTTTTTTAAATTCATTATGGATCGTGCTAGTGTGCTAGAATCTGCAAATCGCAGTAATAATAATTCTGCCAACATAGAGTCAAAGAAGCCTACAACTCCTCAACGTTCGACTCCACATAAACAAGGTCAAAGAAAGAGTCAGAATAACAATGTTAAATCTTTTGCAAGCACTAGTGATAGTAATAAGAATAAAGGACAGAAGGGTTACTCGTGTATTGTTTGTGACGAACGTCATAGAATTTATGACTGTCCAACATTTAAGGCTAAGGGTATTGGTGATAGAATGACGGATGTGACGAGGTATAAGCTCTGTATTAACTGTTTGAGACAGGGTCACTCCGTTAAGGATTGTCGTTTCCGGTCATGCCAAGAGTCTGGCTGCACTGAGAGGCATAATAGCTTGTTGCACCAGCCGCAAGCGCCGGTCAGTCTCGCTACGGTTCATGAGCCGGGTGAGATTGTAGCAAACTGTTCTAATAATACAGGTCAAATTATACTGTCAACAGCCATGGTGGAAGTATCGAATCCATTTGGCCAGCAAAAGGTCAAAGTTCGTGCACTATTGGACTGTGGCAGCCAATCATCTTTTATAACTGAATCCCTAAAGATCAGGTTATCATTAAAGTCCCATCCCATTGACACTCTAAAGGTCATTGGCATAGGCAACACAACAACAAATAATGTTATTGAAAGTTGTAATATTAAATTACAATCAATAAATAGTAACTTCAACATAAGTTGTTCATGTCTTGTGTTGAAGGAATTGACAGGGAGACTGCCAAAGTTCCCCATAGATATTGTTTCTCTGAAACTACCTGAAAATATTCAGCTGGCTGATCCAATGTTCCATAAACCAGCCGACATAGATGTCTTGATAGGCGCTAACTTATTCTGGGACATTCTAGGTAATGAGCAACTTTCATTAGGTGTCAAAAATCTTAAGATAAGAAGCTCACAATTAGGTTGGATTGTATCTGGTCCCATGGAATCAGTGAAGCCACACAAAAATGTTCACTGTAATCACAGCATAGTTTCCAAATGTGCTAGTGGTGATGATAGCATTGATAAAATGTTATCTAAATTCTGGGATCTAGAAGAAATTCCTGGAAAATCAATTATTACGAGTGAAAATGAAAGTGAGTGCGAAAAACACTTTCTCAGTCACACAACAAGAACAGATACAGGTAGGTTTTGCGTAAAGTTACCGCTTAAGGGTACTACAGATTGTTTAGGCGATACTTACAACTTAGCTAAGAGACGCTTCCTTAATATGGAAAAACGGTTAAAACGAAACCATAACTTAAAATTAGAATACACCAAGTTCATTAAGGAATATGAAGAACTAGGCCATTTATCGGTATTAAATGGTCATAGTGATAGAATAAGTCCAAGTTATTACCTGTGTCACCATGCAGTTCTCAAACAGGAAAGCGAATCTACTAAGGTTCGTGTAGTGTTCGATGGTTCCGCTCCCTCCACTTCCGGTTGTTCACTGAATGATATATTAATGGTGGGTCCTGTTACGGAGTGGGTCTCGAAACGGTTTTTTAAAAAAACAATTAATTGATAACTTGAATTATAATTGGACAAAAAAAATACATTAAAAGATTTGTCTGCGACGACGTTCAAATCCACACTGCACTATAGCTCTAGAAAAGTAGCAATGTCCGGAATGCTGACATGACAAAGACGGTTCCACGTGTAATGACTAACTTGGTCATCATTATTAGTTTACATGCCTTCGCGTGTATTATAAGATATAACAGCCCCCCAAATAAAATGGAGCATCTGAGATGAAAGATGCGAAATTTAAGATTCACAGTAGATAAGATTTGAACGTCATTGTAGATTTACAAACTGTTACATATTAATAAAAACTAAGTATATTATAATCATATCTATTTTAGGAAAATCAAGATTTAGTAGCAAGGTTAATTTTGTTTTGTTACTAAAATGTTTCGTTTTAATGATGTTGGCCTTGTTGTTGACAAATCAGGCTCAACAGGTTCTTCAAACACAGATAGTTCAATAGCTTGTTGAGATTGACTGTGGTTCTTCACTTTCTTGGTGTTATTACATTGATTAAATATTTGTATGCAACATGAGGCTTTTGGATTTGGGCATATTAATTTTCGACCTCTGTAGAGTAGGTATAAAATGAATAAAATAAAAAATGTGTAACTTATGGACATATAATGAACTCCGTACTTTTGGAAGTGGTTCGGATCTTCAATGTTATTTAATTCTTGTTCTAAAGATGTTAAATGTATACTAGCGTGTAATAAAGAATCCAGGTTATTAACGTTATTCAATTTTGAATATGGTAAACGTGAAAGTGACTTGTTAACTCTACTCTTCTCACAGCAGTCATCCTCAACGAGATTGAAATTAGAAACAACATGTGAGCTTACATTTACGAAAACATTTGACGATGGCACAAACTGTAAAGTTTTATAAAAGGCTTTGCAGTTTTTTGTTAAAGACAATATTCCTGTACCAAATAAAGTTTCGTCAAAGCTACTGCCATCATTTTCACAAGATACATGACATTTGACTGGCTCCGATAAAACAAATAACCATCTATTATTATTAATTTTATGAAACACTTCAATAGAGCCTTTTAACAACTTAATCTCACAAGAGTTAGGTAACTTACTAGCTAATTCCGTGATTAGAATAGTTTCACAGATCGGATTCGCGATACTTGAATAAACACTTTCTAAATCACATATGTAGAACTTTTCACGAATCACTTTGCACTACGGTGTGCAACAGCGAGTAAAACATATGATCGACTGTTATTGCAAGGTAAGGACTATTAGGAGCGATAAGCGCGAAGGTATTCGGTTGCGAGACATCATAAGGAACGGGCATTGGAATAATATGGTATAAGTTATATACTTGTGGTAGGACGAGCGGGATTCTAATAACTACAATTATTTTGTTGTTATGATAATAAGATACAAGTTTAGAAATGTCAATAAGATCGTGAATATTTTGTAATGACAGAGTTACGGGGAGTTCATAATACCTTGGCATATTGTTGATATTCTGTTCAAGTTCGTTGTTCCGTTTAATGTTTGCCACATTATTATTTATGATATACGAAACTGACGAATATTTCTTAATGTTGTTATCATGCTGGCTCTGCAGCGCTGATAACGCGTTTAAACAATCGACTTGAATCTTGGACGAACTATGATTTTTACAATAAGAGCTGATTCTGATAAACAGAGATTCGACTATATCTAGATGCGATTGTATTTTACTAATATCTAAATACGTAACTATATTCCAATCGTCGTTAGTGAACTTAACGTTGATCATTTTATCAAAGTATAAACCGGGACTGCTTGTTATCGGCGTGATGACTTGACGACATGTACACTCCGCAGCAAGGTGCTTGAAATAGATCAAGTTATTGCACCGTCAGACGCCAACTTAATTTCGTCATAGTGATGACGTACATGCTTACGATTTATGAGGAGAGTCACAGTGTGATTCCCGTTGACCTTAACAATTTTATATGGACCTTTCCAAACTGGAGATAGGGCTTTATTTTGCTTGTGGTGACATCTGAGATACACTGAGTCACCGACGTTGTAAGTGATAGGTTTAGCGTGAGAATGGTAATGACGTTTAGACCTCTCTTTAGAATGTTGAATGTTTTGTAGCGCTTTCTGCCTACTATAATATAACCTATGATTTAATACTCTAACGTAATCCGTATAGGTATTATTTTCCAACGTGTCGATAGATTTGGGAATGTATGGTTTAAAACCAAGTAATAATTCGAACGGAGAGTAGTTAGTAGTCGAATGAATGTTAGAATTGTATGAGAACATAGCTGTGTTTAAGTACAAATCCCATGTATGTGCGTTTTCGTTGACAAAGGGTCTCAAATATTCCTTTAATGTTGAGTGGCTCCTTTCTAGGGCACCGCAGGTTTGTGGATGATAAGGCGTTGCTAGAATATGTTTGATACCAAATAATTTGTTGAGTTGTTTGAGAACTTCGGAGCTAAAGTTAGTGCCTTGATCGGTAACGATCATTTTGGGAATACCGAGATGAGAAATAAAATGAACTAACTTTTTAGCAGTCTCGTCTGCTGAGCATGTCTGTAATGGATAGGCTTGTGAATATTTGGTGAGGTCATCTTGGATGGTTAGAATAAATTTGTATTTAAATTCGTAGGTTTCTGGAAGAGGACCGACTATGTCCAAAAATAACTTTTCGAGAGGTTTTGTTGCGGTTGAATTTATAATCATAGGAGCGCGGTTGGTTTGGCGTAAAGGTTTGTTAATCTGGCAAGATTTGCAATTTTTGACGTAGTCTTCAATGTCTTGCCGCATATTTTTCCACCAATACATAGATTTTATTCTTTCTAACATTCGTGTGATGCCGGGGTGACCAGCAGAAGGTAAATCGTGATTGTCGCGAAGTATTTGTTTAACCTCTTCAGGCGTAGGGAATAGGATAGAATTCTTATAGATGTTAACTTTAATGCCAGTATTGTGGAAAACGTAAGCTATGATATTATAGATTTTTGTATAAGAGAGTTTTGTGAATGGATCTGAAAAATCGGATATGGCAATTTCTTTCTCTTCCATATACCAAAATTTTATCATATCTCTGTATTCAACTAACAGCTTAAAGATGTCCTTATACGACATTTCGTCATAATGATGTACTCTCATAAATAAATGAGTGAACATATGATTGTCATTTGATGTGTTGTATGAGGTGTAAAGTTCGCGTTCTATGTCACGAATGTTAGGTTGACTTGTAGATAATTCTATAATTTCTTTGCAATAAGGTACAGAATCGTCTAGATCAATTGATGTAGGGTAGACGATTAATTTGCACTTGGCCTTGAGTAGGGACTCTTTGAATTCTTGAATAACCGTATCGAAACTAAAACTCGGTTGTTTAATAAGTTTTAGATACTTTTCATAAGTTTCTGTTGTGGAAGGCGAAGGACAATCATAGGGCGAGGTTGAAGGGTTTGGAGAATTACTATTGTCGACGGCACATACGGGACGATTTGAGTCATTACCATCTTGTGGTGGGAAGCGTGATAGAGCGTCGGCGTTGCAATTTAATTTCCCTTGTTTATGCACTATCTCATAATTATATTCCTCTAATTTTAAACGCCAGCGGATTAATTTAGAGCCGGGGTCCTTAACATTGAATAACCAGACCAGAGGTTTATGATCAGTAACGATTTTAAACCGATAGCCGAAAAGATAGGGGCGGAAAGTTTGTACGCCGAATACGATGGCTAAAAGTTCTTTTTCTGTGGTGGAGTAATTGCCCTCGGCTTTATTCAGCGTCCGTGATGCATAAGCGATAGGTTTATCTTTACCTATTTCACCTTGCGATAATATTGCGCCTACAGCGTAATTGGAGGCGTCAGTTGTCAACACAAAAGGTTGACTGAAATCAGGGTATTGTAAAAGAGGCGCCGTAGTTAATTTTTGTTTTAAAATAGTAAAAGCGTGTTCTTGTTCTCCTGACCAATTAAATGAGATGTCCTTTTTTAAAAGGGAAGTTAAGGGTTTAGATATCTTAGAGAAATTTTCAATGAATCGCCTGTAGTAGCCAACTAAACCTAGGAAAGATTTGATGTCTTTAGGACATTTAGGAGTTGGAAACTGAGTGACGGCCTTGATTTTATCAGGGTTAGGATAGACACCTTTGTCAGTGATTATGTGCCCTAGATACGCAACCTCGTGTCGTAAGAATTCGCACTTAGCGGGTTGTAATTTTAAATTAAATTGACGGAATCTGTCGAAGACTAGGTTTAGCTTATCTATGTGAGATTGGAGATTTTGGCTATAAATAATACAGTCATCTAAGTAAATATAGCAGTGAAGACCTTGAAGACCAGATAAGACAGTATTCATAAGTTTTTGGAATGTAGCAGGGGCGTTCTTTAGTCCGAAAGGCATTCTTGTGAATTCGTAATGCCCAGATATTTCGTTTCCTACTACCGTAAAACCAGTCTTAGGCGCATCCTTGGGATTTAAATTTAATTGGTGGAAACTGCTTACAAGGTCAAGCGTAGTAAAGTATTTAGAATGACCTAGTTGGTCCAGGATATCTGTAATTAAAGGAATAGGATAGACTTCGGTAACAGTTACATCGTTGAGTTTCCTATAGTCAATAACTATCCTCCACTTTTGTTTACCCGACGAGTCTACCTTTTTGGGCACTACCCAAATAGGGGCGCTCCATGGTGATTTTGAAGGACGAATAATGTCTTGATCGAGCATTTTCTTTATTTGGCTCTCGACTTCACTTTTGTGGCATTCGGGGAAGCGATAAGATTTAGCGTGAATCGGGGCAGCATCTCCAGTGCTGATCGAATGCTCAATAGCGTTAGTACAAGTTAAAGGTTCGCCCTCGAGGTGGAAGATGTCTGTGTAATTAGAGCAACATTCTAAGAGCACCTTTGTCTCTTCGGGATTTAGATGTTCTGTTCGGATGTGATTTAGTACTTGTTGTGATCTATCTAATGATGTATTATCAAGACTATTAATAAATTGAAGATTTACATGATCAGGCAATTGGGAGGTAGGTGATACTTTCTCAAAAGGGATTAAACGAACGCAATAATCTTTGAATATGACTTGAGACTCAGTGGTATTCAGTATTGAGATATTAACGCGATTATTAGGTTTAACCGAGACAGCACAATTGGCTAAGTAAACTCCTTGGGCGTACATATGATCGAGAACTAAACCTTCTTTCATAAACTTTAACTCTTCTAAGGAATTTGACACGGGACATTCAACTATCGCTTCGGAGCGAGGTGGAATAATATAGAGAGGATTATTAAAATTTAGTGGTATGAGATGTCCTCTAATGAGCAATGACTGTTGAGAATACTTAACATCACATTCGAGTTTCTTTAAGAAATCATTACCTAAAATACCGTCGTAATGAAGCCGTACCTTATCACTGACGGCATGGAAAGTGTAACTAAAATAGAGTTTAGAATTTGACGGCAAAATGTGTTCGAAATTTATGGTGAATGATCCTAAAGTTTCATAACAAGAGTCGTCTTCACTGAGACCTTTGAGTTTGATTTTATCACTAGATAAGGATGGTATAGAATTAAAATTTTTGAGTTTGACAATACTAACACTAGCTCCAGTGTCGATAAGAAAACGTAGAGGTTTATTTGAATAATCGGTGTTAAGAAGTACGTGAGGTAGAGAGATCCTGTAACATTTAATTTCATGAATTGGAATGACAGGCTCCTCTTCGGGCTGGGTTTGTAAAATATTAGGATTCGACGACACAGAGGTTCCTAACGGAACGTGTTGGGATTTGTTTGAGATATGCATGCCTTCAGTTTGGGACTGGCTACCCTGCCGCATGGCAACACGAGATTTTGAGTGGCCTTCAGTTTGGGACTGGTTACCCTGTCGCATGGCAACACGAGATTTTGAGCGGCTTTCAGTTTGGGGCTGGTTACCCTGTCGATTAGCCGGATGACCTAGAGGTCGGCTTTCAGTTTGGGGCTGATTACCCTGTCGATTAGCCAAATAGGATTTGAGATGACCGTCAGTTTGGGGCTGGCTACCCGGTCGATTGGTCGAAATTGATTTAAAAGATTTAGATTGATTATAATTGAAGTGACATTGTGGGTTTGTAATATGAGATTTTGTTGTGCCTTGAATACGGTCGGGCGCAGTGCGGCACGCTAACGACACCCGACTGTTTAGTTTAAATCGTCCGCACTTTCCTCGACTTCTTCCCACGATTCAACTTGATCGGGTGAAGTCGTGACGTTATGTTGAATCTGAGAATTATTTTTCTTAGAATTGTTGTATTTGCGCCTATAGCATTGGGAGATATCATGACCCGTTTTCTTACAATATCTACAGATTACGTCTGTTGATTGATTCGGTTGAGAATTTTGTTGGTATCGAGGGTTAGAAGGGGTTTGAGGTTGAGAGTTAGACGAAAATGGAGGCTGTGACTGAGGTCGGATTTTCCTCAGACACTCATTTTCTATGTGACCAGATTTGTTGCAAAACCTACAAACTTTAGATATTTTTGGAGAGATTTTCAATGCGAAGTTTCGTATTTTTTCTTCTTCGATCGCGATGTTAATAGCGTCATTCAGAGTTTTAGGGTTTCTACACCGCACCATATTACTAAGATTAGGTTGTAAGCCAAAAGTAAAAGTATGGAGAGCTAGGTCTTCCGTCATTGCAATTCTACCCGACAAATCCTTCTTAGTAGTTTCAGAATTGTGAATTTCCGTCTGCATGTCGGTGAGGCAGGTTTCCAGGCGCAAGGAGAATTGTGACACTGACTCATTTTGTTGCTGCCTACAAGACTGCAACTCAAAAAATAAGTGGCTATAATGTTTCCTTTCACCAAAATTTTGACGAAGGAATGACTGTAATGAATCAAAGTCATCGAAAACTTTGTTCGAACAAGCTATTTGAGCTTTACCTCGCAGTTTGGATAAGATATATTTTAAAAGCAATTTTTTCTGACTCTCGGACGCTAGGTTTAATGAATTTTGGCAATTAGTTAAAAATGCGGCCAAGGTTTCACGATCTCCATTGTATGTGTCAATAAAATCGCATAGAATACTAATAGGATATTGTTCGCTAAGCGAGATTTCACCCTTACTCATTTTGTTCGTAGGTTGTTTAACGATTAAAAGGAAGTAAAGATGCTAGGCAGGATAAAATTTGTAAGGAAAACGAATAGTATAGATACTATCGGGAACAAGGGATTAGCAATAACCAATTATCAAATGTTCGACTCACAGTAGCACCGCGAGAAGGAGTGTGGGCATCGCAGACTTCGAATAGAGCAGGTAAGTTGCACTCGCAGCTCAGCAGCAGCTCGCAGCACCAGGCGCACAACAGTACACCGGCAGGAACCCAGACAGCAGCAGAGCTTGAACGGCAGCGGTGAGGCGAGCAACAACGGACACGTGTCGCACAGACAACGTGTATGGCAGCGGCGCTGGCGGCGACGGCACCAGGTAAACCAGGTAAGTACCTAGTTGAACAGGATGGTGGCAGCAGGACCCGACAACACCGTCAGGTAAGGAGCGCGAACTGGCTCGACCACGTTGCGAGGTCACACGGCGCGAACACGTGGCACCGCGTGGCGGTGGCAGGTTAGAGGATGGCAGGCTTACGTGATAAGACTTACTGTCGCAGTTCCCCAGCCAGCAACACACAGAGTTCGCAGAGTTCGTGATTTGCACACCGAATAGAGTTTGTAAGAGTTTGAGAGAGTTTGTAAGAGGTTGAAAGAGTTTGTAAAAGTTCGTCCGGGCGCACTCCGCGGATTTTTAGGGATACCAGCCAACGATTGCTGAGTATCCCACTTCTGACACCACTGTTACGGAGTGGGTCTCGAAACGGTTTTTTAAAAAAACAATTAATTGATAACTTGAATTATAATTGGACAAAAAAAATACATTAAAAGATTTGTCTGCGACGACGTTCAAATCCACACTGCACTATAGCTCTAGAAAAGTAGCAATGTCCGGAATGCTGACATGACAAAGACGGTTCCACGTGTAATGACTAACTTGGTCATCATTATTAGTTTACATGCCTTCGCGTGTATTATAAGATATAACATATATATAGGATACCCTGTTTTCTATTTTGATACGGTCCAGGCAATATAAGTACTTACTCACCGGAGATATAGAAAAGATGTATCGCCAAATATTAGTACACGAAGATGATAGGCATTTACAGCTTATACTATGGAGAGGAGAGGAATCTGAACCCATTCAGACGCTTAGGCTCAATACTTTGACCTACGGAACAGCGAGCGCAAGTTACTTAAGCACACGCTGTCTGTGGCAGGTAGGGCAGGAACAGAATAATGACCTCATTAAGGACATTATTCAAAAGGACTTCTATGTTGATGATTTGATAACGGGTTCGAATGATTCACAGCTATTAATACATATACATAAGGCTGTATCTGAAGCATTAAAGTCAAGTTGTTTCAATTTAAGAAAACTTAAAACAAATCACCCTTCCATTTTTGATAATGTTATTATGAACGAACAAGACAAGTTAATTTTTAGTGAGTCTTCAAGTACATTAGGGTTAGGCTGGACACCTTCTAGCGATACCTTACATTTTCCAATAAAGGGATTTTCACAAGATAATAATCAAATAATAACAAAGCGATTTATTATGTCGAACGCTTTCAAGATATTTGATCCGCTGGGTATATTAAGTCCAGTTGTAGTGAAACCGAAGATAATGTTGCAAAGACTTTGGCAACAAAAAGTGGACTGGGATCAGCCAGTCCCCCAGGAGATAACAGACGATTGGATTAAGTTTTCTGAAAACATAAAATACTTGCCTTCCTTACAAGTGCCAAGGTTAGTTCTAGGTGACTCATTTAAATACATCGAGTTACATTCCTTTAGCGATGCTTCACAAAATGCATATGGTGCGTGTATTTACATGAAAACGATTAGTCATAATGATGACGTCACAGTCAGATTGTTGTGCGCGAAGTCAAAGGTGGCTCCATTGAAGCCTACCACCATACCCCGCCTGGAACTGTGCGCGGCCTTACTTGCTGCTAAACTCACAAAATCTGTTATTAACTCACTTCGATACAAGCCGGATAACCTAGTGCACTGGTGCGATTCGACAGTAGTATTTTGTTGGATTCGTAGCGATGCCAGCAAATTAAAAGTATTTGTAGCCAATCGTATTATTGAAATTAAGGAACTAACGTCTACTTCAGCGTGGCGATATGTTCCAACGGACTCCAACCCTGCTGACCTTATATCAAGGGGAGTAGATGCTAAACGTCTTATATCAATGGCACTGTGGTGGACAGGGCCTAGTTTTTTATTAAAAAATGAATCTGAATGGCCTAAGTTAAACGTCACTGATTCGGAAGAACTACCAGAGTTAAAGGTACATCATTCGACAATAATTGACCAAACCGTCATTGACTTTGATAAATATTCATCTTTAACTAAGTTACAAAGATCATTTGCTTATGTTCGTAGATTCATATTCAACCTTAAAAACAAACATAATAAACGCGTAGGTATATTGTCAGCTAATGAGCTACGTGAGTCATTCTACTCGCTATGCGTTATCTCTCAAGGTCAGACGTTCCCTATTGAATACGATTTATTAGTCAAAGGTAAATCGTTAACTAATAAAAGTAAGTTATTATCGTTATCGCCGTTTCTAGATGAGTATAGATTAATTAGAGTCGGTGGACGTATAGATATGTCAGGTCATTCTTTTGAAAAGAAACATCCAATTGTACTTCATGCTTCACATAAATTAACTAAATTATATTTCAAAAGAGAACATGTAAGTAATATGCATGCTGGTCCGCAGCTGTTGTTAGCGTCTGTGCGAGAAGCGGTATGGCCAATTAACGGTAGGTGTCTTGCGCGGCGCACAGTCAATAATTGCGTAAGATGTAGACGACTACGAGGCGTGACGTTACAACCTAAAATGGGTAATTTACCACCCCAGCGCATAACGCCTGACTATCCCTTCATATCTGTTGGCTTGGACTTTGCTGGCCCATTCTATATTAGCAATCGTAAAGGCCGTGGGAGCCGTGTTGTTAAAATGTTATTTATGTCTTTTTGTTTGTTTGCGTTATAAGTGCATCCATCTAGAAGCTGTCAGTGACTTAACAAAGGAGGCATTTATAATGACGCTCAGGCGGTTTATAGCTCGTCGAGGTAAGCCAACGGAAATATTCAGCGATAACGGAGGCAACTTTGTCGCTGCCGCGAAAGAAATAGGAGCGTTCATAAGAGACCATCACGAGCCCCTGTCTGATTTTGCGAGTCAGCAATCCATTACATTTAAGTTTATTCCGGCTTACACTCCTCATTTCGGTGGCATATGGGAAGCCGGGGTTAAGTCGGCAAAATATTTTTTAAGACGTGTTATTGGCGATAGCCACTTCACCTTCGAAGAAATTTCTACTTTGTTTGCACAAGTGGAGGCGATTCTCAATAGCCGTCCCTTGTGTCCACTCTCATCCAGTCCTAACGACCTCCTTCCCCTCTCTCCAGGGCACTTCATCATTGGGAGGCCGTTGACCGCTCTGCCAGCACCTAATCTGGTAGAAGTCAAGGAAAGTCAGCTGCGACGGTATCAACGCCTAGAGAAGACACAGCAGCATTTTTGGAAAAGATGGCAAAGGGAATATCTGTGCGAATTGCAACAGAGGACAAAATGGCGAGCAGATACGTCAAAGCTGGATGTTGGAGATATGGTACTCCTAGCAGATGACAACGCGCCCCCGCTTGCATGGAAACTTGGACGCGTTCTTCGTCTTATATCCGGATCTGATGGGATATCCAGAGTAGCAGACATCCACACCAATAAGGGCTGCGTGCGACGTTCACTAGTACGGCTCTGCAGACTTCCCACAGCAGAAGAGCTTAAAGATTGAAAGAAATCTTTCAATGCCGGGAATATGTTCAGGCCTTAACGCCTTCAATAAAAGCAATAGCAACCACGCGACGCGCTCTGTGATGAAACTTATATTAAACCATTAGGCGCAACTTTGCTTTCAAACAAATGTATTGTCATCTGTCACTTGCACAATAACCGTCGTCCGTGTAACATTCTTTTTTTTATACAATAAATATATTTGCGATTCTTGGGACTTTGATTGGCACCATTATATCCTCCAAAGATATAACAGCTGGTGCGTGTTCATCGCGTGCGGCGGTGGCACGCGCGTGCGATGCGCGCTGCGCGCGCGTCTCGTTCGGAACTTGCGCGTGCGAGTCCGGCGGGCGCGCGGCGGAGGGCGGAGCGCCGTCGTCGGCGGCGTCCGCGTCGCCGCGTGGCGTGGTAGTTGCCCCGTGCGCCGGTCTCACGCTTGCAGCGGAGTTCGATGTTCGCGCGTTGTTCATTGCGGGCTGAGTAGGCGTTTCGGATTCGTTACGTTTCGTACCCGGAGCAATGGATGCGGCCTTTTGCGATTCTCGCTTAGGCGATTCGTTTAGGGAATCTTCGATAATTCTAGATTTCGATAGCAACTCTGAAAAATTACTGACCTCTTCGCGTCGTAATCTTTTACGGATTTTTCGGTGTAATAGGCCGTAAATCATATCGAGTTGTACCTTGGTAGACAGGTCGTTTGCTGGTAGGCGTGTTAGGAGGGCTCGACTCTTCGCTACGAAGATATCTGTTCGTTCGTCTTTACCCTGCTCGTCTCTGAATACCTCCCGATATATTTTGTATTCAGGACGGCGGTCGCCGTACGCATCACGAAGGTATTGTATTGCATCTTTCCAGGATGTGACCTCCGCGCGGATACTCTGCCACCAGGTTGCTGCTTCGCTGGTAAGTAGCATAGACATGCCTCGAATAGCGACATCATCACAGATGTTCGTGCATTCTTTAAATGCTTCAATGGCATCGATGAACGCTTCGACGTTTTCCTTCGCCGCTCCGGAGAATCTGGACGAGCATCGTGAGAAATTGCCGGTCTTCTCTGCCGCACTCGGCGCTGGCGCCGGTGACTGAGCGGTCAGAGGGGACGTGATTGTCGACAGGCGCTCTAACATACGCTCACAGATCTCCGCATTCGATTGTTGAATCGTTGTTAGCAGAGCGGTAAAGTTATCGCGAGACAGCGTGACGCTGTTGAGTTCATCGTCATGCGAACCATTGAGGGATTGCCTACTCCGTGTCTTCGGCATTGTTACACGATCACAATTATGTTCACAGTTATACACACACTAGTCTTTTCACTAAAAGTTTTACAGTTTTCACAGGAACTGTGGCATTCGGCCTACAGTTGGGACGCCATTTTCGTAACTGTGAACGTATTGGTTTGCAGTGGATTTTGAATTAAACACTGGTGTAACATAAATGTCTTATAATCACGGTAACAGGGATAAAGGGTACACTAGTATTGATAAAATTACGGTCACGGGAACTATATAATTAGAATAAACCGATATAAGAAAGCGCGGGCCGGTCAGAGCTCGGGCGCGCGCGGCGGTTCGTGACGTGTACGATTACCGGGCTGGCTATCCGTCTACTAACTGCGTCGGAGGCGCGTGCGGCGTGAGCGTCGCAGTAGCAATATCGCTGTCTCTCTCCTATGCATCTAGTGCATAGTGGTTAAAGCGAGAGGGAAGGTGTACGCGGCGGCGCCTGGAAGTGCATGGGCTTGAATTGGTTACGACAACAGTTAAATTAGCAACCAGTTTGATTTTGTCTAGACTCTAGATTGTCCTATGGAGCAGGACCAGCATGTTTCCAAGCATTCTTATCTTGGATATAATCTTCTAATTTATAGTATGCTTGTTTACAAAGTGTACGTTTAATGTGAGTTTTAATTTTTTTTTCATTTAATTGCAATATATCACAAGGTATTTTATTGTAACACAAAGATGTATGTACTTTGGCTAATCTGAAAAATGGTTGATATATTTTATCTTTATTTCTAGTGTTAAAATTATGTCTATCGCTTATTTTATTAAAAAGATGTAGATTTTTTCTTACATACATAATATTTTCATAGATGAATTGGCAAGGTACCGTCATAATATTAATCCTTTTAAAAAGTTCCCTGAGAGATTCGCGGCGACGTAGATTATAAATGGCTCTGACAGCTCTCTTTTGCAAAATAAAGATGGATTCAATGTCAGCAGCTCGACCCCATAGTAAAATGCCGTACGACATAATGCTGTGAAAGTAGCTAAAATAGACTAAACGCGCGGTTTCTACATCAGTTAACTGTCTTATCTTTCGAACAGCATAAGCGGCCGAGCTAAGCCGCCCCGCAAGAGATGTTATGTGAGGTCCCCATTGCAATTTCTCGTCTAGCGTGATTCCCAGAAAAACCGTTTGATAAACAAATTCCAGTTTTTCTCCATTCAGTATGATGTCACATTCGCTACTTCTAACATTAGGTAATTTGAATCTAATGCATTTGGTTTTCTTTTCATTTAGTACCAAATTATTTACCGAAAACCAATCTTGGATCTGAAGAATAGCGTTATTCACGTCGTCAAGTTTTTGTGCCCGGCTGTCTATCTTAAAGATCAATGAGGTGTCATCTGCAAATAACACCATCTTCGGTTGATTTTGAAGTAATTGGGGTAAATCATTAATGTAAACTAAAAAGAGGAATGGACCCAATATTGAACCTTGAGGAACGCCCATTGCTATTTCAGACCCCAATGAGTTTACGCCGTTTACTTGAACTTTGAGCTTTCTATCTTTTAGGTATGACCTTAGTAAATCAAGAGCTAAGTTCCTAATCCCATAGTGATCAAGTTTCAGCAGAAGTGTCTCATGGTTTACGCAATCGAACGCCTTGGAGAGGTCGCAAAAGATTCCAATGGCATCTTGTGCTTCTTCCCAGGCGTTAAAAATGTTCTTTATTAGGGTGACACCGGCGTAAGTGGTACAACGCCCTTTGGTGAAACCGTACTGTTGTTCATGAAAGATGGAATTTTTATTAAAGTGGCGTAACATTTGGTTGAGCATCAACTTTTCAAACACCTTACTGAGAACTGGCAGAATTGATACAGACCTATAATTGTTAGGTTCTTTACTATCACCGGATTTGAACAAAGGAACTACTTTACTGTGTTTCATGAGATCCGGAAAGACTCCTTGGTCTACACTGATGTTAAATATGAAAGCTAAATAGGGCGCAATCGTTTCGATGATAGATCTACAAACTTTTACAGACATTCCCCAGAGATCTTCTGTTGATTTAATTTTAAGATCTTTAAAAGCTTTTATAACAGCCTGGGGGTTTGTATGTTGAAACTTAAACTCCGAAGGGCATGCCTTAACATTCTTTCTAAGTAAGTTAGCAGAAAGCGCGGGTGAAGAATTTAAAGCTTCAGTAGTTTTAATGGGAATATTAGCAAAAAAGTTTCCGAATTCCTGAGCAATTTCTACATCTGAATTGATGGGGCCATGTGCAGTCTCTAAATTAAATTCAGTATTACGCTGTTTTTTCCTACCTGTTTCATTATTTATTATTTGCCAGGTAGTTTTTATTTTATCATCGGCTGATTTGATTTTATTGCTAATATAAAGAGCTTTAGCTGTTTTGCATACAGTTTTGAAAGTCTTAGAATATGTTGCAACATACTGATGAAAGCTTGTGTTATTCATATGTTGCTTCAGGCCATAAAGTTCAAAAAGGTTTTCCCTGCTTTTACGAATACCTGGAGTATCCCAATCACTAAATAAAAGATTTACTGCTAAACATAAATATATCGACTTCCGGCTCCTGAGCAATCAGAGCGTTCAGCAGATTGATCGCCTGGGTTGTGGGAGCAAAGCGAGCAATATGGGTACGCGCTGGCGGCGCCGCGAGCAGGCACCGCGAGGCACAGGCGCGCGACCGCCGCAGCCGATCCGGAGCAAATAATGAACAGCGAGCTAGTGTAGTCGCGTTATCAATCTTATTATTGAGCAATAACTAGTAGTTATATGTCATTCGATTCGGTATGAATGGGGCTATTTTTTAGGTAAATAAAAAAATAGGGTCATCGCTTTCGATTTTGAATGAAAATTACTTTAATTTTTAATTTTCGTAATGTAAACAAACATTAAAAATAAGCAATTATTAAAAAAAATCAAAGTCTCTTAAAGTTACGAAACAAGTTTTGTAATCTACCCTGGTCTATCCACTTGAAGAAACAGCCATTAGTTTAACAGCGGTCCATAGATTTTTTTTCTGTACGAGTCGTGTATAAGTGGCGCGGCCCAAAATAAAAAATGTATGGGCATAACAATGCCCCTCGCGCGGGAAATGTTTATGTGAGTGGATAGGTAGCGAGCAAATTTTCGTTGGACCCGTTCTATCATGAGCCTGTACTTTTGCTCATGTGGATCCCATACCAGCGCATTATATTCAAGTTTGCTGCGTACAAAAGAGTAATAAAGAGTCTTTAAACCTACTCGCCTGCCGCATAACGAAACCAAGTGATTGAAAGGCTTTGCCACAGACATTATTAATGTGCTTATTAAAGGTCATATTCGCGTCTAAGGTCAGTCCAAGATCTTGTATTTCGCTGACGCGCTCCAGAGGGACCCCCGATATGTGGTAGTTATGTTGAATCGGCGCACGCGAACGGGTAAAAGACATAGTTTTACACTTGGAAGTGTTAAATTCCAAGTGATTGGCTTCACTCCATTTTACTACCATATCGATGTCCCTCTGTAGTGCCTCACAGGCATGCTTGTTATTTATACCCAAGAATATCTTCAGGTCATCCGCAAACATGAGACATCGTGCCGTCCTGACGACCTTCGGCAGGTCATTAGCCATTACAATAAATTGCGTAGGCCCAAGGGTGCTACCCTGGCTTACACCAGAGCAAGTTAAATATGGGGCAGATTTATGTCCAGAGATTTGGACATACTGAAAACGATCAGTGAAATAACTCGAGAAGAGTTGAAGCAACTTCGGGGTAAAACCTATTGCAGATAATTTTTTAAGAAGGACGTCATTTTGGACGCGATCGAAGGCCTTCTTAAAATCAAAGTAAGCCACGTCGACTTGCTTATTTTTATCCATTTCGGTGACGGCAAAGTCTACAAAATTAATGTGGTTTGTCACGGTGGATTTACCAGCCCTAAAACCATGCTGACACTCGGCTAGTTGGGTCCTGATCTGCCTGGTGATGTACTGATTAAGTATCGACTCAAAGACCTTGCCGAAGGCTGACAGAACCGCAATAGGCCTGTAGTTGTCCACTTTTGACCTGGCGCCACCCTTGGGTACAGGAGTAACCCGTGAAATTTTCCACTCTGCAGGATAAGAAGCTGTTTGCAGGGCTAGTTATATACAAATAGAAGTGGTTCTCTAAATATTTCCAAGCAGTCTTTAAGAATAAAGGGTGGAATTCCATCAGGCCCTGCTGATGAACGGGCTTTTAGGCGGCGAATTGCTACTGATATGTCGGCTGAGTCAACTACATCTATGGCGATCCGCGCGGAGCATAGCGGGCCTGTTGCCTCCATCTCAGCATTGGCTGCCGATAAACCAGGGTCATACGGCAGGAACACTGAACTGAAGTATTTAGCAAAGGCATTTGCTGCTTCTGCCCCTCCCACAATCCGTCCATCATATTCAAACTCAGTGCACGTTTGTCTCTGGGCCTGCTGACCTTTAACAAAATTCCAAAAACTTTTAGGATCCCTCTTTATATCCGCCTCTGTTTGTCGGATATATTCAGTATATGTCTGATCGATTAGCTCTTTAGTTCGCTGTCTGTAAAATTTGTATAATTCCTGATTATACTCTAATTTAAACTGCTTGAATTTTTTTGAATGAAAATACTTATCTTTTAAAGTTTTAATTATTACGGGGGTAAACCATACCGGATACTGGTACTTCGAATTGTTGTTTATTTTGTTTTTTTTTGGTACATGTTTATCAAATATTTCATGTAACTTGCTGTAAAGTAATGTGACAGCTTCGTCAACGTCTGTTAGTGTAGGTATATATATCGTCCCATTTTATTGAATACAACTCACCATGTAAAGATTGAAAATCAGCTTTACGGAAATTCCATTCTGTCGGCTTAATATCGTCATCACAACCTAGATAACGAGATGCGCGCACCATGCGACCCCGGGGCTGCACAACACACTTACTTCGCACCCTCACTAAAAGTGGCGGATGATAGGCATCAGCCGGGACCACAGGCTCCACATCACCACTTACATCAATCGTCTCAACGTCCAAACTGTTCAGCACCAAATCTAACATCTTACGGAAATTATTGCAAACGGTATTGTGTTGCGTTAATTTACAAAAACTTATCAGATAATTGTAATGCATAATAACATTCTCACTACAAGAATTTAAATTAAAATCGCCTAATATTAACACGTCAAGTTTATCAAACTTTGCTACAACATTCTCTAATACACAGAAGGTATCAATATACTTGCTATCACTCGACCTAGGAGGTATGTACACGACACAACATATGATTTTACTAAACTTTAGTGTTATGATACCAATCACAACCTCAATATCGCTCGAGTAGCCGTCAATATCGACTACTTGTTGCACTTTATACTGATCGCGTACAGCGAGCAGTACACCGCCCCATCCCGCATCGCCAGCACGGTCCTGAGTCTGACGCAAGACTGTATATCCCGGAGGAAACAATTCAGCATCACATACACTGCTAGTCAGAAAAGTCTCCGTAAATGCAAATAGATCAGCTGATTCAACTAATAAGGCTTTTTTACAAATGTCCAGCTTTGAACGCAGGCCACGGACATTCTGGTAAAAAAAATCGTATGTCTTCTGCTGTTTATTAACCCTCTTACTTCTGTGGTTTTCGAAATCCACTTCTCCATGGTTTAATATGGACATCTTCTGCCCAGTGTTCGGGTTTCATATAATCCTCAACATGTTTTGTTGGCACCGTTAACTTAAATGACGCATAGTCAGGTGACTATGCGTCTTTAATGCTTCCACTGAGCAGTTGTCATCCGCACTAATATTGCGTAGGTGAGTAATCACTTGATCAGCTGTAGTACCAGTTTGGACGTAGTACAAATGCAAATACGATTTTCTTTCCGCCGCAGCTAATGCACATATAGCCGAACCCGGGGCAGCCGTTCCACGAGTCACATTATGAGGTGCACGACGTAATCTTTGCCTTTTGACTTCAACCCAGTCCGAATCATTGGTTATGATTTAGCTGCGCAAGATTCACTGGCGGCACTGTTGTGTTTACGATCTCAAGCTCAAGTTCAATAATGTAACTATGTTAGTAGATGAGAATAAAGGTGAAATCGTGAGCTGCCAGTGTTTGGACTGTGCAGCTTCTGCTGGTGGCTGTAAACACGCAGTAGCCTTTTTAATGTGGATCCATTGGAGAAGTGAAGAACCCTCATGCACTGAGGTTGAATGTTACTGGAAAAAACAAACATTTTCCAGAGTTGGGGCCACTTTGAAATATGTTACTGTAGAACAGCTCTGCCAAAACCAAGTTCCACATCACGATACTAACACTGACCTTAATTTAATTCAATTTACTGAGTAATTAAAAGTATTTACTTTTTTACATATATGTATATCAAGAAATTATTTGACTTTAATTTTTATTATTAACATAAAAATAATCTTGCGAAGAAACACAAAAAAGATACACTTTTCGACGCAACAAAAACAAAATAAACATACCTCAATCCCGACTCAAAATTCACTCAACCAGCCCTTTAGTTATGTCCATAAAAATTTATAATAAGTTGCCAAATGTCATTAGAGAAGTAACCAAAACAAATGTATTTATCAAAAATAAAATAATTTTCTAATTTTCTCTCTTATACACCAAACACTATGAAATAAATATAATATACTATAATACAATATGGAATATCAAATATAGATATGAAAATATGAATACATAAATAATAACATACCTACCTAGTAATAATAATGAAAATATTAGATAATACTACTTTTACACAAACCCAATAATGTAAAAACCTACATAATTATACACCCAATTAAGCACATCTAATCTAATAATAAATAATAATAATAAAGTATTTATTTCACAAAAACACTCACAATTGAATTGCTACTTAGCCCTCTTCCTCTCTCCTAATTTTTGCTGTGCCCGACAGGGTCCATATTGATCTTTTACTTTGTAATACCATCTATGAAATACATATGGAATGCAATAAAGAATTGAGTATTGAGTATGTGTTTAGCAGTCTATATTTATGTACTTATGCATTTATTGATATGACTCAGACTAAGAGCCCCCGCTTACTACAGACTTCCTATCGGTCGATAGTTTAGTCGGTTTCTCCCTATGAACTCAACGTCGTTGTCGGGAATACTCGCCAACCTAAAATTTTGGCGTAAATTATATCTACGTTGCCTCCGCTCTTCCTGTAAAGCTTCTTCAATAATTAAAAAAGCAGCCATAGTTTTAATACTTAACTTCCGTCGACAGCACGAGAACTATTTTGATGTCGTATCAACTGACATAAATATCCGTTAAAATCGGAGTCAAGTTCAACAGTTCGGACGGGCAAAAACACATCGGGAGTAGGGACACTTGTCAAATCGCGTTGTCATTCCTTCTTCGTTCGGACCCCGAACGATTCATCCGTCAGTAGGTGATAGGGGGTAAGAAACGCCCGTAACGAAGGCCGAAACGACGGACTTCGTGCTTAGGGAGTAGACCCCATGGTTCGGACGGGCAAAAACACCACACATGCATCGGTAGTAGGGACAATTGTCAAATTGCGTTGTCATTCCTTCTTCGTTCGGACCCATATTTAAGTGAAAATAAAGGGGCCCATAACCTATTACGAGTTGTGTAGTCTCGATTTAAACATTATCAGTAACATGAAAACGCGATCTCAAATTCAGTGGTTTTTATTTGACAAAACAAACAACAAGTTCAATTGAACAAACTTCAAACGACAATTTTTCTATGGTGACACATACACATTGCACTCACAAGAAGTTTGCATACTCAGATTTTATTAAGTAGGTTGCATGGTGTGATACTTCCTGGCCGCGCCACAGTGGAAAATTACAGAAACACGTTTCTAGATAAATTGTACCCTTAATGTACATTCTTTAGGGTACATGTAGTGAAAAAAATTGTACCTCAACGAATAATGAAATATAATGAAGTTTTGGTGGCGCGGCTGGGAAGTATACTTCCTGGCCGCGCCACCATGGTTTTTGTAAACTATTAAGCGTACCCGGACATAGTGTACACTAAAGAATTGTACCAAAATTGTTCTTTTGCGTACACTCTAAAGAGATTCAAAAAATGTATTACTTTAGAAATTATAGCCTTGTGTAGGTGGCGCGGCCAGGAAGTATACTTCCCAGCCGCGCCACCAAGTTTTATTAGGCGTACCCGAACATAGTATACGCTAAAGAATTGTACCAAAATTGTTCTTATCCGTACGCTTTATAGAGATTGGAAAATTTTATTACTTTAGAAATTATAGCCTTGTGTTGGTGGCGCGGCCAGGAAGTATACTTCCCAGCCGCGCCACCAAGTTTTATTAGGCGTACCCGAACATAGTATACGCTAAAGAATTGTACCAAAATTGTTCTTATCCGTACGCTTTATAGAGATTGGAAAATTTTATTACTTTAGAAATTATAGCCTTGTGTTGGTGGCGCGGCCAGGAAGTATACTTCCTGGCCGCGCCACCAAGTTTTATTAGGCGTACCCGGACATAGTGTACGCTAAAGAATTGTACGCATTATGTACTACCTAAAAACATAATAATATTACGGAATACTGTAATATATTAAGAGAAAACATCAAAACAAACTTAAGCGCATCAGCAGACTTGCTGATCTTTGTACCTACTAGATGTGGCCTCCAAATTAGAAGTAGCTACTGGAATTATCTCGGTGGGATGGTTGTATAACTTGCACAGAAGGGCGAGAAATAAGCAAAACAATATGAATCGATATGCTTAA
The DNA here is from genome assembly GCA_948474745.1 of Oligia latruncula. NCBI lineage: Eukaryota > Metazoa > Arthropoda > Insecta > Lepidoptera > Noctuidae > Oligia > Oligia latruncula. Next base: position 533,042 of record OX419683.1, on the reverse strand, counting down.
CAAGAAAAATAGACCATCAGGAACAAGATAAGAATTTGGTAGGTAGGTACTTAGGTATTAGGGACGGTCAGCAACGAAAATCGTCAACCCTGTTACTTTTACGTGTCAATAATTATGATTTCAAAAACTGAAACGTTGATTTGATTGATATAAATGATATTCCAAACAGTTTAACTTTACAGCAAAAACATATGCTTTGGTATCAGTCATAGAGTATTTACCTAATATGCGCCACTACAGAGCACTGTGTAGGCGTAATGGCAGATGGGAATGCTACGATGACCTAAACAACACAGTAACAGTACTAAAACGTACACAAAATATAATGGTGCATTGCACTAAGTAGGTACACAATAAATTAAAGACGTATGATGGCATGCAGGACAAAAAAGGCCATTTTCAGGGCCACCAAATGTTCATGTGATACATTCATGTTTCTTGAATTTGGTTAAAGTCAAAACTTTAGTATCATGCTGTTTATATTAATTTGTTACATAATTGTCATTTTTCCACTTTAGCTTTTTTTTTTTTTTTTTGCGGATGGGAAATCATCAAATGACCCCTCCCGCTCTGGGTGGAGCAGAAGGGAGTGTCAGACTCTTACTGACTAAAACCCACCCGTGTTCCTTCCTTAGCCCTTTATGTTCCGGGCCAGCGGTAACCCTTTCGGACAATCCCGCTGACCCGGCATTCCACTTTAGCTGTGATGCCATGCCACACATTATGATTTAAAATACAAAATTAATCAGGTAATCCTGAGGGATTACTTGATTATTTTTTATGATAAGTCATAGGTTGAATTAGTAAACAAAAACGTTATAGTGTACAGTTCAAACATTTGGAACTAGAATTTTAAATCATAATGTGGTGTGTCACAGCTGCAGTGTAAAAATGCCAACTAGCTTTTTGGAGGCCAATGTATATAAAACAAGTTCAGACTTTTATCTAGCGCCACAATTTTTAACCGACTTCCAAAAAAGAGGAGGTTAATGTTCGACATTATGGTTTTTTTTTTTTTTTATGTTCACCGATTACTCGAAGACGGCTGGACCGATTCCAAAAATTCTTTTTTTGTTTGAAAGGGTATACTCTCGAAGTGGTCCCTTTATCAAGTTGGAATCTGATGAGAGGATCCCAAAGAAATCGAGGGAAACCCTCAAATTTTATAGGCAAACCTATAGCGATTTGGGTATTTTTTTTAAAGTAACTTGAGCATTTGCTCTCGGAAATCATCATTTGGTAAAGTGGAGCTGATGATGAAGACCACAGATGGCCATCGGGACTACTCAATGACAAATATTTTTCACGGGTTGCAATTCGATTACTTTAATATGATTGCTAAGCAATTTATGCTCACCACAATGCGTATGGTGAGTGGTTGTTGAGGAGTTCCCCTGGTTAAGAGCATAGACGGGCTGCATTTTTTCCATACAAACGTATTCCCCTATTCTCTTCCTGGATAATGCCTCTAGAGTAATCATTTTTATTTATAAAAATCTAGGTCTATTGAAGGCATGCCCCTGATATTTTTTTTTTTTCAAAAAAATTATTACAAAAATAAATATGATTTTCCGAAAACCTAAAAAAATGCCCCGTTTTTACCTACGTAATCAGACGACTACCAAAGATAATTGAAATGTTTTTAAGATAAAAACAAATGATAGGGGCATAGACCTATTCTTCCTTTAAATTTTGATACCAAAAACATTTTAATCGGTTTAGGTTTTGAGGAGAAAACAGGGGAATACGAAACGTCGATCGGTCATGGTTTTCTCTAGGTAAAATCGTTCTGAGCTGCAGTTGTCCCTATCGCACTCTACGGGGGGAGACTAGAGGGAGAGAGAAGGCAATAGTTTCTTCAAATACCTATTTCTCAATTCTCGCGCAGCCCGTCTACGCTCTTAAGAACCAGGAGAACTCCTCAACAATTAACGTCCCAGCATCGGGAAAAGCAATATTTTGTAACATGTGATGACCAGCTGACAATATGCTATTGTAACTTAGATAAATTACAAACTGACCCACTAAAAAGTGAAAAATAAAAACAACCGACTTCCAAAAAAAACACTATAAATTAAAAAATAACTTTAATTCGAAAGTCGGTGTCTTTGGTTCCACATTTTCGTTTATTGACAACGACTTCCGAAATGTCGGTTGTTTTTTTTGTAAAAAGTTTTAGGCGCGTTAGGGCGCCCTGTTTACATAAATGAAACTCGATCCAGTTGTACCCAACAGATGTGTATTTGCATCACAGTCACAGTATACACACGACAGCGGAAGAATGCCGTTTATTTAAACACAAGATAATCACAATCGTGTCAATTAATTAGATGGAGCGGATTCGAAAGGTTTTTACTGGTGATTCAAATCCGTCTTACTAGCTAACTACCGTGTGTCATAGACACCATTTTCTAGATTGGTAGTGTTGTCTTTTGTAATATCTAATAGTGGGAACCACAGACAATTAGTTTGGTTCGCCACAAAGTTTTTATTTTTGATTAACTTTTTGTAATGTAGGTAGGTATAATTAACGACGAAGTAGATCAACGTTTCAGTTTTTGAAAGCATAATTATTGACACGTAAAAGTAACAGTGTTGACGATTTTCGTTGCTGACCGTCCCTAATACCTAAGTACCTACCTACCAAATTCTTATCTTGTTCCTGATGGTCTATTTTTCTTGTATTGTTTTGCTTATTTCTCGCCCTTCTGTGCAAGTTATACAACCATCCAATAAAATTTTTGAATAGTTATAGCGTACGGAAAAGAACAATTTTGGTACAATTCTTTAGTGTACACTATGTCCGGGTACGCTTAATAGTTTACAAAAACCGTGGTGGCGCAGCCAGGAAGTATACTTCCCAGCCGCGCCACCAAAACTTCATTATATTTCATCATTCGTTGAGGTAAAATTTTTTTCACTACATGTACGTTTCTGTAATTTTTCACTGTGGCGCGGCCAGGAAGTATCACACCCTGACTTGGCTCGCGAGGTTGTCGACATGTGGGATGTGGACTCAGCAATCATTGTGCCGATAGTCGTGACAGCCGATGGGTTAATAGCCAAGAGCCTCGACCAACACCTAAGGAGGCTCTCGTTGGGCAGCTGGATCAAGGGCTTGATTCAGAAAGCGGTACTTCTGGACACGGCCCGCATTGTTAGGAGGTTCCTCTCTCTGGAGCCCTGACCGCCGGTAGCTTGGACCCTGTTCCCGATACCGGTGGGCTACTATTTTTTATATTTTTAAAAATACTATGTATTTTTGTTAATTTATAGGAGAGGTAAACACGTACAGTCACGAGCACCAATATGGCAACACTTGGCAACTTTAAATTGTGATTTTTTCACGAAATAACGAACGCAACGTTGATATACGACACTTTACATATACCCAGTGCCGTAATTAGCCTTTTATGCGCCCGGTGCGAGCTGCTATATCCGCGCCCTTTTTTTTTTTCGGATGGGAAATCATCAAATGACCCGCTCTGGGTGGAGCGGAAGGGAGTGTCAGACTCTTACTGACTAAAACCTACCCGTGTTCCTTCCTTAGCCCTTTATGTTCCGGGCCAGCGGTAACCCTTTCGGACAATCCCGCTTACCCGGCAGGCTTCGGTCCTAAGGGGCCCATTCCTCGATGCTGACATCTCTTTGAGGCGCGCGAGGAACACGTACGCGCCGTCCGGCACGGGCCTGGTCCTGATCGGACGGTGAGCTACCTATTACTCTCCGCCCGCAGGTCCACGCCTACGGAGGCCGGGAGTCGTCACGCGGCTCCCGACGCCCGGAGCTTCTCCCGCGGCGGCTGGGACGGGAGGCTCTCTCCCTGAGCCGTCCCGCCACCTCCTTTGCTAGCATGACTGCTTCGCAGAAGAAGGTGACTGCTTCCCACTCTCTCTCGCCCCGGACCATGGCTTACACCAGGGCCGGACGCGAGAGGTCGCCGCCGCTGCCGATCGCCTCTACAAGGACACGGCGGTGCTCCGCCCAAGCGTGGCAGACCTCCACCGTGTCCTCTGGGCGATCCTGGCAATGGTGACACCCGGGCGTTTCCTTCCGCCTGATGATGTGCAGGAACCTCCCAAAACTTCCGTGTCAGGCGGATCTGCGTCAGGCGGTAGGTGAGGGCGCCGTGGTGCCTCTCTAGCCACTCCTCAAAGAGGGGTCTTATCGCCACTATCGTGGCGTTAAGACCTCTCTTTGAGGCGCTGGGTTGCGACAGTCGCTCTTTCCATGTCGCCATGAGGTCACGCCGGAGATCCGTCCGCTACGCCGCGATTTGCCGCGGAAGCGGATTTTCCCCCCGGCGGCGACGTAGTGCCTCCGCGCGCCACTAATACAGGCGCGCGAGGACTATCCAGACCCCATGGCGGCAGTCGGGCAAGGAGGCTTGCCGCCTCGCCCGAGATCGTGCGGTAGCCCCGGATAAGCCTTACGGCTACCACCTTCTGGGGCGCGTTCAGGTAGTGGGCGGCTCGCCACCGCAGCGAACGCGCCCACACCGGGGCCCCGTATAGGGCCATATATGGACTGCATGACCCCCTCGTGAACCCTCCGGCAGGAGGCGTTTGGCCCCCTCAGGTTGGGCAAGAGCCGTTTGACAAGGCCCCCAAACTTCGGAAGTGCTCGACGAAGTTCCACCGGCTGTCGAGGACGAGACCCAGGTATTTCATCGTCGTCTCGACGGCGATATGAACCCCTCCTACCGTTAGTTGTGATCCCGATGGTGGCGCGTTCCGGGGCCCATGAAACGACATGGCCTCGGACTTATGCAATGCCACCTCAAGACCCAACTGCCGGATCCTCTCCACGACTATTGCAACCCCGCGTGTCATCGCGTCGGCCGCGCCTGATGCGACCTCCCCTGCGCCAGGACCAGCGCGTCGTCAGCGTAGCAAACCACGCTGACGCCATCAGGGAGGTCGGCCCGCAGCACCCAGTCGTAGCCGATGTCCCACAGGAACGACCCAGAACCGATCCCTGCAGGACACCGCACGACATCTCTCGCCGGTTCCACTCCCCGTCGCGACCGGGGTAGATGACGGCTCTGTCCGTCAAATACGCCTCGACTATTCGACGGAGGTAGGTCGGCACCCGGTGATACCGGAGTGGCTCCACAATGCAGCTCCAGGGCAGGGTGTTAAACGCGATGGCGATGTCGAGTGACACCGCCACGACGACCCCACCCCGGGACACCGCGTCCCCCGTCGTGAGGGCTCTCACGCGCATGATGGCGTCCACCGTTGAGCGCCCCTTGCGGAAGCCAAACTGGCTGTCCGCCAGATCCGGCCCCGTCCTCACCAGGTGCCCGACGAGGCGGCCCGCAATCAATCTCTCAAAGAGCTTGCCGACCTTTTTACGCGAGTAAAGACGCTTTTTACGCTTTTCAGGAAAATCGTCTTCGATATCACATTCTTCACAAACTTTTACGATTATTATTTATTTGTAAGAAGAATATACGCGGACGACGCGAATCCACACGTATAAATAAATAAATAATAGGTATTGTTAGTGGCCCAGGTCTGGTCATTTCTGCACCCCCCACCAGGGTCTGCGCCCTGTGCCTGGGCACCGCTGGCACCGCCCTATTTACGGCACTGCATATACCTATGGGTTAGAAAATACTGTGTTCCTACTAATATAAAATTTCATTCAAAAATAAAGGAGAAAATCGCCTTTGAATAAAGCCAAGTGTATACATACTTTTGCTCGTGAGTGTACAGACGCATGTGATGTAATACGATGCGTGCGGTGATCCGAGTCGGGTTTTATACGAACACGAAGTGTATTCGCAGTGCTCGGTGAGTCGAGGCATGTTAAGCTCATGTCCCACATTATTCGTGTTACATTAGGTACACATTAATCGATTTATCGCGTCTATACGCAGTTAGAAATATAATGGAACACAGTGAAACAGTGGTTAAATCGTTAGAAACGTTTATTTTACATAACATAATACATTCGCTAAACAAAAAACAATAACATAGGTAATTATAAAATATTGAAACAATATACACATTTTAATAAAATATACCTACGAAACATAAGTTTACAACAAGATCACGTCGCACCGTGTGTCGGACAAGTCGTCTAGGAAGCTGTGCGCCTTGTGAACTGATGCAGAGAGGATGCGAGGGGCGCGGCCGGCTGCGCGCTACCTAGCAATACTTCCAAGCAAAGAGAATATAACCACTAGAGAGCGTATAGGCCGATTTCTTCAAAGCGCACGACTCACTACCGCGGGCCGGGGGACGAGGAAGAACGCGCGGCTGCAATTGGTCAGTTCTTGTAGGTATGCCTATCGTTAGAGCTGCTCTACTTCATTAGGGAAAATAGTCGATATCGATAAAATGGATTTTAACATTATGAAAAATACGCAATTATAATCATAGAAATAATAATTATTTAATCAAAGACAATCAATTACAAAAAAATACATAATTATATCCTGTTATTATTGATTTTTAAAATGAATTAATTTGGTATAATTATGTTTTACGAATTAAAGTTTTAGGGTCCAGCGGTGCTACTCTGTAAAAATCTCACAGTGAAAACTTAGGTGAAGTGAGCGTGGAGTGAGCTGTCAATAGTGTCAATTCCTAGCAAAAACAAACTCACTTTACCTAAGTTTTCACGGTGAGATTTTTACACAATCGACCGGCAGATTATTTTTTGTAAAAAATGATAAACGAGCGTCTATATATTTTTGAATTATGCATCTTGCTAATTCAATTAAATGATTTGTTGATTCTATTTCAAATTGATGAAAAGTAATATCCCGGAATAAATTATACCCAATCAGAGATTTTAAAACCGATCTTATAAAATAATCGGTATTATATTTCGAAGATAGTACTTTCGAACCACTCTCGTTGATCGCCCTCATCATCTTCCTGCCCTTATCCGATGTTACTTGGGGTCGGCGCAACACGTTTTCTTCTTCCATTCTCCCCTGTCAACCGTCACGCTATCATTCACTCCCATCTCTTTCATATCATTCCTCACACAATCCATCCATCTTTTCTTCGGCCTTCCTCTCCCTCTCCATCCATCAACATGTATATTCATCACTCTTTTAGTCACATGCGTTTCGTCCCTTCTCATCACATGCCCATACCAAGACAAACGATTTCCTTTCAACTTTTCTGTCACTGGCGCCACTTTCAAACTTCCTCTTATATAGTCATTTCTTACTTTATCCATTCTCGTCACTCCACACATCCATCTCAACATTCTCATTTCCGCTGCATGCAATCTTTTTTCATCCGTCTTCTTCACGGCCCAGCATTCAGACCCATACAGTACGACAGGCCTTATCACGGACTTATAAATTTTCCCCTTTAACTTGAGGGGCATCCGTGAGTCGCAAGTTGTTCCTGTAACCTGTCGCCATTTCATCCATCCTGAGTTGATCCGGTGCGTTACGTCTCGGTCTACTTCGCCATCTCCTTGGACATGCGACCCGAGGTACCGAAAGTCGGAGCAGATCGGTAAGGGCGTTCCGGCGAGAGATATGAGCACAGGACTGGAAAGACCGCCAAAGTCGCAAAACAGGTACTCGGTTTTGGTCCGACTTACTCTCAGGCCAACGGTCTCGAGTCTTTCCCACCACACCTCCAATCTGCTCTGGACCTCTAGGCCGTTCTCGGCAACCAGCACAATGTCATCGGCGAACAGCATACACCAGGGAGCCTCTTCTTGGATATCTGATGTAAGAGCATCCATTATCAGCACGAAGAGGTACGGGCTGAGTGCTGAACCCTGGTGCAAGCCGACAGCCACATCGAAGCTGCCAGTAGTGCCCACTGTAGACCGGACTTAGGTACTGCATCGACTGTACATCGCTCTAATCAACTGCACATACTTCCCTGGCACACCTTTCTCCTTCAGCGCCCACCACAAAACTTCACGAGGCACTCTGTCGTATGCCTTTTCGAGGTCAACAAATACCATGTGCAAGTTTTTATGCGCACTTCTGTATTTCTCGCACAGCTGGCGGATGGCAAAGATGGCATCTGTTGTTCCTCGACCAGGCATGAAACCGAATTGGGATTGCGAAATTTCAGTCTCTTCTCGCAGTCGCCTTTCAATAACTTTCTCCCAAGCCTTCATACTATGTGACATTAGCTTTATTCCTCTATAGTTGTTGCACTCCAGCACATCACCTTTGTTTTTAAAGATGGGCACCAGCGAACTGTTACACCATTCGTCAGGTATGGCTTCTTCCAGCAACAACTTATTGAAGAATAAAGCTAACCACGTCCATCCATCTACCCGTAATAACTTCCATACTTCAACTGGTATTCCATCCGGACCTATTGCTTTACCATTCTTCATCCCATTTACTGCTATTCTCACTTCATCCATACTAATCATTCTCACTAACCCCTCATTTACTGGTTTATTCTCAAGCACACCACTCCAGTCATTCTCCTCATTCATCAGTCTCTCGTTGATTGTCCTCTTAATATAAATTTCACAACGACGACAAATTTCTATTACTGTGATGGATCCGTATAATAACTTGTTTTTAGTGTCCTTTTGAAATTGTAAGGCGTTTTGATTTGGTACACCAATCAGCACTCCAATGCAAGTTTGGCATTTTATTTGCTTTATCAGAGCACGGACAATGTAGTCGGCCATATATTCTACTACTTTTTCACCGAATTCAGAATTAGGTAACAGGCTTTCAAGGCCTGAAAAATCCAAGCTCTCAGTCTCAAGATCTATGTTTTGGTCTTTGTATCTTGTAGTTATATTGATGCGGCTAACTGCAGAAGTGCATTGTAAAATTGAAATTTGACCAAGAGTGCTGCAATTGCCACTACCACTATTTTTTAACTTAACTTAAACTTTTTTACATCAAAGACCACCGCCCTCAAAAACTACAAAGTGAAAAATAATTACTATACAAAACAACAAATAGAACATTATCAAATTCACTATGACGTATGATTTTATGACCGTCTTCCACGAAATTGTAGCAAATCCATGTGAAAGTTGTACTTCTTTGTTGTTATTTGTGGCTTCGTAATAATTGGGTGTAAAATCGCCCGAACCAGCGGTGCCTGACGACATAAAAATCATCCTGGTGCGATCGGTCCCGATAGGGGACAGAGAGAACAAAAAAATCCCGTATCATACATAAAAAATACCGACGAACTGAGAACCTGCTCCTTTTTTTTAAGTCGGTTAAAAGTAAGTAGGTATTTTATGTAGTAAGTGAATTTAATAAAAATTGTATTAATTTTAATTTTATTATTTTCGATATCAACTTTCAGCTAATAGAGGTAAAACCACAATTTTTTACGATAAAAATACAAAGGGAAAGAAAGGGATAGAAGCATTAGAATTGTCTAATACAAGAACGAGACTTTTCCAAAAGACATCAACGAGCGACCACCAAAAGTGTGCTTGTTTACCCAGCGACCATTTTAGATAGACCCCTGCGGTGGCTCATAATAAGATTAATTAATAAAGATAATTTTTCGTACTGTTTACTTACCGTTGAAAAGTTATACCATCCTTTTTGTAACTAGATGTCTTGGAATGTTTCCCACACCACTTCACCGCGCATGAAGGCATTTTGATGCGTTATAATTGCATAAAAAGTTATAAAAAATTGTGTTAATTTAGCGTGCACAGAGGTCTAATACTTGGACACAACTAAAATGGTTACTAGTACCGTAGCTTAGAAGGAGGCGACCAAACGCTAACTGTTTTCGAGCGTCGGGGCACTGTATGCGCAGTCAAGTGGTTATATCGTCGTTGCTTCCAAGGCATAATACTATCGTACTCGGAGACTCAGAGCTCACGGAAGAAAATCAAATCTGGGTCGCTGTCGCTGGAAAAGGTGAAGAGGACTACATATGTATGTACTTAGTAAACTACTGTATCATTACTATATATGTATATACTTAGGTACACTACTGTGTCTACTGTATCATTACAATGTTGAATGTGCAAACCTACGGAGCCTGTTCATTAGTAGAGCTAGATGTTGCTGGTACCACCACTACTTAAATGCAATGTTGAGAGGAGAGCCACACAGACAAATGATTGCTTTGTGATCGCACGAGGTGGGTTAGAAGCGTAGGTGGGGGGGCGGGGTTATGCGTGCAGCGGCGCGGCGTCCGGCGGCTGGAAGGAGCGCACGATGGCGACGAGCGCCGAGTACGTGCCGGACACCAACCCCACCACGCCCAGCACGAACAGCACCACGTCCTTCAACAGCCGCACGCGGCCCGGCCCAAACTTGTCCGGGAAAGACACGCACATCTCCATGAGCGCGGGGAAGCAGATGCCGAGCGCCGAGAGGCACAGCGCGCCGAACAGCGAGATGAACAGCCCCAGCCGCGGCACCGCCATCGCCAACATGACTGCAACAGTACGCTTTCAAGTGTGAGTGAACGATACATCCATACATACAACGGACTTGGTGGCAAGTTCCAAACCTCGTAACATCCTAGGCATCATTGTTGCGCGTATTTTGTTTAGTATGAATACGGAACATAATATTGCCAGCAATGAACACGTGGCTTACCCGACCCGGAGATGCCCGGGAACCCCATCGTGCCAGAGAGCAAGCTTTGCTTAAGGTGACCAGCGCACGGAAAGCCTCTCACTTTCAAGTTCAACACTAGTAGTTAGAACATCGAAATTAAGGAATTTAGGTATCTATCTCTACCTAACCCATCGGGCAGCGCAGGCGCTACCACACTTACATGTAAGCAGGCAGAGAACCACGCGCAGCGCGTACTCGGCGGTGCGCAGTCGCGCGGGCGGCGCGCCGGAGCGGGTGAGGCGCGGCAGCAGGTAGCCGCGCCACACCACCTCCACAGGCACGTAGCAGTGCAGGCCGTAGCTGATGAAGATGGCCACCGAGTACATCGCAATCACGCTCGTCGCCAGCCTGCCACAACGAAACGCGTATCAGATGTTCGCTTGAAATAGGGATGTAACGAAACTTCGCCTCCGCAAGTTTTTAACGGAGGTCTGATAAAAAAATCCAAAGGAGCCCCTTTGGATTTGCCTCCCAAGTCACCATCACCTACGGTCGCCAGGTTCAGTAGCAAATGAGCAACGGTTTAGTGCAAAGACTATGTGGTTATATTCTCTATGGTTTAGTGGGGCCCGGTTTAATTTATGAATTACTAAGAAATCGATGACATAGCCGCAAAACTGTTTTTTGTTAAATATAGTTTACCTATCTTAACTTTAATTAACATAGGTCAAGCTTAGCACCTCCTGCGCTAAGATTAACATAGGTCAAGTTCAGCACCTCCTGCGCTAAGATTAACATAGGTCAAGCTCAGCACCTCCTGCGCTAAGATTAACATAGGTCAAGCCCAGCACCTTCCTGCGCTAAGATTAACATAGGTCAAGCTCAGCACCTCCTGCGCTAAGATTAACATAGGTCAAGCCCAGCACCTTCCTGCGCTAAGATTAACATAGGTCAAGCTCAGCACCTCCTGCGCTAAGATTAACATAGGTCAAGCTCAGCACCTCCTGCGCTAAGATTAACATAGGTCAAGTTCAGCACCTCCTGCGCTAAGATTAACATAGGTCAAGCTCAGCACCTCCTGCGCTAAGATTAACATAGGTCAAGCCCAGCACCTTCCTGCGCTAAGATTAACATAGGTCAAGCTCAGCACCTCCTGCGCTAAGATTAACATAGGTCAAGCCCAGCACCTTCCTGCGCTAAGATTAACATAGGTCAAGCCCAGCACCTTCCTGCGCTAAGATTAACATAGGTCAAGCCCAGCACCTTCCTGCGCTAAGATTAACATAGGTCAAGCTCAGCACCTCCTGCGCTAAGATTAACATAGGTCAAGCCCAGCACCTTCCTGCGCTAAGATTAACATAGGTCAAGCTCAGCACCTCCTGCGCTTAGATTAACATAGGTTAAGCTCAGCACCTCCTCCTGCGCTAAGATTAACATAGGTCAAGCTCAGCACCTCCTGCGCTAAGATTAACATAGGTCAAGCCCAGCACCTTCCTGCGCTAAGATTAACATAGGTCAAGCTCAGCACCTCCTGCGCTTAGATTAACATAGGTTAAGCTCAGCACCTCCTCCTGCGCTAAGATTAACATAGGTCAAGCCCAGCACCTTCCTGCGCTAAGATTAACATAGGTCAAGCTCAGCACCTCCTGCGCTTAGATTAACATAGGTTAAGCTCAGCACCTCCTCCTGCGCTAAGATTAACATAGGTCAAGCTCAGCACCTCCTGCGCTTAGATTAACATAGGTTAAGCTCAGCACCTCCTCCTGCGCTAAGATTAACATAGTTCAAGCTCACACCTCCTGCGCTTAGATTAACATAGGTTAAGCTCAGCACCTCCTCCTGCGCTAAGATGACCTCCGTTACATCCCTAATCGGATGTACCTACTACATCTTGATCTTAATTTCGGTTCGGTATCACGAAAAATAGTAAGTTATTGCAATATGACTCTTATCTCATTGTAAAAAGGCATACATTAACTAGCACAATCTTGGTCATTCTAAATGATCAGTTATGGTGGGAGGTTGTTTACATTCACCAGCGCAACTCTGATTCAAAGGCAAGTTGAAGCCAGTCAGCGAAAGTGGTGATTGTTTAGCTAACAGACTGCACTCGGGCAACTTGGTGTTTACTAACAAAATCACCATTTCGATTCGACTAACTGACGACTACATAATGGTCTATTCATCTAATGATATGCGAGAGGCACCCGAGTGCCTCGAAACTTTATTTAGAGCACTCTGATATGAATTAATGTGTTTTAAAGTAGGTCCATAAGAAACACTGAAATGAAGTATCGTATTGTATATCACTCTTAATGAAGTGTTCAACTCAATATAACCTGCGTATATGTATCAGTTGAGTTTCTCGCAGTTGTTATTACAACACGGAACGCGCCACGCGCAGGATGCCGAGCGGGGTCTTTGCGCCCGCGCACCAGCAATCGCCTAGTTGGGTCAGCCTAATCCATTGATCTAACTCCTGACATCAAGTGGTTGCGATACCAACGTTTTGATTCGGCCTCGTTTTTCTTTCTTTATACCTGACGCACTGGCGCGCCGAACACGGGTTATCTTATTTATGAAAAACTATGTACCTATTCGTGACCAACTAATTAACTAAATATATTATTATAAAATGTTAACAGTGGGGGCTGCTGCTACCAACGTTTTTACTATTAGGTACTTAATTTATTAGTGTTATTGCTTAAATTTTTCTTTCACAGTGTACGAATAAACCTTGTTTGCACGAGAAGAGTTCTTCAAACTCTCCTAGTGTCGGCAAAAGAATTCGTATTCGTATCTTTCGTATGTTATAAGCACGTCCGTTTACGAAGTAAATATTTAATAGCATGAAAAATTATGTCCGTGATATGGTTCTGTTTAACAATCTGTGTATACTGACGGTCCCTGCGGCAAGTCCAGCGTGACGGAGTCGCTGCAGTCGGACACGCAGAACACGTAGCCGAGCGCGCCCATCGCCACGTACATCACCACGATGATCAGCATGCCCACGTTCAGCACGCCGCACGGCGCCACGAACGCCTTCGGGGTCGCCATGTTGTTCTCCAGCGCGATCACCTGCCACACGCACACTACAACCACGCGCCCACACATGCTCAGTCATTGGCACAATTTTAAAATGTACTATTCTGAAATGAACTAAATTAACAATAAAACTAGGCAGATAGATATGTGTATCATTACACTTTGTGTAATAAGTTGAATGGCTTAAAAGGCATAAAAAAGTATTCCAGCAGTGAAACGCTCGCAACGCAATGTCGAATGACGATGAAATGATGGTGTTGATTCTTTAGCACATTATATAAACAAACAGATCGCTTGGCAGCCAATTCCTATATAATATAAAATGTAAAGTGGCGAAGCGTGACCCTCAACTCACCACTCCGACCGCCGTCAGCGCGAACAAGATGGTGCCGAAGAACAGCGGGAAGGCGGCGAGCGAGCCCCACAGGTCCAGCGGCTCCGAGGACTTCTTGTTGGTGAGCATGTAGTACACGATTATGCCCAGCCCCACGAACGTCAGCACGTTGGCGACCGCGGAGAACGGCGCTAGCATCTTCAGGCTCGGGATCAGGTTGAACGCGATCAGTGGTACCAGGAAGATCAGCATGTGGAACTCCACCGACATCACGTAGTACGGGTCTATCATCTGCAAACAATCACTGCTTACACAGGTGAAAGGTGGAATTCCTTCACCATTAAACGCTATTAAACGGCGCGCGGTTGCGTCATGGAGCATGCGTGCCGGAATTGCTCCTTTATTGATATTGACGTAAGGAAGTGGGCACGACGCCGCCCCACTTAACTCAATTGTATCGGCCGCGATCTCACGAGCCGAGCTCAGCTGAGCTCATGTGTAGCACCCAAACATGACAATCTAGACACACGGCAGTGTGTCAAGCCAAGTTCGGCGAAACACACCGGTGTATCTTAAGGCGAGTCAAAGTCAAAGCATTTATTTCAAACTAGCTGACCCGGCAAACTTTGTTTTGCCATATAAATTGCCATATAAAAACCGGATAAAAAGTATCCTATGTCCGCTCCTGGCTCTAAGCTACCTCCCCACCAATTTTCAGCTAAATCGGTTTAGATATTCTTGAATAATATAGTGTAACTAACAAGACTTTCTTTTATATTTATAGATTGTAATCATTTCATTACTTTTTTAAATAACACAGACATAAGTATCAGAGTTAATAATACACATAATAATATTATTTTAAAGATCACAATATGTTTTCGTTAGTACTTTATCGCGCCAATAGATGTCGTTACGTGTTTCCACTTATTGCAATAAAAAGTTGTAATAGAATGCTTTAAATTGATTATATCTTTTGAAAGACTAAAGCGATTGCGATGAAACAAAGACTAATCACTACTCCGAGTTCTACACTATATTTGAGTATAAAAAAGAACCATATTGGTTTGGTACTTTTTACGTTGAACCTGTTCAAATAGAAAATCTCTCACATCCAAACAGACAAACCGACAAACAGACAAAAACTCCAAAAATTTATGAAATGGCATCTGGTGGTTACCCTTTAACACCCCACCTATTTTTTTTTATATTTTCAATGTTCAGAAACGCCTCGTCTACAGATTTATTATATATATAGAATAGATAGGCACATAGAGGGCACTTTTTAACGTCAAAAATTACAACAAAATAGAATTGATTCTAGTCGCCCATTCCAAAAGGTAGTTTTCGTATGGAGAAGAATGGGCAAGAAACTCTTTTTAGGGTTCTCTTAATTATGAAACAGTTTATTAAAATCCAACATTTTCCTTAAGTTTGCCGTATGTCATTACTTGATTTTGATTTGACAAGAATTTGATCCTTCTATGTTCTATGTTAGGGATCTGGTTTCCGCA
Source organism: Oligia latruncula (assembly GCA_948474745.1). NCBI lineage: Eukaryota > Metazoa > Arthropoda > Insecta > Lepidoptera > Noctuidae > Oligia > Oligia latruncula. The sequence continues at coordinate 517,648 of OX419683.1, read as the reverse complement.
CTTAGTCGTGGCCATGGCCATGGGCCATGGCGGCCGTCGGTGGTTATTCCAACCAGCCCACCTCCCTCCAGAAGCTGATCAAATCTCCTGGTCTGTTAAGAACATCTGTGTACGATCTGGGTATCCCGAGGGTTTCTGACCTTATCTGGGTGACGCCTGTGCACTCAAAGAGCACATGCGCAATGGTTTCATCAGCCTCCATGCAAGCCCTGCACAGGGGACTGTCTGTAATGCCTAATGTGTAAAAATGTTTATTTAGTGAGCAGTGTCCCGTGATGGTCCCCGTCACCAGGCGCAGGCCTTTCCTGTCCAGTCGTAGTAAGCGCCTGGTTAGCCTGCCATCCAATAACGGCATGGCTTCTTTGGACTGCCTGCATCCTGGTGACGACGTCCACCAGCTTTCTGCTTGTGTGTGGGTGTGCTCCTGTAGCCACCTGCGTAGTTGGTTGAAAGGGATGGGCACGATAGGTTCCGGTCCACAGACTGACATCCAGCTCATCAGCTGCGTCGTTGCCTAGCGATCCACTGTGTCCTTTTATCCATTGTAGTGTCACTGTATTGCGGTTCGATACAGTTACCCGCTCGAGCGCATTGTGACATCCTAGTATTAGGTTCGATGTAATACATTTTTTGTCTAAGGATTGGAGAACTGAGGCGCTATCGGAGAGTATGCGGATATGGGTGTCCGTGACTCTCCTGGCCGCTATGGCATAAGCCGCGTGCATTTTGCCCACACACTCTGCTTGGTAGACCGTGTTGAGCATTCCCAGCGGTTTGGATATTTTTATGTTGAGGTCGTGTGAGAAGACTCCGACTCCAGTTCCGCAGTCGGTCTTTGAGCCATCAGAGTAAATTCTCAGTTCTTTCGGGCCCGAGTGGTCGCACCACTCCTCTTCAAGCACAATGTTATAATGCTTTTGGAAGCAGTATTGTTTCGGGGCTTTGTCGCAGGGTGATGCCATCATTGGCTGTCGTTTGATCGCATCTTCTTTTAAACGTATGTGTTTGACCCTGGAGTCTTTGCTCAGGGTCCCTGATTTGAAGAGCCTAAAGGCAGCCAGGGTCGCCTCCTCCCTCACTATGAGGTGTAGAGGCGGCAGTCCAAGCATAGCCTGTAGTGCAGCAGTGGGTGTAGTTCTCATGCAGCCAGTGATTGCCACACACGCGAACCGCTGCAGCTTTTCAAGGTCTTTTTGGGCTGTGCTCAGGTCTGTTCTGGGCCACCAGACTAGTGAGCCGTATGTAATGATTGGTCGGATGACTGTGGTGTATAGCCAGTGAGTGACCCTGGGGCTAATCCCCCAATTCTTGCCAAGCATTCGCTTGCATTGCCACAGCGATATACTGGCTTTCGTGGTAATATAGCTCGTGTGTTTTGCCCAGTTCAGCTGTTTGTCCAAAAAGATGCCCAGGTATTTGGTTTCAGTTGATAGGCTTAGGGTTGTACCAAAGAAACGTGGTAGTTGTAGTGTCGTCAGTCAGAATTTGATCCTTATTAGGGACACTATCGAGTGGTGTAATAATACAGTGTTTTTTTTTATCAAAATCAACTGATTCGATTCCTGGCTAGAAATATTGATCCCACCAAAAACATTTTCATGTAAGATGTTGCCAAGACGAGACCACATATGGCTCGCACTGCCAAAAAGTTATCAGATCTCATGTAGAGCCAAGCTTCTAACTCTACACGCCCTAACTTCACATACTCTACACCTTAGTCAAAATATGAGGCTTGGCTGTTTCGTTACTACAAGAACTATTGTTTATCAGAAAAGTAATGAACAGTGAATAAATTTTTCACCTTACGCCCATGTGATGGTAGCGAAACGGCCAAGCCACATATTTTGGCAACATTAATAATAATAATAAGCTAGCAACACCAACAGCGTCAACACGTCAATATTGTCATCTCTATATATTTTTAAGATTTTTAATTTTTAGAAGCCAAAATTGAATTAACAAAAAATAATTTTAAAAACACAATGAATTTACTATCTAAAAACCTACATCAAAAACTGCCGAACCACATAAAAACACGAAAATATTGATATGAAAAAATGTTGACGAGACTAGCAGCTCGCCGAGCACGCCTACCACCTCCGGACTCGTCGCTCAGCCCCGCCCCGCCACCGCCGGAACCCAGCCCCATCGAGAGTGCTGTGACACCGGCCGTAGCAGTTGCGTCGAGCTCGAGCGACGAGTATTTTTCTCCGCCGACGTCGCCAACACCTGTACGTCGGCAGGGGAGAGGCCGGCCACCGAGGAGCTTGGGACTTAGGGGCCATCCGGCCCCGAGTCGGGTCCCCGCTACCGGTGGTTGTGTGCAGCGCATGAGATGGACTCAGTCTATGAACGAGAACGTCATGCGCGCATATTACGGGTCTACAGAGGGGGGAATTAACCTCACTGCGTACCGCGATAGGATGCTGTCTCTGTTCCAGGAACTGGAACCAACCGTCAACGTTTCGGCCCAACGACTGTCGGATCAGGTGCGGGTCATCCAACGCAATCACAGGTTGGACGATATCGCACTTGATAGGCTGCGCTCAGAGGTACTGAGCAACCATATCGTCTCGACTTCGGCACAAACTGCGGCACAGGCGTCAACTGTTGATGCCATCCCGCAGCGGTCCAATCATGTTGAAGAAGAGCATGATAGGGTTGACACAGTAAGTAGCCAGTGCAACGTCCGACTGAGGAGCGCACTGGAGGATGCATTACGCGAGTATAGGTCCACTCCAGCCGAACTTAGATCCCGATTACCACGATTACCCATGCACAAAAAAATAGGGCGCTGGTGTGTGCTTTGGACTCGCAGCTCAAGAGTATCTTCGAGAGCAGCGAGGATCTCGTTGATACACATTCGATCCTGTACTGTGCGGCTGTGGCGGCATATCGTTTAGCTAACGTCAAATTCCCAAACTGTGACGGAGCTATTCGACCAAAACCAGCCGTACCAGCCTGGCAGCGCAGGATCGAACGTCGTATTGATGGGGCCAGGGTACTCATCGGCAAACTATACTGCTTCAGGGAGGGCAATACACGACCACGTGTGATGCGCTTTGTAAAGCGGGCATTCTCGGGGACTGGAATCAGCCCTCGAGAATACATGTCCCGTGTCACAGAGCGCATCGACTTCTTGAAGCAGAAAGTTTGTGCATGGGCGAGCCGAATTCGGCGGTATAAGCGGCGGGTTGATCGATACACGCAGAATCGCATGTTCCAGAGCGATGAAAGGTGGGTGTATAGAGCTTGGGAGCGACCTGAACAAAATGTGACAGATGTATGCCGCCCTGATGATGCCGCCACAAGTGCATTCTGGTGCAGCATCTGGTCGGTGCCCGTCTGTCACACTGAGGCTGACTGGATGCAGGATGTCGAGCGAGTGTGTGAGTCTGTACCAGAAATGGAAACAGTCCTAATTACGCCATCAGACGTTGCCAGAGCGGTCCGTCCGTTACCGAATTGGAAATCACCGGGACCGGACGGACTGCACAATTTTTGGCTGAAATTGCTAATTAGTTCACACACTTGCTTGGCATCTCAGTTCCAGTCATCCTTAGAGTCTGGGTCGCTACCGCAGTTTCTAACAACAGGCGTTACCCACCTGCTCCATAAATCAGGTAGTCCCGCGGAACCCAAGAATTATAGACCGATCACATGTTTGTCGACGGTTTATAAACTTCTTACATCTATTTTGAGAGCGAAAATTAATACACACATTGAGAGCAACTCGGTTATGTCTGCTTCTCAAAATGGATGTAGGAATGGGTCCCGCGGTACTAAGGAGCTACTCCTCATAGACATGGCCATTAGCCAACAGGTTCGTCGATCCCGCAAGGATCTGTCGACATGTTGGATAGATTACAAGAAGGCCTACGACTCGGTGCCACATACATGGCTCATGAGGGTGCTGGAGTTGTACAAGATAGATGCAACTCTACGCACCTTCCTTGAGTCGTGTATGGGGCAATGGAATACGGTCCTTCGTTATCCAGGATGTTGACAGATCCAGGGGAATGATGAGCCTGTATGGATTAAACGGGGAATATTTCAGGGCGACAGTTTGAGTCCACTTTGGTTTTGCTTAGCCCTGAATCCTCTAAGTACACTACTGGAGGATTCAGGTCTAGGCTATCGGTTGAAGAGAGGTGGTCAGGTCATATCTCACCTCCTTTACATGGATGATTTAAAACTCTTTGCCCCCAACAAATTGCGTCTGATGGAGCTACTGAAGGTAACTGAAACTTTCAGTAGCGCCATCAGGATGGAATTTGGTGTGGACAAATGTGCAGTCATGCATGTAAAGCGAGGGGAGATTATGGAATCCGACGGAATTCAACTCTCCGATTCCATAAGCCTCAGATCCCTCTCCTCATCCGAATGCTAAAGTATTTGGGTATGTCGGAAGCGTTAGGCATCAACGATGCTGACATGAAGCAATCGTTGAAGGAGCGCTTCTTTTGTCGCCTGAAGAAGGTATTAAATAGTCTTCTTTCGGGCGGAAATAAGGTGCGCGCCTTCAATGGTTGGGTCATGCCGGTTTTGATGTACTCTTTCGGCATACTCAAATGGACTCAGACGGAATTCGACGCCCTGGATAGAAGAGTCCGTACACTACTGACCGCAAACCGGATGCATCACCCACGATCATCGGTGATGAGACTGTATATCCCGCGGAAGTGCGGGGGTCGAGGCTTTTTAAATGCGAAGACCCTCCACAACCGCGAGGTGTGCAGTCTCAGGGAATATTTTTTAAAAGCCGAAGTGGGTATGCACTGTGATGTGGTCGCAGTGGACAAGGGGCTCACCCCGCTCTCCATGGCTAAAGAGAACTGGCGCAAACCTGTAGTACTTTCTACTGATGACCGCAAGAAGGTATGGCAAAGCAAGGAGCTTCACGGGCGCTTCTACCGGGCTCTTCATGAGCCTGGTGTAGACTTCTTAGCGTCCGTATCCTGGCTACGTTTTGGTGACCTTTTCGGGGAAACTGAAGGTTTTGTCTGTGCAATTATGGACGAAGTTATCTTAACGAATAACTACCGGAGACATATTATGAAGGACGGGACGGTTGACGTGTGTCGGGCATGCCACCGTCCGGGTGAGTCTATCAGACATATTATCACTGGTTGTTCTCGTCTGGCTAACGGCGAGTACTGGCACAGGCATAATCAAGTAGCTAGGATTATTCACCAGCAACTTGCTTTGAAATATAAACTTGTAGATTCTGAGGTACCGTATTACAAGTATGTGCCCGACCCAGTTCTTGAAAATGACCATGTCACACTGTACTGGGATCGGTCTATCATTACTGACAGGACTATTGTTGCCAATAAGCCTGATATAGTGGTGATAGACCGATTGGCGCGCCGCACAATGATTGTCGATGTTACCATTCCACATGACGGGAACCTCGTGAAAGCTGAGAAAGAGAAACAAATTAAATATCTCGACTTAGCTCACGAGGTTGTTGACATGTGGAATGTGAGCTCGGCTATCATTGTGCCGATTGTCGTATCGGCCAATGGACTGATAGCCGAAAGCCTCGATCAACATCTATCGAGGCTCTCGTTAGGCGGTTGGATCAAGGGCCTGATTCAGAAGGCAGTACTCCTCGATACGGCTCGCATTGTGAGGAGGTTCCTGGAGCCCTAACCACCGGTAGCTTGGACATTGCTCCCGACACCGGCGGACAACTATTTTTTTATATTTTTAAATGTTTTTTATACTTACTTTTATTTATTAAGAAATATTTAAAAATACAATAAAATAAGATTTATGTAAATGAATAAAGGAAATAATAATTTATTTAGCTCAGACACAGAGATCCATATTTATGTTAGTAAGTACACTTAAAAAATATGTTAGTAACAAAGGAATAAAATAAATGTCACAATAATATTATTATAGCTAAATAAATTAAATAAATAAAACTAAATTGAAAAATTGAATTAATTAAATAGCAAAACATATTTACATCACATACATTAAACATTTACATTACCTATTAAATTTATATCAATTAAAAACAAAAAATTCATTAATATTCGTTATACATAGAAAAAATTATTAAAAATAATAATAATAACGGACTGGCAACACCAATGTCAACGAGTCGTCATTTTTAACCATTTTCCGAAATTAATTTTACATTGTACATGAAAATGTTTTTGGTGGGATTTCACATATTTTTGAAAGTTGCTTCATCATCATCATCATCATTTCAGCCGAAAGACGTCCACTGCAGCTGCTGGACATAGGCCTCCCCCAAGCACTTCCACTTTGACCGGTTTTGTGCTTCTCGCATCCAACGGGTTCCTGCGGCCTTCACAAGTTGCTTATGAAATAAAAAAAAATTTTTTTGGGGGGTTCATAACTAAAAATCCTGAAATATGTATTTTATTATTTACTAGCGGCCCGTCCCGGCTTCGCACGGGTGGACATGATTTTTTTTTTAATATTTTTACCTTTTATTTATATTTTTTTATGCTGTTCTGATGAGCATAATCAATATGTGGATCGTAACTGAATGCCGATCTATTACTATGAGCTGAAATTCTATTACGCGTCCTAGTTGTTAACGACTGTTGTCTTTCTCTCTGTGCAATAAGTCGCTGCGAGCGTTCGGCGCTAGGTTCCCGGGCACGCGTTCGCGAGTTCCTAACTCGATTATCAGCAAGGCGCTGCGAGCGTTCGGCACTCGATTGTCGTTCGTATAGTTGGAATGATCTGGCATTTTGTTCTGCAAGGCAAAGCGAACATTCTGCGCTAGATTCGTTTGCCCGTGCTTACGAGTTTCTAGCTCATTTTCTGCAAGTCGCTGCGAACGTTCAGCACTCGATTGTCGTTCGTGTAGTTGTGACGATCGGGCATTTTGTGCTGAAAGACAAAGCGAACGTTCGGTGCAAGTTTCCCTCGCGCGTGCTTGTGACATTCTGTCACTATTGTGAGCAAGCGTTGTGAACGTTCGGCGCTAGATTCCCTTGTACGTGTTCGTGAGATTCGTTCACTATTTTCAGCAAGGCGTTGTGTTGTGAACGTTCGGCGCTAGATTCTGTGGCCCGCGATTACGATGCATACGCTCTCTGATTTGCGAGACGATCTGAGTTTTCAGAAGATGATTCTCTAATACGTCGTATTTTTGCTAATCTCGCTTGGGAGTAACTTTTAGATAGTTGAGACCTTTTTTCCTAGGCATATCAAATCAAATCAAATCATTTTATTTCAGGTATACACCCATATATCGCATATACATATCCCTCTCACAGAGAGGAGGCCTGTGTCCCAGCAGTGGGAACATTATAGGCTGATTATGATACACCCATATAAAATTTAACCGGATTACATATTGTTGACTTTTTTTAAATCAGATAAAATAAGAATACTTAGAACTTGAAGCCACGTCCAGTTTGCAGTTCGTCCATATAGAATACACACGATCATGTTTACCGGCAAGTTTGATGGCTGCCAGTTGAAGCCATGGCGTCACCAGTGACGGACGACGATGCATTTACCAATGTGATTACGTCAACTGGACCCGCGGGTCCAGTTCGAGTGGGTCCAGTTGACCAACGACTCTTAGGCTTAGTGCTCGCAATTAAGGAAACAGAAAGAAAAGATCGATCAGTGTGGTGCAAAAACTGGTTACTGAAACGAAAATGCTTATCTCACGTACCTAAATTTAGTAAAAGAATGCATACTTGAACGCTCACACACATGTTCTAGTTTACATGACGCTGAACTTGATGCATGAGCCTGCAGAACGAAATTCTATTTTCGCCTCAAGTATACTTATCATGCATACCCATAGCCAGACGGAGGTTACACGCTCATTCTGGCGTCAGTCCATAATTGATGTCGAATGACGGGAAACTGATTGTATATGTCGTAGGATAATTTGATACTTCGAATCTTCGCGAAAATCCTAGGGGTTTTGCGAAAACGCGGATAATTAGACATAGGCGAAAAATTATCAAATCTTACTGGACAAAGTCAGGATTTTTGCGAAAATACTCGTTATTATAGCAATATTGCGAAACGAAACGCTGGCTGTTATGAAATAAGAACGCTGATTGGTCGGTCAGCGCGTTCAATAAGAGATCGTCTCTGATTGGTTGACGTCTTAAATGTCAATCATTTGTTGCCGCACGTTATTTGTTTACGTTTGTGTCTGAGTTAAATTGCAGAAGTGTTTTGTTTTTTATCGTAAATAGTGTACCTACTTGGACATAGATAAAGTGGTAAATAAAAGTGCTACACGGATGTACATAGTGTCATATATCATAAAAGTCTTAGTCAACCACTCAACAACAACAATGCTTTCGAGATTGGTTTAGCGGTGTTTTGTTTGTCATTGTGTTAAAAGTGGACTATAAAATTGGACTTGAACTAAGAAACGGTGTGAATAGGAGGTTTGGTTTTCATATAATTATGACAGATTCGACAGAGAATGATGTTCAACCTTCAGCAGAATCGGAGAATTTGGAGGTTATCTCCGATAAAGACAAATTTTACATAGAGTTAAGAAAGTTTTACGATAATAGAGTTGACGGTACAACTAAACCAGAATGGACTAAAGAACGCGTAAATGAAATGAAATGAAATGAAATGAAATGAAATGATTTATTTTGTAAGTAGGTTTGTACAAACACTTTTACACGTCAATCATGTTTTTTTAAAACTAGATGAAGTCGGCGTTTCCTATCTGACTACTCTGAGAAGAAAGGCCGAAACAAACTCAGAGGTCACAGTCTCTTTTAAAGTCCAGACATAATCTTGGTCAGGTTATATGAAGACCATGTAGATCGATGTCTGAGGTGGTCTTTTGAGGAAAGAACCACACAGATTGAGAGGACCTGTCCAGTCAGTGCACGCATTTGTCAAAAATCGTGCAGCTCAACTCAAGATTCAAGGAGCTCAACGATTCGACGAACAATACCAAAGAAAGGACATTTGGGTAGGCCACATAAATAACTCAAACTGCCAGACCATGAAAAAAAAAACAGAACAGAGAGAATAAAAAAAAAAAAAAAAAAAAAAAAAAATATAATTATGTAAAATGACCCACATCGTCTTCACATTCACAATGAAAAAATAATATAATACTTTACAAAGTAAGCAAATGTCATTGTTAAAAAAAAAAAAATCATCAATGTCAATGTGTATATAAAAAAGAAAAAAATCATTCAAAATGCAGAAATTGGAAGCAGCTCAATCCCAAGCCTTTTTGTCCTCAATATAATCTTTAACGGTATAAAAGGCTTTCTGGCACAACTTACGTTTAATGAAAGATTTGAATTTATTAAGGCTTAGATCTTGAACGTGGCTTGGTAGTTTATTGTAAAAGCGTATACATTGGCATCTGAACGAGCCACCTATTTTCTTGAGCCTGGTTGTAGGTACAACATATTTGTGTTTGTTTCTAGTATTTATATTATGGATATCACTGTATTTTTTAAACAATTTTATATTTTTATGGGCATATAAAAGATTTTCATAAATGTACTGAGAAGGCACAGTCATTACATTAATCTCTTTAAATTTGTCTCTGAGAGAGTGTCTCGGACTTAATTTATAAATTGATCGAACAGCTCGCTTCTGCAAAACAAAGATAGTCTGAATATCGGCGGCATTTCCCCACAATAGAATACCGTACGACATTACACTATGAAAATAGCTAAAGTACACTAAACGAGCAGTCTCTATATTAGTTAAATTACGAATTTTTCTAACAGCGTATGCTGCAGAACTTAGCTTTTTTGACAATTTATCTATATGTGGACCCCACTGAAGCTTAGCATCCAAAGTTATGCCCAGGAATACTGTGTTGTCTTCAGGATTCAATTCCTCGCCCTTTATCAACACATTAGTTTTCACCTGCCTTACGTGGGGTAGCGTAAACTTAATGCATTTGGTTTTCTTCTCGTTTAGAAGCAAATTATTAACATTGAACCAGTGTACTACTTTCGAGATCGCGCTATTTACATCGTCAGTAACCAACTGCTGACGTTTAAGTTTAAACAAAAGAGAAGTGTCATCTGCAAACAACACTATATCATGATGATCCTTTATGAGGTACGGCAAGTCATTAATATAAATGAGAAACAAGAAAGGACCAAGAATTGAGCCCTGTGGGACTCCCATTGTTACTATAGATCCGGGTGATCTTTTTCCATTAACGTCAACGCTCTGAATCCTTTTACTCAAGTATGAAATAAGAAGATCCAGAGCAGTGTTTCGGATCCCGTAGTGGCGGAGTTTCCTGATTAACGTTTCGTGAAGAACGCAATCGAATGCCTTGGACAAATCACAAAAGATGCCCAAGGCATCGCATTTATCTTCCCATGCATTATAAATATGTCCTAATAGTTCAACGTTCAATCAGTAGTTGAACGACCCCTTGTAAAACCAAACTGTTTGCTATGTAATAATTTATGTTTATTAAAAAATCTTTGCATTTGGTCTAAAATTAATTTCTCAAAAATTTTACTAAAGGTAGGTAGTACAGAAATAGGTCTATAATTTGTGGGGTCTGATGTACTACCTGATTTAAACAAAGGTATTATTTTACTATTTTTCATAAGGTCAGGAAACTCCCCATTGTCAATACAACTATTAAAGATAATAGCTAGAGTAGGCGCTACAATGTCAATAATAGACTTGGCTACTTCTACAGAATTACCCCACAGATCTGCAGTCTTTTTTACATTTAAAGTGTGAAAGGTTTTAATTATATCTCTACAGGTAATATATTCAAAATGAAATTCCGAATCGCAACCATTAACATTTTCCTTAAGCAAAGACTCAGCAACAGAAGGTGATGAGTTTAGTGATTTAGTAGTTGAAACGGGAATATCCGAAAAGAAATTTTCAAATGCCTCGGCGACTTGTGTGTCTGATTTTATTATGTTGTCATTAATAGACAGGCTGTAGTCAGTATTTCGGTTACTAGATCTTCCCGTTTCACTATTAATAATATTCCAAGTCGTTTTAATTACATTACTGCTGTTTTTAATCTTTGAACCCAAATAACGTGACTTGGCCATATAACAAACTTTTTTAAATAATTTTGAATAATTTTTAACATACAAATTAAATTCATCAGTGTTAATATAAGTCCTTTCATTGTACAGTTCATAAAGCCGTGTTCTACTTTTATGAATACCAATGGTAGCCCAATCACTGAACGATGCATTACTATTAACCGAAATAGTCTTGGGAATAAAGGTGGAATCAAATTGTTTACAGTATACATTGAAAAAATTATCATAAAGATGATTAGGATCAGCCTGAATAGACAAAACTGGTAATTTATCAATGAGTTTAACTTTAAAAGCCTCCAAGCGACTTGCAGTTTTGGGGTTAACAGTGATATCCTTTTTAGCCACTTTTTTGTTTTGATTTTGAATAGTAATCCTTTGCCCGCAATGATCAGAATCTAGTAAAGTTATAATTTCTTTGTGGCTTGGTATAATATCTGTATATATATTATCTAGGCATGTGGCACTAGTAGGGGTTATTCTTGTGGGCTCCAAAAATAGGTTTAGAAGATTGTAGGACTGAAACAGACTTAAAATTTTACTACAAGAACCTGAGTTTTCTAATAAATTGACATTAAAATCACCGCAAATGATAACGGACTTGTTTGAGTTACAAATCCTGTGTAACACTTCATCCATTACCTTTTCAAAGCAGTCATACAATCCTGAAGGGGGTCTATACACACTTAATACAATAGAGTGCTCCAATTCTACACAGGCAATTTCAACCGTACGCTCAACTGATAGGCTCACAATATCTATACGATCTTTAAATTTGAGCTGGTTACTTACTAAAATTAATGAGCCACCATGTATAGCATTTATTCTGCTAAACGAACTACCAACCTGGTGATTATTAAAATTGAACAAGAACTGGTGGCTTTTCAGCCAATGTTCTGTTATACAAAGTATGTCAATACTATTAAAATTCATAAATAATTCTACTTCTAATTCTTTGTTCTTAATTCCTTGAATATTTTGATGCACTAGGTTGATACTATTGACTGATTTTAAGCTTTTTTTGCATACATTATAGCTAGAGGTTGCCTCTATTGTCTTAATTTCTAATTTAAATTATTAGCAATGTCATTAATAGAGACCAAATTATTGGCAGAATTATTTATAATGTCATTGCATTGCTCAAAAGAAGCAAGTTGTTTAGCCAAATTTTTGGCTGTAATAGAAAAAAAATAAGATAGCGACACAGCTATCTGTCTTTTATAATAGTCAGAAAGATAGTACATAACAATGTTATATCTATCTTTTGTCAAATAGAAATTATTACTAACATAATTGTTAATATCAACTAAATGGAACATGTTATTATTAAATGTCAAGTTATGCATTGTCATATTCAATTCAAATCTTAAGCTATTTTCTTCCTGTGGCAAACTGTTACTATAAGGGAATGTAAACAATATGCTGTAATAAATTCAATTGAACAATTTAAAACTGCGAGTGTACTTAAGCAACCAAAAACACAACAACAGTATAGAAATGCAAAAAAATAGGACGTGATGAGTGTAGGTGAAGAAAAACTTCTGATACTGAGAAGAAAGGATCTTAACTCTCCTGTTGTACAAGTACCTTCAACAGATATGTACTATGATATTCTTCTGCAGGCGCACATATCAACTGGGCATGGAGGACGCGACAAACTGATATATAACCTAAAGCAACAATATGTGATACCGGTACCGATTATGATATTGTTCCTCAACTTGTGTAAGATCTGTCTGAATAAAAAAATGTACAACAACAACATTCCAATAATATTGTTGCTACTGAAGTTAAATGTTGTATTTGCCAAATTACCACATCCGATTCACTCAAATGTTCAAAATGCCAACAAGTGATTCACGGCGCATGTGGAGTGTCTGAAGTTAGAGAAGGTAGTAGTTCTTCTAATGTTAAATGTAACTTATGCTGGCAAGAAGATTCTATTAAGAAAGAAAGAACAAGTTCGCATGAAAATTTAAAAAGAGCAGCTGCGACTATGTGTACTACATCCAACAAAAAATTTAAAGAAATAGATGTAGGTGCTACAATTTTGGTTGATGTTCCGAAGTACGATCGTGCACCCTTAGATAACAAAAACATTACAGGACGAGTAATTGATAAGAAGAATGGTTTGTTTCAAGTTGGTACCTCCGTTGGTATAATTAAAGATTGGCTACCAAGAAACGCACTTCAAATATCTCCAGGAGCTCAATTTACCGGCCCCGTTCCCGAGGTAGTATTACCTATTCGTGGTATTTCCTCACAACTATCACCATTCGGCGGACAAGGGTTTAAGCAATGTCATTGCAAGAAATCAAGCAAACAATGTTCCTCAAATAAGTGTGCTTGTAAAAAGCACGGTTTGCTTTGTAATTCCAAATGTCATAAATCTTTGAATTGTTGTAACAAGTAAAGTCTTACTAATAATTTCATATTACTATTTACTAAACGCAGCTGTGCTTGCATTGCAACTCCAATGTTACAGGTCCATGCAACTCAGCGTAAGTTTCACATTAGTGACGTATTTAATTATCTTTTGTTCTGTGATTATTCGCTTTTCAATTTTTTTTCTAGTTATCTTTTAATTTCTTTGAATAAGTCTATTTTTTCCTATTTTTGCTAATTCAATAATAATTTGTTGTAGTTATTTTGTTCACTATAAGTGAACCAGAATGTGATAATAATTTTGCCTCAATATATCTTAAGTTTAGCTGTATAAGAGAAGAGAAGGCTGATGAATGAGTGATTTTATCTCAAGACTTTAATTCACAAGACTGATCAATTCCATTGTTGCACTATTAAACTAATTGTTTACCTAACCAGTTTCATCCAATTTATGGATTACACCCTAAAATTGGATCATTTTTTTTACTACGACTGAGATCTCCTATTGTCTGTAGAAAACAACATACATACTAAAATTTTCAATAAAAAGTTTATAAAAATCAATTTAGTGATTTTTCTTTCTCACCTATTCTAAACCTTCATAACTCTATGATACAATACTTGAAGTTAATCATCGGCAAACTAGGAACCAATTAGAAGTCAGCCAGCAAAATTGTAGCCAATCAGTGTTGAGCACATCAAATCTTACTATAGTAACGAGTATTTTCGCAAAAATCCTGACTTTGTCCAGTAAGATTTGATAATTTTTCGCCTATGTCTAATTATCCGCGTTTTCGCAAAACCCCTAGGATTTTCGCGAAGATTCGAAGTATCAAATTATCCTGCGACATATACACGTAGACTGATGGATTGATAGTACAGAATGATAATTATTTAAATATTTTAATAATTTTTGTCAGTCTGGTTAGACTGATGCCTGATTGAACGTGTGTTTATTAGCTATCAGTCTGATGTCAGTCCAGTGACTGACATCAGACTCGACACGACATGTCGCCGCCTGCGCCGACTCCCTCTCCGCCCCTGAAGTCCCCCTCTTAGCCATTAGCCCCGGAGAAAGAATTTATTCTCACATTAGAAATGTTACCTATTCTTTGGAATAAAAAAAATAAGTCAGTTCAGCCATCAGTCTAGACGTGATCAAGGTCACAGACTGAACTGATGCCGAACTGAACGTGTAACCTCCGCCATACACCGTCAAGTTTACTGGACGCGGCTTCAAGTCCGGCTGCAAACTTGACAGTGAACTTGATCAGCGCATCTCATATGTTCTACGCGCAGCTGCATAATTACAGTCGGTCTTGCCTAAGCACATCAACATTATTAAAATATATTGATTGGAATAGGATAGGAGGATTGGTAAGCAACCAGTCGGCGACATCAAAGAGTCGGCGACTAGTTGAAAGAGTACTTACTACGCGGTAGTATAGGGCGGTGTCCTTTGAAATAAACAGGTAAAAATATTTTTTTCTTTTTATTTTTACCTGTTTTGTTTGGCGGGTGGAGTGTTGTCAACTTATAAAAATTTGCCATAATCAGTGCTAAATTTTGCATGGACTATAAAAAAAAAATCAATAACTTTTGGTTTTTAAGAGTTACATTTTTTATAATAATTTTTTCTAGTCCGTATGTTGAACCAGGAATACACCTTTACTGGATCGGACAGAGTTTTTGTTACATGCGTATAGTATATGTATGTTCGGGTCAAATCTTGCAACTGAATTTAAAAAGCAGTTATCAACGTTGCATACAAGTTTAGTTTGGATGACATTGGCGCCGATTCTGTTGTTCACAAACTAAACTAAAGGACCATGCGTCATTTTGGGCCCACTTTTTCAACTTTGTTCAACAGTGATAAATTATATGTCATATGAAAGCTCATAAAGTGTACGTTATTTCATTCTATGGCAGCTAAGTTCAAATCCAGCGCGAAAACGGCTTTTTTATGCGTTTTTTAAAAATGTTCAACATTGTGCAACAGTTATGAAACCTATGTCATATGAAAGCTCTTAAAGTGTACTTTATTTCATTCTATGGCAGCTAAGTTCAAATCCAGCGCGAAAACGGTTTTATATGCGTTTTTTAAATGCGTCATTTTGGGTTCATTTTTTCAACATTGTTCAACAGTGATGAGTTATATGTCATATGAAAGCTCTTGGCGTGTACTTTATTTAATTCTATGGCAGCTAAGTTCAAATCCAGCGCGAAAACGGTTTTTTAAGCGTTTTTTAAAAATGTTCAACATTGTGCAACAGTTATGAAACCTATGTCATATGAAAGCTCTTAAAGTGTACTTTATTTCATTCTATGGCAGCTAAGTTCAAATCCAGCGCGAAAACGGTTTTATATGCCTTTTTTAAATGCGTCATTTTGGGTTCATTTTTTCAACATTGTTCAACAGTGATGAGTTATATGTCATATGAAAGCTCTTGGCGTGTACTTTATTTAATTCTATGGCAGCTAAGTTCAAATCCAGCGCGAAAACGGTTTTTTTATGCGTTTTTTAAAAATGTTCAACATTGTGCAACAGTTATGAAACCTATGTCATATGAAAGCTCTTAAAGTGTACTTTATTTCATTATATGGCAGCTAAGTTCAAATCCAGCGCGAAAACGGTTTTATATGCGTTTTTTAAATGCGTCATTTTGGGTTCATTTTTTCAACATTGTTCAACAGTGATGAGTTATATGTCATATGAAAGTTCTTGGCGTGTACTTTATTTCATTCTATGGCAGCTAAGTTCAAATCCAGCGCGAAAACGGTTGTTTTATGCGTTTTTTAAAAATGTTCAACATTGTGCAACAGTTATGAAACCTATGTCATATGAAAGCTCTTAAAGTGTACTTTATTTCATTATATGGCAGCTAAGTTCAAATCCAGCGCGAAAACGGTTTTAAATGCGTTTTTTAAATGCGTCATTTTGGGCTCACTTTTTCAACATTGTTCAACAGTGACGAGTTATATGTCATATGAAAGCTCCTAAAGTGTACTTTATTTCATTATATGGCAGCTAAGTTAAAATCCAGCGCAAAAACTTTTTTTTATGCGTTTTTTTTAATCTGTTTTGTTTTGATATTAAATTATAATTAGCTGTCAGTCAGTAGCTAGGATTATAAATAGCTCTTGTTTGACTAAAAATACACTAAAAAGATCATCATAGGCCGTATATTGCCGTATTTATTAGGGCTGATTTGAACTTAGCTGCCATATAATGAAATAAAGTACACTTCTAGAGCTTTCATATGACATATAATTCATCACGGTTGAACAACGTTGAACATTTTTTAAAACGCAAAAAAAACATTTTTGCGCTGGATTTGAACTTAGCTGCCATATAATGAAATAAAGTACACTTCAAGAGCTTTCATATGACATGTTAATCATCACTGTTGAACAATGTTGAGTATTTTTAAAAAACGCAAAAAAAAAACATTTTTGCACTGGATTTGAACTTAGCTGCCATAGAATGAAATAAAGTACACGCAAAGAGCTGTCATATGACATAGGTTTGATCACTGTTGCACAATGTTGAACATTTTTAAAAAACGCATAAAAAAACCATTTTCGCGCTGGATTTGAACTTGGCTGCCATAGAATAAAATAAAGTACACGCCAAGAGCTGTCATATGACATAGGTTTCATCACTGTTGCACAATGTTGAACATTTTTTAAAAACGCATAAAAAAACCATTTTCGCGCTGGATTTGAACTTAGCTGCCATAGAATAAAATAAAGTACACTTTAAAAGCTGTCATATGACATAGGTTTCATCACTGTTGCACAATGTTGAACATTAAAAAAAAACGCATAAAAAACCGTTTTCGCGCTGGATTTGAACTTAGCTGCCATAGAATGAAATAAAGTACACGCAAAGAGCTGTCGTATGACATAGGTTTGATCACTGTTGCACAATGTTGAACATTTTTAAAAAACGCATATAAAAACCATTTTCGCGCCGGATTTGAACTTAGCTGCCATAGAATAAAATAAAGTACACGCCAAGAGCTGTCATATGACATAGGTTTCATCACTGTTGCACAACTTTGAAAAGTGGGCCCAGTGTTCATTCAAAAGTGCCCATGGTCCTTTAAGTTCATGCATCTTTTTCTTTCTATTTCATTAAGAAAAGGACAGAAGATAAATATTAGTTTAGTTGACAGGACTAAACTAATATTTATCTTCTGTCCTTTTCTTAATGAAATAGAAAGAAAAAGATGCCTGAACTTAAATTTAGTTTAGTTTGTGAAAAACAGAATCGGCGCCAATGTATGGTTAGCTAAGTGACGTCATCCTAAATCCAATATGGCGGACGGCCCAAGATGGCGGGCCAGTTATTTTTTGTGACGTCACCATGATAAGTGTACCAAAGGCAAGGGTTTAAAAAATAATAGTAAAAAACATTTAAAAAAACAAGATTTTATTTAAATACCTAGTCTAAAATTGAATCAAACCCAACGATTTATTATTACATTATACAATTTATAAGATTAGATACAAAAGCTTGTCGCGAGATTTAGGTACTTGTGTAGATATACAAGAATGCAATAAATAAGTAACTTGAACTTGACGAAAAAAATAGGTATGTGTTTTATAAAATTGGTGAATAAATCTATAAATTAATTGTGTAATGTAAAAAAAACAAAAAAAAGTTGAATAAACAGATGGGTTTAATTCAATTGAAAGTTAATTTTCTACTTTTTAGAAGCTTGTTTTAAAAAATGATTTTTTCATATTTCTTACAACTCAGTTGAAAAAACGGAGTTATAGGAGTTGGAAGTAGCGAAGCCAAAATTTTAGGGTACCGACCTTCTTTATGTTATTAGCGATGAAGACTATGTAGACGCAACATATCCCGAGCTGGTAAACCACCAGGAAGACGTCTACCGTGATAGCGAACGATCCGGCGAACCGGCGCAACGGCGGGGGCCCCACCTCGACCGCCACGGCCATAGACTCCGGGTAGGTAAGCAGCGGCACGCGTCGGCGCTTGCAGACCGCGTACTGGGATTGAACCTGCACAGGACATGCCGCGTGGTCACAAGTATGAGACGAGAACAAGTGCTGTCTCCACAGACGTAGCTGCCAAGTGTTCACAATCACTGGTTCTTCAAACACTGTGGGCCTTGTGTCAAATCATGCAATAATAGTAGATTATTAACTACGGGATAACGGAGTTAAGACTAGAATCCTGTGTGCAGCGAGGGATTCAATCTCACGCAAGACGAAGACACCTTTATCCTCTAGGAAATACTCTAGTTTTGACACATTTTGCGCGACAAGTTTTTTCTTTTGCAAGTTTTTAGTTGATGTTCCAAATTAATTTATCACATTATTCAACGGGTTGTAATGAAATTCAGTAAGTACAGACGCCAGCACATCAAGCTACCCGAAACTGTAAAATTTTCCCAATCAACTTTGAACCTTATGCTTTAGCGATAAAGTTGAAAATCTATTAAAGAAAGACAGATTGTAGTAGCTTAATGTGCTGGCGTCTGTACAATACTATTACGCGGCTAGACCCTAGGGTTACAATGTAGTAGCTTGATGTGCTGGCGTCTGTACAATACTATTACGCGGCTAGACCCTAGGGTTATAATGTAGTAGCTTGATGTGCTGGCGTCTGTACAATACTATTACGCGGCTAGACCCTAGGGTTACAATGTAGTAGCTTGATGTGCTGGCGTCTGTACAATACTATTACGCGGCTAGACCCTAGGGTTATAATGTAGTAGCTTGATGTGCTGGCGTCTGTACAATACTATTACGCGGCTAGACCCTAGGGTTACAATGTAGTAGCTTGATGTGCTGGCGTCTGTACAATACTATTACGCGGCTAGACCCTAGGGTTATAATGTAGTAGCTTGATGTGCTGGCGTCTGTACAATACTATTACGCGGCTAGACCCTAGGGTTATAATGTAGTAGCTTGATGTGCTGGCGTCTGTACAATACTATTACGCGGCTAGACCCTAGGGTTACAATGTAGTAGCTTGATGTGCTGGCGTCTGTACAATACTATTACGCGGCTAGACCCTAGGGTTATAATGTAGTAGCTTGATGTGCTGGCGTCTGTACAATACTATTACGCGGCTAGACCCTAGGGTTACAATGTAGTAGCTTGATGTGCTGGCGTCTGTACAATACTATTACGCGGCTAGACCCTAGGGTTCTATTGGCTTACTTTTGAATGAAATGTAATTTGGCATTTTAGTAAGTTGATAGGTATCTCTTTTCCACGTCAGATATTCATTCATTATTTATATATATTCATCATCATAAACAGCCTATAATGTTCCCACTGCTGGGACACAGGCCTCCTCTCTGTGAGAGGGTTTATATATATTACTTATATACTATATATTTATATATTATATTTATTGTATATTTTAATTCTGTCAAAGCTAAATCTTCATGTTAGCGTATCGATAGCAATCTAAATGGACTCGGCCCAGAATTCGGTTACTTGTTTGGCGCCATCACCAGAAAGCTAGACAATGAACCAAGAGTTTGTGACAAACTCTGAATCCATTGTTCTTGTGTTTAATATTCTTGTCAAATAATTCCAAAGTGAAGTTGTAAGTTGAATGCGGCATGCGACTCACGAGGACGTGAAGGCAGTGCGTCACCAGCGCCCCGACGATGATGGTCGCCAGCACCCCGGTGACCAGGCCGGCGCGCGCGAATGCTTGCGGCATCGCCAGGATGCCGGTTCCGAGGCTGCATTTGAGCAGGTGCACCAAGGTTTCCAAGTTGCTGCAACAGTCAGTACCACGGCATGAGGTCCACTCCCGGCTGCCGGCGACTACTACTGCTCAGTTGTTTTACAAACGCTTTCTTATTGAATGAATGATATCTTTATTTGCTAGCTAGAATATAGGTTAGGTAGATGTTATACAGTTTGTTCGTTACACTATATTCAACCTTACGATTGTGCAAATGTTGTCTTAAAAACTTTTTTACAAAAAAAGAAACAACCGACTTCCAAAAAACACTATAAAGTGAAAAATAACTTTAATTTCGGAAGTCGGTGTCTTTGGATTAGTATTTTAGTATTTTGCCACCGACTTCCGAAATTAAAGTTATTTTTCACTTTATAGTGGTCAGTTTGTAATTTACCTAAGTTACAATAGCCTAATGTCAACTGCTCATCACCTTTTACAAAATATTGCTTTTCCCGATGCAGGGACGTTAATTGTTGAGGAGTTCTCCTGGTAAGAACCAGGAGAACTCCTCAACAACCACTTACCATACGCTTTACCATACGCAAACACAAATATGTTGTACCTACAACCAGGCTCAAGAAAATAGGTGGCTCGTTCAGATGCCAATGTATACGCTTTTACAATAAACTACCAAGCCACGTTCAAGATCTAAGCCTTAATAAATTCAAATCTTTCATTAAACGTAAGTTGTGCCAGAAAGCCTTTTATACCGTTAAAGATTATATTGAGGACAAAAAGGCTTGGGATTGAGCTGCTTCCAATTTCTGCATTTTGAATGATTTTTTTCTTTTTTATATACACATTGACATTGATGATTTTTTTTTAAACAATGACATTTGCTTACTTTGTAAAGTATTATATTATTTTTTCATTGTGAATGTGAAGACGATGTGGGTCATTTTACATATATATATATATATATATATTTTTTATTTTTATTTTATTTTTTTTATTCTCTCTGTTCTGTTTTTTTTTCATGGTCTGGCAGTTTGAGTTATTTATGTGGCCTACCCAAATGTCCTTTCTTTGGTATTGTTCGTCGAATCGTTGAGCTCCTTAAGTCTTGAGTTGAGCTGCACGATTTTTGACAAATGCGTGCACTGACTGGACAGGTCCTCTCAATCTGTGTGGTTCTTTCCTCAAAAGACCACCTCAGACATCGATCTACATGGTCTTCATATAACCTGACCAAGATTATGTCTGGACTTTAAAAGAGACTGTGACCTCTGAGTTTGTTTCGGCCTTTCTTCTCAGAGTAGTCAGATAGGAAACGCCGACTTCATCTAGTTTTAAAAAAACATGATTGACGTGTAAAAGTGTTTGTACAAACCTACTTACAAAAATAAAAAATCATTTCATTTCATTTCATTTCATTTCATTGTGACGAGGATAAATCGTTTAGCAACCATAGTAAAGTAATCGAATCGCAACCCGTGAAATATTTGTCATTGAGTAGTTCCGATGGCCATCTGTGGTCTTCATCATCAGCTCCACTTTACCAAATAATGATTTCCGAGAATAAATGCTCAAGTTACTTTAAAAAATACCCAAATCGCTATTGCTTTGCCTATAAAATTTGAGGGTTTCCCTCGATTTCCATGGGATCCTCTCATCAGATTCCAACTTGATGATAATGGGACCACCTCGAGAGTATACCCTTTCGAACAAAAAAATAATTTTGAAAATCGGTCCAAAATTGGCGGAGTAATCGCGTAACAAACACACAAAAAAAAAAAAACATACCGTCGAATAGAGAACCTCCTCCTTTTTTGAAGTCGGTTAAAAATAAAGTAAAATAATAAGGAACAATGACATTTAACGTTTAAAATACAGCTTCATGCAATTTTAATATTGTTAACAATAGCTAGTAAGTCATTAAAATAAGATCCAGTCAATTCCCAATAGTTGATAACTGCAATACTTAAATATTTTATTATTATTATTATCAGCCATTTCTGTCCCACTGCAGGGCAAAGGCCTATTATATATTTTAAATTAATTTAATTTATAATAAGTGTATTAGCTCAAAATAAATTCATAGCAATTAAAATTATAGATATTTAAATGAATTCATAGTACTTACTTATATAATTTAAAATTATCATGCAGTCTTACATTAAAAAAAATATATATATAAAAATGTCTTTTTTAGGGTTCAGTAGTAGGTACCTACAAGGAACCCTTATAGTTTCGTCATGTCCGTCCGTCTGTCCGAGGTTTTGCTAAGAGACCGTTAGTGTTAGAAAGCTGTAATTTTGTAGGAATGTGTATATCAATTACGCCGAGAAAGTGGTAGAATAAAATTTTAGAAAATATTTTTTTTTAGGGTAGCTCCCCTACATGTGCAGTGGGAATGAATATATTTTTCGTCGTCTACCCCATCGTGTGGGACATCGTTGAATAGGTCTTCTAAAATGACTTGGGGGTTGCTAAAATTATTTTTAGTTTTAATGCTCCATTTACGAAATATTAAACTTTAAAGTGCAAATTTTTGTTCCAGTAGGGCGTCCCCCCCCCCCTCTAAAAGCTAAACTGCTGGCTTAAAAAATCTGGAAAAATTCACGATGATAGTGCATTTCATGAAATTTAAAAGAAAACTATAGGAATTAAGATAACTTTATTAGTTTAGCAGTAATAGTCGTTGAACTTGGGTGTTCGATAATTTTGTACCAAATACAAAATTCTGAGCATTAATCCTTTAAAGTGACTAAGATGAAGCAGTTACTTGTTTATAACGGGCAAAGACTTGCATTGAAAAACAAAATATTAAAAAAAAAACTAAAAAAACCTCAATAAATTATCATAACTTTCACAATACTGCCGCTAGATGGCGCTGACGAAGAAGAGATGAGGTAGAAGTCACAAACGAACTTGTTAAACGTTTAAGACCATCACACTTCTGATCGACATCCCCGCACGTCTTAGAATTCAAGTTTAAAGTCGGTTTTTGTTATTATAACCATTAACTTCTAATATCTTTACCATTACTTATATTCAGAATAAAGAACAATAGAATCGTACAATATTGTGATAACGGGCTACTACGGAACCCTACACTGTGCGTGGCCCGACACGCACTTGGCCGGTTTTTTTCTAGTTAGTGAAATATTACCCAAATTCAATGTTTTAAGTTCATAAATTCATCGATTGAATAGAAACATCTATCAAAAAGTCAATTATAAAGGGTCCTGTTAAATTCTAAGCTTGACGAATTTCTTATGTCTACAGGTAAGTTTATTTATTTATTTATAGGAGAACCAACAGCTACATATATCAGAAGCATAACAATAGTTTATGAGACATAAAGCCAATTACAGGTTCTCACGGGTAAAAACAGAAAATGTAGTAGAAATCTTAGGATCACTAACAAGCACTATAAAAGGAATACAAATTTATGGTATATAAGCACTTAGCATTTTAAAAAAAGTCAGTGTTCAGCCGAGTGCGAGCAGAATAGGTCTTGATGGTAAATGGGTCAAATGAGAACTCTTTGCAAAGAATATTAAAGTCTTTACTAGCTCGCACCATGTATGAATTTTGCCTGTAGTTAGAAAAGGAAAAAGGAATGGAAATCGGCGGAATAAATCTAACTGATCTCTGGGGAACATTGAACCGCAGTCTATGTAGGAGATCAGGACAGTCCATCTCGTTAGATATAATTTTTAAAAGTCCTTAGCATTAATCCTATATAGTGACTAAGACGAAGTAGTTACTTGTTTATGACGGGTAAAGACTTGCATTAAAAATCAAAATATGAAATAAAAAAACCATAAAAAAATATCATAAGTTTCACAATACTGCCGCTAGATGGAATGAGGGAATTACAATTTTGTGAATTGAAATAATAACTTGGCAGCAATTAAAAAAAATATAAAATGTTTATTTCAATTAACAGTTTTAGTTTGTGGAACATTTGCTACTAGGCCTTTTCTTCTTTTTAAATTTAGTCTAGGGTCATAAGGAAGGGATTTGTTTATTAAGAATAGTTTTAATAATATATAGTTTCCTCACAGAGAGTAGGTCGCTAATTTGGTAAAGACTTAGAGTAGGAAATCGACTGTTCTTAAAGTACATCAACTTTATAAGAGCACGTTGTCCCCGCTCAAGGTCAATAAATTTAGTTTTGGCTGCTCCTCCCCAAATGGGGATGCAGTACGTCAAGACAGATTGCACCAATGCTATGTATATTTCGTTGACGAGGCGTCTGGGGCTATTAGAGTTAGTGAGTATATTCTTTGGAACAATATGCTTTAACGTTTTTAAAATCCAACTCAGTTTCCTAATTCTAGTATTTACATGTTCAAGGTGGGGGTACCAGGATAGTTTTTGGTCAACTATAACACCTAGATATTTCGTTTGTGATACCTTTTCTAATGTTGGGCATAAACAGTTATTCGAACCATCACAGGTATGAACTCTTATATTTAGTTCTTTACTAGGCTGGGAACGATTGGATATACTGAAGCAGATATAATTTGTTTTGGCTGTGTTAAACGTCAGCAAGTTATCATTTAGCCATGTAGCTATCTGGGTCATGCCAGCCTCAGCACTCAGGGCAACATCATGCCAGGTATTCCCGGAAAAAACGACAGCAGTGTCATCAGCATAGGAAAACACTTTAGCATCACTAATCCTGAGGTTGCATAAGTCGTTGATGTAAAGGAGAAAAAGCGTAGGTCCAAGCACGCTTCCCTGAGGAACACCGAATGTGACATTTGAGTCGTGACTAACATATTCTCCTACTTTGACTCGTTGCTGTCGGTTTGCCAGGTAGTCCTCTAAAAATTTGAGCGGAGTTCCTCTTATTCCTGCAGCTTTTAATTTGTTTATTAGGATGGGAACAGAGACGGTGTCAAAAGCCTTTTTTAAGTCTAGGAAAACGGTCAGACACTTACAACCATTATCCAGATTACCAACTATAAGAGTGGTTAGGGCAGTAACTGCATGTTCAGTTGAAATTCCCTGTCTAAATCCAAATAAAATTGTGAACTACTAAGTGTATTACATTTTTTTTTAAATGTTATAAGTCTAGCATTAAATAATTTTTCTAATATTATTATTTTATTTCACGACTTTTAATTTAGTCAGTTTTACTGAGGCAAAAAAGCTAACGGTCGATCGTAAAATTTTTTTGAATATCAAATATAATATTGCGTATCCCAAACACATGTTACTTGGTATTTGTATATTGTCATTCGCTCGCTCTTGCATCCTACGTCGTCGCCACTATTTTTAATTTTGGGTATTAATGTTCCTATTTCAGGGAAACAAGATTTGGTGAGCATTTAGCCATTTTGGTAGGCAAAAAGAATATAAATACAACACGTACCATTATTCTGTTGAGTGTATAATTATTTTGGAACTTAAAACGTTGTTCTTTAGGCACTTCGGTATAGAGTGGGTTTATTTAATTTGAAGTTAACATATTTTACTTGGTACTTAGTGTTAGGGTCTAAAAATTATTTTGGTGAACATTTAAATTGTACCCAATACAAAATACACACAGACGAAGTCGTGGGAACTGCTCGTTTTATAAACCTTTTAATAACTGAACTGATTGAATGCAAGTAAGGTGGTCTATGTGCCTATAGCCAAAACTTAGGTTTAGAATTTGTCAATACTTCATATCTTAGGCATGATGTAGTGGGTAAAACTTATTCCTGGTGTCGATCACTTACTTCGTAGGCTTGGGCAATTGGCGATGTAAGTGCGGGTCGTAGGAGTCTGAG
The DNA here is from genome assembly GCA_948474745.1 of Oligia latruncula. Taxonomy (NCBI): domain Eukaryota; kingdom Metazoa; phylum Arthropoda; class Insecta; order Lepidoptera; family Noctuidae; genus Oligia; species Oligia latruncula. Next base: position 491,756 of record OX419683.1, on the reverse strand, counting down.
GAGGAGTCCCTGCAGACAAATACTTATATATCATACCGAGGTACATTGTGTTCTTATTAAGATATTATCTATATACAATGTAGAGAGATAGAGATGTAGAGTACATATTTACATTTATAAAAGAAAGTTGTCTTAGTTACACTATTTATAACTCAAGAATGGCTGAACCGATTTGGCTGAAAATTGGTGGGGAGGTAGCTTAGAACCAGGAGACGGACATAGGACTTTTTATCTTTTTTTTTTACTTATAGGAGTAGGGTAGGAGTAGTGTAGGAGTAGGTTAGGAGTAGGGTAGGATTAGGGTAGGAGTAGGGTAGGAGTTGGGTAGGAGTAGTGTAGAAGCAGGGTAGTGGTAGGGTAGGGTAAGGGCCTGGGGTAGGACACCACGCGAACGAAGTAGCGCGGGGCAGCTAGAAATAATTTATATAAAGAAAGAAAAAGAAAGAAAAACTGTTTATTCTGCACAAACATAACGCACATTGCATATAAAAAAATAAAAATATACGGCAAAAGAACGTTTGCCGGGTCAGCTAGTAATACATATATAGATATTATAATTATTAAAAATGTTGTCGCATTTACAAACACGCGGAGATAGGGCTGTATATATAGGGCTGTATGATATACTCACATCAAGGACATTCGGGCGCCTTCGCCCAGGGGCTGGAGATGATATACTCACATTAATGATGCTCGGGCGCCTTCGCCCACGGACTGGATATGATATATTCACATCAAGGATGCTTGGGTGCCTTCGCCCACGGGCTGGAGATGATATACTCACATTAATGATGCTCGGGCGCCTTCGCCCACGGACTGGATATGATATATTCACATCAAGGACGCTTGGGTGCCTTCGCCCACGGGCTGGATATGATCACAGAGTACTTTGATAAGACTAGTAATAATATATGCTCATATCGTCTGTCATCTGTCATTTATGCCAAAGTATAGATCACAGATTAAGTACGACAAGGAGGCAGGCTCGAAGTTTGATGTATTCTTGTTCGGATACCTTCTTAGTTTTATCTAGCCTATAAAATTAATACCGTAATATTTTTGTGTGTAAACCACATCATATTGTAGTCTTTGGTGTAAACTTTGTATTTTTCTCTTAACATTTTTTTCTTTTTTTGTTTTTCGCATGACTTTTATCATGTTTTGTTTTAAGTAGTGCCATGTGTTTTTTATCATAAAGTTTTACCTATGTTTAGAATAATAATTAGGTGATGTTGTGAGCTGGCGGGTGGTGCAGAGATGCAATCGTCAAACCAGTCATTCGTGTTTTGTTTTTAGCGTTATATTAATTATATGTTTACTGATATTTATTTTATTCACTTATATTTATGACTTCTGATAACGAATCTTTTTATTCAGCCAACGAATCTAGTACATCTTCCAGCGATGGAAGTTTTTGTTCTATTACAGACACCTTAGGTGTTCTTTTACGCCAAAATTTCAGCCAAAATTCTGGCCGGCTATTTAACGTATGCCACATTAATGCTCAGAGCATTCCTAGTCACTTCAACGAACTTTACGACACTTTTACCGACAATAACGTTCACGCCATCCTGATTTCCGAGACTTGGCTCAAACCTAACCTACTATCAACCACTTACCCTCTCTCCGGTTTCGTTCTTCTTCGGAATGACCGGATCGGTAAGAGGGGGGGTGGTGTAGCCATCTACCTTCGTAGCGAATTCCCTTATAAAGTTTTAGCTTCTTCTTCTCCTAATGAATCCGCAGAGTTTCTCTTCCTCGAGGTTTGTGTCAAAGGAGCTAAAACCGTCCTTGGTGTCGTCTATTGCCCTCCTACCATTGATTACTTCACTGAATTCGATTCGGTTCTGGAATCTTTGGGTTCAGAGTATGCACATCACATTGTTATGGAGGATTTTAATACCAACCTCCTTGCCCACAACTCCCCTCGGTCCCGTAAACTCTTGCACCTCGTCGAGTCAGCCAGTCTGCATGTATTGCCTCTCCAACCTACTCATCATAATATTGCAGGTGATGATTCATGGCTTGACTTGATCCTTACTTCTAATCCTTCCCTAGTTTCCTCACATGGTCAACATGTTGCTCCTGGCTTTTCCCGTCACGACCTTATTTTCCTATGCTACGTCCTTAAACCCCTAAACTTAAACCCACGTTCCAGTACAGGCGTGCCTTTGCACGAATTAATGTCGAGAGGCTTCAAAATGATGCATCCAATATTGACTGGTCACCTCTGGAAGCAGCTGCTTAGGTTGACGAAAAGGTTAGTATTTTCAACGGTGTTGTGGTCAAGCTATATGACGCCCATGCTCCTGTCAAGAAAATAAAGATGAAGCGTCCGCCTGCTCCTTGGATGAACAGGGGAGTACGGATGGCAATGCGACGGAGGGACCGCGCGTTTCGCAAATAATTTAAAAAGGATCGTTCGGAGGACAATTGGACCTTCTTTAAGGCTGCTAGAAATCGGTGTAACCAGATGATACGCAACGCTAAACGCCGCCACATTCTAAGTAATATCACTTCTTCTTCGCCTGCCGATATTTGGAAGTTTCTTGGAACTTTAGGAATCGGCAAATCGCGAAATCCAGACCTTCCTAGCACAATTGGTTTGGACGATCTAAATCGCCATTTCTCTATTGTTCCAGCATTATATAGTCTAACCAAAGGTCAAACTCTCGACTACCTTGTTGGTCTGACGCGTCCCAACATTAACCCCTTTGTCTTTACCCCAATCGACCCGGGAGAGATCAAAAAGATTAATTATCCTATCCATTAAATCCAAAGCCGTGGGTTGCGATAATATCAGCCGCCATATGATCGTGACGGCTCTTGACCAATTCCTCCCTGCAATCTCCCATATCATAAACTTTTCCCTTTACACCGGTGTTTTCCCTTCCCTGTGGCGTAAAGCCCTTGTTCGGCCCCTGCCTAAGATTCCCAATCCCTCTCTTCCTAGTCACTTTCGCCCAATTTCCATCCTTCCCTTTCTATCTAAGGTGCTCGAGGCCAGTGTTCACAAACAATTCTCCCACTTTATTCACCACAACCCTCATCAGTCCATTTCAATCCGGTTTCAGGCCCGGATACAGTACCGTTACAGCTCTCCTTAAAGTGACAGACGATATAAGGCGGGGAATGGAAGACACTAAAGTCAGTCTTAGTGTTAATTGACTTTTCCAATGCTTTTAATACCGTCAGTCACTAAGTCCTTTTATCAATCCTGTCCTATCTTATGGTCTCTCCGAGGGTATTGGAATGGTTTTCCTCCTATCTTCGGGGACGTCAGCAGTCTGTTTATGCTGGAGACTCTTCGTCAAATTGGTGTGATCTTGCAGCTGGCGTCCCGCAAGGCGGTATATTATCTCCTCTCTTATTCTCCATTTTTATTAATCTCATTACTACCCAGCTTCGGACTGCGTATCATCTTTATGCTGACGACTTGCAGCTTTACTGCCGGGCAGGTGTCGACAACATACCGGATGCGATTGAAGAGCTAAACCGGGATTTAGATGTCGTTAAAAACTGGTCTGACCGATTTGGGGTGGCCGTTAACCCCACCAAGTGTCAGGCTACCATAGTAGGCAGCCCCTACAGCATGAGGAAGCTGAATGGATTGACTGTGCCACCTGTAATCTTCGACAAGTCAGTCATCCCGTTTAGCTCTGATGTTAAGAATCTTGGTTTGCATGTCGACACTTGTCTTGACTGGCGAAAGCAGGTCACGACTGTATGTAATAAAGTCACCGGAACGTTGCGGTCGCTCTATCGGTTGAAAAACCTTCTTCCTTCACACATAAAGGCAATGCTTGTACAATCCCTAATATTTCCCATAATTGACTATGGTGATGTGTGTTACTATGACCTGAATGCAGATCTCCTCAATAAACTTGACCGTCTTCTGAATAACTGCATTCGATTCGTTTTCAATCTTCGTAAATATGAACATGTATCCGAGCATCGGCTGCTTTTAAAATTGTTACCCATTCGCGAGCGCAGAGAGTTAAGGGCTCTGAATACGTTGTTCTCTATTCTTGACAATCCCACTGCTCCTTCTTACTTGACTTCCCAAATTCAATATTTATGCTCTGCCCATGCTAAGAATCTTCGATCCACTAACAATCGTCTTCTACGATGTCCTTCTCACCGTTCTGGCTTCATTCGGTCTTCTTTCTTTGTCCAAGCGGTCTTTCTTTGGAATGCGCTCCCTCTGAACATCAGGATGGCAACCAGTCGGTCATCTTTTAAAGTGAAGGCACGTGAACATATCCGTCAAAAGTTGGCCGTAACATCTCAGCGCTGATTTGCTGGATTCGTTTTCTCCTCTACCGATAATTTGTTTCTCCTCAAAGATTTTGTTTATATGTATGTATGTATCTATGTATTAGTATTTATTCTTGTATTTTATAGTCATTTCCTAGCTATTTATCCCTTTTGTTGCACCTGCCATGTTTTGTCTCTGCATCACCCTAAGGTTGACTGGTAGAAAATGCCTCAGGCATTAAGTCCGCCTTTGTACAGTTTTTCTTTTACTTGTGCATAAAGTGTTAATAAATAAAAAATAAAAAAAAATATGCTCACATCAAGGACGCTCGGGCGCCTTCGCCCACGGGCTGTTGATGATATACTCACATCAAGGACGCTTGGGTGCCTTGGCCCACGGGGTATAAATGATATACTCACATCATAGACGCTTGGGCGCCCTAGCCCACGGGGTATAAATGATATACTCACATCAAATACGCTCGGACGCCTTCGCCCACGGGCTGGAGACGATATGCTCACATCAAGGACGCTCGGGCGCCTTCGCCCACGGGCTGTTGATGATATACTCACATCAAGGACGCTTGGGCGCCTTGGCCCACGGGGTATCAATGATATACTCGCATCAAAGACGCTTGGGCGCCTTGGCCCACGGGGTATAAATGATATACTCACATCAAAGACGCTTGGGCGCCTTGGCCCACGGGGTATAAATGATATACTCACATCAAGGACGCTTGGGCGCCTTGGCCCACGGGGTATAAATGATATACTCACATCAAGGACGCTTGGGCGCCTTGGCTCACGGGGTATAAATGATATACTCACATCAAGGACGCTTGGGCGCCTTGGCCCACGGGGTATAAATGATATACTTACACCAAACACGCTCGGACGCCTTCGCCCATGGGGTATAAATGATATACTCACATCAAGGACGCTTGGGCGCCTTGGCCCACGGGGTATAAATGATATACTCATATCAAGGACGCTTGGGCGCCTTGGCCCACGGGGTATAAATGATATACTCACATCAAAGTCGCTCGGGCGCCTTCGCCCACGGAGTTTAAATGATATACTCACATCAAAGACGCTTGGGCGCCTTGGCCCACGGGGTATAAATGATATACTAACATCAAAGACGCTCGGGCGCCTTCGCCCACGGGGTATAAATAATATACTCACATCAAAGACGCTCAGGCGCGTTCGCCCACGGAGTATAAATGATATACTCACAGCAAAGACGCTCGTTCGCCTTCACCCACGGGGTATTAATGGGTTCTCTATTTTGTTACCTAACTTTTTTATCCATAATCTAAAGTGCCATAATTTTTTTTGTCCTAATCATCATTTTGTCCGAATGATAGCTTGCCCGAAGTTAATGTCACATAATATCGAATGCCATAAAATTGAAATCCCTAAATACAATATGACCTAAATTTGTTTGTCATAAATATTACAATCAATAATACAGTGCGAGTCTTCATAATGTGCACATAACGAAATGAGGGAAACATAGCTTAATTTTATCGACGGAAAAAATATTTAAAAAAATCTAAAAAACTACATTTTTGTAGAATTTTTAAAATTCTTTTTCGCTGCTGTGACCCCTGTGCAAACGATCGCCCCTCAATTGAGAATTATGGTTTTTTTTTAACAAAAATCTGATATTTTTTCATAAATGTTTTACCTTATTTAATAAGCCCCGATTACCTTCCCTTTTTGATTAGGTACTTTAAATTATTTTCCATCGTACCAGATTTCTAAACGTAAAATACCATGTTTATTTAAATATTTTTTCAAATATTTAAAAGGATCTTTACCTGCTAAAGTTTCAGGATGTTGTTGGGACTTCCTCGCTACTGCAGCGCATCGGAAATGTTTGCACAAGCTCGTACCGATGGGTTTCACGCGATTATACGCAAAAATACAGCGTCACTACTGAGGAGAGTGAGAGACAGTCGCAAAAGCATCCTGAGAACTGTAGCGGAGAGTTTCAGCTCTCCAATTCTTAAGCAGTTTGTACGGAGGGTGATTGGTACTAACACTAGATAATAAGTTGTTTTAATATTATGTTACTAACACTCTATGGATTCTTTGGTCCGAAATAAAAATCATTATTACTATCTCCTTTATTCAATTAAATTCTTATAAATTATATTTTTAAATATTAGTATAAAGAAATATAAAAACATTTAAAAATATAAAAAATAGTAGCCCACCGGTATCGGGAACAGGGTCCAAGCTACCGGCGGTCAGGGCTCCAGAGAGAGGAACCTCCTAACTATTCGGGCAGTGTCCAGAAGTATGTACCGCTTTCTGGATCAAGCCCTTGATCCAGCTGCCCAACGAGAGCCTCCTCAGGTGTTGGTCGAGGCTCTTGGCTATTAGACCATTGGCTGTCACGACTATCGGCACAATGATTGCTGAGTCCACATCCCACATGTCGACAACCTCGTGAGCCAAGTCAAGATACTTGATTTGTTTATCTTTCTCGGCTTTCACGAGGTTCCCATCATGCGGGACGGTTATGTCAACAATCAGTGCGCGCCGCTCTGATCGATCCACCACCACTATATCAGGCTTATTGGCAACAATAGTCCTGTCAGTGATGATGGATCGATCCCAATATAATGTGATATCACCATTTTCGAGAACTGGGTCGGGCACATACCTGTAGTACGGCACCTCCGATTCAACAAGGTTGTATTTCTGAGCAAGTTGCTGATGGATTATCCTGGCTACAAGGTTGTGTCTATGCAAGTACTCTTCGCTAGCTAGACGAGAACACCCGGAGATAATATGCCTGATTGATTCTCCCGGCCGGTGGCATGCCCGACAGATGACAACCGTGCCGTCTTTCACAATAAATCTCCGGTAATTGTTCATCATCATAACTTCGTCCTTAATCGCACAGACAAAACCTTCGGTTTCCCCAAAGAGGTCACCGAAACGCAGCCACGCTACGGACGCTAGTAAATCAATTATTCTTTTATTATTATTTTACATAACTCGGGACCATGTGGTCTCCCGGTCCTTTGGAAGGCGTACGAGGGGCCGAAGCCAACTCGCAGAGGCCCCTTACGAAATTTTAATGAAATGCGGCACCAACCGACGATTATCCCTGTATGCACTATGCAAGTGCACCCAAGGATAACCCCCGGTTGGTGTAGGACTATTGCAGGATATGGAAAAATAAAAAGTTGTACTATTGGTTTGGGTGGCTAAAGTGGACCGGTTTCCAGGAACTATGGTATAACTATGGTCCCTGCCTGATCAATGCTTTATATATACACAGATAAAATAACAGGGGGTGACTGACTTGCACACTCAATAATGGGCCCCCGAAAACGGCCACTAGCACATAGTGACGTAGCGACAAGGGGGCAACATGTCCTGAGGTGCTTATGAGGAGTGGAGAGGTATTCAACGGCTATCAGGACAATCCCGGAAGTACGGTCAAGATCCCTACCAGCATCTTACTGGAATACTTCCTTCCTCCGAGCACGTTTGCTCTTGCGAATCTCCACTCAAGCCGGCCAATAAAGGCAAGAATGAGGTGGGAGCTCTGTTCCTCGTCATTGTTCACTCCAGCCGGCCAATAAAAGCAAGCCAGATGTGAAGAACAAGACTTCTCCCGGGAGATAGGGTCCGTGGGGTCACTACTGCCCAACAGCTTGCCACATGCTGCCCTGCGGGTTTCTGTATCCCTCTTGGTCTGGCTCCTCACGTTAGACCTGTTCCGGCAAAGTAAACTCTTCCGGCACAGGCCTAGAGTTCGGAGCGCGCAAGCCCCACCACGACGTCAACGTAGAGATACGGCGGTGGGGTTATTATTATTATTATTAAAGCATGGTGATTGCAAGGCCTTTCTTTAACAGTTGATAGGAAATGTTATAATTGAGTTATAAACATGGTATTTTACGTTTAGAAATCTGGTACGATGGAAAATAATTTAAAGTACCTAATCAAAAAGGGAAGGTAATCGGGGCTTATTAAATAAGGTAAAACATTTATGAAAAAATATCAGATTTTTGTTAAAAAAAAACCATAATTCTCAATTGAGGGGCGATCGTTTGCACAGGGGTCACAGCAGCGAAAAAGAATTTTAAAAATTCTACAAAAATGTAGTTTTTTAGATTTTTTTAAATATTTTTTCCGTCGATAAAATTAAGCTTAGTTTCCCTCATTTCGATATGTACACATTATGAAGACTCACACTGTATACAAAAGACCTAAAACCGTTTTCAATAAAAGTCACAAATTCAAATTATCTAATGTTTATTTATCCCAATAATGGTTTTAATACAAAAAGAAAAAGTAATTTACAAAACAACAAGACTTAGGAACAATAGAATACACATAAAATGTAATTTTTTGAAGGCAATCGCCGCTAATATGAAATCAGCTTAAAATTTGTCTACAAATTAAAACTAGGCATTATAACCTTATAATTACGACTACAATAATTAATGTACATATCTATGTTGAAATAACATTTTTTGTAATAAAAAATTATCTGATTTTGTATTACAATTGTTTATTTTACCAAATCCAACTGAAACAATACATAAATAGATGCAAAAGCAATATGGCTTTTGTCACGGCTCCGGCAGCAAGCATGCAGCATGCAGCATGCAAGCAAGCATGCAGCAAGCATGCAGCAAGCATGTAACAAGCAAGCAGCAGGCATGCAGCAAGCATGCAGCATGCAAGAAAGCATATAGCAAGCATGCAGCAAGCATGCAGCAAGCATGTAACAAGCAAGCAGCAGGCATGCAGCAAGCATGCAGCATGCAAGAGCATATAGCAAGCATGCAGCAAGCATGCAGCAGGCATGCATTGCAGCATGCAAGAAACCATATAGCATGCATTGCAGCATGCAAGAAACCATATAGCAAGCATGCAAGAAACCATATAGCAAGCATGCAGCATGCAAGAAAGCATGCAGCATGCAAGAAAGCAAGCAGCATGCAAGCGACCATGCAACATGCGGCATGGTTTCTGTCACGGCTCCGGTGCTGCGGTTCTCCGGCGGTCAACGCGTGTGTTAGATAATTAAAGTATAATCTATCTTTAAGTATATATATATGTATATATATATTACCCAAACATAAAGCTTTGAATATCAGAATGGTTACTAGTTATTTACTATGTGTAAAGTACCTATGTATGTGGTATGTAGGGAAAGGATATTATGGAATAAAGCACAGAAAGACAAGCTAGGCATTTATTTCAATTTAGGCTTGTCAGTAATTTATCAGAAAAACTAGTCGTCCGTTCGAAAATCTAGGTCAGTATGGAGAAGAACGGACAAGAAACTCCATGGAAATGGTATTCTATCAACAAAGCACATTGTCATACATTACAGTTATCTTAAAAACAATTCGGTCTTTCGGACTCTGAGTAATAACAACATAATAACAATAGCTAGGAATATTTCCATTATACATTTTGAACATTAGCAATATTGGTCACATTATTATAACATAAACAGAACACCATAATTATCAGCAATAATCCAGATAATAATATCAATTTAACTTACATGACATCTGGTCGATCTATTCCACATAATAACGTCACTAGTACTAATGACTAAGATTTTATCTAGTACTAATCAATTTAACATCTGTAGGCCGGAGCTCCGTTCTGGTCGATGTCTCGAACCAGAATGATCCCTGCCACTCGGAGCTCCCCCTTTTATAGTCGTGAACAAACAACTTTGACGTTTCTGTCGACCGTCATTTAAAATATCAACGACTTATAAGGCGGATATCCGTTTGGAATATTTTATATAAGTTTTTAACAGTAAAAGGAATACATATGATAACTATAATTATAATTAACAATACCTATAATGAGAATCGATTTTAAATTACACTCTAGGGGTAGGGCAGACAAGACTGCGTGGAGTCGGATTTACAGCGATTCGTTTCTGTCACTAAAACCTAATTGTTAGCAAACGTTTAAGGGCTAACAATTTTATTATAAATGAACATTCGGAATAATACACATTATATAATACAATAATTAGGACATATGACTTTATTTCATGCAAAATTAAGAGATTCAATTATTATAGTACTCGATATTATGACAGAATAGGTTTAGAAGTAATAGTACATTATGATACGTGTGTGCTATATTGATTAATGCACACGCGTTTCATACGACGTTTTTCAACACACTTGCGAGGAAAAAAAAAACAGACTTGTATTGTTAAATATTAACTTGTATGGAAAATGGCGCGGTGGTTTTGTTTTCCCGCGCGCCGTGCTAGCCAGCACTAGCGATGCGCGCGCTACATTGACTCTCATTTTGAATATATTAGTCTTTGGCACTGACAAAACCGTTAAACAGCCTATAGAAAAAAATAAACACAAACTAGCTAATGTTTAGACTGATCGTAGTATTGTCGTACGTCAAATTGTAGTGTATTTAGTATGGAGTTAGAAAGTACTATTGGCATAGAGAAATATTCATTCGTTCAGTGAGAATCCGCAATAATAGAACGCCAGTCAGGGTCTTTTCCGTTTGGTTTCGGAAGGGACCACGGAGTAATTTAAGGTATTCACTTTATTATATATCAGGTTGTATCTTGATCAAATATAATTCGCGACTACCTATATATGTATTTACAGAAATATAGGCATTAGGATTGAATCCTTAAGTTATATTTGTTCCTTAAGAACTTTTTTCCATAAGAGATTTGTTCTTAAGGAACAAATCTAACTTAGAAAGATGTATTAATGATTCTAATGATTATAATTCTGTAAAGAGGTACCTGTTATAGCCGAAAATCATATTTTGATCAAGATACAACCTGACACCGACCTGAAATTTGCAAAAAACCTAAGAAAATTTGAATTATGGGGCCTACCACTGCGATGGCAATCACCTTAAATTGTCCGTAGTCCCTGCGCATTCACCTTAAGGCGAAAGCGCCAGGGTAGCCCGCGAAATTAAATGTTTTGTAGGTTTTTTGCAATTTGCTGGTCAGTATTAAGTTGTACGTTGATTAAAATATGATTCGCGGCCGTAATAAATATGTATTTACAGAATTATAATCATTAAAGTTATCAACACAACTCTCTAAGACCATGTAATCGCCAAGAATGACTATTTCATGAAATCTTGACATTTGGGGATAACATGGTCTTAGAGAGTTGTGTTGATGACTTTAATGATTATAATTCTGTAAATACATATTTTTTACGACCGCGAATCATATTTTCATCAACGTACAACTTAATACTGACCAGCAAATTGCAAAAAACGTAAGAAAATTTTAATTTCGCGGGCCACCAATCCAGACTATTTAAAAAAAAAGTGAAATATAGCCCGCGGATTTCTTTTGGCATGAAGTCTCTTTGATGAGATTAAAAAAGCGCGCATCTCCGACTAGTAAATAGTTATCTGTGGTATTACAGCACAAGTGGATTAAAGTAAAGCGTTCGTAATACACGCCATTATGGACCTAAAAGCGGTTCAATAAGAGCTACTTTACGAGCAAGTGTGTTGAAAAGATAATTATGTAAAACAAAATTTCGAATTTTTGAACATTATGATTACTGAAGTTTATAGCAAACGTGCTAAGGATAATGATTTTCGGACAAACTATTTTAGGAGAAGAAAGGGGGTACCGTATTATAAATGATATACTCACATCAAAGACGCTCGGGCGCCTTCGCCCACGGAGTATAAATGATATACTCACATCAAAGACGCTCGGGCGCCTTCGCCCACGGAGTATAAATGATATACTCACATCAAAGACGTTCGGGCGCCTTCGCCCACGGAGTATAAATGATATACTCACATCAAAGACGTTCGGGCGCCTTCGCCCACGGAGTATAAATGATATACTCACATCAAAGACGTTCGGGCGCCTTCGCCCACGGAGTATAAATGATATACTCACATCAAAGACGCTCGGGCGCCTTCGCCCACGGAGTATAAATGATATACTCACATCAAAGACGCTCGGGCGCCTTCGCCCACGGGCTGTAGATGCACCGTCTCCGACTTGCTGCTGTCTTCCATCATCATTGCGTCTGACAACATACAAATTTCGTCATGCTTTAATTTGTTATTTATTAATTAGCTTCTGACGACTTCGCTTTTTGTTTTAGTTGAAGTGGAAAAGCTGGCCAAATACTCTGATCACTAATTCAGCTGTGCTCGCGAGTCGCAATACCGTGCACCGTCCCGCGCTTGTGGAGCAACGGCGCAGCAAATTAGTTGGACTAAGTAACATCACAGCTTTGCAAATAAACTGAGACATCCAACAAGTGCTTACCTCGTTGGGCATGCTTACGAGTTGTTTCGTATCTTCGTAAGCTTTATAAACGCCGATTCAAGTTCAAAACCCCGAGAGCTTTCAGCTCGAACTTCAGAATCGTTTCGAGTGCCTAGGGAGCTCCGTGGACGAATATAACGATGGATTCGTGGAAACTGAACATACGGTCGGGTCTAAGATCGTCAAGACCCGTCGTACGAATACAGTAAAGAAGCTATCTGATCCTAATTTGCGGCTCATGAAGGAGAGGCGCGAGATGATCCTGCAGTCTTCAGATGATGCGTTCAAGTACCGGCGGCTCAATAGACTCAACCCCTAAGTCCTTGTTGAAAAGCGACTTTCGCCGCTTCAATACAGACCGTATTAAGGAAGCGATAGAGCGGAATAAAGGCTCCAAGGTGTTTGCTAGAGATCTTTCTATTGGGCAGAGCCAGCTTACGTAACTGAAGACCGATGAAGACCACCAAACCTGAGCTGTTGAGAGAGATCGAAAGGTTCTATGGACAGTTATACACGTCAACAAGTAACCCCGTTACAAATCTGCCAACCAACCAACCAACTAACTGCCAACCAACCGACCAACTGGACTCTGAGGGTCGAAAGGTTGGAGTCGCGCCACAACATCAACTTCAAGTCTTTTGTGGTACGAGTTCCAACCCAACATCTACAGACCTGTCTGAAAGAGGATTTTTTGCCGAAAGGTGTCGTATATCGACGTTTCCGTGAACGGTTACGCGACACCACGCAACGAAACACGACGCCGACAATGTTACGTGTATAGTTCATAGTTTTAAGGTTTTTAATTATGTATTATTTTATAAGATTATTTTGTGTATTTTATCTATGGGCCTTAGTTGCCTGACAATAAAATGATTATTATTATTATTTCCTTTATTAAATTAAATACATATAAATTATATTTTTAAATATTAGTGTTACGAGCTTCGGGTTCGTGACAATAAAGACTGCCGATTTAATAACCAAAAATTTAATCAACAACACTAATTACAACTCAAACACACTAATTACAAAAAGCAATTACACTACACTCTTAGTTCGCACTTGAAGATCGCTTGATGTTTTCGCTTGTCTCGCTGTATCCAATCACAGAGGGCGCTGCCCGCCACGAAAAGAATAGTCCGCGTATTTATCTACTCTATATTAAAAATATAAACAGTGGCATTTAGTGTAAATAAAGTATTAAAAGTATAGTGTATAGTACAAATAGGGTAGACAAACGTTTGTGACAACTGTTATGAAGCCAATTGAAATATAATGTAGTGCAAGAAACTTACAGTGAAAAAAAAAAGACACTAAAGTGCAAAATCAATCTTAGAAACACAATATCTAAATCGACTTTAGTACCTGGTAACGGACAGAACTCGGATATGACCGTAAATATAACGTATATAACGTGTGAAACATGAAACGGAACTTAATATACCTACATTGTAAGGTGAAATATAGCGAATCTACTTTTTAATTGGTCTGAGCATAGAGTAAGTAAACATTGGGTCTGAGCGAAACGAATGATTTGTTTACATTGCATTCAAAAAAAAAACACAGATGACAGATGACATGCAATATTCAAATTCGGGCATGGACGTAATATATAGAAGTAATATATTACGTCCATGAATTCGGGCATGGACGTAATATATAGAAGTAACCTATATATTACGTCCATGAATTCGGGTTACTGATCACACTGTGTTGCCAAATCTTATCAGTGTTGCTACATATCATTGAGTCATTTCTTGAATACAGCGACATCTATTTTTTAATAAACAGAAGTGGTTTTATACTCTATAACATAGAGGGCGTTACCTACTACAAACTTGTCATGATGGACTCTAACGTAACTTTACGTAAAAAAACCATCCGTAAAGAAACTTCATGGGAATCACTACCATGCGAAAATAACAGCTCACTGCTATCTGTGGGTTCGAATATAATGAGAAGTTTACCGGATTTATCCACAGTACAAAATGATGAAATCATAATCGAATTAAGGAATACTATTAACAATCAGAATCAGAATGCTTTATTTGTAAACATAGGTCAAATTACAATAGTGTGCAAGATGTTACAAGTAGGTAGATCCTCTATGTTTTGCCCAGAGGCGTACAAATATATTAAATTGACATTGTCGAATTTTTTCTAAATAATCATGAAGTGGTAGAATTATGTAAACTTTCACATTAGTAATAAAACCAATATTAATAGGGTACATGCATAACAATACAAATTGAAAATAGAATTAATTTCAATAAATGTCAAATTAAGTTAAATGTCATAATAATGCTAATGTCAAATAAAATTCTAACGGTCTTATTCATAATAAGTTATAGAACATCTAAAGTCTTGCTAATGTCTCGTTGTCAAAAATTGTTATTCATAAACGCATTTTAGCCCTAAAACCATAGATTTATAAGAACCAGATTGAGTGTACCGTACAAAACGCAACGTTCAAATTGAATGCATTTTGTAATGCGCGTGTGCGTGCGGACCGCCCACCACAAGTGTATTATTATCGTTTCTGCGTTTGTGTGCGTGACATTTTCTAATACCAGCGCAAAATGATTACCCCAAAATATGGGAAAATTCAGGTAGTTTTCTTATTCATATTGACATAGGTAATTATGTAGTTAATATATGTGTACAAAATGAAACCCGCCTTTTACATTCATACCGAGTGCCTATTATGATAGTTTTTGGAGATTGTTATAATTTTATTTTATAACATGGTTTTCGTAAACATGTGTGAATGAACAAAAAACTTTTAATATCATACTAACATTACTTATAAAGAAGAAAGTTTGTGAGTGGTGTGTGTGCATGTTTCTGTGTATGTTTGTTAGGTACTTCTTCTTAAAGATCGAACGACTGACTGAATGTATTTCTACTTTCGCGCGGGTAAAGCCGCAGGCAGCTATAAAAGAAAAAATAAAATAAAACAACGTATTCAAACTTAAACTCAAAATTATTTATTTCAGCAGCACAAAAAAGGGGTAAAAATATTTCACACTGTACCTTGGCAATACTCAAATATTATGGAGTCGTTTTGTTTTTATTTAGTTTTCGTAATATTTTCAAAGAAATTCATCATAAAATTGCAAACTTACCTGTGAAAAGTAATGTTCGTATCCTTGTCTTTTTTTGGAGTGTAGTTTTTACACGATTTCACCGCACAAACAGTCATTTTTTCAATTATATTTAACAGCGTAGACGCGCTTTGAACGTCTGTCGCGTAATGGCGGCCTGTGGGCGGGGCTAACAAACGAAGACGCTATTTTGGTGCCTTTGAATTCGAAGCATTTGGACAGCGCGTACTAGGCATCTGGATGTTCTTATAAATCTATGCCTAAAACGTTCTATAAACCTACTATAAAGTTATGAAACCCAGAAGCCTACTATAACAGTACTATAAGGAAAAAAAAATGGCCGACTCTATACCAGCTGATAGAAAATGACGTTTGACCTACAAATGTAACATGTGCAATTGTATTTAATTTATGTTGCACTTCTGTTTAACCAATTTAGTTAGTTATTATATAACTACAATGCAAAATAGAAGCGAGGAAAAATATAACGAAGGACATAATTCGTCACATCCACGGCAAACTTACGAATCTTCAGAAAATGCATTTTACAGGGAATGTTAAGTTTTTTTTAGTAACAGCTAAGTACCGTGGTACATTTGGTTTGGTTTGTTTGGTAAGATGTAATCTTAAAAAAGTAGTATGTTTTAAACCAAATGTACCACGGTACCTATATACCTAGGTATAGGTACCTGTTACTAAAAAAAACTTATCATTCCCTGTAAAATGCATTTTCTGCAGATTCGTAAGTTTGTCTTGGATATGAGGAATAGCAACAAGAATTACTGTGGGACGCTGCTGCTTTGGGCTGTGGAAACAACGCTTTCAAAATGTCTTTTACATGCAACAACCATAGTGGCTAGAGCAGTCCTTTACAATATTGCAGTTGACCATGGAGACATTCAGTTAAAGGGTAGGTAGCAATATCAATGAATATCATACAGTCACCCCAAGAAGTTGCAAGGGGAAATGCAAATGCTAATTTACAAACTTTTCAGGAAACATTCCACCGAGGTAGCCTCACTTTACCAGGTTAGAGGTACATCTTCCCACTTGTGTCCGGAGACGGTTCAGGGACTTCCGTGTAGATCATGTAGGTTTACACCCTGCAGGGAGATGCTCCAGTAGGGAGTGGTTGTGAAGCTATGTCGCAAACCATGCTCCGCCTCCTATCCTACCCTATGTGTCCCAAAACATGCAGTCAAAGTGACCTCTGCGCTGCCACTGACAACATTGTGGAAGTGGCAAAGTTTAGGGCCAACAAGATCTAAAATACAGTCGTCCCCGCGACACAAAGAAGATAAAGAGGAAACATTTTAGCAAGTAGTGCATTAATAAAAAGCATATACATATACAGATATCAGTTTAATTAATTTATTTTTAAAATACTCTAAACTTTCATTTGGCTTCTAGAACTTGTGCTAGCAGAACAACATTTTTAAAATATTTCTTTTCATTTGCCATCTATGCCACCTCTTCTGTTTATTATTTGTAGTGAAGCACCATTCTTCCTATTGTCCTGAAATACAAAATTAATGTTATAATTCTTTCTCTTCATCAAACGAAGTTCTTGACATGCTTACTCAGGAACTTTGTAACTTATAAGTAAATTGGATAGGCACCTAATTCGTAAATCATGCCAGGCCGCCTTTTTCCCCTTTTTTGCGTTGGTGTCAGTCAGTATGTGTTTTTATTTTCTATCTTCTTATTGTGCCCAGAATTCAGCTACTTGTTTGGCGCCATCACCAGCGTCCACCTTCATTTTCTATTATGGAAACTCTCTCCCTGACCAATTCTTCCAAAGATCTAAGGAAAAGCAAAAGCAAAAATAAGTTTAAGAAATAAAGATTGTTTACAAAACAAAACTTACTTTGAACACATTTTAGTTGTAACAGTACAAACCTTATCGTCCTCCAACCAAAACGAGTATTCACTTCTTTGCCCTTTCTTGGAACTAGTCTCCGGTCTTAATTCCATGTCTTTTAAATACAAAAAATTATTCAAAGGTTTTCGCTCGCCTGACAATAAAATTACATTAACAAATTCACTGTCAAAAATGACGTTAACGCGGCAAAACTGTCGAAACCGTAGACAATAAATTAGTTTTCCGTACGTCATAATGTCTATGGTCACAATTATTCGGTGCGTAGACAGATATTCTCGTTTGACGACTCAATATGTTGACCAATTTGTTGGATGACTTCAATAAAATGGCAACATTTATATTTATATTGAAGTTATAGGACGTTTTAGTTATCGAACGTTTATGAAGCGTTTATGAATACAAAATTTTATCGAACGTTTTAAAGGCTTAATGAGCATTTTAACTAATGTGTGCTTTAAACCTTCTATAAGCTTTTTTTATGAATAAGACCGTAAATCGTCAAAATAGGTGAGGTGATGTACAATTTTCTGAAGCAGTATGCATAACAATACAAATTGAAAATATAATTAATTTCAATAAACGTCAAATATATTAAGTTAAATGTCATAATAATGCTAATCTATACATATAATAAATCTGTAGACGAGGCGTTTCTGCACATTGAAAATATTAAAAAAAAAATAGTTGGGGTGTTATAGGATAACCAACAGATGCCATTAATTCATAAATTTTTAGAATTTTTGTCTGTTTGTCGGTTTATCTGTTTGGATGTGACAAAATTTGATTTGAACAGGTTCAACGTAAAAAGTACCAAACCAATACGGTTAATTTTTATACTCAAATATAGTGTAGAACTCGGAGTAGTGATTAGTTTTGGTTTCATCGCAATCGCTTCACTGTATCAAAAGATATAATCAATTTAATGTATTCTACAATAACTTTCATTACGTAAGTTGGATACACGTAATGACATCTATTGGCGCTTTATAGTACTAACGAAAACATAATTATTGTGTTTATAACATTATTATGTGAATAATCACGTCATGCAGGCTTACCTATAAGATGACTATCACAGTCACTTCTGCCTGTGTTATTTGAAAAAGTAATGATAATGATTACATAATGTTGGTTGATTAGTGGCGCTAAAAGAATTTCAAATAAAAAGTGAGGATAATGTAAGATAATATTATGTGATGTGGTGTTCTGAGTGATAAAGATTGCAATGATAAATGATAAATGATTTTATTTTTGTAAGTAGGTTTGTACAAACACTTTTAGCCGTCAATCATGTTTTTATTTTTTAAACTAGATGAAGTCGGCGTTTCCTATCTGACTACTCTGAGAAGAAAGGCCGAAACAAACACACACACGGGCAACTTTATGTAGGAGCTCTTTCGAGGGGCAAGCAACCTTTCTAACATTGTTAACAGAGAAGCATTTTCTTAGTGACATAAGGTTTTAAGATCATAATTATCATACTTTCATAGTTTTTTGCCTTTTTTCTCGAATTTTTTTAAATTTCTTTACCATGATAACGCTTCAACGCACACCTCAAGACGGGCTGTTGATTTATTGAGTATAGGTTCGGCAGGTGCACACCCTTTTTTTTGGTTTCCGGGGTGGAAAATCTTCATGGATGTCCGCCGCCCTGGGACGGGCGGCGAGGTCTGTCAGGCTCTTACTGACTAAAAATCACCCCAGTGTTCCGTCTCACACCTACGCCGGAGGTTGCGGGACCGTACGATCCTTCCGCAACCCCCGACTGGTGACGTCAAAGAGGGGCGCGCGTGGAACACTACGCGCCGCCAGCTCAAGTCCTGATGTGTTGGCGGTGACAGACGTCCCCGAATTCGTCGCCCCTGGACCCGTTTAGGGGGGCTGGAAGAGGGCGTCGTACGCCCTCCGCCGACGCCCGATGCGCCTACTGCGGGCCGGGTGAGTGGATGAGATCTCCCTCTCCCTTTCCACAGCCTCCTTCTGCGAGACGACCGTTTCGCAGAAGGAAACCACCGCGTCACAGGACTCTTCGCTGCCGTCGACTCGACTACGGCCGGCAGCGATACGTCAAGGTGCACACCCAATACAAGTAGCACTGCCATGCCGTAAAAAGGTATTGTAAATTATGTCTTCGAGACAATAACTAAATTTTTAGCCATTGTCTTGGTTAAAACCATATCGACCCTTTTTTTTCGGATGGGAAATCATCAAATGACTCCCGCTCTGGGTGGAGCGGAAGAGAGTGTCAGACTCTTACTGACTAAAACCCAGCTACCCATTACTCTCCGCCCGCAGGCCCGCGCCTACGGTGGCCGGGAGTCGTCACGCGGCTCCCGACGCCCGGAGCGTCTCCCACGGTGGCTGGGACGGGAGGCTCTCTCCCTGAGCCATCCCGCCACCTCCTTTGCTAGGATGACTGCTTCGCAGAAGGAGGTGACTGCCTCCCTCCCTCTCGCCCCGGACCATGGCTTGCACCAGGGCCGGACGCGAGAGGTCGCCGCCGCTGCCGATCGCCTCTACGAGGACAGGGCGGTGCTCCGCACAAGCGGGGCAGACCTCCACCGTGTGCTCCACCGTGTCCTCTGGGCGATCCTAGCAATGGTGACACCCGGGCGTTTCCTCCCGCCTGATGATGTGCAGGAACCTCCCGAAACTTCCGTGTCCGGTGAGGATCTGCGTCAGGCGGTAGGTGAGGGCGCCGTGGCGCCTCTCTAGCCACTCCTTAAAGAGGGGTAAGGCCGCTATCGCGGCGTGCCCTGCGCTGGGTAGCGACACTCGCTCTTTCCATGCCGCCATGAGATCGCGCCGGAGATCTGTCCGCTCCGCACCGATTTGAATCTTCCCCCCGGCGCGCGGCGTAGTGCCTCCGCGCGCCACTCATACAGGCGCGCGAGGACTATCGCCTCCAGATCCCATGGCGGCCCCGGCCCGTTCCAGTTTGGGGGCCAAACGTCGGAAATGCACCATATCGACCCTCAAGGTATCTTATGGCTATCCACCAAGAGAGAGTTAGCAAATGTGGGCACAGGTTTACAGAATAAGTTAAGAAAGACTTCAAACTACTTTTCAGATAAACTTCAGTAGGTACGATTTAAGAGTAACACCATTGATGTATTCTTCTTTTTATCTTCTAGATATCTCGACGCCATGATGAAGTCTTAATATTGGTATGTAAGATATCTACAATACCAAGTTAAGAATTTCTAAATTTATCGCAGAGCGGCAGAGAAGAAGACAAGACTTATAAAAACTAACTTCAAACTTCACCTACTAATCTCAGATATATTTTAGATAAAATGGTGGTATGATTTTACGATTTATTCCGTTCTAACTTAGTATTCTAAAACAAATGCAAAATAAAATGGACATAATTTGGCTATTTGGTCAGACAATCAGCCTCGAGCAGGCGCCTTCATTTTTATTTATCCTCAAAAATCAAAGTGACACTTCGTCGCATTGTCATTATGAACCCTGAAGACGCAGTGACTGCTGTGCAGTCGAAAGGGCTATGGTTGACAACCCCAGGCAAGGGAAGCGTTACCAGACAAGATCGGAAGATTTTTCCTTTTACACCTTTCCTAAGCGACACATTATTGTGTTCCGACATCCACGCGAACGAAGTCGCGGGCACAGCTAGTATCAAATAAAATTCTAAATCGTCCAAATAGGTGAGGTGATGTACAATTTTCTGAAGCAGTAATTATAGAATTATCGTCCAAATATTCCTGTAGTGAGTAATAGCATTTATCTATCAATATTCTTAATAGTTCTGTTTTGAAATTGACCAGTTTTAAAGTTCTTATTTTTTCAGGTAGTTTGTTAAATATTTTTTTGGCCATACAGAAGGTACTTTTATTCATTAGTGCAGTTTTACCATGAGTCACTTCGAGTTCTGACTTATTTTTACAAGCTTTTATTTAGCTTGCACTGTTCGTATGTAAGTATGTATGTAAGTTGTCCGTCAAAATTTGCAAACCATTTTTCGACCATTTGTTGGTATCCGATTGAGCTGAAATTTTGCATACACCTTTAGTCAATACAATGTGCAATACTCAATATTGTAATAATTTCAATATGGCCGCCGCTCCAAGATGGCGGATTAAATATTTTTTCTCAACCCCCTTAATAATATGGGTATTAAATGAAAGGGCTTGAAGAGTAGAAAACGATAAAGTTAGTAAAATTACATAAAATTCAATATGGCCGCCGCTCCAAGATGGCGGATTACATATTTTTTCCCAACCCCCCTATTATGGGTATCAAATGAAAGGGCTTAAAGAGTAGAAAACGATAAAGTTATTAACATCACACTAAATTCAATATGGCCGCCGCTCTAAGATGGCGGTTTATATTTTTCAATCCTCTTAATATGGGTATCAAATGAAATGGCTTGAAGAGTAGCAAATGATAAAGTAAATAAAATCACAGTAAGTTCAATATGGCCGCCGATCCAAGATGGCGGATTTCATTTTTTCTCAATCCCCTTAATATGGGTATCAAATGAAAGGGCTTGAAGAGTAAAAAACGATAAAGTTAGTAAAATTACATTAATATTAATAAATCTTTAAGACTAAAAAGTAAAAAATAAAATTAAAATAAAAAAATGTTTTTAAAAACAAGCTTTTATTTAAATAAGAACGTAACCCAAAAAAAATAAAGAATAACGCGAACTAAAAAGAAAAAAATAAATTTAAGTGACACTGTCATTTTAAAATATATATAAATTTTAAAAGCTTGAGGCACTGTTATTGTGTAGTAGGTACATTTGTATAACGGATACCGTACATAAGTGCCTCAAGCTTTTAAAATTTATATATATTTTAAAATGACAGTGTCACTTAAATTTATTTTTTTCTTTTTAGTTCGCGTTATTCTTTATTTTTTGGGTTACGTTCTTATTTAAATAAAAGCTTGTTTTTAAAAACTTTTTTTTATTTTTATTTTTTTTCGCGTAATTTTCTGTACTAACTTTTAGTAGCTATTTAAACTAAGATACCAGTACCTACTTGAAAATTTCTCAGTTCGAGAGGCATTGATATGTTAGTTAATTTTTGCCATAAGATGTCATAGCTAACCAGGTCGAACGCCTTCGAGAGGTCGAGAAAACAGGCATAAATAGGTGTGCTCCTATCGGAATAGTACTTGACAGTTTGCTTCAAACACAAGATAGCTGACTCAGTAGAAAATCCCGGTTTAAAACCAAATTGATTGTCATGAGTGCTTACATATAACATGGCAAGAATTCTGGGCAGGTGGACGCCGGCATGCTTCAGATGCTCAATACTCAGGCTGTCATGGCCAGGAGACTTTCCACGCGACATTGACTTTATAACTCCCCGAACATCCTTCGCTGTGTATATGACGTTTATCTCCTGTCCATGTGACCCTTCTACACTGAATGACCGTGATGGTCCCAATGGCGATTTTACCATAAAGTGATCCTTAAACATGTCCGCAATACATTTTGGTTCACTCACACCGTTGACGCTCACGGGTAAGCCCGGCTTATTATTTAGCCTACTAGTAGTTTTCCAGAAGTTACGAAAGTCATGCTTCGAATGGTGAGAAGCGAGGATATCCATCTTTATCTGCTCCCTATTATTTTGGCACCACTTTAGGCGTGATTTAAAGATTCTCCGACTCTCCCGCATCTCCTCCCAAACTCGTCCATCACTCGGTTTACCCCACAGTACCCATTCCATAAATTTACACCGAGCTACCCCGTGAGCGTACGTACGAAAACGGTTAGAAATGACTCATTCAATTGGGTTTTTTTGCAATGTCGAACATTCGAGCGAGTCACTGTCTTTGTATTTTAAAATCTATGTAATTAGACACTTTTTTGCACTTTTTTATGTTTCGTATTACTGGAGATTGTTTATGAATTATGATATAGTACTATTATGACAATTACACTGATATTAATCATAGTTTTATCCACTTTTTATTTTATTACAGTCAAACGTTTTTGTTGTAGACGTACGTTTAATGTTCAATTTTTCACTCAATAATAAAGATCACTGTTTTATAAGTCACTGCACTGCATTTCCAGTAATTGTTCTTATTGTTAATTGGATTTTTCTTTGATTATTGAAAGTTTGCTTTTTTTAGTGAATTTCACTTTTACTATTTCTAGTTAATTTAGTCAAGGAGCGGATTCGATCCCATCTATGCGCGTCGCGTGTCCCGGATAGGTATCAATCAATCAATCTGAACTTGAAAATGGGATGTGCGGATAATGAGACTGATAAATTGATATTAGAAAATAAATCATTAAAGCAAACTACTATCGAACAAGATTTGAAAATTAAAGAGTTAATCAAAATCTGCTCATCTACTTCTAAAACAAACTCGGCGAAAAGTAGCAAAAAAAAGTTAATGAAAAGAAGAATTAACTTCACCGCGAATGTTCTAGATAACTCATTGTCTTTAAATAACACCACCTATCAATCCCCTTCCTTTCCACCTAATAATTTAGTGGAAGACAAGAACTCAACATCAAGTCCTTCCATTTTGTGATGCAATCATCAAGTCACCTCGGTAAGCGTAGTGGATAATCCTTACAAAAACACGGAAATAGGTGAAACTCGAGTAATAAAACTCACTGACCCAGCTACCCCCTCTACCTGTGCCAACTTGTGACAAAAATTCGTCGACCATGAACAGGATAAATAATAAGGTCTGTTCTAAGAGACAAATTATGATATATGGTACTCAACAATGTAGTGGACTGGCTTCTAAACTTATAAACTCAAGAGAATATCTGCCTCCTAAGATACAGGATCTTCCTAGTTTAGGAGTCAGGGCTCTAATTCTGTGTTGACTGTACCTGTCTCTTGTATGTACACTATTCCTGTTTTTTATTTCTCTGTCCCCTAGTGACTACTATGTGTATTTTATTAAGTGTCAAACTTGTATTGTGCTAATAAAAAAATTATTATTATAAAAAAAAAAAAAAAATGGCACCAAGCATGAAAAAAACATTACGCCAAATCGGATGAGGTTTTAAAAGGTTGTGATAGTACCTTAGTGTCTGAAAAAGACAAAATAATACTATGTGTCGGTGAAAACGACACAAATCCGACAAACGGCTTATGCGAATTGTGTTATGTCTTAAGGAAACTACAAAAAAATACTGTTTTTCTGTTAAACGTAATGAAGAACCGTTACCTGAATGAACGTATGTTAAACCAACAATTTAAATGAATATGTAACAGTTTTCCGAACTGCCATTTCATGAATGTTACGGGCGCTACAGAGGATTTATTACAAGAGACCCAATACATTGAATTGTCTAATTGACTGTATGGACTATAATGAAAAATTCCTTAATAATAATAATTTACATGCTAATCCTCGATCTACAAAATATAACGCTATTAAGAAGGTGGCACGGCACAACAGTGAAAAAAACGGTACTTCTTCAAAAAAATGCACACAGCAATCGAGGAATCTAACTTATCTCTGAAAGTTTTCGAGGAATCTAACTTATCTCTGAAAGTTTTCGAGGAATCTAACTTATCTCTGAAAGGATTTAAGCTAGCCGATTTCTATTCCAGACCAAACCAAAGGCGAGGTGGGGTTGTTATACTGTGTAAAAAGTATATAGAAACTAAAAAAGTTTCATTACTGACTGAATTGTGCATTGAACGGTCATTTGAATGCTGTGGAATTGAAATTCCACTTTACAAATGTATAATTGTATGTATTTATCGAATCCCAAAATCAAATCCTGAAATTTTTCTTCGTAGAGTAGTTAATTACAACACTAAGACGCAGACTAAAAATAAAAATAATCATAACGGGGGATTTCAATATCGATTCACTTAAAGAGAGTAAAGTGTTGACTGAATTTCATAAAATAGTTCATAATTACAACATACATATTAATGAACCTACTCGCGCGAATGCATGCTTCGATCAATTTATTAGTAATATCTCGGAAGCTTCGGGTGAGGTTCTCAAACTTGGCTTATCGGATCATGAAACTGCACAAATCTTATACATCCCTACTTCCAAAAAAGTCAAACCCTCACACGGTATGGTACGTATGCAAACGTGACTATTGTTCCGTAAATTTAAAAAAAGTTTTGTGACTGTCTCATGAGCAAAGCTTTTCACTTTGTTGACCACGAGATTCTGCTAAATGTGAAATGTACGGTTTTCGCGGCCTGGCATTGAAGTGGCTGCAAAGTTATCTTTTAAATAGGACTCAATAGGTAATAGGTAATACGGGCTGGTTTCCGCAACTCCACGACAATGCGCGTATTTTGCGTAAATAGGACTCAATATACAGCCATTACCGTAATAAATCCAAATAAAGAAGAAATATTATGTAAGTCTAACATTAGAAGCAGCAATACAGGAGTGCCGCAGGGTAGTGTAACAGGGTCATTATTCTTTCTGTTATACAAGGTGTAACAGAATAAACGCAAGTCCTGAAAGTAGTTTGTTCATAATTGACTACTGAATCGATATCAGTAACTTTTAATAAAGGTATTTTTTTCAAAAATTATGTATATTGCCACACTGACCGGTGATTGAGTCAAAGAAAATTAAATCTTATTTCAAAGCCATAAGACTCAATTTTAAATGCATAAAATAATGTTAGGGTCAACACGATTTTCTTAACAATAATAGTTAGCTTTAAAAAAAAATAGTTTTGGTTCTTGTATTATGCTTTTAACTCAATACTCTAATTGGGGTGTATGAGGTCTTCCGTTAATTGTGTTACACATTGTATATTAACGATCTACCAAATGTTACTAATCATTTCTACTCATTGTTTGCGGATGATATTGCGGTGGCTATTACGGAGAACAAAATTCTTAATACGGAAATTAAAGAAACCGTTAATGCTATTATAGAATGGCTAAGTAATAATAAACTGAAAGTAAACATTGATAAAACCTCCTTCGTTCAATTCTACAATAGAAAATCTGTTTCTGACCTTATGATCCGATCAAAGAATTAAAGAAGCACACGAAGCCATTTTTCTTGGTATAACAGTGGACAGTGGCTGCACATGGAAACCTCACTGCCTAAAGGTAACAAATAAGATAAATCGGTTCGCTTTTGCCTTGTGGAGACTTCGTAAAATAGCCAACCTCAAAACAGCCCTCTTAGCGTATTATGGTTACGTAGCTTCTAACATTAGGTACGGAATTGTGCTATGGGGGAATTCTGTTCATATAAATAGGGTATTTATAGCCCAAAAACAGTGTATCCGTGCTCTTTGTGATGTGCCACCATTGACTTCATGTAAACCTCTGTTTATAGATCTAAAAATATTAACTGTTCCCGGTATGTATATATTTGAATGCTGTAAATTTGTTAAAATGCACTCCGACTTATTTCAACGTCTGGGAGACACTGTTACGTTTAAGACAAGATATCCTGACAGATTAATTATTCCTCCGATGAAAAGCCACTTATATCACAGAAGTTGCTTTCCAATGGTCGTATGGATATTTAATAAACTATCAAGATCGTATAGCCCATAGGGAACTTCCAATTAATCGATTTAAAACAGCGTTATTCAAATGGCTGGTAGAAAAATTCTTCTATTCTGTGAAGGAACATTTAGACTTTAAAGATTCACACTGACTTACTATTACAATTTGACAAATACTTGACCTATGTACAATTTCATTAGCTTCATTTATTAATTTATGTTATCAATAATTTTGCATGCTAGTTTTAGCGAATTGTTTTAGAAACTTAAAATAACCCGACCATCTGTAATTTAATTCTTGCAAATAAATTTCATTTCATTTCATTTCCAAACTGTGTCGGTCGTCGCGCATCTCGGCCTTATATAGTGCCGCAGATAGTTCGAGAACCTTCCATTGTAGAAACATCTAGAATGCTCGAGTACATACCGGCCCCGACCGACTAGGTGTCGATAGTTCGAGAAAATTCTACAAAGTTCTAGTATCGAATTTTCTAGAACGATCGTGACTCGACTAGTTCTGCTACTCGATACTAGATGGCGCTAGTGGTAACTAATGTCACCATGTACCAGGCATTAATTGTGGCGCGCAACACTGCCCCCTCCTAAGACATGCTCAAGTAGAAACAAAAATAATATGGAATGTACAAACCATGTTTATTTACTGATTCCTGGCAATACAATGTTTGTGACTCGCTTTTGAATTTATAAACAGCCACTCGAAAGAGGATAACATTTACAGGCCCATTACAGTACGATAAGGATACATACATCCACTATAACACTGAAAGCAATGTAGCATGGTACTTAAGCCAGGTATTACCTTAACATTCTCAGCTATAGACATCGGTACACAGTACCCTGGGGGTTTAAATGTTTCATAAATTATTAAGATAACTTGTTTGGACTTAAATTTCTACTCTAACTGTACATTAGTTTCGCCTTAATGCTCGTCCCGAGCATTATGTACTTACCGGGCTAATTGGCGATGCCTGCCTGGTCTACCTGGATGACATCATCATTGTAGGCCGCACGTTTGAAGAACATCTTCAAATCCTGGAACGCGTGCTCATGAAGATCCAGAGTGCCAACCTCAAGTTAAGTCCGAAGAAGTGTTCACTATTCAAACGACAAGTTAGCTTTTTGGGATATATCAGGTCAGAGCATTTTTGGGTTTGTGCTCCTATTATCGGCGATTTGTCAAGAACTTTGCAGACATAGCCAAACCCCTGCATAAGCTAACCGAAGAGAAGCGACATTTCTGCTGGGATGAAAGTTGCGACATCGCATTCCAGGAGCTAAAGGACCGTCTGTGCAAAACACCTATTTTGGGGTACCCTGATGCGGGCAAGGAATTTATAATTGACACAGACGCAAGTGACATAGGACTTGGCGGTGTGTTGTCTCAACGGAACGGTGATCAAGAAGTTGTGATAGCGTACTTCAGCAAGTCTTTGTCAAAGCCGAAAAAGAACTATTGTGTCACGAGACGGGAATTGCTTGCTGTGGTAAAGTCATTGCAGCATTTTAGCAAATATCTTCTGGGGCGGAAATTCCACGTACGAACTGACCATGCTGCACTGAAATGGCTATTGCAGTTCAAAAATCCAGAAGGACAAGTTGCGAGATGGATTGAGC
Organism: Oligia latruncula; assembly: GCA_948474745.1. NCBI lineage: Eukaryota > Metazoa > Arthropoda > Insecta > Lepidoptera > Noctuidae > Oligia > Oligia latruncula. Next base: position 463,122 of record OX419683.1, on the reverse strand, counting down.
TACTGCAGGAATACGACTTCGTGGTCGAACATCGCAGCGGAAAATCTCATGGCAACGCAGATGCATTGTCAAGAAGACCTTGTCCTGAAGACTGCAAGCATTGTACTAGGCAGGAAAATAAAGAAGTCGTACCTGTGAGGATGCTCAAGACAGACCTCAGCAACGAGTGGAAGGAGAGCCTACAACGTGCACAGCAGGAAGATTCGGACATCAAGCCGATTCTGGAGTGGATGAAGGTCAGGTGGAGTGACGTCTCAGCGATGAGTTTGATCACAAAAAGCTATTGGACCCAATGGGACAACTTGATGATTCAGGATGGAGTCCTGTGCCGTAAATGGGAAAATGCTCGGGGAGACAGCTGTCATTTGCAAATGGTTGTCCCTAAAGCTCAAGTACCGGATGTTCTACAGCTGTACCATAACGGTTGTTCAGGAGGTCATCTGGGAGTAAAACGGACGGAGTAGTTTTAATTTAATTTAATATTTGAATTGTTTTTTTCATTACGGACGCTTTTAACGTTCTGCATCGTTCTCACATGCATAATTTTTAACATGAACACCTTTCTGACTGACCGACCCCTTGACAATTCAAAAGTGCCTGTAATTGGTTTAATTGAAATATATGCTTTGAGTTTGAGTTTGGACTCTACTGAAGATACCAGAACGGTTTTACTGGGTCCACTGTCGGGACGATGTCGAGGACTGGTGTCGCAAATGTACAAGTTGTGCAGCTGTAAAGGGACCTCAGAGGCTCAGACTCGCAGTAGAGGTGCATTGAAATTGTATAATGTTGGTGCACCATGGGAGAGGATAGCCCTTGACGTTGCGGGGCCGTTTCCGGAAAGTGAAAGTGGTAACAAGTATTTCATGGTTGTGATGGATTACTTCACCAAGTTACGCGAAGACTTCCGGCCGGAAGTCTTCGCCATTCCAAATCAAAAAGCTTCGACAGTTGCAGATAAATTAGTTCATGAAGTCTTCTGTCGTTTTGGAGTACCTTTAGAGATTCACAGTGATCAAGTAAGGAATTTTGAGTCACAAAATTAAATATTCCAGGAAACTTGTCGAGTTATGGGTACTCATAAAACCAGAACAACTTCTTAACACCCACAGTCGGATGGAATGGTGGAACGATTTGATCAGACATTGGAGAGGTACCTAGCCAAAATTGTGGAAAATCGGCAACGAGATTGGGACAAGCACATACAACCGATTTTGTTGTCATATCGAAGCGAAGTTCACGAAAGTACATCGGTGACACCAGCTTTCACAAACGAGAATTACGGCTGCCTGCAGACCTGACCTGATTTTATTTATTATTTTACTATTTTATTTATTTATTTATATGTATAAAAAGTATGTATTAGGTGTGTTGAAACTGTGTGTACTCCCCGTCACTTTCCACAGGTTCATTAGAAAACCAGCGTCAGACATTAATGTCGTGCATTAATGCTGAATGAACCTTTTTGGCGCAGCCGTGAGGCACACACTATCTATTGTTGTTGAAACATAATCTTTTATTTTGTTAATTTTGTATTTTGTGTTTCACGAACTGTGTCCAAATAAACATTTTTCTTTCTTTCTTTCTGATCACCGGAATACCACCTGATGCCCCACGCAGTATAATGTTGGGGAATGTCCATTAAAGTCTGTGCCTCCATAATTGAGACTATTGCACCTTACTTAGCCTTAGTATTTAATTTGTGTGTTGATCAAGGAGTTTTCCCCGATTTAATGAAATACAATAAGGTAATACCACTTTACAAATCTGGGGACAGTAAAGACACCAATAATTATAGACCCGTATCCGTGTTGCCGGTTTTCAGTAAGGTGTTCGAAAAGATAATGCTTAATCAAATGCTCAAGATATTTCGAAACGGCTGGTTGACACTTCCCGTGACCCAAGGGCTGGCTTTTACCTTGGCCAGAGACTAAGCATCGCCATACAACGTGGTAATGCCGCCAGTCTCTTGGGTACATTACCAGTCGACAGCGATGCGGATGACTTTTTCGACGCTATTTTCTAGTTTCTGTATAGTTTTAGTTATGTTAGAATTTAATTTTGTTATTTTTATAAAATAGCTAAATATTATGTTTGTAAGTCTTATAGGTTCTTATAATTAATTAAAATAAAAATTATTTACAATAATGCTCAATCATTTTAACACGAATAATATCCTTCACAATCAACAATATGGTTTCACCAAAGGACGTTGTACGACCGACGCTGATGTAACCTTATTATAAAAAATTAAAACAAAATTTAAAAAACCCCCGACAAAAATAAAATTAAAGAATCCCTACAAAAAGAATGAAATAAAAAAATAAATTAAAAAAAATCTTATGGAAGTCGGGGGACCGTTCTGTGGAACACCTTCTATTCTGAGGTCCCCCGACTTCCATAAGTTTTTTTAAATTATTTTTTTTAATTCATGCTTTTTTGTAGGGATTCTTTAATTTTATTTTTGTCGGGGGTTTTTTAAATTTTTAATTTAATTTTTTATTTCATGCTTTTTGTAGGGACTCCTTAATTTTTGTATTTAATTTCTTTTATTTTCTTCCGTTTTAAGATTCTGGTAATTTGGTGTTTAATCAGGTTTTTTATCCGTCAAAAAATATTGATTAATTTATAGTTGAAGAATAATTTTTAAGACTAAACAGATTTTTTTGTTTTATTATATTTTTCAAGTTTTTAGTTTTCATTTCGTTAGGTAGTTAATATTCCTCATTCCCTTTCAATATATTGTTAATTATTCTACTTGTCAAGCCCTTCCATTTGATACCTATATTGAAGGAGTTGTGAAAAGAAAATGTAATTCGAAATTTTGGGTGGCGGCCATCTTGGATTTGAAATTTTTAATAGTGTATAGTATTCTACTAGTCAAGCCCTTTCATTTGATACCCATATTGAAGGAACTGTGAAAAAATATGTTATCCGCCATTTTGTAGCGGCGGCCATCTTGGACCGATTTTCATCAAACATAGCTAAGAACACTCCCGACTAATACACCTTTCAAACAAAAAAAACTAAATCAAAATCGGTTCATCCGTTCGGGAGCTACGATGCCACAGACAGACAGACACACACACACACACACACACAGACACGTCAAACTTATAACCCCCGTCGTTTTTGCGTCGGGGGTTAAAAACACATTTTTAACGCGTAGGAAGAGGCCCAAGATGCCATAGGAATCTTTTGTGACCTCTCTAAGGCATTTGATTGCGTCGATCACGAAACCTTGCTTTTGAAACTTGAGCATTACGGACTTGGAAAACTTGCGCTCAGTTTAGTTAGTTCTTATTTAAATGATAGACAACAGCAAGTTCAAATAAATGGTGTCAATTCACATGGTTAACAGTAAAAATGGGTGTGCCACAAGGCTCGATATTGGGTTCTTTCCTCTTTTTAGTGTATGTTAATGATCTACTCCATTTATTAAAAAATCAACCACAAATGGTGTTATTTGCTGATGACACTTCCTTAATTTTTAAGGTAAATAGACGTGCTACAAATTTTGACGACGTAAATAACGCCCTACTGCAGGTCCAAAATTGGTTCACTGCTAATAATTTAGTATTAAATGGAAAAAAAACTAAGTGCTTATGATTTTCTTTACCAAATGTCAAGGGTAGTGATTGTGAGATAATATTGAATCAAGAGAAACTAGAATTCGTCGATAAAACTGTTTTCTTAGGGATCACGCTCGACTCAAGGCATCTCTTGCAGGACGGCTAAGTTCAGCAGCTTAGGCTGTCACAAAAATCCGTCAATTTACTGATGTAGATACCGCGAGACTAGTCTATTTTAGTTACTTTCATAGTGTCATGTCTTACGGTATTTTATTTTGGGGACGGGCTGCAGACATCGATTCTATTTTTATTCTGCAGAAAAGAGCCATCAGAGCCATATTATTATATAACCTCTGCAGGCGCGATTCTCTGAGGGAACTGTTTAAGGAAATTAACATCATGACGGTGCCTTGCCAATATATCTACGAAAACATCATGTATGTAAGAAAAAACTTACCATCTTTTTAGTAAAAGAGGTGAAAGACATAATTATAGTACTAGAAATAGGGACCTATTAGTTCAACCAGGTTTCAGACTGGCTAAAGTAGACTCATCTTTTATGGGGTACTGTTTAAAATATTATAATAAAATACCACCCCACATTCTTCAACTGAATGAGACAAAATTCAAGTCTTATATAAAACGCACACTATGCAGTCAGGCATATTATAAGTTAGGGGATTACATCGCTGATAAAAATGCCTGGCTCAATGCTGGTCCTGCTCCACAACCACAACTAATTGATTAACACTTGAAAATACTGTTGGGAGCTGCTGAAGATTGTAAGACTATCTTTGCATTGTATAAACTCAATTTCATTTATATTGTATAATTGCATAGCACAGATGTGAGTTCTATGTATGTACTATACCTTATTTACCATTTACCGGGTAATATGTCTTTCATTGACTTGAATGTGCCCTGGCGGCTGATAGTATGTCATGCTCTCACAAATGATACGACAATCGGTACAATGATAGCCGAGCTCTCATTCCACATGTCAACAACCTCGTGTGCTAAGTCGAGATACTTAAGATACGTATTATTTCCTTTATTTAATTAAATATCACATATAAATTATATTTTTAAATATTAGAATATAAAAACATTTAAAAATATAAAAAATAGTAGCCCACCGGTATCGGGAACAGGGTCCAAGCTACCGGCGGTCAGGGCTCCAGAGAGAGGAACCTCCTAACAATGCGGGCCGTGTCCAGAAGTACCGCTTTCTGAATCAAGCCCTTGATCCAGCTGCCCAACGAGAGCCTCCTTAGGTGTTGGTCGAGGCTCTTGGCTATTAACCCATTGGCTGTCACGACTATCGGCACAATGATTGCTGAGTGTAATATCACATTATATTGGGATCGATCCATCATCACTGACAGGACTATTGTTGCCAATAAGCCTGATATAGTGGTGGTGGATCGATCAGAGCGGCGCGCAATGATTGTTGATATAACCGTCCCACATGTCGACAACCTCGCGAGCCAAGTCAAGATACTTGATCTGTTTATCTTTCTCGGCTTTCACGAGGTTCTCATCATGCGGGACGGTTATATCAACAATCATTGCGCGCCGCTCTGATCGATCCACCACCACTATATCAGGCTTATTGGCAACAATAGTCCTGTCAGTGATGATGGATCGATCTCAATATAATGTGATATTACCATTTTCGAGAACTGGGTCGGGCACATACCTGTAGTACGGCACCTCCGATTCCACAAGGCTGTATTTCAGAGCAAGTTGCTGATGGATTATCCTGGCTACAAGGTTGTGTCTATGCAAGTACTCTCCGTTAGCTAGACGAGAACACCCGGAGATAATATGCCTGATTGATTCTCCCGGCCGGTGGCATGCCCGACAGATGTCAACCGTGCCGTCTTTCACAATAAATCTCCGGTAATTGTTCGTCATCATAACTTCGTTCATAATTGCACAGACAAAACCTTCGGTTTCTAAAAAGAGATCACCGAAACGCAGCCAGGCTACGGACGCTAATAGATCGACATCGGGTCCATGTAGGACCCGGAAAAAGCGTCCGTGAAGATCCTTAGTCTGCCATACCTCCATGCGATCATTGGTGTCAAGCACTACTGGCTTGCGCCAGTTCTCTTTAGCTAAGGAGAGCGGGGTGAGGCCCTTGTCCACGGCGACTACATCTTGATGCATCCCCACGTCGGTTTCTAGGAAATATTCCCTGAGACTGCATATCTCGCGATTGTGGAGGGTCTTAGCGTCTAAAAACCCTCGACCTCCACACTTTCGCGGGATATATAGCCTCATTACCGATGACCGTGGGTGATGCATTCGATTTGCAGTCAGCAGCGTACGGACCCTCCTATCCAGGGCGTCGAGTTCGGTCTGAGTCCATTTGAGTATGCCGAAAGAGTACATCAAAACCGGCATGACCCAACCGTTGAAGGCGCGCACCTTGTTTCCGCCTGATAGAAGACTATTAAGTACTTTTTTCAAGCGACCAAAGAAGCGCTCCTTCAACGATTGCTTCATGTCAGTAACATTGATCCCTAACGCTTCCGACATACCCAAATACTTATAGGTTTCGGATGCGGAGAGGGCTCTAAGGTTTGTGGAATCCGAGAGTTGGGTTCCCACGGATTCCACAATCTCCCCTCGCTTTACATGCATGACCGCACATTTGTCCACACCAAATTCCATCCTGATGGCGTTACTGAAAGTTTCAGTAATTTTCAGTAGCTCCATCAGTTGCAAATTGTTAGGAGCAAAGAGTTTTAGGTCATCCATGTAAAGGAGGTGAGATATAACCTGACTACCTCTCCTCAGCCGATAGCCTAGACCAGAATCCTCCAGCAGTGTGCTTAGAGGATTCAAGGCTAAACAGAACCAAAGCGGACTCAAACTGTCGCCCTGGAATATGCCTCGCTCGATCCTTATCGGCTCACTATTACTCTGGATATTTCGACATCCTGGATAGCGAAGGACCGTCCTCCATTGCCCCATACACGACATCAGGAAGGTTCGCAGAATTGTATCTACTTTATACAACTCCAGCACCCTCATGAGCCATGTATGTGGCACCGAGTCATAGGCCTTCTTGTAATCTATCCAACATGTCGACAGATCCTTTCGGGAACGACGAACCTGTTGGCTAATGGCCATATCAATGAGGAGCAGCTCCTTAGTACCCCGGGACCCGTTCTTACATCCATTTTGAGAGACAGACATGATGGAGTTGGTGTCTATATGTTTGTTAATTTTAGTTCTCAAAATGGATGTAAGAACTTTATAGACCGTCGGTAAACAAGTGATCGGTCTATAATTTTTGGGATCCGCGGTACTACCTGATTTATGGAGCAGGTGGGTTATTCCTGTCGTTAGGAACTGGGGCAGCGACCCTGACTCTAAGGCTGACTGGAACTGGGATGCCAAGCAGGCGTGCGACCCTTGGAACCATTTTATCCAATAGTTGTGCAGCCCGTCCGGCCCTGGAGATTTCCAGTTAGGCAACGGTCGGACTGCACGAGCAACATCTTGGGGGCTGATGGTAAGTACCCCCATTTCTGGTATTAGATCGCACGCTCGCTCAATCTTCCCAGTCCAATCACCCTCGGTGTGACTGACAGGCACCGACCAGATGTTTCGCCAGAACGAGCACATTGCGTCATCATCCGGTAGGCACGTGTCAGTAACACCTTGGTCCGGTCGCTCCCAAGCCCTATAAACCCACCTTTCATCACTCTGGAATGTGCGATTCTCAGTGTATCGCTCCACTCGCCGCCTGTACCGACGAATACGGTTCGCCCATGCATACACTTTCTGCTTCAGGAAGTCGATGCGCTCCGTGACACAAGACATATAGTCTTGAGGACTGATATCAGTCCCCAAGAATGCACGTCTCACAAAGCGCATCACTCTAGGGCGAGTATTGCCCTCCCTGAAGCAGATTAGTTTGCCAATGAGCGCTCTGGCCCCACCAATACGGCGTTCAATTCTGCACTGCCAAGCTGGTACGGCTGGTTTCGGTCGTGTAGCTCTAGAGTCATTGGCAAATTTGACGTGAGCTACACGACATGCCGCTGCAGCCGCGCAGTACAGAATCGAATGAGCATCGGTGAGGTCTTCGCAACCATCAAAATAGTTTGACAACTGCGAATCCAGAACCGCCACCAGCGCCCTATTTTTGTTATGCATGGGCAAACGAGGTATTATTATTATTATTAAATCTGGCAAACGACCCAAGAGCTAGATTGACCCGACACTAAACCGAAGATGGTGTTAGGTATTTGCAGATGACACATCATTGATCTTTAAAATAGACCGACAGTCACAAAGTCTTGACGACGTGAATAACTCTATTCTTCAGGACCAAGATTGGTTTACGGTAAATAATTTAATACTTAATGAAAAAAAACCAAATGATTTAAACTTCCGAATGTTAGGAGTAGCGAATGTGAAATCATATTGAATGACCAAAAACTAGAATTTATTAATCAGAAAGCTTTCCTAGGAATCTCGATAGACAGATAATCTCGGGAGAAATTACAATGGGGGCGTCATATAACATCTATTGCGGGCGGCAAAGCTCGGCCGCTTATGCTGTTAGAAAGATAAGACAGTTAACAGATGTAGAAACCGCGCGCTTGGTCTATTTTAGTTACTACCACAGTATTATGTCATGGCATTTTACGATGGGGTCGGGCTGCTGACATTGAATCCATTTTTATTTTATAACTAGCTGTGCCCGCGACTTCGTTCACGTGGATGTCGGAACACAATAATGTGTCGCTTAGGAAAGGTGTAAAAGGAAAAATCTTCCGATCTTGTCTGGTAACGCTTCCCTTGCCTGGGGTTGTCAACCATAGCCCTTTCGACTGCACAGCAGTCACTGCGTCTTCAGGGTTCATAATGACAATGCGACGAAGTGTCACTTTGATTTTTGAGGATAAATAAAAATGAAGGCGCCTGCTCGAGGCTGATTGTCTGACCAAATAGGCATATTATGTCCATTTTATTTTGCATTTGTTTTAGAATACTAAGTTAGACCGGAATAAATCGTAAAATCATACCACCATTTTATCTAAAGTATATCTGAGATTAGTAGGTGAAGTTTGAAGTTAGTTTTTATAAGTCTTGTCTTCTTCTCTGCCGCTCTGCGATAAATTTAGAAATTCTTAACTTGGTATTGTAGATATCTTACATACCAATATTAAGACTTTATCATAGCGTCGAGATATCTAGAAGATAAAAAGAAGAATACATCAATGGTGTTACTCTTAAATCGTACCTACTGAAGTTTATCTGAAAAGTAGTTTGAAGTCTTTCTTAACTTATTCTGTAAACCTGTGCCCACATTTGCTAACTACGCACTACGCCGGGGGGAAGATTCGCTTCCGCGGCAAATCGGTGCGGAGCGGACAGATCTCCGGCGCGATCTCATGGCGGCATGGAAAGAGCGACTGTCGCTACCCAGCGCAGGGCACGCCGCGATAGCGGCGATAAGACCCCTCTTTAAGGAGTGGCTAGAGAGGCGCCACGGCGCTCTCACCTACCGCCTGACGCAGGTCCTCACCGGACACGGAAGTTTCGGGAGGTTCCTGCACACCATCAGGCGGGAGGAAACGCCCGGGTATCACCATTGCTAGGATCGCCCAGAGGACACAGTGGAGCACACGGTGGAGGTCTGCCCCGCTTGGCGGGCTCGGCAGCGGCGGCGACCTCTCGCGTCCGGCCCTGGTGCGAGTCATGGTCCGGGGCGAGAGGGAGTGGGAGGCAGTCACCTCCTTCTGCGAAGCAGTCATGCTAGCAAAGGAGGTGGCGGGATGACTCAGGGAGAGAGCCTCCCGTCCCAGCCACCGTGGGAGACGCTCCGGGCGTCGGGAGCCGCGTGACGACTCCCGGCCACCGTAGGCGCGGGCCTGCGAGCGGAGAGTAATGGGTAGCTGGGTTTTAGTCAGTAAGAGTCTGACACTCCCTTCCGCTCCACCCAGAGCGAGAGGGGTCATTTGATGATTTCCCATCCGAAAAAAAAGGGGTCGATATGGTTTTAACCAAGACAATGGCTAAAAATCTAGTTATTGTCTCGAAGACATAATTTACAATACCTTTTTACGACATGGCAGTGCTACTTGTATTGGGTGTGCACCTTGACGTATCGCTGCCGGCCGTAGTCGAGTCGACGGCAGCGAAGAGTCCTGGGACGCGGTGGTTTCCTTCTGCGAAACGGTCGTCTCGAAAGGCTGTGGAAAGGGAGAGGGAGATCACCTCACCTCACCTTACCTCACCCGGCCCGCAGTAGGCGCATCGGGTGTCGGCGGAGGGCGGACAACGCCCTCTTCCAGCCCACTAAACGGGTCCAGAGACGACGAATTCGGGGACGACTGCCACCGCCAACACATCAGGACTTGAGCTGGCGGCGCGTAGTGTCCCACGCGCGCCCCTCTTTGCCGTCACCAGTCGGGGGTTGCGGAAGGATCGTACGGTCCCGCAACCCCCGGCGTAGGTGTGAGACGGAACACTGGGGTGATTTTTAGTCAGTAAGAGCCTGACAGACCTCGCCGCCCGCCCCAGGGCGGCGAACATCCATGAAGATTTTCCACCTCGAAAACAAAAAAAAAGGGTGTGCATCTGCCGAACCTATACTCAATAAATCAACAGCCCGTCTGGAGGTGTGCGTTGAAGCGTTATCATGGTAAAGAAATTTTAAAAAAATCGAGAAAAAAGGCAAAAACTATGAAACTATGATATGATCTTAAAACCTTATGTCACTAAGAAAATGCTTCTCTGTTAACAATGTTAGAAAGATTGCTTGCCCCTCGAAAGAGCTCCTACATAAAGTTGCCCGTGTGTGTGTTTGTTTCGGCCTTTCTTCTCAGAGTAGTCAGATAGGAAACGCCGACTTCATCTAGTTTAAAAAAAAAAACATGATTGACGTGTAAAAGTGTTTGTACAAACCTACTTACAAAAATAAAATCATTTATCATTTATCATTGCAATCTTTATCACTCAGAACACCACATCACATAATATTATCTTACATTATCCTCACTTTTTATTTGAAATTCTTTTAGCGCCACTAATCAACCAACATTATGTAATCATTATCATTACTTTTTCAAATAACACAGGCAGAAGTGACTGTGATAGTCATCTTATAGGTAAGCCTGCATGACGTGATTATTCACATAATAATGTTATAAACACAATAATTATGTTTTCGTTAGTACTATAAAGCGCCAATAGATGTCATTACGTGTATCCAACTTACGTAATGAAAGTTGTTGTAGAATACTTTAAATTGATTATATCTTTTGATACAGTGAACCGATTGCGATGAAACAAAAACTAAACACTACTCCGAGTTCTACACTATATTTGAGTATAAAAATTAACGATATTGGTTTGGTACTTTTTACGTTGCACCTGTTCAAATGAAATTTTGTCACATCCAAACAGACAAACAGACAAACCGACAAACAGACAAACAGACAAAAATTCTAAAAATTGATGAAATGGCATCTGTTGGTTATCCTATAACACACCAAACAATTTTTTTTTTTTTTTTTCAATGTACAGAAACGCCTCGTCTACAGATTTATTATATGTATAGATAGAGAGCCATTTACAATCTACGTCGCCGCGAATCTCTTAGGGAACTATTTAAAAAGGTTAATATCATGACGGCACCTTGCCAATTCATTTAAGAAAAAATTATGTAAGTATGTAAGAAAAAATCAACATCTTTTTAATAAAATAAGTGATAGACATAGATATATAATACTAGAAATAAAGATAAATTGGATCAACCATTTTTCAGATTATCTAAAGTTACATACATCTTTTATGGGCTACAGTGTTAAATGCTACAACAAAACACCTTGTGACATATTGCAATTAAATGAAAGAAAAAAAACGTATATTAAAAGTTCACTTTGTAAACAAGGATATATTACAAATTAGAGGATTATATCCAAGATAATAATGCTTGGAATAATGCTGGTCCTGCTCCATATGACAATCTAGAGTCTAGACAAAAACTGGTTCCTAATTTAATTTATATTTGTTAAATTATTATGACAATGATTTTTACAATCTGTGACTACAGTAGAATAGAATAGAATACTCTTTATTATGTACACCATATAACTCACACACTTGTTAAAATTCTAGGAAAATCATATACTTTTACAATATTTGTACATAATTTTTAAATAATTTGTAAATATGTGAGCACCATGTATCTATCACATAATTGATTTACCTGTCATTGCTTCATTTTTAATTCTTTTACCTCTTGTGGTAGACTGTTTTTATTCTAGGTGCATCGTGTTCACATACAGGATGTGTCGTAAATAGTGGTCCAGAGTAAAGGAGTCGATACACTGTATTCTTATGTATCACATACCGAAATTTTAAGGACGCTATCACATTTTAAACTCGCTCAAGTTTAGGTATTTGAAGCGCCACACAACAACATTACGCGCACGCACACATTGAACCCATTGTCCGCTCGATTTTATACGTAACTATAACTAATCATGGTACTTGAAGGTATTATTTTTTTTTATTTTACTTGTATTTATTGAGTAAAGTTAGTTGTTAGTACGCAATCGAATTTGGTAACTGTTATTAGTACTTACTATGTGTGATAATCATGTTTTTAGTATTGTTGAAGTTCATCAGTCATTATCATTACGTACATTATGTAGGTGCCGAGGGGCCCGTGGCTAAATAATAACAGCCACACAGGTCGATAGATCAGGTTAAGCTACGCTTGCCGCGGTTGGTCTGTGGATGGGTGACCATCTTTACATCTCTCTTTATTATTTTACATACTGTGACCCCTCCGTGCCTCGGAAAGCACGTTAAGCCGTTGGTCCCGGCTGCCATTCGTGGATCTTTGACAGTCATTACGGGTAGTCAGAAGCCCGAAAGACTGACAACCAGTCTTATCAAGGGGTATCGTAATACCCAGTAATTGGGTTGTGGAGGTCAGATAGGCAGTCGCTCCATGTAAAATATTTAAAATATTAGTATTACAATATTATTTAAAATATTAATATTATGCCGTAAATGGGAAAATGCTCGGGGAGACAGCTGTCATTTGCAAATGGTTGTTCCTAAAGCTCAAGTACCGGATGTTCTACAGCTGTACCATAATGGTTGTTCAGGAGGTCATCTGGGAGTAAAACGGACTCTACTGAAGATACGAGAACGGTTTTACTGGGTCCACTGTCGGGACGATGTCGAGGACTGGTGTCGCAAATGTACAAGTTGTGCAGCTGTAAAGGGACCTCAGACTCGCAGTAGAGGTGCATTGAAATTGTACAATGTTGGTGCACCATGGGAGAGGATAGCCCTTGACGTTGCGGGGCCGTTTCCGGAAAGTGAAAGTGGCAACAAGTATTTCATGGTTGTGATGGATTACTTCACCAAGTGGCCGGAAGTCTTCGCCATTCCAAATCAAGAAGCTTCGACAGTTGCAGACAGATTAGTCCATGAAGTCTTCTGCCGTTTTGGAGTACCCTTGGAGATTCACAATGATCAAGGAAGGAATTTTGAGTCACAAATATTCCAGGAAACTTGTCGAGTTATGGGTACTCATAAAACCAGAACAACTTCTTACCACCCACAGTCGGATGGAATGGTGGAACGATTTAATCAGACATTGGAGAGGTACCTAGCCAAAGTTGTGGAAAATCGGCAACGAGATTGGGACAAGCACATACAACCGTTTTTGTTGTCATATCGAAGCGCTGTTTACGAAAGTACATCCGTGACACTAGCTTTCGCAAACTTTGGAAGAGAATTACGGCTGCCTGCAGACCTGATCACTGGAATACCACCTGATGCCCCACGCAGTATAACCGATTATGCGAATGACTTGCGGAACAAAATGAATGACATTTATGAGCACGTCAGACAATCGGGTCAGCAAATGTCTGAAAAGATGAAAACCCGTTATGACCGCAAAATGAACAATAAAGGGTTCGACGAAGGTTCACTAGTGTGGTTGCACAATCCAGTCCGCAGCAAAGGGAAATCTCCTAAGCTTCAAGCTAAATGGGACGGACCGTACCGGATTGTGACAAAGATCAATGACGTAACCTACCGGATACAGAAAGGTGCAAGAGGTACTCCTAAGATCGTCCATGTGGACCGACTGGCGCGTTATTATGGGGCTGATAATGCTCGGGACGAGCATGTCTTAGGAGGGGGCAGTGTTGCGCGCCACAATTAATGCCTGGTACATGGTGACAATAGTTACCACTAGCGCCATCTAGTATCGAGTAGCAGAACTAGTCTAGTCACGATCGTTCTAGAAAATTCGATACTAGAACTTTGTAGAACTTTCTCGAACTATCGACACCTAGTCGGTCGGGGCCGATATGTACTCGAACATTCTAGATGTTTCTACAATGGAAGGTTCTAGAACTATCTGCGGCACTATATAAGGCCGGGATGCGCGACGACCGACACAGTTTTGATAAAGCGACAAGAGCGAAAACATCTAAGCGATATTCAAGTGCGAATTAAGAGTGCTCAGTAGTGTGATTGTGTTCTTTTAATTAGTGTTTTGAGTTGTAATTAGTGTTGTAAAATAAATTGTTATTTTTGGTTATTAAATCGGCAGTTTTTAATTGTCACGAACCCGAAGCTCGTAACAATATTATATTGTAAAATATTAGTATTACAAGGAAAATCTACGTTTATCCTCCAGTCCGCTGTTAGTTTGAAAAGATGTAAGTACTTTTAAATATTATTGAGTAGTTCCGGTGGCCATCTGTGGTCTTCATCATCAGTTTCACTTCACTAAACGGTGCTTTTCAAATCTACCAGTTACTTTAAAATATATCCAAATTGCTGTAGATGCCTATAATAATTGGAGAGTTCTTTCGATTTCTCCAGGATCCCATCATCAGATCCTGACCTAATGACAATGGGACCACCTGCATAGTCCTTTCAAACAAAAATTTTTAGAAATCGGTCGAGCCGTCTTCGAGTAATCGGGGAACATACATAAAAAAAAAGATGCCGACGAACTGAGAACCTCCTCCTGTTTTTGAAGTCGGCTAAAAATCAAAAGTCATTTATTCAAATTAGGCTGAGAATCAGCACTTTTCGAACGTCAAAATTACAAAAGACAGTCCCCCAAACCGCCCGCCCTTCACGACTTCCTAGTGCTTTCGCTGGGGAGAAGAAATGGCGCAACTGTCTGTTCATTTAGAAAATACTTGATTACAAGGTATGCAAAGTAATTAACATTACAAGACACAGAACATTAAATTAAATTATTTGCCAAATGTCAGCTAGCCACGCAAATACAACAAATACAATAAAAACTATACGTAAAATAGTGAAGAAACAAAAACCGTTATTTTGACTTTGTGACGTTACTTTGGCTGTTACTATTGATGAAGAAATTGGGCGTAAGTCGATTTATCACAAAATAAAAATCAGCCACCTCGAATACAAAATTGAATGGTATATTCGTAAACACCACCCTAAACACCTCCACAATCGATACCAACGTCGGTTTTTATTTAAAAATCTTTTTTAAAAAGAAAAATAACCGACTCCCAAAAAAAACTACAAAATGAAAAATAACTTTAATTTCGGAAGTCGGTGTCGTTAGTTCCGCATTTTCGTTTATTGACACCGACTTTTTCTCTTTGTAGTTTCTTTTTTGGAAGTCGTTTGTTTTTTTTTTAAGTTTTTTTTTTACTTTTTAGTTGTACCCACCTACCCTACACAACATCACATAACACTGTCAGTGACGGGAAGTTATTGAACACATCTGCGTACCCCTTTAGAGGGCACAGGCATAATGTTATGATGTGAAATTAGAAATCAGAAATATTTTATTTTTGACACATAGGTAGGTACAGTGTGATTACGTAAACAATGCATAGCAGCAATCGCGGTTGATTTGCTGGCATTTATTGAAGAGTTCCGTTGGCTGTCTCCGAAACTCATCATCAGATCTTTACGCAATTTAAATGGGACCACATTTCGGAATAAACCTCTTTCGAACAAAAAAAGAATTATGCAAATCCGTCTCGGAGTTATGCCCGAACATACAACCTCCTCCTTTTTAGAAGTTGGTTAAAAATACATTCGCCATCTTGAATAAAAAAAATGGATGTCAAATTCGTAATCACCACCCCAAAATCGACTATAGTACGATATCTAAAAAAAATTGTTTCCGTCAGTTTTATTTGATCATAATTTAATAACATAAATACAATCTTTATCCGTCATCTGCATCCATTAAACAAAAACATATAAATAAGTATTTATTTCTAAAACAAATTCCAAAAATCGTACTTAATTTTATTTCGGTTCGAAAAAGTATCAACTTCATATTGTGGAGTACACAAAACGGAACTCACTTTTTAACGTAATTATTTTTTACGAAAAAGCAATACAGACGTGCTTTCACGAGCGCCTCTGAGCGCGGAATGATCAACCGCGAGTGTCCGCGGGTATAAAATGTATGGAGAAATTTGAGAACGTTTCTTATTTTTCTCATAAATGAAAAAGTTATTTATTTATCTACTTACAAAATATTTAGCTTGTCTATAAAGGACTATATAAGCAACGATATCTTCTTATTTTTACCGACTTCAAAAAAAAGGAGGTTATCAATTCGATACGTATGTATGTAATATTATTGGAATTGCATTATATTCACATATGATGATCTATTAGGGCTTCCAAACATATATACAAAATTTCATAGACGTATGTATGTATGTATGTATGTATGTATGTATGCATGTATGTATGTATGTATGTATGTTTGTCCACGCATATCTCCGGAACTATTAATCGGATCGTGACCATTTTTTTTTTATTGGCTTACATTTTCTTCAACTTAGGGAACAGTGCAAGTTTCATCAAGATCGATTCAGTAATTTTCAAGATATGGACTAATACGTGTAAGTGTGACGGCCTGGCTTATTGATAAGAGCTACGGGTGTAGTGTCAAAGGGAAAACATCTCAAAACCTTGGTCAAATACTAGTGCAAAAACTAAAAATTACGAAATAAAAAGTAATTTAAAAAAATTAAACCGACTTCAAAAAGAAATTAACTCAAAATTATGAAATAACTTTAATTTCGGAAGTCGGTGGCAAAAAACTAAAATATAGATCCCAAGACACCGACTTCCGAAATTAAAGTTATCATAATTTTGAGTTAATTTCTTTTTGAAGTCGGTTTAATTTTTTTAAATTACTTTTTTTAAGTTAAAATATGCAGTGGATTTGGCTATATTGGGCCCTATTCAGACCCCTTCTTATTTATTTTTTTGCGATTATTGTGATGGTAAAAACGTATTTGTGTGAAAATTCTGTATGGGGCTATGTAATGATTTTGGGGCCAATCTGGAGATGAATATATTATCTTTAATTTGAAATCAAGATATCCTCGCAGTTGTGACTTCAATTCGTTAAAATGGTACCTGAAAAACACTGTTATTCGTGGAAAAATGTGATAGCGTCCTTAACCATTTTCTTTAAGGGTCTCCTAAAAAAAAAAGTTGTTTTTAAAATTTCTGTACCTTGCTTCACGAATTTGGCTGTAATTTCCACAAATATCAATATTTTTTCATTCTGTTTTTTTTTATAACTCTTGAATATGTGTACTATGATATCCTACCCTTTTTTATATTTTAAAGTGACAGGTACTTAAAGAAATTAATTTGTTTTTTCGTAGACCCTTAACTGAAAATGGTTATTATTTCGGTATGTGATACATAAGAATACAGTGTATCGACTCCTTTACTCTGGACCACTATTTACGACACACCCTGTATAATTATATTATGTATACAAGACCTTGTAAAACATTTTAAAAGAGAGAAGATTTTTTACCTAACGGTGGTTTCTTGCCCATTTTTCTCCATACGAAAACTACCTTTTGGAATGGGCGACTAAAATCAATGAGGGATAGAATAGAATAGAATACTCTTTATTATGTACACCATATAAATTACAAACATAATTATAGAAACTGTACAGAGGGTGACACAATGGGCGGTCTTATCGCTAAAAGCGATCTTCTAAAGACAACCTTTGGATGGATTAAAAAGGAGAAGGACAGACAAATACTGTAGGTAGTCTGTGGTGTACCATTTACATAATACACTAAATACATACATCAAGTATATTATACTCATCTAAATAAATATATACATACAATAATAAACATGAAATAGGAGCAAAGAAAAAAAAAAAAAAAAAAATAATGATGACGTTTACGGAGAGAGGAAGTGCTTGGGATTTTCCTTTTTTTTTTTCAACCCTTCCCTGGTCGCTGAAGTGTCAGTCAACGAGCGTATGTGAAGTGACGCAACGTATTATACACCTATTATAACTTACATTATATATCTTAAGCAATTTGTTAAATTTATTAGAAAGGTCCTAGAAATAAATAGAATCTTTTTGAGAAAGCATGTTTAGTCTGAGCGTTCGTGCAAACCAGATCCTTTCTTCTCTTGTCTGAAGGTATAGGTTTAAAATCTAGTTCAGTGTGCTGCAGTAAAACTATACTTAAAACAAAAAGTTGTCGAACTGTTAGCACCTTGCATGCCATATAAAGCTGGTGTGTGGGAAATCTGAAAGGACGACGTGTGGCGACTTTTAGAATTGCTCTTTGAGCACGTCCTAGCAGTAGTAAAGTTGATTTTGCGGCACCACCCCAAGAAGTTATGCAGTATGAAAGAATAGATTGACACAAAGCCAAGTAAACCTGTTTAATTAATGTAAAGTCGGCTATGTCCCGTAAATTCTTAAAAATATATATTAATTTACGCACTCTAGTGCATAATAAATCGATGTGTTTACGAAAGTTTAGGTTTGCGTCAATCGTGACGCCTAGGTATTTGATGTAGTCAGCTTTAGTTAAAGTGGGACAAGTGCATGCTGTGTCAGCGTTTGTATTACAATTATGCGCGTGAATGTTTTCGTTAGTAAGCATCGGGTTAGTATTTCTCATTGCAAATAGAATAAACTTGGTTTTATCTGAATTTAACGTTAATAGATTGTTATGGAGCCAATTACACACAATATCAAAGCCATTCTGCGCAAGTTCATAGACACAAGCTCTTGATTTACCTGAGAACAGTAGAGCAGTGTCATCCGCATATGACATAATTAAACCATTTTGAAGTTGTAAACGGCAAAGGTCATTTATATAAATTAAAAATAATGTGGGCCCCAAAATACTGCCCTGTGGGATTCCATAATTACTATTTTTAATTTCAGAGCTCGTGTACTGACCGATTTTAAGAGACTGGTAACGGTCGCTAAGATAATCAGCTAACAATTTTAACTGTGTTCCTCTTATCCCAATTTTTTCCAGTTTAAGTAATAAAAGAGAACAAGAAATAGTGTCAAAGGCTTTGGCAAGGTCTAAAAAGATCCCAAGGGTATGCATGCCACTATCGAGATTTGTACTTATAAAATTTGTCAATTTGTGTACTGCTTGGTTGGTTGATCTTTTAGGCCTAAAACCAAATTGTTGATCTGAAAGCAATTTGTTTTTTTCAAGATATTTTACTAGTCTGTTGTTAATGATTTTTTCCAGAATTTTTGAGAGTCCCGTTAGTACTGAGATAGGTCTATAGTTAGTAACACAGGTTTTGTCTCCGGATTTGAAAACAGGGGTGACTACTGCTTTTTTAAGCAATTTTGGGAATATTCCTTGGGTTAAACATGACTGAAAAATGTGAGTTAGTGGAGGGGCAATTAGGTATTTAAGTCTTTTAAGTACAGCATTAGGAATGTCATCCCAACCGACGGCGCATACGTCCTTTAACCCGTCTATTATACCTAACACTTCACTCACATCCGTATCTAATAGTACAAAAGAGTTCAGTGTAGTATGAGTCATAGATGGACTTTGAATAGGAGAAATTCTGTGGGATAAGTTTTTTTCTGCCAGATTTTTCCCAATGTTAATAAAGAAATTGTTTGCTTTATTCGCCGCTGCGGATGGGTTCAATTCGGTTGTTAAAAGTTCGAGCGGAGGTTCTGAGTTTTTAGTTCTAAATGTGTTATTTTTTATATATTTCCAGATAAGCTTATTGTTTTTTCCCGCCTACTGTAGTTGATCTTTGTCATATTGTTTTTTTAGTTTTTTCAACAGATTGTTGCAGAAATCTATATCGCTTATAGGTAGGGAATGCAAATCCGTTCGGTTTTAAAATCCGGATTTTTATGAACGGATTTTTGGTCCAATCCGGATTATCCGGATATTACGGATTTTTCATGAAAATAAAAAAATCTACCCATATTAGTTAGTTAATATGATGTTTTTATATTTGTGTAAATGGATAAAAATAAAAGCACATGAAAATCAAATCAAACGAGTTTATAATGCACAAAGCATTATAAACTCGTTTGATTTGATTTGATTTGGAATTATTCAAACTATCATCATTAAATACCATTATTATGGTGTATAACCTGCCTCTCTGCTTAGCGTTTGTGGACTACGAGAAAGCCTTTGATTAGATCGAGACATGGGCTGTATTCCAGTCTCTTCAACGGTGCCAGATCGACTATCGGTACATCGAAGTGCTGAAGTGTCTGTACGAAAACGCTACTATGTCAGTCCGACTCCAGGACCAGACCTCGAAACCTATCCTTCTGCAGCGAGGTGTGAGACAGGGAGACGTTATCTCTCCGAAACTGTTCACCGCTGCACTGGAGGATACCTTCAAGGTTCTGTACTGGAAAGGGGCTGGCATTAACATCAATGGCGAGTACATAACTCACCTTGTTTGCCACCGATATCGTAGGCACGGCTGAGACCATGGAGGACCTCGGCACAATGCTCGATTACCTCAGTAGAGCCTCCGAAAGAGTGGGTCTTAAAATGAACATGGACAAAACGAAGGTCTTGTCAAATGCCCATGTAACACACACTCTCATGAAGATCGGAGACGCTACACTCGAAATCGTGGACGAGTTTGTTTGCGTAGAACAAACTGTCCAGTTAGGTAGGTCCAACTTCGGGAAGCTACGCAATATCTTCTCGTCCCACATACCGCAGTGTCTCAAGACGAAAGTCTTTGACTAGTGCGTGTTGCCAGTGATGACATACGGCACTGAAATGTGGTCGCTCACAATGGGTATTATTAGAAGGCTAAAAGTCACTCAAAGGGCAATGGAGATGGCTATGCTTGGAGTTTCGCTGCGTGATCGAATCAGAAATGATGAGATAAAATAATTAATTGGTACAAATTAAAAGAAACTTTGAAGAACAAAAATAAAGACAAATAGAAAAGTCAAATTATTAAATATAACGTAGGCAAAAGTAACAAAACAATAATTTAACTTCACTTAAATCAACATTAAATTTAACAACGACGTAAAAAACTATGTAATTTTTTGAGACCTTAAATATGTCCTCAAAAGTAATAAGGTATTCAAAGTGCTGTCGTTTTACCTGCTGCAAATTCGGTTGCACACAATTCCTGCTGCGGAAAAAGCACGCTCTTAGTCGACGCTTGTAGGCGGAATGCACTAAATATGCTTGTAAGTGGAATGAACGCAACGATCAAGGACGCCTCACACACTTTCTCGACCCGCGTCCCGCGCCCCTCTCGCTTCACAATTTCTTTCTTTACAATTAAAAAAAAATGAATTATTCAAAAAATCCGGATTCGATTTTCAAATCCGGATTTGGAAGTCTAGTAAAAATGTGCGGATATCCGGATATTTCGGATTACGGATAATCCGGATTGCATTCCCTACTTATAGGTGACTGATAGTATTTTATCGTTAGGGGACAGTTTACATTTTTGGTGTAGTCTGTCTCTATGTCTGATACAGCGAACCAGTCCGGGCGTAATCCATGGTTTAATGTTATTATACTTTCTAGGTATTACTTTTGTTAAAGTGTTTTTCTTAATCGCATATTGTAACAAATCAATAAAACACTGTAACGAAATATTTGGGTCACTCGAATTATTATAAACAGAGTCGAAATTAATTGCTCGTATGTCATTTTCAAGATTAGTCATGTTGAGTTTAGAATAGCTGCGCATGCAAGTTTTTATATGTGAAGGTATTTGCAATGTAAGTACAACAGCTTGATGGTCGGTAAGTGACGTATTAGTAACCAGTGTTATGGACGGCGCTTTTGACTTTGTAATGATATGGTCGAGGCATGAGCCGCTCTGGTGCGTTGGGTAATAATGAGCTGGTAGAAGTCCATGAAATGTGCAGATGTTCAGATAGTTATGTGCATGAGTATCGATTTTCCCGGAAGCAATGTTAATGTTAATGTCACCTAAAAGTATAATATTTTTAAAAGATGATATTTTTTCTAGGTTTAAGTTAAGCGAGTCTAGGAATCTGTCAATATTTTGAGATGGAGGTCTATAAATAGCCATAAATACCGTATCGGGGGAAATCTTAATTATCAAGCAATTACAGTCTTGAAATAAGGGTTCTTCTACCACTGCTTCTAAATTATTTTTGATATACACAATTAATCCACTATTTTGATTAATGTGGCTATTGGTTTTGTGTAAATTGTACCCGTCTAGTGATGGTATATTCGTTGTTTGTTCGGAGAGCCAACATTCTGTTAGTACAATAATGTCACAGCTTATTTCAAGATTCTGTAATAGCACTTCAAATCCGTTAAAGTTTCGGTTTATACTACGAATGTTTTGTGTAAGCACTGTTAACCTTTTCTTACCGATGTGAAGAAGATTTTTGCACTCCTCAAGATTACAAATTATTGCTTCGGACACTGAAAAACTGTCTAGATCACTGATTAGCTGATCAGTCATGTTACTAAAAACTAACTTATCTACTTTTTATGTGCGAACTAACAAATTATTCGATGGCGCTCTTAGGCGCCTTCATAGTCTATTGAATTAATATAATTGTCTTCAGCGTATTTTCGTGCTGGGCAATTCACGTCACCAGTTGGATGATCATATTTCCTCTTGAAACGTTTGCACGTTGCACACTGAGGAGGAGAAGTTTTGTTGCTGCAATCTTTGAACGAGTGTCCCGTCTCTCCACAGAGGTTACATGTTGGAGATGTTTCACGGCAAAACTTGGCTGCGTGACCAAACTGCTGGCAATTGAAGCACCTGGTTACTAGAGTAAAATCTCTAACTGGGCATGATGTCCAATTTATAAAAATACGGCCCTGGTTCACCAGTATTTTTCTGATGCTGGGAGGGACTTCGAGTATATAATTACATGTTGGACGATCTTTCTTTCCGGACTTGTGGCTCATTTTTATTGTTTCTAGAAAGGCCTCTCGAGTAGTTTTCGGCAATTTCTCAGATAGGTTTTGCTCAAAAATGCAATCCAATACCTCTTTCTCACTAAGAGCTACGGGGACACCAATTATTGCTATCCTGGGACGGCGTTTTGACGGTTCTTCGATTTTAAGGCCCGACGAAACCAGTTTCTCCGAACTTTTTAATTTAGCAATGTCGTCTTTGCTATCGGTGGTAATAATAACGCCTCCATTCCTAATTTTTCTTAGGCTACGGACCCGAAGTTTCAGTTCCTCCGGCGAGATAATTTTTTGCACAAGTGTTTTGGTCTCGTCACTAGAATGATTCTTATCTGTAGGATAGATGGCAACAGAACTAAAATTTGCTGGGCGAATAAACTTATCTGTACCCTTTTTAACCATATTGGCATAAGAAGTAGCTTCTGGTTGCGTTATCTTTTTATCGACGACCTCTTTGAACTGGTGCAGAGTGTTTGCAACGACCTGCTGTTCTTGAAGGAACTGGATGGTGCTGTAAGCCTGAAGGGATTTTTGCTTCAGGGATTGGTACAGGATAGCCATTTGGGATGTCCCATGTGCGACTTTAAAAAATGCCCTTCTTAAAAATTATAGGCCCATCACACTTCTGAGTCATGTCTACAAGCTGTTTTCAAGAGTCAACACGAACCATCTCGCGCGCATGTTTGACGTGATTTACGTTATTGAGTAGACACATTTACGTTATTGAGTAGACACATTTACGTTATTGAGTAGACACATTTTTCGAACTTAAGAAGCAATTGATTACAATATCTTTAAAAATTATTCAGATTGAGATTGATAGTGTGTTACGCAGTGCGTAGCGCTGAGATATGGATATCGATAATTTGCTAGTTGTTCTAATTATGACACTGTTTCCCGAAAGAGCCATAAATTAAAAATAAATGATACATGCGACTGGCAGGGAAATAATGGAAAATAATTGGTTTCCCTAAAACCAAAATGTAATTTGTTCTTCCCACTTTCAAGAGGATTGTTTTAAGCCCTCCGCGAAAAGACGCATGTTTTTTGAGTGGACTATACCTACACTCAAATTAAGATACCGTATGTTAATTATTATTACAGCCATGTGCTAAAGTATTAGGGAAATCAAATATCTTCACTTTCTAAAAATATCCCATAGATTTAATTTTATTGTTTTACATTTGCATCCGCGGTATGTTCACTTGATGTTAAAACAATAGATAGAAATTCCAATATTTTGCTCAGGTAGGAAACCTATTTTCATAGGTTTTTTATTTTTTTTAATTGAACTTAGTTTTAATTTAATCGATATTCTGTATATTTACTCGTTTTAAATTTATCATCATCTCCCTAGCCTCTTCCCAACTACATAATAAGTAGGGGTCGGTTTCCAGTCAAACCGGATGCAGCTAGTATTTTACATCAAGCAACTGCCTATCTGACCTCCACAACCCAGTTACTGGGTAATACGATACCCCTTGGTAAGACTTGTCAGACTTTCGGGTTTCTGTCTACCCGTAACGACTGTCAAAGATCCACGAATGACAGCCGGGACCAACGGCTTAACGTGCTTTCCGAGGCACGGAGGGGTCTCGGTATGCACCCATCCATAGACTAACCGCGGCAAGCGTAGCTTAACCTGATCGATCGTACTGTGCGGCTGTTACATTTCATTTAGAAAATATGAATGTCAGTTCGAGAGACCTTATGACCAGGTAGAAACAAATATATAATATTTTAACTTGAGTTTGTTTTATTGGTGTTTTTATTATACCACATCGAAAAGCAGAAAAAATTTACAATTTACATACGCCTAAAAAACAATTCGATTTTTTGCAGTCGATTTTCATCGATATTTTTATCGATCAAATATTTATACCACTCTTCCCTAGTTGAGGCTAGAGTTGCATGTGTGCATTCAGTGACTGTATCTATACTTTCTAGTGCCCGCCCCTTTTGAGCATACAATGCTTGATGACCTCAGTAGAGCCTCCGAATCTGAAAATGAACATGGACAGAACGAAGGTCATGTCAAATGCCCATGTAACACCCACTCTCATGAAGATCGGACACGCTACAGCCGAAGTCGTGGACGAGTATGTTTACCTAGGACAAACTGTCCAGTTAGGTAGCTCCAACTTCGAGAAAAAGGTCAATCGTCGAATCCGACTCGGCTGGGCAGCGATCGGGAATCTTCTCGTCCTACAAACCGCAGTGTATCAAGACGGAAAGTCTTTGACCACCTCCAACTCAACTCCACCGTTACTCTTTTAAAATGTTTTTCAACACACTTGCTCGTAAAGTAGCTCTTATTGAACCGCTTTTAGGTCCATAATAGCGTGTATTACGAACGCGTGCTTTTTCTTTACTTTAATTGTGCTGTAATACCACAGATAACTATTTATATTTCACTTTTTTTTTTATAGTCTGGATTGTCCTTGGTCGCGAAATGAACTAAAAAAAAAAAAACTCAAAGCATTTATTTCAATTAAACCAATTACAGGCACTTTTGAATTGTCAAGGGGTCGGTCAGTCAGAAAGATGAAGCTAGTTACCCATTCCAATGCGTAGGTACCTATGGAGAAGAACGGGCAAGAAACTCCATGGACACTCTTTTAGATCAAAATAATATGGTTACAAAGTCTTGTTTACATCATTCATGTTAAAAATTATGCATGTGAGAACGATGCAGAACGTTAGAAGCGTCCGTAATGAAAAAAAAAACAATTCAAATATTAAATAAAATTAAAATAAGCCATGGCAGCAAAGAGATGACCAGTCCCTACTGACGGCGGCCGTTCACGAACATGACGCATGTATTAGCACCATTCAGCTCAACCATTTTATAGGGAGCTAAATGATCCAACACACGCGCCACCATCAGCGAGACATTTGAGTGAGCATGACATACTCTCAGCCGCCAGGGCACATTCAAGTCAATGAAAGGCGTACCCAGTAAATGGAAGCTTTATAGTATGTACATAGTACTCACACATGTGCTATGCAATTATACAATACTAGGAGATTGAATTTATATAATGCAAAAAGTGTATTTTAAAATCTTCAGCAGCTTCAACAGTATTTTCCAATGCTAATCAATTTCTTTGTGCGTCCTTATGGAGCAGGACCAGCGTTTAGCCAAGCACTTTTATCGGCGATGTAGTCCCCCAATTTATAATATGCCTGGCTGCATAGTGTGCGTTTTATACAAGATTTAAATTTTGTTTCATTCAGTTGAAGTATGTCGGCAGGTATTTTATTGTAACATTTTAAACAGTAGCCCATGAAAGACGAGTCTACTTTAGCCAGCCTGAAACCTGGTTGAACTAATTGGTCCCTATTTCTAGTGATATAATTGTGTCTTTCACCTCTTTTACTAAAAAGATGTGGATTTTTCCTTATGTACATGATATTTTCATAGATGTATTGACAAGGTACCGTCATGATGTTAATATCTTTAAACAGTTCCCTTAGAGAGTCACGCCTGCGGAGGCTGTATATGGCTCTGATAGCTCTTTTCTGCAGAATAAAAATAGACTCGATGTCTGCAGCCCGTCCCCATAGTACAATACCGTACGACATGATACTATGAAAGTAACTAAAATAGACCAGTCTCGCGGTATCAACATCAGTAAATTGACGGATTTTTCTCACAGCATATGCTGCTGAACTTAGCCGTCCTGCAAGGGATGTTAAATGAGGACCCCATTGAAGCCTTGAGTCGAGCGTGATCCCCAGGAAAACAGTTTTATCGACGAATTCTAGTTTCTCTTGATTCAATACACTACAAAGAAAATCTTATGCACTTCGTTTTTTTTTCATTTAATACTAAATTATTAGCAGTGAACCAATTTTGGATCTGCAGTAGGGCGTTATTTACGTCGTCAAGATTTGATGCACGTCTATTAATTTTAAAAATCAAGGAAGTATCGTCAGCAAATAACACCATTTGTGGTTGGTTTTTTAACAAGTGGGGTAGATCATTAATATATACTAAAAAGAGGAAAGGACCTAATATCGAGTCTTGTGGTACACCCATTTTTACTTTTAAACCGAGTGAATTGACACCATTTATTTGAACCTGCTGTTGTCTATCATTTAAATAAGATTTTACTAAACTGAGCGCAAGTTTACCCAGTCCGTAATGCTCAAGTTTTAAGAGTAAGGTTTCGTGTTCGACGCAATCAAAAGCTTTGGAGAGGTCACAAAAAATTCCTATGGCGTCTTGGGACTCTTTCCAGGCCGTAAATATGTGTTTTAATAAGGTGACACCGGCATCAGTCGTACAACGTCCCTTGGTGAAACCGTATTGTTGGTCGTGCAATATTTTATTGGTGGTAAAATGATTGAGCATTTGGTTCAGCATCACCTTTTCAAATACCTTGCTGAAAACTGGTAACACGGATACGGGTCTATAATTATTGGTATCTTTACTGTCCCCCGATTTGAAAAGTGGTATTGCCTTACTGTATTTCATTAGATCCGGGAAGACTCCTTGATCCACACACAAATTAAATATTAATGCTAAGTACGGCGCTATAGTCTCAATAATGGAGGTACATACTTTGATAGACATTCCCCATATATCTTCGGTTAATTTAATCTTGATTTGCTTGAAAGCTTTTATTACTATTTCAGGGTTTATATGCTTGAACTTAAATTCAATCTGGCAGGATGGAACATTTGCTTTTAATAAATCAATAGAACGTAAAGGCGAGGAATTTAAGATTTCAGTAGTTTTATGTGGGATACTGGTAAAGAAATTTACAAATTCTTGAGCAACTTCTTTGTTAGTGCTTATGAGACCACGCGAAGTCTCTAGTGCGAAATCACTGTTATGTCTTTTATTTCGGTTAATTTCATCATTTATAATTTTCCAGACCGTCTTTATTTTATTATCGGCTGATTTAATCTTTTTGCTAATATGCAAGGCTTTAGCTACCTTGCAGGTATTTCTAAAAGTTTTAGAGTAGGTAGCAACGTATTTATTAAAAGTTTCGGAGTTAATATAAGGCTTAAGGCCATAGAGCTCAAACAATTTCTCTCTACTTTTCCTAATACCCTTAGTTGCCCAGTCACTAAACAAAAAATTTGGGCAAATAGTAATATTTATTTTCCTTAAGGTGAATGCGCAGGGACTACGGACAATTTAAGGTGAATGCCATCGCAGTGGTAGAAATTTTCTTAGGTTTTTTTGCAATTTTCAGGTAGGAGTCAGGTTGTATCTTGATCAAAATATGATTTGCGGCTATAACAGGTACCTCTTTACAGAATTATAATCATTAAAATCATTAATACATCTTTCTAAGTTAGATTTGTTCCTTATGAACCAATCTCCTATGGAAAAAAGTTCTTAAGGAACAAATCTAACTTAAGGATTCAATCCTAATGACATAGGCGTATATAGGGGGGGGGCGGGTGGGCCGTGCCCACCCTAGAACGGTCTGGTGCCCACCCTAGGATGTTTGGGGACCTATTCGAAATTCTAAGCTGGATAATGGATAATCGAACGACTTACGGTAGGTACTTAGTAGAAGGAACAGTGGGGTTTTCGGTTCAGTCGGTAGGAGTTCGACATAATAACCCTCCGTTCATCCCAGACGGAGGGTTTCCATGAGGAATTCCCAACGAAAAAAAAAAAAAAAGAAAGGTTAGGGGCCAGGCAGGGGGGGCCTGGCCCCTAACCTTTCTTTTTTTTTTTTTTAAAAGGAAAAAAGCCCTAGATACGCCAATGCCTAATGACTATAATTCTGTAAATACATGTATATTATAGGTAGTCGCGAATCATAATTTGATCAAGATACAACCTGATCTATAATAAGGTGAATACCTTAAATTAGTCCGTGGTCCCTTTCGAAACCAAACGGAAAAGACCCTGACTGGCGTTCTATTATTGCGGATTCTCACTGAACGAATGTATATTTCTCTATGCCAATAGTACTTCCTAATTCCATACTAAATACACTACAATTTGACGTACGTACGACAACACTATACGATCAGTCTAAACATTAGCTAGCTTGTGTATATTTTTATTTTATTTTTCTATAGGCTGTTTAACGGTTTTGTCAGTGCCAAAGCCTAATATATTTATTTATTTATTTATAATAAGTACACCAACAGCACAGTCACTTACAATTCAAATGAAATATCATGTAAAATTAGCATTTCAGTAACCATGCAAATAACAGGTATGCATAACATCTAAATAAAAAAAAAATATATATATAATATTTGAGACGAAGGAGAAAAATAAAAAGTGTGTCTAGTAGCTTTCTAGAACACTACAAAAAACAAACCGATTAGAGCTACATAGACATGCACTCTACACTCTGTCTAAATAGGGAACGTCTGTATGAAGCGAAACTCGTGGAGAAAATATCAATATTAAAATCTGTCAAGTTGGACCTTTCATTATATTGCCTGGCCATACGTGTCAGTGGGCTATTAAATGTGGTATTTAAGGTGGATGTAGGCAATTCAAAAATACGATTATGGCGCTTACTACGTTGGCTAGACCTAAAGTTAAAATACACACATCAAAAGTGTCTAGGGATCAAGCATTTTTATGCGGATTTCTTGAGATTGAGATGTGGCTTTGTAATAAATTTATGATTTTATAAATTTATATGGATCCTTTTTGGTGCATTTCATAATTTGAATCAGGAACTGTGAATCAAATTCGAGTAAAAGATGAAAATCAGCTGTCAATATTTTCCCTATAAAAACATACAACGCATTGAAGACATTATTAGTGCTACTGTTTCCCTACTACTGATTAAAACCAACGTTATTATGGAGCGGCGACGTCATTTAAGCAGGGAAGAAATGCTCAGAGCCGTGGGAATGATAGAAGCTGGTTCCCGGCAACGTACTGTGGCTTTAGCTCTGAATACAAGTCAGAGTGTTATCAGTCGACTTTGGACACGTTACCGAAGCACTGGTACCGTGGCTGAGCGCCATGAAGGACGGTATCGCTGCACCACACGGAGACAAGACCGATACATTCAAATCTTAACTCGAAGAGCTCCAACAATAACCGCCATGATGTTAGCCGTGAGGCTTCATCACTCTTCAGGGAACTTAATTAGCGACCAAACAGTCAGAAACCGCTTGCATGAAGTGAACCTTCATTCCCGAAGACCGCTACGGGTACCACCTATAGCAATGCACAATCGTAGGATTCGATATCAATGGGCTCTTGAACACAGAAATTGGGCAGAAGAACAATGGCGTTTCGTGTGCTTTTCTGATGAGTCTCGTTTTGGTATGAGACCGGATACAAGACGTATACGACACTGGAGAACCCCTGGACGCCAACAGCGATTAAAATCCTGCCAGGAAGTCCATCCTTATAGTGGTGGAACCATCATGGTATGGGCGGGTATTTGGATCGGCGGAAGAACTGAGTTGATTTGGATCAGAGGCAACCTCAACGCTCAAATTTATGCTGAGACGATTGTATCAGACGTCATCGTTCCTCTACAAGTGCAAATCGGTCCCTTATTTCAGTTAATGCATGATAATGCACGACCGCACACCGCAAGAGTTGTAAGACAGACTCTCGCCGCAGCTAACATCAATGTCCTGCCCTGGCCTGCTCAGTCGCCAGACTTGAACCCGATTGAGCATGCATGGGATATGCTACAGAGAAGAGCTCTGCCGAATATGGAGGGTATCCAGTCGCAAGAAGACCTTTTTTTGTTGTTGCAACGAACATGGGCGGCCATTCCACAGCGTGATTTGGATGAACTCATTTTGAGTATGCCAAACCGATGTTCTTGTGTTGTTAGTGTTCGCGGTAGAAACACGGATTATTAATTGTTTAAGTTACCCAATAAAATTTTAAAGAAAACTGTTATTTCAGTCTTTTTTTCGAACTTTTGTGTTAGTGGTTCAAATGTCAAAAATCCCTTTATTAGGAAAATGGCAAATTTCTTTATTAATGCAAAGGTGACTTGGTTTATCGTTACTGTGACAAACGAAAACACTTTATTTGATGAATCCTTAAAGAAAATTTTAATTAATATCAATCAGGAGAAAAGTTATTGCAAAAATATATGTTGATCCCTAGACACTTTTGATGTGTGTAGTTTACCAATTGTGCATCAATGGAACCGTTTATAATTTTATGGAGTGTTAGTAAGTCAGAATGGCTACGTCTTTTTAAAGTATTTAAAATGAGAGTCAATTTTGCGCGCGCATCGCTAGTGCTGGCTAGCACGGCGCGCGGGAAAACAAAACCAGCGCGCTATTTTCCATACAAGTTAATATTTAACAATACAAGTCTGTTTTTTTTTCCTCGCAAGCGTGTTGAAAAACGTCGTATGAAACGCGTGTGCATTAATCAATATACACTCGGCTTTCTTATCGCTCTCGCCTGCGGCTCGCGCGAAAAATATCGCCTCGAGTATAATGATCAACATAGCTCACATGTAGCTTAATGTACTATTACAAGGTCTTGTATACATAATATAATTAAAAAGAATTAAAAATTAAGCAATGACAGGTAAATCAAATAAGTGATAGATACATGGTGCTCACATATTTACAAATTATTAAAAAAAAATGCAAAAGTAGTTGATTTTTCTAGAATTTTAACAAGTGTGTGAGCCACTGTAGTCGCAGATTGTAAAAATGAAATAAAATAAGATGTCATAATTAAAAAAATATATATATATAATATAAATTAAATAAGGAACAAGTTTGATTTTGTCTAGACTTTTAGATTGTCCTATGGAGCAGGACCAGCATGTTTCCAAACATTCTTATCTTGGATATAATCCTCTAATTTGTAATATCCTTGTTTACAAAGCGTACTTTTAATATGAGTTTTAAATTTTCTTTCATTTAATTGCAATATGTCACAAGGTATTTTGTTGTAGCATTTAACACAGTACCCCATAAAAGATGTATGTACTTTAGATAATCTGAAAAAAGGTTGATCTAATTTATCTTTATTTCCAGTATTAAAATTATGCCTATCACTTATTTTATTAAAAAGATGTTGATTTTTTCTTACATACATCTACTCACTCATTACAAGTTACACCTACTTACCTGCCACTCTAATCAATTTCTTACATACATCTACTCACTCATTACAAGTTACACCTACTTACCTGCCACTCTAATCAATTAATATATGCCTAGGTAAAGGTAATTGTATACTCATTCGCTCGCTCTTGCATCCTATAATAATAATATAACATAAATCATTTATTATCAGGTAACAAAGACTTAACCTAAGTATACATAATAATATAGTAACATCACACACATCGACATAGTATCCTGTCGACGGAGCCCCGCTTCGCGAGAGTAACCTAACCCTTGCCCTTCGCTCGCTCCGACCGCAACCATGGAACCGATGTCACCCGAAGTACTTGCGCACGAAGCGCCCGCACACTCAGTATTTTTTTTTGCCCAATTTAGTATTTAATTCGGACACTTGGAATTTTAGTTGCTAGCTTGGACAGTCATCCATATTATATTATTTATTCGCCCTGTTAATAATTCCCCATAAGAATTCTCGTGTGTTTACAACACACGAGGTTTCTAAGTTTCTATTGAGAGATCGCGTGGTTTTATAATATACTGTTATATATTATTTTAGTGATAATAGTTCATCAGGAATAATCTGTAAGAATGCATCAGTCAGTGTATCAGTTTTGTGCCAATAAATCTGTAAGAATACATCAGTCAGTGTATCAGTGTTGTGCCAATAATCTATAAGAATGCATCACTCAGTAGGTATAGCAGTTTTGTGCCAATAGGTAGTATAAGCAGTGGTGGCTCAGTGGTAAAGGCCGTCACTTTCGAGTGTGTTCTTTCGGGCGAGTGGGTCGTGCCTTCGTGTAAGTAGGAAGGAAACTGGCATGTCCTAAAGCCAAAGAACATGTGACATCCACCAACCCGCACTGGGCCCGCGTGGTAAATTGTGGCCACTCCCTTTCGCAGAAATAAGGGGCATGTGTTCCAGCAAGGGCGAATATCTATTATATTCGCTGATCATGCATATGCCAGATAGTAGAATATGCAGGAACGCATGCGTTCATTAATTCAGTAAAAACGAAAAACTTCGCAAGCAATGGGAATTCAATTGCACGGCGCTACCGTTTCGACTCATGTGGACAATTGCACTTCTTTTACTCCCGCGTCACCAGTCCTGCTTTTCTATATGACTGCGGAGAGCAAAACTACACACGTAGTGTACAGTGAAGTTTTTTAAAAATGTGGCTGTTTTTTCAATATACAAGGTGTTGATTTGCATCCTCGTCAAATTTCAGGAGGTGGTCATGAAAGACATTTTAGTACTTTAGTACTTAGTAAAGTAAAAGGCGTTTGTTTGTGTGTGAAAGCGCGGTTATAGGGCTAGTAACAGACGGGCCGCGTTTAAATACGGCTGGTTCACACTTACGGATTTCCGTAAATAAGAAAAAAAAAAACCTACCCATTTTATTGTTGATTTGGGTCGAGAATCATTAGCATAATTACGTCCTTGAATTTGACTAGGATGCAAATCAACACCTTGTATTTTGGTCTCTTACGGCTTCCACAAGAACAAAGTCGCGGACAGAAGCTAGTAGATATAATAATATAAATAGTAGTAGCAATAGTATACAATGTGTCCGGTTATGGACTAGCGATATTATAGGTATTTATGTAACAACTATTCTAGTACACAAATACACTATGGTCCTTCCACTAAAATATTAATGTTAATTTAATGTTGTATTATAACTTAGCTCAAAATCTGTCGATCTAGGAAAAATAAAAAGGGTCATAGGGGTTGTTTTTGCAGTAATTTACAATAATTTGTTGATTGGCATAATATTTTGATTTTTTTTTTTGGAGTTTTATTTTTTTTTTAAGTTAAGAACATGTGAATGTATAATGATCGTAATGGAAACGAAAGACAATATCGTTGCCCTCCGAATAAGCCTACTTTTATCTCAGTAGGAACGAAACTTTGAGAGATATGTTTCATGTAGAGAATATCTCAACAAAAAAAGCTAAATGACTGCCAAATAGCGGGGAAGCGGATCGGACCCTAGTGTGTAGTGAATTTGTGTACTAGAATAGTTGCTTTATAAGTACCTAGAATATCGCTAGTCCATGACCGGACACATTGTATAAATGTTACCAAAAACATCTATATACTATTATTGGGTTTCAAAGATCAACGCTGCAGCATATGGTTAAATCTAACTTAAATTTTTAGACAGCGAATTTTAATTTGATTTATGTGGATTTAGAATAGTTTTCTTTTATTAAGTAATTGCTATAATACATGAATACATACTCGTACATACGCGTAAGGGTCAGCGCAGACCGAACTTCAAAATGCTCGCGCATGGTCGGCCAAAATGTAGAATGCATACTCGAACACGCAGTCGGCTTGCTCGAGCATGGTCGACGAAATACACCCAAATTTGATGCTCGACCTTTTGCAGTTCGGTCTGCGCCGACCCTAACGCGTAACGCCTTCTTCCCATGGGGATAGGCAGAAACTACAGAACCTTCTGCTACGATCCTTACCGACATACTCCAAAAGGAGGTGTAACGAACTAAGAAAGCAAAAGCACGGTATACTCGTAATTATCTATACAGTATTGTGACTCGGCCCTGTTCTAGAAATAATTACCTACAGCTGCGAGGTACGTAAACACGCGATAAGGCTCCCGCCTACAGTATTCTAATTTCATCAACATACTTGAGTCTCTTTCTAGTTTTGTGATTGTCATCATTCTCCTGCCCTTATTCCAATTTATTTGAGGTCGGCGCAACATGTCTTTTTCTTCCATACTTCTCTATTAGTCGTCATCTCGGTAGTCACCCCCTTTCTAACCATATCATTAACACATTCCATCCATCGTTTCTTTGTTCTTCCCCTACTCTTATAGCCATGACATCCATACTCAAAACGCTCCTCACGACATTTTCCTCATTCTCCGTAACACATGCCCATACCATGATAACCGATTTTCACACAACTTTTCAGTTACCGGTGCCACTTTTAAACTTCCTCTGTGTTTTGTTTTGTGATTGTATAGGTAAATATTATATTTTTTTATTTAAGAAAATGAAGTACGTTGTGAATGAAATAGGAAGAGTATAATAAAAATACATATTGTGTTTTTTGATTAGTTGATTTAATAAAAAAATATTGACGTATTCAAACAACCAAAAACAGCACAATATAGTCTATCATTTGCTCTTTGCCATATTAAGTAACTACTTGTAGGTACTTATTTCAATGAATATTTGTCACGAGTCGCACGCTTACTGCTTACAAAACCATCACACCGTCTGACGTCCGTTCGTCACTGCGGAGCATTCGAGACTGTTTGTTAACCGAGTGTAAACCGAACTCGAGGCGCGTAGGTATGACTCGCGTTCCGACCGTTTGTATGAAGATAGAATACTGTACAGATAATTATACCGTGGCAAAAGCTTCGTTTACGTTCATACATACATCTAGTTATACACGCACGCCGCGCGCCGCGCCGATAGTGAGTACCTACTACGCACCTGAATTATTCCAACACTATTTTATGGAACATCACCAATAAGGTCACTATATTACGTCCTTCCAGGGCGCTCCCGGTGTTTCCACTCGTATGTTCCTTGTATTACCTTTAGTTAATCTCCTTTCATTCATCCTCTCAATGACCAAACCATCTAAGCATACTCTGTTCAATGTTTGTCACTACAATTTGTTTAAGCCGCAACGTTATAACATCAGTCGTCAGTCTATCAGTCATAGTTACACCACACACATGCTTCGCAAGAAACGCAATTCCTCAGTCTATCAGTCATAGTTACACCACACAATGCTTCGCAAGAAACGCAATTCCTCAGTTTAGCAGTCATAGTTACACCACACAATGCTTCGCAAGAAACGCAATTCCTTAGTCTATCAGTCATAGTTCCACCACACACATGCTTCGCAAGAAACGCAATTCCTCAGGCTATCATTCATAGTTCCACCACACACATGCTTCGCAAGAAACGCAATTCCTCAGGCTATCAGTCATAGTTCCACCACACACATGCCTCGCAAGAAACGCATTTCCTCAGTCTATCAGTCATAGTTACATCACACACATGCTCCGCAAGAAACGGAATTCCTCAGCTTTTAGTCTACTTTCATGTTTCTTCTGCCACACCCAAGATTTACTTTCATACATACGTAATCGTAGGATCTTTTTGGACATCAACTGGTTGATCACAATCGCATGTATAGCACTTTATTTCCCGCATTCACTCTCTTTTGCACATCTTCATCAATCTTTTCAGAAAAAAATATTGTTCTGTGTACAGAACGGATCTCGGGATACGAGACAACACACGTCCCGGGACTTTGAGACTTCTCAGAATAAAATTAGAATCTAGTTAATTTTGGGGCAAGAGTATCAATAAAAAAGCAATTGTGCTAAAAATCAACATCTATGTTCGGCGATCATTATTTCCAAATCTGGCCTTTAGATACGAGGGACATTTTCAAAAAGGCTGCACTACAGTACTTCCGCAAAAGCAATAAGTGTAGTTTTACACAAATTCGAAGTAAAATAATCCATATTGTAGGACTGTAACTGTGGCGAGAGTGCAAATATTTTAACAAACATATTATAACCCGTTCTGAACTTCTTATAAAATAAATGTGATTAGTTAAAAGTACATACAGAATGAGCGTAGACCGGACGTGGCGCAGCGGCGGGCACTATACACGAAACTCACAGCGGGCAGGCGAGCGGGCGCGCGCGCAGCCAGGCGCGGACGGACTGGTGGACTGGCGGCGGCAGCGGGGGCGGCGCGGCGGCGCGGGCGTACGCCTCCATTACCGTACTCTACTTCTGCATTTTCTATCGGCTCGACCGACAATAAAACAATCATACCGTCAATTGTCCACTTAGTATCACTATTGCAATCCATGTGTTCCATTTGCATGTCGCAGTTATCTGTCAGTTTGCCGAAACGGTTTAGCATTTGGTTCTGTTTGCACAAAACATCAATAAGTACGCTTAGCGCTAAAAGAATTTTAAAAAATACGTGTTGTTTCAGTCAATCGTTTGAAGATGACTTAAGCATAATGATATTTTTGTGTAGGTTTATGGCAAAAATGTAGTGCGATATTATGGGAAATGTTTGGAAGAGGTTGCAAAATACTTAATCAACACTGTAGCGCCTGAATTAGCAATTATTATAAATAAATGTTTTGACTGTGGTGTCATTCCTGACTTAATAAACACTTGTCTGTTAATAAATCTCGAATCTTTTTTTAAACAAATTTACCGGCAGTGCTTTATATGACTGTGGTATTTTATTATAAACTAGCTGACCCGGCAAACGTTGTTTTACCAAAATTATTTCTAGCTGCCCGGCGCTATCGTTCGCGTGGTGTCCTACCTTACCCTACCCTACTCCTACCCTACTTCTACTGTTCGGTCTAAGCAACCGAACACCTGCTAACGCAGCAGATTACAACATTCACTGTACTTGTATCTAAGTGACAATTTTATAATACTTTAACATCAGTGCATTACCAGGCATCAAACGGACCGGGTGCATTCATTAACATTTAACATAGAAATTATCATAACATTTTACTTTAAGACATTATTTAAGAAACTTGAAGACCTTTAATAAACTCTTTAAATCCAAAACCAATCAGTGATTTAATATTACCTACGACCTTGCAACCCGCGTCGTACCAAGCGGTCAAAACGCTGATCAACCAGATGCATCAACAACTGCTGGAAGCTCCATCTAGAAGTGATGATCAAGGACGGCCTGGAGAAGGTACGTTTTTTGGTAAACAATTCGAGACTGAACAGGAATCTACAGAGGAACAGCAGCCGGGAGAAGATGGTCAACCTTCGCAGTTGGGTCAAGGAGTTCGTCGTGCTTGGACGGTAAATCAGGGCACAAACAGCAAACTCGACGACATGCTTCGCAAGCAGGCCGCTAATTTTAAGGCATTCCAAAGAACGGTCTCTAACATTAACCTGGAACTTATTTCCGACAAATGGGAATTTGAAGACGTTCTCAAAACGCTGCAATCTAGGTGGATAGCAGTCGATACTCTGCATTGGGAAATCGATTCTGAATTAAGCGAAGAAAATGGAGAGTATGAAAAAACATTTTTGAGTCATGAAAAACAATACAACAGTCTGAAAAAGGCGATTAATACTAAAATGTGGTCTGTGGCTCATAGAGAAAAAACTACACCTACACTAGAAATACCCGTTTTTAGCGGTAACTATAACCAGTGGACGTGCTTCAAAGATTTGTTCCAAGAAGCAATACATAACATAACATAAAGGGGAAGCTGAACGGCTCATCCAACATTTACCAATCAGCGCAGATAATTATTCCATATGCTGGGATATTCTGCATCATCGATACAACAACAAAAGGGCTATATTCTCTTCTCACATGAACATTCTTCTAGGATTGTCCAACATGCAACAGCAGTCCTTACAACAAATCAAAAAACTGCATGACACAACATTAGAATGTCTGAATGCTGTCCGCAATTTAGACATTGATACAACATCGTGGGATCCTATGGTGGTACACATCCTATCCCAAAAAGTAGACTCTGACTCGTACACCGATTACATAGAGTCTTTAAAAAACTCGCGGGAGCTACCAGTACTTCAAGAATTTCTGGATTTCCTGGAAACCAAATTCATAAGTTTGGAGTCAGCTCGTCGCAAACAAGACCACCCTCAACAAAAAGGGTCTAACAACCAACAACATTCCTCAACAGGTTTCAAGAAATATAACAACAGTGGGAATAATGGAACCTTGAAAAAGACACTACACGTGTCGAAGTTTAAATGTCCACATTGCAGTGGCGACCACGGCCTCTACAATTGCAAAACTTTCCTGTAAATGCCCACTGAACAAAAGCTTGCAATTACGCAAAAACTGCAGGTGTGCATCAATTGTTTATTTAGCCATAACGGCAACCAATGTACTTCAACAAAACGATGCCGCAAATGTACAGCTCATCATAGCAGGATATTACATGAAGCCTTTGCAAAACAAACGGGCTCTCCAGTTTCTAAACATAATGAACCGACGGTCAAAGTTTCTAATGCATCACAGAACGGTAATGCAGAGATTTTGCTTACAACAGCTCTCGTGAAGGTCATGGCAGCCGACGGGACTTATTACAACATGCGTGCTCTTATCGACCAGGGTTCGCAGATATCTTTAATAACCGAAAAAGCCGCTCAGTTGTTAAAGATAAAACGCCATAAATGCAATGGAGTTGTTCTAGGCGTAGGCGCAAAGGAGAACAACTGTAAAGGGTTAATTCACATAACATGCAAGGCCCTAAGCAGTGACTATACTTTTACAACAGAGGCTATGATTATGAACAATCTACTTAAACATCTCCCCAACCAAACATTTTCGAAACCTTCATGGTCATTCACAGAAAACATTACCTTGGCGGATCCGGAGTATTACATTAGTAGGCCAGTTGACTTGCTACTCGGAGCCGAAGTCTACGCTAACATTATCATGGAGGGAGTCATCAAAGGGAGTAACACAACACAACCTATCGCTCAACAAACCCACCTGGGGTGGATATTGTGTGGAGGCTCAACAAAAACATTCCAATGTAATGTGGTGCTGCACAACTTGGAAGACATGCATAAATTCTGGGAAACAGAGGAGATAACCGAACAGCCCAGTCTATCTGTCGAGGATCAAGAATGCATTACGTTTTACTTAAATACCACAACTAGGACACAAAACGGAAACTATGAAGTCAGGTTACCGTTAAAGGAAAACATAGAAAACAAGTTGGGCACTTCAAAACAAATGGGTTTAGCTCAAGTTAAAAATTTGGAGGGCAAGTTTCAGAAACACGAGACGCTAGCCCTACAATACAAAATGTTCATGGATGAATATTTACAATTAAACCATATGAAGCTAGCTTTGAAAAGTAACATAACACCGGAATTTTACTTACCTCACCACGGTGTGCTACGAGAGGAATCGACTACAACAAAATACAGGGTTGTTTTTAACGCATCTGCGAGGACATTTTCGGGATTCAGCCTCAACGACTTGATGCATAAAGGACCCAACATTCAACAAGATCTGCAAATATTTTGCTAAAATGGAGGCAATATCAATACGCTTATACAGCAGACATCGAGAAGATGTATAGGCAGATCCAAGTACGTGAATTGGACCAACCTCTACAAAAAATAATTGCGCGCAACAATGCTCAATGTCCTATACAAATCTTATCAACTCACAACAGTAACATATGGAACAAAAGCGGCTCCATTTTTAGCTCTAATGACGCTGATTAGCAGCAGACGAACAGAAAAAATATCCTGACGCGACTCAGGTGTTAGACAAAGAATTTTACATGGATGACCTTGTACACGGTTGTCATTATATTGAAAGGTTAAGTTGGTAAGTTAAGTTGGTAAGAAACTAATATCAGATTTGATTACCTTACTACATTCAGGGGGTTTTAACATACGTAAATGGGCCTCCAACGAACCAACATTAATCGAAGACATACCGAGTCATCAAAATCATGACACAAACATTGTATTCAACACGAAATCGGAGTCAACCTCTAAAACACTGGGTTTGTGTTGGAACACGAACACGGATAATTTCTTCTTTCGTTGCGATTATTCTAAACAGTCTTCAAGGCCAACAAAACGCCACCTACTATCGGAAATATCGAAATTGTTCGATCCGTTAGGCTGGTTAACGCCATTATCAACTAAACAACTAAAATTACTGTTCCAAAAACTATGGGAAAACCATTTACAGTGGGATGAGGAAGTGTCAGATGACATTTTTAATGATTGGTCTAAAATAAAAGCAGACCTAGACAACATACGCAGCTGCGAAGTACCAAGGTGGCTGAAGAACAACAGTGATGACATCATCGAAATTCATGGGTTCTGTGACGCATCCATGAAGGCATATGCATGCGTAGTTTACGCGCGCATAAAACACCAATCGGATGTAATACTCATCGCCGCAAAATAACAAGAACTACAATTTTTTTTACTCAGATCTTCTATGTGTGCCTTCCAGTTAAGCTTTTTGTCAATCGTCACTCCAAGGAATTTAGTACTGTCAACTTCTGTAATAATTCTATTATTGTAATGGATGTTAAGATCAGTCATAGTTGATAAACGTTGACTAAAATGCAATACGTTAGTTTTATTAAGATTAATTTTTAGATTATTATTATTAAGCCAATTTATTATTGATGTCAGAGAATTATTAATGTCATTATTAGAACTATCTTTAGTATTACATTGAATTGTGATAGTGCTATCATCAGCAAAGAGTGTAACTGGTTGGTCTACATGTTTAGGTAAGTCATTTACACATATATACTATGAAGAGTGGAGGACCCAGAACACTACCTTGGGGGACTCCATACTTGACAACTCGTTCTTGTGAATAAAATATTTCTTCACGTTTAGTTTTAACATTTATCGTAAATATTTCCGTGACTTGCTTTCTGTTAGCAAGATATGTCTTTATTAATTGTTGAACATATTAGTAAGG
Organism: Oligia latruncula; assembly: GCA_948474745.1. Lineage (NCBI taxonomy): Eukaryota > Metazoa > Arthropoda > Insecta > Lepidoptera > Noctuidae > Oligia > Oligia latruncula. The sequence continues at coordinate 421,721 of OX419683.1, read as the reverse complement.
TAGGCTGAATAAGATTTAGTATGTTTTAGTATGCTATGGTCAACGTAGTCAAAAGCCTGTGTCATGTCGCGGTATATAGCACACACCGGGATTCTCCTGCCAATATTCGTCATAAAGGTATATAAAAAGTCATAAATCGCATACTGGTTGACATGTTTTTTCTAAACCCCTTTTGCTCTTAACAATTTTTTTTTTTCAAAGTATGGGTACAGTTCTTTATAAACGTATTTTTCAAAAATTTTGAACGTTATAGGAATTAAGGCATCATGGTCACTCACTCTTCAAACTTTTTAGGGTATCCGGACCAAACCTGAAATCGTGAAAAAAAATCAGCTGTTCCCTACATTTATGTTCGTCTAACTCGTCAAAATGTAGAGAACAGCTGTTTTTTTTTCACGATTTCAGGTTTGGTCCCATAATAAAAGTTGTTCATAATGATGAATAAAATCACGTGTTTAAGTATCGGTCACCCCTAATGCGCCTAAACCCTAATTACCAGTCACCCTATATAGGTACCAAATGCAAGGGCTTGACAAGTAGAATAATGCACACTACAGGGCGTCCCACGGCTATGCCACATGGAAGAAAAATACCTTGAATATTGTAGATGGAACATTTTACTGAAAGAAGACTTTATTTTAATTTAAAAAACAATTTAAATTGCATTTGTAGCAGCATACCTACGTCACATACATGTTCGGCGTGTGCGGCCACGACCGCGTGCGCCGCTAGACTAAATCATGCGCGGCCGGCACCCATATTTATAACCTCAGCGCATTTGACTCGGCTGCGCCGCTCGCAACAATATTCCAACGAATGTTCTAACTTGTAATAAGCGCTGTGATTGGTCAATTAAAATTATCCTTTCGTGTCTGTGTAGTTACTACTTGCGACCCCTAAAAATAGTACCTAAGTAGAACAAATAAAGACATGCTTATGCTACATCAAGCTAGTGTTATCATTTCTCCTTACCTAACACTACAGTAGTGACCCCGACAAAGGAAAAAGCAACATGACCAGCGGAGAACAAGAACTTTCGGGTGTTTCAACCGCGCTTCGTATCCCACCCATCTGGCGAGATAAGATACGGCTATGGTTCGCACAGTTCGAGGCGATCATGTCTCCACACAAGAAAGGTGATCAAGCCATGTACGAGCTAGTCATCGGTCAACTCGAACGGCAGGATCTCGATGAAATCACTGACATCATTCTCCATCCACCTGAGACGAAGCGGTATGAAATGCTGAAAAATCGTCTACTGCAAGTATATGAAGAATCCGAGCAACGGCAAGTACAGCGACTACTGTCCGAAATGGAACTGGGTGACATGAAACCATCGCAACTTCTACGTCGTATGAAGAACCTCGCAGGCGAAAATATCTCCGACTCGGCGCTCAGGATTATGTGGACAAATCACTTGCCACAATCGATTCGAGCAGTGCTTGCCGTCAGTGACAACATCGCAAAGAAATCCGACATCTATGAACTCGCTATGATGGCAGACAAGATTTTGGAGCAGACCCAGCCGCAAGCCCTCGTATCCGCCGTCTCCACGAGCTCTCAGGAACCTCCTCGCACTAGCACGACCCTGGAAGAAAAAGTCGATATGTTAATGAAAGAAATCGCAGAACTAAAAACTAATCAACGCTCGTATCCCCATCGGAAAACATTTCACCGCTACCGTTCAAGATCTCGTTCACGGAGCTCGCCCAATCGACCACGCGCACCCCGCGCGTCCCGCAGCAAGACGCCGCACCGAGCCGACCAATCAGACATCTGCTATTATCATCGGAGATTCGGGAAACAAGCGCAACGGTGTACGCGGCCGTGCAGTTATGATAATTCGCCCACTGCCCCGGAAAACTAAAACCAGCGTTGGATGAGGCGGGACCCGGCGCAAAAGATATATCATACCGCCTATTCATAACAGATCGGAATTCGCGGCTGTCATTTTTAATCGACACCGGCGCGAATATATCTGTCATACCACGAAAAGCAGGAATGAAAGCTGCACCAACAGACTTTCACCTGTACGCTGCGAACAATACCACCATACCTACCTACGGCGAGAAGTCACTTCAGCTAGACTTCAATCTACGAAGACCATACAGATGGAATTTCGTCATTGCTGCAGTCAGCAAGCCTATCATCGGCGCTGATTTCTTAAAACATCATCAACTCCTAGTCGATATCGCCGGCCGATGTCTCATCGACAAAGTAACGAAACTCACCGTGAAAGCACCAATATCGTACTCCTCCGAGCCAACAGTACGAAGTATTGACGTCGAACAGCAGTATCACAAGCTGCTTAGCAACTTCCCCGATATCACCAGACCATCGTGCACTAAGGAGACGCCCAAACATCATGTAGAACACCATATCGAAACAACAGGCCCACCACTTCACTGCAAAGCCCGACCCTTACCACCACATCGATACTTAGCAGCAAAGAAGGAATTCGAGATCATGATGCAGCAAGGACTTTGCCGGCCAAGCAAAAGTCCATGGTCCAGTCCGCTACACGTCGTACCCAAAAAGAATGGTGACATTCGCGTTTGTGGCGACTACAGGAGATTAAATGCCATCACAACTCCAGACAGATATCCAGTACCACGCCTCAAAGATTTTTAATAAGAAGATATTTTCAACCCTGGACCTCAACCGTGCATACATGCAACTGCCAGTTCATGAACCTGATATCGAAAAGACAGCCATAATAACGCCATTCGGATTATTCGAATTCCCCCGAATGTGCCCAGGCTTAAAAAATGCAGGGCAGACTTTCCAACGATTCATACACCGTGTGCTGAATGGACTGGATTATGTATTTCCATTCATCGATGACGTCATCATCGCATCGGAAAACGAAGAACAGCACAAACAAGACTTACAAGTTGTCTTGCGCAGATTAGATGACTACGGAATCACAATCAACCCATCAAAATGTAACTTCGGCAAACAAAGCGTCAAGTTCCTGGGTTACGAAGTCTCAAGCGAGGGAATCAAACCACCGATTGACAAAGTCAAGATCATCGCTGACTATCCAAAACCAGAAACCATTCATGACCTTCGTCGATTCCTGGGCATGATGAATTTTTATCGAGACAGCACTCCAAACGCCGCGCATATTCAAGCACCTCTCAACACTTACCTACACAACTGTAAGAAGCGTGACAAGACTAAGATAGACTGGACTGCGGAAGCAACAGAAGCTTTTGAGTCATGCAAGGCCAGCATTCAAAACGCAGCCTTACTCGCTCACCCATCACCAACCGCAGCGATGTCACTTATGTGCGACGCATCCAATACGTGCGCAGGAGCCGTCCTACAGCAACACGTCAATAACAAATGGATACCCCTTGGCTACTTCTCGAAGAAATTCTCAGAAACACAGCAGCGATATAGCACATTCGACAGGGAATTGTTATCCATATATATGGCCATCAAGCATTTCAGAAATACCTTCGAAGGAAGAGAACTAATAGTCTACACCGACCACAAGCCACTCACATACGCTATACATAAGCCACCGTCCAACAGCGATACACAACGTCGAACACGTCAACTCTTGTTCATCAGTGAGTTCACAACGGACATACGACATGTAAGCGGAGCGGATAACGTGGTCGCCGACGCATTATCACGCATCGAAACTATCGACATTCCTACAATCATCGAATACAACAAATTAGCTCAAGCACAAGAAAATGACTCATCGTTACCTACGCTACTAAAACAAAACAACATACAACTCAAGAAGATCGTCGCTCCCGGGACAAACAAGTTGATATGGTGCGAAACGTCAACAACAAATATACGCCCGTACCTACCAGAGGACTATCGTCGCATTGCATTCGACGCTATTCACGATACCAGCCACCCAGGAATACGAACCACACGAAAAATGATGCAACAACGTTATTTCTGGCCGTCCATGAACAAGGATGTCAGCAAATGGGCAAAATCATGTACTCCGTGTCAACAGTCCAAGGTTCAGCGACACACACACAGCGACAGTGACCACTACCCACCAAGCGAGCGATTTCTTCACATCCACGTAGATATCGTCGGGAAGCTGCCTACATCTGCATGTGGACATCAGTATTTACTTACTATCATCGATCGTCAAACACGCTGGCCCGAAGCGATACCAATGCGAGAAATCACAGCTGATACCGTAGCAAGAAAAATATACGAGGCATGGATAGCCCGTTTCGGATGCCCCAGCAAAATTACGACTGATCAGGGACGACAGTTCGAAAGCCAGTTATTTCACGAACTCGCAAGATTACTGGGCGCAGAGAAGACGCGTACTACTGCCTACCACCCGCAGAGTAACGGAATAGTTGAGCGCTGGCACCGTTCGCTGAAAGTCGCACTTATGACTCGATTATCAAATAATAACAAATGGATGGAAGAACTACCAACCGTGTTACTCGGTCTACGGGCAGCCATTCGGACCGACACCAATACTAGTGCCGCACAATTAACGTACGGACAAGCATTACGCTTGCCCGGCGAATTTGTAGCACCAACACCACCAACGTCTACAGTAAAGATGAATCATACTTATGTCGAACACCTGCACTACGTCATCGCACAACTTACGCCGACATACCAACCGCATTCCAACACGCGATCTGTGTTCGTGCACCAAGATTTGAAGACATGCAAATCAGTATTCGTACGCATAGATGCAGTCAGGAAGCCATTGCAGCGCCCATATGAAGGACCGTATATAGTCATCGAGAAGCATGAAAAGTATTACAAGCTACAACTACCAGGACGTACTGCCAATATATCGATCGATCGTCTGAAACCGGCTTACACCATACACACGGATGACACGTACAATCATAACAGCAGCTACATGAACGACTCGACGCCTGCTACAACTGATGACCGCCCCATCGATCCACCGAGAACCAGATCTGGCAGAATCGTCAAGATGCCCGTACGCTTCGCTAGGGGGGGAGCACTGTAGCAGCATACCTACGTCACATACATGTTCGGCGCGTGCGGCCACGACCGCGTGCGCCGCTAGACTAAATCATGCGCGGCCGGCACCCATATTTATAACCTCAGCGCATTTGACTCGGCTGCGCCGCTCGCAACAATATTCCAACGAATGTTCTAACTTGTAATAAGCGCTGTGATTGGTCAATTAAAATTATCCTTTCGTGTCTGTGTAGTTACTACTTGCGACCCCTAAAAATAGTACCTAAGTAGAACAAATAAAGACATGCTTATGCTACATCAAGCTAGTGTTATCATTTCTCCTTACCTAACACTACACATTCATAGATTTTTAAATAATTACATGGTTGAACCGGGAATCGAACCCGCTACACGAGAAAAAAAATTAGCCTGTAGCTTTATCATACCGATCGAAAGGCTTCATCATATGGATTATTTTTGCTAAATAACATAGTGTCAGAAATAAAAGGAAGACCATGAATTTTAACATTTTTAATACAAAATCGGTAGTCCATTTTTACGAAGAGCATTTGAATACGGAAAGGTATTTAGAAATACACACATCAAAAGTGTCTAGGGATCAACATATATTTTTGCAATAACTTTTCTCCTGATTGATATTAATTAAAATTTTCTTTAAGGATTCATCAAATAAAGTGTTTTCGTTTGTCACAGTAACGATAAACCAAGTCACCTTTGCATTAATAAAGAAATTTGCCATTTTCCTAATAAAGGGATTTTTGACATTTGAACCACTAACACAAAAGTTCGAAAAAAAGACTGAAATAACAGTTTTCTTTAAAATTTTATTGGGTAACTTAAACAATTAATAATCCGTGTTTCTACCGCGAACACTAACAACACAAGAACATCGGTTTGGCATACTCAAAATGAGTTCATCCAAATCACGCTGTGGAATGGCCGCCCATGTTCGTTGCAACAACAAAAAAAGGTCTTCTTGCGACTGGATACCCTCCATATTCGGCAGAGCTCTTCTCTGTAGCATATCCCATGCATGCTCAATCGGGTTCAAGTCTGGCGACTGAGCAGGCCAGGGCAGGACATTGATGTTAGCTGCGGCGAGAGTCTGTCTTACAACTCTTGCGGTGTGCGGTCGTGCATTATCATGCATTAACTGAAATAGGGGACCGATTTGCACTTGTACAGGAACGATGACGTCAGATACAATCGTCTCAGCATAAATTTGAGCGTTGAGGTTGCCTCTGATCCAAATCAACTCAGTTCTTCCGCCGATCCAAATACCCGCCCATACCATGATGGTTCCACCACTATAAGGATGGACTTCCTGGCAGGATTTGAATCGCTGTTGGCGTCCAGGGGTTCTCCAGTGTCGTATACGTCTTGTATCCGGTCTCATACCAAAACGAGACTCATCAGAAAAGCACACGAAACGCCATTGTTCTTCTGCCCAATTTCTGTGTTCAAGAGCCCATTGATATCGAATCCTACGATTGTGCATTGCTATAGGTGGTACCCGTAGCGGTCTTCGGGAATGAAGGTTCACTTCATGCAAGCGGTTTCTGACTGTTTGGTCGCCAATTAAGTTCCCTGAAGAGTGATGAAGCCTCACGGCTAACATCATGGCGGTTATTGTTGGAGCTCTTCGAGTTAAGATTTGAATGTATCGGTCTTGTCTCCGTGTGGTGCAGCGATACCGTCCTCCATGGCGCTCAGCCACGGTACCAGTGCTTCGGTAACGTGTCCAAAGTCGACTGATAACACTCTGACTTGTATTCAGAGCTAAAGCCACAGTACGTTGCCGGGAACCAGCTTCTATCATTCCCACGGCTCTGAGCATTTCTTCCCTGCTTAAATGACGTCGCCGCTCCATAATAACGTTGGTTTTAATCAGTAGTAGGGAAACAGTAGCACTAATAATGTCTTCAATGCGTTGTATGTTTTTATAGGGAAAATATTGACAGCTGATTTTCATCTTTTACTCGAATTTGATTCACAGTTCCTGATTCAAATTATGAAATGCACCAAAAAGGATCCATATAAATTTATAAAATCATAAATTTATTACAAAGCCACATCTCAATCTCAAGAAATCCGCATAAAAATGCTTGATCCCTAGACACTTTTGATGTGTGTACTTGAGATTTTAAGAAATGAGATAAATAATCTTCCGGTTGCAGAACGACAAAACCTTACTTTTCAGCAAGATGGGGCTCCGGCTCGTAACAGTCACAGAACAAGGGACTATCTCAATGAACACTTTCGTCCCTGGATCGGGACAAATAAGATGGCCACCGAGATCTCCAGATCTAACCCCGTTAGATATTTTTTTATAGGGTTATAAAAAAAAATATTTTACAAGAACCAGTATGAAAATGTCCACGAGCTACAAACAGAACTTAGACGTAATGTTCTAAATATCCACCACAACAAGATCAATAAATCGACGAAATCGATCAATAATTTGAGACTGAAATAATCAAAAGAGTGCGACTTTGTATTCAACAGTATGGGACTCACTTTGAGCATTTGATAAATTGATTAATTTTGTATTAAAAATGTTAAAATTCATGGTCTTCCTTTTATTTCTGACACTATGTTATTTAGCAAAAAATAATTCTTATGATGAAGCCTTTCGATCGAGCTACAGGGTAATTTTTTTTCTAGTGTAGCGGGTTCGATTCCCGGTTCAACCATGTAATTATTCAAAATCTATGAATGCAGTTTAAATTGTTTTTTAAATTAAAATAATGTCTCCTTTCAGTAAAATGTTCCATCTGCAATATTCAAGGTACTTTCCCTCCATGTGAAATAGCCGTGGGACGCCCTGTATATTGAAAAACTTTTTAACAAAAAAAAAACCGACTTCCAAAAAAAAACACTACAAACTGAAAAAAAAAACACTACAAACTGAAAAATAACTTTAATTTCGGAAGTCGGTGTCTTAGGGATCAGTATTTGCCACCGACTTCCGAAATTAAAGTTATTTTTCAGTTTGTAGTGTTTTTTTTTTCAGTTTGTAGTGTTTTTTTTTGGAAGTCGGTTTTTTTTTTTGTTAAAAAGTTTTTATTTCTCGCTTTTTAGTGGGTCTATTTATAATTTATCTAAGTTACAATAGCCTTATGTCAACTTGCCCATCGCCTTTTTATAAAATATTCCTTTTCTCGATGCAGGGACGTTAATTGTTGAGGAGTTCTCCTTTTATCAGTTTTTAGATTAGATGCTGATAATCCTGATGGCTGCAGCATCAGGCCAGACTTATGTCAACATTGCATTGAACATAAAATTAGTCCTGTTTAAAATGAGCCCAAACACGACTACGGTGCTGTAATTTAAAGGTTTGTACTTTTTCTGATGCTCCTGGCTTCAGCATCAGGTCTTCGGTGTTCCTCAGTAACAGTACGTTTATCCACACATCTAGCCCTTTTCAATGAGCCTAAACACGATATATCTGCTGTTAGTTGTCGAGGAGTTAGGTACTCTGCGGACTATCCTGACTGCAGCATCAGGTCATGACTTGATGATCATGAGACCAAATGTGAAACACCAAAACAATTTACTAAAACAGTCCTTGCCTGTTCGAGTAACTTCTAACTGTTAAGGAGTTGTACCTTCCATCATCAGCCCAGCTACCTGAGATGGTGACAACCATACACAAATACACAAAATACTTCATAAAATATGCGAAAAACAACAACAAGTAAGCCTATCAAATTTGAGGGTTGCCCTCGATTTCTCTAAGATCCCATCATCAGATCCTAACTTGGTGACAATGGGACCACCTCAGAACTATCTACTTTCGAACAAAAAAAGAATTTTGAAAATCCGTCGACAATTGGCGGAGTATTCGATGAACAAACATACAAAAAAAAAAAAAAAACATACAAACAGCCGAACATAGTACCTCCTCCTTTTTGTAAAGTCGGTAAAAAAGAATGAGGAATATTAACTAACGAAATTAAAAGTAAAAACTTGAAAATTATTTTTTTGTCTGATCAATGCCTTAGATTGACGAGGAAAGTGGAATGATGACTGGTACCTACGACCACAGAATTTTACCATTTTTACGAATGGAATTATCCTACTTAACAAACGTATTTTTACATCAGATAGAACTAGAAAAAGGATAAGTAATAAAACAAAAAAATCTGTTTAATCTTAAAAATTATTCTTCAACTATAAATTTATAATTATTTTTTGACGGATAAAAAACCTGATTAAACATCAAATTACCTGATTCTTAAACGCAAGAAAATTAAAGAAATTAAATACAAAAAATAAATTAAGAATTTAAAAACCCCCGACACAAAATAATAAAAAAATGAAGGTATCCCCATAAAAAGCATGAAATAAAATTTTATTTAAATAGAAATTCATATTTAAGTCGGGGGACCGTTCTGTGGAACACCTTCCATTCTAAGAGGTCCCCCCGACTTCCAAATTTATTTTGTGTCGGGGGTTTTTAAATTTTTAATTTATTTTTTTATTTCATGCTTTTTGTAGGGATTCCTTTATTTTTTAATTTTTTTATTATTTTGTGTTTTTTAAGGTGTTCCACAGGACCGTCGGTTCTGTGGAACACCTTCTATTGTAAGAGGTCCCCCGACTGCCATATGAATTTATCTATTTTAGTCTCGTTACATAAATTCATTAAGTCGGGGGTTTTTAAATTATTTTATCCTTTTCCAATTACATTTAACATTTATTATTATTTTGTGCCGGGGGTTTTTTAAATTTTAAATTTAATTTTTTATTGAATGACACTATTTGTAATTTTTTATTAGTATTTAAATATTGTGACATTTTATGATTAATTTATTTAACTGAATTATCAATGTTTATTATTATTATGTACTTGGATTGAAGAGCCTTTAGCAATTTAGTTTTTAATTTGGAATTTACTTTTTATTTCTTTGTAATTACTTGTACGCCTTACGGTGAAACATACGTACGAAATATTAATATTGTGACATCCTGCATGCTTAATTTGCATGTATACCCATGTTATGACAAATAAAATGCTTATCTTACGGCCGTATCCATGACACAGCCACACCCCATTTTTTTTGTTTTAATAATAATATCCAAAGAGTGGACGTTAACGGCAAGCAACCCTTGGGGTCTATTGCCACTATGGAAGTTCCGCAGAGTTCAATTCTTGGCCCTTTTATTTCTCGTATAATACAGGGTGTAAGGAGAACGCTTCCGAAGCTAGAATGTAGATTATATACAACCTAAATGCAAACGAATACCAATACGAAAAAAAAACGAAATGTATTAAGTTTACCATACCCCACGTTAGACAAGTAGAAACTAGTGTTCTCATTAAGGATGAAGAGTTGAAACCCGAAGATACCACAGTATTCCTAGGCATAACGTTGGATGCCAAGCTTCAATAATAATAATAATAATAATTTAGTCTTCAAAAAAGTACAAAATCGTTACAAGAAACAAAAATTATTCATCTATTTTAGTGAGGTGAATGTACAGAAGCATTTTAAATTGAGACTACGACTCCCAAACTGAGACGTGCTCGTATCTTGGGTAGTCGGTGGTCGGCCGTTTTTAACCGACTTCAAAAAGGAGGAGGTTCTCAATTCGTCGGAACCTTTTTTTTTTTTTTTTTTTTTTTTTTATGTATGTTCCCCGATTACTCGGAGACGGCTCGACCGATTTCAAAAATTATTTTTTTGTTTGAAAGGGTATACTTTCCAGGTGGTCCCATTGTCATCAGGTCAGGATCTGATGATGGGATCCTGGAGAAATCGAAGGAACTCTTCAAGTATTATAGGCACACCTATAGCGATTTGGGTATTTTTTGTAGTAACTCGTGCATTTGCTCTCGGAAAGCATCATTTGGTGAAGTGGAACTAATGATGAAGACCACAGATGGCCACCGGAACTACTCAATAATAAGTATTTCCCGGTTTGCGATTCGATTACTTACTTTAATATGGTTGCTAAGCAAGTTATGCTCGTCACAATGCGAATGGTGAAATGGAGCTGATGGTGGAATACCAGGAGAACTCCTCAACAATTAACGTCTCTGCATCGGGAAAAGCAATATTTTGTAAAAGGCGATGAGCAAGTTGACATTAGGCTATTGTAACTTAGATACATTATAAACAGACACACTAAAAAGCGAGAAATAAAAACTTTTTAACAAAAAAAAAAACCGACTTCCAAAAAAAACACTACAAAGTGAAAAATAACTTTTATTTCGGTAGTCGGTGGCAAAAAACTAAAATACAGATCCAAAGACACCGACTTCCGAAATAAAAGTTATTTTTCACTTTGTAGTGTTTTTTTTGGAAGTCGGTTTTTTTTTTGTTAAAAAGTTTTTAGATGTCTTATATCCTGCGTGGGGAACAAGATACTGGGGGGCCTGATGTGGTGCGAATGTGGTGTGCTGTGTTGTGTTTAGGTGTGAATGGTGCGCCTGCTGGCCGTGTTATTTCCTGAAATTCGGATAGAAGTTTTCGGTATTTGCATTCGCCAGTCACGACCTTTACACTAGGGATTAAGCTATCAGGAGAAACGATAGATGCTACAGCTGACAAACTAGTAGTGCCGTCTATTATGCGTTTGTTGCGAATATCTATGATTAAATTAAAATATGACAAGAAATCTACTCCTATAATGGCTTTAGTGACGTCAGCAACAATAAAGCGCCATGGAAAATCCCTACGAAGGCCTAAATTTAACACAACCTGGAGGTAACCGTAGGTGTCGATTGTTGAACCGTTGGCCGCACGCAGCTGGTAGTCTGTCTTCGCACGACGATGTTGTGGGAGCGCAGATCGAGGGAAGACGCATAAGTCGCTTCCAGTGTCCACTAGAAATTGTACTTTCGACCTGCGATCTGTCACAAACAGGCGACCAGTTGTGGAAGGGCAATCTTCAGTCGCCATTATTGACTGCCCGTTTCGTTTCCCGACTTGTAATCACACGGCCGGACGCATTTCTTCACCTGGCTACCGAATTTGTAGTGGTACCAACACCGTGGAAACTTCTTGTAGTTGGACTGCGACCTTTGTGATGGGCTGCGACTTCTATGGCCGGAGGTCCGCCTGGTGCGTGGGCGGGAGCGATCGTACCTTTCAGTGGTCAGCGCGTCGACCTTCTTCGTCAGTTCCATGATAAGCCTCATCATGTCCGTCTGTGGATCAGCTTGTGATGTGGATGCTGCTGCGACTTGCGGAGTGGGAGGCGCCATGTCGTGAACTCTATCTGCGAGGTCCGCGAGCTCGGTGAGGGACAAGGTCATCTGCGATGCGATGATCGTCTGCAGGTTACCTGGTAAGCGACTCGTCCATATGGTGCGGAGGAAATCCTCTGGGATCGTTGGTCCCGCTAGGTTTTGTAGGTGCCGCAAGAACTGAGACGGTTTGCGGTCACCTAGTTCCTCTGACTGCAGAAGCTGTTTCACCTTCTTTTCTTTTGAGACTGACAGGCGCTTAATCAGCTTGCTCTTCAGCTTCTCGTAGGCGCCAGTAGCAGGAGGCGCTGTAATGATGTCTTCGACTTCCACGGAGTACTGCCGGTCCAAATGAGCGAGGACGTAGTGGAACTTGGTGTAGTCGTCTTTTATTCTGGACAGCTTGAATTGGCCTTCTATTTGGCAAAACCATATTGTGGGTTTTTCTGGCCAAAACGGTGGTATACGAACGCCTACTCGAAATAACTCCAATGACGGATGGTCGGGTTCCGGGTCAGTGGAAACGCGCGCACATTTACTCGGCCGGCGGACGGGCTGTTGGCTGCGCTGCGATGTTTCTGTATCGCTACCGTCGCTGCTCATGATAACTAACTGTTACTGCACTCACTATTATACGAATGTTCTGAACGGGGTCACCAGTTTAGTTATGTTGAGATTTGTGTGGGGTAGACTTACTGGGTCTGAAGAAAAGATAGTCCAATTGGTAGTCCAACACTTTAATGTTCCACACACTACACAACAATGTTTGAAGCGCTATTAAGAAGGCACAGTAAATAGCAAGCAGTTCACAATAACAGCTTCTAAGCGTAGGAAAGCACATTAAAAGTTACACAGCGATTTAGCGTGGGTACATCGAGATCGCGTAAAAAGCATAAGCGAGCGTTCAACGTCGCGGATAGATCGGGACTGACGACCCGCAACTTCCGAATGTGCGGTGAAGGAAAGGAATGATTGCGTGCGCGCATGTAACATCGCGTGCCTTGGACCAAGGGACTCAGCAGGCGATGCGCGTGTCCAGTGTACTGTTATTATATTAATGACAGACGGACCGTACGGTAAACGTGTTGGTGTATTATAATAAATGCTACTAATTATTTAGTGTTTTTATGTTTATAAGTATTATGTATATTGTGTGTTTGTGTTTATTAGTATAGGATGTATAAATATATTATGTACATATTGTAAATATAATGTGAGTCACCTACAGATGTAACTTCGGATTTTTTTTCTATCGAGGAAATTTTATGGAATCGTGTTTTCGTCTAACATAGTACTTAACATTGATCCTCAACATATATTTATTTCAAAATTAATGCTCCGGTATTTTTGACATAACGGAGGATCATGCTAAGCCATTTGAGTTAGTATAGGCTCTTAAATGGTTTTATAGTGTACTTGAGTTCCTAGATATAAGTTGTAAGTCATGAATTGTAGTATTAAGATTGTCACATTATAAATAATTAATTGTTTCCACATCTTATACTTGTACCTACATTCATAGCAAATAAAGTTCTGATTCTGATTCCAAATTAGAATGAATTTAATACAATTTACTTACTTTTAATTTATTTATTGCATGCACAATTTTATTCAAATTAATAAATTTTTCTTTATATATTTAATAGTTATGTTATATTTGCACGCCGGAATTAATGGCAGAATAAGAGATCAATATAATCATTATGAACCTTCTGTACCTAATTATTTACGCAAATAAATTATTTTAATTTTTGATTTTGATTTTCCAAAAGAGATTGGAGTATTTGCGCCGTTTGAGGGTTTCCGCACCTGCAGCAGCCGCCCCAGCACAGCTCACCGTGCTTGGAAGATGGGATGGCGCAAGGGTGTCGATACACGTTGCATCCCACACCAAAGGCCTACCAACCACTTTAAACACAACACTATAAATGTGGCTCAACCATACTTCATAGTCTTTTAATTTGTACGAGTACCTACTTATTGTTTTGATTTTTATTAATACCTAATTATCTTACAATTTAACTCTAAAATATACATATTATATAGTATATACAAGTATATAAAAAAAGAAGGGAAAAGAAAAAGAGAGGAGCTCATTAGGCATCAAAAAATTCGTCCGCATCGCTGTCAATGGCATCCTACTTATTTAAATACTGATTCCCTATCAACAGGCATGCCTAATTAGGGAACTCAGTGAGTCAAGTTCTTTTATGCTGCTGTAATGGTTCATATGAGCTTGTTTTTGGTGAGGGGACGGAGCATTGCCTAGTTCCTGTAATACAGGTTAATTCCTAGCGCGGGACTGGGTCTTGCCCTGCTCTCCACTCTAACATGCCTATGTCTCTGTTCTATGTATTGCTGTAGTATATAAGTTACTCTGTACTCAAATGTTTGCTCAATAATATTTTTTTTTTTTTTTTACATAACTCGGGACCATGCGGCCCCGGTCATTTGGAAGGCGTACGAGGGGCCGAACCCAACTCGCAGAGGCCCCTTACGAAATTTTAATGAAATGCGGCACCAACCGAGGATTATCCCTGTATGCACTATGCAAGTGCACCCAAGGATAACCCCCGGTTGGTGTAGGACTATTGCAGGATATGAAAAATAAAAAGTTGGACTATTGATTTGGGTGGCTAAAATGGACCGGTTTCCAGGAATTATGGTAAAACTATTACCCCTGCCTGATCAATGCTTTATATATACACAGATAAAATAGCAGGGGGTGACTTGCACACTCAATAATGGGCCCCCGAAAACGGCCGCTAGCACATAGTGACGTAGCGACAAGGGGGCAACATGTCCTGAGATGCTTATGCGGCGTGGAGAGGTATTCCACGACAATCCCGGAAGTACGGTCAAGATTCCTACCAGCAACTTACAGGAATACTTCCTTCCTCCGAGCACGTTTGCTCTTGCGAATCTCCACTCAAGCTGGCCAATATAGGCAAGAATGGTTATTACAACCATAAACACTCCTAAAAGATAAATGATTTTATTTCTGTAAGTAGGTTTGTACAAACACTTTTACACGTCAATCATATTTTTTTTTTTAACTAGATGAGGTTGGCGTTTCCTAACATAATTATAGGTATTCATTATTCAGAATAAAGAACAACAGAATCGTACTATATTTCTACTACATTTTCTGTTTTTACCCGTGAGAACCTGTAATCTAAGCGCACGCCAGTGCGCAGGCCAAGTTCCAGCAAGAGGCCGCACGTACGCCGTGCACTATTTACCCGAACCGCTTCTAGCTACTTTTGACCACCCTGTATCTAACTATTTGTCACACGAAATCGAATCAAACTTCACATACATAATACCATGACTGCTGTTAGTTCGAATACCAAATTTCATAACTGTAGCTTTAATAGATTCGAAGTTATGGACTTTTCAAAATAGCTAAAGTGGCACTGACTGACTGACTGACTGACTGACTGACTCACTCACTTAGAGCTAATCAAAATGTTTGTCTTATAGTAGGCCTAGAAACTTGAAATTTGGCACGAAGCTAGACATTAGCATGAAACTAAAGGAAAAATTAAGAAAATGGTCAAGTGTGAGTCTGGCTCGCGAATAGAGGGTTCCGTATTAAATTTTTATTCTAGCCGGCCTAGAAACTTGAAATTTGACACGAAGCTAGACATTAGCATGAAACTAAAGGAAAAATTAAGAAAATGGTCAAGTGTGAGTCTGGCTCGTGAATAGAGGGTTCCGTATTAAATTTTTATTCTAGCCGGCATAGAAACTTGTTTGGCACGAAGCTAGACATTAGCATGAAACTAAAGGAAAAATTAAGAAAATGGGCAAGTGTGAGTCTGGCTCGCGAATAGAGGGTTCCGTATTAAATTTTTACTCTAGCCGGCCTAGAAACTTGGAATTGGGCACGAAGCTAGACGTTAGCATGAAATTAAAGGAAAATTAAAAACAGGTCAAGTGTGAGTTTCGCTCGCATACAGAGGGTCCAGTATGAGTTTTTTTTTCTAGCTGGAACTAGACATTACCATGAAACTAAAAGAAAAATTTAAAAAGCGGTGTTATTTGGTCGATTGGTACATTAGAAAAGATTCTGAGGGACATTGAGAACAGGACTAAAGTTAAAATTAGATTCAGCCATGGTTTAGTTTATGATCTCGAGAGTGTGAAAACTAAATTTGAAGTTTTGATCCGTGCTTTTGTTTACCGGGAGCAGTTTCCGATATGTTTAGCTTACGCAATCACCATTCATAAGGGTCAAAGTTTGAGCTTGGACAATGCTATAATTGATATTGGTTCTTCTATATTCACTTGTGGTCAAGCCTACGTAGCATTATCTAGGGTAAAAAATTTAAGTGGTGTCCATTTGATAAATATCGATCCTAGCCATATCAAAGCACAAGAAAGTGCTATTGTTTAGTACAACAGATTAAGGTCGCTCTATAGACCGGATTTAAAAAACATATGTGTGAAAAAGAATAAGTTAAAAAAAACAGCTGATAGGGAATGGTCTATACGTCCAAACATTGACGCAGTTCAGACTGCAGCGGGGTCATCATTTAATGAAAAAACACCTCGTAAAAGAAAAAATAATAAAAAACCACAAATATAAAAAAAAGAAAACCTAGGCTATACAATTAAATCCTACACGTGTATCTACCCACTTGGAAAAAAGGAATGAAATCCCACCAAAAACATAATGTTGAAAAAGAAGGCCAAGTTCCTCTTCATTATAATATATCATAAAAATTTTCCAATTAAACTTGGCCGGTTTTCTATTTATATTGTTTTATGGTTTTCTGAAAACCCGCCAAGTTTAATTGGAAAAATTTTATTGTATTGATATCTAAAAAAGTTTCAAACACAAATTACTTACAACAGACTTGCAAAATAAGGCCGGTGTAAAGAAAATGGTTTATAACTTGGCGTTGGTTTCGATTTCAACTCTTTTGCTGGTCAAACATCTACTTAAGTAAGGAACTTGGCCTTCTTTTTCAACATTATGTTTTTGGTGGGATTGGCTTTATGTCTCATAAACTATTGTTATGCTTACTGTTATAGCTGTTGGTTCTCCTATAAATAAATAAATATATAGCGATAACGGGGCTACTACGGAACCCTACATGTAAGAAAGAAAGAAAAGAAAAACTGTTTATTAAATAGTAAACTGTGTACGTGGCCCGACACGCACTTGGCCGGTTTTTTGTTTTTAGGTCCTGTAAGCCCCTTAAGAAGTTTATCCTTTATACAACGTTATTTTTAGTACTTATATATATGCGAAACCGGAATATAGTTTGCTTAGAATAAGTAACTGAATCTATTCTAATAATTTTTACCCCATGTTATATTTTGTCCTAAAAATATTTAAAAAAGGTTAAAAGTTGGACACCGAGCGACACTATGTAGGTTACCCAATCTGCACGCCGTACGGTTAGGTATCTAGGTACTACTAGTCGTATTATCAACTAGCTTCTGCCCGCGACTTCGTCCGCGTGAAATTTCTTGTACCCCCACCCCGTCGCAACACTTCGTATTTGCTTAGCGTTCATTCTGACTTTTTTTCTTTTTGCTCCGCTCCTAAGGGTCATAGCGTGATATTAAATAGCCTACAGCCTTCCTCAAGAATTGGTCTATCAAATGCAAAAAGATATTTTCAAATCTGACCGGTAGTTCCAGAGATTATCGCGTTCAAACAAACAAACTCTTCAGCTTTATTATTAGTATAGAATAGATATAATATATTATATAGATTATTTATTATCTTCGTCGTGTGTGATAGTCAATTGAATTGTATGGCGAGCGATATTGATAAAATATTATAGTATCTTAGCCGTGTGCAGCGCCCCTTAGTAAACTCCACTGCGGGTGAAGTAACCTACGACAAACTTATTATTTGCGGTTGGTGCAGTAATCGGGTCTAGGGATCGAACTCCAAAATTAATTTTGATTTTTATTGTATATACTTTTCCGGAATAAAAAGTACCCAGTGTGGTGCCCAGGATATTAATGAATAATTATACCAAGTTTCATCGTAATCGAACCGGTAGTTTTTGCGTGATGCCTGAACAAACAGACAGACAGACAAAAAATTTTTTTAATCACATTTTTGAGTTCGATGTCGGTCTAGTAACACCCCCTGCCATTTAGTTTTTACCGACTTCACAAAAAGGAGGAGGTACTATGTTCGGATGTTTGTATGTTTTTTTTTTTGTATGTTTGTTCATCGAATACTCCGCCAATTGTCGACGGATTTTCAAAATTCTTTTTTTGTTCGAAAGTAGATAGTTCTGAGGTGGTCCCACTGTCACCAAGTTAGGATCTGATGATGGGATCTTAGAGAAATCGAGGGCAACCCTCAAATTTTATAGGCTCACTTATTGTTTTTCGCATATTTTATGAAGTATCTTGTGTATTTGCGTATGGTTGTCACCATCTCAGGTAGCTGGGCTGATGATGGAAGGTACAACTCCTTAACAGTAAGAAGTTACTCGAACAGGCAAGGACTGTTTTAGTAAATTGTTTTGATGTTTGATAGATTTGCCACATTTGGTCTCATGATCATCAAGTCATGACCTGATGCTGCAGTCAGGATAGTCTGCAGGGTACCTAACTCCTCGACAACTAACAGCAGATATATCGTGTTTAGGCTCATTGAAAAGGGCTCGATGTGTGGATAAACGTACTGTTAATGAAGAACACAGAAGTACATAGAGACCTGATGCTGAAGCCAGGAGCATCAGAAAAAGTACAAACCTTGAAATTACAGCACCGTAGTCGTGTTTGGGCTCACTTTAAACAGGACTAAATTTTAAGTTCAATGCAATGTTGACATAAGTCTGGCCTGATGCTGCAGCCAGGATTATCAGCTAGGAGAGTAGAATACTAGGAGAACTCCTCAACAATTAACGTCCCTGCATCGGGAAAAGCAATATTTTGTAAAAGGTGATCAGCAGTTGACATTAGGCTATTGTAACTTAGATAAATTACAAACTGACCCACTAAAAGTAAAAACTTTTTTCCAAAAAAAACAACCGACTTCCAAAAAACACTATAAAGTGAAAAATAACTTAAATTTCGGAAGTCGGTGGCAAAAAACAAAAATTCAAATCCAAAGACACCTACTTCCGCAATTAAAGTTATTTTTAACTTTATAGTGTTTTTTGGAAGTCGGTTGTTTTTTTGTAAAAAAGTTTTTTTTGTACGGACATACAGGTACCTACTTAACTTAACAAGCTTATAACTTTGTGATGATTAAATAGAAAAACTAAATGGATATCTCGAGGGATAAAGATATGCAGCCAGAAACAAAGACATTTACTTTGGAAATATCGATTTGACCCTAGCTCAACAAATAAGAATAATCTAAGGAAATACTCCACTCTCTATAAAAAAGTTATAAAATTGACTCAGAAAGCCCAAAACAATTATTTTATAAGCTCTTCTCAGAACAAATCTAAAGCCGCTTGGCAAGTTATTAATAAATCTAAAACGTGCTTTCCACGGGAACAAATTATGACTATAAATAGAGACAATTTGACTTTTACACGCCCAATTGACATTGCTAATGAATTAAATAATTACTTTATTGACACAATTGAAAATAATATAAATTCTGATAAGATTAATGGTAATGTTTTTGATAATCTTTCATCACAATCTTTATTTATGTCACCCGTTTCGAAAAATGACATTATAAAAATTATCTCTAATCTAAAAAATACGAATACTGTTGGTTGGGACGGCGTTTGTACTAAGGTCCTAAAATATGTAAAGGAAGATATAGCACAGCCATTAGCTCACATTATTAACTTCTGTATTGCTGATGGCATATTTCCAAATAGCTTAAAAAAAGTTATTATTAAACCTTTACTTAAAAAAGGTGACAAAACGAATATGAAAAACTACAGACCCATTGCAAAAATTTCTGTCTTGTCCAACATTTTTGAGAACGTTATTTACAACTCCATGTACACATATTTTGAAACATATGAGGGTAGTTCTTCGAAATTTGATTCTTTGACTGATCCATATGGCCAAAATTTAATCTCACTTTCAGCTCTGTAACACATGTTCATATGAAAATAGGTATACTAAATAACATATATTTGAATGAGGGACTCGTTTTTATAAAGTAGTTTTCAAGATATTAATTTTGTGCCCAGATGAATCAGAATGTGTTACATATTAATCAGAAACAGAAATAAAAATTAATAAATACACCGTTAGTTATGAATGTAAATTCTAAACAATAATTATTAATTCTTAAATAGGACTAAGACATATCAAAAGTATCATATTTAGAACAAGATTATACTCCTGTCATTTTTTATTATTCAAAAGGTTATAGCTAAGTAAATAATAATAAATAAGATTAAAACTACTGACTTGTACACGGTCAAAAATTGGACAAGGAGAATTACGCAACAAAAGCGCTCCTATCGTGCTGGAGAGGGGAAAAACTAATTTATTTTATTATTCATATGGGGTTTTGACCATACGAATCAGGCACAGATGAATCAGGATTTTGCCTACAATCATGCATAACTCATCGTACATACAGACTTCATTATTTTCATTTTTCTACAAGAATCTATAACCCAAAAGCATCACACGAAACACAGATTGAAGTTTTAAAACAATAAAATAAATTTTATAAAGTAGGCATTGTAATCAGGATGCCACCTGAACCAAACACAGATGAATCAGGTATTTTCCTTCGTAACACCGGATCTAAGCCAACCAGCCGCACATCCACCTTCTAGGTCGTCCGTTGCACGACTGGCTTCCCCCCGCGCTGGAAGCCAGACTCTCATTATTATTACCCGACCAAGTACGGTCAAGTGCAGCTTACGCCACATTAATCAGTATTATACGCCGGACACTTCTTTTTTACTTATTTATAAACAGACTAACGTAGTTATAACTAATACACATTTTTTTTGTAAGAGGACAATTCATTTCCTTTCGATATAATTATAATTTATATTGATTTATCAAAGGGAAAATGCGACATCGACCATTTTGTTCCGGAAAATGGCAAACGGACGCGCTATATGAATCAGAAGAACGACCTTCAAATATTTTTTTTTTGTACCTAGACAGCAATTATTAAAAAAAAATCATTTGTCCTAGTAAGGGATAAAGCTAAACTGTACAAAAAAAAATATTACATGCCGTTTTTTTAGTTGGTTACAGAAATATACCCACAGACATCGAAAATTTTGTCCCTGAAGAATTACCCATGACTTATTTTGCAATGAACAGAAAGGTTTTCGCAAAAACATAAATATTAACTTGGCACTATTTGACTTAATTAATAATATTATGACATCAGTTGATAAAAATAATCCAATTTGTACTCTAGTTACTGACATGACGAAAGCTTTTGATTATGTTGACCATGGGATACTGCTACAAAAGCTATATGGCTACGGCGTAAGGGGAAATATCCTAAAATTGATAGAATCATATTTAACTGATAGAGTGCAATGCACCGAAGTCTCTCGATTATGTCCTAGAAAAAAATTAGAAACTGTATACTACTCGGAACAAAGAGCCATAAAATATGGCGTACCTCAAGGTGGCGTGTTGGCACCACCTCTATTTCTGATTTACATCAATGATCTCCCAAAAATAATTGAACATAAGATGGTTCTTTTTGCAGACGCAGCACAGCTATAATAGAATGCCATGACATAAATAATTATGAAAATGATATTAATGAATCTTTAACTAAAATGATAAACTGGCTTAATGATAATAATTTGAAAATTAACCTAAGCAAAACCAACATCATGCAATACCATCAGCGTCGTGAAAATAGTAACATTAATATCACATATAAAGACCATAAAATTCAGGAAGTTGATAGTGCAAAATTTTTAGGAATAACTATTTATAACAAATTGACTTGGAACACCCATACTGACATACTATGTAAACGACTAAGTAAATCTGCGTATGCACTATTCCAACTTTCAAAAAAGGTTAATATTGAGACATTGCTAATAGCATACCATGGACTTGTAGCTTCTGTTTTACGGTACGGTATTATTTTCTGGGGACAGTCGGCTAATAGGGAGGTTGTTTTTAGAATGCAGAAACGCTGTGTGAGGTCTATGTGTGGTCTAAAAACGACAGATAGCTGTATTCCGTATTTTAAGAAACTAAAAATATTGACACTGCCAGCAATGTATTTATTGGAAACTGCATTGTTTGTAAAAAAAAACCTGCATTTATTTGTCAGCTTATCGGCAGTCAGAAGAAATCCATTGCGTACTCAATATTGTAACAAACTATGTAACGTTAAATGTAAAACAGCCTTAATGCGTAAAAGCTTTTTCGGCAACGCTCCAAAAATTTATAATAAAAAATTAAATTAAAAAAATTTAAAAAACCCCCGACAAAAATAAAATTAAGGAATCCCTACAAAAAGTATGAAATAAAAAAAAAAATCTTATGGAAGTCGGGGGACCGTTCTGTGGAACAGCTTCTATTCTGGGGTCCCCCGACTTCCATAAGATTTTTTTTTTTTTTTTTTTTTTTAATTTAATTTTTTATTTCATGCTTTTTGTAGGGACTCCTTAATTTTTGTATTTCATTTCTTTCATTTTCTTCCGTTTTAAGATTCTGGTAATTTGGTGTTTAATCAGGTTTTTTATCCGTCAAAAAATATTGATTAATAAGTTGTTGAAGAATAATTTTTAAGACTAAACAGATTTTTTTGTTTTATTATATTTTTCAAGTTTTTAGTTTTCATTTCGTTAGGTAGTTAATATTACTCATTCCCTTTCAATATAGTGTACATTATTCTACTTGTCAAGCCCTTGCATTTGATACCTAAATTGAAGGAGTTGTGAAAAAAAATGTAATTCGCCATTTTGTGGTGGCGGCCATCATGGATTTGAAATTTTTAATAGTGTATAGTATTCTACTAGTCAAGCCCTTTCATTTGATATCCATATTGAGGGAGTTGAGAAAAAAAAAATGTAATTCGCCACTTTGTTGTGGCGGCCATCTTGGATTTGAAATTTGTTATAGTGTATAGTATTCTACTATTGAAGCCCTTTCATTTGATACCCATATTGAGGGAATTGTGAAAAAATATGTTATCCGCCATTTTGTAGCGGCGGCCATCTTGGACCGATTTTCATCAAACATAGCTAAGAACACTCCCGACTAATACACCTTTCAAACAAAAAAAACTAAATCAAAATCGGTTCATCCGTTCGGGAGCTACGATGCCACAGACAGACACACACACACACACACACACACACAGACACGTCAAACTTATAACACCCCGTCGTTTTTGCGTCGGGGGTTAAAAATACCGGATGCCATTAAAAATATGCCATTAATAAAATTCAAAAAGGCACTTAATAGCTTGCTTAGTGACAAATGTTACTACACACTGGATGAATTTTTCAATGATGGCTCAATATAATGCTGTTTCTGTAATAGGAAAAAAAAAAAATTAAATGATGAATTAATTTGGAGTTGACATTTATTATCAATACTGACATTTACTTAATTATTTTTGACATTTTCAATTAATCAGACTTACTTATATTTTTATTTTTTTTTACATTTATAACTAAATAATTCCTCATTTAAATCTGACATCACTCAATTTTTTTTTTTTTAATAATATTGTATAATTGCATGATTTTCAAACATCGTTTTAAATTCGTAATATTGAGCTAGATGCACACCATATTTGTTCGCCTCCTGGCATAACACAGCGTTCTGTTCAACAAACTCAAGATCTGTATTTCTTTACCTGTGTTAACAAATAAAAGTGATTTGATTTGATTTTTCATGATACAGTTTTGAAATTTTGTACATAGATTCTTTACATAAATATACTAGACACGTGTTTCGGGACTCGCATATACACACATCAAAAGTGTCTAGGGATCAAGCATTTTTATGCGGATTTCTTTAGATTGAGATGTGGCTTTGTAATAAATTTATGATTTTATAAATTTATATGGATCCTTTTTGGTGCATTTCATAATTTGAATCAGGAACTGTGAATCAAATTCGAGTAAAAGATGAAAATCAGCTGTCAATATTTTCCCTATAAAAACATACAACGCATTGAAGACATTATTAGTGCTACTGTTTCCCTACTACTGATTAAAACCAACGTTATTATGGAGCGGCGACGTCATTTAAGCAGGGAAGAAATGCTCAGAGCCGTGGGATTGATAGAAGCTGGTTCCCGGCAACGTACTGTGGCTTTAGCACTGAATACAAGTCAGAGTGTTATCAGTCGACTTTGGACACGTTACCGAAGCACTGGTACCGTGGCTGAGCGCCATGGAGGACGGTATCGCTGCACCACACGGAGACAAGACCGATACATTCAAATCTTAACTCGAAGAGCTCCAACAATAACCGCCATGATGTTAGCCGTGAGGCTTCATCACTCTTCAGGGAACTTAATTAGCGACCAAACAGTCAGAAACCGCTTGCATGAAGTGAACCTTCATTCCCGAAGACCGCTACGGGTACCACCTATAGCAATGCACAATCGTAGGATTCGATATCAATGGGCTCTTGAACACAGAAATTGGGCAGAAGAACAATGGCGTTTCGTGTGCTTTTCTGATGAGTCTCGTTTTGGTATGAGACCGGATACAAGAGGTATACGACACTGGAGAACCCCTGGACGCCAACAGCGATTAAAATCCTGCCAGGAAGTCCATCCTTATAGTGGTGGAACCATCATGGTATGGGCGGGTATTTGGATCGGCAGAAGAACTGAGTTGATTTGGATCAGAGGCAACCTCAACGCTCAAATTTATGCTGAGACGATTGTATCAGACGTCATCGTTCCTCTACAAGTGCAAATCGGTCCCTTATTTCAGTTAATGAATGATAATGCACGACCGCACACCGCAAGAGTTGTAAGACAGACTCTCGCCGCAGCTAACATCAATGTCCTGCCCTGGCCTGCTCAGTCGCCAGACTTGAACCCGATTGAGCATGCATGGGATATGCTACAGAGAAGAGCTCTGCCGAATATGGAGGGTATCCAGTCGCAAGAAGACCTTTTTTTGTTGTTGCAACGAACATGGGCGGCCATTCCACAGCGTGATTTGGATGAACTCATTTTGAGTATGCCAAACCGATGTTCTTGTGTTGTTAGTGTTCGCGGTAGAAACACGGATTATTAATTGTTTAAGTTACCCAAAAAATTTTTAAAGAAAACTGTTATTTCAGTCTTTTTTTCGAACTTTTGTGTTAGTGGTTCAAATGTCAAAAATCCCTTTATTAGGAAAATGGCAAATTTCTTTATT
This sequence comes from Oligia latruncula, assembly GCA_948474745.1. Taxonomy (NCBI): domain Eukaryota; kingdom Metazoa; phylum Arthropoda; class Insecta; order Lepidoptera; family Noctuidae; genus Oligia; species Oligia latruncula. The sequence goes on along the minus strand of OX419683.1, from coordinate 396,281 downwards.
AATGCAAAGGTGACTTGGTTTATCGTTACTGTGACAAACGAAAACACTTTATCTGATGAATCCTTAAAGAAAATTTTAATTAATATCAATCAGGAGAAAAGTTATTGCAAAAATATATGTTGATCCCTAGACACTTTTGATGTGTGTACTAAAAATATTGTTGTATATATTTTTATCACAGCTATTCAAAAAGAGCTAGTGTATTCTTCGTAAACAGGGACTAAAATAGCTCTTTAATCTTTATCCTCCTCCTCCTTTTTTTTCTCTCTCTTCCTCCTCTTTTTTTATTCCTTTTATTGAATTAGTGATTTGAATTTGGAATGTGGATATTGTTAGATCTCTGGTGATCGAAACTTTTAGTTTCGATCACCAGAGATCAATCACGAACAATGTATGAACAAGTAACAGGCTGTGTGAGAAAGTAAAATGCGCGCGAGCCAAATTAAAGAAAAAAGTTTCTGAAAAAGTAAACAAAAACGCGCGAAAAGAATTCTGCCCTCGTTCGTAATTGTTTACTCAAAATTGTATGTAAATAAATAAACGTAGGTTCGCCTCGGGAGCAACACTAGTTTTAAGCTCGAGTGACGTATTTTGAATTCCTTGCTGCGCTCAGGGTTCTACTTTAAAACCCCTCGCCGCGCTCGGGATTCTACTCGAGAATCCTTCGCTCCTCTCTGGATTCAAAGAAACACTCTCACCTTCAAAATATGTCTGCTCCCTTGGCAAACAAACTACTATTTTATTGTCTCTATGTAGAAGTTTATCGTAAAGATGAAGATGATGTGTTTATTAGTGAAATAATAAAATATACCAGGCCACTCAGAAAGTATTGCGAAAACAAGTTTTTATGTGTTTAGTCGTTCATGGTGCGTGTTCCGACACATCATCTCGAGAAGTTCCTCAAGGAAGATTTCTGGACGAAGGGTGTTGTATACCGCCGGTTTCGTGGCAGGATTCATGACACCAGTCAGCGAAAAACAACTTACTTAATTATAATGTTATTGTATGTGTTTTATATGGGCCTTGATGCCTGAAATAAATAGATAAATAAATAAAATAAAAATATGTATGAGAGAGACTAAACACAGGGCTCCCCGGGCTACTGCTCCACTACGTCAACGCCTTCGCACACCGCGCTCAAAACTAAACACAGGGCTCCCCGGGCTACTGCTCCACTACGTCTAAACACAGGGTTCCCCGGGCTACTGCTCCACTACGTCAACGCGACTTCGCACACCGCGCTCAAAACTAAACGCAGGGCTCCCCGGGCTACTGCTCCACTACGTCAACGCGCCTTCGCACACCGCGCTCAAAACTAAACACAGGGCTCCCCGGGCTACTGCTCCACTACGTCAACGCGCCTTCGCACACCGCGCTCAAAACTAAACACAGGGCTCCCCGGGCTACTGCTCCACTACGTCAACGCCTTCGCACACCGCGCTCAAAACTAAACACAGGGCTCCCCGGGCTACTGCTCCACTACGTCAACGCGCCTTCGCACACCGCGCTCAAAACTAAACACAGGGCTCCCCGGGCTACTGCTCCACTACGTCAACGCGCCTTCGCACACCGTGCTCAAAACTAAACACAGGGCTCCCCGGGCTACTGCTCCACTACGTCAACGCGCCTTCGCACACCGCGCTCAAAACGAAGGACTTCCTGGAGCGCACGCCGCCCGCCGGTCAGACTCCTGGCTCACCCTCCTTACAGCCCTGACCTAGCACCGTGTGACTTCTTTTTATTCCCGAAAACAAAAAATCAGCTCAAAGGGATACAATATTCGTCACCGGAAGATGCGCTGTCAGCTTTGGAGCAGGCTGTAAACGAGGTGTCTGCGGCGAACTGGAAAAAGGATTTCCAAAACTGGTTGAGACGCATGAAACTTTGTATAGAGGCTAGTGGAGAGTACTTTGAAAAGATAAAAAAAAAATTACCTACAGGTAGAATTTTTTTTTTTCGCAAAAATATCTGGGTGTCCCACACGTACATATACTTAAATGATAACCAACTACCCAAGGTGTGAATACCTTTACAAACGAAATAACAATGGGTATTGTTATTTCGTTTGTAAACGATGCGATCGCTACTCATGAGTGAACGGGAATATCACGACGCAGTAAACAGTCCTAAACAGTGTCAGTAGACTCAGTAGTGAAACGCAAGTTGGATCTTTACCCGGCGAAAGCGAATCCAGGGCCGGAAAATGCGCGCGGCCGCGTGCGGCCCGGCACGAACACGCGCGGCTGGCTGAGCGCGAGCTGCAGGCGAGGCGCGCGCTGCAGGCTCGGTAGGCTGACCGTGCGCTGCACGTGCGGCGCGAGCGGCACTCCCGGCGCGCGCTGCACGGGCGGCACGCCCGTCGCGCGGGGCACCCGCGCCGCCCGCGGATGCGTGCGGTCGAGATTCACGCGGCGCATGCGCGGTGCACGCGCGCCGCTTGTTCAGGCACGCGGCTCGATCACACCCCAAGACCTTGCTCACCAGCCGGGCTGGCTTTGTATTCACGAAGACCACTACTTAGCTTCCTTCAAATAAAACGCAGAAGTTTAACTAACAACATCATGACCAACCTCACGTTATGTAATACTAATTGTCTAGTGAAACCTTACTTTGTACTGGTTTGCACTTATATCAGAACTCGCGATGAATCGACTCAATAAGATGTAGCTCGCGGCACCCGAATGCGCAGTAGAGCACAGGACGACTGAGACAACGTAAAGTTGCGGCACACAGCGGCCGGCACGGCAGCGGGCGGCGTAGTGCCGGACGCGCGGCACCAGGTGCAGCACGCGCGGGCCGGTGTGGGGAGGCGAGGGTCACAGCGGGACTGCGCGAGGCGGCGGCGGCGCGGGGCTGCGCGGGGCATCAGCGCGTCGCCGTCGTCGGTACGGTACGGCCCGCGCGCCGCCGCGCCACGTCGCCATACTCTAGTCTGCTGTAGGTACTAGGGCGTCAGTACTATTATTATCTGTTCTGTGACTAGGGTGCAGGTGGAGCGAAATGGCATATAAATATACATATTTTTCTTTCAACTACATAGGTAGTAATGTTAATCTATACATATAATAAAACAGTAACGAAAGAAAAACTGTACATTGAGAATTTTCGAGAAAAAATAAGTGGCTTTTGTTAGAAAAACGTGACTGATGACAAAATTGTCTGTTTGTCTGTGTGTATGGTACGGCTTCACGCCAAAACTACTGGATAGATTGAATTGAAATTCAGCAAAAATGTTCTTTGTAAACCAAGGAAGGCTTTAGGCTACATATTATCACGCCGTAGGGGAACATGTGCATCAGTGGATCACGGGGAACAGTGAATCATTTGTAAAAACTCTTTATCTATCGTACTCACACATACACGCGTTGGCTTCGCTAACGCTATCCCCCCTACCCCGCGCCACCCGACTAGTCACTGAATCACAACTAGGGCATCGAGAACCGGCCCTATTTTAGGAACCGGTTCTTTCGGTTCTAAACTCAAGCCGGAACCGAGTACCCGGTTTTATCGGTTCTTTCGGGTTTTTCCATAAATTTAAGTTGAAAAGGTATGCTATCTTTTATATAGAATTCCTACTATCAAAACGAATAAAGGGAAAGGATCTAAATAAACCACACTTTATTCTTCTTTTTTTTTCATTTTTTTTTTTTTTTAAACGTTGCCCCACACTAGGAATTTCTCCTGTGACGTGGGTGCGTTTACAAACATTTAAACTCACATACACAAACAGCCAGACCTGGAACAACTACTTGTAGGTCATACAAATATTTGTTCCGTGCGGTAATCGAACCTGCGACACGCAGCGCAGCAGTCAATCGCTTAACCACTGCGCCAACCATGCCGTCAAATAAGTATTATTGGTAAGCACATATATATATATATATATTAAATTATACTCAACCAGAGATTGTTACGGTGAGAGCTCTAGGGTTACCCCCCGAAATTCAAATATTCGTACGTTTTTTACAAATAATTAATTTACATAATTCTCACTATCGGCTAGTATGTGTCATTACCGCGAATACAACTTTTATTACCATACTATCAAAAATTTGAAAGTCGCGGGGTATCCTGTAGCATTTACCTTAATGTTGCCGTATCCCTTAAAAAAATCGTTAGTTTCTTAAAGATTCAATGATATTAAAATAATAACGTTATTTATTCATTTAACAGTGAAATAACAGTATTTATTCTGATTGAATAATAAATTTGGATAATAACTTGATATTTAGCATAATATTATAGAGACTAGCTGTGCCCGCGACTTCGTTCACGTGGATGTCGGAACACAATAATGTGTCGCTTAGGAAAGGTGTAAAAGGAAGAATCTTCCGATCTTGTCTGGTAACGCTTCCCTTGCCTGGGGTTCTCAACCATAGCCCTTTCGACTGTACAGCAGTCACTGCGTCTTCAGGGTTCATAATGACAATGCGACGAAGCGTCACTTTGATTTTTGAGGATAAATAAAAATGAAAGCGCCTGCTCGAGGCTGATTGTCTGACCAAATAGCCATATTATGTCCATTTTATTTTGCATTTGTTTTAGAATACTAAGTTAGACCGGAATAAATCGTAAAATCATACCACCATTTTATCTAAAGTATATCTGAGATTAGTAGGTGAAGTTTGAAGTTAGTTTTTATAAGTCTTGTCTTCTTCTCTGCCGCTCTGCGATAAATTTAGAAATTCTTAACTTGGTATTGTAGATATCTTACATACCAATATTAAGACTTTATCATAGCGTCGAGATATCTAGAAGATAAAAAGAAGAATACATCAATGGTGTTACTCTTAAATCGTACCTACTGAAGTTTATCTGAAAAGTAGTTTGAAGTCTTTCTTAACTTATTCTGTAAACCTGTGCCCACATTTGCTAACTACGCACTACGCCGGGGGGAAGATTCGCTTCCGCGGCAAATCGGTGCGGAGCGGACAGATCTCCGGCGCGATCTCATGGCGGCATGGAAAGAGCGACTGTCGCTACCCAGCGCAGGGCACGCCGCGATAGCGGCGATAAGACCCCTCTTTAAGGAGTGGCTAGAGAGGCGCCACGGCGCTCTCACCTACCGCCTGACGCAGGTCCTCACCGGACACGGAAGTTTCGGGAGGTTCCTGCACATCATCAGGCGGGAGGAAACGCCCGGGTATCACCATTGCTAGGATCGCCCAGAGGACACGGTGGAGCACACGGTGGAGGTCTGCCCCGCTTGGCGGGCTCGGCAGCGGCGGCGACCTCTCGCGTCCGGCCCTGGTGCGAGTCATGGTCCGGGGCGAGAGGGAGTGGGAGGCAGTCACCTCCTTCTGCGAAGCAGTCATGCTAGCAAAGGAGGTGGCGGGATGACTCAGGGAGAGAGCCTCCCGTCCCAGCCACCGTGGGAGACGCTCCGGGCGTCGGGAGCCGCGTGACGACTCCCGGCCACCGTAGGCGCGGGCCTGCGAGCGGAGAGTAATGGGTAGCTGGGTTTTAGTCAGTAAGAGTCTGACACTCCCTTCCGCTCCACCCAGAGCGGGAGGGGTCATTTGATGATTTCCCATCCGAAAAAAAAGGGGTCGATATGGTTTTAACCAAGACAATGGCTAAAAATCTACTTATTGTCTCGAAGACATAATTTACAATACCTTTTTACGACATGGCAGTGCTACTTGTATTGGGTGTGCACCTTGACGTATCGCTGCCGGCCGTAGTCGAGTCGACGGCAGCGAAGAGTCCTGGGACGCGGTGGTTTCCTTCTGCGAAACGGTCGTCTCGAAAGGCTGTGGAAAGGGAGAGGGAGATCACCTCACCTCACCTCACCTCACCCGGCCCGCAGTAGGCGCATCGGGTGTCGGCGGAGGGCGGACAACGCCCTCTTCCAGCCCACTAAACGGGTCCAGAGACGACGAATTCGGGGACGACTGCCACCGCCAACACATCAGGACTTGAGCTGGCGGCGCGTAGTGTCCCACGCGCGCCCCTCTTTGCCGTCACCAGTCGGGGGTTGCGGAAGGATCGTACGGTCCCGCAACCCCCGGCGTAGGTGTGAGACGGAACACTGGGGTGATTTTTAGTCAGTAAGAGCCTGACAGACCTCGCCGCCCGCCCCAGGGCGGCGAACATCCATGAAGATTTTCCACCCCAAAAACAAAAAAAAAGGGTGTGCATCTGCCGAACCTATACTCAATAAATCAACAGCCCGTCTGGAGGTGTGCGTTGAAGCGTTATCATGGTAAAGAAATTTTAAAAAATTCGAGAAAAAAGGCAAAAACTATGAAACTATGATATGATCTTAAAACCTTATGTCACTAAGAAAATGCTTCTCTGTTAACAATGTTAGAAAGATTGCTTGCCCCTCGAAAGAGCTCCTACATAAAGTTGCCCGTGTGTGTGTTTGTTTCGGCCTTTCTTCTCAGAGTAGTCAGATAGGAAACGCCGACTTCATCTAGTTTAAAAAAAAAAAACATGATTGACGTGTAAAAGTGTTTGTACAAACCTACTTACAAAAATAAAATCATTTATCATTTATCATTGCAATCTTTATCACTCAGAACACCACATCACATAATATTATCTTACATTATCCTCACTTTTTATTTGAAATTCTTTTAGCGCCACTAATCAACCAACATTATGTAATCATTATCATTACTTTTTCAAATAACACAGGCAGAAGTGACTGTGATAGTCATCTTATAGGTAAGCCTGCATGACGTGATTATTCACATAATAATGTTATAAACACAATAATTATGTTTTCGTTAGTACTATAAAGCGCCAATAGATGCCATTACGTGTATCCAACTTACGTAATGAAAGTTGTTGTAGAATACTTTAAATTGATTATATCTTTTAATACAGTGAACCGATTGCGATGAAACAAAAACTAAACACTACTCCGAGTTCTAAAAATTAACGATATTGGTTTGGTACTTTTTACGTTGCACCTGTTCAAATGAAATTTTGTCACATTCAAACAGACAAACAGACAAACCGACAAACAGACAAAAATTCTAAAAATTGATGAAATGGCATCTGTTGGTTATTCTATAACACACCAAACAATTTTTATTTTTTTATTTTCAATGTACAGAAACGCCTCGTCTACAGATTTATTATATGTATAGATAATATTATTTTTAAATTTATTTTAAGAGAGAACCGAAAGAACCGAAACGACTGGTTCTCCGTTTTACAGAACCGATTCTTTCAGGGACCCTCAGAACCGGGAATTCCCGGTTCTTTTGGAACCGGGAAAAACCGGTTCCGATGCCCTAATCACAACGGGACGACTCGCGAGTCGCGACCGCACATATGGTCAGTAGGTAAGTACGAATAAATAATTTACGTAATGTTTGAAATTACTTTAGTTCAAAGTTATTTAGATATTTTAAACCGATTTCAAAAAGGAGGAGGTTTCTCAATTCGACCGTATATATATATAATTTTTTTTTATGTGTTCGCGGGTAATTTCGTCGTTTATGAACCGATTTCGATTATTCTTTTTTTGTTGGAAAGGAGATATGCCAAGGGTGGTCCCATGATAAGGAAACCAGGATCTGATGATGGCATCCCAGTGAAAACGAGGGGAACATTCGAAAATCGTAGGAGCGACTAGTGCGTTTGTTAATGTTTTCATTAAGTATTTTAAAGCACTCCAATTTAATGAAGACCTGGAGTCGATCTGATGATGGAGCCGAAAGACAGTCGAGGGGACTCCTCAACGATTTACAGCAGTTACCTTGTGTTTGGGCTTGATTAATTTGTATTGATGTGAACTTTACACCTACATGGGTTGTGACTGTCATTAGGGGTCTGATGATGAAGACGAAGCACAGTTAAGGGAACTCCTCAACAGTTTACAGTAGCTACCTTGTGTTTGGAATTAATTCATTTATATTGATGAGAACTGTAATGGCAAAGGAAACATTTCATGTGATAAATAAATAAAATAAATAAAAACTTTGCATCCATATGGGTTATTACGGGTCTGATGATGGGGACCATAGACAGTCGAGGGAATTCCACAACGATTTACAGCAGTTACCTTTTGTTGGGCTTACTTCATACGGTTCAATATGCCAAAAAGGTTCAGTTCGTACAAAAATAATATATACCTAATTAAGATTGTAGTTTTACATAGGACGACTACTGCCTACTAGTCATGCTGATGCGTCAATTTTAAACCGAATTTAAGTTGCGTAATCGCGTCATTTCTACCAATGCTTTTTCGTCGTGTGGCCTACTCAATAATTAAAGTAACTTGAGCATTTGCCCTCGGAAATCATCATTTGGTAAAGTGGAGCTGATGATGAAGACCACAGATGGCCATCGGAACTACTCAATGACAAATATTTCACGGGTTGCGATTCGATTACTTTAATATGGTTGCTAAGCAATTTATGCTCGTTACAATGCGTATGGTGAAGTGGAGCTGATGGTGACTTCTCAATCAGCTCCAGTTCTCCTGGTTCTTACTAGTAGAACTCCTCAACAATTAACGTCCCTGCATCGGGAAAAGCAATATTTTGTAAAAAGTGTTTGTATTGTAACTTAAATAAATTACAAACTGACCCACTAAAAAGTGAAAAATAAAAACTTTTTTACAAAAAAAACAACCGACTTCCAAAAAACACTATAAAGTGAAAAATAACTTTAATTTCGGAAGTCGGTGGCAAAAAACTAAAATACAAATCCAAAGACACCGACTTCCGAAATTAAAGTTATTTTTCACTTTATAGTGTTTTAAAGTCTTTGCATATTTTCCTTCAGTATGTGTGTCAAATTGTATAAAACGGTATTAAGTTGTGTGATTGTCGCTTGCTCCCGCGTCACCAGTCCTGACTCGCTGTACTTACATATTGAATGAGACCGAGGGAAAAACAACGAACGTTGTTTACACAGAAGTGTTACAGTAAATTATAACACTTCTATTATTCGACGTCTCCTAAATTTCCTTATTAACCTGACGTCTCTTACCAGTAAATTAACTACATATACATTAACACAGATTGAGCGGACCTGTCCAATCAGTGCACGCATTTGTCAAAAATCGTGCAGCTCAACTCAGAAAACTTGAGGAGCTCAACGATTTGACGAACAATACCAAAGACAGGACATTTAGGTAAACAGAAATCGCGAAAAAAAAATCAGCTGCTCCCTACATTTTGACTAGATACCTACCTATGCGAACATAAATGTAGGGAACAGCAGATTTTTTTTCGCGATTTCTTGTTTGGTCCCATTGTAAAAGTTCTTTATAATGATGAGTACAATGACCCCTGAAGAGGTCCAGAACGACTTAAATTTAAACGTGTATATTCACAAAGTAAATATTCATGTTGTATAAATAAAATTCATCAATGTCAATGTGTATATAAAAAAATCCGGACATAATCTTTGAGGATCATGTAGATTAGTGTCTGAAATGGTCTTTTGAGGAAAGAACCACACAGATTGAGTGGACCTGTCCAGTAAGTGCACGCATTTGTCAGTAACCGTGCAGCTCAACTCAGAACTTAAGGAGCTCAACGATTCGACGAACAATAACAAAGACAGGACATTTGGATAGGCCGCTTACTACTCAAACTGCTAGACCATGATTAAAACGGAAACAATGACCCACATATTCCTCGCATTCACATTAATTAAAATAATATAATACTTTATACAGTAAATCATAATCAGCCTATAATGTTCCCACTGCTGGGACACAGGCCTCCTCTCTGTGAGAGGGAGTGGGCCGTAATCCACCGCGCGGGCCCAGTGCGGATTGGCAGATGTCACATGTCTTCGAATTTTCGGTTCTAGGACATGCCGGTTTCCTCACGATGTTTTCCTTCACCGTTTTGAGAGCAGTGGTGATGAAATAATTTACACAAAGTAAAGCGCCTGACTGGGTTCGAACCTACGACCTACAACTCTTAAGTCGCGGCCGATACCACTTGGCCACCACTGCTCTCATACATACACATTGTGTACATACAGTAAATGTATGTACACAATGTAGATTATGGCCTTTAAATGCTAATTTTAAGTATTGCACATAGTTTCCGTAATTAATTTGACTTATAATTAAGCAATAATCCCAAATATTTCCACTCCCGGCAATATTGCCGGCAACGGCACATCTCTAGTGCGGACAGATGGCGGTACCTACAGGTACGAAATGGAATAGAATGGGTTGAGACTAACCTAAATAAAAGTTAATCTGCTCTCGGCACTGACCTCTAATAAACAGTACTTACTTGTTTAATACAGGTCAGTGTAGGAAGGCCTTACCACGATAATCTGATACTTACTAATGCCATAGTCCGCCTTATTTTTGGTCAAGAAGCATAAATAAATCTTAGAGCCTAAACTTATAATATGACAGATTACCCTGTTGCCATATAGATCTGTCTATGACACAGCACAGGCACAGATTAGTCTGTGGACTAAGAAGAGAATGCTTTAGATATTGTTCTGAGGAAGAGAAGTTACCTTCTGACACCCTGCATTTTATTGTAGTCTGTGCACAGGGTCATAAGCTATGCGCCCACTACGATTTTAATCGTTGCGATTTAGTTATAAAATCGCAAACACGAAAATTTTTAAGCGAATTCTCATGCGATTTTTTTCCGCAGTGCGCGGACTCTAGTATATTAGTATTGTCTACAGATTGACGATTATGCTCCGTAATCTCGTCCTCATTGTTCCTTATTTACTATGTAGTTTGCACCTCTTGCAGACTCGCCAATCACATTATTTAAAGATGAATATCTTCATCAAGAAAAAACAAATGTTATCTATGGTTCAGTCGTTGGCGCGCTTTCCTGATATCTGTCAATCATTGTACTTTTTTGTGCCGCGCGCTGATCACGTTTTCGTATATAAAAGTTCAGAAAAGTTTTAACGAGATGGGAAATCTTAGAAGAAAACGAGACAAAGAAATGAAGGAGCTGACCGAACGTCTGCGAGAACTGGAAAATCGCTTGAAGAAGCGAAAACGGAGCCGTCATCGAAACTCAAGGTATCGGCAGTTGAAATCATGTTCCTAAAATAACATAGGATGCCGTTATACTATACGCCAGTGCCGTAAATAGGGCGGTGCCAGCGGTGCCCGGGCACAGGGCGCAGACCCTGGAGGGGCGCAGAAATGACCAGACCTGGGTCACTAACAATACCTATTATTTGTTTATTTATACGTGTGGATTCGCGTCGTCCGCGTATATTCTTCTTACAAATAAATAATAATCGTAAAAGTTTGTGAAGAATGTGATATCGAAGATGATTTTCCTGAAAAGCGTAAAAAGCGTCTTTACTCGCGTAAAGAGGTCGGCAAGCTCTGAGAGATTGATTGCGGGCCACCTCGTCGGGCACCTGGTGAGGACGGGGCCGGATCTGGCGGACAGCCAGTTTGGCTTCCGCAAGGGGCGCTCGACGGTGGACGCCATCATGCGCGTGAGAGCCCTCACTACGGGGGACGCGGTGTCCCGGGGTGGGGTCGTCGTGGCGGAGTCACTCGACATCGCCATCGCGTTTAACACGCCCTGGAGCTGCATTGTGGAGCCACTCCGGTATCACCGGGTGCCGACCTACCTCCGTCGAATAGTCGAGGCGTATTTGACGGACAGAGCCGTCATCTACCCCGGTCGCGACGGAGAGTGGAACCGGCGAGAGTTGTCGTGCGGTGTACCGCAGGGATCGGTTCTGGGGTCGTACCTGTGGGCTACGACTGGGTGCTGTGGGCCGACCTCCCTGATGGCGTCAGCGTGGTTTGCTACGCTGACGACGCGCTGGTCCTGGCGCAGGGGAGGTCGCATCAGGCGCGGCCGACGCGATGACACGCGGGGTTGCGATAGTCGTGGAGAGGATCCGGCAGTTGGGCCTCGAGGTGGCATTGCATAAGTCCGAGGCCATGTCGTTTCATGGGCCCCGGAACGCGCCACCATCGGGATCCCAACTAACGGTAGGAGGGGTTCATATCGCCGTCGAGACGACGATGAAATACCTGGGTCTTATCCTCGACAGCCAGTGGAACATCGTCGAGCACTTCCGACATTTGGCCCCCAAACTAGAACGGGCCGGGACCGCCTTCAAGCGCCGCCTTCTTGTCCAACCTGAGGGGGCCAAACGCCTCCTGCCGGAGGTTTTACGCGGGGGTCGTGCGGTCCATGGCCCTATACGGGGCCCCGGTGTGGGCGCGTTCACTGCGGCGGCAAGCCGCCCACTACCTGAACGCGCCCCAGAAGGCTTATCCGGGGCTACCGCACGATCTCGGGCGAGGCGCCAAGTTTCCTTGCCGGACTGCCGCCATGGGATCTGGATAGTCCTCGCGCGCCTGTATTAGTGGCGCGCGGAGGCACTACGCCGGGGGGAAAATCCGCTTCCGCAGCAAATCGCGGAGCGGACGGATCTCCGGCGTGACCTCATGGCGACATGGAAAGAACGACTGTCGCAACCCAGCGCAGGGCACTCCACGATAGTGGCGATAAGACCCCTCTTTGAGGAGTGGCTAGAGAGGCACCACGGCGCCCTCACCTACCGCCTGACGCAGATCCGCCTGACACGGAAGTTTTGGGAGGTTCCTGCACATCATCAGGCGGGAGGAGACGCCCGGGTGTCACCATTGCCAGGATCGCCCAGAGGACACGGTGGAGGTCTGTCCCGCTTGGGCGGAGCACCGCCGTTTAATTGTAGAGGCGATCGGCAGCGGCGGCGACCTCTCGCGTCCGGCCCTGGTGTAAGCCATGGTCCGGGGCGAGAGGAAGTGGGAGGCAGTCACCTTCTTCTGCGAAGCAGTCATGCTAGCAAAGGAGGTGGCGGGACGGCTCAGGGAGAGGGCCTCCCGTCCCAGCCGCCGCGGGAGAAGCTCCGGGCGTCGGGAGCCGCGTGACGACTCCCGGCCTCTGTAGGCGTGGACCTGCGGGCGGAGAGTAATGGGTAGCTCACTGTCCGATCAGGACCAGGCCCGTGCCGGACGGCGCTTACGTGTTCCACGCGCGCCTTAAAGAGATGTCAGCATTGAGGAATGGGCCCCTTAAGGACCGAAGCCTGCCGGGTCAGCGGGATATTGTCCCAAAGGGTTACCGCTGGCCCGGAACATAAAGGGCTAAGGAAGGAACACGGGTGGGTTTTAGTCAGTAAGAGTCTGACACTCCCTTCCGCTCCACCCAGAGCGGGTCATTTGATGATTTCCCATCCGAAAAAAAAAAAAGGCGCGGATATAGCAGCTCGCACCGGGCGCATAAAAGGCTAATTACGGCACTGCTATACGCACAACAGTCTCGAGAGTTTTCACGAGAGGTTAACCATGAGAACGTAACTGTGCCGTATACTTACACAAGAACGACACCACTTGAGCTTTCACGAGAGGTTAGCCGATGGTACATACGTTCAGCGTTGTACACACGTTCCGGATGGATCCCTGGCCGTCTCTAAGAGTTTTCACGAGAGGTTAACCATGAGAATATTCAACTGTGCCATCAACACCATACAAACTTTCACGAGAGGTTAGCCAATGGTCTATAATAATAATTTATTTATTTCAGGTAAATAACCATTGCCACAAAACATAAATTAACAGAAAACATAATAAATAATTCAAAATAAAATCAGATAAAAACCAGTCTATATGTCCAGTATTAAAACACATGCTGTATCCCTGGAGCTATCACGAGAGGTTAGCCGTGGATTTAGATCTAAGCAGTCTGGGACTTAACTCTAATTATTCTTCATGGACGAGTACAAAGGTCAAGTAGGCAGTCGCTCCATGTAAAATACCGGTATTCAGCTGCATCCGGTTAGACTGGAAGCCGACCCCAACATAGATGGGGAAAAGGCTAGGCAGTTGAGATGAGTACTAAGCCCTCTTCCATGGAAGGTACTACAGTTGGACTGTGACCGAAGTCAACGCAGCCGGACTGAGAATATCCATACTCAAGGCCGCTAATTATAAATAATCTAATTCCAAAATGCTTCATATTTCTATATATTAGTATAGAATGTAACTTACTTACGCTATGTTAGTACTTCAATTCTACTAAAATACAGTCTGAAGGAGGCTAAGAGTGAAACGGTATACATACATACCTCAACCTAAAGCCTTAAGTTCAAGTATTAAAAATCTACTTGTGAGATGCTGGGGTACAGTTAGTTACTGTACCTATGGAACTGTATGGCAGAAAAGAAATATGAAACACGCTTAATCTGTTGCATAATGAACCCACCAAAATTGAAAAAGGCAGGGTTGTAGCATAATGAACCCACCAAAAATGAAAAAGGAAGCGTTGTAGCATAATGTAGTAAATAGAAGTGGAATCAAATGGGACCACCATGATCAGGGAGCAGCGAATTACAGTGGCTGCTGCTATTACACTCATTGGAAAAGTTTATAACAGTCTAATAACCTCCCAAGTGTTTGTATAGTGCAGATCAAATCGAAATATTAAGTTACCGAGCTAGATTACTGTGTGACATTTATCATGAAAATTGCAACACACAGATCCTTAATCCTACCCAGCCTTAACGAGGAAATGCAAGAATTGATGTAACTAAACACCAATATCAGAATACCAGTTATATTCAATGCCAACAAATCATCGCCAGAACCAACATCATCACTAGCTCAGGTACAGACTGGTAGATTGCAGTATTTCTCTGAAGTATGGTATTACTAATCCAACTATACATGAGTTGGATCAAGGGTTATAAAGTACCTTTTACCGAGTTCCAGTTCAAACTTCTGAATAACAACTTCAGTCAGAAAGAAAGCAATATATCTCCATTGAATAATCCTTTACCAGGTGCCATAGAAACATGCTCCTGTCAATAATCAAATTTATCTAGTAACTGTATAATTTTACCAAATTCACATGGTACTTGGAGATACATATTAAATCTCAAAAACTTAATATTATGTAGTATGTTACTACTTACATAAGTTTTTTGTCTACAATAATACATACATTAAATAAAAAAAAAAAGAGGAAATTAATTATCCATATGAAAATATGTCGGAAGATATCTCCAGTTTCTATTTCAAGATATGTTAAAAGTGACATGCCTCGTATTTGGGCTAAGCACCGCATCCATGTATTCACAAACATCATGAAGCCAGCTGTCTGTCATTAGAGTTCATTAGGGTAGCATTTTGCCATACATTTTGACAATTATATTCTGTGCTCTACCAATTCTTATGTAAAGTGTTTAAAAAATGTATCTGCTACTCAAACAAAAACGAGTGCCTAGACAGTGCTGCCAGTGTCTAGGATAATTGCTGGATTCAGTCCAGTCTGCCATTTCACTTTCTCAGGAAAAGATAGAGTTTATCCTACAGTCCATAATAATTATAAAGAATATTAAGTCTGAAATTAGATATAAGTAATAGAGTTTAGCTGTAGAATATAGTTATCTTTCCAATTCCAATTTATAGTAACGGCTCCATCGTTTTATCAATGATTCTACCAATGTCAAGGTTGAAGGAAACAAAGTGTATTCGCTGAGGTTGACCGGTTGTACTGCCTTAAGCACAGTTTAATTGCAACTGGATCTGTTTGAATAGCCTGTAAGGACAACACAATACATTTATTAGGATAAATTGTTAATAACCAGACAACACAAATTAATTTTATTATGGGACAAACACAATGAACCACCACTATGATGGTTAAATTTATACCAAGATAATGGAAAGTAACAAAACAACAATGAAAATAATAAAGTTAGAACTAGATTAAAAATCAATTATTGCAAAAACAACAAAACTAGAAACAAATTCAAAATCATTTATTTGCAGAGATTGTTGGTTACCTTACATTCAACAAACCATAATAGAATTAAACAATTTGACTTTGTTCTTGAAATATTGCCTGATACTTCTCAAACTGGCTGGGGACTGGTATGTAATGACATCAAAATCCACAGGCACTGGACAGCTAATGATGAAAAGTTCCTTACCATACCTTGAACTAAGTACTAGCAGCAATTATGGGGCTCAAAACATTTGCAAGCTAAGTCAGATATTGTGAGGATTTAGAAAAGATATCACAATGGCCATAGCCCGTATCAGTCAGATGGGTGGTACGCGCTTTACTCATGTAAATAGCTTGGCTTGACAGTTTTGGCAATGGTGCGAGGAAAGACAAATATGGGTTTATGCATGAACCCATGAACCTGTTTGTAAACAGGTCCAATACTAAACGTCAACATAACATGACTTCCTGATCCAAGTGCATGTTTATAGATCTATTTACTGTCAAATGAGATCTTCACACCCAATGCACAGGAGTCACTCACTGATTGCTACCATAATATTACCAGAGACGCTTTCCTGAGAGGAGAAAGACTGATCCCTTCAATTGATATAGTGCTAGCTTCCTTGTCTAGCAAAACAAAGGAAAACTATTTATGGATTTGCTCTAAATCAGTGGATTCTCTTCTGTTAGAATCAAGACATTGGCCCCTAGGCTCAGTCATGATAGTTATATAATTTTTACCACTAAGTTTAATGAAGCACTGTCATATAGCTCACTCAACATCCTAATGGTATTGAGTGAGCTATATAATAGACAGCAATTTCTCTAGTTTTAGCCCCCACATTGACACAGATGACAAAGGGGCAATATTTATATTAAGACCAAAGAACCCCAAATATGAAATAGTTTGGGACCCCAGTATCGTTTGGGTTATTTAATTTATTTCCTAATCAAAACCTTGGTTTAGAGTTACTAACCAAACAATTAGTAACCAGAATAGCTCCTGTAATTGCATACAGAATTCAAACCTTGTCATTTATTAGTATAAATAACATTCTTGTAATGAGGATAATATTAACACAAAAATTCCAGATATAATTAAAACCTGGTAGATCTCAACTCAACTTGATACTACCATTATAAAGAGAATTTATCTATCTGTACTGCCCACAACCCTTAAATTGTCCTATCTAGATTTTATTATGAGTGTACCTAAGACAATATTGTAAATCATTAATTACAACTATAAAAAAAAAAAAAAAACCTTATGATGTCACCTCTACTGTAACCAATAGTAGATGGATAAAACAAATTTTAAGTGATAGTGGAATAGATATTTCTAAATAAATTCAATACAGACATGTCTCTACTTCAAAGGACTCTGAAGAAGGTGTCAATATGCTGGTTGGACCACAATTCCTCAACCTTTGCTCGGTTTTATAAGAGACCTTTTATTAGTGATTCTAATGATTTTGCTCCAGCTGTGTGCTATACAAAGTGATTGTTCATAGAACTTATTACATGTGCCTTAAAGGATTATTAATTAAACTAGTTGATTCAAAACGGAATAAGAATTCCAGAAACTAATAGTAATTAGAGAATTATAAATTAAGTTAGGTAACTATTTACCTTAATGGTAGACTGATTCTTAAATAGAAATACATATACAATTATTAAGTAACAAACTTAGAATAACATGTTAGGTTACAATGTTCAACTATTGAACAATGCTCATTTTATGTATTACCAACACAACTATTGAACAATGCTCATTTTATGTATTACCAACACAACTTTATTCTTTGAACATCTACATAGTAAATAAGGAACAATGAGGACGAGATTACGGAGCATAATTATACAGATCGGACTAACTTACCTAGTGACGTCCGATCCTCAATTATATGAAGTAATCTCGTCCTCATTGTATCCCAACCCTTCCCAGATAATCATCCTACTTGTATGTGTATTGGATTCACCCCTTCTAAAAGTTGTGTTGTGCTGTATGCACTATGCCGGGACTATAATTATGATGCCCATATAGATCATCATGAAGTCCCGTTTTTATGCTTTGAAAGAATGATTGACAGATATCAGGAGAGCGCGCCAACGACTGAACCATAGATAACATTTGTTTTTTCTTGATGAAGAAAAAATCTTTAAATAATGTGATTGGCGAGTCTGCAAGAAGCGCAAACTACATAGTAAATAAGGAACAATGAGGACGAGATTACTTCACATAATTGAGGATCGGACGTCACTAGGTAAGTTAGTCCGATCTGTATAATTATTTGCAAATACAACAAAACTAGAAACAAATAATTATAACTATAAAAAAAAAAAAAAACCTTATGATGTCACCTCTACTGTAACCAATAGTAGATGGATAAAACAAATTTTAAGTAATAGTGGAATAGATATTTCTAAATAAATTCAATACAGACATGTCTCTACTTCAAAGGGCTCTGAAGAAGGTGTCAATATGCAGGTTGGACCACAATTCCTCAACCTTTGCTCGGTTTTATAAGAGACCTTTTATTAGTGATTCTAATGATTTTGCTCCAGCTGTGTGCTATACAAAGTGATTGTTCATAGAACTTATTACATGTGCCTTAAAGGATTATGAATTAAACTAGTTGATTCAAAACGGAATAAGAATTCCAGAAACTAATAGTAATTAGAGAATTATAAATTAAGTTAGGTAACTATTTACCTTATTGGTAGACTGATTCTTAAATAGAAATACATATACAATTATTAAGTAACAAACTTAGAATAACATGTTAGGTTACAATGTTCAACTATTGAAAAATGCTCATTTTATGTATTACCAACACAACTTTATTCTTTGAACATCTACATAGTAAATAAGGAACAATGAGGACGAGATTACGGAGCATAATTATACAGATCGGACTAACTTACCTAGTGACGTCCGATCCTCAATTATGTGAAGTAATCTCGTCCTCATTGTATCCCAACCCTTCTCAGATAATCATCCTACTTTTATGTGTATTGGATTCACCCCTTCTAAAAGTTGTGTTGTGCTGTATGCACTATGCCGGGACTATAATTATGATGCCCATATAGATCATCATGAAGTCCCGTTTTTATGCTTTGAAAGAATGATTGACAGATATCAGGAGAGCGCGCCAACGACTGAACCATAGATAACATTTTGTTGACGCCGCATAAGGTATCCGAACACATCAACCTACCTGGCAACACTCACAGCGGTATTGCGCAGCTGCAGGCCAATGGTGGCCCCGCGCCATGACGTGATGAATACACCAACCAATGGCGTCACCGCTGCGTCACGCGATACGCGCCGCCCGCCAGAGAACTTGACAAGAAACGTCACTTTCTCGACCGCCAACTAGAGATGGGCCTAAACGTTAAAAAAAAATAACACTGCTAAATGCTAATGCTAAAAATAATTAACACTTAAAATTAGCAGCTAGATTTAGCAACTGTTAATTTAATCACAGACAGATTGCTAACAAAATTAATTCTCATTTCCTTCATACTTTTCACAGGCTTAGGACTGTCAACTTTTTCTGTTGGCGTATTTATAATGAGAATCAATTTATTTACAACGATTTCTTTTTTTATAGCTGTTTTTTTTAGTATTTATAATTTTTGATTTATTAATCATCTTGTTTTTATTTCTTTTTTTTTCTGAGAATCAATTTATTTACAACGTATTCTTTTTTTATAGCTGTTTTTTTTTAGTATTTATAATTTTTTTTATTAATCATATTGTTTTTTTCTTTTCTTATTAACATACAAACTAAATAATCATCTTTGTGCAGATATAATATATATGGTAAGATTAGGTAGGTACTTTTTTTTTTAATTTTATATATTTAAGTTATCGGTAGTTGAAAATCATTAAAAAAACAAAAAATCAACTAAATAACAATCTGTCTGACTTAACAATGAACACAAAACAAACAGTTCACAGTTGCTAAATTGCTAAATGCTAAGTTGAAATCAACTAAATAACAATCTGTCTGACTTAACAATGAACACAAAATAAACAGTTCACTTCACAGTTGCTAAATTGCTAAATGCTAAGTTGAAATCAACTAAATAACAATCTGTCTGATTTAACAATGAACACAAAATTAACAGTTGCTAAATTGCTAAATGCTAAGTTGAAATCAACTAAATAACAATCTGTCTGATTTAACAATGAACACAAAATTAACAGTTGCTAAATTGCTAAATGCTAAGTTGAAAACATTTCAATAGAGACGGAACAACATTTTGTATCCTTTTCTTTCTTTTGTACAAAGCCGCCTGCAGTAGTGGGTTACAGCGAGACAAATATATATATCAATCTGTGTGTGGACTGTACGGTGTACGCAGAGTACCTGATGCCGCGCCGCCCGCGGCCATTATTATTAATTTGTTATCTGTGTAGTGTGTACATGTGAGATGTGATGTGACTGCTAAACTGCTAAATTTAACAGCTATTTTAAAATTTATTTAACAGGTGTTGACACTAAAAAAATATAGCAGTGTTAATTTAGCAGCTTATTAATTTTAGACCCATCTCTACCGCCAACTACACTTGCAGTTTGTGCTTCCTAACTATAATTAATATCTAAAACTAAGTCCTAATTTCCGATAAGTAATTGTTAATCATCTATGTTAATAATAGCCTTTGGCATTAAACCCCATTTCAAGTCTATTCTAGTTTTTATTTAAGGTTTTGTTCCCTATATCGAACAAAAAAATGGCGACCGTGACAGGACACGAATTTTCATTCTTGTGACGAGGTTGAAAAGTCCTTACCAACAAAACTACACCAAGCCGAAGCGGATTTACCAAGAAAAGAAGTCTCCATAATGCGGAATATTCTACTAGAAGAGGAATACGTTTGATTGGGATTTCTAAGCTGCGACGAAGACGAACAAGTCCGCCACGTGCCTACACATACTTAACCAATCTACGTGGTGCGGGGTACCTACGTCCAGGAGCCGCCTAATCAGCTGAGGATAAAGCTGTGGAGCCTGGATGCATACCTGCTTGCTTGTTTGCCATCACTAACGTGAGCCCGTTCCTATCATTATTCCTAGTTTGTCCTCTTTTATCTGTGTTCATACTGAGGATTCGTTTCTCTAAATCAGTGCTGCCAACTTAGCATTTTTTTGGCTAAATTTAGCACATTCCCCAGTGATTTAGCACGAAAAAATTCAGTTTAGCCTATAGCATATTTTTAAGCATTTTACCCTGATAAGATAAAGTCTGCCTTTTGTATATTTTTTTAAATTTTACCATTAAACTTGTAACAGAATTACAAGCCAGATTGCCTACGAAACTACGAACTTTGCAGTTCTACGAAAAATGTAAATATTTTGAGCACAAGAAACGCTAAAAGTTGTCAAACTACCAATCGTTGAAATAGTGCAAGAATTTAAAACAGATGCAACAGGAATTGATAAACTTATCACAATGGCGAAACATTGTTTTTATACAATGCAATTTTATAATGTAAGATTCGGATGAAAAGGGTTAACAAATGCTACATTTACAAACATTTTCTACGAGGTCTCTGACTCAAACTTGCGAAAAATAGGGACATATTATAAGGCTTATGCATCTACGTCTTCCGCGCTATATCTACCGGCTGCTTCTATTCAAGAGGATACCGACGATGTTTTATGTGTCACAAAATTGGTGCTTCTTTTACTCTAGGTATTGTAAAGATTTTATAATAAATGCTCTTTTTCTCCCTATTGGCATTTTTTTTATATTTTCCGAAAAATTTTAGCATATTTTTGGCATTTTTCGAATGTAGATTTAGCATAAAATAATTTTTAGAGTTGGCAGCACTGCTCTAAATGCTTGGTGATCATTATCCATCTATCTGGTGCCTGTGAATTTGCGTGCCTATATTGTTTGGCTCTAATAAGCGTTTTGCCTAATCATCCATAGGGAATCTGCCAGCTAAACTCCTTCCACGCCTTCACTTTGCAATCTAATCTTTGCACTACTGCACGTTGCCTTATCTATTTCAAGTCGAGTGAGCCTAAATATATCTGCAACTTAAATACCTAAGTACAGTTATTATAATTTCCCAATAATTTATTTCATTTGCCTATTCTCTGCAAGACTATTTAC
Source organism: Oligia latruncula (assembly GCA_948474745.1). Lineage (NCBI taxonomy): Eukaryota > Metazoa > Arthropoda > Insecta > Lepidoptera > Noctuidae > Oligia > Oligia latruncula. Next base: position 374,442 of record OX419683.1, on the reverse strand, counting down.
CTATTGTAAATGTAACATACCTAAAAAGATATTCTCATCTGTCCCTCACCGCACGCTTATCAAAGTCAGCTGTTTAGTTGGTTTTAACATTGATTCCAGCATAATCTGTCTTGCGGGGTCAACAATCTGCTGCGCCCTTCTTCCTGCGGGTGCCTGGCTTTGGTACCTATGCTGCGTCGCTGATAAGAAACCGGTTTCTGCACGTGGGACAACGAAACGAGGAGCGTATCGTATACATTTTCACTATTTTGTTTTCTTTATTCTTGATAGTTTATCGCAATGTCTACCGAGTTAAATTTTAAAGAGTTAAATGCTAAACGTGGGTCCATTAAGGGACGCATAACTAAATTTAAAACTTATTTAGATTCATTAGGAACCTTTGAGACTATTTCTGATGTTGAATTAAACAGGCTTGCGATGAAGTTATCAAGAATGGAAGCGCTATTCATTGAGTTCGACAGGTTGCAGAGTCAAATAGAAATACTTAACGAGTCTAATCAAGATGTAGAATTAATTACTCGTGATCTAGTTGAACAAGATTTTGATACTTGCATTGCTATTGCTCAAAACTTAATTCAAGTACATTCACCCCTCAAACAACCTGAAGGTATTGCTAGCTGTTTTCACAGCAATGGTTGCTCTCATCATGAAGCTGATGGTTTCAATAACTTAGGTTTTAAATTGCCTACTATAAATATACCTAAATTTGATGGTACCTACTACAAGTGGCTTGAGTTCAAAGAGATCTACTCTTCATTGATTCATGACAATCCTAAAATAAAAAACATTCATAAATTCCACTACCTCAGCTCTTATTTGGAGGGTGAAGCTGGGCGAGTTCTAAGCAACCTGGAAGTGTCTGATAAAAACTACATAGAAGCGTGGTCACTTCTCTGCAACCGGTTTGACAACAAGAGGCAACTAATTAATAATCATTTAAAATCCCTATTTACTATTGAGTCAGTTCGTGAACCTGACAAGTCTCTTAGATACATTATTGATCATGTGACTAAAAACTTACGTGCCCTCTGCACACTAGGACTACCTACTGACAAGTGGGATGTTCTAATAATACATCTTCTGGTGTCAAAGTTAGACAACAGTACTATGTTTAAGTGGGAAGAACACCGTAACACTATATCTGATATACCTACCCTAGACGAGTTCTTCTCATTTCTAAAAAATCGTGCAGACGTTCTCGAGACTGTTAACAAAAACAAGACGGATAAAACAGCTGGAGCCAAACAAGCTCCACACAACCCAGCCTCTAACAATAAGAACACCACACAGACTAAGTCATTAGTTGCTACATCTAAGGAAACCTCCTCCCCTTCTCGAACCCCTTTTGAGTGTGCGGTATGCTCAGGCAAGCATCGTGTATATGAGTGCCCCACATTCAAGTCTAAGACACCTGAAGATAGGAATTCCACTGTCGCAACCCTAAATTTGTGTCACAATTGCCTGAGGCCTGGCCACGATAGCAAAGCTTGTAAGTTTACTATCCCTTTGCACTATTAGCGCAAAAATATTACTCCAGAAACTTTGGTCCGAAAAAAAAGATTGGGACGAACCCGTTCCCTACTCTATCCAAGTTGTTTGGGAAAAATTCAGTCGACAACTTAGCACTCTATCGTGTCTCAAGGTCCCAAGACAAGTATGTGCCAATAACTCATGTGAAGTTGAACTTCATTGTTTTTGTGATGCTTCGCAGCTAGCCTATGGAAGCTGTATCTACCTACGATCTCTAGACATGGATGGCAACGTGCATGTCAATCTACTGTGTGCCAAGGCCCGTGTAGCTCCCATCAAGGCTTGCACTATCCCTCGCTTAGAGCTCTGTGGTGCTCTGCTAGGTGCCCAATTGAGTTCCGCTGTCAGAAAAGCTCTAAGACTAGAACTAAAGCGCTGCGTCTTCTGGACTGACTCTAGTGTTGTGCTAGGTTGGCTAAAATCGCCAGATAAAACTAAAACCTTTGTAGCTAACCGAATAGCGGCTATAGGTGAACTCACCGACCTTAACGCTTGGCGTCATGTTCCCACTACTGCAAATCCCGCAGACCTCGCTTCACGAGGTGTGGAACCCCAAGATGTCAAAGATTCGGTTCTATGGTGGCATGGGCCTGCCTTTCTCAAGGAACCGGAAACATCATGGCCTTCTCTTTCTGCAAGAAAGGTAGTTAACCTACCTGAAATGAAAGCGTTGCCCGCTTTGGTGGCGGAGGATGCACCTGTGGTACCCTTAGTAAATTTTGAAAAGTACTTAAAATTATTTACTCTACAAAGAATATATGCCATGGTCTATAGATTTATCAATAATTGTAAAAATCCCACTAATAAGCTAACGGGAACTCTACAAGCTCATGAACTAGAAAATTCTATGACTGTTCTCACTAAAATAGCTCAAATTGAATCCTTCAAAAAAGAAATAAGTGACCTAAAATCCAACAAACCACTTAAAACTAATACTCACCTGTGCTCATTAAATCCTTTTTAGATAATGTCGGTCTACTTCGTGTAGGAGGACGCATTGATACGTCTGCCTACCCTTATGAAAAAAGACATCCTATTGTTATAAAATCTAATCACTATTTAACAAAACTAATTTTCCAATATAAACACATTCAACTCTTGCATGCTGGACCACAGCATCTACTCTCGTCTATCCGTGAGCGCTACTGGCCTATAGGAGGTCGCAAGCTCGCTAGAGAAGTAGCAAGAAACTGTTTTATCTGTCGTCGCTTCAAAGGGACCACCATGTCCAATATAATGGGAAACTTACCCACTGATAGGGTAGAACCTGACTTCCCGTTCAGTACTGTTGGCACCGACTTTGCCGGTCCTTTCCTAATAACCGATCGAAAGGGAAGAGGATGCAAGATAACTAAATGCTATCTATGCATTTTCGTCTGCTTTAGATATAAGTGCCTACATCTAGAAGTGGTAAGTGAACTATCCAAAGATGCTTTCATACTAACCTTAAAACGTTTCATTGCTCGCAGAGGAGTGCCCAAGCTTATTTACTGCGACAATGGCCGTAATTTTGTTGCCGCTGCCAAGGAGATTGGCAACTTTCTACAATCTAATCGTGACTCTATCTGTGACTTTGCTGCTAGTCGGAGCATTGAATTTCGCTTCTCTCCCGTATACGCTCCTCATTTCAATGGCCTTGCGGAAGCTGGCGTCAAATCAGCAAAGTTTCATCTGCACAGAACAATAGGTCACTCTCACCTAACATTTGAGGAATTAACCTCTGTCTTTACACAGATAGAAGCTATCCTCAATAGCCGACCCCTATGTCCTTTGAGTCCGTCCCCTAACGATTTCCAGCCTCTCACCCCGGCTCACTTTTTGATCGGTAGACAAATGACAGCGCTCCCGTCGCCGAGCTACCTGGACTGCAGCACAAATCGCCTCAACCGGTTCCAGCGCCTAGAACAAGCCAAGCAGCACTTCTGGAACAGATGGTCTTCCGAGTACGTCGCCGAACTCCAACAAAGGACCAAGTGGCGAGTGAAGTGCCGGGACCTCAAGCTCGACGATCTAGTCCTGATAAAGGAAGCCAACACGCCGCCTCTTTGCTGGCGCCTGGGAAGAGTTAGCCGACTCTACATTGGTCCCGACCAGACACCTAGAGTAGCTGATATAGCCACAGCTCAAGGCACAATAAAGAGAGCTCTCAATCGTCTGGTTCTACTTCCAACCGAAAACAAATGAAGCTTGAAAGCTGCACTAGAGCTTTCAACGGCCGGGAAGATGTTGACGCCGCATAAGGTATCCGAACATGTCAACCTACCTGGCAACACTCACAGCGGTATTGCGCAGCCGCAGGCCAATGGTGGCCCCGCGCCATGACGTGATAAATACACCAACCAATGGCGTCACCGCTGCATCACGCGACACGCGCCGCCCGCCAGAGAACTTGACAAGAAACGTCACTTGCTCGACCGCCAACTACACTTGCAGTGTGTGCTTCCTAATTATAATTAATATCTAAAACTAAGTCCTAATTTCATACAAGTAATTGGTAATAATCTATGTTAAGAATAGCCTTTGGCATTAAACCCCATCTCAAGTCAATATTCTAGTTTTTATTTAAAGTTTTGTTCCCTATATCGAACACATTTGTTTTTTCTTGATGAAGATATTCATCTTTAAATAATGTGATTGGCGAGTCTGCAAGAGGTGCAAACTACATAGTGAATAAGGAACAATGAGGACGAGATTACTTCACATAATTGAGGATCGGACGTCACTAGGTAAGTTAGTCCGATCTGTATAATTATTTATCGCAAAGATTAAAATTCGTAGTGCGCGCATAGCCTAAGTTAGTACAAAAAACTAGGGACAGCAGTAAGTACAATGATATAAAATCACGAAGTTATTATGTTGTCTCTATACAAAATAAGTTTGAATGTGTTTTTTAATTTTGTCGGATTATAATTGCTCGGATACACTAACTATGAATATGAGATGGCAGTTCTGAAGCAATGTTCACTATTAATTCGAATTCGAATAGATGGCTCTAAACATAATCGCAACCAATCGCAAGTTTGATACATCTGTAGCTCATCTATATCTATATATCTATACTTATAATAAATCTGTAGACGAGGCGTTTCTGTACATTAAAAATATAAACAAAAAAAATTGTTGGGGTGTTATAGGATAACCAACAAATGCCATTTCATCAATTTTTAGAATTTTTGTCTGTTTGTCGGTTTGTCTGTTTGGATGTGACACATTTTGATTTGAACAGGTTCAACGTAAAAAGTACTAAACCAATATGGTTAATTTTTATACTCAAATATAGTGTAGTACTCGGAGTAGTGATTAGTTTTTGTTTCATCGCAATCGCTTCACTGTATCAAAAGATATAATCAATTTAAAGTATTCTACAACAACTTTCATTACGTAAGTTGGATACACGTAATGACATCTATTGGCGCTTTATAGTACTAACGAAAACATAATTATTGTGTTCATAACATTATTATGTGAATAATCACGACATGCAGGCTTACCTATAAGATGACTATCACAGTCCCTTCTGCCTGTGTTATTTGAAAAAGTAATGATAATGATTACATAATATAATGTTAATCGCTTTCGATTGTTGGTTGATTAGTGGCGCTAAAAGAATTTCAAATAAAAAGTGAGGATAATGTAAGATCGCGGGCTTGCGGGCGGCGAGCAATGGGCAGCTCGCCGTCCGGTAAGGACCAGGCCCGGGTCGACGGCGCGTTGTGTTCCACGCGCGCCTCAAGGAGATGTCAGCACCAACTGACGGGGTCCGCTAGGGCCGATGCCCGCCAGGGTCGCGGGTTGTTCGAAAGAGATACCGTGGCCCTTGGCACAGGCAAGTGAAGGAACACGGGTGGGTTTTAGTCAGTAAGAGTCTGACACTCCCTTCCGCTCCGCCCAGAGCGGGAGGGGTCATTTGATGATTTCCCACCCAAAAAAAAGGATAATGTAAGATAATATTATGTGATGTGGTGTTCTGAGTGATAAAGATTGCAATGATAAATGATTTTATTTTTGTAAGTAGGTTTGTACAAACACTTTTACACGTCAATCATGTTTTTTTTTTTAAACGAGATGAAGTCGGCGTTTCCTATCTGACTACTCTGAGAAGAAAGGGCGAAATAAACACACACACGAGCAACTTTATGTAGGAGCTCTTTCGAAGGGCAAGCTACCTTCCTAACATCGTTAACAGAGAAGCATTTTCTTAGTGACATAAGGTTTTAAGATCATATCATACTTTCATAGTTTTTTGCCTTTTTTCTCGATTTTTTTAAAATTTCTTTACCATGATAACGCTTCAACACACTCCTCCAGACGGGCTGTTGATTTGTTAAGTATAGGTTCGGCAGGTGCACACCCTTTTTTTTTGTTTCCGGGGTGGAAAATCTTCATGGATGTCCGCCGCCCTGGGGCGGGCGGCGGGGTCTGTCAGGCTCTTACTGACTAAAAATCACCCCAGTGTTCCGTCTCACACCTATGCCGGGGGTCGCGGGACCGTACGATCCTTCCGCAACCCTCGACTGGTGACGTCAAAGAGGGGCGCGCGTGGAACACTAGGCGCCGCCAGCTCAAGTCCTGATGTGTTGGCGGTGACAGACGTCCCCAAATTCGTCGCCCCTGGACCCGTTTAGGGGGGCTGGAAGAGGGCGTTGTCCGCCCTCCGCGCCCTACTGCGGGCCGGGTGAGTGGATGAGATCTCCCTCTCCCTTTCCACAGCCTCCTTCTGCGAGACGACCGTTTCGCAGAAGGAAACCACCGCGTCCCAGGACTCTTCGCTGCCGTCGACTCGACTACGGTCAGCAGCGATAGGTCAAGGTGCACACCCAATACAAGTAGCACTGCCATGTCGTAAAAAGGTATTGTAAATTATGTCTTCGAGACAATAACTAAATTTTTAGCCATTTTCTTGGTTAAAACCATATCGACCCTTTTTTTTTCGGATGGGAAATCATCAAATGACCCCTCCCGCTCTGGGTGGAGCGGAAGGGAGTGTCAGACTCTTACTGACTAAAACCCACCCGTGTTCCTTCCTTAGCCCTTTATGTTCCGGGTCAGCGGTAACCCTTTCGGACAATCCCGCTGACCCGGCAGGCTTCGGCCCTAAGGGGGCCCCTCCTCGATGCTGACAACTCTTTAAGGCGCGCGTGGAACACGTACGGCCTGGTCCTGATCGGACGGTGCGCTGGGTAGCGACAGTCGCTCTTTCCATGCCGCCATGAGATCGCGCCGGAGATCTGTCCGCTCCGCACCGATTTGCCGCGGAAGCGGATCTTCCCCCACAGGCGAGGACTATCACCTCCAGATCCCATGGCGGCCCCGGCCCGTTCCATTTTGGGGGCCAAACGTCGGAAATGCACCATAACGACCCTCAAGGTATCTTATGGCTATCCACCAAGAGAGAGTTAGCAAATGTGGGCACATCACGTTTACAGAATAAGTTAAGAAAGACTTCAAACTACTATTCAGATAAACTTCAGTAGGTACGATTTAAGAGTAACACCATTGATGTATTCTTCTTTTTATCTTCTAGATATCTCGACGCTATGATTAAGTCTCAATATTGGTATGTAAGATGTCTACAATACCAAGTTAAGAATTTCTAAATTTATCGCAGAGCGGCAGAGAAGAAGACAAGACTTATAAAAACTAACTTCAAACTTCACCTACTAATCTCAGATATATTTTAGATAAAATGGTGGTATGATTTTACGATTTATTCCGGTCTAACTTAGTATTCTAAAACAAATGCAAAATAAAATGGACATAATATGGCTATTTGGTCAGACAATCAGCCTCGAGCAGGCGCTTTCATTTTTATTTATCCTCAAAAATCAAAGTGACATTTCGTCGCATTGTCATTATGAACCCTGAAGACGCAGTGACTGCTGTGCAGTCGAAAGGGCTATGGTTGAGAACCCCAGGCAAGGGAAGCGTTACCAGGCAAGACACATTATTGTGTTCCGACATCCACGCGAACGAAGTCGCGGGCACAGCTAGTTACTACTAAAATAGTATATTTTTATTTGACTTCGGTTTTGTGTATCCAAAACATATTTTAAACATTGTGATCATTGTCAAGGGTTTTATTTTCATTTATCGCACAGTATGACATTTCATTATTTTTCGATCAATAATTATCACATATATTAAACATATAATAAAACAGTAAAAAAAACTGTGTCTGTACATTGAATATATTTAAAAAAAATTGAGGGGGGTTCAGAAACAGGAACAGGGCACGAATCCAAAAAAAAAATTCTGTCTGTTTGTGTTTGTATGTGTGTCTGTTTGTTTGTACTGGTAATCACACGATAATCTTCGGAACTTACTGGACGGATTTGAATGATTTTTTTTTTGTTGTATAGGTATTATGTCTGGGCAATATATAGGCTATAATATTTATCTTGGAAACTTGAACACCTGATGCAGAACCGCAACAGACCAGCTAAACTATAAAATGGTACCGGTTCGACCTGATGATGTCCAGCCAGGGTCTGCTTTTAAAATAGCTTTGTGTAGTAATCCATAATTTTATTGTAACATGTAAAAGATGGATGGTTACTGTGGGTTATCCATACGAAATGATAAACATATACCACCGCGGACTTTTTTTATGGATCTTTTTAAGATATACAATTCCGTAGAACATTAATTTGATCTATCTCGTAAGGTTTAGCCAGGCGTTTGAAATGTAAGCGCACAAAAATGTTTGTTACGACATCACATTACAAATGTTTGAATTTCTCGGCTTTTCTCTACTATAATATGCATGTATTATAGGTAAAAACCTTCCTCTCGAATCACTATATCTATTGCTGAAAAATAAATTAAAATCCGTTGCGTAGTTTAAAAGATTTAAGCTTACAGACAGCGGAAGCGACTTTGTTTTATACTATGTAAAGATTTAAGCTTACAGACAGCGGAAGCGACTTTGTTTTATACTATGTAAAGATTTAAGCTTACAGACAGCGGAAGCGACTTTGTTTTATACTATGTAAAGATTTTGTACCCATACTGTTTTGCTTTATCATTATTTTACTTTTAATTTTGATTTTCTTTCCATGACTTTCGTGTATTGTATTGTGATTTATTTTAATATGTTCGTCCTTGTCAAACTTGTTGTACCTACCTAGATGTTAAGTGAAATGTGTGTTCGCCTATTATTGGAAGCGCACACTTGTACACACACACACACACACACACACGCGCACACTTGTATTTGTCCCTGTCTTCGATCAACTCCCGCGGCGGCTGGGACGGGAGGCTCTCTCCCTGAGCCGTCCCGCCACCTCCTTCGCTAGCATGACTGCTTCGCAGAAGGAGGTGACTGCCTCCCACTCCCTCTCGCCCCGGACCATGGCTTGCACCAGGGCCGGGCGCGAGAGGTCGCCGCCGCTGCCGATCGCCTCTACGAGGACACGGCGGTGCTCCACCCAAGCGGGGCAGACCTCCACCGTGTGCTCCACCGTGTCCTCTGGGCGATCCTGGCAATGGTGACACCCGGGCGTTTCCTCCCGCCTGATGATGTGCAGGAACCTCCCGAAACTTCCGTGTCCGGTGAGGACCTGCGTCAGGCGGTAGGTGAGGGCGCCGTGGCGCCTCCCTAGCCACTCCTCAAAGAGGGGTCTTATCGCCGCTATCGCGGCGTGCCCTGCGCTGGGTTGCGACAGTCGTTCCTTCCATGTCGCCATGAGAACTGAGTAGCCTCTGTTGGCGATCAAATAAAAAATAAATAAAAACATGATTAGCTAAATAACATTGTATTTCATTTATCAATCCTTGAAATGAAAAACTATAAATACCTAGCTATAAGCATACCGGTATAAAAAAAAAGGTAGGTGTAGTTCTAACTATGAATATCAGGTGGCGCTAGTTTCTTATGATCCGTTCCATTGAACAAGATTGGTCTCTATTTCAGTCTATCAAAAAGTACTCTTCTATCAAAAAGTACTCTGTGGCACAGGGTATTTTATAGTCGACGAACCACAGAGTACTTTTTGTTAGACCAAGGTAACTTCTCTTCTGAGCATAGATAAAATACTAAATGTAAAATACTAACGGTCTAATTCATAAAAAAAAGCATAGAAGGTTTAAAACACACATTAGTTAAAATGCTCATTAAGCCTTTAAAACGTTCGATAAAATTTTGTATTCATAAACGTTCGATAACTAAAACGTCCTATAACTTCAATATAAATATAAATGTTGCCATTTTATTGAAGTCATCCAACAAATTGGCCAACATATTGAGTCTTCAAACGAGAATATCTGTCTACGCACCGAATAATTGTGACCATAGACATTATGACGTACGGAAAACTTATTTATTGTCTACGGTTTCGACAGTTTTGCCGCGTGTTACGAGGCCAACCTGCAAGCTCAGCACATCGTACCGATAAAGGGACCGATCGCATTACGACACCGCGCTTCCCACGTCAACGAGTATTGTCATCGTCTTTCTTTACCTAACTTCGGTGGGAACGGACACTGATATATTAAACTTAGCTACTAAGAAATCTATTTTATAATTTTAATGTGAAATTTGTGAACTTTCAAATAAATTTCGTAACCAAAAAGGACTTATTCATTGGAGAGTTTCCCGACACACGCCCCACACATATCTGGCGCAGTCGGTAGCTCGTCACAGACTTATGGTGTGGTGATGTGAAATACCTAAAAATCAGGAAAACGCCGCATCAACCGTCTAGACGAAGAACCTATTGGAGGCCTGTCGAGGAAGCTGTTGCTACGGAGATTAGGACATCCAAAAATCGATGAAACAACGCTCGCAAGCAATGCTACTCATGTAAGTACATAAGTCCTATTATTGGTTGCTATATTTTTAACGCAAGGTACTATAATTTTCCAAAATTTTCACCCACGTAGTATTAGGGACCTTAGTCTTAGTAGGCGCAATCAACTCCGCATCGCGCGGAGTGACGCCTTTCGTAATTTAGAAGTTATAACAGAAAATTTTGAAACCATGACGGAATCGAATAGTAGTTCTACATTCGACATGAATCAGATAGATTTATCAGATAAGATTTATAAATCACTTAGTATTTGAAATACTTAATTACTTTTCAATCAATGTTTTAACTAGATTTTTGAACTTGTGCGATCAGTTAGTGCTCACTTATATCAGTCCAGAACCAGGGCGTCAGCTTTCGAACTTATCTTTGATCAATGGGATTATAAACAAGATTACTGGTAATGCTGCACGTACTTTGGCAACTAACGGAATTCCAAGTGACTGGAATGGTATAAGATCAACCTTAATTAATACATTTTCAGATCACAGAGATGAATCGTCGTTGTATACTGATCTTTCTCTCTTAGTTCAGGGAACCGATACGATACAATTATTTTACGAAAAAGTTCAACACTTATTATGCACAATTATGACGTACATCGAATTACACGAATCTATAAAAACTACCATAGAATCCAAACGAACTCTTTATAAAAAACTAGCTTTACGAGTTTTTTGAAAGGTTTAGAAGAACCACTGGGTTCTAGAATAAGGTGTATGAGACCTTCAACCCTTGAAAGCGCTCTTGAATACGCTCAAGACGAATTAAATATACTATATCTACAGAAAAGAAATAAAATTGTACCATCAAAAGAAAAACCCCAAAATTTTGAGCAGAGTAATCCTTCTACTTCTTGGTCACACCCTAATTTTCGTCCGGTTAGGCCAGAAAATCAAAATTCAACATTTCAAACATACTCGAGACCTCAAATCCAGCCTTTGGTATTTCAAAATACACCACAATATCATACACGACCAGATCCGTTCAGACAACCCTATCCCGCCTATCCGAGACCTACAAAGACTCAACAAATGTTCAGAGCACCTCCTACCAACATGTCAACTGGATTTCGAATCCCACTACGCCAAGCACCTCAGAATAATTATCCAAAACCTATGAGTGGCATTAGTCACCCCGTCGCGCGTACTCTGCTACCCACGAATTACGATGGCAGACGCAGTTTGGCGCCGATTAATATTCCACCGGTTAAAGAGGCGAACTTCAACGAATCTCTTAACGATAATTATTGCTACTATGATTGCAATATCCAGACCACTGATGTTACTGATACAAATATAAATTACCCTAACGATTTTTTGATCGACCTTGTCGTTGATAATCAAACTTTTGATGTCCAAAACCATCAGAGTACAAATTTTCACCCAATCTTGGAGAAAACTGCCCCCGAATAGAACTAAATTTGCATAGCAAACGCCATTTACCTTATATTCAAATAAATGATCCACCAATAAAACTTTTAATCGATACCGGAGCAAATGAGTCCTTTATAAGCCCGGAAGCATACGAAAAATTTTACCCGCATGTCCAACTTAACTATGAACCTTTTTTGGTCACAAATACCCACGTGACTACCCAAAATTATTACTCGTTAACTGTGCCCTGTTTCGATGAAGTTGAAGATAAAATACCGATAAAACTATACCTATATAAATTTCATAATTTCTTTGATGGGTTGATAGGTTGCGAACAATTAAAAACATGGAACGCAAAAATCGACCTTGCCACGCACACATTAGAGACTAAATTCACTAAAATTCCTATAATTTTATATAATCCTGGATGTATAAACTCATATCAAATTACTATACCTGCACAAACTACTCAATTAATCAAGGTGCCTACTAATATTGCGCAAGGAGACATTTACATTGAAGAACAATCAATTTCTGATTGCTACATCAGCGAATGCTTTTCATCCGCTGAAAATAATCATATGTACAAATGTCGAATCCGACAGATAAATACATTGTCATTTCTATAACAAAACCTATCTTCGCTCATATTTATAACGAACAAACAATGCCGGTAACTCGAGCATTAGACGCGACCGTGAATACCAATATGCGAACTCAGCAAGTCTTATCGCACGTGCGCGTAGAACATTTAAACGCAGAAGAGACAGCTAATTTAATTAATCTTTGCAAAGAATATGCCGACGTATTTTATCTCGAAAATTAACCATTAACCTTTACTAACGAAATCAAACATCATATCAGAACCATAGACGATAGGCCGGTATACAGTAAAAGTTACAGATACCCTTACGTACATAAGAAAGAAGTACAAAACCAAATAGAATCGATGCTACACCAAGGTATTATTCAACCATCTTCATCACCTTGGAACGCCCCAATATGGATAGTACCAAAAAAAAGCGACGCGTCTGGCAAAGTTAAGTGGCGCGTAGTCATTGACTTTCGCCAACTCAATGCAAAAACGATTAATGATAAATATCCGATCCCGAACATTAATGATATTTTAGACAAATTAGGCAGATGTTTATACTTTTCGACATTGGATTTAAAATCTGGATTTCTACAAATTCAGCTAAATCCGTCCGATATTCCGAAAACGGCATTTAGTGTAGAGCAAGGCCATTTTGAATACGTTAGAATGCCCATGGGTTTAAAAAATTCTCCAGCCTCGTTTCAACGCGTGATGGACAATGTCCTCCGCGGATTACCAAATTGTACCACATACATGGACGATATTTTGGTATTTTCGAGCAGATTAAAGCATTCTTAGGTTTACTTGGTTACTACAGTTTTTTTTTTTTTTTTTTGTGGATGGGAAATCATCAAATGACCCCTCCCGCTCTGGGTGGAGCGGAAGGGAGTGTCAGACTCTTACTGACTAAAACCCACCCGTGTTCCTTCCTTAGCCCTTTATGTTCCGGGCCAGCGGTAACCCTTTCGGACAATCCCGCTGACCCGGCAGGCTTCGGCCCTATGGGGCCCCTCCTCGATGCTGACATCTCTTTGACTCGCGCGTGGAACACGTACGCGCCGTCCGGCACGGGCCTGGCCCTGATCGGACGGTGAGCTACCCATTACTCTCCGCCCGCAGGCCCGCGCCTACGGTGGCCGGGAGTCGTCGCGCGGCTCCCGACGCCCGGAGCGTCTCCCGCGGCGGCTGGGACGGGAGGCTCTCTCCCTGAGCCGTCCCGCCACCTCCTTCGCTAGCATGACTGCTTCGCAGAAGGAGGTGACTGCCTCCCACTCCCTCTCGCCCCGGACCATGGCTTGCACCAGGGCCGGGCGCGAGAGGTCGCCGCCGCTGCCGTACTACAGACGTTTTATACCAAATTTCGCACGTGTGACTAAACCCTTTACGTCATGTCATAAAAAAGGCGCTAAAATTAATTTGACTCCAGAGTACCTGACCTGCTTTAATAATAACAATAATGCGAGATATGCAGTCTCAGGGAATATTTCCTAGAAACCGACGTGGGGATGCATCGAGATGTAGTCGCCGTGGACAAGGGCCTCACCCCGCTCTCCTTAGCTAAAGAGAACTGGCGCAAGCCAGTAGTGCTTGACACCAATGATCGCATGGAGGTATGGCAGAGTAAGGAGCTTCACGGACGCTTTTTCAGGTATGTGCCCGACCCAGTTCTCGAAAATGGTGATATCACATTATATTGGGATCGATCCATCATCACTGACAGGACTATTGTTGCCAATAAGCCTGATATAGTGGTGGTGGATCGATCAGAGCGGCGCGCACTGATTGTTGACATAACCGTCCCGCATGATGGGAACCTCGTGAAAGCCGAGAAAGATAAACAAATCAAGTATCTTGACTTGGCTCACGAGGTTGTCGACATGTGGGATGTGGACTCAGCAATCATTGTGCCGATTGTCGTGACAGCCAATGGTCTAATAGCCAAGAGCCTCGACCAACACCTGAGGAGGCTCTCGTTGGGCAGCTGGATCAAGGGCTTGATCCAGAAAGCGGTACATACTTCTGGACACTGCCCGAATAGTTAGGAGGTTCCTCTCTCTGGAGCCCTGACCGCCGGTAGCTTGGACCCTGTTCCCGATACCGGTGGGCTACTATTTTTTATATTTTTAAATGCTTTTATATTTCTTTATACTAATATTTAAAAATATAATTTATAAGAATTTATTTGAATAAAGGAGATAATAATAATATCATTTATTTCAGGTACCACACAACCCATATCAGAAAACATCTTTAAAAAAAAAATCAATTCAATTACATTACATTATTCAATATTAAATACAAAAACACATTATATCAATAAATACAAACCAATAAATACAATATAAATACAATATCAACACACAAATTAAATAATCCAAATCAAAATTAATACAAATAATATACTCAAACTCACTACAGTAGTCTCTTACGAGCGACACTATATGTAACTTGTCTGTCACAGCAGTGCCGCACATAAGGACAGTCTAACCTATCGGCTATCATACTCAGAACGGTATTGGAGCTGGCCCGCACTCTGCGCACAAGTGACGCGCAGCGCTTCCGCATGGTCGCATGAAAACAGTCCGTGTGCGCCCATGCGAACATACCTGAGGCGCTGCAGTAGCGAGGCAGACCCAAAACCGCTCTGAAAGCGTTGTTAAGCTGGATGCGGAGGGTGCTATAGCTTTTCTGCGTATAATTAGCCCACAGGCTGCAGGTGTACATGGACGTGCAATATGCTCGGAAAAGAGTTATTTTCACGCCATCCGAGCACCGTGCGAACCTGCGGGCCAACATATTAGCTCTTTTAGATAAGGCCCTCCGTTCCAAATCAGCATGATCCCTGAGGTCAGCCGTGACTATATGTCCTAGGTATTTAAACTGGTATACCCTGTTTAAGGGTACACTATTCAGACTTATAGGTGGTACGTAGTCGGGGCATATAGCACCACCGGCCTCAAAGACCATTGTACTCACTTTTCTTAATATTATAAACAAGTCCATGTTTAACAGCGTAATCCTCACATGTCGCTATCAACCTCCGTAGGCCACAAATCGACGCGCTCAGCAGAACCATGTCGTCTGCATAGCTTAAATTGTTGACACACACGTCATCAACATGACAGCCGACGTGCTGGCTGCTCAGCGCGACGATCAGCCCATCCATGTAAAGGTTGAATAACGAGGGTGAGGTCAGTCCGCCCTGCCTTACGCCGCATTGTAATCGATATGGCTCCGACATTGCCCCCGACCACCTGACGCTGTTGACTTGGTGCGTATACCAAACACTGAACAATTGCGCTTTGAACACTGTAAAACTCTTCTTACAAATGACCCTATTCTAACATATCCAGATTTTAGCAAAGAATTTATGTTAACCACAGACGCCTCAAACGTGGCCTTGGGAGCAATACTTTCGCAGGGACCTATAGGTTCTGACAAACCCATAGCCTACGCGTCTAGAACTTTAAACGATAGCGAAATTAATTACTCCACGATCGAGAAAGAGCTACTAGCAATAGTCTGGGCTACAAAATATTTCAGACCTTACCTCTTTGGCAGAGAATTTAAAATAATAACTGATCACAAACCCTTAATCTGGCTTATGAATCTTAAAGAACCAGGTTCTCGCCTCACGAGATGGAGACTGAGGTTAGCAGAATATGATTATAGTATTGTTCATAAAAAAAAAAAGGTAAAATCAATACTAATGCGGATGCTCTGTCACGTATTCAAATCAACCATAATGAAACTTTGTCCTTGTTCGTTAATCAGTCTGAAACGACAAACTCTGATACATCTTCTACATTAACTGCTGAAGGTAATATCCCAAGGCAATCATCATCCACTCTCACTGCTAGTCCGATACATACATCATCAACCCTTACGGCTCACTCACGTACTGATGGAGGATCAAATGACCCACAACATCAAGAAGGTACTGCTTTCCCACATATTGAAACCATACACACTAGTTTAGAAAACCCTGTTCTAGAAATTCCAATATCGGACGAACCTTTAAATAAATATAAGAGGCAGTTAGTCATTAATATAATAAATGGTAACCCTAACAGTAGACCAGCGACAACTCAACCTTTTCAGTCCTTTCAGAAAACTACTGTAGACATTAGCGAACATAGCATTGAAAGAAGTCTTATTAACGCTATAAAGTCTCATGTCGATCCAAAACTCCGGACAGCGATTCTTGTAAACCCTATCGAAAAAATGTTGAGTATCATACCGATTTTACAGCAAACTTTCGAAAATTCATCCATGAACTTAGTTTTAGTCAAATATGAAGTACTTAACGTTAATGATCAGTCAAACCAATTAGATGTAATAAAAAAATACCACGAAGGCAAGACCAATCATCGAGGAATTAACGAAACCTATCTTTCGCTGTCAGAACGTTACTTTTGGCCAAAAATTAAAATAGATATTACTAAATTTATAAATGAATGCAATATATGCAGATGTGCGAAATATGATCGAAATCCAATACGCCCGCAGTTCAGAGTTGTACCTCCACCATCTCAACCATTTGAATTAGCACACGCAGACGTTCTGACTATTGACCATGACAAATACTTAACTATCATAGACTCATTCTCTAAATACGCTCAGGCGTATCTATTACCCGATTGTACTGCACCCAATATATTAAAAGCCCTTTTAACTTATAGCACTCATCACGGTTTTCCTTTAAATATAACTACAGATCAAGGTACCGAATTTAAAAATCAAGTACTGTCAGATTTTCTCCATTTGCACAAAATAGAACACCATATGACTAGTGCCTATGCACCAAACGAAAATGGCATCGTAGAACGTTTCCACAGCACGCTCTTGGAACACTTACGATTATTTAAAATTCAACATAAAAACGAACCCATTCGAAATCTTATACCATACGCGCTAATCGCCTATAATAGCTCTATCCACAGTTTAACTAAGTGTAGACCATTTGATGTCATTTCTGGACATTTCGATCCTCGGAATCCTATTGATTTAAACATAACAGACCGTTATCTTCAAAGTTATATTCAAGAACATCGTAGTCGAATGGAAACGGTGTATAAAATTATTCATGATTCTGCATTAACAGATCGTATAGGTATAATGACGCGGCGGAACGCTGATAGGGAACCCGTTTTAGATTGTGAACAAAATCAAATCATACATGTACGAAATCCAATGGCAAGTAGACAAAAATTGGCACCTCGGTTTATTCAAGATAAAGTAGTTAAGAACTTACCTGTTCATATATACACTGCAAAAAGTCGTGATCTGGTCGCAAAATCAAGGTTAAAAAGGCCACCGAATAAATGATTCTTCATATCATTGTTATAGGTACTTATTATTGCTGCCGGTTTTCCTAGCTGGTGCTCAAGACATACGTTTTGAGAGCCTATACAATGGACCTATACTACCATTTAATCTCGGCGCTACCAAAATTATATCTCACTTCCACACATTCTTACAAGACATTGACCTTGAAAAAATTGAGTCACATGTTAACACTATCAAATCCCAACTCGCTGTCGCTACACATAAACTATCACATAGGGACAGCGCTCTCTTCAACCTTCAAATTAAACATTTATTCCAAAAGTTAAATAGTTTCGGTGCAGTTAGATACATTTAGGCCAACCAGAGTTAAGAGAGGCCTGATCAATCCATTAAGCACGATCATCAAAAGTATTTCGGGAAATTTAGACAACGATGATGCTCTGAAATTTGAAAATGCATTACATATCTTAAATAAAAATGATCAAACTTTGTCACAATCATTTAATAAACATATTATTTTATATAAAGAAATGACGATTCAGCAAAACCAGATAATCCGCAATCTTTCGATTAATCAGAGAAAATTGGAAGAAGCTCTTTCTTATGTCATGAATATGACTAATAATGATAATGAGCGAATAATACATTACGCTCATCTTGAGCAACTTTTCGCGATTCTGACCGAAAATGTACAAGAACTACTGAGCAGTTCATCATTTTATACTTTCCGTAAAAGATCTTAAAAATATGATAAGCCAATTAAAACGTATCTATAGTTCCGACGAAATAATTGATATTAGAAATGATTACGAGATTCTTAACTTAGCTTCATTTTTTACCGAGTCACCGGTTGTAGTAGTCATGAAGTTTCCTATTACATTTACTACTGAGTATCAGTTATATGAATTATGCCCCGTTCCAAATAAGAATAACGTAATTATAGTACCACCTGCACCCTATATAGCATCCAATTCTCAGGAATTTGTGTATATAGAGGCTGAATGCCCGAAGATCAACTCCTGGCACCTATGCGAGCAGAAGATCGTCCATCAAATTATGTCAAAAATAGACTGTATTCAAAAACTCATACAATCTCAGGAGATAGATGTAACGTGCAGAACCACGCCTATCTCTCTGACCAAGGAAGCTCTGATTGAGCTAGACAGCTATCATTACATAATTGCTTTCCCCAACAGTACAAAAGTTAAACTATCCTGTGGCAAAGAACGACATCAGATGTTACAAGGAAGCTTTTTGGTCACCGTTCCTCATGGTTGCAAGATAAAAACCCCAGAGATCAGTATACTCAATTTGGATAACAAATTAGTCGGGCAACCAGTAGAACTCATGGCTCTACCACACTATGAATTGTTAGCAAAGACACGCAGTTTTCATTTGCAGACTACAGATCTAAGCAGTCTTCGCAAAATTCAGAACCAAATTACCATGCTAGACGAAATACAAGATGAATCATTAGACACGACTGGAATGTACCATACCACAATTCCATTTTATACATTCATACTATTCGGTGCAGGCGCACTGAGCATCTTATATATCATTCGTCGCCGCCGTCGAGCTGCGAAAGTAAATATTACAACTCAAACAGCCAATACCGAGCTGACAGAAGATGAAAAAAGAGCCGCAACTTTTGGCGTCAAGGTCACCAAATAGTCGCTCATTTGGCAGGGGAGGTGTTACGAGGCCAACCTGCAAGCTCAGCACATCGTACCGATAAAGGGACCGATCGCATTACGACACCGCGCTTCCCACGTCAACGAGTATTGTCATCGTCTTTCTTTACCTAACTTCGGTGGGAACGGACACTGATATATTAAACCTAGCTACTAAGAAATCTATTTTATAATTTTAATGTGAAATTTGTGAACTTTCAAATAAATTTCGTAACCAAAAAGGACTTATTCATTGGAGAGTTTATCTCGCGTTAACGTCATAACATAGTTTTTGTCAATGAATTTGTTAATGTTATTTTATTGTCAGGCGAGCGAAAACCTTTGAATATTTTTTTTGTATTTAAAAGAAATGGAATTAAGACCGGAGACTAGTTCCAAGAAAGGGCAAAGAAGTGAATACTCGTTTTGGTTGGAGGACGATAAGGTTTGTACTGTTACAACTAAAATGTGTTCAAAGTAAGTTTTGTTTTGTAAACATTCTTAATTTCTTATACTTATTGCTGCTTTTGCTTTTCCTTAGATCTTTTGGAAGAATTGGTCAGGGAGAGAGTTTCCATAATAGAAAATGAAGGTGGACGCTGGTGATGGCGCCAAACAAGTAGCCGAATTCTGGGCACACTAAGAAGAAGATAGAAAATAAAAACACATACTGACTGACACCAACGCGAAAAAGAGGAAAAAGGCGGCCTGGCTTGATTTACGAATTAGGTGCCTATCCAATTTACTTATAAGTTACAAAGTTCCTGAGTAAGCATGTCAAGAACTTTGATGAAGAGAAAGAATAATAACATTAATTTTGCATTTCAGGACAGTATGAAGAATGGTGCTTCACTACAAATAATAAACAGAAGAGGTGGCATAGATGGCAAATGAAAAGAAACATTTTAAAAATGTTGTTCTGCTAGCACAAGTTCTAGAAGCCGAATTAAAGTTTAGAGTATTATAAAAATAAATTAATTAAACTGATATCTGTATATAAGCTTTTTATTAATGCACTACTCGCTAAAATGTTTCCTCTTTATCTTCTTTGTGTCGCGGGGACGACTGTATTTTAGATCTTGTTGGCCCAAAACTTTGCCACTTCCACAATGTTGTCAGTGGCAGCGCAGAGGTCACTTTGACTGCATGTTTTGGGACACATAGGGTAGGATAGGAGGCGGAGCATGGTTTGCGACATAGCTTCACAACCACTCCCTACTGGAGCATCTCCCTGCAGGGTGTAAACCTACATGATCTACACGGAAGTCCCTGAACCGTCTCCGGACACAAGTGAGAAGATGTACCTCTAACCTGGTAAAGTGAGGCTACCTCGGCAGAATGTTTCCTGAAAAGTTTGTAAAATAGCATTTGCATTTCCCCTTGCAACTTCTTGGGGTGACTGTATGATATTCATTGATATTGCTACTGTTCAACCATGAAGGTTGTATGTAATGCACTATGTTCCAAGAGTTCTCTTCTTAAGTTGTTGCCTAGCAACTGTTCTGTTTTGTCATCTTATATTTGTAGTTTAGTTTAATTTTATTTTCACTAAACTGTAAATTACTTGAATATACCACTGTGTTACAATGCTATATATGCTATGCGCATTTTCATTGAAAGGAAGCTCAGCCAACAGGTTATGGGCCCAGACGTGATCTGGTGTAATATCTGAGCAAAATAAAAGTATCTCAATTTCGAATATGGAAGCTGTTGCAAAGAGTGTTGAGAGATTGGCAGGCCAAGCCAATTATGGTACGTGGGCTTTTGCCATGGAAATGTTCCTGATCGACCTCGATCTGTGGGAGTGTGTGAATGATGATTTTGTGGCAGACTCTGCGGAGGCTAAAAGAAAGGATGCCAAAGCTCGGAGTAAGATCTGCCTCATGTGCAAGGAAAATATTTAACCTATGATCATGCATCTCAAGACAGCGAGAGATACTTGGCAAGCGCTGCAAAAATCTTATGCTGATGGCGGGTTACTGCGACGGCTATATCTGTTGCGGAAATTATTTAGCGCCAAATTGACAATGTTTTCGTCAATGGAGGAATATCTCAATGACATCCTATCAACCAGCCAGTCATTACTAAGCATAAAGGCAGGTCTGGATGATGATTTTGTTGGGATCATTATGTTGGTCGGTTTAACCGATGCATACAATCCTCTGGTGATGACATTGGAGCATTCAAGCATGAAGATTACAACAGAGTCTGTGCAGGCAGCGTTGCTCAAAGAAAGCTTGAGAAAAAGCAGCTCAATGAACACAGCTGAAGATGACACGGCAACGGCACTGATGTCAAACTCCAAAAAGAGTATTATATGCCATTTGTGTAAGAAGAAAGGGCATTATAAATGGCAGTGTCAACGTCGTAAAACGGGAGACGAGTCTGAAGACAAAAAAAACACATACTTCATTAAGAAGAAAGACAGTAAGGAGACCTCGCGTCTAATGGCTGCTCTATCTATGACGGTTGGTGAGGGCCATTGGGTCGTAGATTCCGGAGCTACATCACACATGACGTCTAACGTGCATATTCTAGAAAATAGACAGTCCTCTAGTTCTAAGCTAGTGACAACCGCGAACAATAATAAAATTGTATCTAGTGAACAAGGGGATGTGTATGTCATGGGGCGCTCTGTGAGGTTCGAAGATGTACTTATGCTTCCAGGTTTGACGACAAACTTGCTGTCGGTTAGTAAAATGTGTGCTAAGGGTTGCACTGTTGTTTTCGATGAGACTTGTTGTAAGGTTTACCAAAAGGATTACAAGGTAAAAGTAATTGGAAAGCCAGTATTGACAGCACCACTGAAACAGGGGTTATATGTTTTAGGTAAAGAAGCAGCAATGGTTCTGACGTGTCCTCCAGAAGAATCTTCTCGTGCTAGTTTTGATTTGTGGCACAGAAGACTAGGTCACCTGAGTGGAGCTCTGATGGTGAAGTTAAAAAGTTTGGCAGATGGTTTGACTTTTAAAGAGGTGAGCACGGAACCTTGTGAAAGTTGCTGTAAAGGGAAGGCGTGCGTCAAAATGTTTCCGAAAGGTAAAAGTAAGAGAGCAAAAGACTTTCTTGAACTCGTGCATTCGGATTTAGCGGGCCCTATGGAAGTGGAATCCTGGGGCGGTAACAGGTACTACCTGATTTTTGTGGATGACTTCAGCCGAAAAACATTTGGCTATTTGTTGAAATCCAAGACCGAAGTTTTCGCTAAATTCATAGAATTCAAGGCACTAGTTGAAAATCAGACGGGAAAGAAAATAAAGAAATTTCGTAGCGATAATGGCACTGAATATACCAATGGAGAATTTCAAGGTTTCCTGAAGAAACATGGGATCCAACACCAGAGATCAGTACCTTACACTCCTCAACAGAATGGAGTTGCGGAGCGCACAATCCGCACAATAACTGAGAAGGCTAGGTGTATGGTGCATGAGGCTGGTTTGGACAAGAGATTCTGGGGCGAAGCTGTTGGTTGTGCCGTGTACCTGAAGAACCGATCTCCAACAATGGCCCTCAAGGATAAAGTTCCAGAGGAGGTTTTTACAGGAGAGAGAGTTGATCTATCGAATCTGAAAATATTCGGATGTAGAGCTCAGGTTCTGGTAAAGGATCATAGTCGCAAGAAGTTTGATCCAAAAACGATTCAAATGATAATGACTGGGTATTCGACCAATTCGAAGGCGTACCGATTTATAAATTTGAAGGATGATCCAACGAGGATTGTCATCGCTCGAGATGCTACGTTTATGGAAAACGTTCCCATGATTATTAAAGAGAAACAAGAAGCTGCTGTTCCTGTTTCTAAGAAGGATGCTGTGGTTATAGAATTACAGTATGACATTCCAGGAGTTAGTCGTTCCACTACTCAACCAGAGGTGCCAAGCATTGCTGGTCCTGTTGCAGTGGGGGTTCCGGTGGCTAGTTCGAATGAAGAAGAATCTGGAAGTGCATCTAGTACAGCGAGGGCTAGTTCACTGACGAGATCGGATTCTAGAGAGACTTTTTACGACTCTATTGACTCTGTTGACGTAGAGAATCCTACGGCAGAAAATTTACAAAGTGCAAGACGTTACCCTGCTCGGAATAGGGTTCCGAAACGAGAAAAAGACATGGTATATAATTTCCATGTGTCAGAAGATCCTGATCCTATTTCTGTTAAGGATGCTATGGACCGTTCTGACAAGAAGTTTTGGGTGGAAGCGATGGAGGACGAGTTCAATTCCTTGAAGGTGAATGGTACCTGGGAATTAGTTGATCGACCGTTAGACGCTAATGTTATTAAAACAAAATGGGTCTTCAAGTTAAAGATTGGAGCGGATGGCAGCACTCAGCGCCATAAGGCCAGGCTGGTTGCTAAGGGTTATTCGCAAAGACCTGGTGAAGACTATTTTGAAACATTTGCACCGGTAGTCAAGATGTCGTCGATTCGTCTTCTACTAGCACTGGCAGTTGAGAAGAACCTGAGCGTTCATCATATTGACGTTACCACCGCTTTTCTAAATGGAGATCTGCGTGAAGAAATTTATTTATTTATTTATTTATATGCTCTCATGTACATCACACATTTTACAGAATAATTTCTAAGTATCGGTTTTTGTACATGAACCCTGTCAGGGCGCTGCAAAATAATGTTGGTTTGCTGCTGAGTTTGTGGTCATAACAACATAAATTGAATAATTAACATAAATTGAGTCAAACAAATTACAATTTAAAAACAAATAATCTAATAGAAATAGTAGTCCAGATGTCGTTAAGATGTCCAATTAACGGTAATAAATAAAATACAATACAATAACACAGATAGTCACATTTACGTCAGATGATATTAGTTTAGTGGGTAAGTAGTAAAAATTATAATAATAATAGGTAATAGTTACAATCAAGTCATGTCAATTCATTGTTCGTAATTGAATTGAATTATGTTGTCATTTTACAGTACAAAATAAAATCAAATCCTAATGTCACTGGGATATACAGTATTTATGTCTTTGTTCATACCTAATTTAACAAAATAAAGAAATAGAAAGAGAATTATGAAAAGAAGTACCTACAAGCGACATATCTTTAGAGTTTTATCCGTCATGAATTCGTCTACTGTGTAATAGCATTTTTCTATTAAAAGTGTTCTTAGTTTGCTATAGAATGATTTTGTATTCTCGTCATCTTTTATATAATTTGGTAATTGATTATAAATTGTTGCGATTCTATAATTGGGGCTACTTTTCATTATTTTTAATTTTGATGTCGGTGTAATCAACTTGTTTTTGTTTCTTCGGTTATAGTTTTGGTTTGCTTCTATGTTTGATCTAAAGTAATTCCTGTGTTTTTGCACGAATGTAGCTACTTGTAGTATGTAAAGAGAGGGTAGCGTTAGTATTTTATTTTTTATAAAATGTGGTTTACAGCTTTCCCATGGCTCAATGTTCATAAGGATGCGTATATATTTCTTTTGCATGATAAAGATGTCATAGAAGTCAGTGCTTTCACCCCACAATATTAGGCCATAGTTAAACCACGCATAAGCATAGGCATAGTATGTTGAGAGCGCGGTCTCATAGTTTGTGTTGCTTTTTAATTTAATTAATGCGTATGTAAATTTTGATAATAAGGTCTTAAGATTTTTAATATGCTTTTTCCATGTTAAATTATTGTCCAATGTTAAACCGAGCAGCGTTAGGTCATCTGTTTCTGGGATATTTAATTTGTTACTAAGGCTATTTATGTTTAGCGGCTTTCGCTGGTACGTCCTAAATTGTAGTAGATTACTTTTATTTTCATTTATTTGTAGATTGTGCTTCTCTAACCACGATTTAACTATTTTATAAGTATTCTCTATGTCGGTCAAAGTTTCGGTGTTCTCAGTGCTTCTAAACACTAGCGATACGTCGTCTGCGAATAGAACGCACTTCGAGTCAATTGTTTTAGGTAGGTCGTTTATGTATATAATAAATAATATACACCCTATCACGCTGCCTTGGGGAATGGAGTGGTTGATAATTTTTGTCCGTGATTTTACAATTTGCATTTCTTTCGCTTCTTTGTTGTAGTACTCTATTTCAACATATTGTTTTCTATTTTTTAGGTATGATTTTAGCCATTTATAGGCGGTACCCCTAATTCCTATGCCATATAATTTTTGTAATAAATATGGAGCAGCCACAATCTTTTGTTCAAGAGGGGAGTGAAGGCAAGGTTTGCAAATTGAAGAAAGCCATATATGGCCTGAAACAAGCTGCCAGGTGTTGGAATCAAAAGATTCATGACCATATAATAAAGATGGGTTTTTCTAGGTCTAAATATGACCAGTGTGTCTACACAAAAATTCATAATGAAATTTTCACTGTAATAGCTCTGTACGTGGATGATTTTTATATATTTACAAATAGAGCTGTAGAAGCCAGGACGGTGAAACTTCAGATTGGCAGATCCTTCAAAATAAAGTATTTGGGTGAGGCAAGAGAATGTCTCGGAGTCCGGATTGAGAGGAAGAGTAGTAGTGAAATCCACTTGTCTCAAAAGAAATACATTTCAAAAATCTTACAGAAATATGGAATGTCGGACTGCAAACAAGTTAGTACGCCAGTTGAAGTGAACCTTCGCCTGAAATCTGGTGAAAAGAACGACAATACTCGTTATCAGGAAATTATCGGTTCACTATTATACCTGGCATGTTGTACAAGACCTGATATATCATAATATGATATATCAGGTCTTGTACAACTGTTGATTGACTTGTACAATTGACTCAGCATCGTAACTGCATATTATGCAGTTACGATGCTGAGTCAATTTAATAACTGCAACGATTCTTCTCACATGGCGGCACTGAAACGTGTGCTTAGGTATTTAAAGGGGACAGCGGAATTATCGCTGTGTTACAAAAAATGTAATAAGCCTTTGGTTGCCTATGCAGATGGGTCATATTCAAAATAATTGTAAGTTACGGATAGGAAACAGATATGAATATTATTTGATTGTAACAGAAAAATAACAGAAAGGAATTATTAGGGCAAGTTTAAATAGCACACGTTTATAACAGGCTACGAGTGCGAAGTCGGTGTGGGTCGCTAGGTGGGTACATAATGAAATAACATTTTGGTGATCGTATTTTAGTTGGTATAATTGCCATAAATTCATCATCATCATTGCCATAATGCCTTATCTCCGAAACTACCGAGCCTAAAATGTTGATATTAATATTAAGGCAAAAGGATTCTAATGATTAGAATTATGTATAGCCATATTTGTTACGGTCGTGAATCATATTTTAATCAACATACAACTTTACACTGACCTGTAAATTGCAAAAAACCTGAGTCAATTTGAATTTCGCGGGCTACCTTGGCGCATCCCCCTTAACTGATACTGAGACGGCCGACGAGAGGCTGGGTACGCCTCGGCGAGGCTGCGCGGTTAGTATAAAAGGCTCAAGCAGTGAGGACTGAGGATACGCAGTAAAACATGCACACACAGACAATACATGGCACAGCAATGCAATACATGGCACAATATACGCAAACTTTACATACTTCAAATAAATTTAAGTAAGTAAAAAAAAATGTTTTGGCTAACCTGCGGTGCACTAAGTACCTATTAATATTTTATTTTCATTAATTCATACATGAGACAATGTGAATAACGCCTAATCATTCATATCTGTTACGTAACGGAAAAAAGTGACAGATAAAATAACGTATATGAATTAATTGCACGTGTCTATCCTACAAATCTATTTATTTCCACACCAATTCACATGATTATACGAATATTTTATAGTTATAACAAATATCACAATACAGCCCTTTCCTAGTATGAGTAATAAAACAGTAAGTACTTACCGCTACTGTAAACGACTCACATTGAATATTTACTTTTAAAAGTCTAATTTTCTTCGACCACGAAACGAGCTGAAAAACTATATTGAACAAAATGGCAAAGCGTTTATTCTTATGCGTCGTGTAGTAACAGCTAGTGAACTAATTTTGCCAGTATTTCAAATTTCTTTATTGCCATGGAAATAATGTTAAAATAGCATAACAGAGAAGAATAACAGATATGTGCAAAATCAGGACACTCATTAATAAATTAAATTTGGAGTACACTAAATAGTATTTTATATTTTGTTTAGTAAAGTGTTGAAATTTTAAACAATATTCTCTGAATATATATATTTTTTTAACTTTTTTTGAATGGTTAATAATTAAATTATTTTTTTTAGTTTACCGTTAAAGACGTGGACATAGAATACTTGTATGAAACGGATCCTACGCAATGTCTGGTTTAATTTTTTTAAATGAATTGTTTAGGTTTACCAAATGTTTCGTTGTTTTTTATTAAGCTCAAATAAATATTTTATCTGTTTGTTTATGAAATTCTAGTCAGTTGCATCTCGTTATGAAAATAATTGGGTTGGACATTAAGACAGTAGTAAATATACAATTATTTTGAATATGACCCAGATGCAGATTGGGGAAATGGGCCTGGTGGGAAATCTTTCTCTGGTTATACCCTTATTTTCGGTGGTGCTGCGGTGTCTTGGCAGTCCTTAAAACAGCGTTGTGTTTCGTTAAGTACTGCTGATGCTGAGTACATCGCAATCTGTGAGGTCGCTAAGGAAGTGATATCAGTTAATGGATTATGTTCTGAACTGACTGGCTATAACACTACTGTTACTATTTTTAGTGATAGTCAAAGTGCCAGTAAGCTGGTTTATACTCCTGCTATTGGAAAACGTTCCAAACACATAAATATAAGATATCATTTCGTTAGAGAGCTAGCAGAGCAAAGGGTTATTTGTGTTGAATATTGTGAGACTACCCTTATGCCTGCTGATATGATGACTAAGGGAGTTGGTAAGCAGAAACATGTGTTCTGCACACAACATGTGGATTAAGTGGGGGTGTTCAACCATGAAGGTTGTATGTAATGCACTATGTTCCAAGAGTTCTCTTCTTAAGTTGTTGCCTAGCAACTGTTCTGTTTTGTCATCTTATATTTGTAGTTTAGTTTAATTTTATTTTCACTAAACTGTAAATTACTTGAATATACCACTGTGTTACAATGCTATATATGCTATGCGCATTTTCATTGAAAGGAAGCTCTGCCAACAGCTACCCTCTAACTGAATGTCTCCATGGTCAACTGCAATATTGTAAAGTACAGTCAACAGCAAAAGTAGATGATCAAAGTCAGAAATTCAATACTAACTGTCCACGCATAATACGCGTGACCCAGCAGCGACGGGGGACGCGCGGGTTGAGGGGCCACACAGCTGATCCAGCCGCGGCCGCGCTCCCAACACTCGTCTACAGATTCGGTCATCGGCGGACGTACCGGGGCCGCACGATCTTAGTTATATATTTGTAATTGTAAATTTATCGGAATTAAATAAGTAAATATGTAACAAGCGAGTCATCATTTCATTAATATTCCGAACAATTGGCGACCGTCTTCGATAATAAAGAATACTGCATTCAACGGGTCAAGAGTAACAACGGATAACCGCTACTCGAATTTGAATTTAACGGAAAGAAGATTGGATCGGATTGCTGCTTATGCTGCCTTCTGCCCTGGTGGAGTGAAGAACTTTGCTGAGGACTGCTGGACGTCTGGCTGAATACTCAAGGGAAGTTGGCCTACATAATCCTATCCACTAATTCTCATTCTTTCCCTTTGATTTTGTGTGTAGCTAGCCGCTCCGAAAGCGCCAAAGATTTAGCATTTCGTGTGCACGTACTATCTTTTATTATTTACGCTTCGGCTATTGCGAGAGCTTGCCAATACCTACTGCATTCTAATTTTATTTTCTAGAATATAAATTTCATTTCGCTGAAATAATTAGGGTTCAGCTTATAGTTTTAAATGTCCACATATACATATGCATAAAATATTTCTATCCCTAGCTACATAACTAAAAGCATATATCCATTTATTCAAATATTGCCTAGTCATTTTTTTTTCTTTCGCTGACGTCATTTTCCGCCTACCTTCTCATAAGTTTGATTTAACTTTTACGCATTTCTGCAAATTCCAGATAAACTCTAAGGGAACTGCTTAACGTAGCGCCTAGCAATTTCCATTCCGCTGTACCCAGTGCTTGGCTGGTGATTCGCGAGCCCATCGAGCGCTTGTGGCGACTTGGCGAGTGGCGACTGCGGGAAGGCGGTTGGATCAAAGTGCGACGGAACCGTTGTAACTGGTTTGATAATTTCGTTCTCTTGCCTAGTTCATTGTTTAGATTAATTGTTCGAAATAATTAGCTATGGAAGGAAGTTTGAAGGATCTTATGAAAAAGCGTAGCATAATGAAAGGTAGATTGACAAAGTTTAAAGATTATGTGGATACCTTAACCCAGGTGGGCGCGAATAAAATGACTAGTATTCAGGTCAAAGAATTATCTTTACGGATTGATAAGTATACAGAGTTGTTATCAGATTTCAATGAGATGCAATCAGACATAGAGTTACTTTCTTCAAATGAGGGTGAACAGTTAACTGAGCGGGATTTAATTGAATCACAATTCTTCTCTCTTCTTTCCAGGGCTAAAGAATTGATTGAATGTGCTAATCTAGAGAAAAGATCAGTCAATGATGAGAGTATGTCAAATCAATGTTCACATTCCATGAATTCAATCAAATTACCCACTATAAATTTGCCAAAGTTTGACGGAAACTATTTGAAATGGTTAGAGTTCAGGGATACTTTCGATTCCCTCGTTAATAAAAACGACTCGATTCCATTAATTAATAAATATCATTATCTCAGGTCAAGCTTAGAAAATAGTGCCGCTGTCGTTATAAGATCAATTGAGTTTACCGCTAATAGCTATGAAAATGCATGGCAAATTTTATGTGACCGTTATAACAGTAAAAATATTTTAATAAATAATCACCTTAAGTCACTATTAAGTATAGATCCTGTTACGAAGGAATCGTTTAAGGCATTGCGATATTTAATTGATCACATATCAAAGAACTTGAGTTCTCTGCACACTCTTGGGCTACCCACCGAGCAGTGGGATGTTTTAATAATATTCATGGTCTCATCAAAGTTGGATTCCACCACTAGTATGAAATGGGAGGAATACAAGAATAGTCTATCGGATTTACCGTCGTTGGATAAATTTTACTCATTTTTACGTAACCGAGCAGACATCTTAGAAACTACCCACTATAATAGATCTGATAAACAGGAACATAATAAGGCGAACTCTCAAAATAATAAACCAGTGAGATCTTTCTTGGCTGCTTCGGACTCGAGTACTAAGAAATATCAATGCGTAATTTGTAATGGGAATCATTTTGTTCATGAATGTTCGAAATTCAAGGAAATGAACTACGACGATAGAATTCGCGAAGTAAATAAGTTAAAACTATGCACTAAATGTTTACGTAGTGGGCATAAAAGTTATCAGTGTCGTTTGAAGGGTTCTTGCCAGATATGTAAAGGGAAGCATAACACTCTGATTCATAAAAGTGACAGTAATTCTAACGTAGAACAAAGTATACATAGTCTAATAAATGAGCCGGTTACATTATCGGCTACGACGATGACTCATACGTTGTTGTGCACGGCGCAGGTAGAAATCGTTAATGAGTCAAACAATAAAACGATTAAGGCGCGAGCATTGTTAGATACTGGTAGTCAATCGTCCTTTTTAACAGATGTTATGCGAGCGAAATTAGGGTTAAATAAGAGCTCTAGTGAAACCTTAAATGTTTGTGGACTAAATAACATTAAAACTAACATTTTAGGAAAATGTGTCGTAAAAATGAATTCTTATTCAACTGCATACAGTGCTCAGATCTCTTGTTTATTGGTGCCAACCATAACAGGTATTTTACCCAGTGTCGAAATAGACGTCCGAGAATTAGATATTCCGTGCGGTATACAGCTAGCGGATCCAAACTTTTTCCAGCCCTCCACTATAGATGTGTTGTTAGGGGCTGACATATTTTGGAACATTCTTGGAAAAAATCAAATTAAGCTAGGGTCTAATAAGCCTACTTTACAAGAATCACAATTGGGATGGTTGATAGCCGGCCCAGTCGGTATCAGTCAATCCAAGTCTCAGGTCCATTGTTATTTCAATCATCTTTCGGATATTGATAATTCTCTTAAGAAATTTTGGGAGATTGAAGAACTACCTGCAGAGAAAAAAACCAATTCATTAGAAGAGCAGTTTTGCGAAACTGACTTTGTAGAAAACACAAGCCGCTTACCCGACGGTCGGTTTTGTGTCCGTATGCCATTAAAAGAACCAGAAACTACTCTAGGTGATTCATATTATCTAGCTAAGAAACGTTTCTTGAATTTAGAATTAAAGTTAAATAAAAATCCGAATCTTAAGGAGTTATACACAAAATTTATAGATGAATATAAGGAGTTAGGTCATTTGAGTGAGATAGATCGCCCAGAATTTGGTAATTACCTTCCGCATCACTGCGTAATTCGTGAGAAGAGTGAAACGACGAAATTGAGAGTGGTATTCGACGCCTCAGCCAAAACTTCTTCTGGTAAGTCATTAAATGACATACAGGCTGTAGGTCCAGTTGTGCAGTCCGACTTATTCTCAATTTTGTTACGCTTTCGCGGACATAGGTTTGTTCTTTTAGGAGACATTGAGAAAATGTACCGACAAACGGCCTTGCATACTTCTCAACGTCACCTTCAGTTAATTCTGTGGAGGGATTCATCTTGTACGGAACCCGATAATAATAACAATTTAAAAGTTTTACAATTAAATACAGTAACGTATGGGTTGGCCAGCGCTCCGTTTCTAAGTACCAGATGTTTATTACAATTAGCTAAAGAATGCAAAGACGACACTATCGCTAACATTATCAAAAGTGATTTTTACGTAGATGACTTGAATACGGGAGCAGATAGTGAAAGTGAATTACTACATATATATATAAATGTTAAGAAAATTCTAGATTCAGCATGCTTCCCCTTAAGAAAGATTCGTACCAACTGTTTACAGGCATTTGCTGGCGACGATACTATGTTTGACCCGGTAGATCTGACTAAAGAATCCAGTGTGCTAGGTTTGAATTATTCTCCAAAACTAGACATTATTGAGTTCCACTCAAGGGTCGAATCGCCACCACAAACTATCACAAAAAAGGTTGTTATAGCGACTATTTGTAAAATATTTGATCCTTTAGGATTAATTTGTGCATGTATTATTAAAGCAAAAATATTTTTACAGCAGTTATGGGTCATTAAGTTAGATTGGGAGGAGCCTATACCACAAAAACTATTAAACACATGGTCTAAATTCATCTCTAATTTGCACTTTCTTTCTAATATTAAAATTAACAGAAATGTTCTCTGTAATTTCGCGATATCCATAGAATTGCATTGTTTCGTCGATGCGTCACAGAAAGCGTATGCGTCATGTCTATACTTACGTTCCATAAATGAAAAAAATGAGGTTACGGTAAGACTTTTGTGCGCAAAGGCAAGGGTTGCACCCTTAAAGCCTATTACTATACCAAAATTGGAATTACTGGGTACTTTGCTGGGAGCTAGATTATGTAATAAAGTTCTACAGTCATTGCGATTTAATATAAGTTGTAAAACCATTTGGACTGATTCAACAGTGGTTTTAGGATGGTTGAAAACAGATGTGAGAAATCTTAAAATGTTTGTCTGCAACAGGGTTAACGAAATTAACGAGTTAACTAATGGTTTTGAACACAGACATGTACCTACGAATATGAACCCAGCTGACTTGGCCTCAAGGGGAGTTGAACCCCAGGATCTATCTTCGTCTTCTTTGTGGTGGGAAGGTCCTCCTTTCTTAAAGAAGGAACGTTTAGAATGGCCACAGAATTCATTCGTAGCTCAAAATATACCTGAGTTGAAGGTACATTCGTTATTATCTGCAGCAAACAGTTCTGCGGACAAGAGCTTATTTATAGATTTCAATAAGTATTCCGATTTCAATAAGTTAAGTAGAATATTCGCGTATGTTCTACGTTTTGTTAACAACTGTAATAAAAATAAACAAAGGTACTCAGGCCCTATAAACTCAGATGAAATAAATAATTCAGTTATGCTATTAATTAAGTTTGGTCAATTACAATCATTTTCGTTCGAAATTGGGTTACTAAAACAAGGAAAAACATTACCACAGAGAAATAAACTATTACAGTTAACTCCATTTATAGATTCAAATGACATTATTCGCGTGGGTGGTCGTTTAAAAAACTCAAATTATAATTTTGATAAGAAACACCCTATGATATTAAATTCAAAACATCATTTAACAAAATTAATAATGATTAATGAACATATACGTTTGTTCCACGCAGGTCAACAGCTACTGTTAGCATCAGTGCGTGATAAGTACTGGCCTGTTGGAGGGAGATGCTTAGCGCGACAAGTAGTTAGACAGTGTATTATTTGTGTTCGTCTGCGAGCGACTACGGTGCAACCGATAATGGGTCATCTACCTGAAGCGCGCACTAATGCTTGTTTCCCTTTCTACTCGTGTGGAGTTGACTTTGCTGGACCTTTCATGATAAGTAACCGTAAAGGTCGTGGTAACCGAATTAGTAAATGTTACCTATGTTTATTTGTATGTCTGAGTACAAAGGCAATACACTTAGAACTTGTGAGTGAATTGAGTACGCAAGCCTTTATTTTATGCCTAAGACGATTCGTGTCACGCAGAGGAAAATGTCATGAGATCTTTTGCGACAACGGCAGGAATTTCGTAGGTGCTAACAATGAATTAGGCAAGCTGCTTAGATCCAGCCGTCAGTCTGTCAGTGATTATGCCACTTCTGAAGGGATAAAATTTGTATTCAGCCCCGCTTATTCTCCCCACTTCGGCGGAATATTTGAGGCTGGAATCAAGTCAGCTAAATTCCATTTAAAACGTGTAGCTGGAAAGGCTGCTTTGACGTTTGAGGAGCTAGCAACGCTATTCACACAGATTGAAGCTATTCTAAATTCACGCCCGCTGACTCCTCTCTCGTCCAATTGTACTGATCCTTCTCCTCTGACCCCAGGCCACTTCCTAATTGGGAGACCACTTACGTCTATTCCAACGAAGCCCATCACCGCTACCAGACCTAACAGATACGAGCTCCTGGAGAAGATCAGGCAGCATTTCTGGGAGAGATGGCGCCGGGAGTACATCTCTGAGCTGCAGCAGCGCACCAAATGGCGCACCGGTCGACAAGAACTC
Organism: Oligia latruncula; assembly: GCA_948474745.1. Classification (NCBI taxonomy): domain Eukaryota; kingdom Metazoa; phylum Arthropoda; class Insecta; order Lepidoptera; family Noctuidae; genus Oligia; species Oligia latruncula. Next base: position 339,979 of record OX419683.1, on the reverse strand, counting down.
ACCAGCGGGGACGTGGTTGTACTCAAAGAAGACCACTTACCGCCATTACAATGGCGGCTAGGGCGCGTGTGCCGCCTCTATCCAGGGGCCGACGGCGTCAGTAGGGTAGCTGACGTCACTACTTCAAAGGGCATTATACGAAGGGCTGTAAATAAATTGTGTCTTTTGCCAACTGCAGAACCAGAACAACCACCAGAACCAGATGACAACGAAGCAGAGAGGGCCGCTTCCAGGCTCCCTACCTCGTCTACATCTTAAAAGCCAAGGCTTTCAACGCGCCGGAGGATGTCCACGCATAATACGCGTGACCCAGCAGCGACGGGGGACGCGCGGGTTGAGGGGCCACACAGCTGATCCAGCCGCGGCCGCGCTCCCAACACTCGTCTACAGATTCGGTCATCGGCGGACGTACCGGGGCCGCACGATCTTAGTTATATATTTGTAATTGTAAATTTATCGGAATTAAATAAGTAAATATGTAACAAGCGAGTCATCATTTCATTAATATTCCGAACACTAACGAACGGAGTTCGCGTCAGAACTGTGTGGCGTCGAAGTGATTCAAAAGTATTTTACGTAGTGAGTATTCTAAGTAGTAGTACTTCGACGCCACACAGTTCTGACGCGAACTCCGTTCATTAGTATTGAATTTCTGATTTTGATCATCTACTTTTGCTGTTGACTGTACCTACTGCTCTAGCCACTATGGTTGTTTTCACATTTCCTAGTTTGCATGTATGTAAAAGAAAGCGTTGTTTCCACAGCCCAAAGCAGCAGCGTCCCACAGTAATTCTTGTTGCTATTCATCATATCCACGGCAAACTTACGAATCTGCAGACAATGCATTTTACAGGGAATGATGTTTTTTTTAGTAACAGGTACCTTTAAAGGTACTGTGGTACATTTGGTTTTAAAAATATTACTTTTTTAAGATTAAATCTTACCAAACATACTTACTTATATACCTGTTACTAAATACACTTATTATTCCCAGTAAAATGCATTTTCTGCATAACATTTAATTGAGCATATAATTATGTACAGTATTAAAATAATAATAAGAATATGTACAAGTACCTATATAAAAAGGAAAGGAAATAATCTATACATATAATAAATCTGTAGACGAGGCGTTTCTGTACATTGAAAATATTAAAAAAAAAAAATAGTTGGGGTGTTATAGGATAACCAACAGATGCCATTTCATAATTTTTTAGAATTTTTGTCTGTTTGTCGGTTTGTTTGTTTGTCTGTTTGTCTGTTTGGATGTGACAAAATTTGATTTGAACAGGTGCAACGTAAAAAGTACCAAACCAATATGGTTAATTTTTATACTCAAATATAGTGTAGAACTCGGAGTAGTGTTTAGTTTTTGTTTCATCGCAATCGGTTCACTGTATCAAAAGATATAATCAATTTAAAGTATTCTACAACAACTTTCATTACGTAAGTTGGATACACGTAATGACATCTATTGGCGCTTTATAGTACTAACGAAAACATAATTATTGTGTTTATAACATTATTGTGTGAATAATCACGTCATGCAGGCTTACCTATAAGATGACTATCACAGTCACTTCTGCCTGTGTTATTTGAAAAAGTAATGATAATGATTACATAATGTTGGTTGATTACTGGCGCTAAAAGAATTTCAAATAAAAAGTGAGGATAATGTAAGATAATATTATGTGATGTGGTGTTCTGAGTGATAAAGATTGCAATGATAAATGATTTTATTTTTGTAAGTAGGTTTGTACAAACACTTTTACACGTCAATCATGTTTTTTTTTTAAACTAGATGAAGTCTGCGTTTCCTATCTGACTACTCTGAGAAGAAAGGCCGAAACAAACACACACACGGGCAACTTTATGTAGGAGCTCTTTCGAGGGGCAAGCAACCTTTCTAACATTGTTAACAGAGAAGCATTTTCTTAGTGACATAAGGTTTTAAGATCATATCATAGTTTCATAGTTTTTGCCTTTTTTCTCGAATTTTTTAAAATTTCTTTACCATGATAACGCTTCAACGCACACCTCCAGACGGGCTGTTGATTTATTGAGTATAGGTTCGGCAGATGCACACCCTTTTTTTTTGTTTTCGGGGTGGAAAATCTTCATGGATGTTCGCCGCCCTGGGGCGGGCGGCGAGGTCTGTCAGGCTCTTACTGACTAAAAATCACCCCAGTGTTCCGTCTCACACCTACGCCGGGGGTTGCGGGACCATACGATCCTTCCGCAACCCCCGACTGGTGACGGCAAAGAGGGGCGCGCGTGGGACACTACGCGCCGCCAGCTCAAGTCCTGATGTGTTGGCGGTGACAGACGTCCCCGAATTCGTCGCCCCTGGACCCGTTTAGTGGGCTGGAAGAGGGCGTTGTCCGCCCTCCACCGACGCCCGATGCGCCTACTGCGGGACTTTCGAGACGACCGTTTCGCAGAAGGAAACCACTGCGTCCCAGGACTCTTCGCTGCCGTCGACTCGACTACGGCCGGCAGCGATACGTCAAGGTGCACACCCAATACAAGTAGCACTGCCATGTCGTAAAAAGGTATTGTAAATTATGTCTTCGAGACAATAACAAAATTTTTAGCCATTGTCTTGGTTAAAACCATATCGACCCCTTTTTTTTCGGATGGGAAATCATCAAATGACCCCTCCCGCTCTGGGTGGAGCGGAAGGGAGTGTCAGACTCTTACTGACTAAAACCCAGCTACCCATTACTCTCCGCTCGCAGGCCCGCGCCTACGTTGGCCGGGAGTCGTCACGCGGCTCCCGACGCCCGGAGCGTCTCCCACGGTGGCTGGGACGGGAGGCTCTCTCCCTGAGCCATCCCGCCACCTCCTTTGCTAGCATGACTGCTTCGCAGAAGGAGGTGACTGCCTCCCACTCCCTCTCGCCCCGGACCATGACTCGCACCAGGGCCGGACGCGAGAGGTCGCCGCCGCTGCCGATCGCCTCTACGAGGACACGGCGGTGCTCCGCACAAGCGGGGCAGACCTCCACCGTGTGCTCCACCATGTCCTCTGGGCGATCCTAGCAATGGTGACACCCGGGCGTTTCCTCCCGCCTGATGATGTGCAGGAACCTCCCGAAACTTCCGTGTCCGGTGAGGACCTGCGTCAGGCGGTAGGTGAGAGCGCCGTGGCGCCTCTCTAGCCACTCTTTAAAGAGGGGTCTTATCGCCGCTATCGCGGCGTGCCCTGCGCTGGGTAGCGACAGTCGCTCTTTCCATGCCGCCATGAGATCGCGCCGGAGATCTGTCCGCTCCGCACCGATTTGCCGCGGAAGCGAATCTTCCCCCCGGCGTAGTGCGTAGTTAGCAAATGTGGGCACAGGTTTACAGAATAAGTTAAGAAAGACTTCAAACTACTTTTCAGATAAACTTCAGTAGGTACGATTTAAGAGTAACACCATTGATGTATTCTTCTTTTTATCTTCTAGATATCTCGACGCTATGATAAAGTCTTAATATTGGTATGTAAGATATCTACAATACCAAGTTAAGAATTTCTAAATTTATCGCAGAGCGGCAGAGAAGAAGACAAGACTTATAAAAACTAACTTCAAACTTCACCTACTAATCTCAGATATACTTTAGATAAAATGGTGGTATGATTTTACGATTTATTCCGGTCTAACTTAGTATTCTAAAACAAATGCAAAATAAAATGGACATAATATGGCTATTTGGTCAGACAATCAGCCTCGAGCAGGCGCTTTCATTTTTATTTATCCTCAAAAATCAAAGTGACACTTCGTCGCATTGTCATTATGAACCCTGAAGACGCAGTGACTGCTGTACAGTCGAAAGGGCTATGGTTGAGAACCCCAGGCAAGGGAAGCGTTACCAGACAAGATCGGAAGATTCTTCCTTTTACACCTTTCCTAAGCGACACATTATTGTGTTCCGACATCCACGCGAACGAAGTCGCGGGCACAGCTAGTCAATTAATAAATTTTCTGCAGATTCGTAAGTTTGCCGTGGATGTGACGAATTATGTGCTTCGTTATATTTTTCCTCGCTTCTATTTTGCATTGTAGTTATATAATAATAAACTAAATTGGTTAAACAGAAGTGCAACATAAATTAAATACAACTGCACTCATGTTACATTTGTAGGTCAAACGTCATTTTCTATCAGCTGGTGTAGAGTCGGCCATTTTTTTTTCCTTAAAGTACAGCAGTGCGATTCTGTAACCATCTCACCGTGAAAACTTAGGTGAAGTGAGCGTGGAGTGAGCTGTCAGTGTCTTCCCACCTGATACTAGGGATTGACCAAGCATATATTTACAATCATAATCGAGATTTTTAATAATATTTTTTTATACTAATCCTATTAAAAAAATTAAATAATTTCAAAGCTAGTATTTTAGTTGTCAAAATTACTATTTTAGGTTTTAGACGTAAAATCATATATGTGAGCGCTGTGGGCGATGATGGCATAATTCGGAATAGACCAGAACTCACCTCAGCGCATGCGCGTTAGACGTAAATTATAGTATGTTAGCGCTGTGGGCGATGATGGCATAATTCGGAATAGACCAGAACTCACCTCAGCGCATGCGTGTTAGACGTAAATTATAGTATGTTAGCGCTGTGGGCGATGATGGCATAATTCGGAATAGACCAGAACTCACCTCAGCGCATGCGCGTTACTGACGTGAATCGGGTGAAGTGATCACTTCACTCGATTCACGACACTTAATATGTAGTGGATCGGGTGAAGTGATCACGCCGCGCAAGCAAAATTATAATTATGTGATCACGCCACACAAACTACGTAGGATTAAATTCTATGGTCCGTCAGGCAGGCACACTGTTAGCACTCGATGACTTGACACACTCGGTTATCTCTTATAATTGAATAGATTTGGGTTAATAACAACGCTGAACATCTTTGCAGTCTTTACTAGACTCGATCTACAATCGCTCATAATAACAAACAATGTCGATGCGTATTTTCACCGGTCTATTGTCTTAAACGTGAATGTTTTATTTTATTTACTGGTCTTGCGTGACGCGCTCGCGCCTTAGTCTATAATAGGACTAGTTTAGGGAAAAGAAAAACAACATTGCGTTTCTGACTAAGTTTCTGTTTTGCTAATTTATTTAAAACCCCCCTAAAATAGTAATTTTGACAACTAAAATACTAGCTTTGAAATTATTTTTTTTTATTAGGATTAGTATACTTAGCATAAGCATAATTCGATTCTGATTGTAAATGTACCTATGCTTGGTCAATCCCTAGCATGTGATCAGTGGGATGACACTGACGATGACACTGACAGCTCACTCCACGCAAGTTTTCACGGTGAGATTTTTACAGAATCGACATGCTGTTATAGTAGGGTTATGGGTTTCATAACTTTATAGTAGGTTTATAGAACGTTTTAGTGCTAAAATGCGTTTATGAATAACAATTTTTGACAACGAGACATTAGCAAGACTTTAGATGTTCTATAACTTATCTATACATATAATAAAACAGTAGAAAAACTGTGTCTGTACATTGAAAATATTAAAAAAAAAAAAATGGGGGGGGGGGGTTTAGAAACAGTAATAGGGTACGAATCCGAAAAAAAAATTCTGTCTGTTTGTCTGTTTGTTTGTACACGCTAATTTTCGGAACTACTGGAAGGATTTGAATGATTTTTGTTTTGTTGTATAGGTATTATGTCTGGGCAACATATAGGCTATAATTTATCTTGGAAACTTGAACACCTGATGCAGAACCGCAACAGACTAGCATAAGAGATACAAAAATGGTACCATAGCAAAAATTGTTCCACGTGATGAGCATTTTCTGCCGAGAGAATAAATTTGAAGATCTGGAACACCTGATGTGGAACTCCAAGAGCCCAGCTACACCATAACATACATAGGAATGACGTCTTAGCAAAAGTTGTTCGGTCTGATGGGCATTTCCTGTTGACTTATAAAAAAACTGGCCAACACGAAGGGTTCCGTACCACAATGCAAAAACGCCGAAAAAAACACGTTTGTTGTATGGGAGCCCCCCTTAAATATTTATTTTATTTTGTTTTTAGTATTTGTTGTTATAGCGGCAACAGAAATACATCATCTGTGAAAATTTCAACTGTCTAGCTACCGCGGTTCTTGAGATACAGCCTGGTGACAGACGGCAAAAACGCCGAAAAAAACACGTTTTTTTGTACGGGAGCCCCCCTTAAATATTTATTTTATTTTGTTTTTAGTATTTGTTGTTATAGCGGCAACAGAAATACACCATCTGTGAAAATTTCAACTGTCTAGCTACCGCGGTTCTTGAGATACAGCCTGGTGGTGACAGACGGCAAAAACGCCGAAAAAAACACGTTTTTTTGTACGGGAGCCCCCCTTAAATATTTATTTTATTTTGTTTTTAGTATTTGTTGTTATAGCGGCAACAGAAATACACCATCTGTGAAAATTTCAACTGTCTAGCTACCGCGGTTCTTGAGATACAGCCTGACGACAGACAGACGGCAAAAACGCCGAAAAAAACACGTTTTTTTGTATGGGAGCCCCCTTAAATATTTGTTTTATTTTGTTTTTAGTAATTGTTGTTATAGCGGCAACAGAAATACATCATCTGTGAAAATTTCAACTGTCTAACTACCGCGGTTCTTGAGATACAGCCTGACGACAGACAGACGGCAAAAACGCCGAAAAAAACACGTTTTTTTTGTATGGGAGCCCCCTTAAATATTTATTTTATTTTTAGTATTTGTTGTTATACCGGCAACAGAAATACATCATCTGTGAAAATTTCAACTGTCTAGCTACCGCGGTTCTTGAGATACAGCCTGGTGACAGACAGACGGACGGACGGACAGCGAAGTCTTAGTAATAGGGTTCCGTTTTTACCCTTTGGGTACGGAACCCTAAAAATCGAAGATCAGAAACATCTGATGTGGAAATCAAAACTATCACTAATTTCACCTCCACGCGGTGAAGGCGGTAACAGTTTAGGACTGATTTTCGATGACGATGGTATATCATTGAAAATTTGACTCTACTGGCCAAAACTCCCTTTTTTTTTTTAACGTGAATAATTTTTCTGCACTACCACGGGGAGATAGTACAGTTATGTGGGACTCTAACCCACTAAAACTCCACGGTGTCCTCCTCTGCCGCTTACAGCGGGAATATGGGCACGCGTTAGCACTCATCCGTGAACCCGCCGCGGCTGTCCGTCACCGGACCCTCCTCTGGGGAGTACTCCCCATTACCGGCGCACCAGAACACATAGCACGCCGTGACGACCCCAGGGACCAAACCAGCACATGGGCGCCAGACGACCCCGTGTATGGGCACCCTTGGTAGGGGAGCAGTCACTTAGATTTTAATTGATCAGGTATCTTCTTCACAATAAAACTATAACCATGCCTAGAAAAAGGTCAAATCTTTTCCAATGTTCCAAAGGAGCTAAAAGATTGCGGATCATAAGATTCCAAGAATCTACCGAAGAGCGTCAGGAGAGACTTGATGCTGTTCGAGAACATCAGGCTGCAACTCGCTCCGTGGAAACCTCTTCGGATCGCGAAGCGCGCCTGCATTCTCAGCGTATTTACGCATCTACATCCAGGTCTCTAGAGACCAGTGAAGAATATGATGCGCGACTGACCGCTGATCGTGAACGTCATGCATTGTCTCGCGAGTCGGAGACGTTCACGGATAGAGAATTGCGCTTGAGTTCTCAGCATATCTACGCATCTGCTTCTAGGTCTCTAGAGACAAGTGCGGAACGTGATGCGCGACTGTCCGCTGATCGTGAGCGACATGCATTGTCTCGCGAATCGGAAACGTTTACCGATACAGAATCACGCTTGAGTTCTCAGCGTATTCGCACATCTACTAACAGGTCTTTTGAAACAAGTGATGAACTTGAGATTATCATACATTGTCCCGAACACGCACACAACAAAATACTCATAATCAGTTAGAAAGTGAGAAAGAAAGAATTGCTGGAGTACGGCATGAAGAGACAGATTAAGAAGAGCGCAACGAACGTTTGAATTCTGATCAACTTCGACATTATCTGAACAGAATGTCGATATCATCTGAAGAATCGGATGTGTCTCAAGATATAGCCGTAGGGCATGGCGACCTTCCTTGGGTTGATAAGGAACGGAGTGCATTTACGTATACTCCTATGATTGACTACGCCACATATTCCGCCATCGGAGGTATGGTTCAAAATTGTACTTTTTGTGAAGCTGTTAAATGGCAAAAAGAAACAAACGGTATGTGTTGCTCAGGTGGGAAAGTACATATTAAAATATTACAAAATCCTCCAGAAATATTAAGATCACTGCTAAACGGTGACCATCCACAGTCAAAACATTTCTTGGATAACAATACGTTCGTACAATAATGCCTTTCAAATGACATCTTTTGGTGCAGAACAGATTTCAGAAGGCCCATTTATGCCAACATTCAAAGTGCAAGGCCAAGTTTACCACCTTATTGGTTCATTATTGCCTGAAAATGACGTCTCAAATCGTCTTGCGCATCCCGTTGTTTTTCAGTCCCTGGGCTCTTAGAATTCGACATCAGACGTTTCAGATCTCCGATTTTGACGACCCCGTTGTCGCTGGCATAAGCAACAGGATCCGCGTACGAAGTCGCGGGCAGAAGCTAGTTATGAATAAGACCGTAAATGTACAATAGATACCGTGACGAGAAATAGCGCTGCATGTCCCAATGTCCCCTTCGCTTACGCTAGATGGTGCTTTTAGGAGTTTTTGTTTTTAGTATTAAATCCTTAGAATGCAGAATGATTACCTACGATATTTATTTGTGTGGAATAAATTTAATTGTTAACTTAATATAAAACAAAACTACTATGACAAAATCGAGTTTTTGTTTTTAGTATTAAATCCTTAGAATGCAGAATGATTACCTACGATATTTATTTGTGTGGAATAAATTTAATTGTTAACTTATATATAAAACAAAACTACTATGACAAAATCATATTCTAGTTCTTGTCTTAAGAAATGTAGAATTTGAAACATACACAAGAATTTACTTATTTCACAAAATAAATAATTTAGTCATTCTTCAATATTATAAAGAAAATCATTCTTCAAACTAGAAATTACATCATCAAGAGACAGATCAATAAATGAAACTGAATAAAATGGTGGATTCAAAAATTAAATATTATTTAGTTTTTTTTAAGAATTTATTTTCGATAAATCGAGGTCCAGTAATACACGTTTTTGGGTCAATCGTTTACGTATATTATCACAAGGTCCAAGAGAGAGGCAGGGTCAAACGTTTATAATAGGAGATATCAAGAAAACAAGCACAGTCCTAAGTCGAAAATAACACAAAACAGATCACCGGAGCACAACGAACCGGGATTCGGGCGTGGTCCACCTGCTTAGTACACTTGGGTGGACCACGGGCACTTTTTCTTGCGGTGGATCACTTAAATGATGAGGAATATGCAAATAAAACCCTCTTGTAATGTTTTCAAAACTCAACTGACTGTTTGAACTCGAACTGTCATTTACGTTTCGTTTCAATTTTGAAGATGTTATTTATTGTGCTACTATATTTTATAAATTTATTTCTAATGCAATAGTAAAATAATAAATAATACTTGTTTATTATTGTTTAATTTGTATAATAACTATTTGATAAACTTTTGTTGTAGGTACTGTTGTAAAGTAGCTCTATCTATCGGCTTAAAATGTAAAACTATGGCCAAGTTTCTGTTCCCGCATGCTCAGGTGGCAGTACTATCTATGAAAATTTTGTTTGAAGCCAATGTATGGAAGTTTCACTGAGTCTGTAGTGGTCTGTGGATAGCACAGAGCAGCATCATATTGTAGTCTTTGGCACAGAATACTTTTTGATAGACTGAGGATAGACTGAAACGACGAATAGTTGCAGATTATCAGAAAATAATTCATATTGGAAAAACGCATCGATCGGATCACGGCTCGAGTCGTGTTACCATTACTTAGTGGAACAGGGGTTAGCAGAGTGCGCCTGTGAGAGACGGCAGCAACATGATCCACGTGTACAATGTGGCCCGGCCGCAACCGCCATCCAGGACGCCGTCCCAGGTGGTTTCCAGGGTGGCGTCCAAGGTGATGTCCAAGGTGGACCTCACTACAGCTACTAGAAATGCAATACTGACGCCTCTGTCAAAACTTCTGCCCGGTCAAGAAGAGGAATACGACCCGCATAAACACCGCAATGTGTTGAAACCCACCTCGTAACTATTATTGTTATTATATGCATTGTTTATTTGTTTACCAAGGGGAATACCCAGTAACTGGGTCGTGGAGGTCCTATAGGCAGTCGCTCCATGTAAAATACTGGTATTCAGCTGCATCCGGTAAGACTGGAAGCCGACCCCAACATAGTTGGGAAAAGGCTAGGCGGATGATGATGATATACTTTTTATAGGCTAGAATGAACAAAACTCAACAGTAAACTATAGGTACTTATCACATATCGCTTTATGTCAGTATTTTATGGGGTACGTATTTGAATATCGAAAATTAAAATACCAACTTAAAATATCGATGTTCAAAACATCGAAAATTTAAATATCGATTATATCAAAATGTCGAAAATGTTTATACCTACGCTTAAAACGTCGAAGATTGAAATGCCGAGTGATTAAAATTTCGAATGATTCAAAATATCGAATGACATTATGCCTAAGTTCAAAATATCAACATTTAATACATCTAAGTTTATAATATCTATGTTACGTTACGTTTGGGTTTTTATTATGTAAAAATAATTAAAGTACCTACATTACATGAGGTTTTCCTTTGTTGTAACCCACCTAGTAACTGATTAACATCTAGCAAACAAGCATGCAGCAATCATGCAACATGCAAGCAAGCATGGCTTCTGTCACGGCTCCGGCGCTGCAGGGCTCCGGCAGTCCCACGCGAGCTTAACGTCGCAGATGGTCTAAACGCTCACCACCGCAGCTTCGGCTTGTTGGCCGGCGGGCTGCCTCGCCCCTCCGCGCCTACGCGATTCTAAATTACACTCGGTTTTGCAGTGATACGTTTCTGTCACTAACTTTAGTAGCACAACATATTGACTTTCAAGAAAATATTTTAATTTAAAGACCTAAATAATACCTTCACGATTGACCTAGGCTTGTACACCGGACACTGATTTTCATGGATAAAATAGGTCGAAATTGTTCCAAAACCGAATTGGGGCACCCCGAATTTACATAGTCTTTTGGCTGTTACCCCTAGAGTGTATATAAAAATCCGGAGGCGCGAAGGGAAGGCAACCCCCGCCCGCTGTAACAAAGCATAGGCACCCGTGGGAGCCGCAGCGGCTGAGGCTGGTCGCCGGAGGCGACCAGCAAGCCGAAGCTGCGGAGGTGAAGATGGGTGCCTATCCTTTGTTACGCAAGGGCGAAGGGGTTGCACTTCCCGTAGCGCCGGAGACGTTGCAGAAGCAACCTTTTTCCACTCATACTACTTATATCAAAATTAAGTTCGGGTGAATTAATGAATGTAAATAATATATGTACCTACCCATCGATATTTAGGACGTTCGATAATCTGTATTTCGATATTTAGATCTTTCGATGTAACTTTTGTAGATATTTAGATTTTAGATATATTGGACGTAGGATATTTAACCATTCGATAATATAAACTTTCGTTGTTTTAATTTTCGGTTTTATGGTCGTTCGATATTTCCATTTTCGATGTTTTGAACATCGATATTTTAACAGTCGGTATTTTAATTTTTGATATTCAAATACGTACCCATTTTATGAGGGGGGCCTGCGAACAATCTCTGAATTAGGTGATTCTGAATGAATTCGTGAAAAACCTTCTGGGTTGTATTAGTTAGGTATTTGAAATACATAGTAATGAAAAGAAAAAAAAACAATTCAAATATTCAATTAAATTAAAATAAGCAGCCATGGCAGCAAAGAGATGACCAGTCCCTACTGACGGCGCCCGTTCACGAACATGACGCATGTATTAGCATCATTCAGCTCAACCATTTTGAAGGGAGCTAAACGATCCAACACACGCACCACCATCAGCGAGACATTTGAGTGAGCATGACATACTCTCAGCCCCCAGGGCACATTCAATTCGATGAAAGGCGTACCCAGTAAATGGAAGCTTTTGTACACATAGTACTCACACATGTGCTATGCAATTATACAATACTAGGAGATGAGATTGAATTTATATAATGCAAAAATAGTATTATAAAATCTTCTGCAGCTCCAACAGTATTTTCCAATGCTAATCAATTTATTTCTGCGTCCTTATGGAGCAGGACCAGCGTTTAGCCAAGCATTTTTATCAGCGATGTAATCCCAAAATTTATAAAATATGCCTGGCTGCATAGTGTGCGTTTTATACAAGACTAGCGGCCCGTCCCGGCTTCGCACGGGTGGACAGGTATTTTTTATATTTTTACCTTTTATTTATATTTTTTGCTGCTGTTCTGATGAGCATAATCAATATGTGGATCGTAACTGAATGCCGATCTATTTACTATGAGCTAAAATTCTATTACCTACGCGTCCTAGTTGTTAACGACTGTGTGTCTTTCCCTCTGTGCAATAAGTCGCTGCGAGCGTTCGGCGCTAGGTTTCCCGGGCACGCGTTCGCGAGTTCCTAACTCTAATAGGTAATAGGTACAACGGGCTGGTATCCGCAACTCCACGTCAATGCGCGTATTTTGCGTACGGGTGGGAAAATCGATTATTCGATCCACCCCAGCTCCTCAAGGAAGGCCAGCAACGCCTTTATGTTACTGACCGTCTCACGTAGGGTACCTGGGTTACCGAAGTACTTTGCCCTGTACGTGGCGACCACCGGGCAGTTTAGAAGCACATGTGCCGCTGTCTCGTCGTCCTCCATACAGGCCCTGCACAGCGGACTGTCTGTTACTCCTATGACAAAGAGGTGTTTATTGAATGACCCGTGGCCAGTTAAAGCTGCGGTAACTATACGCAGCTTTTGCTTTGTTAGACGGAGAACCTGTTTCGTGAGGCGGCCATCCAGTGTGGGAAGTGCTTCCCTAGCCTGCCTGCATTCGCCTTGGTCCGTCCATAGTTTGCTATGTTGGTCTCTAGTGCGTTTCCTTACCAGAGTGCGTATGTACCCGAAGGGGAGTGGCGCGATGGGCTCTGGTCCCACTGGTGCCATGCTCGACCCTCTTCTGGCTAGCTCGTCGGCTGCATCGTTGCCTAGCGAACCGCTGTGTCCTTTGATCCATTGAATGGTTATATTATTGAGGTTACCCACCTGGTTGAGGCGCTGGTGACACTCGTATATTAGCCCAGAGTCAGCAGTGTAACTGTTCAGCGCTTGCAGAACAGCCATGCTGTCTGAGAGTATGCGGATTGAGTGTTCCTTTACTTCCCTGGCCATAATGGCTGAAGCGGCTAAAGAGATGCCCAAGCATTCGGCCTGGAACACTGTGTTATGGACCCCCAGTGGTGTGGCTATATGTATGTTGAAATCCTCCGAGAAGATTCCAGCACCTGTGCCACTATCTGTTTTGGATCCGTCCGTAAAGATACGCAGCTCTGTAGGGCACAGCCCCTCACATCGGCGATCCTCGTGAAGCTGGATCTTGTATTTTTTATTAAACATAAATTGTTTAGGAACACGGTCGTTTATAGCTTTCGTGATGGGGAACTCCTTATGTAGTCCCTCAAGCAGCGTGGTGTGTGGTGTATTACTCTTACCCCAGAGATTTAGTGTGTTAAGACGTACTGCCGCCATCGTCGCTTCCTGCTGTATGAACAGGTGGAGCGGTGGGATTCCCAGGATGGCTTCAACTGCTGCAGTCGGAGTAGTCCTCATGCAGCCCGTCGTCGCCATGCAGGCTAGTCTTTGCATGCGTTGCAGTTTGTTAGAGGCTGTCACTAACTTGGTACGGGGCCACCAAACCACAGCTCCGTAGCTGATCATGGGGCGGACCACTGCCGTGTACAGCCAATGTATAATTTTTGGGGATAGGCCCCACTTCTTACCTATCATTCTCCTGCACTGCCAAAAGGTTATGCAAGCTCTATTTAGTATGTTGTCCAGATGACTGCTCCAGTTTAACTTACTGTCTAGTGTTACACCAAGGTACTTGACTTCGTTGGCCAGCTGGAGTTCAGTATCGAACAGTTTAGGTAGGCGAAAAGGGCCTAGAGCTCGTTTGTGGGTAAACATGACCAGTTCAGTTTTAGCTGGGTTCACTGAAAGGTCTAAGTCCCTGCACCATCTCTCCACGATACGTAGCGCTTGCTGAGTGAGGTTGCATACCGTGCCCGTTACCTTCCCCGAAACCAGGATGGCGAGGTCGTCAGCATAACCTACTGTGTAATAGCGGTTGGCGTTGAGTTTGGTGATGAGGTCATTAATCACCAGATTCCATAGAAGGGGGGACACGACCCCCCCCTGGGGGCAGCCTCTGGCTATCATAGCCAGCTGCTGCTCTCCTTCAAGTCGAACCACTCGTTTACTTAGCATGTTTGTGATCCAGTCCGTTAGTACCTGTTCCACTCCGTGTCTGGAGAGGGCGCTGTTGATACTGGAGAAGCTGGTTTTGTCGAAGGCTCCTTCGATGTCTATGAAAGTACCCAAACAAGTGGCTTTCTGATGAATCGCTTCCTCTATCTGGCTGACTACCAGGTGAAGGGCAGATTCAGTCGACTTACCTGAGCTATATGCGTGTTGGTTACCGTGTAACGGTATAGTCTTTAGAGCGCCATCCCTCAGTTCCCTATCGCACAGCCTTTCCAAAGTCTTCAGTAGAAAGGAGGTCAGGCTGATTGGTCGATGGGATTTAGCGTTTGTGTAGTCACCCTTACCTGGCTTAGGGATGAATATTACCTTCACCTCCCTCCATCCCTTAGGAACGTATCTAAAGGCCAGGCACGCTCTCAATAAAGGCAACAGTTTAGTGGTGATGGTGGTGCCCCCCCCACTGCAGTAAGGCGGGGAACACTCCATCGTGACCAGCTGCCTTAAAAGGATGGAAGCTCCGGATGGCCCATTGGAGTTTCTCCAACGTGATCACCCTGCTGGCGTAGTGCCAATCATTGTCTGACGGTGTCTGAATTATATCCTGCCAGTCAACTACCTGTGCGAAAGTGCATCCTGGGAAGTGAGTTTCAATAAGGACGCGTCTCGTTTCTTCTGGCGAGGATGTTAGTGTGTTGTCAGGTTTCCGGACGGTGGCGGGCCCAGGTGTAAGCTGTTGTGCTAGAACTTTCCTTACCCTGTTAGCCTGCTGACAAGATTCAATGCTGCCACAGAACTTGCGCCATCCCGTGGTGCTCCTGAACCTGATGCATTTTTTGTAGCTGGATTTGGCTGCGTAATAGTTGTCCCAGTCCTCATCCGCACATGTATTCATTGCTCTATTCAGAGCTTTTCTTACCTTACCGCGCTTGCGTTCCAGCTCAGCGCCCCACCAGGGTTGTTTGCCCGGTGTGCTGCGCGGGGTGGTCACTGGGCATGCGGTTTGGTAGCTGTCTATCATTGATTTAGTAAGATGCCTTACTTGTACTTCAATCTGTGTTGGATCCTCAAATGTTGTCGGATCGTTTGATGTCGCTAGCTTTGATTCAAGACTGCGTGTGTAGGTGGCCCGATCCGTATTGCGCGGGTTACGCCGAGGTTGTGTGGGTGGAACACAGACCTGGATGTCAAAGCGGATCCACCTACGATCAGAGCAGGACGCCTCATTGGAGACATGCCACCCTGTGATAGCTTCCGCCACTCCCTCTGTTGCCAGAGTGAGATCTATGATAGTGCGGCTTCGCCTGGTCACGAACGTTGGTTCGGAACCCGTGTTTAGTAGAGATAGGTTAGTCGAGAATAAGTAGTCAACTAAGGCCTTACCCCTCTCGTTCTGCGTGTCCATACCCCACAGTTGATGGTGAGCGTTGGCATCAGCCCCGACGACGACCTCGAGCCCGCACCTCTCACTGTGGCTCACCAGGCGAGCGAAGTCGTGCGGGGGCGGCGCTTCCGCCTCGGGCATGTAGACCGAGGCGAGGACAATCACCATCTCCATGGCGTCGTCACGCTGTATTATCAGCTTAGCTGCAGAGACATCTCTGCAACAGAAGTCAGTTAAGAGCTGTGTTTTGAGGTTACCTGTGATATAGATGCACGATCTGGGATGTTCGTGATCTGTGGTAACCAGGAGCTTACCACCAAGATTGGAGAGTCCTTTTATGCGGCCCGCCCTTATCCACGGCTCCTGGATCAAGGCTATGGCCGTGTGTTGAACCTCCAGCCACTTGCGCAGTTGAGCCGTCGCGGTCTGACTGTGGTGGAGGTTTGCCTGGAGGATCTTACAGGCCGACGAAAGGGACGCCATCGCTGGCCAACCCCTCCTCGTCCCCCCCCAGTTTGAGCCCGGCAAACAGGTCGCCCTCGTCGAAGCCGTCCCCCACCTGGCTCGAAGCCGGGGACAGGATCATGTCGTCCTGCTCCTCGCCCGATGAAGGGACGGCGCCCACGGTGGCAGCATCAGGGGCGGCCGACCCTGCCGGAGCAGGTTCAGTCGCAGATGCCTCCGGGTTGTCTGCTATGGGAGATGACTCCCCCGCCGATGGTAGTGGCTGGTCTGTTACCTCGCCGATGGTGCCCGTGGCAGGGTCCCATCCCTGTGGGACGTCGGTGAACCTGCCGTTTCGACCCTGAAACTTAACGTACACCGCCCCCAATCCAATTGAGAGACGGCGTTCGGCCTCCATCAGGGTCGGGATCTGGTCGACAGGGACGCCAACCACCACGAACCATTGCTCGGCTTGTTTGTCAGCAAAGTGAAGCACCCACCTCTTGATGTCCACCCAGGGGTTCTGATAACTGAGAGCGCGCCCAATGTTGGACGACTCTCCATAGACCCCCTGCTCGTCTGGGATCACGATGCCACATCGTGCTCGCTTTTGTATTTCCGCCTGACTCTTCACTACTAACGAAATGCTAGTAGGAAGAGAAAGCTCGGAGACTGCCTTCCTTAACCAGGCTAAGGTGTGATCGTTTCCGCACCACAGTTTCAGGACTCCTCCGGCGAACATCGGCTGGCGTTAAACGTCGGCCCCGGGGTGTCTTGTTTGGGGGAGCAGACCTCGAGAATGATCTGCCTCTGGATGGCAGCGAGTACCTAGTCCGATACCTCCCTGCTGAGGATTCCCGTGCGCTCGCAGGTGATCGCGACGTCTAGGGTTGCGCTTGCAGCTTGGGCGTAGCTTTTTTGAGGGACCCGTTTGGATTGATCAAGACGCGGCCGCTTATGCTCTCCCCGAGGTGTTAAAGTCTCGTTGAGAGCTCGCTTGGCCGCGGCCTGATCCTTCCAATCGGGTCGCTGTGTGGTGGAGTTACCTTCAGCCTGTTTCTCCGGTACGCCGGTTGGCTGCTGGCCGGACGAAGGTTGGCTTGTACCGGCCTCCGGCTGCGACTGCTTCCCGGCGGCGAAGTTCAGCTGGCCGCTGGTCGGTTTGGCCGACCTAGCGGCAGTGGCCTGTTTGTGTCGACTACCTTTACCTGGCAGCCGGCGTTCCTGACGTCGCTCCTTCCTCGTCATTCTCTCCCTCTGCTTGCTCTGTGTTGAGGAAGCTGTTGGACCTGAAGGGTCAGTGCGGGGGCCTCGGGCTTGTTGAATGCCTTTACCCTTGCCCTTGAGTTTCTGGACTTGCCAGACACGTGAGAACGTGTCCTCAGTGCATCCGACCGTCTCCGTTTGACCGGTGACGGCCGCCTCTTGAGAGGAGGATTGAGGGGTTGAGGAAGAAGGAGGGTGTTTGGCGGGATGCCCGGCGCTGGTGTTACCCAGCTCCGGGATCTGTGTGGTGAGGGTCAGACCGGCAGTGGTATTAGTCGTCGCCTTGGCCTTCACCTTAGTTTTAGAAGGGTCGGTACTGGTCCCAGTCAGCGCCGACGTCCTTCGTATATTTTGGGACTTTTTTTGTTTGGTCTTGGCTGCGGTTTTCGCCACAGCCGGACCTGCACCCGCGTTGGTACCCGCAGCGTTAACTGCAAGGCCACCAGGGGCGAGGGAAGTGCAAGCACCTCCCTTGGGAGTCTCATTGGCTTTCGCCTCCACTCCGGTTTGGGTTTTAATTGGCCTTAAATTGTCCATATTAAAAAGTTTTTTAAAATTCATCTCTCTGGCTTCCCACCCTCCATGGAGCCCGCACCTGGGAACGTCTCACTACAAAAAAGCTCGAACGTTAGGACTACCAGAGAGATATAGGTGCGCAAGGCTGGTTTACAGTGCGACATCGGGTGCTCGATCGGGTTGGCGTGGAAGGTTCAAAGGGCCAAACCCCCTACGAACTGATCAACCCTCACTTACACCGTCAGCATGACCTTTACCTACCGCTTCGGCCGTCCAAGAACGACCTCAGCGGACCTCACGCACCTCGCCTGTGGCCCTCTGACGGGACACCGTGACCATTTCCCTACCCTTGGCTAATGGGTAGGGTCACCGTTTCGCTTGAAATCCAGACCAAAGGGGGCGTGTTGCCTTACGGGCACATTACACCCAGAGCCGCTCGGCTCAACCCCCCAGGACTCCTTCATCCCCGCTTACGGCGCTCAACTGCGCAGGTCCTAGCGCAGGTGACTGTTTACTCCTACTCTCCACCAGCTGATTTTAGTGATGGGCGAGCCCGCCACCACCCAGTCACAGGGGGTCGCAGTTAGGAGTGGAGTATGGGATATTGGAGGTGGAAGGAATGAGGATGTGGGTGGGATGGAGTATAGGAGGATTGTGAGAGTCGGGGCAGGAAGATGAAAGACGGGAAATAATGGGGTAAAGGGAACTGGACTAAGGATGTGCTGGCGCCTGGTGGTTTTTGTTACGTCTGTTTCATAGGGAATCAGACCAAGAACGGGGTGGCAACCTCGGGAAGGTGCATCCGCCAGACTTGCCTTGAGGATCTACACGACCGTTGCGCTCTCCCTCAAGACCCCGCCACCCTACCGCCTCTGAAGGAGGCGGCAGGGTAGGCCTGCATCTATACTACCAAGCAAAGCAAAGCAAAGCATGTCGTTGTGCAACCGCAAAAGCATACATACAGACCCCCCCCTAACTCTATTATCAGCGAGGCGCTGCGAGCGTTCGGCACTCGATTGTTGTTCGTATAGTTGGAATGATCTGGCATTTTGTTCTGCAAGGCAAATCGAACATTCTGCGCTAGATTCGTTTGCCCGTGCTTGCGAGTTTCTAACTCTATTTTCTGCAAGTCGCTGCGAACGTTCAGCACTCGATTGTCGTTCGTGTAGTTGTGATGATCGGCCATTTTGTGCTGAAAGACGAAGCGAACGTTCGGTGCTAGATACCCTCGCGCGAGCTTGTGACATTCTGTCACTATTTTGAGCAAGACGTTGCGAACGTTCGGCGCTAGATTCCCTTGTACGTGCTCGTGACATTCTGTCACTATTTTGAACAATCGTTGCGAACGCTCGGCGCTAGATTCCCTTGTACGTGTGTTCGTGAGATTCGTTCACTATTTTCAGCAAGGCGTTGTGAACGTTCGGCGCTAGATTCTGTGGCCCGCGATTACGACGCATACGCTCTCTGATTTGCGAAACGATCTGAATTTTCAGAAGACGATTCTCCAATACGTCGTATTTTTGCTAATCTCGCTTGGGAGCAACTTTTAGATAGTTGAGACCTTTTTCCCTAGGCATATCAAATCAAATCATTTTATTTCAGGTATACACCCATATAAAATTTAACCGGATTACATATTGTTGACTTTTTTTAAATCAGATAAAATAAGAATACTTAGAACTTTTGAAAAATACTTACTATTGAAAAAGTGAGAGAATACTATAAAAAATAAACAGTAAAGCGTGAATAAACAATTTTTAATTAGTTCTAAGAAGAACTATTTAACTTGGAAAAAAAATTGCAAATAAAATGTTCAATGTCGGTTACGTCTGCTGCGTAGGGACCTATTTCATAGATGTGTTTATTTTTTCTATTTCTATGACTTATTAAATTCGTAATATCTATTGAATGGAATAGCCAATTTGATCAATTCAAAAATTAATATACATAAGTACATGAATTGAGATAGTCTTGAAAACAATAATTATGATTAAGTATGACTAACATAGTCTAATTTTGGTCGGTATTTTTATCAACTTTCAAAACGTAAAAAGTGGTTATAGTGACATAACGATAATAGTTGGACATATAGTACCGCGAAGTTTTTTGTAGTTATTGATATGTTCTTTAATATTGTAAAATATACTTTAGTTCTATCATCAATAGTTTCCGCAGCGCATGCGACGAAAGATGTTTTATGGCATTTTTTTTACACCTTGGGTTACGTTACTAAAGTTTTAGTAAGGATCCCTAATCTTTTCTAGCAATAAATATAGCCTATGTTACTCAGGGTGGATGTAGCTTTCTAATGGTGAAAGAATTTTTTGAATCGGCATAGTAGTTTTTGAGTTTATTCATTACAAACATACACACAAAAATACAAATCTTTCCTCTTTATAATATTATTATTAGTGTAGATTTAAATTTCGTTTCATTCAGTTGAAGTACTCGTATGTGGGTAGGTATTTTATTGTAACACTAGCTGCGTCCCGCGGTTTCACCCGCGTAAATGTCGATCCCGTGGGAATATCGGGATAAAAAAGGATACGTACTGTAACCGAAGAAAAATTATGGGGTCTGTGGTAGGTACCCTGTACGGGTGATGTGGTAGGTACCCTGTACGGGCGGTGTGGTAGGTACCCTGTACGGGTGGTGTGGTGTAAGGGACTTGAAGAGCCCCTTATAGTAACTAAACACCGATAGGATTTCTTAAAATTTATATTGATAGAATAACGTTACATATTCCCATCTCAAACTGCACTGATCTAAACAAGAATACCTAATAAAAATATTTGACACTTGCTTGAATATTCGAATGGAACCCGCGCTAAATTATAGCCAGCCTGCACTACATAAGGTAAGGCTACATAGATAGCCTGTACAGGTGATGTGGAAGCTACCCTGAGTGTACGGTGTACGTTACCCCAGCAGGAAACTAGCTCCTAGAGTGATATGAGTAGAACGTATAATTAGTGCGTAATCTGCTGTAAATGACCGCCAAATAAAAAAATTTGTGCGCTTTGTCGTTTTGCAAAAAAAACGGAAAAAATGATTCCTGCTGGAGTAACGTTTTTCCACCAGGAAAATTGTATACGATTGATCGGAGAGAGAAATATTGTACATGGGCAGAGAGCTTATACAAGGTGTTGATTTGCATCCTCGTCAAATTTCAGGAGGTTGTCATAAAAGACATTTTAGTACTTTAGTATTTTAGTACTTTAGTATTTTAGTACTTTAGTATTTTAGTACTTATAGTAAAGTAAAAGGCGTTTGTTTGTGTGTAAAAGCGCGGTTATAGGGCTAGTAACAGACGGGCCACGTTTAAATAAGGCTGGTTCACACTTACGGATTTCCGTAAAAAAAAAAATAAAAAAAAAACCTAAGGTGTCTGGGGGTAAGATGAAAAACGGGGAAAGATAAAAAACATATAATAACGCCGAATACCAGGGAATTCTTTTAATACTGGCAATATCGTTGTGGACACCATTTTGTCTTGGCCCGCGCCGCAGTCTGCGTCAGTCGCTAAGTGAGGGCATTCGTGTGTTATTTGACATTTTTCCGTACATTACATTTCCCGCGTAAAATTTAGTTTTTCAATCTTACCCCGCTCGCTGTATCTCCTTACACAGGTAAGTAACAAACATTTTGTTTTGATATTCGTAATAAGATTTGAAATGTAATATGCTCTATAATCTGGTGATTAGTATATTTCACGTATTTTAAGATTTATGGTGCCTTTCGAACTTTCCCCTGCAAAATTTAACGGGGTAAGTTGATAATATAAAACTTTCCATCTTACCCCTTTTACGAAACTCCTACAGAAGGTCAGGGGCCCTCAATATTAAATACACGGTGGTAATTCCACAACATCGTATCAAAAACTTGTATCATGAAATTAGTACATAATTCTAGACTCTCTAGTGTTAAACCGCTTGTCGGCTTAAAAAAAGTCAGAGGCTCTATACATAAGTGCAATACCTACACGATTAAAATATACCAATGTATACAGCTGATTTTTTAAGCGGATGAATAAATTCTACGTTAAGGTGTCTAGAATTATGTACCTACTGAATCCATGGTTAAAGTTTTCATTCTGATGTCCTTCAATTTGTATGTTCTGTTCTAATCTCCCGAAAACCAATGTGGTCACTTATCTAAACAAATTAGGGATACCTACTGTTATGGTCTTGTTGATTTTCTCTAATAATTTCCTTTGGTAGGGAAATTATTAACCAGAATTTGCCTCGATGGTCGTCGCAAGCGCAGCTACTGTGCATGAGGTCTTGGGTTCGATGCCCAGGTCAGGCTGTGTTTTTGATTTTCCATTAGGAATCTCTCTATAAGAGCCGGGAGTCTGGATTAATGCACGGATTATCTTCTACACTTACACATAGCTGGAAAAATATTAGCGTACTATACACCTCTGGTTTGTGTGGTGAAGTCAGTACTTTGCCTCAAAAACCAGAAGAATTTTTTTATAGACTAAATGAAAACGTGTGTTTTATTTATCGACCCGAGTTAGACTCGACAGTCATAGATGAGCATGATTATTTAATTCTTTTAATATCCATAACATGTTGAGAACCCCTGACTGCCAGCCGTTTCAACGGGGTAAGATCGATATATTTTATTTGATCAATTATTTTTTCTTGCATTTAGAATGCGATTTTTGAATTTAACTGATTTTCAAGTTATTTAGGTTATTGAAGCAGGTTTGTTGATCACCACACAAGCATAATGACCATGAATACGATTTTAGTCACTATTTCAATCTTACCCCTTCAGCGTTTCATCTTTCCCCTACATATTTTTTTTCTTAAGACCAATTTTACCAACGTTTTTTTCATAAAATATTGTTTCAAAAAGATTGCTGTCAACAATAAAGAAACAAGTTGACTATACTTTTTTACCCAAAACATCATTTTATGCATTTGACTTAAATCCCTTTGTTTCACAACAGTTTCAAATCAACACTGTTTA
This sequence comes from Oligia latruncula, assembly GCA_948474745.1. Classification (NCBI taxonomy): domain Eukaryota; kingdom Metazoa; phylum Arthropoda; class Insecta; order Lepidoptera; family Noctuidae; genus Oligia; species Oligia latruncula. Next base: position 316,892 of record OX419683.1, on the reverse strand, counting down.
TCTGATCAAAAATCCATTCCGACTTACCCCCAATCACCTTACCCATTTTATTGTTGATTTGGGTCGAGAATCATTAGCATAATAAAATTACGTCTTTGAATTTGACTAGGATGCAAATCAACACCTTGTATTTGTGCAAAAATGTGCGCTGAAAATATAATTTGTGCGTATTCGAGATATATTATATCGCATTTCCTGCTGGAGTGACGTTTTGTAGAATCGTGTATCTCTAAAACCATTGTATGTGCGCCTGTAAAATAAACATAGGTACACGAGTAACCCTTCATTTGTGCGTATTTGTGACAGAATTACATTCAAGAAAATATTTATAATTTTCAAGTAAGTTTCTTGAAAACCCGAAAAAATATCGCAGCGCCTAAATGAGAAAATGTATAAGCTCGCTGAAAACTGTATTCGGTTCTTCTTGACGCTTATAATAACCATGAAAATTTTCAAAAGTGTACATGCATGCGCTATTGAATAATATTGCCTAAAGTCGAAACGACTGGGTCGTAACTTTGACGCCTAAATACAAGAAATCGGCTCAAGCAACAAGATATGTAAGTGTAAACCAAACATTAGTGCGTTTAGTGAAGAATATATAGTGAAAATATTCAGCTTGGAATGTTTCGCATTAAGTAGATATAAGCAAAAAACAAAATATGTAAACAACGGCTGGTAATCCGACTAAATTCGAATGACTACAAAAAAGCGACGGAGTCATACATATCGAAATGACCTTCTTAACTTTACTCACGAACCGGTTGAAACGTGTTGTGCTTGATAATAATAATAATAATAATGATGGTGATAGACCGATTAGCGCGCCGCACAATGATTATCGATGTTACCATTCCACATGACGGGAACCTCGTGAAAGCTGAGAAAGAGAAACAAATTAAACATCTCGACTTAGCTCACGAGGTTGTTGACATGTGGAATGTGAGCTCGGCTATCATTGTGCCGATTGTCGTATCAGCCAATGGACTGATGGCCGAAAGCCTCGATCAACATCTATCGAGGCTCTCGTTAGCCGGTTGGATCAAGGGCCTGATTCAGAAGGCAGTACTCCTCGATACGGCTCGCATTGTTAGGAGGTTCCTGTCTCTGGAGCCCTAACCACCGGTAGCTTGGACCCTGCTCCCGACACCGGCGGATCGCTATTTTTTTATATTTTTAAATGTTTTTACTTACTTTTATTTATTAAGAAATATTTAAAAATGTAATTAGATAGGAAAAAAGACGAATAAACGAAATAATAATAATAATAATATTCCAGTAAGATGCTGGTAGGGATCTTGACCGTACTTCCGGGATTGTCCTGATAGCCGTGGAATACCTCTCCACTCCTCATAAGCACCTCAGGACATGTTGCCCCCTTGCCGCTACGACACTATGTGCTAGCGAACGTTTTCGGGGGCCCATTATTGAGTGTGCAAGTCACCCCCTGCCATTTAATCTGTGTAATTTCTATAGAACATCGGTCAGGCAGGGGCTATAGTTTTTCCATAGTCTTAGTTAACCAGTTGACTTTAGCCAAAACCCATAATTCAATATTTTTGTTTCCTTATTTTGCAATAGTCCTACACCAACCGGGGGTTATCCTTGGGTGCACTTGTATAGTGCGAACAGGGATAATCGTCGGTTGGTGCCTCATTTCATTGAAAATCTCTAACGGGCCTCTGCGAGTTGGCTTCGGCCCCTCGTACGCCTTCCAAAGGACCGGGACCCCATGGTCCCGAGATAAAAAAAAAATAAAAATATATATTTATATATATATTTATTTGCAAAAAACACGGTATTCAAAGTTGTTAAAGTAAATATAAGGTCCAGCATGGTTTGCTTAGAATTAAAGCATGCAAACTTGTAAGTGCTTAGCCAAACGTTATAAATTATACAAAACAAAAAGAAAAACTAAAGTCTATGTTCCAAAAATTGCTTAATACTATAGAAATTATTTTGAGTCATCAATTCATACAACTTAACCTTAAACAGCCTGCAGTTTAACGTTTTTAGCGGTGTTGGTAATTTGTTAAATACACACACACACATAGCTGGACAGCTCTTATTATATTTTGCTGTCCTAGGAATCACTTCTTGTGCTGGTGCTGATCACGCCGACTACGTGAGCTTAATTCCTCTACTGTTTTAAACAGCTCTATATGTTTTCGTACGAACATAGACACTTCATACAGATACAATGAAGGTAAAGGTAGCAGACCAAGCTTTTTAAAAATAGGTTGGCAAGTTTCATCCGATGGAATCCCGTAAATAGCTCGTATACACTTTTTTTGGGCAACAAACGCTCTATTTTGGTCGGTACTATTTCCCCAAAACATAAGTCCGTACCGTAAAGTGGACTCAACGTATGCCTGGTAAGACATCACAGCCGTTTTTATACTAGTGACCTTCTTAATTTGTCTAAGGGCGTACGCGAATTTATTTATTTTATTGCACACATGGTCGATCTGAGCTTTCCAATCTAGATGTTCGCCTACAACTACTCCTAAGAACTTAGTTTGTGTCACTTGGGTAAGTTTGGGTATGTTAATTTTAAAATTAAATTTATCATTATGAGATTGATTGAATTGAATATATGCAGATTTATTAAGATTAATAGATAAATTATTATTATTTAAATAGTTAATTAAATTGTCAATTGTATTATTTATGTCCGTTTCATGATCAGTAATGGTTTTAAATTTTTTGTCACTAGTAACAATAATAGAAATATCATCAGCAAAAAGGAAACATTTATGAATGGTTATGTCAACTATGTCGTTTATGTAAATAATAAATAGGATAGGGCCCAATATACTTCCTTGGGGTACGCCACATTTTACTTTTTTATATTCAGATGCGTAAAGTGTCATGTCCCTCTTTTCATTAAGTTTGGAGATAACTACACTCTGTTGTCTATCAGTTAAGTACGATAAAAGCCACTGCAGTGGCAATCCTCTGATTCCGACAGACTCTAGCTTTTTCAATAACATATTATGTGAAACTAGGTCAAACGCCTTTGACAAATCAAAAAATAAGCCCGTTGTTAGGTGATTGTTATTGATACTCGCCAGTACTGTTTCTAATAAAGAAAAAATGGCTAAAGTAGTTGATTTTCGTTTTTGAAAACCAAATTGTTGCTTGTTTATAATATTGTGTTTTTCACAGTAACTAATTAATCTTTGGTACACGTATTTTTCATATATTTTTGAAAGGATGGGTATTAATGTTATAGGACGATAATTGTCCATATTAGATTTTTCCCCCTTTTTAAAAATCGGTTTTACAAGGGATATTTTTAAGGCATTAGGGAACACACCCTGTGAAAAGGATAGGTTGATAAGATATGTCAATACTCCACTTATTTCATTAACACATGTCTTAATTATTTTGGTGCTAAGTTCATCGTAACCCTCAGAAGTAGTATTGTTTAGCAATAATATCTGTTGTCTTACCTCACTTTCGGTCATTGGCGTGGCGTAAGGTACATTGAATTAGCAATAAGGTTTTTATTAGGGCATTTGATGTTACAGTTTTGCGTTCGGATAGTATTTGTAGAGATATTATTAAAGGCGGAAGCTATTTCTTCCGGTTTTGTAAGTACGGTGTTGTCAATTTTAATTTGTTCAATGTTATCTTTGGGGTTCATTTTGTGTGTTTGGTTTTTTATAACTGCCCATGTTACATTTATTGTCATTTTTGTCAATATACTTAATATTAGCATTACGTTTAGCATTGTAGATACATTTTTGTAGCAGATTCGAGTATGTGGTATATTTGGTTTTGTTAGCTTGATTTTTATTTTTATAATATTGGTATCGTAGACAACGCTTGGTTTTAGAACTCTGCTTTAGACCTTTACTTATCCATGTTTGTTTTGTTTTTTTGTTTAAATCTATTTTAACCCTTACCTTTGGAAAGCAGAGATTATGAAATAGACATATTAATTCATGGAAGCAATCAAATGCCCTATTTGCATCGTTCTCCATGTATATGTTTACCCAAGACAAGTTTTGTAAGCACTCTCTAAATTTATGTTTATTATCCAGATTGTTATCTCTTTTACAGATGTAATATATTGCTGCTTTTTCTGTCTGAAACCTTAAAGGGAAGCTAAGCATTTGAGCCGTTTCGTGGTCAGAGAGATGAAGTGGTAGTACTTTTGCGATGGCGTTAGGTATATTACTTAGAATATGGTCTATACAGGATGATTTACGAGTGGCTTCATTAATATGAATTTCAACATTATGACTACGGGCTATGTCTTGAAATACTTGCGTGATTTTCCCTTTTTTTTAAGTATTTATATTTAAATCACCTGTTAAAACTAAACGTGTTTTTGTATTGTATTTTTTGTAAATATCATGTAAAATATTATCTAACTTACTTAGAAATAGGTTAGGATCGGACTGAGGTATTCTGTATATGCAGATTATAATTAGTTTCTCATTTAATAGTTCTATGCCACAGGCCTCAAATGTATTTACGGAGGCATGTGTTTTTACAAACGGCAGATCTTTGTAACTAAGACCCTTTTTAATCAGAATGCAAGTGCCACCTCGTTGTTTTTCCCTGCAAAAATTTGAAGCCATTTCATAATCCGACAACTTAAGATAGTGTTCATGTCCTTTTTTAATAAATGTCTCAGAGAGGCAGATTACATGCGGGTCGTTGCGTGAATCTCGCAATTCCTGTAATGTCAATTCCAATATTTCTTGTTTGGACAGTGCACTAATTGCGATGTTTTGGTGAAGTATCCTAAAGTTATGTGAGGTCGATGTCGCGGTTTTAGGACCGAAAAAACAAGTTGGTTTTTGTAGTTGAACGGAAATAGTAAGGTATTGTACCTTTTTTAGGTTCAGTATTTAGTTCCGGTTTTGAGCTACTTTTTAAATCGGAGGGATTTTCAGTTTGAGTTTGGTTTTTACGACGAAAGTAGAATGGAATGGTTCCTTTTTTGGATACATTTTTGGGACTTCTTTTAAGACTTGATCTGCTACTCACTATTTTTTTCATAAGTTCTCTCGGATTTAGAGAGTTTTCATTATAATCATTACAATTTATATAGTAGTTAATTTTAGTACATAATTCGGTTATATCAAAGGATTCGCTTTCCAGAAATTTTCATTTTTTAAAGTGTTTACATTCATTTTTCAGACGATAATTCAGCTTGCTAGGATCTAAGTACTCATTCTTAAACACATTTAATACAATAACCATATTATTGTTATAGAATGTATCTAGCACAATTTGTAGTTGAGACAAAACATATTTTAAATTGTGATCATTTTCTCCTACACAGATTACAAGTTTATCATTAATATTCAATTTAGCTTGACGACAACTCATTACAATTTGATTACATAGAGCATTTGGTTTTGTGTCCGCTGAGATCTTATACTTTTCGTACTTAGTATTTTGTCTCGAGTGTATCAAGGCTGCTGCTAGACCGACGCATTGTTGGGAGCCGAAGATGAGTATTTTATTTGTAGTTTTATGTTTTTGCTCTTCAGTATAGATGGGAGTTTGTGTGTTTGTTTCCGATACCAACAAATTCTTGGTCATTATGTTATTATGTTTCAATGTATCAATCATTTTCTTACAAGCTTCAATTTGTTGATGTGCTTCTTTCAGTTGATTTTGTAGTTCGGTTATTTTATGTTGTAGGTCCGTTATTTCAATGCTTTTTTCATAGTCATTTTGCGAGGAATTCGGCAAAGGGATGGTGAGAAGAGTAAGCTTTGATGTATCAACGAGTGTCTTTTTCTTTTAGAATTTATAGCTGGACTGTTTTCAGTGACCGCTGAAGAATGGCAGAGTGATTTTAATATTTTTATTTCAGCAGTAAATTTATCTAATTGTTGGCGTGCCTGTGCCTGAGTACACTCAAGTAGAAAAGAAGTAAAAAAATCTAGTTATTGGATTATATTCTACTAGCTGTTTCCAGGCACATGATTAAGTAGGTAGGTACATTATAAAAAGTAGCCCAAGTGCTATTCCAAGGTATAAGCTATGTTCTTCATAGCCATGTTTGTTCTGTTTTCAGGTATGGAATAACTGTATGGGGGAATTCAACTGATGCCCAGAGGGCATTCATAGTCCAAAAAAAGTGTGTAAGGTCAATTTTTAATCTTAAGTGGACAGACTCTTGTAAACCTGTATTTATTAAGCAAAAGCTGCTTACCCTCCCGTCTTTATACGTATTTGAAATCTGCAAATTTGTAAGAAATAACTACTCGCTTTTTGAAACAGATGAAAAGGCTATGTCAAAGAGGAAAGTAGTACAAAAGCCACTAGTAGTTCCGCGTAATAAGTAGACTAAAAGTATGCGACAAAAATTGTTATACCATGGCGGTGAAAATATATAACCACTTAGACGACAGATGTCAACCGTGCCGTCTTTCACAATAAATCTCCGGTAATTGTTCGTCATCATAACTTCGTCCATAATTGCACAGACAAAACCTTCGGTTTCCCCAAAGAGGTCACCGAAACGCAGCCAGGCTACGGACGCTAGTAGATCAACATCGGGTCCATGTAGGGCCCGGAAAAAGCGTCCGTGAAGCTCCTTACTCTGCCATACCTCCATGCGATCATTAGTGTCAAGCACTACTGGCTTGCGCCAGTTCTCTTTAGCCAAGGAGAGCGGGGTGAGGCCCTTGTCCACGCCGACTACATCTCGATGCATCCCCACGTCGGTTTCTAGAAAATATTCCCTGAGACTGCATATCTCGCGATTGTGGAGGGTCTTAGCGTTTAAAAACCCTCGACCTCCACACTTTCGCGGGATATACAGCCTCATTACCGATGACCGTGGGTGATGCATTCGATTTGCAGTCAGCAACGTACGGACCCTCCTATCCAGGGCGTCGAGTTCGGTCTGAGTCCATTTGAGTATGCCAAAAGAGTACATCAAAACCGGCATGACCCAACCGTTGAATGCGCGCACCTTGTTTCCGCCTGATAGAAGACTATTAAGTACTTTTTTCAGGCGGCCAAAGAAGCGCTCCTTCAACGATTGCTTCATGACATTATTATTATTAATCGCTATTTTTTATATAAATTATTATTATGATTTAATTTTATTAATTGCATTGTAATCCAAATTTAAATTATGAAATTATTATTAGTATTTTTATGTTATTGCTAATTACTTTAATGTGTACTGCATGCTTCAAGTATAACCAAGATGTAAAATCTAAATATTTGCACGGCTGAAATGCCGAATATAGTGAAACCCAGATCTTAAGAACTTGTGTTAGCTACCTATATTCTTGCAAATAAATATATCATTCAATTATTCATTCATTCCAACTTTCAATAAAATACATTCAGTATTTTGTGTGTGAACGAAGGACATACATCCAGACAGTTGCATCTATATCTATCTATACATATAATAAATTTGTGGACGAGGCGTTTCTGTACATTGAAAATATAAAAAAAAAAAAATTGGTAGGGTGTTAAAGAATAACCAACGGATGCCATTTCATAAATTTTTGGAATTTTTGTGTTTGTCGGTTTGTCTGTTTGGATGTGACAGATTTTGTATTTGAACAGGTTCAACGTAAAAAGTACCAAGCCAATATGGTTCAGTTTTATACTCAAATATAGTGTAGAACTCGGAGTAGTGATTAGTCTTTGTTTCATCGCAATCGCTTCAGGCTATCAAAAGATATAATCAATTTAAAGCATTCTGTAATAACTTTTTATTGCAATAAGTGGAAACACGTAACGACATCTATTGGGACGATATAGTACTAAAGAAAACATATTGTGATCTTTAAAACATTATTATGTTTATTATTAACTCTGATACATGTCTGTGTTATTTAAAAAAGTAATGATAATAATTATCTATCTATATATATAAAAGAAGAAACTGACTGACTGACTGACTGACATATCAACGTACAGCCGAAACTACTGGGTCTAGGAATGTGAAACTTTGCACACGGCTTCCTTTTATAATGTAGGGCAGCACTAAGAAGTGAAAAGGGGGGATTTCGTTTGTATGAAAAATCTTATTCCTTGAGTTAATAAACTTGAAACTTGGCACGAATACTTATCTAAGTAAATCATTAAGTTTTTAATTATGAAGAATTTTAACGGGCTGTCCGATTAACTCGAAACTCAGTATTTATACTTAAAACCAAAAATAGAGAATAACATGTATCAGGGTTTTTCGAAAATGTACCCCTAACGGGGTGAAAAGGTGTAGTTAATTTTACAGGGGAGGATTTTCTTCGTGGATTTTCTTTGGTATCAATAAATCTTCGACTCAAATAATAAACACATCCTAAATTATTCGAAAATTCCACCCCTGTGTGGGGGGGGGGGGAAAGCGAGGATACAGTTTGTATGAAAATCTTATTCATTTGGTTAATGAATTTAAAACTAAAGGGAGATTGGGGGTGTAAAATTTTGTATGGAAGAATTTTAACGAGTGCGTCCAGAGTCCAAAATAAATAATAAAATATTTCAAAGTTTTTAGAAAATCTACCCCTAACGGGGTGAAGAGGGATAGTAAATTTCATAGGGGAGTATTTTATTACGTGGTTTGATTTATGTCAAACTATAGTAACATCCCAGACGATTTTTCAAAACCCTTTAGGGATAAAAAGAGGGGATACAGTTTATACGAAAAATCTTATTCATTTGATTAATAAACTTGAAACTTGGCAATATTTGGCTCAGTATGTAATAAATAATGTCACTTTTAGTTTAAAAAAATACCCTCACAGAGGATTTAGGGGGTGACAAAGTTAATAGGTTAGAAAAATATGTACCTAACCCGCTGTCGGATTAACTCTAAACTAGGTAAAAAAGTAGGTATGTGTTTTAGGGTTTTTCAAAACTCGACTCCTACCAAGGTGGAAAAGGGTAATAAAGTTTAAGGGGTGGATTGCTGGGAAATATAGTAGGAAATGCTGTATCCACTAGCAGGAATAGCGCCACCAGTGGTTCGCAGAACACTGGCTCCAGCGAAAGAGCCAAAATGGTCTCCGACACATGACCCTTTGTACGACAACATTCTTGTGCCACAAAGGCTGAAAAGCCGAAACAGTTTTTTAAAGTGTGTCGTCCCACTCACTGGTGAACCATGACAAGAAAGACTGAAGCTGTGGCGAGACAGTCCTTCCTTACCCAAACCGTTCGTCCCACCCGCTGAAGACCTCCCACCTGGACATGAGTAACCTTGGGTAACCTGGAAGTCTTTAAACAGACTCCGGACCCAGGTTAGCTGAAGCAAGGAAAACCTGTTCAGGTGGAGATTCATAGACGACTCCGCCTTGGAGTGTAAATGTGGTGCTGTTCCACAAACGATGGGACACTTAATATCGTGTCCTGCATGTCCTGTCAGCTGCACGTTATAGGAACTGGTGGACGCTGGTAATGGCGCCAAACAAGTAGCCGAATTCTGGGCCGAGTCCATTTAGATTGCTATCGACACGCTAAGAAGAAGAAGGGGTGGATTTTACTGCTTGCTTCCATTAACTCGAAAATGAGTAGGTATCGGTCTTTGAGTTAAGTTATGGACACGTCATCCCAAACGATTTTTCAAAAATGCACCCTTGTGGGGGTGAAAAGCGAGGATCCTGTTTATTTGAAAAATCTGATTCCTTTGATCTACAAACTTAAAAATTGGCCCGAATACTTATTAATCTAAAGAAATGATAAAGATCATAAACATACATATTCGAAATTTTTAGAGGAAAGTACGAAATACACGCGGACGAAGTCGCGGGCAAAGTGCTAGTAATCTATAAATATAAAATAAAGTCGTGTTAGTTACACTATTTATAACTCAAGAATGGCTAAACCAATTTGGCTGATAATTGGTGAGGAGATAGCTTAGAACCAGAAGATGGACATAGGATCCGGCTTTTTATCCGGTTTTAAACGGACATAGTATTTAATACTTTTATTTACTTTTAGGAGTAGGGTAGGAGTAGTGTGGGAGTAGGGTAGGAGTAGGGTAGGAGTTGGGTAGGAGTAGTGTCGGAGTAGGGTAGGAGTAGGGTAGAAGTAGGGTAGGAGTAGTGTAGGAGTAGGGTAGGAGTAGGGTAGGAGTAGGGTATGGTAAGGGGTAGGACACCACGCGAACGATAGCGCCGGGCAGCTAGAAATAATTTATATGGCAAAACAACGTTTGCCGGGTCAGCTAGTTTATAATATTAGTAGAAAAATATATATATTCTATTTTTTTTTATAATTTCAATGTACAGAAACGCCTCGTCTACATATTTATTATATGTTTAGATTATTACAAGTGAAGCTAAGTCAAGGCAGGCAAACGAGCACTCGTTTCACCTACCTGATATTTTTTTTGCTCCAGTGTGATGTTACTACAGCCAGTTTCGTAATATTTTAGGCTAGAGCCTCGAGCATCATCTGCAAATACATACGTACGCACTACCCGTACTAGCTAGTGGCTAACAGGACGTGTGTTGCAGGTACTCGGAGACCATGACGCATCTGGTGAAGGCGTGCTGCGGCGCCGGCTTGCTCGCCATGCCCAATGCCATCTCACGCTTGGGCCTAGTGTTTGGCACTATCGGCGTTTTCTTCCTAGGGTTCATCGCCACATACTGCATACAAATACTGGTAGGTTAACACTTTTTACTTTGATCCATCTTGAAAATCAAATGGCAGGACTGCGTTTCTAATACAGAGGTCCAGCGCCGTTCTGACAAACGGACGGTGAACGGAAGCATGGTGGTCAACATTTTCGCTTAAAGATGTGTTCAAAAGGCATCTAAGCGCTTGCGCTATTAATCCAAGAGGTTGGGAGAGGCTCGCTTCATAACCCCCACGGTGGATTCCCGCATTGTCGAGGTGGGGGGGCTCAGTAGCCGTGGCTTGGTCACCCACGGTGAAGCGAAGAGGAACCCGAGGAGGAGCCGCTCGTCAGGGCTTTTGCCGGTAAGCCGACGACGCACAGTGGGTCGAAACTGCTATATGAGGGAGATAGGGTTTTTTTTTTTACAAATTCCATTTAAAAAAATACCTATCGAAGGATCTGACATTCTGATGAATAATTGTTATGAAACGTTTTTGTCTAAAACTGGTAGTTTTAGTTTGGCCGGAAAAAAATATTTTCAATTTTTGTTGTATGGAACCACGGATATCGAGGGATATGGCAAGGAGACGTGGCGCGTGTCGTACACAATTTCTAATGATTTTAAATTCATCATCACGTCTAAACGACTGGCCTGATATCTTTGAAAATAAAATATGTTATACTAGACAATTGTCTTCGTAATTTGATATGTGAATATTTGCAATTATATTTTTTTAACATAGTGTAATTAATTTGTAAAGTAATGTCTACCGCGGACAAAAAAACGACAATCACGCAAAGACTATCGGGTGTATTTTCATAAAACTTTCACCATCTAAAAGATAATTTAATTTCCTAAATTTTAGTATACGGTTTTTATTTGTTTTGTGTTTGATAATTCAACGTGGGTTCGTTTTTCGAATAAACTTGGTACGCATTGACGCGGGGACTCTTGCGGGCGACGGGCGGCAGTGCATCGCTGACCACTGTTCACGGGTAGACGCTAACGCTCGGAGCAATAAGAAAATAATTTTATTCGCTTTTGAGTTTCGTGCTGAAAATGTCTGGTAAGTCCAAATTACTAAAAAAGAAACGCCTTATATTGGCAAAAATAGATTATTGAGGTAAGTAACGTAAGTAATTATTGTAATGTAGTATATCCATACCGCATTCTTGTAGGGACAGTCCGGATCAGAGTTTCAAAAAATACTTGAATGCTAATATTGACATAGTTGTGGGGGTAATAATTCTTGATAACCACTCACGCCTACATTGCCGAAAATCGACAGTTCCCGAAAATCCTAAACTGTCCGGCCGCCAAAATCGAGATCGAACGAAAACCACAGAATGTCCAGGCGCACTTTCGGACTTTTTATTTTTAGTAATTTTGTCTATGGGAGTATTGCTTGCGTTCCAGGTTCTTTAGTAGGGTGGTTAGATGTAGTACAGACGCCAGCACATCATGCTACTACAATCTGTCAAATTTCTTTAAAAGATTTCCAACTTTATCGCTATAGCATAAGGTTCAAAATTGATTGGAAAAATTGGACACCTTATGAGATTTCGTGTATGAATAGATAGACCTTAAATAAACCAACTTATTCAATGCATAATATTAGTAATAAAATAATATTATTACAATCTTAATATAATATCAAAATATTATCTTATTTTTATTAATACTACATTGAAATAAATATGGATGGTGATCAAAAATCAGACAGGATCCTCACCATCTGAAACGTATGGTTACCCTACGAAATTAGGTGCGGGGTCGCGGGGCGTGACGCTCGCTCCTCCCACTCGCTCAAGGTCGCTGTCACTTATTGTCGCCCTGACCATAAGTTGGTACGCGCGACGACGGGGCAGCGGCGCGGCGGCGGTAAGCACCGTTGTTAGGCCGCTATCCCACTGGCGTTTTACGAGCATCGGCGTCTCTCGAACGTCTGCGCAGCGTCAACGTTGCGCAGACGCGACGTTGACGTCGCGTCGTCGCGTGACAAGCATTAAGAAGGCGCATAAAGCCGAAAAAAAAACAAGTTTCACCCGCGCCTCCTTCCCTACCCCTCTCATCAAACACGACGAAAATAAAACACAATCCCTTCCCGCCAGCAGAAACTTTTCGCCCGAGCGACCTGGGAATAAGACAGATATTAAAACAGAAGACGAACTAGCAGGGGATCGAGGAGGGGAGGTGGACGGGGGGTTCAGGGGATCAGACCGGTATGCGGTATCGGTATAAATCACATACACACATCAAAAGTGTCTAGGGATCAAGCATTTTTATGCGGATTTCTTGAGATTGAGATGTGGCTTTGTAATAAATTTATGATTTTATAAATTTATATGGATCCTTTTTGGTGCATTTCATAATTTGAATCAGGAACTGTGAATCAAATTCGAGTAAAAGATGAAAATCAGCTGTCAATATTTTCATTATAAAAACATACAACGCATTGAAGACATTATTAGTGCTACTGTTTCCCTACTACTGATTAAAACCAACGTTATTATGGAGCGGCGACGTCATTTAAGCAGGGAAGAAATGCTCAGAGCCGTGGGAATGATAGAAGCTGGTTCCCGGCAACGTACTGTGGCTTTAGCCCTGAATACAAGTCAGAGTGTTATCAGTCGACTTTGAACACGTTACCGTGGCTGAGCGCCATGGAGGACGGTATCGCTGCACCACACGGAGACAAGACCGATACATTCAAATCTTAACTCGAAGAGCTCCAACAATAACCACCATGATGTTAGCCGTGAGGCTTCATCACTCTTCAGGGAACTTTATTAGCGACCAAACAGTCAGAAACCGCTTGCATGAAGTGAACCTTCATTCCCGAAGACCGCTACGGGTACCACCTATAGCAATGCACAATCGTAGGATTCGATATCAATGGGCTCTTGAACACAGAAATTGGGCAGAAGAACAATGGCGTTTCGTGTGCTTTTCTGATGAGTCTCGTTTTGGTATGAGACCGGATACAAGACGTATACGACACTGGAGAACCCCTGGACGCCAACAGCGATTAAAATCCTGCCAGGAAGTCCATCCTTATAGTGGTGGAACCATCATGGTATGGGCGGGTATTTGGATCGGCGGAAGAACTGAGTTGATTTGGATCAGAGGCAACCTCAACGCTCAAATTTATGCTGAGACGATTGTATCAGACGTCATCGTTCCTCTACAAGTGCAAATCGGTCCCTTATTTCAGTTAATGCATGATAATGCACGACCGCACACCGCAAGAGTTGTAAGACAGACTCTCGCCGCAGCTAACATCAATGTCCTGCCCTGGCCTGCTCAGTCGCCAGACTTGAACCCGATTGAGCATGCATGGGATATGCTACAGAGAAGAGCTCTGCCGAATATGGAGGGTATCCAGTCGCAAGAAGACCTTTTTTTGTTGTTGCAACGAACATGGGCGGCCATTCCACAGCGTGATTTGGATGAACTCATTTTGAGTATGCCAAACCGATGTTCTTGTGTTGTTAGTGTTCGCGGTAGAAACACGGATTATTAATTGTTTAAGTTACCCAATAAAATTTTAAAGAAAACTGTTATTTCAGTCTTTTTTTCGAACTTTTGTGTTAGTGGTTCAAATGTCAAAAATCCCTTTATTAGGAAAATGGCAAATTTCTTTATTAATGCAAAGGTGACTTGGTTTATCGTTACTGTGACAAACGAATACACTTTATTTGATGAATCCTTAAAGAAAATTTTAATTAATATCAATCAGGAGAAAAGTTATTGCAAAAATATATGTTGATCCCTAGACACTTTTGATGTGTGTATTTGTGTTTGAATCTTCTGTAGTAAGTATACGCAAAATAATCAGATGAAACGGCTCTATTCAATGTAGTACCTAAGTATGATCGCTGTGCAAGTAGGTATATTATTCGATCAATATTATTGTATGTTCGTGAATCTGTTCCGACGCCGGTAACAGATTCACGGACGTACAAGTAATACCAGAATTTCCAATTCCAGATTGAAGGACAAGCTACTACTACTATTACTATGCAGTAATAAAATATTTTGTTAGATTGGAGAGTAAACCGAGTTGAATGAACTAAATCCAAGATACGGCCTATAAATTTGCGATTCCGAATAACATTACAAATGAACGATTTTCGGATAATTTATTGTATCTATCTGTGCTGCGAGACCTTGTTTCTTGCCAAATTTCTTGATTCTAGGTCAACGGAAATAATTAAAACCCATAAGGTACACTCATAGGGTTTTATTTATTTGCGAGCGCCAAAATGCGACATGAATGGCAATTTATGCCAGCTTCTAAGTCAAAGTCTTATAGGCTTGATATTTCAACAGCTCCAAGGAACCGTAGATCAAAGTATTTGATATAATTTTCAAATTGTTATCCCCACGCATTCCGGAGAAAAAGGGTCAGACAGATAAACAACAACAACGAAGTGATCTCAAACAACGAAGTGATCCTTTATGGGTTACGATTTTTCCTTTTGAAAAAGCAAAAGCACTTCCATCAAAGTATTATACTACATACTCCTGATCATGAATCATGGTGAAAATAAACTCAATAAATTTGTTTTTTTTAAATGATGTTTTGGTCAGTATAATCGCATCACTTAACTTACGGTTTTTACTTTAACCTAATGAAATTAAGTATTTTAGAATGACGACGTCATAATGGTCATAAGGACGAACATGATTGAACAAATCTATTAAAATTTTGTTGTACTGCAGAGTGATCAGTAACATGTATCGTAATGGTTTCTGAAATTACAATATTTAAACGATGAAACTTCAGTAGGTACGTAAAAACATCTGTTTATTTTGCATATACTTACTATACGCTAAGTTTGAAATGAAATGATTTTATTTTTGTAAGTAGGTTTGTACAAACACTTTTACACGTCAATCATGTTTTTTTGAAACTAGATGAAGTCGGCGTTTCCTATCTGACTACTCTGAGAAGAAAGGCCGAAACAAACTCAGAGGTCACAGTCTCTTTTAAAGTCCAGACATAATCTTGGTCAGGTGAATTCAGAATCTAAGAATGCTAGCTTAGTTATGTTTTGGAACTACAAACTCAATGTTGGCGTAACAAAGTTCAAATTCCAATGTAACCAAATTTTATTTAGGACCTTGTACGTGTTGGACATCACGACATTTTGGTGGAAAATAGTATTATCTAGTAAAAAATTATAATAGAATATCGTGGATTTTGCTTTGCAGGATCGTGCAAAGTCAATAAAATAGCAACAGTGATACGCACATGTAACAAATAATATTGGTATGGTGGATTTTGCACTGTATTATGCAAAGTCAAATGGCATGTATTATGAAAGCCTTTTCAGCGCGAAGTGCGAGTAGGAAAAAATCTCTGCCGAAAACATTTGTAGAAAAAGAGGCCAAGTTCGGTACAAAAGAAGTACAGGATTGTCGGATTTACCGATAAAAAAATTGGCAAACTATATGTAAATGGGTGCCAGAGTAAGTCGAAAGTTCATTAGGTTCCTCTTTTGGTCTAACTGTTGAAACTTTAGCTTTGAAAACTTGCCAAGTTACATTATGAACTTTACTATTTCTTTCAACTCTATAGAACTTAGCACCCATTTAGATCTAAACTCTTTTATCGGCGAAGCCGACAATCCCAAACATTGATATCCGCTAGTCACGAGAACACTATCCGTATGAAATAATTCATGTGCACACCGTTTCGTACTTTTGTCCACAATAAACCCATTACATAGTTCATTTTCTATTTATATCTTTTAGAAACACCATTATTAAAATACCCATAACATAACTATGTTTCAACTTGAAATGGTCAAAAGTCACTCGAAATGGATCGTCGCAATTTGTGGACGTTCATATTCGTGGTGAGAAATGTGCTTCCGCATGCCTCACCAGTCACCACGAATATGAATGTCCACATATTGCGAAACATGCGATGATGAGCACCGTGCGCTGTGCATGCCTCGCAATGTCTGTATCCACCTTTAGGGTTACCTTACAAGGAGTTTGTCAAGAAAAGTAGGAGTAGACGAATTTGGTTTCTGAGTTTATCGTAATAAGGTGTAGTAAAATATCCAGCATAAACTTTCAAAT
This sequence comes from Oligia latruncula, assembly GCA_948474745.1. Classification (NCBI taxonomy): domain Eukaryota; kingdom Metazoa; phylum Arthropoda; class Insecta; order Lepidoptera; family Noctuidae; genus Oligia; species Oligia latruncula. Next base: position 300,234 of record OX419683.1, on the reverse strand, counting down.
GAACGCGAAATTGGCTATGTTGCAAATTTTCTGCGCAAGAAAATGGACCGAAATGCAGAGTAATGGCGCTAGTTGTAACTATACCAGTAAAAATCTTCATCTTGATGTTTCAAATATCACCATTGAATTATTTTAATTTTTTTTTTTATAGTTTTGCCTCGGTATTTATTTAATTTATCAAGTCTTATTGTTTATAATAATCGTTTCGGGAGTGGTTTTAGTTATTTTTCCATGTTTTCTATTTCACAGTGTCTTTCATACAAAGTGATAAATTACGAAAATATTATTTACGCAAATAAATTATATACCTACCGGCGCAGCCGAAAATTTAAGCGCAGTCCTCTCATCTCAACAGAGTTACGGCGACTGATTTGAGAAACAAACATAATATGTTTGAAGTTGCCGCAATGTGCGACGGAAGCTGATGACTTCTTCCACGAACTAAGCACGTCATAAGTGCTATAAGCTTATCTTCGTAATAAAACCACAGATAAAAGGAATTAAAAACAATGCTTCTATAATTTTTGTTGTCTTGTGTTATTACATTTATCATCAAATTTTTATATTAGTAAGCTTAATAGGTATAAATCGAAAAGTCTTGTTTGGAGGTAATTTCGTGACCATTTTAATTTTTTGTGTTTCTGTTGCGTGTGGAAATATCATATAATTACTCATGTTATTTTTATTTTGTACCTAAATAAATAAAAAATAAAATAAAATAGCCTTTATTGCTGTTTCATTCCTTATCATTAATACATATTAATACATGCCTAACTTCTAAAAACTAAATTGGTTTAAGTAGTATATTCTAACTTGCATTTGAATGCTCGGCAACTGGATGTTTGTGTGGAACAGCTTGTCTGTCGACAAAGGCCTCCTCTAAAGATTTCCACGTATTCCTGTCTCTTGCTAAACGAGTCCATACCGGACCAGCTATTTTCTTGAAGTCGTCTTCCCATCTTTTCGTTTGTCTGCCTCTATTTCTTTTACTATCTCTTGGATACCATTCTGTTACTAACTTAGTCCATTTCTCTTTACTTTCTCTTAGCATATGTCCCGTCCAACGCCATTTTAGGTGTCTGTAGACTGTGTATGCATTTTTAAATTTTGTTTTCTTTTTAATTTCTTGTAGTTTCACTCTATCTCTTCTTTGTATACCTAGAATACTCCTTTCCATTGAATTTTGGCAGACTTTTAATTTACTTTCTTGTAGTTCTGTTAACGCCCATGTCTGGCACCCGTATAGTAAGCATGGTATAATGCATATTTCGTATACTTTCTTTTTTCCTTCCATTGGCATATCTTTATCCTTCATTATTTCCTTAAGAGACCAAAACCGTTTCCAAGTATTAGTTATTCTTCGTTCTATTTCTCTATTCATGCAATCATCCGTATATATAAGTTGGCCCAAGTATATATATTCATTTACATATTCTATTTGTTCGCTATTGATTGTTATTTGTTCGTTACTGTTGGTTACTGTTTGTTGGGCGTTCGTCATAATTTTGGTTTTAGTTAGGTTCATTGTCAGGCCGGCCTTAACACTTTCATCGGATAGTTGCTGCAACATTAGTTTGAGAGTTCCTGCGTCCTCTGAGAACAAAATCAAATCATCCGCGAAGCGTAGGTGGTTGAGGTTTTCGCCATTTATATTGAGGCCCTTTTTGGTCCAGTTTAGGTTCCTGAAGATCATCTCCAGCACTGCTGAAAATAATTTAGGTGATATAGGATCTCCTTGGCGTACACCTCTTTTAATAGGAAATTCGTTGCCCGTAGATTCAAGTTTAACTTGTGCGGAGCTCGCTGTGTATACGTTTTTAATTATTCGTATGTATTTTTCTTGCACCCCTTGTCTTTTTAGAGCGTCCCATATATACTCATGTTCCAATGTATCGAACGCTTTGTTAAAGTCAACAAATCCTATGTAATATGTTTTATTATATTCTCTATATTTCTGTAGTATTTGTCTTAGGGTGTGAATGTGATCTATAGTTGAGAATTTACTTCGGAAACCAGCTTGTTCTTTAGGTTGGTTTTCATCTAGTGTATTGGTAATTCTATTTAATATGATTTTTGAAAATATTTTATATATATATTGGACATTAAACTGATTGGTCTGTAGTTTGCTATATCGCCCTTGTCTCCCTTCTTATGCAGCAGTATGATTGTCGATTTAGTCCAGTCTTCCGGGATGGTTTCCGTTTCTAGGATTTCATTGAACAAATCCGTTAGTCTTGGTGCTATTACTGGTAACGTAGTTTTTAGTAGTTCATTTGTGACTAAATCTGATCCAGGTGCCTTATCCAGTTTTTGTGTTTGGATAGATTTTATTGTTTCTTCCTTTAGAATTGGTTTAATCTCCTCTTTATTTACTGAATTATATTCCTTTATTACTTGTTCCCCTTTATGACTTTGGTATAAATTTTTGTAATATTCCGTAGCAATTCCTAGTATTTCTGGTCTTTTGCTGGTCTTTCCATTATTTTTATTTTTCATATTTGGAATCCAGTCCTTTTTGTAATTCATTTCTTTTAGCGCCTTCTTTATTCCTCCTGTTTTTTCTATATGTTTTCTTAATGTTGTTAGTCGTTTTGCTTTCCGTTCTTTCCTAAGTTGTTCACTAATCTTTTTGCTTATTTCTACTATCTTTTGGCCACTATTATTATTTCTTCCTTGTTGTATAAGTTCTTTCCGTTCTTGTAATAGTTGCTTACTTTTAAATGATATCGCTGTCTTACTAGTCATGTTTACTTTTTTAGTTTCTGTTTTTAACTGTTTGATCAATCTGTTGTATTTTTCTTGAGTCGATATACATTCTTTTTCTCCATCTTGCAAGGATGTTTCGAGGTTTTTCAGAAGTAAATCAGTGCTACCGGTGCATTCGATGGCTTTCACACTGTTGTGAAATTGTCGTGCTCTTTTAGCACGTGTCCCTGAGAGTTTTGCTCTAACCATTCTATGATCTGAATTAAAATTAAAGTTGCTTAAAATAGACAAGTCTTTAAAAACTTTTACATTGTTAGACATAACATAGTCGATCTCGTTTTTATACCGGCCATTAGGAGAGATCCATGTCCATTTTTTTGATGGTTTCTTTTTGTAAAAACTGTTTAGGATGCTTAATTTATTTTCAATAGCAAAGGATACTAATCGTGAGCCGTTTTTACTTCTATGTCCAAATCCGTGATTTCCTATGGTATATTCTTCTCCACTTTTTTGTTTACCAATCTGTCCATTAAAGTCGCCCATGACTATTATGTTTTTGGATCCATTTGCCGCAGTGGATCGTAGGTCTTCGTAAAATTTTTCGATTTTTGTTATGTCTTCTCTTCTATTTGATTCGGTAGGCGAATACGCCTGGATTATAGACCATACTTGTTCTTCCTCTCCATCTACGGGTAATTGAATGTTGAGAAGTGCAATCCGTTCTGAAATCCCTCTTAATTCCTGTATGTTTTTGGCGAGGTTTCTTTTAACCATGAATCCGACTCCGTATAATCCGGGTGTCTCCCCGATATGGTGTAGTATGTATTTTCCATGGTCTTCAATTCTTTCCCCAAATCTTCTCACTTCACTAATACCAATTATGTCCCATTTTATTTCATTCAATGCTAATTCTAGTTCTTGCAGTTTTTCCGTGGTTCCTAGTGATCGACAGTTTATAGTTGCTATATATATATCGTTATATTTCTTTTTCCTGTTACTTTTTATCTTTAGAGGGTCGTGGTCATTTTCCCCCACGAGGACCAGTCGGCTTGGGGGAGGTTGGTGGTTTTTAGTTGTTTGGTTTTCTATATTTTTATGTTGTTGTGTTTTCCGGTTGCCGATAGCTAATTGTTATTGCCTATTATCCGCCGCATAAGAAGAGAGAGAGTTGGATCTACCTCTCATGACATCAAAGGCGTTGCGCCTATTATTTTGTGACGACGTCCAGGTTTGTTGTTTTTTAGGTTGTGTATTGTCTCGCGGCGATGTAGATATTCCTCTCTTTCTTTTTTCATTGGTTGTATTAGTTTCCTTTACTACAAGCTCGTCGTATTTAAGATATGCGAAATTTCCTTTCATTCTTTCCTCTTTCAATTTAGTTTGTAACATTTTTCTCTTCTCCAGAACTTCTTTAGAATAATCCTCTGTGATATATATGTCTTTGAGATTTTTCCGGACTTTCATCACCTCAGTTTTCTTCCATAAATTTACAAAGGAAAGCAGAACAGGTCTCGGCTTTCCGTCTGGGCTTTTCTTTCCGATGCGATAAATTTTGTTTATTTCAAAATCCCCAATGTTTATATTTAAGTCTTTATTAAATATCTTCTTCGCCACTTGTATTAGTCCTGACGTAGATTCTTCTTCCTCTTTTAATCCAAAAATAATAATGTTATTTTGCTTCTTATCTCTTTTCAAATATTCTATCTCTTTCTCGAGGTTTATTAATTTAATCTTTAAATCTTTGTTTTCTGCTATAATAGGCTTTATTTTTTCATCCATTTTCTCCATGACTGAATTAGTTATAGACTCCTTCAGTTCAACCGTCTGTTTCTGCATTTCGATTTTCATTTTGTCAAACAGGATTTGGAATTGGTCTTCCATGTTTTGGTTTTAATTTCTTTGCTTAAAATGGAACGCCACGGTTTAAATTTTCGCGTTGGCAACACCGATGAAATGAATGTCACTGACACATTGACTGACACTGTCAAGTCAACTTGACACTGACAGTGCCTGATAGTGACGCTATGACGTTTCTAATAATGCTGTCACAAATTTCTAACCTCAATCCGGTAGTTGTTGTTTCTTATTTGATTGTAATCCGTTTTATTTCACGTTTATTACACCAGAGTTAATAATTTCACAAATCCACAGTACATATGATTCTGTTTTTCACTATTCACTGTGTCCAACAGTTCGTAAATGATTTTTAATCACAATAAGTTTGAGGACTGCACTACAACGATGTTTACGCTTCGAGCACCGGAACCGGAAGCACCTAAGTCTTGTACCTAAGTCTTATCAATTTCATGAAAAATCATATTAAAGTTAGGCTATTTTGGTTCAGCGGACGTCAACGTCGCGTCTGCGCAACGTTGACGTCGCGTTTGTTGGCAACAGGTACAATCACGCCGTCCTGCTCTGTAAAGCCGTCTGTTCCGGGTCTGGCTTTTTGTGTATGTGAGTTTAAATGTTTGTAAACGCACCCACAATACAGGAGAAATTCATAGTGTGGGGCAACGTTTTTTTTAAAAAAAAAAAAAAGCAGGACGGCGTGATTGTACCTGTTGCCAACAAACGCGAAGTTAACGACGACGACGACGATGACGTGACGTCGATGTGAGCGTGTCTGCTGATGCGTTTCGATGACCTTGAGTCGGCGAATGTGTCGCAGGCGACGCGACGTCCAGTTCGACGTTGTTGTTTCTGTGTCGTCTACGTTGTACATATACGCCGGCTTCAATCTGTCGACTGACACGATGGCGGTGCGACGAGGTAGGCGCAATGTAAACAGCTTTCCTTCTTCGCTGCGTTGTAGTATCTCGAACGGGCCGTCGTAAGGTGGTGTGAGTGGGCTGCGCACAGTGTCGTTGTAGTATCTCGAACGGGCCGTCGTAAGGTGGTGTGAGTGGGCTGCGCACAGTGTCGTTGTAGTATCTCGAACGGGCCGTCGTAAGGTGGTGTGAGTGGGCTGCGCACAGTGTCGTTGTAGTATCTCGAACGGGCCGTCGTAAGGTGGTGTGAGTGGGCTGCGCACAGTGTCGTTGTAGTATCTCGAACGGGCCGTCGTAAGGTGGTGTGAGTGGGCTGCGCACAGTGTCGTTGTAGTATCTCGAACGAGCCGTCGTAAGGTGGTGTGAGTGGGCTGCGCACAGTGTCGTTGTAGTATCTCGAACGGGCCGTCGTAAGGTGGTGTGAGTGGGCTGCGCACAGTGTCGTTGTAGTATCTCGAACGAGCCGTCGTAAGGTGGTGTGAGTGGGCTGCGCACAGTGTCGTTGTAGTATCTCGAACGGGCCGTCGTAAGGTGGTGTGAGTGGGCTGCGCACAGTGTCGTTGTAGTATCTCGAACGGGCCGTCGTAAGGTGGTGTGAGTGGGCTGCGCACAGTGTCGTTTCGCAAAAACACGTGCGTACATGTTGCAAGATCTTTGTACACGAATGTGTTCGCGTTTGTTGATTGGTTTCTTTTCCCCGGCGATAGCAACGACATTGTTTCACTCAGCTGACATACGAATTCAGCGTCTTCAATGTTCGGCGTTGTAGGCTTGTAGGCACGAAGAAATCGGACGGAATGCGTAGTGTTGTACCGTACGTCATTAGGGCTGCGCTGGCGGAGGTATCTTCACGAAGTGCGGTACGTAATCCTAGGAGAACTGTGGGTAATTCCTCGCTTCGCCGTGTCGCGGCTGCTCTCGCCATCAATGCTGACTTTAGTGTACGGTGCCATCGCTCGACTTGACCATTCGCTTTTGGGTGGTATGCAGTGGTGCGAATGCGATTGATGCCGAACTTCTTCATCAGCGATGTGAATAGCGCAGACCCAAATTTATTGTCGCCCTTGGTCTGTTGTGAGTCGTAACGGGCATCCGAATCGTGATATTCACCTGTCGTATACGACTTTGGCGACAGTCTCTGCGGTGACGTCACGCGTAGGGATCGCTTTGGGCCACTTGGTGCAGCGGTCGATCATCGTGACGAGGTATCGGTAGTCATTAGATGGAGGTAGTGGTCCGACGATGTCAACATGAATATGTTCGAAGCGCGTTGACTCTTTGAATTTACCGAGCGGGCTCTTCAGGTGTTGTTGAAATTTCGCGCGCTGACAGCCGATGCAGGCCCTTGCCCATGTAGTGACGTCTTTGTTCATGGAAGGCCAGAAGAGTTTTGTTGCCATTCTTTTTCTTGATGTTCATACCCCGGGGTGACTTAAGGGTGAATATTGAGAGGCTCAATTTATGATGTCCGGAGGTATAAAGTACCCGCAATATTGAAATAAATACCCAAAGTATTTTTTTTACGTCTTATCACTATGGTATCTAATTGATGCACAATAGTTACTCTTTTTAATTTGGGTGTAATTATCGAAAAAAAAAACAAAACGTCACAAAAATTGATAACCCTGGCGCGTTCTTTACACATTTTTTAATGAAAACAACCCGAAGTCGCCAATTTATAAATGTAAAATGATCAATTTATGTCGTTTTTTAACAACTAGATTAGTATGTGTTGAAAATAAAAATATACAGTTTTTATTTTATCCCATAGTTTTACATAGAAATAGATTTAAAGTTTTGTCCAGAGCTAAACAGTGATTCCTGTGGCGCGCTACATAACTAGACAGCCCTAGACGGCTCAGTCGCAAAATGACCACTTCTCAAAATGACTACTGGTAGCAAAATGTCCCTTTCTCATAATGTCCCTTTCGCAAAATGTCCCTTTCGCATAATGTCCCTTTCGCAAAATGTCCCTTTCGCATAATGTCCCTTTCGCAAAATGTCCCTTTCGCAGAATGTAGCACTGTTAAAATCTATAGTTGTTTAGGTACTTTTTTAAGTAATAGGTACTTTTATTAGGGTTCCGTACCCAAAGGATAAAAACGGAATCCTATTACTAAGACTTCGCTGTCCGTCCCTCCGTCCGTCCGTCCGTCCGTCCGTCTGTCTGTCACCAGGCTGTATCTCAAGAACCGCGGTAGCTAGACAGTTGAAATTTTCACAGATGATGTATTTCTGTTGCCGCTATAACAACAAATACTAAAAACAAAATAAAATAAATATTTAAGGGGGGCTCCCATACAACAAACGTGTTTTTTTCGGAATTTTTGCCGTATGTCTGTCACCAGGCTGTATCTCAAGAACCGCGGTAGCTAGACAGTTGAAATTTTCACAGATGATGTATTTCTGTTGCCGCTATAACAACAAATACTAAAAACAAAATAAAATAAATATTTAAGGGGGCTCCCATACAACAAACGTGTTTTTTTCGTTTTTGCCTTGTGGTACGGAACCCTTCGTGTGCGAGTCCGACTCGCACTTGGCTAGTTTTTAAAATTCTTGTTCGCTGCTGTGACCCCTATGTCGCAATCGCCCTCAATTTTATTGAGAATTATGGTATTTTTTTAACAAATAACTGATATTTTTTCATAAATTTTTACAATAATTGTAAAATTACTCAATAAAAGCCCCGATTACCTACCCTTTTTTATTACTTTAAATTATTCTCCATTGTATCAGATTTCTAAACGTAAAAATATCATGTTTATAACTCAATCACAACATTTCCTATCAACTGTTAAAGAAAGGCCTTGCAATCACCATACTTTAGCAGGTAGAGATCCTTTTAAATTTTTTTTTTTTTCGAATATTTTTCCGTCGATAAAATTAAGCTATGTTTCCATGTTTTTAAATTATTAATATTTCTTAGTTATAAGTATTTTAATGTAACACAATAATTTCATCTACGATATTATTAACACATTGAAGGACACTGACCGAGACACAATAGAAGTTTTATTGTTATTAGATACGTCGAGAGGCGTTAAGTGTCCCGCAAAGTATTAAAAAACTGGCCAAGTGCGAGTCGGACTGGCACACGAAGGGTTCCGTACCACAAGGCAAAATCGCCGAAAAAAACACGTTTGTTGTATGGGAGCCCCCCTTAAATATTTATTTTATTTTAATTTTATTATTTATTGTTAAAGTCAAAATAGAACTGAGTATTTTGTAAATATTTCAAGTGCCTACCTTGTTGCCATTATTGATATTGAGCAAAAAAGGGCAAAAAAATCGTGTTTGTTGTATGGGAGCCCCCCTTAAATATTTATTTTATTTGGTTTTTAGTATTTGTTGTTATAGCGGCAACAGAAATACATCATCTGTGAAAATTTCAACTGTCTAGCTACCGCGGTTCTTGAGATACAGCCTGGTGACAGACAGACGGACGGACGAACCGGACGGACAGACAGACGGACAGGCAGCGAAGTCTTAGTAATAGGGTTCCGTTTTTACCCTTTGGGTAAGGAACCCTAAAAAGTACCTTTTACTTACTTTTTTTTCATTTTACTGAACCTTATAATTTTTGAATGGGCAACTATGGGGGTGCGCTGCGTAACTATAGCGTAGCATTATAGCCAACAAGCTAAAGAATAAGAATAAAGTAGTTTTAAAGCAGGATCTGTCAAGACCTGGCCAAATTTTAGCAGTTTCTGTTTCGTTCCATACAACAAAAATTGAAAATATTTTTTTCCGGGCAAACTATCAGTTTTAGAGAAAAACGTTTCTAAACAATTATTCATCAGAATATCAGGGCGCCTAAAAAGGCCACTTTGGCAGAATCATAAAAGGATAACAGAATGGACAGTTAACTGTTAAGTTAATCGTATCAAATCCCATTGGTGAAGCATTATTCAGTTATTTTTTTTGTTTATGCTAAAATACCAATCAATCCAATCCAAATCCAATCCTAATCTCTTTGATTGTACCTGCGTAGTGGAGGGAAAAAAAGAAAAACTCGGACTGTCTTCGCCTTTTGATAATTCATAATGTTATCCTTTTATGATTCTCCAAAATGGCCTTTTTAGGCCCCCTCATCTTTTGATAAGTATTTTTAAAAAATGGAATTTATAAAAAAAATCCCTATGTCCCTCATATAGCAGTTACGTCCCACTGTGCGACGTAGCGGCTAACAACTAGGTTGCGGTGCTCATGGGCGACATCGTAACTGCGGCGGGCCGCGATGTCGAATGGGAGGATTCACGGCTGAGGGTTGGAGGCCGCGGCGGGAGAGGAGTGCCGGTATTGTGGTGCGCCGCTCTCCCTACCTTCCACGGCCTTGAAGGGGTCGCAACCGTTTTATGGCGGACGCGGTGGGGCCGCAGGGGAGGAGGAGTGTTGGTATGACGTTGGCTGCTCTCTATCCTCTGCGGCCGAAAATTGGCATGCGGCGGGGCCAATGACCTGACGCGTCGCAGGGGGACCAAGAGTGCCCAGCGTCTGGCGCCCATGCTGGTTTGGTCCCTGAGGTGGTCACGGCGTTTTATGTGGTCTGGTGCGCCGGTGATAGCAGTACTCCCCAGAGGTGGGTCCGGTGATGGACAGCCGCAACGGGTTCACGGATAAGTGCTAACGCGTGCCCGTGTTCCCGCCGTAAGCGGCAGAGGAGCACACCGTGGAGTTTTAGTGGGTTAGAGTCCCACATAACTACACTATCTCCCCGTGGTAGTGCAGAATGCATGAGCATTTCTCCACGATAAAAAAGGCTCGCTTCACATAGGCCGACCTGGCACTCTAACCTCTCAGAGACGCGCTATTAAGGGTTATAATTGCATGAACACACCTAAGTCACAAAGTCAATTATATATATATTTGATTTGATTTCACGTAGTCTCGGATAGCCATTCTGTCAGTGGGGAGCTATGAATATTTCTGTTTCTCCTTTTTTTTCGCAAATGCTGGAAGGAGTTTGACAATAATGTTTTGTTATGACATGCAGGTCATCGGGCAGTACAAGGTGTGCAAGAGGAAGAAGATCGGCTACTTATCGTTCCCGAAGGCCATCAAGGTGGCGGTGGAGGAGGGCCCGCCATTCATGCGCTGGTCCGCCAATCTGTTCAGCGTTGCTGTGGACGCGTTTCTCATACTTTGGCAGATCGGAGTCTGCGCGATCTTTTTGGTTTTTGTCGGTGAAAATCTAAGACAAGTAAGTGACGGCTCCTTTTTGCGTTGAATTTGATTGGTCGCGCCTCAAATGAACTTCGCATCTATGATTTACACTCTTGCCTTGGGTATTGAATGCTAAATCTGCGAGTCACTGATTAAACGTAATAAACAGCATTTACATACACTTTTTCATCCTGTGGATCACCACTCTACTACATATTATAATATCCATCAATCATAATACGAAAATCTGGGAGAATTTTTGAATTCATACAAAACGTCAAACGAACGGTCGTTTGACGTTTTGTATGAATTCAAAAATTCTTGTTGTACTACAATTTAAATTTATTTTTAACCCCCGACGCAAAAACGACAGGGTGTTATAAGTTTGACGTGTCTGTGTGGGGGGGTGTGTGTGTGTGTGTGTCTCTCTGTGGCATCGTAGCTCCCGAACGGATGAACCGATTTTAATTTTCTTTTTTTTTGTTTGAAAGGTGAATTAGTCGGGAGTGTTCTTAGCTATGTTTGATGAAAATCGGTCCAAGATGGCCGCCGCCACAAAATGGCGGATTACAAATTTTTTCACAACACCCTCAATATGGGTATCAAATGAAAGTGCTTGACTAGTAGAATGCTATGCACTATGATAAATTTCAAATCCAAGATGGCCGCGACCACAAAATGGCGAATTAAATTTTTTTTCATTACTCCCTCAATATGGATATCAAATGAAAGGGCTTGACTACTATACACTATAATAAATTTCAAATCCAAGATGGCCGCTACCACAAAATGGCGAATTTTTTTTTTTCACAACTCCTTCAATATAGCAAAAATAATAATAATATAATATGTGTAATATTTTAAGCCATAATTGAATTGTAAGAAAATTAATCGTATGAGCGTTTTGGATGTCAAATCTGTTAGCTCGTAAGACCAATTGAATAAATAAATAAATAGGTATCAAATAAAAGGGCTTGACAAGTAGAATAATGTACACTTTATTGAAAGGGAATGAGGAATATTAATACTAACGAAATCAAAACTAAACACTTGAAAATTAAATAAATTCTAGTGCAAAAATTAAAAACCCCCGACAAAATAATAAAAAAGTTAAGGAATCACGCCAAGGCAAAAACGCCGAAAAAAACACGGTTGTTGTATGGGAGCCCCCCTTAAATATTTATTTTATTTGGTTTTTAGTATTTGTTGTTATAGCGGCAACAGAAATACATAATTTGTGAAAATTTCAACTGTCTAGCTACCGCGGTTCTTGAGATACAGCCTGGTGACAGACAGACGGACGGACGGACGGACAGCGAAGTCTTAGTAATAGGGTTCCGTTTTTACCCTTTGGGTACGGAACCCTAAAAATAAGGTATCCCTATAAAAAGCATGAAATAAAATTTTATTTAAATAGAAATTCATATGGAAGTCGGGGGACCTCTTAGAATAGGTGTTCCACAGAACGGTCCCCCGACTTCCATATGAATTTCTATTTAAATAAAATTTTATTTCATGCTTTTTAGAGGGATACCTTATTTTTATTTTTTTTTTTTATTATTTTGTGTCGGGGGTTTTAAAATTTAAATTTTTTTTTTGTTATTGAAAAATATGTGATGTTACATAAAAATATTAACAAAAAAAAGTTTAACACTATTCAAAAATATGTAAGTAATGTAAGTAGGGTTACCGGCCAGTTACGGCCGAACTCAATAACTTATCTATCACCAGTTTTGGCATACTGATGGTAGAAAAACCTATCTCTGGTTTTGACGTCCTAATAATTTATAGTCCAGGATCCCAGGACCCATTTTTACCATTTATTACTATCAAGCTATTTTTTTGTAAGTAGCTTCATTTTGATGAGACGCCCAACTTTGTCTCTTAATGGTCTCTTACATCAATTCTCAATTTGTGGTAGCTAACAGAGTAATCAGGGATAGAATATGGGAAGCCAGCAGGCGACGGATGCGGGGGCACCCTCGCCTGTATTGCACAGGCTTCCACCAGTGCCGGACGGGAATGGCCAGGTGTTCCCGGCCAATCCCGTAGCCCCCCAGACGGGGGGACATGCGGGGCCCGCCAGCTAGGCGGGCATGCGCCGGGGGGGTTGTGGATGCAAAGGCTGAGCTGGATTCCCATGACCTCCCCATCAAGGCGATGAGGGAACACTGCTGAGTTTTAGTGGGTATACTGCCACCCTGGCAGGGAGTCCCACATACTCCGTCTTGTCCCCCGACGAGCGGAGATGCGTAATGTCATTTCTCAGCGACAAAAAAAAAAGAAAAAAAAAGGTCGATTTGACGATTCTCAAAAAAGTATTAATACGAGTAACTGTGGTTTTTTTATTAAATCACTAGCAGCGCCCTGCGGTTTCACCCGCATAAGTGTCGATCCCGTGGGGATATCGGGATAAAAACTAACCTATGTCCTTTCCCGGGACTCAAACTATCTTTATACCAAAGGAGATCGGACATTTTTGTATGGGCTCTGGCCCAAGTGGCGTCTGAGCATGACGCTTATTTCATTTGAAAGTTCATTAACTAAGCTTACTTTTTTGTATGTACAAAAAAATCTAACCTGGAAGGAAAAAGTTATAGTGTGTAGTGTGTATTAAAATACTCATATATCGGTCTAGTTTCAACTATTTATTCAATTAAATCTATTTCTTTTTAACCGACTTCAAAAAAAGGAGGAGGTTCTTAATTCGGTTGTATTTTTTTTTTTTTTTGTTACCTCAGTACGCCGTCATTTAAAAACCGATTTGGAAAATTATTTTTTTATTTAAAAGGATATACTTCCAGATTAGTCCCATTTTTATCAAAATCCAGTTCTGATGATGGGATCCATGAGGAATTGAGGGAATTCCTCAAATATTATAGGCACACCTATTGCGATTTGGGTATTTTTTATAGTAACTCGTGCATTTGCTCTCGGAAACCACCATTTGTTGAAGTGGAACTGATGAAGAAGACCACAGATGGCCACCGGAACTACTCAATAATAAGTATTTCACGGGTTGCGATTCGATTACTTTAATATGGTTGCTAAGCAATTTATGCTCGTCACAATGCGAATGGTGAAATGGAGCTGGTGCTCGAGCGATGGTGGAAAATGTGCAATACTCATTATTGTAATAATTTCAATATGGCCGCCGCTCCAAGATGGTGGATTACATATTTTTTCTCAACCCCCATAATATGGGTATCAAATTAAAGGGCTTGAAGAGTAGAAAACGATAAAGTTAATAACATCACACTAAATTCAATATGGCCGCAGCTCCAAGATAGCGGTTTAAATTTTTTTCAATCCCCTTAATATGGGTATCAAATGAAAGGGCTTGAAGAGTAGAAAATGATAAAGTAAATAACATCACACTAATTTCAATATGGCCGCCTCTCCAAGATGGCAGATTACATTTTTTTTTCAATCCCCTTAATATGGGTATCAAATGAAAGGGCTTGAAGAGTAGAAAACGATAAATTCAGTAAAATCACACTAAATTCAATATGACCGCCGCTCCAAGATGACTGATTAAAAAAGTTTTACAAAACAAGCTGACCACCGTTCATAGCTAAAAAAAAATAAATCTTTAAGACTAAAAAATAAAAAAATGTTTTTAAAAACAAGCTTTTATTTAAATAAAAACGTAACCTAAAAAAGAAAGAATAACGCGAACTAAAAAGAAAAAAATAAATTTAAGTGACACTGTTATTTTAAAATATATATAAATTTTAAAAGCTTGAGGCACTGATGTACGGTATCCGTTATACAGGTGTAGGTACCTACTACAGAATAACAGTGCCTCAAGCGTTTAAAATTTTATATATATCGGAGCAGGTAGATTTCTGTCTCCTTATCAGGCATATTACAACTACTACTGTGGGCGTAATGTGGGTAATGTTGGTTATTGCGCAATAGAAAAACGGTTTGCAGTTCAAATCCGATTATAATTTCATGAACAATTAACACACTAGCAAATCACACACTATAGGTACATGACACAACTAGATACACAGTAAAATAATTATGTACAGTAAGTAACAAAGTAATTGCGAACAAATCGTAATTGCGTTTACTGTTCGTATAGAGACAGAGCCACCCAAATATATATATTTAGAATACAGGTATAAGGCTGAACTTTAGTAAACCGACAGGTTTGTCGGGAGCTAGTGCTCTAGTAGGAGTCTAGCTAGCACTCGTGGAGATCGCGACGCCCCCGCAAGGGGGCGTGGCGAGCGGTACCGAGGCTGTGCCCCCTGGCCGCAAAAAGCAATACGGTGGCCGGTAAATACGGGCCTCTCATCATGTTGGCGACATTGGCCGGAAGATTAGTTGGGCGCACGTAACTGACGCGCGCCCATGTGAGTGGTTGCATATTGTGTCTCTGTAAGCAGCGCCGCTTTCTTCACGACACCTTGGCGGTCAGTCCCCGCCAGGTGAGACTGAGAGATTTTTTCTATCGTATCAAATTAGTTGTATTATGTTTTTAACTCACTATCTACCTAGCATATATCCTGAAGAATATCATATATTTTTCTGATTTTGTTTACTGTAGTCTATTATATACTTTAATTGCTTCTAAAACTTGCGTTTTTTGCGTTTAGGTCCTGTAACCCGCTTAAGTTTATCTTTGTAGATGACTCGTCGAATCGTTCTTATCGTATCTTTTAACAGTTTCATGGTTTTGACCACTTGGTTACGTCAAAAGCTTGGTTACAGTATTAACTACCAAATGAAAAAGCAATAATGGCCATTCGACTAGAGACCTTAGAGAAAAATCCTGTATATTACTTTTATCGTTCAAGTAACTATTGCCCGAGACCTCATAATATAAAATTCTTAAATCCAGGGTGAAAAATCACATCTGTCTATCTCCAGGGGTCAGGCTAACTATCTGTCAAAGAGTTTATGACAGTTGGTTCCGTGGTATAGACATGAAAAGATAACAGACGGACAGACAGAGTTAGTTTCGCCTTTATGATTACAAAAGGACTTGCACTTACTCGTAATGTACTTCTGTCGACAGTTCATGCTATATTGATTACAAAAGGACTTGCACTTACTCGTAATGTACTTCTGTCGACAGTTCATGCTATATTGATTACAAAAGGACTTGCACTTACTCGTAATGTACTTCTGTCGACAGTTCATGCTATATTGATTACAAAAGGACTTGCACTTACTCGTAATGTACTTCTGTCGACAGTTCATGCTATATTGATTACAAAAGGACTTGCACTTACTCGTAATGTACTTCTGTCGACAGTTCATGCTATATTGATTACAAAAGGAC
Organism: Oligia latruncula; assembly: GCA_948474745.1. Classification (NCBI taxonomy): domain Eukaryota; kingdom Metazoa; phylum Arthropoda; class Insecta; order Lepidoptera; family Noctuidae; genus Oligia; species Oligia latruncula. The sequence continues at coordinate 284,295 of OX419683.1, read as the reverse complement.
TTGCACTTACTCGTAATGTACTTCTGTCGACAGTTCATGCTATATTGATTACAAAAGGACTTGCACTTACTCGTAATGTACTTCTGTCGACAGTTCATGCTATATTGATTACAAAAGGACTTGCACTTACTCGTAATGTACTTCTGTCGACAGTTCATGCTATATTGATTACAAAAGGACTTGCACTTACTCGTAATGTACTTCTGTCGACAGTTCATGCTATATTGATTACAAAAGGACTTGCACTTACTCGTAATGTACTTCTGTCGACAGTTCATGCTATATTGATTACAAAAGGACTTGCACTTACTCGTAATGTACTTCTGTCGACAGTTCATGCTATATTGATTACAAAAGGACTTGCACTTACTCGTAATGTACTTCTGTCGACAGTTCATGCTATATTGCACTTACTCGTAATGTACTTCTGTCGACAGTTCATGCTATATTGATTACAAAAGGACTTGCACTTACTCGTAATGTACTTCTGTCGACAGTTCATGCTATATTGATTACAAAAGGACTTGCACTTACTCGTAATGTACTTCTGTCGACAGTTCATGCTATATTGATTACAAAAGGACTTGCACTTACTCGTAATGTACTTCTGTCGACAGTTCATGCTATATTGATTACAAAAGGACTTGCACTTACTCGTAATGTACTTCTGTCGACAGTTCATGCTATATTGCACTTACTCGTAATGTACTTCTGTCGACAGTTCATGCTATATTGATTACAAAAGGACTTGCACTTACTCGTAATGTACTTCTGTCGACAGTTCATGCTATATTGCGACAAAGATGTATCGGTGCGGGTTCTCATTGCCTGCATGTACCCCGTACTGGCCAGCATGTGCATGTTGAAGGATCTGAAGGTGTTGGCGCCTCTGTCGACGTTCTCCAACGTCTGCAACATAGTCGGACTGGCGCTAGTGTTCTACTATTTGATACATGATACCTTGGAAGTTGATGAATCCAAATATATGTTAAAGTCAATGATGGACGTTCCAGTATTTATCGGCATTGTCCTGTACGCAATGGAAGCAGTGGGAGTGGTGAGCGAATAGTGAGTAGTAAGTGCGAGTAAGTGCGAGCAAGGGCGTAACGCGACTGATGTGACTTTCGTGTGCGCAGATCCTGGCGCTGGAGTACAACATGGAAAACCCCAAGGAGTTCACGGGGTGGTGCGGACTCTTCAGCAAAGGAATGATCATAATAGTCCTTATGTACACTGTACTCGGCATCTTCGGCTATCTCAAGTACGGAATGGAATGTGAAGCGTCTATTACGCTAAACCTGCCGCAGTATGACAAGTAAGTTTCCATTTATTTAGGTACTTACCTGTTCAGGCATACTAACAGATGTAGCTTAATTTATGTCTCCATAATATACATAAAATACCTACAATAAATTCTGACACAATGTAGATAGGTAATCTAGCTGAATAATATACCTACTACTAGTCCCTTCACTATGCATCGAAAGTGCTTAAGCCTATTAAGGGTTGTATTGCTATGAACACGCCGCCACCGCCGCCGCCGCCGCGCCGTGCGCCGGCGCCGTACAGGGTAGTACAGGCCAGTATCTACGTCTGTGTGTGTAAGTGATGTATCAACATAAGACGCACACCTCAAATTTTGAACACTGGCTAGCGTCACATGAGTAGACAAACGGAACAGAGGCAAAGCTTCTTAAGAACGTGCAAAATTGTTACCTATTCTGGTAGGGTTGTCACATTATGTTAAGACAAATTAAACAAAACATTTGTTACCTAAATAGTTTTAATATTCAGTATGATAGAATAATTTATTTAAGTAATTTACAAATTACTTAGGTACTCTATTTACTTTTTATACTTTGTGTTTTTTAATAATTTATTGTTTCTTTTAATGGTGTGGTAAATTCTAAATCTAACATAAAGTTGTTTCAAGTAGGTAAACGGGAAACACTCACATGGCATATCAAATTTATAATCTTTAATACGTTTAAGTATTTCGTTGCCAACATTGACAATATTTATTTCAAGATCGAAATATTCGCGAAACTTTTGCTCGAGCAATTCAACAAATGCGATAAAATTAAAAGGATTAATTAAATTTAAAGGAATCATACTGTATACATATCATTACCATATTTTATTCATTTACATTTCTTCTGCATGTGGTTACTATAGACATTTGAGCTTATTGACAAAACGTCAGATAAATAACAATAAACAGTACAATAAACAAAGACCTCTGACAATAAACAACCATTATTAAAACGCTACCTCGAAAATCTAAAATCATCGAAAACCTACTAAGCTAGCGAAAGTGATGCAATTACTTTTGAAACGCAAAAGAAGAGTGATGATGGCTATGGCTAACTTGCAATGCAACTAAAAAAACAAACAACGTGTGTCGCAAGTCGCAACCCTGAGATTGTCAACTGGCTGTGCCAGCGTAAACCAGTTTCGTCCAGTCTCGCCGCGTACGCGACAAGCGGCCAGTGGTCACACACACATGCCCCGCGTGCTTGTAGTAGTGCAACCGATTCGCGCGTTTGTATGAAGCTTTATCTCTGTTCCGTTTGTCTACTTTGTGCTAGCGTCGAGCGAAACAAAAAACATACCGTCGCTTTTTCACACAGGCGCGGGCGTAATCACGTATAACCTTGGTTGGTTCATAATCAAGAATAATAATTATTTTATTTTTATTATTATATTGTGTTAAGGGGTTAAAAATGTTTTTATGTGATATCAAAATGTTTATTCGTTACAATTTTATAAATACTTAAACATCTAGATAAAACAGTTTGTTTTTTCATAAAGAACAATTTAGTGAAGCAAAGCAGGTACCTAAGTAATCAGTGAACTACGACCATTAGACTTAAAATATTTTATCTTAGAAATAAAATAATATTGTGCTTTAATTACTTACACAACTAGCAAATCTACGCACGTAAATAAAAAAACTGGCCAAGTGCGAGTCGGACTCGCACACGAAGGGTTCCGTACCAAAAGGCAAAAACGCCGAAAAAACACGTTTGTTGTATGGGAGCGCCCTCCTTAAATATTTATTTTATTCTGTTTTTAGTATTTTTAGTTATAGCGGCAACAGAAATAAGTAGGTACATCATCTGTGAAAATTTCATAATTGTCTAACTATCACGGTTCATGAGATACAGCCTGGTGACAGACAGACAGACGGACAGACGGACAGACGGCGAAGTCTTAGTAACAGGGTCCCGTTTTTACCTTTTGGGTACGGTACCCTAAAAAGTACGGACTCCTTGGCACAATACAATTAAATTACTCAGTGCAGTGGTACTACTTGCCAGCCAGTGCGTTAGTTTTAGGCAGGGCTCTGAACCGGTTTAAAAAGAGCGGTTAATTTCGATTAAGTACCGGTAAATATATCGTTCCTTCATTAACCGGTTAAACAAGTGAACTGTTCTTATGAAACCCAAATGATAAAGGTTACCGGTTACTTAAGCACAAACGGTTTTGACACCCAAATTAACCGGTTAATTCCGTAATAAAATTTTGTAACTAAATTATATCGCAACGTCCAGACCGTGCTCGCGAGAGTGGCGGGGGCCGGGGGGGGGGGTTCAAACTTGGTTTTTTAATTTCCACTATCAAAACCAAAATTCATGAAAAACCGGTTTCCCGCATAAACCGGTAAAAACCGGTAAAGTGTAAACCTTAACTTAAATCGATTTCGGTTTGGGGTCAATGACCGTAACCGGTTAAGAATTTCAACCGGTTTCCGAGTCCTAGTTTTAGGTAACTTTAGTTGCCTATCTCAAACGTCAAAGTTAACAAATCGTATTTATTAGGACTTATTGCGGCTATAGCTTAAGTATTCATGAAGCTAAATCACAAAATAATCCTTACGGATGACAATCAATCAATCAATCAACTCAGCCTATCGCAGTCCACTGCTGGACATAGGCCTCTCCCAGACTGCGCCACAGCACCCTGTCCTCCGCCTTCCGCATCCAGTCGGATGACAATATTATTTTGATATTAAGTAGGTACTAAAATCAATTTATAATTTCTAACTTAACTAGCTTCCGCTAAAAACTATTCCAAGTCCTTCCCCGGAATGCAATCTATCTCTCTGCCAAATATCGAAATCCGTTCAGTGGTTTAGGCGTGAAAAGGTAACATACACACAGACAGACAAACAGACAGAGTTACTTTCGAATTTACAATATTAGTACGGATAATTGTTATTTTCCTCGTTAGAGAGGCTCGGGCAACGCAGACCCCGTTCTCGAAACCAGCGAGCAGATCGCGCGGCACTATAGCTTCGTAGTGTTGTGTTCGTGGTTGTGTCGTCGAGATATTTGTTTTTATTCGCGAACGAAATGTCTAAACAATGGCGACAACATCTTTTTGATTCAAATGTATCCCTAACGCTCGATTTATTGTGGGCAAAAGAAGAAGTGAATCCCTAATGCAGACGCGCAGGCGGTCACCGCTTCACTAGAGTGCACCGCTCGTTGCCCGCTCCCGCGCTGCTGTTTTCGAGGGCCGATCCGTTGTCCGTTGTTTAGACATTTCGTTCGCGAATAAAAACAAATCACTACGCCGCTATAGTGCCGCGCGATCTGCTCGCTGGTTTCGAGAACGGGGTCTGCGTTGCCCGAACCGCTCCCGCGCCGCCGCCGCCCGCGCCCCGCTGCCCGCAAGATTCGAGGCAGAGGCCTAAGTGCCATACGGCGAAGCGCGGCCTTTGACGCGCTATTTATAGGCTCGCGCCGCCGCCGCCGCACAGTGGGTCGAAACTGCTATATGAGGGATATAGGGACTTTTTTTAACAAATTCCATTAAAAAAAATAAAGTTGGAAGATGTGACATTCTGATGAATAATAATTGTTTTAAAACGTTTTTCTCTAAAACTGCTAGTTTGTCCGGAAAAAAAAAAATTAATTTTTGTTGTATGGAACGAAGCAGAAACTGCTAAAATTTGGCCAAGTCTTGACAGATCCTGCTTTAAAACTATTTTATTCTTATTCTTTGCCTTGTTGGCTCTAATTCTACACAATCAGCGCGCGCCCATAGTTGCCCATTCTATTGGAGCGTTTTATGTAAACGAATACAATCTGTCAAATGTCAAGTTTGTCAGTTGAGTTTGAAGTTTGAGACAGAACTATCTCTCTCTCTCTCTGCTAATGGCTGTCGATGTGAAACCTATGTATCTGGCTCTCTGAGATTACAATCATATTTTAATCTAAGTATTGAGTTTACTTTTCGCTATAAAACCATCAGGTTATGGGCCCAGGGTGTTTGCTGCACCCTGCAATATAATTATTTCGCGAGAAAAACAAAAATTCAATAAAAGTCAGTTTTTTTCACGACATGTCATCGTTCGGCACAATGACCATGTCTTCTATGGGACTGCAGATTGAAAAGCTGCGAGGCATCGAAGACTATAACCAGTGGAAATTCATGCTGAAGAACGTTCTTATGCACGAAGATCTATACGATTGCATAGAAACCGAAAAAGGGAACGAAGACCCTAAGAAGAATCAAAAGGCGTTGGCAAAAAATTTGCTTATCGGTCGGTCCATCCGCGTTGCCACACATTCGTAACGCGAAGACGGCATATGAAGCGTGGAATAGCTTGCAACGCGCTTATGAGGATAAAGGTTTGTGCAGGAGACTTGGATTATTAAGAGCGCTGTTTGGTGTGAGGCTGAGCGAGGCGGAGAGCATGCAGAGCTACCTAGCTAAAATAACTGAGCTTGGGCAGCAGCTTACAGACATTGGGAATGCATTTGATGACGAGTTTTTAGCTGTAATCATGTTGAGCGGTTTGACCCCGGACTTTGACCCCCTTATCATGGCTTTGGAGAATGCTAATACAAAGTTGACTAGTGATATGTTAAGTCTAAGCTTTTACAGGAACAGCAGCGACGCGATGGTAAGCGTGATGATCATCAGGAGCTCAATGCGTTGGCAGTAAAGAAACCTCCAAAGTGTTTTCGCTGCAAGAAAATTGGTCATATACAAAAAGATTGCCCAAAGAAAGCTGTAAGTAAACCGAAGTCAACTCCCAAGGCGGAAAAGTCATGGTTAACAGCGTTATCTGTGAAACTGCAGAGTGATATCTGGTATGTGGATAGTGGTGCGACCAACCACATGACCAATAACAAGGAGATCATGCAGGATTTTCAGTGTACTAAATCGCTTGAAGTTAACGTGGCAAATGGAGAAAAAGTCAAGACTGAAGGACTTGGTAGTGTGCAAGTACAGTTAAAGAAAGGTTTAAAGACAATAAGTAATGTATACTATATTCCTAAACTTTCTGCAAATTTATTATCAGTTAGTGAGTTAATTAGGAAAGGTTTTAGTGTAATTTTTAATAAACAAGGTTGCAAAATCTTGGATGATGATGAGGTCATAGCTACTAGTACATGCTATAGCGGTGTTTATCAACTAGACACTGTACAAAATGTGAGTTCTAAGGTAAGATCAGAGAATGCCATGAACTCAGTCTGTGAGCAGGTTCAACCTAAGGAGCTGACAGTACACGATGAAGACATGACTGCTTTAGTGTCCGTTGGGGGTTCTGTGTCACATGAGGTTTGGCATAAGAGGTTAGGTCACCTGAACTCGAGGAGCATGAATGTTATGAAAAATGGAATGGTTAAAGGTATGAATTTTGATAATTCTTTGTTTAGTCCTTGTGTTGCTTGCATAGAAGGAAAGCAAACTAGACTGCCATTTCCTAAGAAAAGTCACAGTAGGTCTACTAAAATATTAGGGCTGGTGCATACTGACGTGTGTGGTCCTATGCAGGTTCCATCATACAGTGGATCACGTTATTTTGTAACATTCATTGACGACTTCAGTAGAAAAACATTTATTTATTTCTTAAAGAAAAAGGATGAAGTGTTTGAAAATTTTAAAATATTCAAAGCACTAGTTGAAAATTTTACTAACAAGAAAATAAAAACTTTAAGAAGTGACAATGGCGGTGAATACATAAATATGTCTTTTCAGGAGTACTTAAGAAGCTGTGGGATTAGGCATGAAACTACTGTCCCACACTGCAGTGAACAGAATGGTGTAGCGGAGAGGGCTAACCGGACGATTATGGATAAAACCCGTTGTATGCTGCAAGATGCTGGACTGGGTAAGCAGTATTGGGCTGAAGCGGCTAACACAGCGGTTTACCTAAAAAACCGTTCTCCCACCAAGGCAGTCATGGGTACAACACCTGAAGAAAAGTGGACATCTAAAAAGGTGAATGTTGCACATTTACGTATTTTTGGATGCATAGCATATGCAGTTGATGAAAATGCCAGGAAGCTGGATCCTAGAAGTAGGAGATTTATCTTTGTAGGATACTGTGAAGAAAGTAAAGGCTACAGGCTCATAGATCCATCTTATCCTAGGAAGATCCATAAGGCAAGGCATATCACTTTCGTGGAAAATATGTTTTTATGTAGTAAAATTGTGTCACATGATGATAATAAAAATACTGATGTTAAAGTATTGGATACATCTGTGTTATTGAGTGAAGATAGTACTGTACAACCAACTAAAGTACAACTATCACCAAAAGTAGTATCTAAGCCTACTCAGACTGTCCAGAGCGAACAGTCTCCACAAGTAATTACCTCTATAGGTGACAATTTACTTTCTGATGGCACAAGAAATCCTCGCAGATAAACTATGTTTAGTTTGGATGGTGAAGAGGATTCTGAAAGTGCAGATAGTTTTTAGTCTGATGTAACTTACTTGCCAGGGAGGTCGAGCTTTGACTCTGAGGACAGTGAGCAGTCATCGTATCAAGATGTACTAGAAGCAGAGTATTCTGGGCTGACAGAGATAATGGTAGAGGAGCTGCCGACTAAACTGGAGGAGGCATTGAGTAGCAGTGAGGCTAAACACTGGAGTGATGCTATAGAAGATGAGTATAACTCTTTCATAAAAAATAAATGCTGGACTCTAGTTGACTTACCTGTGGGGCATAAGCCAGTAAAATGCAAGTGGGTTTTTAGCAAAAAGAGAGGATTAAATGGAGAGTTACTCAAGTATAAGGCTCGCTTGGTGGCGAAAGGATACACACAGAAGTATGGAGTAGATTACTACGAAACATTCTCTCCAGTTGTAAGGTACTCAAGTATTAGAATACTACTGACCCTGGCTGCTCAGTATGACATGGTGGTTGAGCATCTTGATGTAAAGACTGCATTTCTCAATGGAGACCTAGAAGAGTTTGTCTACATGGAACAACCAGTAGGTTATGTGGTAAATAATAAATATAAATAATAAAGGATGTGAGAAGAAAGTTTATAAGCTAAATAAAGCAATATATGGCTTAAAACAGTCGGCGAAAGCATGGAATAAGAAAATTAATGATGTTTTAACCCAAAAATTGAAGTTTAACAGGTTATCTTCGGAACCATGTGTTTATGTATATAGTCATTATGGTGAAATAATGATTATTGCTCTTTATGTTGATGATATAATGTTGTTTACATTAAAAACATCACAACAAAGGAATATTATAAAGAAGAGACTGATGGATGAATTTGACATGAAAGATTTAGGTACAGCCCATCATGTTTTAGGCATGAAAATAGAAAAAAACAGCTGATGGGAGCTTTATCTTGGATCAGTCGAGTTACATAAAGAAAATATTAGATAAATTCAATATGGCGGATTGCAAACCAATGAAAACTCCTATGGAGGTTGGAATAAAGTTACAGAAGGAAAATAGTTCAAAATGTAACTTTGATTATAGAAGCCTTATTGGTTATTTAATGTATTTATCTGTATGTTCCAGGCCTGATATCTCTCACTGTGTAAGTTTCCTTAGCCAGTTCAACAACTGTTATGGTGAAAGTCACTGCAAAGCAGCAAAAAGGGTTTTGAGGTATTTGAAAGGAACAGTAGATTATTGTCTTATTTTTTAGAAAGGTGAAATGAATATTGTTGGTTTCACTGATGCAGACTGGAGGGCCAATCAGTTGGATCGTCGATCTTACACTGGCTACCTATTTCGTATTGGAAAGTCTATAGTTTCATGGGAAAGTCGTAAGCAACGTACAGTGGCACTCTCTAGTACAGAAGCTGAGTACCTACATGGCAATCTCTGATTCTTGTAAAGAAGCTATGTTTTTGAAAACATTTATTTCCGAATGTACTGGCATTGTTTGTAAAGTTTTGATGTTAAATGACAATCAGTCAGCACATAAACTTTGTAATAATCCTGTATTTCATGCGAGGTCTAAGCATATCGATATAAGACATCACTTTGTAAAAGATTTGGTAACAAAGAAACAGGTTGAATTGGAATATCTTTGTACTAATGAAATGTTGACTGATGTTTTAACAAAACCGCCGAAAAACATTTAAAGTTTGTGTCTCAAATATTAAAATGTTAACTTTGTGTATTGACCATACATAATTATGTTTGTTATGTGTATTTTCAGATACAGTTATACTTTTGTTTTGAGGCCTAGTATTTGTTGCATAATATTTTGGGGCAACTGTGCTGAAAGAGAAACTATATTTAGGACTCAAAAAAGATGTATACGATGTATGGTAGGACTAAGAACTACTGATAGCTGTAAGCCTGTTTTCAAATCATTAAAAATCTTGACTTTCCCATGCCTATATATATTTGAAGTAGCAGTGTTTGTCAAATGTAACCTTAACTTGTTTCCTGCGATAGTAGATACTAGAAAACGAATCACTCAACTTAGATCCCAATACAAAACCATGTTGTGTACAGGTAAATACAAGACAGCACTAGCAAGGAAAAGTATTTTAGGCATGGGTCCGGTTATATACAATAAAATTTCTGATAGCATAAAAAATGAGAATTTGCACAACTTTAAGAGAAAATTAAAGAATTTATTAATAGAAAAATGCTATTATTCAATCACCGAATATTTGAATGACATGCTGTTATAAAAATTTTGACATTTCCTAAGTAACAATTATTATTGATCTTCCTTAATGACATTTAATTTTAATTTATGACATCATTCAATTTCTTTGATATTCTCTAAATAAGTAAGTGCTGACAATTTTCATTTTAGTACCATAACTGCGGACATTTTTTAATTTTCTCACTACACATAATTTATCAAGCTAACTTATCGACATTGTTCAGTGAGATGATCTAATTTATTTACTTGTTGTGGTTCATGTAATGTCTATATTAATTTATTGTTTTAATTTGAATTATATTGCATGCTCTGCTTTAAATTCTCAAATTCAAATTCATTTATTTGTCCGAACATGGTACATTACATGGTCTTAAATTAATAAATGGTATCATCACATTCTGCCACGTGGGGCGCGCAAATATCAGGTAGGTACACAAACAAAATTTTACAAACACAAAAATCAAGATATTTAGCTAATATTGATAATATTGAATAAATAATTACGAATTAATATTACATTAAGAGGCATGTCAGTTAAATATTAGGTATCTTGGTCAATGTCAGGGTATTATTCAATGTCAAACTATTAACTATCAAAGAGAGATTTCAGAATATAAAAGATTACAATTAAATTAGGATGGCAAAGTCGTATCGTTCAAAAAGTCGTTTAAGGTATAATAACATTTTTTACACAGCAACTCTTTAAGTTCCTTTTTAAACCCATTTAAATTTAACTGTTTGATTTGCTTTGGGACTTTATTAAAAACTTGCGGGGCTATACAAAATATGCTCTTCCACATTAATGCTGTTTTAGCTCTACGTCCGCGTAACATATCATTCCGCCTGTTACGTTTAACTGTATCTGATAAGTTGGGAAACAGGTGTGAATTCAGCTTAACAAATAAGGCAGTTTCATATATATACAAAGACGGCAGTGTTAAAATTTTGTATTTTTTGAAAAATGGTTCACAACTGTCCGTTATTTGAAGTCTGAACATGGCTCTGATGGAACGCTTTTGCGCTTTAAAAGCGATTTCTCTATTTGTAGAGTTACCCCAGAATATAATACCATATCTTATTACAGATGCTACAAGACCATGATAGGCTGTAAGTAGTGCATCTGTGTTAACTGTTGGGGCAAGTTTATACAGGGCATATGATGAACTACTAATTTTCTTACATAGCGCTTCAATGTGATCCTTCCAATTGAGCTGCCTGTCAATTATCAAACCTAGAAATTTTGCACTATCTACATCGTGAACTTTGTTATTCTGATATTGGACCTCCATTTTCGACCTAGGTTTTTTATGGCCAAAGTGCATTATTTGTGTTTTGCTAAGATTAATTCTTAGATTATTATTGTCAAGCCAAGAGATTATTGAAGTTATGGCGTTATTAACGTCAGCTTCATATGATTCAGGTTTGTCACATGCTATTGTTATCGTACTATCGTCAGCAAAGAGTGTTATTGGGAAGTCTATAGCTTTGGGAAGATCGTTAATATAAATTAGGAACAGTGGAGGACCCAATACACTGCCCTGTGGTACACCAAAGTATACTGTGCGTTCATTCGACAGGTATGTTACTTCTTCTTTAGTCTTGAAGTTTAAGTTTGTTACGGCGGTAAATTGCTTTCTTTTTGAAAGGTAAGTACTTAATAAGTCCAGAACGTTATCTCTTATACCGTAAGACTCAAGTTTGTTTCTTAAGATAGTATGGTCAACGTAATCAAAAGCCTGCGTCATATCACAATACACAGCACAGACAGGTGTTTTATTATCAATATTAGTCATAATTTTATTTAAAAAGTCATAAATAGCCATGTTTATTGTCATGTTCTTTCGGAAACCTTTTTGTTCGTTGCAGAGAATCTTTTGTTTTTCTAAGTATGTGTTAAGGTCATTATAAATGTATTTCTCGTATATTTTGGAGAAAATTGGCAAAAGCGCAATAGGTCTATAATTTTGCATTTGTTGCTTATTACCTTTTTTAAATATGGGTTTCACTATGGAGACCTTGAGACGATCAGGAAAAACACCATGGCTGATACATAGATTAAGAATATGACTCAAATGTTTAGAGATTAAGTCGGCAACATGTTTTATAATTTTAGTAGAAATTTCGTCATACCCTACGCTATTAGTGTTTTTAATGCATTTTATAATGTTAAATATTTGTATCGGTTGACATGGAGGCATGAACATTGATTTTTGTTTATTTGTGATATACGCACAAGATCTTTTGCCTGCTCCGGGTATCGGCACAATTTTTTCTATGAAATAGTTGTTAAACTGTTCAGCAATTAATTGAGGTTTGTTAATCGTTTTATTGTCAATTTGTATAGTATTAATTGAGTCATTAGGGAGATTTAAATTAGAGTTCTTTATTATTTTCCATGTCATTTTACTTTTATTGTCAGAAGTTTTAATATTATGATTATTTTGAGATCGTTTAGTCAGATTAATAATTTTTTTAAATATCTTTGTGTAATTTGAATATTTTGTTTTATTTATTTGAGTGGGCTTAAGTCTAGACGTCCATAATAATTGCCTTTTTTTTAAGCTACATAGTTTAAGTCCTCGCGATATCCATTTTGGTTTTTTGCATGTTGGTATTTTAAAACGCCTACAGGGGAAGCACAGGTCATAAAATAATTTAAATTGTTCAAAAAACAAGTTGAATGCATCATTTGGATTATCATTGTCATAAATTTCAGAGAATGTTAGTTTTTCCAGACAGGTTCTAAATTTAATAATATTCTCTGGGCTATAATCCCGTTGTGATTTATACCAATATTTCAATTTCATTTAAACCAATATTTTACTGCTCTTGTACGCCCTAGAGGCAAAGCATAGCGCCCTCAACATATCAACAATTATGAACTTATAATGTAGATACCTATGTTTTACAATGATTAAATGATTATGATTATGACATCAGAGTTTGTTTGTTTGAACGCGATAATCTCTGGAACTACCGATACCGGTCAGATTTGAAAAAAATCTTTTTGCATTTGATAGCCCAATTCTTGAGGAAGGCTATAGGATAGCAAAAACTACCGTCTCGATTACGATGAAACTTGGTATAATTATTCTTTAATATCCTGGGCACCACACTGGGTACTTTTTATCCCGGAAAAGTATCTATATATATATAATTCAAAGTCCTGACTGACTGACTGATTATATCAACGCACAGCCTAAACCGCGGGTCCTAGAGACATGAAATATGGAGGGTGTGTTATTTGTGAAGAGTAGGTATCCACTAAGAAAGGGTTTTTCGAAATTCCACCCCTAAGAGGGTGAATGAGGGGAGGGTGAAATTTTACGCGAACGAAGTCGCGGGCACAAGCTAGTTATAAAATAAAGTTGAAACTTTCTAAATACAGATGATTGTGTTTTTAATTCCCTGCTGAGTGTTGAGGCACTCATCGCAGTGATTGTGTTGAGGCACCCATCGCAGTGATTGTGTTGAGGCACTCATCGCAGTGATTGTGTTGAGGCACTCATCGCAGTGATTGTGTTGAGGCACTCATCGCAGTGATTGTGTTGAGGCACTCATCGCAGTGATTGTGTTGAGGCACTCATCGCAGTGATTGTGTTGAGGCACTCGTCGCAGGTAGCATTACATCAGTGAGTCAGGAAAACTGAGGTAATGATAATATACCTAGTAATGCTCCAAATCCAATCTTGGATTGTTACATTACAGGCGAGTGCTCCCGGTGAGGGAGTGCCTTATAAGAAGTGAACCAGAACAGGGTTTGTTTACACTTTCATCAGATACTTTTCGAACAGACCATTATGTAATCGATTTCCAATAAAATAATGACGCGATGAGGAATATATGAATAATAAAAAGTGCGACATTGTATTTTTACAGAAAAGCGCAGGCGGCGAAATTGGCATTTGCTTCAACTATTTTTACGTCATTTCCGCTACAAAACTTTGTGGCGTGGCAAATCATGTGGACGTACCTAGAGGGCAAGGTCACCTCCGACAATAAGCGCGCAGCGGACTTGTCGCTACGACTGGCCTGTTCAACCGTACCGTGTGAGTACTGTTTTTGTTGTAACTTGAACTTCGAGCATGCCACGAGGGCGCGTTCACACCTTCCTTTCTGATATGTTGTGCCCTCGATAAAAGGCTAGGCAACCAGTAATGTACAAGCAGAACACACCTCATTACTGTTTTGTGTTCAAGAAGCAGATAGCTCGTACATTCAGCTTGGCAGCTCAAGAAGCAGATAGCTCGTACATTCAGCTTGGCAGTTCAAGAAGCAGATAGCTCGTACATTCAGCTTGGCAGCTCAAGAAGCAGATAGCTCGTACATTCAGCTTGGCAGCTCAAGAAGCAGATAGCTCGTACATTCAGCTTGGCAGCTCAAAAGCTTTTCTAGCACAACATTCGTGTAAGACGCACGTGCACGTGCACGTCTACGTACAAACACAACGCATTTCCTTCTTTGCCTAAACACTGCTTATGTGTTGTGTTAGCGCGCTCGCACACGGTATACTTTTTGTAGGTCCTACAATTGGTCAGATTATTTCGCCCTATGTTATTTAGACCGACTTTATGTAGGACGTGTGCGTTGCACTATTGCCATCAGTACATTCTATTGTTCTCCTACAAAAATCGGTCACCGATTACCGGACGTGGGCGGGCAGCCTTAAACAAGCACAGTTCCGAGGTACCTGTGCTTGTTTAAGGCTGCTGGATTGCCAAAACATCTGCCCGAAAGCTGGTCTAGCACGACAACTGTGCTGGTATGAAAAACCATTTGCTAAACAAGCGTGCGTTCATACAGCGCGAATTTTTGGGCGCAAAACTACGCGCGTCGTAATTCATACTTTATACCTAGGCTATTGCCGTAATTCATATCCCACCAAAAACATAAATTTAAAAAAAGGAAAGCCAAGTTCAATACAAAAAAAATATGCTTGGCTGTGGGCTTCGCCGCAAAAATAATGGAGATCTAAATGAGTGCCAAGTTCTATGCAAAATCCAAATATGTATTTATAGGAACAAAATAACATTATGAACAAGTATTCTGCCGTCATAATGAAAAAGGGCACAACTAACATTTTTTCCAAAATTGAGTAAAATAAACAGTCTTAAGTGCCTTTTTTTTCTGATTCCAATTATGTGTATAACTTATTTTTGGATAAAATTTTAGTTATGCCCTTTTTCTTTATGACGGCAGTATTAAACTCTATTTCTTTCCTTTATTGGATACCTATAATAATTACTGTTATTTTGTATATATATTTTAATTCTGATAAAAACTGGCAAAGTCAAATCTAATCTACTTTAAGATCTCACATTTTTAAAGAACAGCATAATTTGAAGAAAAGAAAAGAAAAAACATTAAATCTCAATACCTGCCGCTAGGCAGGTATTGAGATTTAATGTTTTTTCTTGCGTTTCCGTTGCGTGATTTTCTTTTTTATGCTATTGTCCACATTCTCTTGAATGTTAGAGATAATAGTGCGCATTGCCCATTCATTATCTGCTACCTTTTTAATACGCTTCCTGTTTATGCTTAAATTAGCCAAGTCCGGGCGATATAACGATCTCAGGCGGTTATATTCTACTATAGAACTATCTTGTGCCTTAATTTGACTAGGGTCTAGATTAATAAGGTGTACTCCGTCTAGTGTTTTAACTCTGGAGAGCGCAACGTAGGCCTGTCCTCTGCTAAATATCGAAGTGCCTATGTCGAGAAGAACGCTGTCCAGACTAAGTCCTTGTGATTTGTGGATGGTAATAGCGACGTAAGCCAAGCGAATAGGGAACTGTTCCCGGTGAACATATAATATATAATATGTCGTGGATAGATGGCAACACAGTACAGCGAACAGCGCCATCTAACAATTTGATTGGTAAACGAAGAATCATGTGATCGGAAACGCAAGCGAGCCCTACCGCTTGGCCACGATCGTCGGTGGAGGGGATGCCGCGAGGACTGGTGGAGGTGGAGAGACCGAGTGTTGCGATAGTCTACAGTCGACCGTCGAGCTCGGACAGTCTCGGCAATCGCTCAATACCAACACACGTGTTTGTTTCCGACGCACGTGTGCGTTTCGGTTATTAATCGCTAGTTTATTAAAGTTACTGTAAATTCAAATAATCTTTTCGTTCGAGTACCCACTGCAGTGCCCACACCTATTTATACTATGTCGGATTGTGAAGAAGACCCGATGTATCGCATCTCGGCCACCCGGTGATGCGACATCAGAAGTGGGATACACTCGAGCTGAAGAAATTATGGAGAATTGAGCGATGACGTCACGGTGCGATATTTCTTTGCCTGGATTTGACCTGGATAAGACTGTGGACATAGGAGGCGTGTGCAAACATAACAGTGCACAACCGATGTGACACATGTGTGTGTGTGTGTGTGATAGGACAGTGTGATTTATGTTTTGCTAAAAATTCACTGCAAGGTGGTCAACTTGATGTGGCTATCAGTAAGGCGCACAAAGGCGCAGCATCAACGTGCATACCGAGGAATGACATGGAGTGACTATAAGAATCGAGCCAAGCAGCCTCGCAGCCGTCTGTCAAACCCTTCGTGTGCTGCAAGTGAGAAACCAGGACATATCGCGTCCCTGCACGAGCAGTGGCATCCAAGCGGATGGTGAACAACGTGCTGGAAGTAGTGAAGGGCGAATGGACGTCATACAACTACCCTCAGACATGTTAGAACATAAAGGTGAGCTGTATTGTTTTGTTTACGATTCTGGTGCTGAATGCTCGTTAGTAAAAGCAAGTTGTGCAGCCAAATTATGTGGCAAACGAGTTAATAACGTTGTTGCGTTGACTGATATTAGTCAAACGCGTGTATTCAGCACAGAACAAATCATATGTAGCGTTGCGATTAGCGAGCGACAACTTGAGATTTTATTTTTCTACCCGACATTTACTTGCAAAGTAATATTATGATACGAGTAGGATAGGACAAAGGCAGATAAAATTTTCGGTTGGCGATTTCGTGTTATTAAAAAACGAAGAGCGAAATCAGATTATAAGACTAAGCTAGATCGGAAGTTCAGAGGTCCGTTTCTGGTAGATGATTTTCGCTATGATTTGATAATCAGAGTTTGTTTACATAGCTCTGGTTGATGATTTTCGCTTTCATTAGATAAAATCAAAGTTTGTTTACATGGCTCTGGTCATTGGATGTTTTTGCTAAGATTAATCAAAGTTTGTTTAGTTAAATTAGAGGTAGTTTTGACATTAAGAAGAGGATTAAAGTTTTCTGATTTCAAAAGTTAGAGGCCGTAAATGATCTGAATTGGCCGAGTGGAACATGCACTGCTGTTGAATTTTTGGTTACAGGTTAACACACAAGAACGTGTGCAAGCAGGATGGTACACCCCACAGCATCTGTTTTAGATGCGGCAACACCAGACATTTTGTTTCGAGATGTCCACGAAGCAACGATGGACGACAAGCGCCATTATGGTGAGGGGACCAGGCGGTTCCGGGCCAGCGCCTGCAGCAGCGGCGAGTAGTGAGTGATACGGTTCAAGTTTGCTATGTCGGCAATCCGAGCAGTGTACTGATGAATACTGGGTGAGTCACATCCATTTTATTACGATTCTGTCACTCTATCATCAAAGATTGTGTAGCTTAGCTTAGTGACAACTGATGATGAATTGACTGATATTTACATAGATGAGATAATAGACCACGCGACACAGGGTCTTATAAAAATGCAATTACGATAACATTCGATTTGACTAAAGTAAAGTTAGTAAGTTCACTTTTAATTATTGTTTTCCGAGTAAAGGCGCTTGACTCAGCGAGCCTAAGAATACCCTCATGATTGTGTGAGAAAGATACCCGATCACTAAGTTACTCGAAAATTAGATGTCATAGTTGATAACAGTGGTAGTGAGACCACCTCTGATTAAGAATGGCTTGTACACTCAAACTCAAAACTTAAGACCGCACCTCATGAGTAACATGTGGCGATGGGTCTTTATGAAATCGTTGGTGCGATTTCTGTCTGTGTTGGTGCACAGAGCGCTTCATGTGTTGTAGCACATATTGCGCTAGATGTCTAAAGAGTCGTTGGTGCGATTCTGGTCTGTGTTGGTGCACAGATTACAATGAAAGTTTCACGAGTTGAGTATACTTTGCCTATGAGTTTGATTTCGGTAAATTCTAACTGATTTGTTACAATTTTGATGGTTTAACTTGTTGATCGGTCGAGTCCTGTCTGTGTTGGTGCATAGAGCGCTTCATGTGTTGTAGCACATATTGAGCTAGTTTTCTTTTACTGAGAATCAATGGGTCTAGTCCTGTCTGTGTTGGTGCACAGAGCGCTTCATGTGTAGTAATCACATGTGGTGACGAGTCTCAACCGCACCTTATGTGCAGTAGCATATATGACAACTGATCTGATAAGAATTATAAGTGTGATTCTGGACTGTGTTTTTGCACAGATTTTGGTAAATAGTAACTGATTTGTTACAATTTAAATTTTCTTTGGTTCAACTTACTGATCGAACCTTTTCTAATGTTGTATGGGGTGCAAAACCTTGACAACAAGGCATTGTAAATTAAGATAGAGAAATTAAAGTAACAATGAGATACAGTTACCTTAGTGATTATGTATTGGCAGGATAGCCGAGTTACCTTAGTTATTAGGTATTGGCAGGATAGCCGAGCTTGTTTACTCTGAGTATATTTGGTCCGCAGGTACTACACCCGAGGACGGGTGCTAGTCAGGGATGGCCGTGTCGTGGATAGATGGCAACACAGTACAGCGAACAGCGCCATCTAACAATTTGATTGGTAAACGAAGAATCATGTGATCGGAAACGCAAGCATAGTAAAATGTGTTTTTACTACAAGCGAGCCCTACCGCTTGGACACGATCGTCTGTGGAGGGGATGCCGCGAGGACTGGTAGAGAGACCGAGTGTTGCGACAGTCTACAGTCGACCGTCGAGCTCGGACAGTCTCGGCAATCGCTCAATACCAACGCACGTGTTTGTTTCCGAAGCACGTGTGCGTTTTGGTTGTTAATCGCTAGATTCGCTAGTTTATTAAAGTTACTATAAATTCAAATAATCTTTTCGTTCGAGTACCCACTGCAGTGCCCACACCTATCTAAACTATGTCGGATCGTGAAAAAGACCCGATGTATCGCATTTCGGCCACCCGGTGATGCGACATATACATTATATTATATATAATAATACATATATTGGGATAGTTTCAAATATCTGCTTGTAACGGTTCCAACGCAACAATTATTTTTTTTTTGTATGGTGACCCCCCCTTTTTTTCACTTTTTTTTATTTTTAGATTTTTTCCTACGCTTACACACAATTTACCGAGCTGGATTCTAAATTTCATCCTTCTAAGTCCTTGTGATTTGTGGATGGTAATAGCGTAAGCCAAGCAAATAGGGAAATTCCCAGTGAACATATATGTATATATATGTTCACTGGGAAGTTACGTTTACGGGGTACGTTTTCCATCCTCTCAATACACATAGTGCAGTATTAGTAATTACTGCATATTATGTTTTCAACATTCCATCCTTCTTTAAGATTTTAGGCAACCTTTTTTGGTGTTGGCTTATTTCCACAGCATTATGTCTTATGGTGTTCTGCTGTGGGGATCGGCAGCTGACGTAGATTCAATTTTCATTTTACAAAAGACGGCAATCCGCGCAATCTATCAAATGGATCCTCGCGAGTCTCTTAGAAACAAATTCAAAGAAATTGATATACTAACTCTGCCTTCTCTTTATATTTTAGAAAGCATTTTGTATGTTCGCAAAAACTTAGGACTCTTCAAAATAAGAAGCGATTTCCACAATATAAATACACGTAGTAAAAATGAAATTGTGTTACCTAAATTTAGATTAAATTGACATTATATACAGACAATTCAAAATTTTCTTCTCTTTATTAGTGGTTGTAATGGGAATCATATCACTAGGTTTTATTAGGTTTTTATTTTTTATTTTATCCTTTTGATAGATTCTTATTTTGTAAATGTGAGGACTTTGTAGGCCTTGTAGACTTTAGATCTGTAGACCATTTTTTATCTTATCAAGTACCTGATACTTGTTGACAGGCCTACGCTATCCTCCCATACCTACTGTAATTTGAAAATATTGTAAAAGCCAATTATTTTTAAAAAGAGTAACCGTGGAGTTTCTTGCCGGTTCTTCTCCATAGGAAACGACCAATTGGAACCGTGCACCTAGCTTCTGACGTTTCATAAGTGCCCATGTAGGCTTATGTGAAATAAAATATTTTGATTTTGATTTTGGTCATTTTTCTGATTTAAAAATCAAACTTTTTAATATTGAACTGCTTTTGTCAAGTGAATTTTTTCTCTTGAAGTTTGTGACTTGTTGTTTGGAGATCACTGCTGACGGCTGTGAGCTATTTTTTTCTTTCGCTCTAAAGTGCTTATAATCGTAAAAATTGGATGAATCTATGATGAATATGATGATATCGATTTAATTTGGATCCGAGAGACGTCTTCAGTGTATAATTCTATATCTTATCAGGATACGCCTGAAGATATACGTGTAACAAGCCGAGTTTTCGGCCCTACCCTACCCTACCCCTACCTATCCCCTTCGTACTATTCTGTTCCCGGATCTTAAATATGTTGAGGAGTGAAGATTCGAGGGAGCAGTTTCTTACAAGTTTTTCTGGATTTCCTATTCAAGATTACCGACCAGATGAGATATGAAATACAAGATGCCGAAATAATCCAGGATACAACAGATATTTCTTACATTATTCTTCTTGACTAGTATTATTGTCGTTATATAATTGTTTCGTGTAGCTTACGTACTAACTTGTTAAACGCAGATTAAATACTGCAGGTTTTTTTTTAAATCGTACTATCGCAATTTTTTCGTCTGTTTATCTATAACTATGTGATAATCCGGTTGCAGCTGCAATT
The DNA here is from genome assembly GCA_948474745.1 of Oligia latruncula. Taxonomy (NCBI): domain Eukaryota; kingdom Metazoa; phylum Arthropoda; class Insecta; order Lepidoptera; family Noctuidae; genus Oligia; species Oligia latruncula. Next base: position 263,454 of record OX419683.1, on the reverse strand, counting down.
AAAATTCGCGTGCGGACCTTAATTTTAAAATATAATTAATTGTAACTACAAAAACCTCAGGTATTAGTTCCTTTTTTTAAAAAAATTTATATCAGCCGCCAGTCTAAGTATCGACACAAGTTTTCTACTTTTATATCAGTTTTTGTTATTTTTTGTAAGTTCGGTTATTTTTTATACAGGTAAATTATACGTTTATTAAGTGGCGAAGAATTGTGTTTCCTTGTAATATCGCTACAATAGGTACTATAATAGGCCACATCACATTTAATAGAAAGTAGTTATCATAATAATAATATACTGTGCTCGTCCTACAACTACTAATAATTATGTTCAATTATAGGCGAGGACGCTGGCACCCTAAACACAAGTTAAATCTTACTTTGGGTGCCAGAGTTCATCGAAATCACTATTCCCTTAGTTGTAACGCTGCATAGTGTTTTAGATAAGTGTTTTTGTACAATTGAAGTGAATAAAGATTCTTTTTTTTCTTTTTTTATATAATATATATAATACGTTCAAAAGTGCCTTTAATGTGCCTATTTGAAATAAATGATTTGACTTTGACTTTGAATATATTTATATTGTTCGGAATATTAATGAAATGATGACTCGCTTGTTACATATTTAATTCCGATAAATTTACAATTACAAATATATAACTAAGATCGTGCGGCCCCGGTACGTCCGCCGATGACCGAATCTGTAGACGAGTGGTGGGAGCGCGGCCGCGGCTGGATCAGCTGTGTTGCCCCTCAACCCGCGCGTCCCCCGTCGCTGCTGGGTCACGCGTATTATGCGTGAACATATATAATAATACATATATTGAGATAGTTTCAAATATCTGCTTGTAACGGTTCCAACGCAATATTTTTTTTTTTTTGTATTGGGACCCCCTCTATTTTATCACTTTTTTGTTAATTTTAGATTTTTTCCTACGCTTACACACAATTACCGAGCTGGATTCCACATTTCATCCTTCTAGGTCATCTGGAAGTAGGTTAGGTTTAGGTACTATATGTCAGTCAGTGCTAAAATATACGACTTTTTGACCTTCATATCTTTATAACCGTTTGAGCTAGCTTCATGAAAGAACATGGAACAAAACGTAACCCACCCATGTAGCAAATTGAAATTGGTACTTATTTATTTATTTATTTAAGGAAAAACAAACAGTAGCACAATAAAAAACAGTCATAAAATCTTAAATAATTATAACTAATAAAACAATTATGCTACCCACTACGTTCTCCACAGATTACAATTTAAAGTACTTAAAACTAGCTAGTAACACAGATACATTAGTCCTAGAACTCATAGGTACGTCTATCTGGATTTTTAAATTAATAAAAGAAAGAAAAATAATATATATACTAAACTAAATTACAATTTGAATAATAGAAGATTGGTTGATTTGATTTGATTGATTTGATTCAGGATGGAGTCCTGTGCCGTAAATGGGAAAATGCTCGGGGAGACAGCTGTCATTTGCAAATGGTTGTCCCTAAAGCTCAAGTACCAGATGTTCTACAGCTGTACCATAATGGTTGTTCAGGAGGTCATCTGGGAGTAAAACGGACTCTACTGAAGATACGAGAACGGTTTTACTGGGTCCACTGTCGGGACGATTTGGAGGACTGGTGTCGCAAATGTACAAGTTGTGCAGCTGTAAAGGGACCTCAGACTCGCAGTAGAGGTGCATTGAAATTGTATAATGTTGGTGCACCATGGGAGAGGATAGCCCTTGACGTTGCGGGGCCATTTCCGGAAAGTGAAAGTGGCAACAAGTATTTCATGGTTGTGATGGATTACTTCACCAAGTGGCCGGAAGTCTTCGCCATTCCAAATCAAGAAGCTTCGACAGTTGCAGATAAATTAGTTCATGAAGTCTTCTGTCGTTTTGGAGTACCTTTAGAGATTCACAGTGATCAAGGAAGGAATTTTGAGTCACAAATATTCCAGGAAACTCGAGTTATGGGTTCTCATAAAACCAGAACAACTTCTTACCACCCACAGTCGGATGGAATGGTGGAACGATTTAATCAGACATTGGAGAGGTACCTAGCCAAAGTTGTGGAAAATCGGCAACGAGTTTGGGACAAGCACATACAACCGTTTTTGTTGTCATATCGAAGCGCTGTTCACGAAAGTACATCGGTGACACCAGCTTTCGCAAGCTTTGGAAGAGAATTACAGCTGCCTGCAGACCTGATCACCGGAATACCACCTGATGCCCCCCACGCAGTATACCCGATTATGCGAATGACTTGCGGAACAAAATGAATGACATTTATGAGCACGTCAGACAATCGGGCCAGCAAATGTCTGAAAAGATGAAATGAAATGAAATGAAATGATTTTTATTTTTGTAAGTAGGTTTGTACAAACACTTTTACACGTCAATCATGTTTTTTTAAGACTAGATGAAGTCGGCGTTTCCTATCTGACTACTCTGAGAAGAAAGGCCGAAACAAACTCAGAGGTCACAGTCTCTTTTAAAGTCCAGACATAATCTTGGTCAGGTTATATGAAGACCATGTAGATCGATGTCTGAGGTGGTCTTTTGAGGAAAGAACCACACAGATTGAGAGGACCTGTCCAGTCAGTGCACGCATTTGTCAAAAATCGTGCAGCTCAACTCAAGACTTAAGGAGCTAAACGATTCGACGAACAATACCAAAGAAAGGACATTCGGGTAGGCCACATAAATAACTCAAACTGCCAGACCATGAAAAAAAAAACAGAACAGAGAGAATAATAAAAATATATATATATATGTAAAAGGACCCACATCGTCACATCACGTTCACATTCACAATGAAAAAATAATATAATACTTTACAAAGTAAGCAAATGTCATTGTTTAAAAAAAAAATCATCAATGTCAATGTGTATATAAAAAAGAAAAAAATCATTCAAAATGCAGAAATTGGAAGCAGCTCAATCCCAAGCCTTTTTGTCCTCAATATAATCTTTAACGGTATAAAAGGCTTTCTGGCACAACTTACGTTTAATGAAAGATTTGAATTTATTAAGGCTTAGATCTTGAACGTGGCTTGGTAGTTTATTGTAAAAGCGTATGCATTGGCATCTGAACGAGCCACCTATTTTCTTGAGCCTGGTTGTAGGTACAACATATTTGTGTTTGTTTCTAGTATTTATATTATGGATATCACTGTATTTTTTAAACAATTTTATATTTTTATGGGCATATAAAAGATTTTCATAAATGTACTGAGAAGGCACAGTCATTACATTAATCTCTTTAAATTTGTCTCTGAGAGAGTGTCTCGGACTTAATTTATAAATTGATCGAACAGCTCGCTTCTGCAAAACAAAGATAGTCTGAATATCGGCGGCATTTCCCCACAATAGAATACCGTACGACATTACACTATGAAAATAGCTAAAGTACACTAAACGAGCAGTCTCTATATCAGTTAAATTACGAATTTTTCTAACAGCGTATGCTGCAGAACTTAGCTTTTTTGACAATTTATCTATATGTGGACCCCACTGAAGCTTAGCATCCAAAGTTATGCCCAGGAATACTGTGTTGTCTTCAGGATTCAATTCCTCGCCCTTTATCAACACATTAGTTTTCACCTGCCTTACGTGGGGTAGCGTAAACTTAATGCATTTGGTTTTCTTCTCGTTTAGAAGCAAATTATTAACATTGAACCAGTGGACTACTTTCGAGATCGCGCTATTTACATCGTCAGTAACCAACTGCTGACGTTTAAGTTTAAACAAAAGAGAAGTGTCATCTGCAAACAACACTATATCATGATGATCCTTTATGAGGTACGGCAAGTCATTAATATAAATGAGAAACAAGAAAGGACCGAGAATTGAGCCCTGTGGGACTCCCATTGTTACTATAGATCCGGGTGATCTTTTTCCATTAACGTCAACGCTCTGAATCCTTTTACTCAAGTATGAAATAAGAAGATCCAGAGCAGTGTTTCGGATCCCGTAGTGGCGGAGTTTCCTGATTAACGTTTCGTGAAGAACGCAATCGAATGCCTTGGACAAATCACAAAAGATGCCCAAGGCATCGCATTTATCTTCCCATGCATTATAAATATGTCCTAATAGTTCATCAGTAGTTGAACGACCCCTTGTAAAACCAAACTGTTTGCTATGTAATAATTTATGTTTATTAAAAAATCTTTGCATTTGGTCTAAAATTAATTTCTCAAAAATTTTACTAAAGGTAGGTAAGTACAGAAATAGGTCTATAATTTGTGGGGTCTGATGTACTACCTGATTTAAACAAAGGTATTATTTTACTATTTTTCATAAGGTCAGGAAACTCCCCATTGTCAATACAACTATTAAAGATAATAGCTAGAGTAGGCGCTACAATGTCAATAATAGACTTGGCTACTTCTACAGAATTACCCCACAGATCTGCAGTCTTTTTTACATTTAAAGTGTGAAAGGTTTTAATTATATCTCTACAGGTAATATATTCAAAACGAAATTCCGAATCGCAACCATTAACATTTTCCTTAAGCAAAGACTCAGCAACAGAAGGTGATGAGTTTAGTGATTTAGTAGTTGAAACGGGAATATCCGAAAATAAATTTTCAAATGCCTCGGCGACTTGTGTGTCTGATTTTATTATGTTGTCATTAATAGACAGGCTGTAGTCAGTATTTCGGTTACTAGATCTTCCCGTTTCACTATTAATAATATTCCAAGTCGTTTTAATTACATTACTGCTGTTTTTAATCTTTGAACCCAAATAACGTGACTTGGCCATATAACAAACTTTTTTAAATAATTTTGAATAATTTTTAACATACAAATTAAATTCATCAGTGTTAATATAAGTCCTTTCATTGTACAGTTCATAAAGCCGTGTTCTACTTTTATGAATACCAATGGTAGCCCAATCACTGAACGATGCATTACTATTAACCGAAATAGTCTTGGGAATAAAGGTGGAATCAAATTGTTTACAGTATACATTGAAAAAATTATCATAAAGATGATTAGGATCAGCCTGAATACACAAAACTGGTAATTTATCAATGAGTTTAACTTTAAAAGCCTCCAAGCGACTTGCAGTTTTGGGGTTAACAGTGATATACTTTTTAGCCACTTTTTTGTTTTGATTTTGAATAGTAATCCTTTGCCCGCAATGATCAGAATCTAGTAAAGTTATAATTTCTTTGTGGCTTGGTATAATATCTGTATATATATTATCTAGGCATGTGGCACTAGTAGGAATTATTCTTGTGGGCTCCAAAAATAGGTTTAGAAGATTGTAGGACTGAAACAGACTTAAAATTTTACTACAAGAACCTGAGTTTTCTAATAAATTGACATTAAAATCACCGCAAATGATAACGGACTTGTTTGAGTTACAAATCCTGTGTAACACTTCATCCATTACCTTTTCAAAGCAGTCATACAATCCTGAAGGGGGTCTATACACACTTAATACAATAGAGTGCTCCAATTCTACACAGGCAATTTCAACCGTACGCTCAACTGATAGGCTCACAATATCTATACGATCTTTAAATTTGAGCTGGTTACTTACTAAAATTAATGAGCCACCATGTATAGCATTTATTCTGCTAAACGAACTACCAACCTGGTGATTATTAAAATTGAACAAGAACTGGTGGCTTTTCAGCCAATGTTCTGTTATACAAAGTATGTCAATACTATTAAAATTCATAAATAATTCTACTTCTAATTCTTTGTTCATAAATCCTTGAATATTTTGATGCACTAGGTTGATACTATTGACTGACTTTAAGCTTTTTTTGCATACATTATAGCTAGAGGTTGCCTCTATTGTCTTAATTTCTAATTTAAATTATTAGCAATGTCATTAATAGAGACCAAATTATTGGCAGAATTATTTATAATGTCATTGCATTGCTCAAAAGAAGCAAGTTGTTTAGCCAAATTTTTGGCTGTAATAGAAAAAAAATAAGATAGCGACACAGCTATCTGTCTTTTATAATAGTCAGAAAGATAGTACATAACAATGTTATATCTATCTTTTGTCAAATATAAATTATTACTAACATAATTGTTAATATCAACTAAATGGAACATGTTATTATTAAATGTCAAGTTATGCATTGTCATATTCAATTCAAATCTTAAGCTATTTTCTTCCTGTGGCAAACTGTTACTATAAGGGTATGTAAACAATACAACTTTTCTTAAACTAAGATTGCATAATGTTCTATGATACTGGAGCAGTTCTCCTTTGTTTACATTTCCCCTATTACCTATAAAAATTAATAAAGTTGTATCCTGGGTAAAGTTACATTTAATAATTTTTTTCATAATATGAAACAAAGAACAACCAGGCATACAGTAATTTATTATTGAGTGTCCCGGATATTCAGCTGTTAACAAGTGTCCTAAGTCCTTACCGATCTCATCACAAAATAACACAATATCATTATTTAAAGTTTGTTTACACTGTTTATACGAACTATTAGTAGAAGGAATTATCAAATCAACACAGGGCTGCACTAAGGTGGTATTACAAGTTGTCAATGAATGGTCCGGTGTGACATTGGTTGGTGTTTGACAATGCTCACAGTTGGTTTTTTGTGAGTTTACCAGCTCATTCATTGCCAACACATATTCCCTCATTAGGTCTTCAGAGGTATTATATTTGTTGGTCATTGAACTAAGTTTCTCCTGTAGATGGTCAAGTTCAGATTGCAAGGTCTCTGTGTCAATGTTGTACTTCCTAGTACTCTGCTCCAAATTATAAGAATACATGTCTAATTGTTTAATTAAATTCAACCTTTCTCTATTCAATTTAACGTTTTTGATAAAGAACTTTTGTCTTTTTACCATTTTTTGTGTTTTAACAATGTATTTATTAATTTTAATGTATTTTTTAAGTTTATTTTTACTACTTACTACCCTCACTGAATTATATGATTTTGATTCATCATCAGCTGTCAAATCCATAGTGTATGTGGGGTTTATGGTAGAAACCATTGACGGGGCAATAGGCATCAACTCATTGAACAGACTTTGGTTCAGCGAGGCGGTGATGTTAAGATTGGTCGTCTCAAGTTGTGTTATTTGACTTTGAGCCTCATGTAGCTGCTGTTGTAATATATGTTTTTGACTAAGAGCTTGTTCATACTCTGTGCTACACTGGCTGAACCCGTCCACAACAAGTTGAAGTCTATCCCGTTCTTCTATGGCATCAGTGTATTGATTATATATCTGAGCCATTTCAATTTTTAACTTCCTATTCTTTTCATGGGCATCAAAGAGCACCTTTTCATTGTCATCTATTTCCTTAATTAGTTGGTCACAGGACTCCTTTGACGCCTTTAAGGCGCTCAAAGCCTCATTGAGTTTGGACTCTCCGAGGCGAGCACGGGCGCTGCGAGTCATAATCATGATTAAAACTAGTAAGGAAGCGACAAGAAATTAGAAGAGAGAAGGTAGTTGTGGCAGCAGTAGAGAAGATGATTAGTTTAAAAGGAAAAATGAAATTTAGATGTAATTCTAAGGAGTTCTGTCACCAAACCAATGCAAGGTTATGTTTACGTTCAAAGGTCATTGGCATCAATAAAAAGCCTTACTAAAAATTAACAAACTAATTGCTGGTTTAATTGTAGTACGTAAACAAACTAATAGCAAGTAAAATATAGAGTATTGTACCTGATATCAAGATGACAATGCAAAATTCACTTACGCCGGTAACTGTCACCGATTTACATAGAAATATTTACACTTAATTTGCACTAGCTATTTGAATCTAACACAATATACACATTATTATCCTATTTACTTGAGGAGTAGTTGGAAATAGGCCTAAAAAACAACGAAATTTAATATTTAAGATTAAAATTACAAGAACAAATTTTTAACAGCTGTTAGCTGTAGTGTTGCCACAGGAGAAAAAAAAAAAAGATGAAAACCCGTTATGACCGCAAAATGAACAATAAAGGGTTTGACGAAGGTTTACTAGTGTGGTTGCACAATCCAGTCCGCAGCAAAGGGAAATCTCCTTAGCTTCAAGCTAAATGGGACGGACCGTACCGGATTGTGACAAAGATCAATGACGTAACCTACCGGATACAGAAAGGTGCAAGAGGTACTCCTAAGTTCGTCTATGTGGATCGACTGGCGCGTTATTATGGGGCCGATAATGCTCGGGAAGAGCATTTCTTAGGAGGGGGCAGTGTTGCGCGCCACAATTAAAGCCTGGTACATGGTGACAATAGTTACCACTAGCGCCATCTAGTATCGAGTAGCAGAACTAGTCGAGTCACGATCGTTCTAGAAAATTCGATACTAGAACTTTGTAGAACTTTCTCGAACTATCGACACCTAGTCGGTCGGGGCCGGTATGTACTCGAACATTCTAGATGTTTCTACAATGAAAGGTTCTCGAACTATCTGCGGCACTTTAAAAGTCCGGGATGCGCGACGACTGACACAGTTTGGATACAGCGAGACAAACGAAAACATCAAGCGATCTTCAAGTGCGAATTAAGAGTGATCAGTAGTGTAATTGCGTTTTTTGTTTGAGCTGTAATTAGTGTTGTTGATTAAATTGTTATTTTTGGTTATTAAATCGGCAGTTTTTATTGTCACGAACCCGAAGCTCGTAACAATACGAATAAAATTGTAAAAAGTAAAACTAAAAATTAAAATTATTTTTACGTAGATAATATAACTAATAAATGATGATGAATGATGATTATAACTAGTAAAAAACATACTTATAAGAATAATTATACGAGTACAACAAAAATAAAAAAAAAAAGGCTCAGAGATTAATATTGGCGGCCTTAACCGACGATATTATAATCTATAGAATTTATGTATCTTGTCTCAGCTATTTTCTTTGCAGGGCATTCTTGGTCACCTGTTTTGTGGTTGCTCGGTTTTTCAAATCCCAAGCATGTTGCACACTGTGACGGTTCAGCTTGTCTAGTGCAGTCATTCGCCTGATGACCTTGTTCCCCACAATGTCCACAGGTATAGGCAGCCTCCCGACAAGTCTTTGCAGCATTTCCATACTGTTGACATTTGAAACACCTTGTCACATGTGTGAAGTCCCTCACTGAGCAGAATGTCCAATTAATGAACACTCGATTTTGGTTTATAAACGCCTTTCTTATGCTAGCAGTAACTTCAAGAATAAAATTGCATGTAGGGCCCTCCTTTTTACCAGGCTTGTGACTTAAATTAATAGATGCCAAAAAAGAGTCACGAGACATACTAGGCAGCTGGTCGGCTACGGCTATATTTTGCTCATAGATGCAATCGTAAACTTCTTGATCACTTAAAACTGTCGGTACTCCTATAACTACAATTCTTGGTCTTCTCTTATGGGGCTCTTTCACTTTCAGGCCGGAACTACTTAGCTGAGATGATTTCCTAAGTTTTTCTATGTCGTCTTTCATCTCCATGCTGATAATAACGCCTCCGTTTTTTGTTTTGCATAGTCCTCTAACGTGCAATTTCATTTGTTCAGGGCATATAATATTTTGGACAAGAGATTTAGTATCGTCACTAATTTTAATTTATCCGTTGGGTAAATTGCAATAGAACTAACGTTATTGGGGCGCAAGTAATCATTTTTATTTATTTGTACCATGTCAGCGAACGAAACTTTTTCTACCAACGTTGGTTTAGCGCATTTTTCTTGAATGCTAGTTTGAATAGTTTTCTTGATATTTTCGAAGCAATCCGTGAGGTCACCTTTTTCTCTCAAAACTTTAGAGTTCTGTATTTCTTGTGCCTTTACCTTCACGTCCTGGTAGTAAACTGCCATTTGTGAAACGCCATTTCCAACCTTGCGCGAAAGGGAATTGATTCTCAGCTTTTGCTCGGAGTTCAGCTTTCCTTCCTGAGAAATGGTACAAACTTCATTCAAGCATGATTTAATTGATATCAACCAGTTCCTCTCTTAATCTCCCTGGTGTCCACTGCTCAGGTATTTGACATTTGCTGGCAGGGCTGCTCGGTGGTGGGATACTCCGAGGGCTGTTTCCACTATTTGACATACTTTATTCTTAAATTTCACATAATTAATTGTTATTCACTAAAGTAAATCACAAACTTAGCAGAAAAATGCGCGATTCGTTTTCTAGGTCACAAATCACTCGGAAATATTTAAACGACATCATCATCATCATTTCAGCCAAAAGACGTCCACTGCTGGACATAGGCCTCCCCCAAGCACTTCCACTTCAACCGGTTCTGTGCTTCTCGCATCCAACGGGTTCCTGCGGCCTTCACAAGGTCGTCGGTCCACCTTGTGGGAGGCCTTCCAACGCTACGTCTTCCGGTACGTGGTCGCCACTCCAGAACCTTTCGGCCCCATCGGCCATCTGTTCTGCGAGCAATGTGCCCTGCCCACTGCCACTTAAGTTTGGCAATTCTGCGGGCTATGTCGGTTACCTTGGTTCTCCTGCGGATCTCCTCATTCCTGATTCGATCACGCAGGGAAACTCCAAGCATAGCCCTCTCCATTGCCCTTTGGGTGACTTTTAGCCTTCTTATAAGGCCCATTGTGAGCGACCACGTTTCAGTGCCATAAGTCACCACTGGCAACACGCACTGGTCAAAGACTTTCGTCTTGAGACACTGCGGTATGTGGGACGAGAAGATATTGCGTAGCTTCCCGAACGCTGCCCAGCCGAGATGTCATTTCATCAATTCGGATTCGACGATTGACCTCTTTCTCGAAGTTAGACCTACCTAACTGGACAGTTTGTCCGAGGTAAACATACTCGTCCACGACTTCGAGTGTAGCGTCTCCGATCTTTATGGAAGTGGGTGTTACATGGGCATTTGACATGACCTTCGTTTTGTCCATGTTCATTTTAAGACCCACTCTTTCGGAGGCTCTACTGAGGTCATCGAGCATTGTACTGAGGTCCTCCATAGTCTCAGCCATGACTACGATATCGTCGGCAAACCGAAGGTGAGTTATGTACTCGCCGTTGATGTTGATGCCAGCCCCTTTCCAGTCCAGAACCTTGAAGACATCCTCCAGTGCAGCGGTGAACAGTTTCGGAGAGATAACGAATCCCTGTCTTACACCTCGCTGCAGAAGGATAGGTTTCGAGGTCTGATCCTGGAGTCGGACTGACATAGTGGCGTTTTCGTACAAACACTTCAGCACCTCGATGTACCGATAGTCGATCTGGCACCGTTGAAGAGACTGCAGCACATCCCATGTCTCGATCGAATCAAAGGCTTTCTCGTAGTCCACGAACGCTAAGCAGAGAGGCAGGTTATATTCTTCGGTCTTCTGTATAACCTGTCGCAGCGTATGTATGTGGTCTACGGTGCTAAAGCCTTTACGGAATCCGGCTTGTTCGGGAGGCTGGAAGTCGTCAAACCTGCGCGCGAGACGGTTCGTGATGACTCTCAAAAACAGCTTGTAGACATGGCTCAGGAGTGAGATGGGCCTATAATTCTTAAGAAGGGCATTGTCGCCCTTCTTAAAGAAAAGTATCACCACGCCTCTGTTCCATGCCTGTAGTATGACGGAACCAAACAGCTTCTGAAGGGCCTTAAGAACGGGTTTTCCGCCGGCCTTCAGCAACTCGGCCGTATTCCGTCATCACCCGGCGCCTTGTTGTTTTTGAGCTGCTTCAGAGCCATCCTAATCTCGTACAGGCTGACGTCCGGGATGTTTTCGGTATAGTGCCGGGTCAATCTAGCTCTCGGGTCGTTTGCCAGATTCATAACGGGGTTACTTGTTGACGTGAATAACTGTCCATAGAACCTCTCGATCTCTCTCAACAGCTCAGGTTTGGCGGATACGATCCTGCCATCTTCGGTCTTCAGTTTCATAAGCTGGCTCTGCCCAATAGACAGATCTCTATCAAAGACCTTGGAGCCTTTATTTTGCTCTATCGCGTCCTTAATACGGTCTGTATTAAAGCGGCGAAGATCGCTTTTCAAGGACTTGGAGATCTGTCTATTGAGTTGCCGGTGATTTTGCGCATCATCCGAAGACTGCAGGATCATCTCGCGCCTCTCCTTCATGAGCCGCAAAGTAGGATCAGAGAGCTTCTTTTTTGAATTCGTACGACGGGTCTTGAAGATCTTAGACCCGACCGTATGGACAGTTTCCACGAACCCATCGTCATAATCGTCCACGGAGCTCCCTAGGCATTCGAAACGATTCTGGAGTTCGAGCTGAAAGCTCTCGGGGTTATGGACCTGGATCGGTACAGGACGGAGCGTAGACTTCATCAGTCGAGATCTTTCCAGCTTGATATTTAAGATCAATGTGCCTCTTACCATGCGGTGATCACTTCCGGTTTTCACCGCGTTGATCACAGAGACATCATTGAACACTTGCTTCTTCGTCGACATAATGAAGTCAATCTTATTTTTAGTTGCACCATCCGGGCTCTGCCAGGTCCACTTTCTGTGCTCACGTTTTCTGAAGAAGGAATTCATCATAAAGAGGCCTTCCTTCTCCATAAAACTGGCCAGTAGGTGGCCCCGGTGGTTCCGGCGTCCAACTCCAAATTGCCCCACTCGCAGCTCATCATCGTTTCGTTTACCCAGTTTCGCGTTAACGACATATGATTAATAATACTGCTTATAGGTACACACGGTCTGCTCTACATGAGTGTCAGTAGAGCAAGCATATTTTATATTGGTAATAATGTCTGAAAGACGTACTGAATAAATAATCAGTACCGACTAAACAGATAACTAATTTGAGATGAAGTAAGTATTCATTTTGTTTTGTATTATTGTTAGATGGTAAAGTGGTTGATACTTATTTATGTCATAATTATTTGGAATTAACCTTTACGTTGTTTTTTTTAATTTCATGCACACCAAAAACACGTAGCGTAGTGTGCTCGTGGGGAGGTTCCACAAGCACACTCTACAGGGACCCAGACACCTCCCACATGCACAACATTAGGCACTTACCTATCTGGGGGCACAGGGGTGCCCCCGCCAAGACGAGCCAAGCGAAGCGCAAGGGCACTACCTACCTTTTCTCGAAGCACTTCGTCGTATTTTTGAACCTTCATAACTTGGGTTTGGATTATACCAGATTAACAAAATTTTCGGGATATGATGTCAGTGGTTGACTTATTAAACCTATAAAGTTTCAATTGCATAGCTCTTATACTTTAGATTTTATTGATATCTAAAATACACCGATTTCGTCACTGACTCACTGATGATCATCAGTATTCTAAGGGTCTTCCTGAAGTCCTAGAATGCTGAAATTTGGTATGTAAGCTAATAATAGTACACAAACAACAAAAAAACTACTAAAACTAAAATTTGGAACTTTTACCCTCCAACCGCTTAAAATAGGGGATGGAAGTTTGTACGAGACTTCCGCAGATTTTGATGCTAGAGTTCTGAAAATTGATATAGGGACTCCTTGTAATAAATAATAAAATACATACATGGGGCACACTAAGAGTGAGTTGCATCAGCTAACTATAACCATAACCAATCTCATGACAGCCGTCAAATCTCCGGTTAAGCAAAATTCGGGTTGCATCGGTTTGAGAATTGTTAAAATGACGTCATAAATAACTATAACAAGCCATTTTTAACTATAATCAAAGCTTTGACAGACGTCAAATCTCCGGTTAAGCGAAATTCGGGTTGCATCGATTTAAGTTTTGTCATAATTGTTAAAATGACGTCACACATAACTATAACATTAATCGACCAAATTCGGCCGGTTAAGGGCTATAGTTACGGTTAGTGTCATTGTAATGTCATCTGCTTTGCAGTTGTAACCTATAAAAATATTGTGTTGTTGAATAAAGTACCTATTAAAACAAATTAGGTATGTCTTTACTCCGCGAAATATTGTGGGAATAAAGCTCTTCTAGCGATGATAGTGACAGTGAATCCGATTTGCCAGTTAGGAAGAGAAAAAAAATCACCATCGCATTGATCGATTTCATAAGTGTGATGAGAATAAATTTTTGGACAGATTCCGGGTTTTTAGTTCCCAAGGGTTCTTGTTTTCAGCAAGGGTCCTCCCTTGCTGAAAACAAGAAACCCCTGAGAATATTTTACTTAAGAATATCGATTTCTAATTTCAGTTTTTTTATTTTTAGTTCTAGCTTCACTGTTGCTCTTCAGTGTGTTGCTTTAATTGCCAAAGAAACTTAAGCTCTAGCGTATGCTTCTGCGTATTCTTCTGAATTTTTGGTTCTAGGACATGCCGGTTTCCTCACGATGTTTTCCTTCACCGTTTTGAGAGCAGTGGTGATGAAATAATTTACACAAAGTAAAGTGCCTGTCTGGGTTCAAACCTACGACCTACAAGCTGTAAGTCGCATCTGTTACGACGGACACACCACTGCTCAGCGAGTAGGGGTGTTTTCAAACGTTAAAAAAAAAACACATAAATTGTACATAACAAAGCATTTTTATTTCTGCAAGTAGGTACCTACTTATATTAATTTCAACGTCACACGACTTAGAAGTAGGTAATATTTCATCTAAAAAATATGCAGGTCGCTCCACCGATGAAAATACATAAATACCGCATGCTCAACATTACATGTGCACAACAGCCAACTATACCAACGTCTGCCCACCAAACAGTTGCAACCTTGCAATAGCATCCAGCAAGAGCAGCTCGGTGTTATAAGCGTATTCTAACTAATATTATTATTGTTCTTTTTGGTGTGCTGGAATCCACTGCAAAATAATGTTCTTTCCCGCATTCATCAGGCACAGTATGCGTTTGCTGTGAAAATCGCCATATGATGTAAATATTCCTGTATCCAAATCTCCATAATGTATAACAGTTTCAATACTTTCTTGCATTGTCTATACGCACTTTCGTTAAACTGCACAGATGATTTTTGATTTGCGTTCGTGAATCCATGCGTTCTCAAGTTACCGCACATCTGCAGCAGTCTCGGGCAATGTTTTCGCACATTGCGTTGCAATCTTACTGAACAATTAACTCAACATCCTTCTGGAGTAAATGCTGTAATGCATCTTCCAATAATACAATCCTTTAATTACATACAGGAAAACAGAAATATCAATTTCATGCAATTCGAAAGAAACGGAAAAATAAAATGAATGTTATTATCACTTACGTCTTGTCTTTCTGACAGTGTCAGATAGTGATGCGGCTCGATTTTATTTAACTCGTTACTCAAATAAAAAAAAATAAAGAATCGAGTCCATTTTCACTCGATGTGCCACTCGGTTTAGTTGCGATTAGAAATATCATCAACACTGCCACACTAGTTAACTATCATTCTTGGATAATAAACCAGGTAATAAATATATTTCGTGTAATAAGCCGTCATAATACTGTAATGTACAGAGTCACAGAGTTTTAATAAGAGAAAATACATGTTCTGTGGGTTAGTGCTGTCAGATAATAAAGTGTAATTTTTCATTAAATCTTCACTGATTTTATCAGATCAATCTGATAATCAGTGGAATGTAAGACAAAAAGCTCTTTACAAAGTCGAACAAAGCCAATCTTAGCCGAATTATTATTATTATCAGCCATTTCTGTCCCACTGCAGGGCAAAGGCCTCCCTTCCTTCAGTCACTGACTTAAACACCTTGGTACATTACCAATATAGAACGGTTACTGTATTTTTGATCTTGCTATGATTCTGTTCTTGTGTTTTTAATTTACATAATAGAGACAATCGAGTGCCTGACCGTTAATGACTGAGTAACATCACTAGTGTCAAACAAAGAAAGCGTGATGACAACAAGCTTGAAGTGTTGCCCTTGTCAAAAAATTACCCACGTACATTTTGGGGAAATATGACGTCTTATCACTTGTCACCCTTTTAACTTTAACTGTAAAACATGTAAAATATATGACGGTGCAACAGCGGATAGTAGATTCTATGGTTATGGTTATGGTTACGATTAAATTTAACTTTGACGCAAACTATAACGGAGCTTTTGATACAACCCACCCTAAAAGTTTTGCACTTCTAGCTAATCGGAACTATTTGAATTTCGATTGTTATATTTTTTTAGACGTTGCAACCTTCTTACACTATACAAGAAAGCAGAAGCAGGAATGATCAGGATCGCTAATTGGCTCAACAAAAACTTGCTGACACTAAATGTTAAAAAGACTAAATACATAACCTTCAGGAAAACTATGGCTACCAAAGTACCTTTATGGAATTTAAAGATTCACGGAGAAGATTGCCATAACACATTTATTAACACTAATACTCAATGCCCATGCAATGACATCGACAGAGTAGATGAAATAAGATACTTAGGAGTTATTATAGACCAACACCTTTCATTCAAACCACAGATCAGGGAACTTGTTAAACGCGTTCGGAAGCAAATTTACATAATGAAAATGATACGAGACAGTGCATCGGTGGATGTTAAAAAACTCGTCTATATAGCTTTATGTCAGTCGCTAATACAATACTGCATTGTAATCTGGGGAGGAGCGTCAAAATCTCATCTAATAATCCTCGAAAGAGCACAACGCGCAGTCCTCAAAACTCTGTTACATAAACCTTACCGTTTTCCTACAGAAATCCTGTTCGCAGAAGCCTCCCTGCTGAGCGTAAGAAAATTGTATATACTGAACGTAACAACGAATACCCACATCAAAACTTCGAAAAGGAGCGATTTAAGTAGTTTACAAGCCAAACGCAAATTCAGAGTTCCAAATCCCCCAGTAAAATCCGCATACGCACAAAGACTCCCACATTTTCTGCATGTACACGTCTATAACGCAGTGATCAAACAGTGCAATATAAGAAACTGCACTCGCAAACAAATAAAAAATACCCTAACATCCTGGTTACTAAACTTGTCATATGACGAAGCAGAAAAGGTTATTACAGTGGTTAAATAGTTTTAGCACACATACAATTCTTTCGTCTGTCTCACATACACATACACTCTCAAACTCACCCCTACCATCACATGATAACACACACACACACTCTTTCACAACACATGATCACAAGCACACACAGTCTTTCACAACTCATGATCACACACACACTTATTCACAACACATGATCTCATACTCATTGACATACTTAATAATAGCGTTTTTCTTTTTCTAGTTTTATTATTATTTTCTTTTAATTCTCGATTTGATTATTACGTTTTTCTTTCATTTTAATTTTAATTCTCAGATTTTGTTTAGTTTTTTTGTAATTTGAAGCAAACATATTTTATTTTTATTTTTATTACCGAACATGTTATTAAAATAAATGTTTAAATGGTAAACCCTCCATATTGGTACCCAAGATACAGGCTTGCCTAGTTTGGGACCAATGTAAAATCTTTGTAATCTTTTAAGCAATAAAGTTTTATTATTATTATTATTATCTCCTTTATTCAAATAAATTCTTATAAATTATATTTTTAAATATTAGTATAAAGAAATATAAAAACATTTAAAAATATAAAAAATAGTAGCCCACCGGTATCGGGAACAGGGTCCAAGCTACCGGCGGTCAGGGCTCCAGAGAGAGGAACCTCCTAACTATTCGGGCCGTGTCCAGAAGTACCGCTTTCTGGATCAAGCCCTTGATCCAGCTGCCCAACGAGAGCCTCCTCAGGTGTTGGTCGAGGCTCTTGGCTATTAGACCATTGGCTGTCACGACTATCGGCACAATGATCGCTGAGTCCACATCCCACATGTCGACAACCTCGTGAGCCAAGTCAAGATACTTGATTTGTTTATCTTTCTCGGCTTTCACGAGGTTCCCATCATGCGGAACGGTTATGTCAACAATCATTGCGCGCCGCTCTGATCGATCCACCACCACTATATCAGGCTTATTGGCAACAATAGTCCTGTCAGTGATGATGGATCGATCCCAATATAATGTGATATTACCATTTTCGAGAACTGGGTCGGGCACATACCTGTAGTACGGCACCTCCGATTCCACAAGGTTGTATTTCAGAGCAAGTTGCTGATGGATTATCCTGGCTACAAGGTTGTGTCTATGCAAGTACTCTTCGTTAGCTAGACGAGAACACCCGGAGATAATATGTCTGATTGATTCTCCCGGCCGGTGGCATGCCCGACAGATGTCAACCGTGCCGTCTTTCACAATAAATCTCCGGTAATTGTTCGTCATCATAACTTCGTCCATAATTGCACAGACAAAACCTTCGGTTTCCCCAAAGAGGTCACCGAAACGCAGCCAGGCTACGGACGCTAGTAGATCAACATCGGGCCCATGTAGGGCCCGGAAAAAGCGTCCGTGAAGCTCCTTACTCTGCCATACCTCCATGCGATCATTAGTGTCAAGCACTACTGGCTTGTGCCAGTTCTCTTTAGCCAAGGAGAGCGGGGTGAGGCCCTTGTCCACGGCGACTACATCTCGATGCATCCCCACGTCGGTTTCTAGAAAATATTCCCTGAGACTGCATATCTCGCGATTGTGGAGGGTCTTAGCGTTTAAAAACCCTCGACCTCCACACTTTCGCGGGATATACAGCCTCATTACCGATGACCGTGGGTGATGCATTCGATTTGCAGTCAGCAACGTACGGACCCTCCTATCCAAGGCGTCGAGTTCGGTCTGAGTCCATTTGAGTATGCCAAAAGAGTACATCAAAACCGGCATGACCCAACCGTTGAAGGCGCGCACCTTGTTTCCGCCTGATAGAAGACTATTAAGTACTTTTTTCAGGCGGCCAAAGAAGCGCTCCTTCAACGATTGCTTCATGTCAGTAACATTGATGCCTAACGCTTCCGACATACCCAAATACTTATAGGTTTCGGATGCGGAGAGGGTTCTAAGGTTTGTGGAATCCGAGAGTTGGGTTCCCACGGATTCAACAATCTCCCCTCGCTTTACATGCATGACCGCACATTTGTCCACACCAAATTCCATCCTGATGGCGCTACTGAAAGTTTGAGTTACTTTCAGTAGCTCCATCAGTTGCAAATTGTTGGGGGCAAAGAGTTTTAGGTCATCCATGTAGAGGAGGTGCGATATAACCTGACCACCTCTCCTCAGCCGATAGCCTAGACCTGAATCCTCCAGCAGCGTGCTTAGAGGATTCAAGGCTAAGCAGAACCAAAGCGGACTCAAACTATCACCCTGAAATATGCCTCGCTCGATCCTTATCGGTTCGCTATTCCTCTGAATATTTCGACATCCTGGAT
This sequence comes from Oligia latruncula, assembly GCA_948474745.1. Classification (NCBI taxonomy): domain Eukaryota; kingdom Metazoa; phylum Arthropoda; class Insecta; order Lepidoptera; family Noctuidae; genus Oligia; species Oligia latruncula. Next base: position 244,325 of record OX419683.1, on the reverse strand, counting down.
ATCGAAGGACCGTCCTCCATTGCCCCATACACGACATCAGGAAGGTGCGCAGAGTTGCATCTACTTTGTACAACTCCAACACCCTCATGAGCCATGTATGTGGCACCGAGTCATAGGCCTTCTTATAATCTATCCAGCATGTCGACAGATCCTTTCGGGAACGACGAACCTGTTGGCTAATGGCCATATCAATGAGGAGTAGCTCCTTAGTACCCCGGGACCCGTTCTTACATCCATTTTGAGAGACAGACATGATGGAGTTGGTGTCTATATGTTTGTTAATTTTAGTTCTCAAAATGGATGTAAGAACTTTATAGACCGTCGGTAAACAAGTGATCGGTCTATAATTTTTGGGATCCGCGGTACTACCTGATTTATGGAGCAGGTGGGTTATTCCTGTCGTTAGGAACTGGGGCAGCGACCCTGACTCTAAGGCTGACTGGAACTGGGATGCCAAGCAGGCGTGCGACCCTTGGAACCATTTAATCCAAAAGTTGTGCAGCCCGTCCGGCCCTGGAGATTTCCAGTTAGGCAACGGTCGGACTGCACGAGCAACATCTTGGGGGCTGATGGTAAGTACCCCCATTTCTGGTATTAGATCGCACGCTCGCTCAATCTTCCCAGTCCAATCACCCTCGGTGTGACTGACAGGCACCGACCAGATGTTTCGCCAGAACGAGCACATGGCGTCATCATCCGGTAGGCACGTGTCAGTAACACCTTGGTCCGGTCGCTCCCAAGCCCTATAAACCCACCTTTCATCACTCTGGAATGTGCGATTCTGAGTGTATCGCTCCACTCGCCGCCTGTACCGACGAATACGGTTCGCCCATGCATACACTTTCTGCTTCAGGAAGTCGATGCGCTCCGTGACACAAGACATATAGTCTTGAGGACTGATATCAGTCCCCAAGAATGCCCGTCTCACAAAGCGCATCACTCTAGGGCGAGTATTGCCCTCCCTGAAGCAGATTAGTTTGCCAATGAGCGCTCTGGCCCCACCAATACGGCGTTCAATTCTGCACTGCCAAGCTGGTACGGCTGGTTTCGGTCGTGTAGCTCTAGAGTTATTGGCAAATTTGACGTGAGCTACACGACATGCCGCTGCAGCCGCGCAGTACAGAATCGAATGAGCATCGGTGAGGTCTTCGCAGCCATCAAAATAGTTTGACAACTGCGAATCCAGAACCGCCACCAGCGCCCTATTTTTGTTATGCATGGGCAAACGAGGTAAGCGTGGCCTAAGTTCGGGTGACATGAAGCGATATTCCTGAATCGCATCCTCCAAAGCACTCCTCAATTCCTCATTACATTGGGTACTTACGTTTGTAGCCCTGTCATTACTCCCCTCGTCAGCATGACTTGTATCAGGCTGCGGTAGTAGTACAGCAGTCTGCGACTGGGGGGTGATGACATGGCTACTCTGCATTTCAATTCGCAGGCGATCAAGTACAGTGTCATCCAACATATGGTTACGCTGAATGACACGCACCTGATCCGATAATCGTTGTGCCGAAACGTTGACAGCTGGTTCAAGCACCTGAAACAGAGAGAGCATCCGAACACGGTACGCGGTCAGATTGTTTCCCCCCTCTGTAGCCCCATAGTATGAGCGCATGACATTTTCATTGATGGATCGTGTCCATCTCATGCGCTGCACACTTCCGCCGGGAGCTGGGACCCGGAACACTTAAATAATTGTTTTCCTGACAGCTGGATTGGCAGAGATGGACTCATCCCTTGGCCCGCTCGCTCACCAGATCTGACCCTGCTGAACTTTTTCGTGTGGGGTCGGGCCAAGGAGCTAGTGTATACGAATGTGGAAATAAACACGAGAGAAGAACTGATAGAGAGAATGAATTCAGAGTTTGAAACAATGAAGCTGAAGATTATGTTGAAAATAACAACAACAGAAGTGAGAAGACGGAGCCGTGCTTGTATTAGAAATCACGGACAACATTTTGAACATGAAACATAAATAAATTAAATTCAAATGTTGTTTTATTTAGTATGCCAAAAATTTAAAATTTCTCCCTCAAATTGGTTTTTAGGTCCTAATTTCAATAATTTGTAAGATATCCGCGTAAATGTTACCTCAATAGAAAAAGCGATTATCAAGCTGGTTTTCAAAAAGGTTTGAACAAAAAAAGCACGCTCCGTTTTTTTTTAAATAAGGTTTACAAAAAATATTTATGAATTTTAAAATGTTTTATGAACTTTAAATGTCTATAAAAAAAATGTCTAACGACACAGAGGCCTAAAACATGTTTTGCTAGATTGCTTATACATTACTTTAATTAAATACAGTAAAAATGAATTCGTTTATCATTCAATTTGGCCATAAATAAGTAGTTTAGTTAAAACTTTGAGAATTTTCGAAAAAAATCTTAAGAAATTGATAAAAAAAAAGTGGTAAGACTTCGTCTAAGACAACCATGGCTTAAATGGTTCTGAATTGCCTGTACTATCTTCGCCTTAAAGCTTTGCACCCATCTTCCAATCACCCTGTATATATATAAATTGCCAAGCCTCATATTTTGACTAAGGTGTAGAGTTTGTGAAGTTAGGGCGTGTAGAGTTAGAAGCTTGGCTCTTCATGAGATCTGATAACTTTTTGGCAGTGCGAGCCATATGTGGTCTCGTCTTGGCAACATTTTACATGAAAATGTTTTTGGTGGGTTTTAATTTTTTACTATTTTAATTTTAACTATTTTAATTTTTACTGTTTTACTATTGTAACGCCAAGATAGCGAACTTCAGTGCCTATGGAACCAAAAAATATGAAGCAGTAACAAGCGTTGTATGTTGCAGTTGTCATGGCGCTGGTGGCGCCCACGCTGGGCCCCTTCATCGGGCTGATCGGCTCTCTGTGCCTGTCCATGGTGGGCGTGCTGTTCCCCGCCGTCATCGACGTGAGCGTTTTCTACCCCGACGAGTACGGCACCTGCTCCTACAAGCTGTTTGTTGATATCTTTATCATACTGTTCGGCATCGTGTGTTGTGTATCCGGCGTTTACACCAGCTTACTGGAGATGGCAGAATCACTTCCATAGTTACTTCATCGTTTACACCAGCTTATTGGAGATGGCAGAATCACTTTCATAGTTACTTCATCGTTTACACCAACTTATTGGAGATGGCAGAATCACTTTCATAGTTACTTCATCGTTTTTAGGGATCCGCACAGAAAGGCTGAAAACGGGACCTTATTTATTATTAGTAATAATACGTCTGTCTGTCACAGAGCTGTATTTTTTTATTTTGTATCCCTCTAACATGTCAATAAATAAAAATAAATAATACCAGTCTATTATTGTCTCACTGCAAACCAAAGGCATCTTCTCATACAGAGAAGATATGAGCATTGATCATCACACTTGCTGCTTGGCTATTACTTTACATTCATCATACGTCCAGGATAGGCCCCCTGGACGTAAAAGGCCACTTTGGCAGAATCATAAAAGGATAACATAATGGACAGTTAACCACCGAATCTGACACCGATCTGACACCGACAATTCCGGGAGGGCGACCAGCAGTCCCAAGGTGGTGTCGGGTTTATCGTCCATAAGTCCCTTGTGAGCAACGTGGTGAAGATCGAGTGTGTCGACCAGGGTGGCGTACCTTATACTCAGAATATCCAAAAGGTATTCGCTGAAGGTCGTACAGGTTTACGCCCCGACCTCGTCACACCCCGACGATGAGGTAGAGACCATGTATGAGGATATTTCCAGAGCCATGCATGGGTCTAAAACTCACTTTACCGTTGTCATGGAGGACTTTAACGCGAAACTGGGTAAACGAAACGATGATGAGCTGCGAGTGGGGCAATTTGGAGTTGGACGCCGGAACCACCGGGGCCACCTACTGGCCAGTTTTATGGAGAAGGAAGGCCTCTTTATGATGAATTCCTTCTTCAGAAAACGTGAGCACAGAAAGTGGACCTGGCAGAGCCCGGATGGTGCAACTAAAAATGAGATTGACTTCATTATGTCGACGAAGAAGCAAGTGTTCAATGATGTCTCTGTGATCAACGCGGTGAAAACCGGAAGTGATCACCGCATGGTAAGAGGCACATTGAACTTAAATATCAAGCTGGAAAGATCTCGACTGATGAAGTCTACGTTCCGTCCTGCACCGATCCAGGTCCATAACCCCGAGAGCTTTCAGCTCGAACTCCAGAATCGTTTCGAATGCCCAGGGAGCTCCGTGGACGATTATAACGACGGGTTCGTGGAAATTGTCCATACGGTCGGGTCTAAGATCTTCAAGACCCGTCGTACTAATCAAAAAAAGAAGCTTTTTGATCCTACTTTGCGGCTCATGAAGGAGAGGCGCGAGATGATCCTGCAGTCTTCGGATGATGCGCAAAATTACCGGCAACTCAATAGACAGATCTCTAAGTCCTTGAAAAGCGATCTTCGCCGCTTTAATACAGACCGTATTAAGGACGCGATAGAGCGAAATAAAGGCTCCAAGGTCTTTGATAGAGATCTGTCTATTGGGCAGAGCCAGCTTATGAAACTGAAGACCGATGATGGCAGGATCGTATCCGCCAAACCTGAGCTGTTGATAGGGTTCTATGGACAGTTATACACGTCAACAAGTAACCCCGTTATGAATCTGGCAAACGACCCGAGAGCTAGATTGACCCGGCACTATACCGAAGACATCCCGGACGTCAGCCTGTACGACATTAGGATGGCTCTGAAGCAGCTCAAAAACAACAAGGCCGGGTGGTGACGGAATTACGGCCGAGCTCCTGAAGGCCAGCGGAAAACCGGTTCTTAAGGCCCTTCAGAAGCTGTTTGGTTCCGTCATACTCGAGGGCAAAACACCACAGGCATGGAACAGAGGTGTAGTGATACTTTTCTTTAAGAAGGGCGACAATGCCCTTCTTAAGAATTATAGGCCCATCTCACTTCTGAGCCATGTCTACAAGCTGTTTTTGAGAGTCATCACGAACCGTCTCGCGATCAGTCCGACTCCAGGATCAGACCTCGAAACCTATCCTTCTGCAGCGAGGTGTAAGACAGGGAGACGTTATCTCTCCGAAACTGTTCACCGCTGCACTGGAGGGTGTCTTCAAGGTTCTGGACTGGAAAGGGGCTGGCATCAACATCAACGGCGAGTACATAACTCACCTTCGGTTTGCCGACGATATCGTAGTCATGGCTGAGACTATAGAGGACCTCAGTACAATGCTCGATGACCTCAGTAGAGCCTCCGAAAGAGTGGGTCTTAAAATGAACATGGACAAAACGAAGGTCATGTCAAATGCCCATGTAACACCCACTCCCATAAAGATCGGAGACGCTACACTCGAAGTCGTGGACGAGTATGTTTACCTAGGACAAACTGTCCAGTTAGGTAGGTCTAACTTCGAGAAAGAGGTCAATCGTCAAATCCGACTCGGCTGAGCAGCGTTCGGGGAGCTACGCAATATCTTCTCTTCCCATTTACCGCAGTGTCTCAAGACGAAAGTCTTTGACCAGTGCGTGTTGCCAGTGATGACTTATGGCACTGAAACGTGGTCGCTCACAATGGGCCTTATAAGAAGGCTAAAAGTTCCCCTGCGTGATCGAATCAGGAATGAGGAGATCCGCAGGAGAACCAAGGTAACCGACATAGCCCGCAGAATTGCCAAACTTAAGTGGCAGTGGGCACATTGCTCGCAGAACAGATGGCCGATGGGGCCGAAAGGTTCTGGAGTGGCGACCACGTACCGGAAGACGTAGCGTTGGAAGGCCTCCCACAAGGTGGACCGACGACCTTGTGAAGGCCGCACGAACCCGTTGGATGCGAGAAGCACAGAACCGGTCGAAGTGGAAGTGCTTGGGGGAGGCCTATGTCCAGCAGTGGACGTCTTTCGGCTGAAATGATGATGATGATGATGACAATCTGACACTGACCTGCAAATTGCAAAAAACGTAAGAAAATTTGAATTTCTCTTTCTACCACTATCCATTCATTATCCACTGAAAATTCATTAGGGCGCGGTCAGATCGCAAGCTATAAACTAGTGGATAGTGTTCTAGGAAAGTTATAGCGTATGACGGTCAGATCAGTGACATTAGGGCGCGGTCAGATCGCAAGCTATAAACTAGTGGATAGTGTTCTAGTAAAGTTATAGCGTATGACGGTCAGATCAGTGAGCTTTAAATATGAGGATAGGTTTAAAACTTAGCTTAAAAACTACCATGGTTGAGCTAATACCTCCTGGCTCAACTACACTAGTTTTACAAACTGCGCTGGGGTCACATTAGTTCGCAATGTGAACTAAAAATTATTGAGCTATTAATGTGTTGCCATTTCTAACTTAGTAAATCAAATGGCAGTTGTATTCTTCGTGATAGTCACTTTTGGTGTTCAATTTGGAAGAATTGAACCATGCAAAGATAACAGCAATAAACAGCGTCCATACAAATTCAATCAAATTCACTCAAATTGAATGCCAAAAGTGAACCGTGTACCGTTTTATTACATCAGTCATTTTATAAAGTTATTCAACTTATAAATATTTTTTAATTCTGATAAAAACTGGCCAAGTCAAATGTTTTTTGTATGGGGATCCCCCTATTTTTTCACTATTTTTAGATTTTTTCCTACGCTTACACACAATTACCGAGCTGGATTTCAAATTTCATCCTTCTAGGTCATCTGGAAGTAGGTTTGATTTAGGTACTATATGTCAGTCAGTGCTAAAAACGACATTTTGACCTTCATATCTTTATAACCGTTTGAGATAGCTTCATGAATTTTGGGCTTCTAGATATCCATATGGATATAATTAAACACACGTAGTTTTATGAAGAGGTTTTGAGTTATAGAAGGGTCGAAAGTGGCACCAAGTGGTTCGTGTAATATTACACACGGCGGCGCTGGCTAGCCAGTTGCGTTGCTTGAACTTGGCTTGACACGCTGCCGCGTGTCTAGATCAAAGACTACAATATGATGCTGGTCTAGATAAACGGAGTATGATTGAGTCAATGTGAACGAAAGGATTTCAGATTATTTATTTACTAGAATATGACTAGAATAGAATTTTTCTATAATAGAGTACCTTGACTCAAACAAGATTGTTAGTAAAACTTACGACTATGTTAGTAAGTTAAAGTTGCGGATATTTTAAATTCAAATGGCGTAGCTCGGACACCTAAAGATTGGTCAAAGTAAGTTTTTAAGTTGCTATTATATTATAACGCTGAAGGCTGAAGAGATCGAAATGGAACAGGGTGTGGAACTGCCAGTTCCTAACTCACCCATCACTTAACCTTTTTATGTATTGGTGTTTTATTACCCATTTATTAATAATTTATTCATTCTTTCTTTCAGAGATTTATCTGTTATCCAAGAGTACTTGTGCACCTGGAAATACGTCACCAGCTACACAAGACCTCAGCCGCACAGTGACTCTTGAATCTGAGCAGAGAGATAGTGCCCATGTGGAGGGAAATAATCAGCCAGCTGATCAAGGCACAGTGACTCTTGAATCTGAGCAGAGAGACAGTGCCCATGTGGAGGGAAATAATCAGCCAGCTGATCAAGGCACAGTGACTCTTGAATCTAAGCAGAGAGAGAGTGCCCATGTGGAGGGAAATAATCAGCCAGCTGATCAAGGCACAGTGACTCTTGAATCTGAGCAGAGAGACAGTGCCCATGTGGAGGGAAATAATCAGCCAGCTGATCAAGGCACAGTGACTCTTGAATCTGAGCAGAGAGACAGTGCCCATGTGGAGGCACTATCGTAGGTACCCCAAACAGGTTCTCATAACTTATTAACTGAGTCCCCCCCTTTATAGCAGAACTTTTTATGGCATAATATTATAAAGTGGCTCTGTAACCTGTCAGGCAGTTTTTAGTGGAAATGTGTGATTTTTTAAATGTTTTTTATAAAATTCTACACAATATTGTACTTAAAGAGACTTTTCACACAGAGGTTGAGTAATATTAAGAAACCCGAAGTGATATTCTTTCAGCAAAATAAAATTGTAACATCTGTTTCTCACTAACCTGCCAGAGTTACACTTTCAATAAACATAAAAAAATTAATATTTAAAATATGGGTTAAAAATCATTAAAATACTAGTCTGTATATTAATAAATTTAACTTTTTTTACACGGTATATTAATAATGAACATAATTTGCGAGTTATTCATGTTCAAATCGTGTCCGGAGTGATTTTCTCCATAACCTGTGCTTGCACACTAACGCGCATCACACAAACACTATTACTTACTCAACACAAGAAGTGTAGAAATTTGCGCCATTTTTTTTTTAAATAACGATGTATCGCTTCAATCTGAGTTTGTAACAGGTATGTTTCTATAATCTGACTTTAATATTTTTATTTGCGGTTTAACTACTTTGCGAGTATTAACGTAAGACTACGTAATTTACTGCGTTTTTATTATTCTATAAATATAAACTCCAAAAACGTCACCGTTTTGTTGTTATGACATCAAAACTATCTTTTTTTTCATTAACCTGTGTCTCTTTAACCTGTTTGGAAAGCACAGGTTATTGGAGCTATTACCAGGTTAAAGAGACTTTGCCAGTTATTGTTTAATAAACTATCTTCCTAGAAAAATCATGTTACGATTTGGTGTGAATACTAAGCATATTTACTTAATGTTTACTGTAATGATAAAAAAAGTTATGATAATTCGATACAGATTTTATTTAGGGCATTTTTATTATTTTGTCACAAAATGCATGCAAAATGCTTATTCTTGGTACATTTAGGGTTTTATTCTAACCTATTTATTTGTTTTTCAAAGGTGAAATGCCATAAACTAAGAAAAGAGAAGAAATCATAGCTAGGAAAAGAGAACTTAAAAAAAAAAGATATGAAACTCATTAACCTGTACGATACCTCTATAACCTGTAAGGTATTTTTTGAATAGCTGTATTTTGTCTATTTATGTGAAATTTTTATTCCCTTATAACAATTCAACATAAGAGAAATACCCAGAACGTATTTTTATAAAAAAAAAAACAATAATTGATACATTTTCTCAAATTGATAAATTTAATCGAGCGGTGCCACTTTTTTGAGAACGACCCTTATCAATGGATAGCATAAACTTCATTTCACAGAAAATCGTTTGGCATATATACACTCATATAACATACATTCAAAACTCATAATTTTGTAAGTCAGAATCATCTTTAGGCATAAATTTCATATCCATAAAAATTATAAAGTAGAACCATCATATCGCAGAAAGTTCACAGTCAGAATAGTCTATTGGCATAATTATGTGACCTCATGAGTAGGGGTCACAGTTTTATCCAAACCTAACCATTTTTACCCGACTGCGCCTCGCGCAGTCGGGTAAAAAGAAGATTTTCTCCCACTGCTGAAGTGGCGGTTGGGAAGAATTTTGTCTGTGTTCCCAGGGAAGGACGGTGTACCCCGAGTGGCCCGCATCCAAACTGCAACGGGGTCATCAAGAGGGCATTCCCCAAAATCTGCCCTCTGCCGATCTCCACAAATGAAGAGGACGCAACAGCAACAAAGCCAGTTCAAGGTCATTGGGAGCAAGCCAAGGGTGGAGCTTTCAAGGCCCGCCGGCATGTTTACGACATCTACCGCCACCTAGTGACCGGGCGACGCAACGGCGCGCACGCCTGCGTACGCGCAGTCCATCGATCTCCGACCACAACAAGAGAGCAAGACCCACTAGTTCCTGCAGCAATATAAATCGCTGCATAAAAAACCTGTCGAGACTGATTTTGCTCCTTGTCGTTCTCGTTCGCATTATATCTAACTGACGACAATAAATTTAAATTCATAACCGTTTTTCTAACAATTATTTTAAACTTGTAATTAGAAGCATTACAAAGACATTATAACTTTATGTACCAGAAAGAGTCGCTTTATTTCCCTGAAGAACACAGAATCCAAAACACCTTTTTAGGGTTCCGTACCCAAAGGGTAAAAACGGAACCCTATTACTAAGACTTCGCTGTCTGTCCGTACGTCCGTCCGTCCGTCCGTCCGTTCGTCCGTCCGTCCGTCTGTCTGTCACCAGGCTGTATCTCAAGAACCGCGGTAGCTAGACAGTTGAAATTTTCACAAATTATGTATTTCTGTTGCCGCTATAACAACAAATACTAAAAACAAAATAAAATAAATATTTAAGAGGGGCTCCCATACAACAAACGCGATTTTTATGCCCTTTTTTGCTCGATATCAATAATGGCAACAGGTAGGCACTTGAAATATTCACAAAATACTCAGTTGTATTTTTACTTTAATAATAAAATCAAAATAAAATAAATATTTAAGGGGGGCTCCCACACAACAAACGTGTTTTTTTCGGCGTTTTTGCCTTACCACAAGGCGGAACCCTTCGTGTGCGAGTCCGACTCGCACTTGGCCAGTTTTATTACCCGACTGCGCGACGCAAAGGAGTGGAAATGTGTTCATCAGCCTTTGTATGTATGTATGTTTGTATGTTCCTTTGAAGCACTATACAGACCAAACGCCTGGGCCGATTTTTATGATTCACACGTCAATCGATTCCTCTTAGTCCGGCGAGTGTCACTAAAGACATGACGTTAGTGAAAATTCAATATGGCGACTACTATGTATGTTTGTATGTCTTTAAAAAAAAAATTATTTCTCAAAACCTATCGAGTGGGGTATCAAAATCAAGGGCTTTAAAAGATGATTACAAAAATATAAACAACTTATATGGTTAAAAGTAATTCGAAGTGAGAAATCATAAAAAACACGTACTAAGAACTAAATCGTCAGCGAAATCTTTCACATTTGTAAACTAAAAAGCAGGAAATAAAAAAAATTATTAATAAAAATAAAAAACCCGACTGCGGTAAAAAACTTAAGTTAAAAGAACTGAAAAGCTCAGTTCCGTGCAAAGACTACAATATAATGCTTTATGTTCCGTGTTTGGCTTCTACCGAGAACGGACGCGTATCATTCGCGCGCGGGTGCTCTTCTCTCTCTTCATCTCCTTACGAGTATTAACGATTTAAGGAGTGCCCTACACTCCTGAGATCCCTCTCAGGAGTGTAGGGCACTCCTTAAATCGCTCGACGAGCGGCCTCTACACCTACTCAGGTAGGACAGCCTCAGGCCTGCGCCCGGTCTTGTCAGCCCTCCGACCTTTCGGCTCTGCTGACGAGAGACCTCCTCCTCCTCGCCCTTCGGATTGACGTCGAGAGAACTCCTCCTCCTCAGCTCAAGGCCCAGAGGAAGAAGAAGCGGCCTCCTTATCTACTCGCTCCAGACCCAGAGGAGGACCTACGTCGAGGGACCTCTTCCTTCGAGCCTCCTGAAGCCCTTTTTTAAACCATGTAAATTACAAATAGCCCATCTGGTTATTTGTAACGTTATAATATACAGAAGTACAGTCCACAAAAGAGATAAGTATGCAGGATCGTCGAAGATAGTTGAAGTTTGGTAAGAAACCGATGTATGCTGTCGACTGAAATATTTGTTAAATGAGCTGTTTATTTTCTATTAATAAAATAAAATTTTATTCGAGAACATCCATCGGTTTCTTACTAAACTTCATATCCGACGATCCTGCATACTTATCTTTTTTGCTGACTGTACATAGCCGTAAACTTACAACACCCCTCTACACGTCGGGGGTGGAGGTCAAACACAGGGTCTTCAACATGTGTATGTAATTAACTGAATATTTCGCCAGTGCATACGCACAGTAAGATGATTATAGTACATTAATGAATTTTCAACACACTTGCTCGTAAAGTGGCTCTTATTGAACCGCTTTTAGGTCCATAATGGAGTGTATTAAGAACGCGTGCTTTTTCTTTACTTTAATCCACTTGTGCTGTAATACCACAGATAACTATTTACTAGTCGGAAATGCACGCTTTTTTTTAATCTCATCAAAGAGACTTCATGCCAAAAGAAATCCGCGTGCTAAATTTCACTTTTTTTTAAATAGTCTGTATTGTCCTTGGTCGCAAAATGAACTAATATTTATTTACCTTAAGGTGAATCCGCAGGGATCACGGACAATTTAAGGTGAATGCGCAGTGGTAGACCGCGAAATTCAAATTTTCTTAGGTTTTTTGCAATTTTCAGGTCGGTGTCAGGTTGTATCTTGATCAAAATATGATTTGCGGCTATAACAGGTACCTCTTTACAGAATTATAATCATTAGAATCATTAATACATCTTTCTAAGTTAGATTTGTTCCTTAAGAACAAATCTCCTATGGAAAAGTTCTTAAGGAACAAATCTAATTTAAGGATTAAATTCTAATGACTATAATTCTATAAATATACTAAAGGTAGTCGCGAATCATATTTGATCAAGATACAACCTGATTTAAAATAAGGTGAATACCTTAAATTATAATAATAATATAATAATATCGTTTATTTATAAAAATGGTGCAGATTTACAATAACTTATCTTAAAAAACAAAGAACACAGTTGCTCATTTGCCTGAACTAGGTAGGACCTGTGTTTCAGGCTAGAAAGGTGCTTAGAAATTTAAAATATATAATTAACAACTGAGAAAACTAAATATAAACTAACATTAACTTAAAAGATTAACATGTTTTATTTACAGACAACGAGTAATTCCTCAGTCTCACTGTATGATACGCTAAGTAAAAATTGCAGAATAACCTTTTTACAGTCGTAATTATTTAATTTATAGATACTTAATTTCTTATTTAATTTATTGTATAGAAATGGGCCTAAAAATGTATAAAATCTGTTTACAAAGACATATTTAGAAGATGCATTTGACTCGCATACAATATCCTTTCGTCTCTTATTAGTACTTTCAATGTTATAGGAGAGCATGGTGTGCTGTTTTAATACCAAGTGCGTTATGAAAAGCTGGCGAACTGTCAGCACGTTACAGGATTTGTATAGCAGATCTGTAGGATAGAGAAAGGGATGGAAGTTTGCTACTTTTAAAATTGCTCTCTGTGCTCTTTCAAGAGGCAGTAAGTAAGTTTTAGGTGCTCCACCCCATGAAGTAATACAGTACTGTATTACAGATTGACCTAGGGCCAAGTAAACTTGTGACACCAATTTTTTATCTGCAATTGCTCGCAATTTTTTAAAAACAAAAATTAACCTGCGCACTCTTGTAACCAAACTGTCAATATGTAGTCTAAAAGAGAGCAACTCGTCTATTTGAACCCCTAGATATTTTATGTTACATGTTTTAAGGATAAAAGGACACTTACATATGCTGACTGAGCGGAGTCCGCAATGATGGGCATACAGATGAGAGTTAGTAATATTTAAATGCGGTTTGCGGATGGAGAAGTGAATATATTTTGTCTTGTCGGCATTTAATGTTAGTAAGTTGCTTTGAAGCCAGTTAGACACAGTATTGAAACCTATTTGAGCATATTCGTACAATTCGGTATTTGTTTTAGCGGTGAATATTAACGCCGTGTCATCTGCATACGATATAATTTTGCCTTGATTAATATTTAAACTACACAAATCGTTAATATAAATCAGGAAAAGGGTGGGGCCCAAAATACTTCCCTGGGGAACACCAAAACCTGTGTTTTTTTGCTCGTCGCTACTAATATTGTCAATTTTAACACATTGATAACGATCGTCTAAGTAGTCAGCAAAAAGTTTCAGCGGCGTTCCCCTTATTCCTAAGGCCTCTAATTTGTACAAAAGCGTCGAAACGGAGACTGTATCAAAAGCCTTCGCCAGATCAAGGAAGATCCCCAGGGTCTGGTTTCCTTTACCAAGTTCTTCTGAGACATAATCTGTTAGACTGTGCACTGCATCGGCTGTGGATAATTTGGCTCTAAAACCAAATTGCGCAGATGTTAAGAGTTCATTTTTCTCTAGATAGTTAACTAGTCTACTGTTTATAATTTTTTCTAGTATTTTAGATATAGAGGGGAGTAGTGATATTGGCCGATAATTGTTCACTAGGTCTTTGTTTCCGGATTTGAAGATGGGATTACAATTGCTTTTTTTAGACATTTAGGGAAAATGCCTTCAGAAAAACACATACGAAAAATATGTGTTAAGGGAGGTACAAGGATATGCTTAAAGTGTTTGAGGATCTTATTGCTAATGTTATCCCATCCAACAGCACAGTCATCTTTTAGTCCACAGATTATTCGGGTAATTTCGTCTTCGTCGGTGTCTAGCAAGGCAAAAGATTTTAGGGTACATCTATTTCCACACTTTTGGGAAGAAGGTTGAGCACAGTCAGGTTTTGGAATCTGCTCAGCAAGAGTTTTCCCAACATTTACGAAAAAATTATTCACTTCGTTGGCTGACAGGATAGGTGAAGGATTAGGAAGCAGTAAACTTGAATTTGATTCGCGCTGTTTTGACATATATGTGACGTTTTTGATATGTTTCCAAAGTTGCTTGCTATTGTTTCCCGCTCTATTTAATTCATTTTTATCGTAATTTCTCTTTAAGTTCTTTAGGAGCTTGTTACAAAAATTCCTGTATCTGGTATAGGTGACTTTAGTGACGAGATTTTCTGGGTCCCTCCTATATCTTTGATGAAGTTTGTCTCTCTGTCTTATGCACCGAATTAGGCCAGGAGTAATCCAAGGTTTAATATTATAATTTTTCTTGTTTACTGTAATAACGGTGGTGTTGTGTAATATAGCTGATTGAACATGTTTTATTAAGTACGATAAAGCAAAATTAGCGTCAGGTGTATTGAAAACTGGGCTAAAATCAATGTTGCATAAATCATATTCAAGTTTGTTTGTGTTTAGTTGCGTTTTTGTCTGCGGGCGATTTTGCTTAGGCAGCGTTAAGTTAAGGGTCAGTAAAACTGCGTGATGGTCGGTAATTGTAGATAAATGATAAATGATGATAAATGATTTTTATTTCTGTAAGTAGGTTTGTACAAACACTTTTACACGTCAATGATTTTTTTTTTAAACTAGTGGAGGTCGGCGTTTCCTAACTGACTATTCTGATAAGAAAGGCCGAAACAAACTCAGAAGTCACAGTCTCTTTTAAAGTCCAGACAAAATCTTGGTCAGATCGTGTGAAGACCATGTAGATTGGTGTCTGAAATGGTCTTTTGAGGAAAGAACCACACAGATTGAGCGGACCTGTCCAATCAGTGCACGCATTTGTCAAAAATCGTGCAGCTCAACTCAGAACTTGAGGAGCTCAACGATTCGACGAACAATACCAAAGACAGGACATTTGGGTAGGCCGCATAAACTACTCAAACTGCCAGATCATGATTAAAACTAAGAAGGAAAAAAAGAAATGACCCACAAAGTCCTCACATTCACAATAATTAAATAAAAAAAAAAATAAAAAAAATTACTTACAAATTAAATATTCATGTCATTGTCTAAATAAAATTCATCAATGTCAATGTGTACCTATATAAAAAATCCGGACATAATCTTTGAGGACCATGTAGATTAGTGTCTGAAATGGTCTTTTGAGGAAAGAACCACACAGATTGAGCTGACCTGTCCAGTCAGTGCACGCATTTGTCAGTAACCGTGCAGCTCAACTCAGAACTTAAGGAGCTCAACGATTCGACGAACAATACCAAAGACAGGACATTTGGGTAGGCCGCATAAACTACTCAAACTGCCAGATCATGATTAAAACGAAGAGAGAAAAAACAAAAAATTACCCACATAGTCCTCACATTCACAATAATTAAAATCATATAATACTTTATACAGTAAATGTACATGTCATTATTTAAGTAAATAGATACTTTAAAAAAAAAGAAAATTATTAAAGTGTAAAATAGCAAAATAGTAGAGTTAGTGACAAGCGTAATAAACGAAAAATTTTATTTAATTATCATATGATCGAGGCAGGAACCGCTTTGATGAGTAGGCAGTGTATGTGCGGACAGAAAACCGTGGAATGAGCAGATATTAAGGTAGTCTTGAATCCCTGCATTGGAGTTATCCGAGTTAATGTTTATATTTATATCACCTGTTAGTATAACATTCTTAAAAGTGGATACTGCTTGAAAAATTTGGTTTAAGGAAGCATGAAAAGCATCTAAGTTTCTAGCAGAGGGGGATCTATATATAGCAATTATTGCTGCGGTTGTACCAATTTTGATAATCAAGCAATTACTCTTACAGTCGTGTAGATTGGGTTCCTCGACTGTGACCATTAAAGAGTCTTTTGAATAGACAACCACGCCATCATTTTGATTGTTATTGATTCTGGTAAAAGATACGTTGTACCCTGGTATTACTGGGAGGTTATCCTTGCGTAACTATCTAGAGTATTTATTAGCTGTGGCAATCTTTGAAAAACAAACGATCTTTTCTAACGATCATACATGGTGACAGCGCGTGCGATCCGTAAAAAAGTGTAATTTTTCATAATGGACGAGTTAAAAAGCCAAATAGATGCACAAATGGTACTCATACAACAACTACAATTGCAGTTGACACAACAGTCCCAGCCAGCATCAGGTCTTACTACTCAAATGGATATTGCATCTTTACTACCCGGAGTGTCCACACCACCGCCTCAACAATTTACTTTCAAAGTCGCCGACTGGTCAAACTGGATCACCAGATTTGAGCAGTATAGGGAAACGACACGTCTCAGGTATAAGCCAAGCGAAACGCAAGTAAACACTTTCTTATACTTATTGGGAAGCAAAGCAAATGACATACTAACCTCTATGAAATTGAGTGAGTCGGATAAAAAGTCCTACGATATCGTCAAAACTAAATTCGACACCTATTACACTGCAAGAAAGACGAAAATGTATGCCAGAGCACGCTTCAACCAAAGAATACAAAGTGAGCTAGAAAGCATAGATGACTTCATAACTGATCTACATGGCTTAGCAAAGAAATGCGAATTTGGGCAGCTCGAAGACGAACTTATACGAGACAGAATCGTGGCCGGCATGAGAAATACAGAATTGTCTAAGGCTATCCAAAACCTTGAAGAGGAACCTAAACTAGAAACGGTGATTAATAGAGTGAGGCACGCCGAGATGGTTGAAGCTAACATGGAAGTACTAAGCCCCACTCTACCCAACCCTCCACCAGAGGTACATCTAGTAAATAAATTTAAAAAGCCTATTAAGCAAGGCCACACAGCAGATATGTGCAGAAAATGTGGTTGTAAACCAAAACACAAGTTCTCTGAGTGTGAAGCAACAAAGTCTACGTGCAATGGATGCGGCGTCCGTGGTCATTGGTTGGCTGTGTGCAAGAAAACGAAACTAGAAAAAAAAGAGAAATACATTTAGAAGTAAAGAATTCAACAAGTCATACATCAAAATATCTCAAGAGCTTATGAAGTTTAGCAAAACAGTTTACAGAATTATACACACAGTGCAGTGGGTTTGTTTTGATAAGACAATGCTAATAATAATTGAACAATGAGTGATTTTGTTGTGATGTACAATATGCTTGTATGCCAAAGTAAAGTTATTTAAACTAAATTGTTTACTTATTACTTACCCTACTGAATCTAACATTAAGGTATTAGAATAATGTATAGGTATATAAATTACACTATCACTGTAATGTTTTTAGAGAATCATATAGTTAAGTAATTAATTATGTTCACCTAGAAGTTACAGTCTTTGCACAGACACTTTCTTAACTTCACTTGTCTGTCTGATCTGGTGGTGATAACTTCCTTATCTCTCTCTGGTGTTGATTCAAAGTTTGTAGATGTAGTAGATGAATCCGGGGTAGCGAAAGGAGAGGATGAGCTTGAATTCTCCTTGGTAGGGATGTTATAATCTTGTGTAGGAGCTTCTATTCCTATCTCCTGTGACGGAGAGCACGGTAAAAAGGAGATGTGTAATTATCTAGAGTATTTATTAGCTGTGGCAACCTTTGAAAAACAAACGATCTTTTCTAACGATCATACAATCCTGGCGGTTTGATAACCAGCACTCGGTTAGTATTATTAAATCACAATTAAAATTAAGTCTACGAAGAAAAATGTTAAAGCTATCCATGTTCTTATAGATACTACGAATATTTTGGGTTAATATGGTTAGTGACTTTTGATACACGGAAAGATATTGTCTGCAGTCCTCAACCTTACATGACTTTGAAACAGTTTGAAAACTATTATCTATGTCCGTAATTATCCATAGTATATTAAAAATTAAAATAAAAAGTAGTCTAAAATAAAAACAGATATGTGGCGCTCTTAGGCGCCTTCATAGTCGATTGAGTTGATGTACCTGTTTTCGGCAGACTTTTTAGCTGGACAATCCAGATCTCCCGTTTTGTGGCTCGCTTGTTTTTTGAAGCGCAGACATGTTGCACATTTTGGCGCTTCTGCTTTCTTTGTGCAGTCTTGAATGGTGTGCCCTTCTTCACCGCAATGACCACACGTAGGGGCAGTGGCTTTGCAGAACTTGGCTGCGTGGCCGTACTGCTGGCACTTATAACATCTGGTTACCAGAGTGAAGTCACGTACTGGACAGGACGTCCAATTAATAAATAGTCGTTCCTGGGTGATCATGACCTTCCTAATGACGGCTGGAACTTCTAGTATATAATTGCAGTTTTCAGTATCTTTTCTCCCAGATTTGTGGCTTAGTTTGATTGAGGTCATAAAAGTATCTCGGGACATAGTAGGCAGTTTGTCAGCTAAATTTTGATCATAAAGACATTTAAAGACCTCATTTTCCGTCATAGATGTGGGCACTCCAATTACTACAATGCGAGGTTTGCGCTTTCGGGGTTCGTCGACGGTAAGCTCTGACGAAGCAGTTTGGACTGTTTGCTTGAGCTTGTCCAGGTCATCTTTAGTCTCCGTGCTGATTATGAGACCTCCTTTTCCGATTTTGCGTACGCCTCGTACTTTCAGCTTCATTTCACCTGGGCATATTATGTTCTGGACCATGTTCCTGGTTTCGTCACTGGTCTTTGAGCTGTCACATGGAAAAATTGCCACGGAGCTCAGTTGGTTTGGGCGAACAAAATTGTTGGATCCCTTCTTCACCATATCGGCAAAAGACGTATCACTCCTCCCTACTCCTTGCTTCGTACAGGACTCCTGAATGGTGCGGTTCATCTCAGTAAGACAGTCCGCTAGGTCTCGAGCTTCAGTCATGCTTTTAAGAGAGGTATGCGTTTGTATGGCACTTGATTTCAACGACTGGTAACGCACAGCCATTTGAGAAACTCCGTATCCAACTTTTCGGCAAAGATTGCTGATTCTTAACTTCTGGTCCGAATTGAGTTTTCCTTCATTAGCAGTGGCACATGAATACATCAGAACTACAATGATGTCGTACTCAAAAAACTTTCACCTACAGTACAGACGTAATAATCGAGTAGCTGTTATCTGCCACACGTCCGAAAGTCACCAAGTCATCAAGGAAGGTCTACGTACTAAGGACATTGCCTTTCATACCTACTCGCGAAAGGATGAGAAGATGTATAAAGCAGTAATCTTCGGTCTTCCGGACTACGTCGAAGATGTACTTCCAGCCGAAATCTCCTCGCTTGGATTCGAGAATGTGATTGTCCGCAAAATGAGAGTACCGGCTGAAAAGACCTCCTATTGCCCTCCTTTTCTGGTTCAATTGTCACCTGGTGCTGATTTCGCCAAATTTCGACAGATCAGGCTCCTATGTAACACCGTAGTACAAGTCCGAAAATACCGAAGTAACAATCGTTATGGAACACAGTGTTACAGATGTCAAGGTTTCGGCCACTCGTCCACCAATTGCAACCTAGCACCCCGCTGTGTGAAATGTACTGAACCCCACAAGACTGAAGAGTGTCCCAAGAAGACCCGGGACCTGCCAGCCAAGTGCTGTAACTGTGGTGGAAATCATCCTGCAAACTTCCGTCAGTGCAAAGAGCGCGAAAATTATTTAAAGATCCTGCGGACACGCCAGGAACAACTAAAAGCCGCCAGGACTATGAATCCGCCACCGAAGACAAACATAGTCGACGAGAGACCCTGGAACTTGGTTGCTGCTGCCAATACACAAAAAGCCACTGTTAAAGAAAATGTACAAGATCAGGCGACAGCTGACATGCTAGCTATTTTAATGACGATAAAGACCATCAAAAGCCAATTTCTAGGATGCACTAGTATGATGGATAAAGTTATTTTAATCTTAACCCACCTTGGTCAATATGTGTAAAACACAAAATGTACGTATCCTCTACTGGAATGCCGACGGCATTCGCTCCAAAATCACAGAATTGTTGGACCTGGTAAGCGAGCTTTCTATTGATATTGTAGCTTTGTCAGAGACCAGAATATCCCCCCACATCAAATTACACACCCCTGGTTTCATTTGTTACCGGTGCGATAAGAAACCTGACGGACACGGCCAAGGGGTCGCAATTTTAGTCAAGTCGGAGATAGAACATACACCTCTAAATATACCTATAACTAAAAACTTAGAATGTGTGGGAATAAAAATGGCTCTATCAAATCAGGAAATCGCCTTTATCTCAGCCTATCAATCGCCTAACCTACCTTTACTACCTACGGACTTAGACGCAGTTATCAATGTTCGACCCAAAACTCTCATCATGGGTGATCTTAACACCAAACACTCCTACTGGCACTGCTCTCGATCCAATGTTCACGGCGAAGTACTTTTCGACCACATGATCAACAACGAATATGACATTCATGCACCCTCTAGTCCCACTTTAGTTCACTACCATAGTACGCATTTACCATCTACCCCTGATATTGTCATAGCCAACTCTGTTTACCACCTTTCGGAGCCTCAGGTAATCACCAGTCTTTCTTCTAACCACCTGCCTGTATGCTTTACCGTAGCTGGTAAAGTCAACAGACAAGCGCGTATTATCTTTAATTACAGAAAGGCAGACTGGAAAAGCTATAGATCTCATTTAAATGAATCTATAACATTAAGCCAAACAACGCTAGACTCTCCTGAGACAATTGACCTTGCTGCTGAATACCTTACCCAATCAATTATTAATGCAAGAGATAAAGCCGTCCCTAAATTTACCAGTGATGGTGGTCACAAACTCCCTCGACGGATCAGGTCACAAATAAAAATTAAAAATCGTTTTCGTAAATTAGCCTTAGAAACATTTAATCCGTTTAACCGACGTCAGCTATTCTACCAAGTCAACAACATGCAGAAATCCATCAAGTCTAAGATCCAAGCCCTTAACGACAATGTCTGGAACAATAAATTATCTAAAATAACCAACCCTGCTTCGGACTTATGGAGAGTAGTCAAGTCAATAAACCATCAGCCAATTTCAATTCCCCCTCTAACAACATCTAATAATACTACCACCTCCTCAGAACTTGAACAATGTGAGACACTAGCCAATACCTTCCTAGAAAACATGAACCTAACTAAACATTGGGTCACCGATCCCACCATTGAAGAGGTAATCAAAAATTCCAATAGGTTGCTGGACTGTTACCAGTCGGATGACTACCCATCACTGGTTAGGCCGAATGAGATTCTAAAACTCGTGAGAAAACTAAAACCAAACAAAGCGCCTGGTTTTGACGGCCTGGGAAATGGCTTACTGAAGAATCTCCCTCAGAAAGCTATCGTTTATTTGACAAAAATGTTTAATGGGTGCTTACGCCTTGCATACTTCCCGAAGATATTTAAACACGCTAAAATCATAGCTATTAAGAAACCTGGGAAAGATCAGTGCATTCCATCTAGTTATCGACCAATCAGTTTACTACCAAGCATAGGAAAACTACTAGAATCCATCATCTTATCCCGCCTCTCAAAAACAACTGCGCATATTTTGATCCCCGAACAGTTTGGATTTCGAAGCTCACACTCAACCACGCAACAGCTAGCTAGAGTGGCTGAACACATATCCCATGGGCTAAACCGCGGTCTTTCAACAGGAATGATTTTACTAGACATTGAAAAAGCTTTTGATTCTGTATGGCACGATGGACTATTACATAAGTTAATCAAACATGAAGTACCTCTATGTCTAGTAAAACTCATTCAAAATTACTTACTAGATCGATCCTTCTCTGTCTACGTAGGCAAAGAGCATTCTGCCCCTAAAGCCATCCCAGCCGGTGTGCCTCAGGGTTCGCTTGTGGGGCCGTACCTCTTTATACTTTACTTGAATGATATACCTAAACAGGCGCACACACAACTTGCCATCTATGCTGATGACACAGCTACATTCACGACAGACAAAGACATTGACATAGTCACTGGACGGCTACAATATTCATTGGAACTACTCAGCCAGTTTTTCAAGACCTGGAAACTGAAACTAAATTCCACAAAAACCGAAGGAATTTTGTTTACTAGAAAACGCACACTCCCCACCAAACTCGTTAAAATCGATGATTTTCAGATAACATGGCGCGAATCGGTTAAATATTTAGGCATAATATTAGACAAGACCCTTAACTGGAACAAAAACACTGAACTAACTATAAAGAAAGGTGCAAAAGCCCTAAATTCATTAAAACCTATTTTAAATCGCAAAACCACTCTCAGTCCTTCAACAAAATTGCTTATTTATTCTACTTTAGTAAGACCATGCCTAACTTACGCAGCACCTGTCTGGTCCAGCCTGTCTGAAACCAAATACATGAAACTCCAAACGATCCAGAATAAAGCATTAAAATTATCGTATAACACACCTTTTCGCACAAACCTTAAAACATTACACAAGAGTATAAAATATCCATTTTTAAAAGATTTCATATTAAAAACTTCACGTAAATTTTACTTGCATAAAAACCCCTCACACCGTAATACACTAATATCTGCAATTGGTAAAAGTAGACTAAATACATTGTCTTACGCTCGCACGTACAATCGATATCGACTCCCCCATCACTACTTCCTCCGTGACGTATCATGACGTTAGCTCGCTTGCCAGCTGACGCCGAATGACCGGCCGTGTATACAAAGATCTTTGCGCGGACTACCCGCTACCTAACTCATTTTTATTATAACAGTATAATAAACCGTACATTTAGTAACGTAAACATTAAATATTATGTGGGTCCATACTAAGACTTGCACATACCTAGTAGTTAAACGATGTATATATTTTAAGTCAATTCATGTCAACTCAAAATATGTTATTAAAAACATGTTTTAATGTTTGTAAAGGCGAAATATAGCCTAGGTAACAAAAATAAATTACGATCTGTGTACAAATAGAATAAGATCATTTGTAAACACTATTGTAACAACCTTTGAAGTAATAAAGACCTTGAAAAATCAATCAATCAGTGGCACAGACTTCATTCAAGCATTGTTCAATGGACCCCAACCAGTTCTGGATTTCCGGAGTGGGGATAGGTTCAGCTGGCTCCACAGCCACTTCTTGGTTCTGCTTGGGTTGTTGAGGTGATCTTGGTGTTGGTGTCGATGGGGGACTGCGCGGAGTCAACCCGCTCCGAGGAAAGGGGCTGCCGTCCATATTTCAGATTATAAAAATTGTATATTATTATAATCTATTCAGATCATCTTTAACATCATTTGATGTATAAAACACGCTAGTACACTATAAAACTGGGTCAGTATTTATGCAAACTGTGTTAATTTATTTATTTTTATAATGCATTGATATGCACGTCTGTATGCGTTGACCGATCAATATGAATTGTCCGTGGTCCCTTCCGAAACCAAACGGAAAAGACCCTGACTGGATCGCGTTCTATTATTGCGGATTCTCACTGAACGAATGTATATTTCTCTATGCCAATAGTACTTTCTAATTCTATACTAACTAAACTACAATTTGATGTACGTCAACACTGCGATCAGTCTAAATTTCTAAACTTTAGCTAGTTTGTGATTATTATATTTTTTCTATAGGCAGTTTAGCGGTTTTGTCAGTGCCATAGATTAATATATTTAAAATGAGAGTCAATGCTTTTAATTTTATTTACACCTGCACGCGCATCGCTAGTGCTGGCTGGCTAGCACGGCGCGCTGGAAAACAAAACCAGCGCGCCATTTTCATTTTCCATACAATTTAATATAATAACAAGTCTGTTTTTTTTCCTAGCAAGTGTGTTGAAAAACGTCGTATGAAACGCGTGTGCATTAATCAATATAGCACACATGTATCATAATGTACTATTATGATACATGATGTGAGCTATGTTGATGCCGCAGGCGAGCGCGATAAGGAAGCAGAGTGTGTAATGAGCACACGCGTTTCATACGACGTTTTTCAACACACTTGCGAGGAAAAAACAGACTTGTATTTTTATTAACTTTTATGGAAAATTGCGAGCTGGCTTTGTATTTCCGCGCGCCGCACTAAACAGTCTATAAATAAAAAAAGTTATTAAAAAAAATAAAAACCCAAACCCAAATTTAATTTAATTTAAAATGGGCTTGTTTTTAGCTTTTCAGTTCTTTTAACATAAGTTTTTTTACCGCAGTCGGGTTTTTATTTTTTTTAATAACTTTTTTATTTCCAGCTTTTTAGTTTACAAATGTGAAAGATTTCGCTGACGATTTAGTTCTTGGTACGTGTTTTTTACGATTTGTCACTTCGAATTACTTTTAACCATATAAGTTGTTTATATTCTTGTAATCATCTTTTAAAGCCCTTTATTTTGATACCCCACTCGATAGGTTTTGAGAAAAAAAAATTTTTTTGAAGACACGTATACATAGTAGTCGCCATATTGAATGCCATCAAAAACATAACTCGTAAAAAAAGCCAAGTCTCGCAACTCAGTTCTTCTACCGTAAAAAGTTGTGAGATCCATGAAATACCAAGTCGGTTAATTTATTCACTCCCTACTTAAGGAACCTTCTGTCTTATGTTATTACATAATTAGCTAACCTAACAACATCTTGTAGTGACCATCAATATTAAAAATCTTTTATGGTTTTAAATAAATAGATTGACTTGGCAATCGCACTGTGAGATACATTGTGTTTTCATGCGATGGCGATGGCCAAGTCAATTTATTGTCTGCGAAGATGTCCCCAGTGAGTCGGGGTGGCGCTGCGTTATGCTCCAGTGCGTCGGATGTGGTACAGCGCCGGGTTGAGGCTGACTGCTGGCGTCGACCAGGAGAGCGTATTTCAAGGGCTCTGCTTGTGGACCGGCCGAAAGTGCAGTGTGCTGTGCCGAAGTTGCTGATGAGGCTGAGGGTGATGACCAGGAATGATAGATATAACATTGTTATGTACTATCTTTCTGACTATTATAAAAGACAGATAGCTGTGTCGCTATCTTATTTTTTTTCTATTACAGCCAAAAATTTAGCTAAACAACTTGCTTCTTTTGAGCAATGCAATGACATTATAAATAATTCTGCCAATAATTTGGACACTATTAATGACATTGCTAATAATTTAAATTAGAAATTAAGACAATAGAGGCAACCTCTAGCTATAATGTACGCAAAAAAAGCTTAAAATCAGTCAATAGTATCAACCTAGTGCATCAAAATATTCAAGGATTTATGAACAAAGAATTAGAAGTAGAGTTATTTATGAATTTTAATAGTATTGACATACTTTGCATAACAGAACATTGGCTGAAAAGCCACCAGTTCTTGTTCAATTTTAATAATCACCAGGTTGGTAGTTCGTTTAGCAGAACAAATGCTATACATGGTGGCTCATTAATTTTAGTAAGTAACCAGCTCAAATTTAAAGATCGTATAGATATTGTGAGCCTATCAGTTGAGCGTATGGTTGAAATTGCCTGTGTAGAATTGGAGCACTCTATTGTATTAAGTGTGTATAGACCCCCTTCAGGATTGTATGACTGCTTTGAAAAGGTAATGGATGAAGTGTTACACAGGATTTGTAACTCAAACAAGTCCGTTATCATTTGCGGTGATTTTAATGTCAATTTATTAGATAACTCAGGTTCTTGTAGTAAAATTTTAAGTCTGTTTCAGTCCTACAATCTTCTAAACCTATTTTTAGAGCCCACAAGAATAACCCCTACTAGTGCCACATGCCTAGATAATATATATACAGATATTATACCAAGCCACAAAGAAATTATAACTTTACTAGATTCTGATCATTGCGGGCAAAGGATTACTATTCAAAATCAAAACAAAAAAGTGGCTAAAAAGGATATCATTGTTAACCCCAAAACTGCAAGTCGCTTGGAGGCTTTTAAAGTTAAACTCATTGATAAATTACCAGTTTTGTCTATTCATGCTGATCCTAATCATCTTTATGATAATTTTTTTAATGTATACTGTAAACAATTTGATTCCACCTTTATTCCCGAAACTATTTCGGTTAATAGTAATGCATCGTTCAGTAATTGGG
This sequence comes from Oligia latruncula, assembly GCA_948474745.1. NCBI lineage: Eukaryota > Metazoa > Arthropoda > Insecta > Lepidoptera > Noctuidae > Oligia > Oligia latruncula. The sequence goes on along the minus strand of OX419683.1, from coordinate 218,099 downwards.
CTACCATTGGTATTCAGAAAAGTAGAACACGGCTTTATGAACTGTACAATGAAAGGACTTATATTAACACTGATGAATTTAATTTGTATGTTAGAAATTATTCAAAATTATTTAAAAAAGTTTGTTATATGGCCAAGTCACGTTATTTGGGTTCAAAGATTAAAAACAGCAGTAATGTAATTAAAACGACTTGGAATATTACTAGTGAGATTACACACTAGTTGTACCTACAACCAGGCTCAAGAAAATAGGTGGCTCGTTCAGATGCCAATGTTACGCTTTTACAATAAACTACCAAGCCACGTTCAAGATCTAAGCCTTAATAAATTCAAATCTTTCATAAACGTAAGTTGTGCCAGAAAGCCTTTTATACCGTTAAAGATTATATTGAGGACAAAAAGGCTTGGGATTGAGCTGCTTCCAATTTCTGCATTTTGAATGATTTTTTTTCTTTTTTATATACACATTGACATTGATGAATATATATATTTTTTTTTTAAACAATGACATTTGCTTACTTTGTAAAGTATTATATTATTTTTTCATTGTGAATATGAAGACGATGTGGGTCATTTTACATAATTATATATATTTTTTTATTATTCTCTCTATTCTGTTAGTTTTTTTTTCATGGTCTGGCAGTTTGAGTAATTTATGTGGCCTACCCAAATGTCCTTTCTTTGGTATTGTTCGTCGAATCGTTGAGCTCCTTAAGTCTTGAGTTGAGCTGCACGATTTTTGACAAATGCGTGCACTGACTGGACAGGTCCTCTCAATCTGTGTGGTTCTTTCCTCAAAAGACCACCTCAGACATCGATCTACATGGTCTTCATATAATCTGACCAAGATTATGTCTGGACTTTAAAAGAGACTCTGCGTTTGTTTCGGCCTTTATTCTCAGAGTAGTCAGATAGGAAACGCCGACTTCATCTAGTTTTAAAAAAACATGATTGACGTGTAAAAGTGTTTGTACAAACCTACTTACAAAAAATAAAATCATTTCATTTCATTTCAAATGCGCGGTCGCTGCATGCTGCTGGTCAGGATACCCGTTGTAGCCGTGGAAGCTGGCTGGCTGGGTGACTCGCCGCTAAAGCTTGCGGGAGTGATGATGACGTCACGCTGAAGTAGGTGCACGAAGGCTGCGCTGACGTTCATGTTCGGGGTCACCAGTATAGAGGTATGAGGAACAGGGCGGCGCCAGGTGCATGGTGGAGGCGCGCGGCGGGTGCGGCTCGCTCAGCAGATGCGCAGGATTCTGCCCGAAGCTTCGGATCTGGTCTTCTATGGCGGCGCGGGTCACGTATAAAGTTCACTCACCCTCCATAGAAAAGGGAGGATCCTCCGACCAGACGGGTGTTGTGTCTGGCGGGCAACTGCCCAATGATTCATGTCGGGCCGTTGTATCTATGCTAATTGCGCGGTAAACTCTGCTTGCGCGATGTAGGATTTGCGTGACGTAGTATGACGCGTTGTTCGCATGTGGCGTTGTAGATACCGCTACAAACATAATCCGTTGACCATTTTACAAGTTACCTTTGAACACAATTATATCTAGTATACACCTATTATTCCATTATATTATACACTAGCCTGCCAAATTGTATCGAAATCCGTTCAGTGGTTTAGGCGTGAAAAGGTAACATACAGACAGAGTTACTTTCGAATTTATAACATTAGTATGGATAATTATTTTAAAATGGTCACCCATCCGCGGTTGGTCTGTGGACATACCGTGACCCCTCCCAGAAGCCCGAAAGTCTGACAACCAGTCTTACCAAGGGGTATCGTATTACCCAGTAACTGGGTTGTGAAGGTCAGACAGGCAGTCGCTCCATGTAAAATACTGGTATTCAGCTGAATCCGGTTAGACTGGAAGCCGACCCCAACATAGTTGGGAAAAGGCTAGGCAGATGATGAGTATGGATAATTGTTATTTTCCTCGCTAGAGAGCTCCGATAAACGCGTGCGATCGCTGCTAATCATAAAGTACTAATAGGGCGAAGCGCGTTTTTGTTTTTTGACTATGGTATCTCGTAGTTGACCTTCTTCTTCTTCTTAGCGTGTCGATAGCAATCTAAATGGACTCGGCCCTGAATTCGGCTACTTGTTTGGCACCTTCTCCAGCGTCCATCAGTTCCTGTAACGTGCAGCTGACAGGACACGATATTAAGTGCCCCATCGTTTGTGGGACAGCACCACATTTACACTCCAAGGCGGAGTCGTCTATGAATCTCCACCTGAACAGGTTTTCCTTGCTTCAGCCAACCTGGGTCCGGAGTCTGTTTAAAGACTTCCAGGTTACCCAAGGTAACTCATGTCCAGCTGGGAGGTCTTCAGCGGGTGGGACGAACAATTTGGGTAAGGAAGCACTGTCTCGCCACAGCTTCAGTCTCTCTTGTGATGGTTCGCCAGTGAGTGGCGACACACTTTAAAAAACTGTTGGAGGATGTTGTCGTGTGTCGGAGACCATTTGGCTCTTTCGCTGGAGCTTGCCACCGCTCTGCAAAGCACTGGTGGCGCTATTCCTGCTAGTGGATGCAGCATTTGTACCGGGGTTGGTTTTAGGCAGCCAGTGATGATCCGGCACGTTTCATTCAAAGCTGTATCCACCAGCTTTGCATGGGCAGAACGGCTCCACACGAGGCACGCAAATTCTCCCGCAGAAAAAGATAGCGCCAGTCCAGTAGTCCCCAGTAGTCCGCATAACTTCAGGCGAAGCACCCCATTTCGATGAGACCAGTCGACGAAGAAGACTGTTGCGAGTGTGCACCTTCTGCTTGATATTCTTGCAGTTTTTGCTGAATGTTAAAGACCTGTCCAGGGTAACACCAAGATATTTAGGGGAGTTGCTGAGCTCGATGGACACCCCACCCCAAATGATGAGAGGTCGTGACTACTTAACCGGACTATCCTGTCGTTGCCTTAGGTAAACTCACCAGCGCAACCGCTATGTCCCTACATTTTAAATCTGTAATATCTTCGAAAATGTTCATTTAAATTACATGCTTTAAAGGGCCAAATTGATCTATAGTAAATGCACAATGTATTTAAGGTACTTAATTGGATAAGGATTAATGCTGTATTGCTTAAAATCGCTTCGTAAACAAGCCATTATTTCTCGTAAAAAGTAAAGGATAAAAAATGGTTATTGTGGGTGATCCCTAAGAGATAGACATATACCACCGTGGACTTTTATGTAGACCATTTTATGGTGTGTAATATTGTAGTACATTATTTTGATCTATCTCGTAGGGTTCAGCTAGCTTTTGCAATATAAGCACAATAAAATGTGTTTATTTACGATATCACATTAGAAACCTCTGAAATGATTAGTGTTTCTTTACTATATTATGCATGTATTATACAAATAAACCTTTCTCTTGAATCACTTTATCTATTAAAAAAAACCGCATCAAAATCCGTTGTGCAGTTTTAAAACTATGCAGTGATATACAGGTACACTGATTCATTAACTGCAGATGTAACTTTGTAATTCCATATATTTATATGGGATTACAAAGTTATTTATGCAGTTGATGTATCTTGAAAAGTGGAACGAAATTGCAAAATATTTTAGTTTTTCCTTGAGTTATACACTAAACACTAATTGAATTCTAAATTTGAAGCTTCTATGTCTGCTAGAAGTGCCTTAGAGTTTTGATGATCGGTCAGTCAGTCAGTCAGTGAGTGACAAAATTAAGAAACTTTGACTAGTTATAATTCTTAAACTACTGGTTCAAATCGAATGAAATTTGATATATACCGTGTTTATAATAATAATAATCATTTTATTTCGGACAACTATAAGATCCATAACTTGTTAGTAACAGTTTTGCACTTAATACTAGTGTTAGTAACTTAAACTAAAGACAAAAACGTACGAAGACCACCCAACAACTCGACACCCAGAAACTATGGAACAAGTCTTCGCACAAATTGCCTTATTATGGCGGAGGAAGTATCAGTCGCCACAGCCTTCAGGATGCTATTTCGACTGCCTCTTATTCTGCTCAGGAGTGAGGCCGTTTTTTTACGTATGATGGCCTGAAATCCGTCGGTATGGGTTACCGCGAACATTTCTGAGGCACTGCAAAAACGAGGCAGTCGCAACAGCATCCTAAAAACATTATTATATTGGACGCGCAGGACATCCAGCGACCTTTTCGAGTAGTTGACCCAAAGACTACCGGTGTAAAAACTCTGACAATAAACTTTAAAAAGCGTAATCTTTACTTGGTCAGTACACCGAGCAAATCTTCGTGCCAACATATTACCCCTGACCGCTAGAGCCCTGCGCTCCCTCTCAATGTCACCATGATCCCTGAGGTCGTCGGTAAGAAAATGCCCAAGATATTTAAACCTTGTCACTCTACGTATTGGCGTACCGTTTATGACAAGTTCGAGGGAATTTTCCCGGCGCTTACCAGCGACCCCAAAGACCATGTATTCACATTTTTTGGCATTATAGACCAGTCCATGTGCAGCAGCGTAGGTCTCACATACTTTGAGCAGCTCCACGATAGCCCCCGGCGACGGGCCCAGCAGCACCATGTCGTCCGCATAACTGATGTTGTTACAATTAACACCATTTACCCTGCATCCGACACGCATGCTGCTGAGCTCGTCAATGAGGTCATTGACATATAGATTGAAGAGCCGGGGAGACGACAAACCACCCTGCCTCACCCCGCACTCCAACCCATATGATTCTGACAGCGCATTAGACCATCTAACATGGTTCGTCTGGCTACGATACCAAAACTGCAATACACTGAGCAGTTCCGCCGGTATACCCCTACTCCTCAACTTACTCCAAAGCACATCGTAAGAAACGAGATCGAAAGCCTTGGAGAGATCAAGGAAGCAGGCGTACACCGGCGTCTTACGGTCAGTGTAGTATTTGACAGTATGCTTGACACCCAGGATAGCACTTTCCGTAGACAGTCAAGGACAAAACCCAAACTGTGCATCGTGCAACTTTATATATTTTGCCAAATACCACCTAGTAAGCTACCGTACAGTAAACATCTAAGTAAAAGTGCTCGTCACAATATTATTCACGAATTGCGTTTAAAATTAACACCTGAATCGGATTTAGAGATAATTTCGTTCCAATAAGTCCCTGTTATCGTATAGTGCAGTGATTTAGCTGAAACATAGTGTAATTGGTGAATATTTATCAATATTTGTTAATCTTCAATAACGAATTACCGTCATTAACTGTCGAACCTAAGTGTTTGTGTATAACGCGTAAGCGACGCCGTATGCGGAGGACTTACGACATTTTTCTCGCGAGCACACGTTCGCACGCTCCAGCGGCAGCATAAGGTTGGATTGAACATTATTATAACACTTGAACGCGCAGTAAACAAACTGCAGATTACTTATTATAACGGTTGCTCTTGGAACTTGTGAAGTTATTTATTATCATGGCAACCTCACCATCATGGGGATGTTGCACCGGTGTGTACAGGAAAGATAATGACCAGTTTATTAAGTGCATGAGATGTAACTTGAATTATCACTTTGATTGTATATCTGTACCGAATATTCCTGCCGCCTCCGATGAATACTGTAAATGGACTTGCTCGAGTTGCACCAATCTGATTCCTAACCCTTCAAATAAAGATTGCACGCCTGCTCGCAATGTATCCACCACTAGGGGTAATAAAAGACCTGCCCTGAATTCCCCTCCCGAGAATAAATCAGTTACCAGCTGTGACGTTCGAGAAATTGTGCAAGACGTTATCAAAAGAGAGCTTGCTGCTATGTTGCAGCAATTAAATAACTCTATTGTAAGTACTATCAATAAGGAGTTGGAACCAATAGGGAAAGAGGTGAGAGAATTGAGCATATCGCTTAATTTTCATACTAAGCAGTTTGAGGAGTTCCAATCTGAACATGTTGCCTTAAAGAATACTGTGAAGGAATTAAAGGAGGAGAATACCCAATTGAAAAGCTCTTACTTAGAATTGGGTCAGCGTCTTAATTACTTGGAGCAGCAAGCGCGGTCCAACAACCTTGAGATACAATGTTTTCCAGAACATAAACAGGAAAACCTATACACCGTTGTTAAACAGCTGGGTTCTGTAGTCAATTGTGAGTTGAAGGATAGCGACATTCTACACTGCACCCGCACTGCTAAGCTCCAAGCTGATAGTTCTCGTCCTCGTTCTGTTGTGGTTCAGCTCGCCTCACCACGAATTCGAGATCAGCTATTGGCCGCAGTCATAGATTACAACAAAAAGAATAGAACCAACAAACTTAATAGTGCAGACTTTGGACTTGCTGGTGAAAAATCCCCAATTTATATTGTGGAACATTTATCTTCATTCAATAAGTCTCTTCATGCTGCCGTAAGGCTCAAGGCAAAGGAAAAGGGGTATAATACGTTTGGGTGAGAAATGGCAGGATTTTTGTGAGAAAGGCTGATGGCGAGGGACATATTTTGATCAAGAATTTGGACACTGTAAATAAGATTATGTAACATTGTAAGCTTTTTTTTTTTTTTTTTCATTATATGGTTTTTCTTTTTTTGCTTGCTATATGGAACTACTCAAAAACTAAATTCAGTTCTTTAAAATTATATTACCAAAATAGCCGTGGCCTACGAACAAAGTCTCATGTCTTCTATCAGAATTTATGTTGTAACGACTTTGATGTAATCATATTATCAGAGACTTGGCTTAATAGTTCTGTTCTGAGCAGCGAGCTGTTCGACGACAGGTACGTAGTCTATAGAAGGGACAGGGAAAATACAAATTTAACGGGAGGAAAAAAAGAAGGAGGAGGAGTTCTGATAGCTATTAAGAAAAGCATGAAGTCCAAACGAGTAAAAGACTGGGAGAGTAATTGTGAAGATCTCTGGGTTACAATAGAAATACCATGGGCACGAACCGTCAGTCGAGTGGCTCTCTGCGCAGTATATTTACCTCCGCCAGTACGTCGCTGTAATTTAGAACAATTTGTGAATTCTTGTAGTGCGGCCTTTGAACAAATAACTGACTGCGACGTTTGTCTAGTGGGTGATTTTAATTTGGGTAACATCGATTGGAAAGGCGTGGATGGCACCGGAAATAGTGTTGGATTATGCAGTATCAACGAACTTTTGCTGGATTTTACTTGTGTAAACATGTTGAAACAATGTAACTTTATTACGAATACTGCTGGTCGTATATTGGATCTTGTGCTGTCAACAATACCGCTATGTTGTGTAGATGAAAGTGTGTATGTATCCTCTAAGTAATGTAGATCAACATCACCCCCCTCTTGACATTGTTATTTCATTTGACAGGGAAGCAAGTCTCCCCTACAATCTAGCAAGGGCGACTCCTGACTTCCATAGGGCGAATTATCATCCTATTCGTAACTTCTTAAAAGAATTAGACTGGAATTCATTATTCAGTGGACAAAGTGATGTTAATGGGATGCTGGACGTCTTCTACGATGTTCTTGGTACCGCGATACAACAATTTTTGCCATTACGTAAACCTAAAAACCGAAAATACGGGAATTTTCGGTTTAGTCGTACATTGATAAAAAGGCTTAACGAAAAGAATAAGATTAGAAAGCGCTTCAAGAAATATAAGAACCCATTAGATGCAATAGAGTTAAAGCTAATTAGTAAACGGTGTGAAAATCTCGCTTCTACTTGTTATAAGGATTACACGAAACATCTGGAAGACGAATTACCGTCTAACCCTAAGTTACTTTGGACTTATCTAAAGGCAAAACGCGGAGGTTCAAGTGCTTACCCCTTGACCATGACCGACGGAACTACCACTACTTCTGACGGAACAAAAGTGTGCGACTTATTTGCAGACTATTTTTCGTCCGTTTATAGCCCTGATAATGGTAGGGGTGTTAACTACAATTCTGAATTCTTGCAATTTCTGGAAAATAATAGTTTGTGTCTAACTACCCCAGTTATTTCTTGCGAATCCCTCCACCAGAAATTAAAAAGTCTTGATCCAAAAAAAGGGGCTGGGCCGGATGGAATTCCTCCAGTATTTATTGTGGCATGTCTATCTGAGCTGGTTTACCCACTTATGTTGATTTATAATAAATCATTGACGACCGGTATATTTTCCTCAAGGTGGAAAATCGCAAAAGTTGTTCCGGTTCACAAAGCGGATGACAATCACGTTGTAACCAATTACAGGCCTATTTCAATTTTATCTTCATTCGCCAAAGTTTTCGAGTCACTGATATGCCCATATATTCAGGATCATTTAAAGATGTATTTAAGCGAACACCAACACGGATTTGTTAGGACCCGTTCTACTAGTACAAATTTGGTACCTTTTACAGAACTTCTCACAAAGGCTATCGATGCAGGCTATGAAGCTGACGTTATTTATACGGACTTCAGCAAAGCGTTTGACAAGGTATCCCACAAAATCTTAATTACCAAGTTGCGCGCCTATGGCATCTCTGGGTCCTTGTTAGAGTGGCTGAGTTCGTATTTAACGGATAGATTATTCTTTGTTGTCGTTAATGGTTATAAATCAACCCTACAATGCATTTCTTCCGGTGTTCCCCAGGGTTCACACTTGGGACCAGTTTTGTTTATTTATTTTATAAATGATATTCCAAGGTGCTTTCTGCACTCCGATTTTTTTATGTATGCTGACGATTTAAAGTTTTTGAGAATTATTAAGGCTGAGGAAGACTCATTACTACTGCAAAGTGACCTCAATCGTCTAGTTGTATGGTGTAACAGTAACGGAATGGAACTGAATCCCAAAAAATGTTGCCATGTCAAATTTACGAGAAGGAACATACCAATAGGCAGCACTTATCATATATCCGGTGAAAAAATTGGGGAAGTGGATAGAGGGCGCTGTTGTGCCACTGTAAACATCGGCTGCGTGTTTCAATGTGAATATTAATTACAATTCAAAATAAATAGTAAAAAACAGTGTACACACATCAATATAGTGACTAAATCCACCGCAATAATAAATAATTGAGTGCTGAAAACTAGTGGCAGTGCAATAAACGGACAAAAATAACAAGTGTCATTCAAAAGCGCATTGAACATTCTTTTGCCACAGTTCGTACATCAAGAACGTAAAAAGACAGCGAAATGTGTTTTAGTGGTTATAAAAGTCTTAGTCAAATGTGTCTTCTTTAGAAAAAACTTTGTTTATAATACTTTGTGCAAACGGATTGCAGACATAACCTAGAAGAAAAAACGGAAATCTACACTAGCCGTTACATACATTTAAGACAGTGCCATCTAGAGACAAATGCCGAAACTAGGATCGATTACAAATAAATCAGCTGCCAAATCGACGAACCATAAACACCGCGCTAATTAACAAAGCGTTACCACCTCCCACCGCAAGAGGGCACCAAATACAGTCTAGAAGAACAGCTTTTGTAAACAATGGAAGAACTCACGGCACTGATTAAAAACTTGCAAAATAAATTTGATGAACAAACAAAAGAAATACGCGATATGAAACAAAGTATTCCACAAATTATAAATAAAAACATAGACACAAAATTCACAAATTTGGAATTAAAATACAATGCACTGGAACAAACAGTCGAAGAACAGGGACGGCGCATAAATCAACTAGAGAGAATAACTAGAAAAAGAAATTTAATCTTTTTTGGATTAGAAGAAAAAGAAAAAAACTACTATGATTTGCAACAAACGCTACTGGAAATTATAAACCAAAATATGAAATTGAATTACAGTAAAGATAACATACAAGAGGTGAGGCGATTAGGGAAAAAACGAGAAGATGGCAAAATAAGACCTACTGTTGTTACTCTTAGTACGATGGGGCTAAAAATAGAGCTCTTAAAAAATAAGAAGAAACTGAATGATACTCCGTATTATATCAAAGAAGATTTCCCCCCTGAAGTACTTGAAGAACGTAAAAAACTAAATGCACAACTGCTAGAAGAAAGAAGCAAAGGTCGGAAAGCTTTTCTGAAGTATAATAAACTAATAATAATCCCAGAAGAAGGACAAAAACAACAACGTTATACAGCAGAAAACCGAAGTCACAATAAAAGAAACTTGTCAGAATCGCCAGAGACGAATAGTGGAAACACTAACGCGGTCAAAATTACAAAGAAACCATTCAAGAGACAGAACTCAAATATATATCAATACATGACAAGAAAACAAAAAGAAAACAGAGATTCACCTCCAAACGAGCTTCCCACCCCACCCTTCAACATTACCCCTAAGACGCCTGAATCAAATACGAACGAAAATAATTACTGACAGATAGCAACCTCTCCACGCAGTCCCCCACCACGGCCGGTCACCGCGGGGGTCAAAGACCACAACCCTCCACTCCAACCACTCTACATCTGTACCTACAATACAAGATCTCTTTTATCAAATGAAAGACTACTTGATTTTAAACAGGCAATATCAAAAATAAAATATGACATTATTGGCCTTGCGGAAATAAGAAGGTCAGGTTACAATATTATAGAAGATGATGACCACATATTCTGTTATTTTGGTGAAACTAAAGGTCAGTATGGTGTCGGTTTCCTTGTAAAGAAGAAATATAAGATTAATATTGAAAGTTTTATTGGAATATCCGAACGTATATATGCATTTTAAACCTTAAATTGGAAAATACAACACTTACAATTGTTCAAGTTCACGCACCTACCAGTGATGCTAGTGATCAGGAAATAAATAACTTTTACGATCAACTCCGTCAGTCTCAAATACATTATAACAAACATCAAATTATACTGGGTGATTTTAACGCTCGAGTTGGACAACGGCTAGCAGGTGAAGAAAGAACAATGGGCAACTACTGCTTTGGAAAGAGAGACAAAAGAGGCGAAATCTTGCTTCAATTTTGTAGTGAAAACAACCTGGTTATAACAAACAGCCTATTCAAAAAGAACATAAAGAATATGTGGACATGGCTATCGCCAAAGAAAAATAAAAGCCAGATAGATTACGTATTAACCAATAATAAAGAAAAAATTACAAATATAGAAATATTAAACAATCTATCATACCCTAGCGATCACCGACTAATACGAAGTACCTTTCAAATGACAAATTCGAAGAAAAGCAGAGCCAAGTTTAACAATAAAAATACCAAACTAAACACAACAGAAGAAAAGGAACAGTTCATCGAAGCTTTAAGGAAAAAAATTGACACGATGTATCTAGAAGGAAATGAAGACATAGAGTCTTTATATAGCAAAATCAAGGTGGCAATATGTGATAGTATGAAATCTATAAAAAGAGAAATAATTACAAAACGGGACATCATTCCGGAAAGTATAAAAAGTCTTATTAAAAGAAGAAATGAATTAACAAACAAGAAAGAAATAACAGATGGAGAAAAGAAAGAGCGCAGCTATCTATATAAAAATATCTACAAACAAATTAAAAAAGTACAGCATGAACACTGTTGGGAATCGAACCCAACACAGCGCGTTGCACGCGGTCTGCATGCGTAGGCAGCGTGATCAGCGCGTCATCGGCGAGTTGAGACGCGGCGCGGCGGCGACACGGCTCGGCCCGACGACCACTCGCTTCTACGGACTCCACCGCGACGGACGATACTCCTCTCAATAACTTATTGTAAAAAAAAAAAAACCATTGGTCCTTCAAGGATCTCGCCGTCTTATTTACGAGAAATAACGGTCTCGGAAGATAATCTTCGAACTCGAAGCTCTTCGGTTGCGGTCTTCAGCGGCTACAGTTCCTGCAGGAGTCATCAAGGTCCTGTTCAAGAAACATCGCGTAGCACCCGCACACGCCTAGAGGAAGAAGTCATCCAGAGGTCGAACGGCGCGGACTTCGGACCCGTCGAATGTTCGAGTCACCAACGGACAAAGAAGAACGAAAAATTGCAGATCATCGTTTATCCTGTGGATGGTTTAGACATTCTGTGAGTTCGTTCCAATTTATCCCATTATTAATCCTTTCTTTGTCTTATTTCATATGTTTAAACAGCTATATTCGAGTGAGTGCTTTCATTTATCTTCAATTTAAGTCGTTTAGTGACAATCATTCTTATTCATAGCCTTACATTTCTCTAAAATCACTCTTCTGCTTACCTATAAAGCTAAAATATAACGGTATAATATTAAACATCTGTTTACGCAATTCCTTCGCTTCTTATCTATAACAGCTGATCGCTCGGCGACGTACTTGTTACCCTAGCATCAGCTGTTCTTTTGTTCGCACCGTCGACTCATTTATAACTCATTAGCTATAGTTACATTTCTTATTACTTTTAAAAAACTGGTTTGTTAGCTCATTAGTTTATTTGCAAGTTTGCTACTGGTGTATTTGTCGCTATGGCTGACGAGAAGGTTGAAAAACTCGTTAAGAAACGCAGCTGTATCAAATCAAAGCTCACAATTTTTGGCAACTACCTTCACATGCTTAAAAGTTGCACCGAACTTAGCAGCTTACAACTTTTAGATTTAGAGACCAGATTTAATAAATTTGATAGCTTATATGTGGATTTCGACAAATTACAGTGCGACATCGAGGTGTTGCTGGATAACCCCGATGACGAGAGCGAGGAGCGTGAGCAGTTTGAGAACCAGTATTATAAGCTGGTGGCGACGGCGCGGAGTCTGCTCGGTGCTCGTCCCCCCCAGTCTTGCAGTCTTCGAGATGGTTCCATAACGGGTATCGAGGATGTACAGGCAGGTGGCTTTAAATATAGTTGTGTAAGGTTGCCAAAAATTAATTTACCTGTGTTCCACGGTCACTATCAACACTGGCTAGAATTTAGAGACACTTACATTTCACTTATTCATTCACGGTCGGACATTGACAACATTAATAAGTTGCACTACCTTCGTGCTTCTCTTAAAGATAGTGCATTACTAGTAATTGATAATTTAGATTTTAGAGCTCAGAATTATGAGTCCGCTTGGAATTTATTGTGTAGTAGGTACGACAACAAAAGATTGCTCGTAAATAATCATGTTCATGCATTGTTTAACGTTGAATGTATCCAATGTGAATCTTGTTCTTCTATTCGCAATCTTATCGACGTCACGAATAAAAACCTTCGTGCATTAAAAACTTTAGGTCAATCAACTGAATATTGGGATACCCTCGTAATTCATATGATGGCAGAAAAACTTGACAGTGTTACACGTAGGGTATGGGAAGAACATAGAAACACGCTTATTGATCCACCTTCGTTAGACATTTTTATTAAATTTCTTAGCAACAGAGCTGACTTATTAGAAACTGTACAAGAACACAAAAGAAACTTAACAGAATCAGAGACTTGCAAACACGATTCTAACCTACTTACAATGACAAAATCTAATGAAAATAAAAATGACAGTAACAAAACAAATAAAAAATCCAATAATTACAATAATAAAACTTTCAAATGTCCTCTGTGCAATCAGCAACACTACTTATTTAATTGTGAAGCATTTAGAGCCCTGTCTATTGAAGATCGTCTTCAAAAGGCCAAAGAAGCAAAGGTCTGTCTTAATTGTCTTCGACCAGGGCACGTAGAATCTAGGTGCAATCTTGTTCCTTGCAAACATTGCAAGAAAAAGCACAGTACTCTGCTTCATTTACACGAGCACACTTCTTCTACTCTTGAGCCAGTTATCCCCGTCAGTAACTTTGCCGGTACAACTAGCGTTCAGCAGTTTACTACTCCTGCGAATGTCTTGCTTTCCACAGCGCTCGTGAGGGTGGTTGACAGCAAGGGCGACGTGCACACTGCCCGAGTACTGCTCGACAACGGTAGTACGGGTAACTTAGTTACTGAGTCATTTTGCGGTAAGCTGGGTTTGTCGCGACGTAGTGCGAGCGCCACCGTGACTGGTATAAATGGTAATACTTCTCGTAGTACACAGTCTTGCAGTCTTACTATTATGTCCATCCACAATGACGACTATAAACGTACTGTACACTGTCATATTTTACCAAAAATTACCAAAGCATTACCCTCAACAAATATTAATATTGATTACATTCCTCTTCCATTGGGAATATGTCTAGCTGACCCATCCTTTATTATGCCGTCAGCTATAGACATCTTAGTCGGGGCCGAAGTATTTTGGTCCGTCTTAAATAGCAACATCATCGACTTGGGTAAAAATCAGCCCAAGTTATACGAAACTAAACTGGGTTGGGTAGTGTCAGGGTATGTTGCCCGTCATAAGTCACACTCTTCTTCTCCCGTTTGTAATTTTTTAAACGTGGACGCCGATCCAGTCTCATCTTCTTTTTTGGTATCAGATACCATCGCAGCCAAGCACTCCCTATCTCCTGAGAAACGTCCCTATAAGCAGAACTTTGAAAAACGGGTTACTCATAAGGACGACAGACACTTTGTGGTAACCATGCCGCTGAAGGAAAAACCTTCAGTCTTAGGCGGTTCGCTTCAAAAGCCAAAGTGTCGGTTCATGTCACGTGAGCAGTTGCGTATAGGTCCTGTCTTCAAATATAGGTATAAAAATAGGGAGTCTTCGCCTAGCTGTCTTCATCATAATAGTAATTGTTACTAAATAATATTTATACCTTTCACGCGTGTAGCTTACCTACCGTCGTCAGACAAACCGGCGGATCTTGTTTCCCGCGGGCTGAAGGCTGATTCCATCAGTGTTCATCCTTGTCGTGGGCTGGTTCTACATTGCCCAAAATGCCCATTATAACGAGAGACACGATCTACCAGTACTGGTTTCTTGTTCTGTTGTACCTACATACTAACAATAATTCATAAGTAGATTATTTATGTAGTTTATTTAACCATAGGTCTTATTTTAATGTTCATAACAAATTTCTTATTTCCCTGTTCCCATTTTATAATCCAATAGCCTATGTGTATGTGGTAAATTGGATCATGCATATTTTAATGTGTCCTTATTTGTTGTACAAATTATCCATGTTTGTATTGTAGCGTTGTTTACGCTAAGCCAGTGATGCTAGCAGACAGGAGAAGCAGAGTTTAAATCTTAGTCATCTTTGGCTATCTTATCTGCAACTCGACACAAGCCTGTCATTTCGAACTCGTTGTTGTTTTATCTAGTGAAGACTACTCATCCGTTATTCAGTAATTTGTCGGAATTCACTATACGATTCTTAGCTTCTTCTCCTTCGTTCTCCTATTTTTGCTCCCCGCGCTAACAAACACAGAATAAACACAATAGAAAACCATCTCAAATCATCAGGGAGCCTGAAAAAAGGTTACAAAGCACTCAACTCTACAAAAAAATGGATTCCGTGCCTAAAAGAAGACTCTACCAACAACAAAACTTTCTCTAGGTCGAAAATTATAGAAACAGCTACAACATTTTATAAACGCCTTTATTCGGCACAAGAAACAGATCAAGAAGACTTAATTTTCACTCAGGACTCCATCGCTTTGGAAAGATTTTCGACCTATGACGTCATAAAGAAAATAGAACGCTTAAAATCTGAGAAAAGCAATGGACCAGATGGCATCCCAAACGAAACAATAAAGACAGGAAAATATCTACTAGCAGCACCTTTAACTACCCTGTTTAATAAAATTCTAGATGAAAAAAAAATACCTACAGAATGGGCAGAATCTGACATAATTCTACTATATAAAAAAGGAGACCCTGCCGATATCGGTAATTACCGACCCATTAGCCTTCAACCAAATATATACAAATTGTTTGCATCATGTCTGGAAGAACGCCTTGCTAGGTACACCGAGAAACATCAACCACCGGAACAGGCGGGCTTTAGAAGAGATTTTTCCACCATAGACCACATACACGCATTAAACTTGATTATAGAGAAATATACAGAACACAAAACGCCACTCTACCTGGCTTTTATTGATTATGCCAAAGCCTTCGACTCTATATCCCATAGTAGCATGTGGAAAGCCCTTTACGAGTGTGATGTCCCGCTGGAGACTATTGAGCTTATAAAAGACATATATAGTAAAACTATAAGTCGTGTAAAAATGGAAAAACGAGGCCCTGAAATAAAAATCTGTAGGGGCGTTAGACAGGGCGACCCTCTCTCGCCGAGAATCTTTATAACTGTTCTACAAAGTATCATGAAAAACCTAAACTGGGAT
This sequence comes from Oligia latruncula, assembly GCA_948474745.1. Lineage (NCBI taxonomy): Eukaryota > Metazoa > Arthropoda > Insecta > Lepidoptera > Noctuidae > Oligia > Oligia latruncula. Next base: position 202,047 of record OX419683.1, on the reverse strand, counting down.
AGAAGAGGTATAAACATACAAGGTAAATTTTTAAGTAACCTCCGGTTTGCAGACGACATTATAATTTTCTCGGAAACATCAACTCAACTGGAAAAAATGGTCAACGAACTAAATACTGCGAGTAGAAGAATTGGCTTAGAACTAAACACCACAAAAACAAAGATCATGACCAACCATAAAGAAATACCCATTAAAGTCAACAGTATTTCACTGGAATATGTACAACAATATATATACTTAGGTCAACAGATATCGTTTACTACTACCAGACACAGTGATGAAATACACAGACGAATAAATTCCACATGGAACAAATTTTGGAACAACAAGGAAATACTTAAATCAAAACTCCCTGTTAAACTGAAGAAAAAAGTACTGGATTCCTGTATACTACCGTGTCTTACGTATGCCTGCCAAACGTGGATATTTAATAACCACACAAAAAATAAACTACAAGTATGCCAGAGATCAATGGAACGTAGTATTCTAAATATAAAAAGAAAAGACAAAATAAGAAATACAGATATAAGGAAAACAACAAATGTAATAGACGCTTTAGTACACTGTAAGAAACTGAAATGGAAGTGGGCTGGTCATATGGCACGCATGAGTAAAGATAAGTGGACTTATAGAATAACTACTTGGCCAGGACCACCCAATAAACGAAGCAGGGGAAGACCGAAAGAGAGATGGATAGACGAGGTAAATAAAGTGGCTGGAAAAGACTGGATTACAAAGGCAAAGAATAGAGAAAAATGGAGTAAAATGGAGGAGGCCTTTACTCGTTGAGGGGTCCTTAAAATTATAATATTACAAATACATAAATATAAAAAAAAAAAAAAAAAAAAAAAAAAAAAATATATATATATATATATATATAAAAAAAAAAAAAATATATATATATATATTTATATAAGAAGCATGTTCATAATATTAATACATAAATAATAATAGTAATAAACTACGTTGAATAGATATTTATATCTGATTTGAAAAATCTGAATTGGGAATAATTTGTTGAAATGTAATGATAAGTTAAATGTTAGCAACAAATAATAATGTATATATAAATATAAATAATGCATGATATTAATACTATTGTTTATGATAATTTATTTAATGTACTTTATAATATATAATTAAAATGTTATAATGAATGATATAATGAATGTTAAAATAGTTATAATGAAATACTAACTAAGAATTCAATGTAATGGATTATTTTAAGGAAATAAAAAGGCTATAATAATAATAATAATATCATATATCCGGTGAAAAAATTGGGGAAGTGGATACAATAAGGGACCTTGGCGTACTGTTTGACAAGAAATTAACTTTCACGCCACATCTAGATAATATTATAAAAAGAGCTTCGAAAATGTTAGGGTTCGTCCTAAGAAATTGCAAAACCTTTCGTCACAATAGAACAAAAATACTACTTTATAACAGTCTCATTCGTAGCATTCTGGAATATAATAGTGTAGTTTGGCGCCCTCACTACGCAACGCATTCATTGAGACTTGAGCGTGTCCAGAAACGCTTCGCTTGGCACCTCGCATTTTCCAACGGTATCGCCAAAAAAATACGTTCTTACAATAAAAGACTTACGCATTTTAACATGATTTATTTGGAAAAACGTAGACACTTAATTGACGCAATGTTTGCCTATAAAATCATTAAACATAAAATAGACAGTCCCAGCTTGCTTGCTCTTTTCCGTTTTCGTGCACCCTCTAGAATCCCGCGTAGTGCCATCACCCCCCTTTGTCCACCTTTTAGAAGAACAGTTTTGGGAGCCAATTCGCCCTTTGCAAGAATGTGTAAGGCAGTAAATGGCTACAGTGATGTTATTGATCTCCACTTTGACTCTCTTGCTAAACAGAAAGCCATCCTGTATCGATTACCGAGCAACCCTAAATCCTAGTCAATTATTATGAATGTGTAAATTTTACCATTGTTATCTATTTTATTTTTATCAATGTTATCAATTTCTATCAATCAATTTTAATTTTTTGTCGTAAATTTTAATCCTAGTTTTAAAATTTATGTTTATTTTTTAACTATATTTGCCGATGTTAATAATTTTTATGATTTTGCATGTTATTAATTTATTAATGTTTTTTATTAATTTCTTATTTTTACGTTATTTCTAATCAATTTTATTCATGTTATTTAATGTCAAAGAAAACCTTTACCAATTTTATTATTTTTAATCAGAATTTCCAATTTGAATTGCTTTTTAACCGACTTCAAAAAAAAAGGAGGTTTCTCAATTCGACCGTATATTTTACCGATGTTACCAATTTATCAATATTAGCACTTATTACTAAGTAAGTTAGCTTATTTCTCAGATTCATTGTCTTAAGCATGTTGTGTTTACCTATAAGTAATTGATGCACTGTTATTTTACTTTAAAAAAATGTATTATGTGGTTGTATTTAGTGTAATCAATTGTTGGTGAACCTAATAAAATAAATAAATAAATAAATAAGAGTCAAGCACACTGTCCAACACCTTAGCCACGACAGTGGCAAGAGATATCGGACGATAATTACCTACGTCCGAGATGTCTCCTGTCCTATTCTTCACGATGGGTACAACAATGGTCTTGATTAAGTCTGCCGGTAAATACGAATGGCTGAGACACATCGTAAAGAACAAGGACAGGACCCTCGGCATATGCATGCCCGCATATTTAAGATGTTCTATGCTAAGCCCATCATGCCCAGGGGATTTGCCCCCACTCATACCATTTATCACCGACCTTACTTGCTTCGTGGTGAAACGCAGTAGCGGCTCATCCCCCCGTTCATGAGACACAAAGCCGATTCCCGAGACAGAGGGACCAAGTGGAGACCTTACTGTGAAATGGTTCCTAAATAGATTAGCAATGTCCCCATGATCAGTAAGCCCTCCCACATCCGCCGCGAGACCAGGCTTAGCCTCCACTTACCTGTAGACTTCCAAAACGCACAGAAATTGTTATTTGCTCGTTGTTCTGCTAATACGTCCATCTTAATTTGATCTTGTCTATTTTGACAGTACTTTAGCCGGCTTTTGAAAATTTTACGCGTCTCGTACATTTGATCGTAAACAGTACCAGAGGTTGGTCGATCAGCTAAAACCCAGGCTTGGAATCTAAGCCTGGCCTCTCGGTGAGCGTCTCGAACATGTTTGTTCCACCCACATGACGGACTACCCCGCTTTGGTCTCTGGCATACTTCACTAGATTCCCTCGCTGCTACACAAAGGACATCTATAATATTCTTGTACAGCTTATCAAGGACAAGTTTGTGATCATCCAAGTTGCATGACCCATGACTGCACACCGCAAACTCCTGTGGGAAGTCTATCTCTCGCAGTTTATCAGAACACATACGATGATAACTCTCAATCTCTTTTTTATTTCTGACGCCCCAGACAACAGTACTGCGGGGTGCAGCCCCGGTCGTCAACTTTGGCCTAACTACATCTAAGTTACATATAATATATATAGGTAAGTGATCAGACACATAAACATCTTCATCGATACCTACACTAACAATTGTCTGCCAGGCTGACGAAGAGACCACACAATGGTCTAACCACCTCCTACAGCCATGAGCCTCACTAATGAAGGTGTAGTAGCTTAGATCACATCCTAACTTCTTTGTATCAGCACAGACCCAGGATTGATCGTTACAAAAACTTAATAGCTCGACATAAAATAATTCTTGCGGATGCGCATTAAAATCGCCCATTATATATATGTTTTCAACATCATGTGTCGCAATTACTGCACTTACCTCACTTAAGACCTCGGTAAACAAAGGAAGGTTTTCCGGTGAGTTTGTAGGCATATATACCGAAAATACAACAATAGTGCGACCACCAGAGACAGCTTTAATGGCCACTAACCGAGAGCTATTACATGTTATTACCGAGACAGACTCAAAAACACCCTTCCTCCAGAGAATAGCCACTCCTCCGTACGGCCGACCCCTTAGGAGCCCTTCTGATGTGTCTACAGCAGACCTACCCGTGAATTCAAATTCATTACTTATAGTTCCTAACATTGAGATATCATGAGGTAATAGCCAAGTCTCCTGCAGGCAAACCAAATCGGACCTGCTTGATTACTGAAAATTCAGGTCTCTAGTTTTATCCACAACGAAGCTATAGGGGGTCGAAAATGGCCTGAACTGCTTCGAGAAAAGGATGGTACGGCCGTGCCGCTTTTTGCTCGACTTGGCGGGGGCACTGCCGTGCCCCCAGATTTTCACTAACGTCATGTCTTTAGTGACACTCGCCGGACTAAGAGGAATCGATTGACGTGTGAATCATAAACATGCCCAGGCGTTTGGTCTGTATAGTAGGTACTTCAAAGGAACATACAAACATACATTACATACATACATAGGCTGATGAACACATTACCCATTACCACTCCTTTGCGTCGCGCAGTCGGGTAAAAAAACTTGTCGTATGTCAAATTGTAGTTTAGTTACGTTATAGAATTAGAATGTACTATTGGCATAGAGAAATATACATTCGTTCTGTGAGAATCCGCAATAACAGAACGCCAGTCAGGGTATTTTCTGTTTGATTGTTTGGTACAAGTAAAAACAAGCGTGTTTAATACACTGCATTATGGACTTAATAGCGGTTCATTATGAGCCACTTTACGAGGAATTTAAGTGTGTTGAAAAAATATTTGACGGGTAGGTAAACAAATAAAACGTTTAATTCTAGACTTATATTGCTTTATTCATACATATAAAAACATAAACGCATACATGTTAATCCAATAAATTAAGATCTTTAAAACTTTAACTTAGTGGTAATTAACGTTTTTAAAGATCATATGATTCGTACATTTCTAGTAAGCTGGTATAAACTCCGGAGCAGCAACAGATGGTGCCGAAGACAATGACGAAGATATCTACTAGCAACTTATAGTTGAATTTTCCGTAATCATTTGGGTAGTAGACGCAAAAGTCCATCACGGCGGGAAACAAAATGGCCACCATCGAGAGACACAGCGCGCCCAGCAGCCCCATGAACGCGCCCAGGTTCGGCGCCCCCACCGCCATGACGCCTGCAACAAGCGGCACTATGAGTGTGTGACCAACTGACCCGGGAGGCGAGCGCATACTGCTCGCTAGAGTGCTTCTATCAACGATACCAACTCGAGTGCAAGTGCTCCTGCCGGCTCTGCGACAGAGTATCGACAATGATAAATTAATGATGTTTTGCTAAAAAAGTTAGCGGCCGTTGGTTTCACTCCACATCCACTAAAATTTTTTTCGAAGTTACTTCAGCGGTAGGCAACAGTACGTAAAATATGCGGGACACAAGTCAGAGCCATATTTTACCAGGTCGGGGGTGAGTCAGGGCAGTAATCTTGGGGTTTTGCAGTAAGTTCATTCTTATGATTAACGATTTGCCAGAAGTTGTTAAACACGCCAAATGCTTACTGTTTGCTGATGACCTCAAACTGTCGCCGGAGATAAGTAAATTAGAGGACTGTGACAGGCTTCAAAGAGATATAGACAGAGTGGTGACCTCCAGGTCACCACTCGCATCGCAAGGATAACATCTTTCAGTTCAACATCTCAAAGTGCGTAACAATCACTTTCTCTCGCGCGCGCACTCCTATTCTATATACTTACAATAGAGACGGGATGCCAATGGCTAGGGCTACGGAAGTTAGGGACTTAGGGGTTAAATTCAACACTGGGCTAACGTTTCGTGATCACTTCACAAGCTGCTGCAGAAAAGCTTACCGTAATTTAGGTTTTATGCTACGTATGGTGCGGGGTTTTAATAACATTAAAGCGGTTATACATAATCAGCCTATAACGTTCCCACTGCTGGGACACAGGCCTCTTCTCGGTGAGAGGGAGTGGGCCGTAATCCACCACGCGGGCCCAGTGCGGGTTGGTAGATGCCACATGTTTTCCAATTTTTGGTTCTAGGACATGACGTTTGTGTCCTCACGTTTATGTGTTGTAAAGCGGTTATCGTCATAGATAATCTCCGCAGGTGCGATCTCTAAGGGAACTGTTTAAGGAAATTAACATCATGACGCGTCATGATGTTAATTTGACGGTGACTTGTCAATATATCTACGAAAACATGTATATATGAAAAAACTTACATCTTTTTAGTAAAAGAGGTGAAAGACATAATTATAGTACTAGAAATAGGGACCTATTAGTTCAACCAGGTTTCAGACTGGCTAAAGTAGACTCATCTTTTATGGGCTACTGTTTAAAATGTTATAATAAACTACCTCCCCACATTCTTCAACTGAATGAGACAAAAGTCAAGTCTTGTATAAAACGCACACTATGCAGTCAGGCATATTATAAGTTAGGGGATTACATCGCTCATAAAAATGCCTGGTGGCGTGTGTGTTGGATCATTTAGCTCCCTTCAAAATGGTTGAGCTGAATGGTGCTGATCTATGCGTCATATTCGTGAACGGGCGCCGTCAGTTGGGGCTGGTCATCACTTAGCTGCCTCGGCTTATTTTTATTTTTGTATTGTTGTGTCTTTTTTACATCGTTCTCACATATAATTGTAAATTCAACATTCATGATGTAACTAATATTTTTGTAAAAATATAATTTAAAAGAGTGTCCATGGAGTTTCTTGCCCGTTCTTCTCCATAGGTACCTACGCTTTGGAATGGGCAACTAGCTTCATATTTTCCGACTGACCGACTTCTTGACAATTCAAAAGTACCCGTAAATGGTTTAATTGAAATAAATGCTTTGAGTTTGATAAATGATAAATGATTTTTATTTCTGTAAGTAGGTTTGTACAAACACTTTTACACGTCAATGATATTTTTTTTTAAACTAGATGAGGTCGGCGTTTCCTAACTGACTATTCTGAGAAGAAAGGCCGAAACAAACTCAGAAGTCACAGTCTCTTTTAAAGTCCAGACAAAATCTTGGTCAGATCGTGTGAAGACCATGTAGATTGGTGTCTGAAATGGTCTTTTGAGGAAAGAACCACACAGATTGAGCGGACCTGTCCAATCAGTGCACGCATTTGTCAAAAATCGTGCAGCTCAACTCAGAACTTGAGGAGCTCAACGATTCGACGAACAATACCAAAGACAGGACATTTGGGTAGGCCGCATAAACTACTCAAACTGCCAGATGATTAAAACTAAGAAGGAAAAAAGAAATGACCCACAAAGTCCTCACATTCACAATAATTAAATAAAAAAAAAATAATAAAAATTACTTACAAAGTAAATATTCATGTCATTGTCTAAATAAAATTCATCAATGTCAATGTGTATATAAAAAATCCGGACATAATCTTTGAGGACCATGTAGATTAGTGTCTGAAATGGTCTTTTGAGGAAAGAACCACACAGATTGACCTGTCCAGTCAGTGCACGCATTTGTCAGTAACCGTGCAGCTCAACTCAGAACTCAGAACTTAAACGTTTGAGTTTGAATTTGAAGACATATTTAGTAAATAAAGCATATTAAAATATTAAAGAGTTCCTAAAGGAAAGAGTATTGGCATAGGTGGCTTAATTGATTTGATTATAAATTTTTTGTATTTGTTAATTTACAATGCTATACTATTATTATTATTTTTCGGTCTTTTTTTTATTTTTTTATTGTTGCAATGATTATTCTATAACAGAATAAGAACTTATCTTTGTTTTTAATGTTCTCTTTGATTTTTGTTGTTTTAAATGTATTACAATATTATTATTTCTCTTTAGTTACTTAATTTATTGTTATTTTATTATTTTAAGAGAATGTTATAATAATAATAATATTTCTTGACATTTGCACGTCACATCGTGTGGCAAACATGCATGTACCTAATGATGTTGTAACCATCTTTCCGCTCCCTATAATCGTTACCTTTACGGTAAAGCTGACTTTGCGGCCATTAACAGGGAAATAGCTGCTATAGACTGGACGAACGTATTTTTTGACATTTCGCTTAATGACGCCGTTAACTACTTTTATGCTACTATAGCGGATATTCAAAATAAGTTTGTTCCCACTAAGTCAGTTTTTCACAGCTCACCCTATTTGGTACTCCCCAGCACTTAAACGATTGATTAAAGAGAAGTTCAAATATCTCCGTAAATTTAAGACTTATGGCAGACTTTCAGACGAGGCGACCTTTAAACATTTGCGTGAGCGAGTTAATAAACTTGAAGCGGATTGTTACACCAAGTACTTAACTGATACAGAAGCCTCCATCGAAAAGAATCCTAAACGCTTTTGGAGCTTTGTGAAGCAGCGATCTAAGTCCAATGCAATACCCAGTTTCCTCAGGTATGGTGATGTGACGATTTCTTCTCCCGAGTCGATTTGTAATGCATTTTCTTCCCACTTTTATTCTACTTTTCTTGATCCTACCAATGATGTGCCTACTAATTATTGTCCTCCTCAAACTGCTACAAACTCTAATATATCCTCTGATATTCACTCAATTGAGATTGACCTAAATGTTATAGTTGAGTTAATTAGTAAAATCGATACATTTAAATCTGCTGGTCCGGACCACTTATCGCCTAAATTGCTGATTGGGTGTGCTAAAACCATTGCCTTGCCAGTATCTCTATTGTTTAAAAAATCGCTCTCTTCACGTTCTGTTCCCCAAATCTGGAAGTCTGCTTTTATAATTCCGGTGCACAAAAAAGGGCACAAAAACGAAGTAGTTAATTACAGACCTATTTCTAAACTGTGCATATTAGCAAAAGTTTTGGAGAGGGTTGTCTACAACCAAGTTTACGCAACGCTGAGTCAGTCTTTTAGCCCTTCTCAGCACGGATTTCTTAAGGGCCGTTCAACTGTCTCTAACCTGGCTCTGCTCAATGACTTTCTAACGGACAGAATGGACAATGGGGCACAGGTCGATGTCGTCTACACGGATTACAGTAAGGCTTTTGATAGAATTGACCACAATATCGAATCGTCAAATATTCGTGACGTAGCAAGACAACCGTCTAAAAAAGAAACCTTATCATCTAATATAACAGTGGAGTTCGCGAACACTCTTATAAAAACAAATTTTCTCAATGCTGTCAAAGATTATATAATAAGAAACATAGCACGGATAAAGTTAACTCACTCCACTTGGGCATAAAATCAACTACAGGCAATCCTATCTACATAGCTGAACTACTGACTCCCTACACAAAAAGACTGTTCTATGCTACCAGAACTTACGCAAAGCTAAACAAATATAGCTACTGCTGGACATCGAATGGACGAGTCATGCTTAAGAAAGATTCGGATAGCCAGTCAATTGTGGTTAAAAGCGAAATCCAGCTGCAACAGCTAAGTACCAACAAACAGACATGACTATTTACTTTCAATTTTCCAAACAAGTTTACTTCCTATTTTAAATTCAGTTTTCTTTACTTTTCATATCGTGTTTTTGTAGGAAATATTAGATTAAGTCTGCATGTATTTAGTACTGTTATCATCTTACCTATTTCTGATTACAAAAATTACTGTACGCATACACACTACTTATTTCACACATTTAGAACACAAACAACAATTAAACTATAATGTATACTCGACCACTGACCATATTAACCAGAGTGATGGTGTCGTAGTTTATGTTAAATCTAACCTTCTCGTAACCTATGAAGAGCCAGACTTATTGCAGTCTGGTTCAGCCATGATTATAAAAATTAATACCGATGTTGCTATAGTTTGTATTTATCGCTCACCCTCAAATGACAACATTAGTAAGTTTCTCTTAGCCCTTAATGCTATACTTCCTTCATTATGCAATTTTAAATCTGTTGTCGTTACAGGTGATATCAACCTAGATATTAAGCCTTCCACGCTTGATGCACGCTCACATGAATATTTAAATTGTATGGCCTTCCACGGCTTTCTACCTACCCATACACTACCAACTAGAGGTAATAATTGCCTGGACCACGTATTCTTGAAAACGCAATCATCGGCAATCACATTTGTTTATGATACTACAGTTACTGACCATAGCTCATTATTGTTATGCCTGGATAGCGGGCGAGATGCGGTCAACAGTGCATCAACCATCACTAAAATTGATTACGAGGCCCTTGATAAAACAATTGCAAGCTTAGACTTCTCCCCTATTCTCTCATTACCAGACGCAAATACCGCTACAGACAAACTTATTGAAACATTGACACTCAGAATAAATTTTAATGTTGACATGTATTTTTGAGTTGGATTTAAATTTTGACGTTGTAATTTCAATTTAATTTTGACATTTTAATTTTGACATTGTAATTTTATTTCATTTTTTTTTTTCTCTTTCTGTATTTTTTTTTTTTTATTGTCTAGTGCAACAAATTTTGTATGCCATAAATGGCAAAACATGTAGCCACCTCACAATAATTTATAAGACCTTCATACTGTACTCATGTTTTACAAAATAAACATTATCTTATCTTATCTATCTTATAGAGACTGCTCGTTTAGTGTACTTTAGCTATTTTCATAGTGTAATGTCGTACGGTATTCTATTGTGGGGAAATGCCGCCGATATTCAGACTATCTTTGTTTTGCAGAAGCGAGCTATTCGATCAATTTATAAATTAATTCCGAGACACTCTCTCAGAGACAAATTTAAAGAGATTAATGTAATGACTGTGCCTTCTCAGTACATTTATGAAAATCTTTTATATGCCCATAAAAATATAAAATTGTTTAAAAAATACAGTGGTATCCATAATATAAATACTAGAAACAAACACAAATATGTTGTACCTACAACCAGGCTCAAGAAAATAGGTGGCTCGTTCAGATGCCAATGTATACGCTTTTACAATAAACTACCAAGCCACGTTCGGGATCTGAGCCTTAATAAATTCAAATCTTTCATTAAACGTAAGTTGTGCCAGAGGGCCTTTAATGCCGTTAAAGATTATATTGAGGACAAAAAGGCTTGGGATTGAGCTGCTTCCAATTTCTGCATTTTGAATGATTTTTTTCTTTTTTATATACACATTGACATTGATGTTTTTTTTTTAAACAATGACATTTGCTTACTTTGTAAAGTATTATATTATTTTTTCATAGTGAATGTGAAGACGATGTGGGTCATTTTACATATATATATTTTTTTTATTATTCTCTCTGTTCTGTTAGTTTTTTTTTTTTCATGCTCTGGCAGTTTGAGTAATTTATGTGGCCTACTCAAATGTCCTTTCTTTGGTATTGTTCGTCGAATCGTTGAGCTCCTTAAGTCTTGAGTTGAGCTGCACGATTTTTGACAAATGCGTGCACTGACTGGACAGGTCCTCTCAATCTGTGTGGTTCTTTCCTCAAAAGACCACCTCAGACATCGATCTACATGGTCTTCATATAACCTGACCAAGATTATGTCTGGACTTTAAAAGAGACTGTGACCTCTGAGTTTGTTTCGGCCTTTCTTCTCAGAGTAGTCAGATAGGAAACGCCGACTTCACCTAGTTTCAAAAAAAAAACATGATTGACGTGTAAAAGTGTTTGTACAAACCTACTTACAAAAAAAATAAAATCATTTCATTTTAATGTTGTCCGTGAAACGCGTTGCGAAAATGTTGCCCGTGAAACGGGTTTCGAAAATATCAGGGATGATCGAATTATAAACGCCGCTGATGAACATATTAATCAATACGAAGACGACTACTGTGAATATGTAGAAGAAAGAGGTGCAATGACTGATGAATTTTTTTAAAATAATATAAGAGATCTAAACATACAGCAGAACGATTTATTTCAAAGAATTTCTACGACTATTGAAAAAGATTTACATGTTGATGATGAAAAGTTATTGCTTTTTATAACTGGAGAAGCTGGCAGTGGCAAATCATTTGTTTTAAAATTACTCGTAGAGCACATCAAGAGGTGTTATGCGCCTACAGTTGATTTGCTTCTAAAGCCTAAATCTGTTGAGGTAGGTTCATTGACTGGTGTCGCCGCCCGCCAGGTACTTGGGAAAAAATTGCATTCTCTTTTTTCTCAGCCCATCGAAAAAGATAATTCAACTGCATATAGACGCTTTTAACTGGTGTTCGCTAGAACAGGAAAGACGTAAATGGCGTAACATAAGTTGGTAAGTGATTGACGAAGTATCTATGGTTTCTTACGAGAACTTACGAATGATTCATTTGCGGCTACAGGAATTCAAAAACAATGATACCTTGTTTAGTGGCATAAATATTGTTCTCTTTGGAGACATCATGCCACTGCCCCCTGTAAAAGGACATTGGTGCTTTGTACAGCCACCTTGGAATGCTGCAGAAGTTAATTTATGCCACGCATTTTCATTCTGCGAATTAACGATCAATATGAGACAACGAAATGATACAGAGTTTGTTGACCTGTTAAACAATTTACGCGTCGGCGAATTGACAACAGGTCAACTGGAACTGCTTTATCAGAGGCGAAGGGCTTTAGATGAAGAGTTTAAGGATGGTGTTGTGGTTCGAATATTCCCAACCGTCAAACAGTTTTACAAATATAATAATGAGATGACAGCTATGAATTCAAAACAAAATCGCGTCTATACAATCCGTTTCATAGATGAGTCTCGTGAAGTTGCTACCTATGGAAAGAGACCTCCAGATAATGTTGTTCCAAAACATGTTGTGAATAATTGTGGTGGACTTTTAACTGAGGTAAAATTAGCTGTCAAATCTCGTGTGATGTTGAGGCAAAACATATCAGTATCTGACGGCCTCGTCAATGGTGCTATGGGTATTGTAAAAATAATAAAATGGCCATCACTACGCAGGGATCAACTAGAGGTAGGTGAATTACCGGACTGCATATTAGTAAAATTTGACGATGAAAGCATAGGAAGCAGACAAAAAGATAGCGATGGTTGTGTCGCCATACCTCCAGTGGTTGCAACTTTTCAAGGTACGAAGCGTTATGGCGACATTGAGCGCAGGATGTTGCCGATAATTTTATGCTGGGCCGTCACGGTACACAAATTGCAAGGTACAACCCTTGAGAAAGCTGTAATCGACCTCGGAAAGAAAGTGTTTGCCAAAGGATGGGCATATGTGGCACTGAGTAGAGTAAAAACACTTGAGGGTATTGCTTTATCTGATATAGAGCCAAATAAGGTATTACACAAACCTCACGATGAACGAGCTTTAGCAGAAATGCAGAGACTGAGAGATCTACACACAATAGATTGACGGGTCTAAAGCTCATTCATCGTAAGGTTTTTTTTTATTAATTTAATTGTTGTAATACACAACTCAGCATTAAAATCTGTGAGTGAACTATAAATCACCCCTATTTTCCCACCCTTAGGGTACGATTTTTTTTTCCAAATTTATATGGGACCCTTTCCAATAAAAAAATAATGATCAAAATCGGACTATAATATAAACTAACTGTGGCAGTGTTATTTTCGATGAATAGTGTCGAGGTACTAAATAAATACTCAGTCTTAAAATACGTAAACAGTGACTTTAAACTCAAGAAACGAAGTGTTATTGTGCTACATTGTGACCCCTTTGCATAAGTCTTCAATCTCAGTGCAATAGTGTTCAAAAGTACGATAATTATTATAATCAATATTGACTTATTCAAATTTCAACAACAAAAAAATCGTTTTTTATTCAAATGTCATTCTGTACTACAACGCCATCTAACACAAATCAGATGAACTAATTTTCATTTGTGTTGCCACCGCTTCAATAGTGTTATCAGAGTGATAAAATACTACTCTGCATTAAAAATTAAAATAAGCGACATCTATTGTTGCAACAAAGATCTACATTGATAACGAGCTACAAGATCAACAATTTCACCATCTTCATTACAACACATTTGGCTCCGTGGTGTATGTGACGACGAAGCATTGACGTGATCGTACGTTCGAATCCAGCGACGCGCAAATATTTTTTAATTACTTTGAAGTTGAAATTCATAAACTTATTCTACCATTATGAATTTCTTAGAAAATATGGTAGATAATATCACGTTCCGGCGCACTCGCACCAGGTCGGAACCAAATAATGATAGTAGTGACATTATCTCCCAAACATTAGATTGTACCACAAACAGTGTGCCAGAAATGTCTGATGACGAGTATGACACGCAAATAAACATGTATAAAAAAATTAAATTAAAAATTTAAAAAACCCCCGACAAAAATAAAAATAAGGAATCCCTACAAAAAGCCTGAAATAAAAAAATAAATTTGAAAAAATCTTATGGAAGTCGGGGACCGTTCTGTGGAACACCTTCTATTCTGCTTCTGAGGTCCCCCGACTTCCATAAGATTTTTTCAAATTTATTTTTTTATTTCAGGCTTTTTGTAGGGATTCCTTATTTTTATTTTTGTCGGGGGTTTTTTAAATTTTTAATTTAATTTTTTATTTCATGCTTTTTGTAGGGACTCCTTAATTTTTGTATTTCATTTCTTTTATTTTCTTCCGTTTTAAGATTCTGGTAATTTGGTGTTTAATCAGGTTTTTTATCCGTCAAAAAATATTGATTAATTTATAGTTTAAGAATAATTTTTAAGACTAAACAGATTTTTTTGTTTTATTATATTTTTCAAGTTTTTAGTTTTCATTTCGTTAGGTAGTTAATATTCCTCATTCCCTTTTAATATAGTGTAAATTATTCTACTTGTCAAGCCCTTGCATTTGATACCTATATTGAAGGAGTTGTGAAAAAAAAAATGTAATTCGCCATTTTGTGGTGGCGGCCATCTTGGATTTGAAATTTTTAATAGTGTATAGTATTCTACTAGTCAAGCCCTTTCATTTGATACCCATATTGAGGGAGTTGAGAAAAAAAAATTTAATTCGCCACTTTGTTGTGGCCGCCATCTTGGATTCAAAATTTGTTATAGTGTATAGTATTCTACTAGTCAAGCCCTTTCATTTGATACCCATATTGAGGGAGTTGAGAAAAAAAAATTTAATTCGCCACTTTGTTGTGGCCGCCATCTTGGATTCAAAATTTGTTATAGTGTATAGTATTCTACTATTGAAGCCCTTTCATTTGATACCCATATTGAGGGAATTGTGAAAAAATATGTTACCCGCCATTTTGTAGCGGCGGCCATCTTGGACCGATTTTCATCAAACATAGCTAAGAACACTCCCGACTAATACACCTTTCAAACAAAAAAAACTAAATCAAAATCGGTTCATCCGTTCGGGAGCTACGATGCCACAGACAGACACACACACACACACACACACACACACATACACACACACACACACACACACACAGACACGTCAAACTTATAACACCCCGTCGTTTTTGCGTCGGGGGTTAAAAATGAGATAGAGAATCTTAAATCACAGCTAAAAAGCGCACATCATGAAATAGAAGTATTGTCTTTGGAAAATAGTAACTTGAAGCAAATTAATACAGGTTTATTGAAGAAAAATGAAATTTATAAAAAAATTGCTAATAGCCCAGTTAAGCAGAAAGTCCAAACTCCAAAGAAGAATTTATCTAGTTACATGAAGACAAAACAGACTCAAACATCAGAAACAACGGATTGTTGCACACCTCTAGCTGAAACTAGTACTAGTAGCACTCAAAAAACCACAAGATCACCCAACGTTATTGCCGAAAAAAATCCTTCATCGCCGCCAGTAAAACATAACATTTGTATTGTAAGTAGCGAAACGTCTAATAGAATATATACGATGTGCGAAAGAACACTTAACTGTAATTATGATATGTGTCACTATCGCATGTCTAAATGTGGATTAAAGCATATTTTAAATAATATTGATGTAAAAGTACGAAACTTCACACATTCTGATTACTGTATTATTCATATTGGCGAGGAGGATTTCAAGAAAACGCATAATTATATAGAACTAGTTACGTTTACTCGCGAAAAATTACAAACATTATGTCACACTAATTTTATAATATGTCTACCGACTTTTAAATATATGGTTAACCGTAATATTATGTTTAACAGCCGTATAGATACTTTTAATAACTTAATGTACATGGACGTGGAGACATACAAATTTGCGTACGTATTGGACTCCAATCTCAATCTCCCATATACCTATAACACTTATAACCATCGGTATGGGAGATTAAATAACAAAGGCTTAAATATTGTAATATCGGATTTGCAAGAACTTATCCTACACTTAAACTGCATGAATGCCACTTACTCAGAGGTTGACTGTTCCCAGAAGAACCAAGCAGAGTTGGTAACTGATAAACAATCGCAAAAAAAATAACAGTTTTTTCTATAGTAATTACCTTAATATTCTTCATCAAAATATTGCGGGACTTATGAATAAAGCGGATTTACTGACAATTAAGTTAGAAGAGCTTTTTAATAAAGGAATCAATATAGATGTTATATGCATTACTGAACATTTTGTCGAGACAGGTTATGAGAATCTACTGCATCTACCTAATTACTACCTGGCTGCCTTCTTTTCGAGAAATACTAAACGAGGAGGAACCTGTATATTTGTTCGATTGGGATTACATTGTAAAGAATTAACGTATGTAGCAAAACAGTCAGTGACCGGTGTCTTCGAGTGCTGTGGTATAGAGCTGACATCTCATAATATTATTATGGTATGCGTATATAGAATACCTAAACATAACTTTAACGTGTTTTATGAAAAACTGGACGATATATTGCGAAAAATTCGTTCACTTACAAATAAAAATTTAATTTTAACCGGAGACTTCAATATCGATGTACTAAAAAGAAATAAAAGTACATTAGACTTTGAAAATTTTCTTTTGCAATATAATCTTAAATTAGCTCTCTATGAACCGACAAGATTAAGTAGTAACTCTTGCATCGACAACTTTGCACACTCTTACCGAAAAGAATGCAAAGCGGAAATAATGGATCTCGTTCTTTCGGATCATACTTCTCAGTTACTCAAAGTACCTATCAATAAAATCTGTACGCTAAAATTCTGGAAAACTAAAAAACAGGACATTTCACCATGTAATTTATCCAAATTCAAAAATCACTTGAAGTGTTTATCTTTCTTGCAAGTGTACAAAGCCAAAGATGCAAATGAGTCATATGAGAATTTTAAGGATGACTTTTTGTTGTTATATCGTTTATGCTTTCCGGAAAAAAATGTCACTATATCTACTAATAAAAAAATTAAATGGTTATCTCGTGGAATTAAATTATGTAGTCAAAAACAGAGAAAGCTACTCTGGGCATACAGACTTAATCCTAATTCAAAAAATAGAATTGCTTTAAAAAAATATTCTACACTTTATACCCAGAAAGCCCAAAATAACCGTTTTATAAATGATTCACAAAACAAATCCAAAGCAGCCTGGCAAGTAATAAATAAATCAAAATTTTGTTTGCCCCAAGAACCAATATTATCCATATCAAAGGATAATGTAATTTTAACGCACCCCATGGATATAGCTAACGAGTTTAATAAGTATTTTATTGAGGCTGTTGAGAATAATCTACAAACGAATTGTACGTCGACAAAAAAACTGACTAGTGAAAATCTGACGTCGCAGTCATTATTTATGTTGCCTGTTGCAGATCATGACATAATTAAAATAATTAACAGCCTTAAGAACACGAATACGACAGGATACGATGGTATATCGACTAAAGTGATAAAATATGTCAAGGAAATTATAGCGCCACCACTATCGCATGTAATAAATCTGTGTATTGCTGATGGCATATTTCCAAATAGTTTAAAGAAAGTAATTATTAAGCCTATTTTTAAAAGAAATAACAGAGATGATGTAAAAAATTATAGACCAATTGCAAAAATTCCGGTATTTTCAAAAATAATTGAGAAAATAATTTATAATTCTGTTAATGCTTATTTTGAAAAATTTAATTTATTTTGTAATGAACAAAAGGGGTTCAGAAAAAATGTTAATATTAATATGGCACTTTTTGACCTACTATCTAGTGTCATGGCATCTGTAGATAAAAAAAAACATGTTTGTGCGATTTATACAGACATGACGAAGGCGTTCGATTTTGTAGATCATAAAATTTTACTTCAAAAATTACACGGTTATGGTATTAGAGGGAATATCCTTAAACTTATAGAATCATACCTAAGTGATAGATTACAATGTACAGAAATCTCAAGAATATGCCCTATAACTAAATTAGAAACTACATATACCTCTGAAGCAAGGTACATAAAATATGGCGTGCCCCAAGGCAGCGTTCTGGGCCCGCCCTTGTTCTTAATATACATAAATGACCTCCCAAAATCCACAGGACAAAAAATGGTACTCTTTGCAGACGACAGCACGGCTATTATAGAATGTAAGAATCCAAATAATTATCAAAATGACATTAATAATTCTCTATATAAAATAATCAATTGGCTTAATGACAATAATCTCGTAATCAATTTAAATAAAACAAAAATTATGCACTTCCACCAGCGGCTTGAGAAACCACTGGTTAATATTGCTTATGACGATTCTGGAATAGAAGAAACTAGTATTGCCAAATTCTTAGGAATAACTATAGATGACAAACTAACGTGGAAACCTCATTTGGAAGAAATTTGCAAACGATTAAGTAAATCAGCATATTTGTTATCCCAACTCTCAAAAAAAGTAAATATTGATACACTGTTAACAGCCTATCATGGACTAGTCGCCTCAGTTCTGCGGTATGGTGTTATTTTTTGGGGGCAGTCAACAGATCGAGAACGTGTTTTCAGGATGCAGAAAAGATGTTTACGTTCAATGTGTGGTTTAAAAACAACAGATAGCTGCATTCCATATTTTAAAAACTTAAAAATATTACCCTTACCAGCTTTATACATCCTGGAAACTGCATTATTTGTAAAAACAAATCCGCATTTGTTCAAAAAACTATGTGCAGTAAAGAAAACACCGATGCGTGCTCAATACATAAATGAATTATGCCTTGTTAAATGTAGAACTTCTCTAATGAAGAAAAGCTTCTTTGGTGTTGCTCCACGAATATACAATAAAATACCCGATGAAATAAAATGTATGCCATTGCAGAAGTTTAAAAAAACACTTAACGGGCTACTGCTCGAAAGGTGTTATTGTACTCTAGATGATTTTTTTAATGACGAATCTCTCTAATTATATAAAATGCTGACATAAATTTTAATACTAATATTTTGAATTGAATTGACATTAAATTCTGACATGAAATGTAATTGACTATGAACTGTAATGAAATTTAATTTATATGCATGCGTTAATACAATTAGTTACTGAAATACTTATAATATTATAATATTGTAATACATTGAATCATTGTAATTTAATAGTAGATTACTCATTTAATTGTTTTTTATTCGCATCAATAATTTGTATGTCAATATTGGCAAAGCATAGCGCACTACCAATTTTTAAGATCTATGTATGAAATTACCTATGTTTTACAAATAAATTATTCTATTCTATTCTATTCTACTATACTATAAAAAGTTATGCGCGGTCATACATAAAAAAAAAAATATATATATATACGCGTCGACTTAAGAACCTCCTTTTTTTTTCGTCGGTTAAAAATAATTTATCACGGTTTTCGTATTTTTTCCTTTAAATTATTCGAGACACGATTCTCGTGGTAAACTATTTACATACCTACTTTGTACCGAACACTCGGTGCGCGAGTCCGACTCGCACTTGACCGGTTATTTTTTTGCCTACTTTGTACCGAACCCTCGGTGTGCGAGTCCGACTCGCACTTGACCGGTTATTTTTGCCTACTTTGTACCGAACCCTCGGTGTGCGAGTCCGACTCGCACTTGACCGGTTATTTTTAGCCTACTTTGTACCGAACCCTCGGTGTGCGAGTCCGACTCGCACTTGACCGGTTATTTTTTTGCCTACTTTGTACCGAACCCTCGGTGTGCGAGTCCGACTCGCACTTGACCGGTTATTTTTTGCCTACTTTGTACCGAACCCTCGGTGTGCGAGTCCGACTCGCACTTGACCGGTTATTTTTTGCCTACTTTGTACCGAACCCTCGGTGTGCGAGTCCGACTCGCACTTGACCGGTTATTTTTTGCCTACTTTGTACCGAACCCTCGGTGTGCGAGTCCGACTCGCACTTGACCGGTTATTTTTTTGCCTACTTTGTACCGAACCCTCGGTGTACGAGTCCGACTCGCACTTGACCGGTTATTTTTATGCCTACTTTGTACCGAACCCTCGGTGTGCGAGTCCGACTCGCACTTGACCGGTTATGTTTTTGCCTACTTTGTACCGAACCCTCGGTGTGCGAGTCCGACTCGCACTTGACCGGTTATTTTTTTTGTTTGGCACACTTTTACATTTAGCCCAAAAATGTATCCCCACACGCGTTTCACACCCCCACACTGGATTTTGTTTTCATCCCTCGTTATATGGTGACCACCCCAACTTTTTTCCACATCTCAACAGACGCCCTCCTTTTGGCGTGCTTCATGTGCATTAACACTTGCACTATGGAAGACCTTTGCGAGGCCAACGCTAACGCTGTCGAGCTGGCTGAATCCTGGTCAAAGCTTATTTAAAATAAAGAAATGGAAACGTCAATACGACGAAGAAGAGCTGATCTCCATTTTTAGCGGTTTATATCGATACAGCCTTCTTAATTTCATCGATACAGTGACAATAATTACCGAATACCGGCTGTAAGTTATACAGATGGGTAGACTGGCAGACGGGTAGACAAAAGGGTTATGTTTTTGCCATTTGGCTACAGAACCCAACAAATGATGTAAGTATTTTTGGTCGGTTTCGACTACTGCGGGGAAGCCTGGCAGAGAGAGTGAGGGTAGTGGGATTATTTGTTATTAGGAATCAGCTATGCATCAGAACAGCCGATGGTGATGACCATACATACACACTGCATACATATTGTATAGCTGCTGCACACAATTATATTATATTACAATACGTGGGCACGTGGGTGATAAGTGTTAACAACCTGCAATCGGTAAAAAGTAGTGTTTGCGAAAGCAGTTTTTAGAGAGGCGTTTCAGAAAAAACCAGATGCAGTGTTACACCATTAGACTTGCTTTTCACCAATTTTGAATATTGTAACATTTTAACAACATTTTGAATATGAACCATTATCTATTGGTAGATTTTCCGCTTCCTCATACAGCTAATAATTGTGGAGAGAAGGCAACATAATGCTATACTTACCTGGCAAGATCACGAGAAGAACTCTGAAAAAATAGTCCCAAAACCTGCTGTTATTAAACCTTTTCTTGGTTAGACGCCATACTATTTGCCACGCCACAAAGTTCTGAAGCGGGAACGACAGAAACAGCGCGATCGCAAATGCTAATTTCACCATCTGCGCCTTTCTGGAACAAAATCATTCCAACTGTTTCAAAATATTAAACGTCATCGTCTTATCCAGCGACATTATTCGTAAAACTGACGATAATATTACACGTCATCGCCTTATCCAGCGACATTATTCGTAAAACTGACGATAATATTACACGTCATCGCCTTATCAGTGACACTATTCGTAAAACTGACGATAATATTACACGTCATCGCCTTATCCAGCGACATTATTCGTAAAACTGACGATAATATTACACGTCATCGCCTTATCCAGCGACATTATTCGTAAAACTGACGATAATATTACACGTCATCGCCTTATCAGTGACATTATTCGTAAAACTGACGATAATATTACACGTCATCGCCTTATCAATGACATTATTCGTAAAACTGACGATAATATTACACGTCATCGCCTTATCCAGCGACATTATTCGTAAAACTGACGATAATATTACACGTCATCGCCTTATCAGTGACATTATTCGTAAAACTGACGATAATATTACACGTCATCGCCTTATCCAGCGACATTATTCGTAAAACTGACGATAATATTACACGTCATCGCCTTATCAGTGACATTATTCGTAAAACTGACGATAATATTACACGTCATCGCCTTATCAGTGACATTATTCGTAAAACTGACGATAATATTACACGTCATCGCCTTATCAGTGACATTATTCGTAAAACTGACGATAATATTACACGTCGTCGCCTTATCCAGCGACATTATTCGTAAAACTGACGATAATATTACACGTCATCGCCTTATCAGTGACATTATTCGTAAAACTGACGATAATATTACACGTCATCGCCTAATCAGTGACATTATTCGTAAAACTGACGATAATATTACACGTCATCGCCTTATCCAGCGACATTATTCGTAAAACTGACGATAATATTACACGTCATCGCCTTATCAGTGACATTATTCGTAAAACTGACGATAATATTACACGTTATCGCCTTATCCAGCGACATTATTAGTAAAACTGACGATAATATTACACGTCATCGCCTTATCAGTGACATTATTCGTAAAACTGACGATAATATTACACGTCATCGCCTTATCCAGCGACATTATTCGCAAAACTGACGATAATATTACACGTCATCGCCTTATCAGTGACATTATTCGTAAAACTGACGATAATATTACACGTCATCGCCTTATCAGTGACATTATTCGTAAAACTGACGATAATATTACACGTCGTCGCCTTATCCAGCGACATTATTCGTAAAACTGACGATAATATTACACGTCATCGCCTTATCAGTGACATTATTCGTAAAACTGACGATAATATTACACGTCATCGCCTTATCAGTGACATTATTCGTAAAACTGACGATAATATTACACGTCATCGCCTTATCCAGCGACATTATTCGTAAAACTGACGATAATATTACACGTCATCGCCTTATCCAGCGACATTATTCGTAAAACTGACGATAATATTACACGTCATCGCCTTATCAGTGACATTATTCGTAAAACTGACGATAATATTACACGTCATCGAATTATCCAGCGACATTATTCGTAAAACTGACGATAATATTACACGTCATCGCCTTATCAGTGACATTATTCGTAAAACTGACGATAATATTACACGTCATCGCCTTATCAGTGACATTATTCGTAAAACTGACGATAATATTACACGTCATCGCCTTATCAGTGACATTATTCGTAAAACTGACGATAATATTACACGTCGTCGCCTTATCCAGCGACATTATTCGTAAAACTGACGATAATATTACACGTCATCGCCTTATCAGTGACATTATTCGTAAAACTGACGATAATATTACACGTCATCGCTTTATCCAGCGACATTATTCGTAAAACTGACGATAATATTACACGTCATCGCCTTATCAGTGACATTATTCGTAAAACTGACGATAATATTACACGTCATCGCCTTATCCAGCGACATTATTCGTAAAACTGACGATAATATTACACGTCGTCGCCTTATCCAGCGACATTATTCGTAAAACTGACGATAATATTACACGTCATCGCCTTATCCAGCGACATTATTCGTAAAACTGACGATAATATCATTGCTCTTATCGTGCTTTACTACGCCAGTCACCGAATCCTAATCTCTTGTTGTGCAACTAAACTAACTTATACAGTGTGAGTCTTCATAATGTGCACATATCGAAATGAGGGAAACTGAGCTTAATTTTATCGACGAAAAAAATATTTTAAAAAATCTAAAAAAAAAATGTTTGTACCATTTTTAGGGTTCCGTACCCAAAGGGTAAAAACGGAACCCTATTACTAAGACTTCGCTGTCCGTCCGTCCGTCTGTCTGTCACCAGGCTGTATCTCAAGAACCGCGGTAGCTAGACAGTTGAAATTTTCACATATGATGTATTTCTGTTGCTGCTATAACAGCAAATACTAAAAACAAAATAAAATTAATATATAAGGGGGGCTCCCATACAAAAAAACGTGTTTTTTCGGCGTTTTTGCCGTCTGTCTGTCGCCAGGCTGTATCTCAAGAACCGCGGTAGCAAGACGGTTGAAATTTTCACAGATTTTTTAATTTTTTTTTTATTTTTTTTTGATTTTTTTTTATTTCTCTTGCCGCTATAACAACAAATACTAAAAACAAAATAAAATAAATATTTAAGGGGGCTCCCATACAACAAACGTGTTTTTTTCGTTTTTGCCTTGTGGTACGGAACCCTTCGTGTGCGAGTCCGACACGCACTTGGCTAGTTTTTAAAATTCTTGTTCGCTGCTGTGACCCCTGTGTAAACAATCGCCCTCAATTGAGAATTATGGTATTTTTTTAACAAATATCTGATATTTTTTCATAAATTTTTACAATAATTGTAAAATTACTCAATAAAAGCCCCGATTACCTACCCTTTTTTATTACTTTAAATTATTCTCCATCGTATCAGATTTCTAAACGTAAAAATATCATGTTTATAACTCAATCACAACATTTCCTATCAACTGTTAAAGAAAGGCCTTGCAATCACCATACTTTAGCAGGTAAAGATCCTTTTAAATTTTATTTTTATTTTTTCAAATATTTTTCCGTCGATAAAATTAAGCTATGTTTCCCTCATTTCGTTATGTGCACATTATGAAGACTCACACTGTATAAAAGAGTACTTATTGCTTTTTTGCTCACAGAAAGCGCGAAGGGAAAAAAATAGTTACATTTGAAGAATTACTAAATATGAATGGTTTCCGAAGACAACGTTCTGCATTAGGTATTACGAGTAGGTGTAGGTAGGTACTGTAGAGGTTCTTACCTAGAGGGCGTTTCACATATTATTACAACGATATTATATGAAGCATTATAATATGTTTACAATAGGAAAAAATTACTCTACTGCGACTAAAAAGTTCAAAACCAGCTCACTTTTCAAGCAGTCTGGTGCAGCTCCTGGCAGTTATTTTAGGTTCATCTCAGATTTTCTCGCACACTTTTCGAGAAAAGTGAGCTTGATTTGAACTTTTTGGAACGTAGTTCTTTAACGTGGTACAGGAAAGAGGGCTCATGAACAAGCATAAATGTAGAGCGAAAAGTTGATAGCTGAGCAGGGACGGGCGTGCCCCAAAAAACACATCCCGTGTTATTGCACCATCTAATGGTGTTATTATGTTCGAATGACGGGCTCTCTGACTATTTGACTCTGACTCTGACTCCTTTGCGTCGCGCAGTCGGGCTG
Source organism: Oligia latruncula (assembly GCA_948474745.1). Lineage (NCBI taxonomy): Eukaryota > Metazoa > Arthropoda > Insecta > Lepidoptera > Noctuidae > Oligia > Oligia latruncula. The sequence goes on along the minus strand of OX419683.1, from coordinate 177,019 downwards.
CGCGACGCAAAGGAGTGGTAATGTGTTCATCAGCCTATGTATGTATGTAAGTTCCTTTGAAGCACTATACAGACCAAACGCCTGGGTCGATTTTTATGATTCACACGTCAATCGATTCCTCTTAGTCCGGCGAGTGTCACTAAAGACATGACGTTAGTAAAAATTCAATATGGCGACTACTATGTATGTATGTATATCTCTTTGGCACGATCTGTAGCCTAAACGGCTTGATCGATTTCAGCTTGAGAGGTGCCGTTAGATTCGTCTTAATTGTGCGAGTGACACGGGTATATCAAAATTGAAAAAAATTAAATGGCCGATATTTGGCGCAATGTTATGTCTTCAAAATTTTTTTTTTCTCAAAACCTTTTGAGTGGGGTATCAAAATAAAGGGCTTTAAAAGATGATTACAAAAATATAAACAACTTAAATGGTTAAAAGTAACTCGAAGTGACAAATTGTTAAATACCGAACACCAAGAATGGTACTCAGTACTTAAATGTTGACCTTATGTGTATACTAGTAGGGTTGACTATATAAATAAAACAACCAAACTGTATACTGTTGTATAGCTGGTAATTATACTTGATAAAATTCACAACAGCCCCACCAAATCGTTGTAACACAACGCTTGCGAGTTCTAATTCGACGCCAACGCCATCTAGTTACGTCTTGTTCAACTCTTGTTAAATACAAGTTATTTTGTTGAACTGATGAGCGGCTTTTGACCATGCATGATCATTAACACAAATCGTAAAAAACACGTACCAAGAACTAAATCGTCAGCGAAATCTTTCACATTTGTAAACTAAAAAGCTGGAAATAAAAAAAGTCATAAAAAAAATAAAAACCCGACTGCGGTAAAAAACTTAAGTTAAAAGAACTGAAAAGCTAAAAACAAGCCCATTTTAAATTAAATAAAAGTTGAAAGCAGGCGGGCCCATTTGAATTTGAAAATATAATAAAAAAATGGTTGCCTGTAAAGTCGGTTTTACGGGCGAAGATTTTACGTGACAACGTCTTTTTCTCGGTAGAATAGTTGAGTGGGAGAGAGACGCAAGGCATTCGGCGGGCCTCTCTCTCGTTCGGTGACTCATCGTAACGTTACCGAGCGTTACACTTTTTCATAAGTGACTCCCAGCCGCAACCTAATTTAAGACGTTGTCACGTCAAAATGGCATGGGTCCCGCCTGCTTCCAACTTTTATTTAATTTAAAATGGGCTTGTTTTTAGCTTTTCAGTTCTTTTAACTTAAGTTTTTGACGTGACAACGTCTTAAATTAGGTTGCGGCTGGGAGTCACTTATGAAAAAGTGTAACGCTCGGTAACGTTACGATGAGTCACCGAACGAGAGAGAGGCCCGCCGAATGCCTTGCGTCTCTCTCCCACTCAACTATTCTACCGAGAAAAAGACGTTGTCACGTAAAATCTTCGCCCGTAAAACCGACTTTACAGGCAACCATTTTTTTTGTTAAATGTTGATAGTTCCTTGGATAGCCCATAAGATGAGGTTGTTTTTCGAATGATTGGTTTGCTTAGTGTCTTAGTAACATTTTGAAATAATCAACTTATAGTGTACAAAAAAACATCTTTATCAACCAATATTTATCGTTATTGTGGATCATTACATAGTACAGATCTTAAATAATTATATTGTGATCAGCAATGTCCAGCCCTTAGGGCATACAATAGTTACATAGAAATTATATTACATTAATGTTACAAATTATTAAGATTTCACATCAAATATAAAAAAAATCAAGTTCATATGGCAGTCGGGGGACCTCTTGGAATAGGTGTTCCACAGAACGGTCCCCCGACTTCCACATGTATCTGTTTTAGTCTAGTTACATAAATTCTTTAAGTCGGGGGTTTTTAAATTATTTTATCCTTTTCCAATTACATTTAATTTTATTATTATTTTGTGTCGGGGGTTTTTTTAATTTTTTATTAAATTTTTTATTTCATGCTTTTTGTAGGGACTCCTTAATTTTTGTATTTCATTTCTTTTAGTTTCTTGCGTTTTAAGATTCAGGTAATTTGGTGTTTAATCAGGTTTTTTATCCGTCAAAAAAATATTATTAATTTATAGTTGAAGAATAATTTTTAAGACTAAACAGATTTTTTTGTTGTATTATATCCTTTTTCTAGTTCTTCCTTTAGTTATTCAACTTTTGTACAAGTATTTCATAGCCATTAGATATCTTAAGGTATTTCAGATCTAGTTTATAAAAAATGGGACTGCGACACTGTCTGATGTAGAAATACGTTTGATAAGTAGGATAATTCCATTCGTTAAAACGGTCAAACTCAGTGGTCGTAGGTACCAGTCATCACTCCACTTTCCTTATCAATCTAGGGCATTGATCAAACAAAAAAATAATTTTCAAGTTTTTAGTTTTCTTTGCGTTAGTTATTATTCTTTTTTTTATTATTACTAAATGGGCCCGCTCTTGACCCCGATGACGCCTGATGGAAACCGATAGATGAGGTTTATGATGGAACGAGCATGCCCAGAAAATCAAAAAATCAAAATATTTTATTTCACATAAACCTACATGGGCACTTATAAAACGTCAGAAGCTAGGTGCACGGTTCCAATTGGTCGTTTCCTATGGAGAAGAACCGGCAAGAAACTCCACGGTTACTCTTTTTAAAAATAATTGGCTGTATAAATGTTTCCAAATTAAAGTAGGTATGGGAGGACAGCGTAGGCCTGTCAACAAGTACTTGATAAAATAAAAACCGGGCAAGAGCGAGTCGGACTCGTGCACCGAGGGTTCCGTACCATCATAATGTTTTTAAATTTTCATCGGCGAGGCCTATATTCATCAGAGAATTTTAACACTGTGCACTGCGGTGTAGAATATTTCAGTTTTATGTGAGCGCCATCTCTTGACCGATAGTGGAATTAATGTAACTTTTGTTGATGATTTCTGAAAAAGTGTGCTATTTAGAGACTTCGTTTTATTTTTCCTGTAATCGTTACATAAACTTCTATCACATAGAATTATTTCAGATTTTTCTCTTTGCAAACTTCGGAGATAAGGGGGGGAACGGTATTTTTCTTTAAATTTTTTATCAAAAGTCGAAAACTATGCGGCCTGAAAAAAGAAAAAATGTTTGAGAATGTGCAAACTGCGCTCTTTCATATGATACCCCACATGCCCTAGTAGCCCCACTTCGAATTTTTCGGACCCCCGTTCAGTCCCTGTTGCAAAAAATATACATATATTTTTATTTCTTTCTTATTTGCAAAATAGTTGGGCAAACGTCATCTAAAACTGATCTAAATTTAAAGTTGATAGCATTAGTAGTTCTTGAGCTATCCAGCTGTGACAGACAGACAGACAGACTTAGTCTCACCTTATGGGTTCCGTTTTTATCATTTTGGTACGGAACCCTAAAAATGGTCCACAGATCTAAAGTCTACAAGGCCTACAAAGTCCTCACCTTTACAAAATAAGAATCTATCAAAAGGATAAAATATAAAAAACAAAAACCAAGTGATATGATTCCCATTACAACCACTAAAAAAGAGATGAAAAATTTGAATTGTCTGTAGGTATATAATGTCAAATAATAAAGAGATTATTCAAAAAAGTATGTAAAAAAAATAAATAAAAAATAAACATCGTAATTTGAGAGCAATTAATAGACATTTAAGTACATAGTTATCCGTTAATGAGGAGCCAGGGAACCCACACGTGCAGAAGGAATTATTGCCAAACTACCTTGTCTTTAACGTAGTCTTATACGTAGGCTTTTTGTTATGGACACGTTTGATGAGGGTTTTGAATTTTCCATCGCTTTCTTCTGTAACCGGCTTTGGCAACTTGTTATTTAAACGGATGCTGTTTAGAAGAAATGACTTGTTAGTTTTAATTAATCTAAATTTAGGTAATACAATTTCATTTTTACTACGTGTATTTATATTATGGAAATCGCTTCTTATTTTGAAGAGTCCTGTTTTTGCGAACATACAAAATACTTTTTAAAATATAAAGAGAAGGCAGAGTTGGTATATCAATTTCTTTGAATTTGTTTCTAAGAGACTCGCGAGAACTCATTTTATAGTTGCGCGTGGTGACACACGGGAGTCACCTCCCGTCTTGTCACCGTGTGCAGGTATTTGCCAAAACAGCCATGCCCCGATAATACCTGCACTAAACGGAAGGATAACGTCCCGTGTCGCCTCCGTACCCACTCCAATAGGATTGGCTGGATAGCCCCAATAGTCCAGTGACCGGCACTGGGAGTTTCCAGCATCTCCGCCCACTACCTCATGATGGCAGTCTGAGCGTCTCTGCGCCACCTCATCATCACTTCAGGCGGTGGGCTCCTGCCGCTCTCCGCCCGAAGTGCCACACTTCGATGGTAAACTTCGTCAAGCACTCGCGCCTCCAGATCCCACGGGGGTGTTTCTGCCAATGTGAGCGCCGCTTCGGCTGAGATTGTGCGGTATCCGCGTATCACCCTGATAGCCATGACTCTTTGTGGTCGCCGCAGATGTACCTTCCGCCCACACTGGGGCGCCGTACAGCGCCATCGAGCGCACCACCCCCGTGTAGAGCAATTGGCAACTCACACTCGGTCCACCCAGGTTCGGTAGTAGCCGACTTAGGGCGGAAGCTGTGCCGATCAACTTCGGGGCAAGTCGGCAGAAGTGCTCACCGAAGTTCCATCTACGGTCCAGAACGAGGCCCCGGTATCTCATATGCGACCGCACCATAACCCTCTCACTACCCAGAGTGATGTAAGCGCCCGCTGGAGGTCGGCGGCGGCGCCCATAAAACACCAAGGCCTCCGTCTTTTCGAGCGCCACCCTATGACCCAGCGCTTCTATGCGGCTGATGACCAGAGACGTACCCTCAGTGGCCAAGCGCGCCGCCTCTTCAAAATTTCCTCCCCGGGCTGTGATGAGTGTCGTCAGCATAGCAAATGACGCCCAGCCCGGGTGAAAGAACACCGCGAAGGGCCCAGTCGTAACGCAAGTTCCACAGGAGTGGCCCTATGACCGACCCCTGCGGAACACCACACTTGCAAGGCCTCCGCACGATTTGGCCACTGCGTCCCTGGTAACTAACACATCGCCCCCTCAAATAGTCTGCCACCAGCTGCCTCAAGTACATGGGCACCCCATGAAAACGGAGCGCCTCTTCGATGCAGCTAAATGGCAAAGTATTAAATACATTGGCAATGTCTAATGACACTACCAACATCACCTCCCGTTGCGTTACCGCATCTATCGCCTGGGTTTTGAGACGCATAACGGCGTCCACGGTCGAACGCCCGCTTCGAAAACCAAATTGGGCGTCCGACAAATTTGGTCCAACCATTTCCAAATGCCGGACGACGCGGGTAGCGAGAATCTTCTCTAGCATCTTTCCCACCTTGTCCAGCAGCACTATTGGCCTGTAGGCCGAAGGGGACTCCGGGGGCCGTCGAGCCTTTTGCAGCAAAACTAAACGACCCTCCTTCCAAGGCTTAGGGAACCGTCTCGACGTCAGACAGGTATCGAACAGTTCCCTAAGCCTGTCCTCCATCGCATCCAACGCTAGAGCGAACCTTTGCGGGCACCCCGTCTGGTCCTGGCGCGGTGGTTTTTGAACGCGCCCTCAAAATCACCGCCCCCATCTCCACATCTGTGATCGCAGGAGTCTCCTCTTCGACGTCCTGGTCATCTGATGGAGCCATCGTCAGAGGTGTGTACTCCGCCCGGCTCGGGAAAAGTGCCTCCACGACTCCGGCAAGGAACTGAGGCTGGAGGGATTCCGTTAGTGGGGGGCTTTGGACGCGGAGTGTATTCCGCGCCGCACGATACGGACGTCCCCAAGGATCGCGGTTTAGGCCATCCAACATTTTCTTAAAAATTGGCCTGAACACTTATTTATCTAAATAAATGATAAAGATCATAAACATACATTTTCGAAATTTTTAGAGGAAAATACGAAATATACGCGGACGAAGTCGCGGGCAAAGTGCTAGTCCTACATAATACGTTTCTTCCCAACTCGTTGTGAAGAAACCAACGCCATCTAGTTTATTTTCGAAAACTTGAACTCAAACGTTCACAGGAAAATATCCATGCAATCAAAATATTATCAAGGGTATCCATGCAATTTTGCAGGTGAGTGTATCTAGGTAAAATACCAAATAATTATGTTTGGCTCAAATCTGAGGCATGACTTTATAGAAATTATTCCTAATTATCGGGTGCATGCAAGCAAAGCCGTGAGCAACAGCTGACAAAGCCGTGAGCAACAGCTGACAAAGCCGTGAGCAACAGCTGACAATCTATACATTTTTTAAATGTGCTAATTATTTAATCATGCCATGTTGGATACCAAATCAAAGGATTTGATATCCAACACGGCATGATTAAATTATAATTTTTTAGGTCATGACTTTATGTCCGCTAGAGGGCACCATATTCCATTTAATGTGACATCACATAGCCTTTATCCAGCGGACGACCAAGACGGTTCCAACGATACCTCATTTGTAAAATTATGACAAGGAGTTTAGAAGTTATGAGGGAATAGATGAACATACATACATACAGGTCAAAATCATAAACCTCCTTTTTGCTTCGCCGTAGTCGGGTAAAAAGAAAAACAAGAGCAGCCTCAAATGAAGTCAGTATGAACAAAAAATGGCTTTGAATTGAGATCCATGCTCCATGGTAGATCATGATTTTAAAACACACTTACATCTCATCCTGTGGTAAATTAAGCGTGATGGATCCTTTGCACTCGAGCCCGTATTTAAGATAACCGCTGACTCCCAGTACGATATAGATGGTGAGAATTATCATCATCCCAATGCTGAAAAGTCCGCACCACCCCGTAAACTCGCTGGGTTTCTCCAAGTTGTACTCCAGCGCCAGGATCTGCGCACACGAGAGACACGTCAGTCGCATCACGTACTCACTCACTCGCACTCACGCCTCACTACTAGCTCACCACTCCTACTGCCTCCAGCGCGAACAGGGTAATGCCGATGAATACTGGAATCTCTCCGATTCCCTTAACCTTGAACACATCCTCATCAATGATTGGATCGTCTTCTATTAAATAAAAGAATGTGAGAAGCAGCCCCATCATGATCAAACCGTTAGAAATCGCCGAGAAAGGCGTTAACAGTTTCAGATCCTTTATCAAGCTCATGGCGAGCGCGAAAGGGAAGCAATAGCAAATAATCAACCGCACTGACAGCACCTCTCCGCCGCTGTAGTATTCAATAAGCTGTCGACAGAAAGACATGACAATCAGTAAAGTAGGAGTACCTACAGTCACGGAAATTAATTGTTTATCAAATTGACACACTTCGCCAATTGCCGTGTGTGGGTTTGTGTGTTATTCTTTTACTGTTACTGTTATTATTCTGTTACTGTTGCATGAAATGGCTATAAAGCCATTTCATGTAACAGTAAAAGAATAATACGTAGTTGTGATTTAAATATAAGATGGTAGTCAATTTGCTAAACCCTGTCTTTACATGGAAGTAGGGAACGTAGGGGCCGGTAATTACCTGTTTCAAATTTTCAGCGACGAACACTAAATAGATAGCACAGATACCAATCTGCCAAATAAGGAGGAAGGCGTCCACGCCGTTGGCGAAGAAGTTGGCGGTGCCATGCATGAACTTGGGCCCCATCTGCACCGCCAGGCGCATGCTCTTGGTGTAGGACATGTAGCCGCGCCGCATCCTCTTGCATAGCTGGTACTGCGCCAGCACCTGCTAGCACACGCGGTCAGTGTCGCAGTTTCTATCTATGCGTCGTGTCGGTAGGGCGTTGCTAACTCGACAACCACTAATCCGAATTAAGTGATTCTTAATCTTTAATAAAAATAACCACAATCATTATTTTTATTTACTATCTTACTCCCTCTCACAGAGAGGAGGCCTGTGTCCCAGCAGTGGGAACATTATAGGCTGTTTATCATCATCACTATCTTAGTCCACTCTGAGCACACATCAATGTTCTTGTCAAAGGGAATCAAACCTTGAGGCTATCCAACCTGAGGCAACGGAGGACCCGTCCCAGTCTGGATTAGCTCGGGACTGTATCCCCCCCAATCAAGATACACCACATGTTGTACAAGGTTCATCTCAAGTAGCACAGACAGAGACTTATGCTGTCACTTCTTCTAGTAATGTTAGTTATTGTTCTGTTATGTTTTCAGATAGTTTAGGGAGAGGGTTGGGTAAATTATTGAGTAACAACCTGAGTCAATCAGCTGTTAATTACTGTATGCCTAGGAAATCCTACAAAGAAGTAATGTCATCAATAAGTTGCAAGAAATATAATCCAAATGCCATTATTTCTGTATTTGTAGGTAATAGTGCGAATGTAAAAATACACACATCAAAAGTGTCTAGGGATCAACATATATTTTTGCAATAACTTTTCTCCTGATTGATATTAATTAAAATTTTCTTTAAGGATTCATCAAATAAAGTGTTTTCGTTTGTCACAGTAACGATAAACCAAGTCACCTTTGCATTAATAAAGAAATTTGCCATTTTCCTAATAAAGGGATTTTTGACATTTGAACCACTAACACAAAAGTTCGAAAAAAAGACTGAAATAACAGTTTTCTTTAAAATTTTATTGGGTAACTTAAACAATTAATAATCCGTGTTTCTACCGCGAACACTAACAACACAAGAACATCGGTTTGGCATACTCAAAATGAGTTCATCCAAATCACGCTGTGGAATGGCCGCCCATGTTCGTTGCAACAACAAAAAAAGGTCTTCTTGCGACTGGATACCCTCCATATTCGGCAGAGCTCTTCTCTGTAGCATATCCCATGCATGCTCAATCGGGTTCAAGTCTGGCGACTGAGCAGGCCAGGGCAGGACATTGATGTTAGCTGCGGCGAGAGTCTGTCTTACAACTCTTGCGGTGTGCGGTCGTGCATTATCATGCATTAACTGAAATAAGGGACCGATTTGCACTTGTAGAGGAACGATGACGTCTGATACAATCGTCTCAGCATAAATTTGAGCGTTGAGGTTGCCTCTGATCCAAATCAACTCAGTTCTTCCGCCGATCCAAATACCCGCCCATACCATGATGGTTCCACCACTATAAGGATGGACTTCCTGGCAGGATTTTAATCGCTGTTGGCGTCCAGGGGTTCTCCAGTTTCGTATACGTCTTGTATCCGGTCTCATACCAAAACGAGACTCATCAGAAAAGCACACGAAACGCCATTGTTCTTCTGCCCAATTTCTGTGTTCAAGAGCCCATTGATATCGAATCCTACGATTGTGCATTGCTATAGGTGGTACCCGTAGCGGTCTTCGGGAATGAAGGTTCACTTCATGCAAGCGGTTTCTGACTGTTTGGTCGCTAATTAAGTTCCCTGAAGAGTGATGAAGCCTCACGGCTAACATCATGGCGGTTATTGTTGGAGCTCTTCGAGTTAAGATTTGAATGTATCGGTCTTGTCTCCGTGTGGTGCAGCGATACCGTCCTCCATGGCGCTCAGCCACGGTACCAGTGCTTCGGTAACGTGTCCAAAGTCGACTGATAACACTCTGACTTGTATTCAGAGCTAAAGCCACAGTACGTTGCCGGGAACCAGCTTCTATCATTCCCACGGCTCTGAGCATTTCTTCCCTGCTTAAATGACGTCGCCGCTCCATAATAACGTTGGTTTTAATCATTAGTAGGGAAACAGTAGCACTAATAATGTCTTCAATGCGTTGTATGTTTTTATAGGGAAAATATTGACAGCTGATTTTCATCTTTTACTCGAATTTGATTCACAGTTCCTGATTCAAATTATGAAATGCACCAAAAAGGATCCATATAAATTTATAAAATCATAAATTTATTACAAAGCCACATCTCAATCTCAAGAAATCCGCATAAAAATGCTTGATCCCTAGACACTTTTGATGTGTGTAGATGACATCACTGAGAGTGTCACTGAAATCCTAAAAATTAATTGTCAGAAAATAATATTGTGTGCTTTCCCATACTTTGAGTACTTATCAAGTAGACAAAATCATTATATACATAATTATGTTAAATAACCACATGCATTTATTAGTTAATCACTATAGTGACAAACTTATATTTTTTGACACCAACACTTTTGTTGAGTATTTAAAATCGACTAGGGGTACAGCGTATCTGCCTATTAGTTTTAGACGTCAAATAGCATGGCTATTAGCTTTTATTATTAACTCAGACATAAGTAGTATGTCGAAGTCTGATGTAATTAGCACCACAAAAATTAGTAATAATACTAATATTAAGGTGGTCAGCCACAATGATTTAAACTAGGCAGTAAGACAACAGAAGGTACCAATAACAATATTATTAATCTCACTTACAACAAGGTATCTTCTAGCGCTCAATTAGTTAATTGTAAAAAAGGGGCTAAGCAGAATTCCTTGAAATTGTTTCATCAAAATATTCAAGGCTTTTCTTCCAAAATATTAGAAATTGAATTGTTTTTAGAAAAAACAATGTTTGATATTATTTGTTTTACTGAACACTGGTTGAAAGATTATGAAATGCTGATTAATTATGAGAACTATAGTGTAGGCAGTTGCTTTAACCGAAAATCCATGCTGCGTGGTGGTTCATTAATCTTAATTAAAAATTGTGTAAAATATATAAGACTCGTAAAGACATAGTGGAACTATCGGTGGAACATAGCATCGAACTGTCCTGTGTTGAGCTAGATAAGCATTTTATAGTGTGCGTTTACAGACCTCCAAACTATCAAAACTACTCTATATTTGAGTCAGTAATCGAAGATGTCTTGGGAAAACTTGCAAGTGGTAGTAAATCAGTAATTATTTGTGGTGACTTTAATGTAAATATTTTGGAAAATAATTCAAATAGCAGTAGATTGTTAAGCCTCTTTAAATCATTCAATCTGTCAAATGTGTTTTTGGAACCAACGCGAATAACTACGGCTACTGCTACATGTATTGATAATGTTTTTTGTTGCTGTGAATATTTAGATAAAGCCATTGTAAATTATCTCCCTTCGGATCACAGTGGTCAAACCGTGTCTTTTGAATCCAACACACCGATAAAAAAAGTGCAGATTCAAACTAGACCAATAACATCGAGTAATTTGAATAAGTTTAATAACACTTTAATTAGCAAGCTAAATGCTCAGGGTCTAAGTATGACTAATGGTAATATTTTGTATGAAGAATTCTTTTCATTAGTGCAAACAGAGTTCAATAATTCCTTTAAGAAGAAATCTAAAACTATTTGCCCTAAGTTTTTATTCAGTGACTGGGCAACTAAAGGGATCAGGAAAAGTAGGGAAAGGTTATTTGAACTGTATGGCCTTAAGCCGTATATTAACACGGATACTTTTAATAAGTATGTTGCTACTTATTCTAAAAATTTTAAAAATATCTGCAAAGCAGCTAAAGCTTCTTTCATTAGTAACAAGGTTAAATCAGCAGACAATAAAATAAAGACAGTTTGGAAAATTATAAACAATGAAACGAACAGGAACAAAAAACATAATACTGATTACGCACTGGACACTTCCCGCGGTCTCATTAGCGATAACATCGATGTTGCTCAGGAATTTGCAACTTTCTTTACCAATATCCCAATTAAAACTACAGAAACTTTAAATTCCTCGCCCCCACTAGCTATTGAATTATTAAGAGCGAATGTCTCAGCCTGTCCTGTGGAATTTAAATTTAAACATATAAACCCCATAGTCATTATAAAGGCATTTAAGCAACTTAAGATTAAAATTACTGAAGATCTGTGGGGCATGTCTACTAAAGTTTGTCAATCCATTATCGAGACAGTTGCACCCTATTTAGCTTTAATATTTAATTTGTGTGTAGATCAAGGGGTTTTCCCGGATTTAATGAAGTTCAGTAAAGTTATTCCTCTTTTCAAATCTGGGGACAGCAAAGACACTAATAATTATAGACCTGTATCGGTTTTGCCGGTTTTTAGCAAAGTGTTTGAAAAAGTAATGTTAAATCAAATGCTCAATCATTTCAATCGTAATAACATCCTACACGATCAACAGTATGGTTTCACCAAAGGACGTTGTACAACCGACGCCGGTGTCACCTTATTAAAACACATCTTTAACGCATGGGAAGAGGCACAAGATGCAATAGGCATTTTTTGCGACCTATCCAAGGCATTTGATTGCGTTAATTACGATACACTGCTCTTGAAACTTGAGCATTACGGACTAGGTAAACTTGCTCTTAGCTTAATAAAATCGTATTTAAATGATAGATTTCAGCAAGTTCAAATTAACAGTGAGAATTCATCGGGATTAAAAGTCAAAATGGGTGTACCGCAGGGCTCAATATTGGGGCCATTCCTATTTTTAGTATATATAAATGATTTACCTCATTTACTGAAAAACCGACCACAAATGGTGTTATTTGCTGATGACACATCACTGATTTTTAAAGTAAGCAGACGTGCACAGGATCTTGACGACGTAAATAACACTATGCTTATGGTTCATAATTGGTTTACTGTAAATAATTTGGTATTAAATGAGAAAAAAACTAAATGCATTAGATTCGCTTTACCGAATGTTAGGAGTAGTGAATGTCATGTTGTATTGAATAAGGAGATACTTGAATTCGTCGAAAATACGGTTTTCCTGGGGATCACGCTTGACTCAAAGCTGCAGTGGGGTCCGCACTTAACATCACTGGCAGGGCGGCTAAGTTCAGCCGCTTACGCTGTTTGGAAAATTCGCCAATTAACGTGGAGACCGCGAGACTGGTTTATTTTAGTTACTTTCATAGCATCATGTCTTACGGCATTTTGTTGTGGGGACGGGCTGCAGATATTGATTCTATCTTCATTCTGCAAAAGAGAGCTGTCAGAGCCATCTACAAGCTCAGCAGACGCGAATCTCTACGGGAACTGTTTAAAAAAATTAACATCATGACGGTTCCTTGTCAATATATATATGAAAACATTATGTACGTTCGAAAAAATCTACACCTTTTTAGTAAGATAAGTGACAGGCATAATTTTAACACTGTTCGGCATCGATATAATAACCCCTGCTACTTTTTTTTGTATATTTCCATTGTACAGACACCACTTTTCTACAAATTTATTATATGTATAATAATATAGATTTTAAGAAATATTTTAAAATGTAATTATGTAAGTAAATAGATAAATAAACGAGAATAATAACAATAAAAATATTTATTTCATAAAACAAGAAATATTATTATTAAATAGTTTTACGAGTGTCATTTTCTGGGTGTTTTTTGGTCATTTTGTGTAATTTATCTCTTTGGTGGACACGTCTGAGAAGGCCAGGGGTAATCCAAGGCTTAAGGATGCCCCTTCTACTAGGAATGACCGTAAAACTTGTATGCAGATTATTAATTATTAACGGAAGAAGATAGAAGAGATACGACATTTTCGGCAGCAAAGTTTGGGTCATTGGAGTTTAGTATTTTAGAAAAATCTGTGTTCTCGATATCAAATTTTACTTTTGCAATATCAATTTTCGTGACAGAAACCTTTGATGCATTTGTTGTAATATCAGGATTGCAAAACAGGATAACGGGATAATGATCTGTTATAACGCATTCTAGCACCAAGGTAGTAGCTGTATCAGCTGTATGTGTCGATTTCAGCAGGACATGGTCAAGACAATTAGCAAGCCTGGTGGGAAAAGAATGTGCGGGAAGCATGGCATGTGCCGCAGTAATATTTAAAGAATGCAGTAATATTTAATTATTCATCACAATTAGGATCCACACTCGTCGGTGCAACGTTAATATTTATGTCTCTGTTAGGAGAAATAGTTTTGAATTTCCGTAATTGGTGAAGCAACATATCTAGACTGTTGAGAAATGGATTCTTTAAACCAGGGTGACCTGTATACTGCGACAACTGCAGGCTTATCAGAGAATTTCAGTAACAGACAGTTTGCGTCATTAACCGAGGGAGTTTCGAATGAGTATTGCAAATCCTGTCTGACATAAGTAACTACTCCATCATTTTGGTTTTTAAAAGAACTGTTACTTAACTCGCTATAGGTTTGCCTATAAAATTTGAGGGTTTCCCTCGATTTCCATGGGATCCTCTTATCAGATTCCAAATTGATGATAATGGGACCACCTCGAGAGTATACACTTTCAAACAAAAAAATATTTTTTGGAGTCGGTCCAGCCGTCTTCGAATAATCGGTGAACATACTTAAAACAAAAAAAAAAAATATATAACCTCCTCCTTTTTGGAAGTCGGTTAAAAAGGGGCTTAAACGTACTTCTGTGAAAGTTAGCATAGTCACAGGTACCCATTGCCATTTAGATCTTGAAAGTTGGCATAGTCACAGGTACCCATTGCCATTTAGATCTTGAAAGTTAGCATAGTCACAGGTACCCATTGCCATTTAGATCTTGAAAGTTGGCATAGTCACAGGTACCCATTGCCATTTAGATCTTGAAAGTTAGCATAGTCACAGGTACCCATTGCCATTTAGATCTTGAAAGTTAGCATAGTCACAGGTACCCATTGCCATTTAGATCTTGAAAGTTAGCATAGTCACAGGTACCCATTGCCATTTAGATCTTGAAAGTTAGCATAGTCACAGGTACCCATTGCCATTTAGATCTTGAAAGTTAGCATAGTCACAGGTACCCATTGCCATTTAGATCTTGAAAGTTAGCATAGTCACAGGTACCCATTGCCATTTAGATCTTGAAAGTTAGCATAGTCACAGGTACCCATTGCCATTTAGATCTTGAAAGTTAGCATAGTCACAGGTACCCATTGCCATTTAGATCTTGAAAGTTAGCATAGTCACAGGTACCCATTGCCATTTAGATCTTGAAAGTTGGCATAGTCACAGGTACCCATTGCCATTTAGATCTTGAAAGTTAGCATAGTCACAGGTACCCATTGCCATTTAGATCTTGAAAGTTAGCATAGTCACAGGTACCCATTGCCATTTAGATCTTGAAAGTTAGCATAGTCACAGGTACCCATTGCCATTTAGATCTTGAAAGTTAGCATAGTCACAGGTACCCATTGCCATTTAGATCTTGAAAGTTAGCATAGTCACAGGTACCCATTGCCATTTAGATCTTGAAAGTTAGCATAGTCACAGGTACCCATTGCCATTTAGATCTTGAAAGTTAGCATAGTCACAGGTACCCATTGCCATTTAGATCTTGAAAGTTAGCATAGTCACAGGTACCCATTGCCATTTAGATCTTGAAAGTTAGCATAGTCACAGGTACCCATTGCCATTTAGATCTTGAAAGTTAGCATAGTCACAGGTACCCATTGCCATTTAGATCTTGAAAGTTAGCATAGTCACAGGTACCCATTGCCATTTAGATCTTGAAAGTTAGCATAGTCACAGGTACCCATTGCCATTTAGATCTTGAAAGTTAGCATAGTCACAGGTACCCATTGCCATTTAGATCTTGAAAGTTAGCATAGTCACAGGTACCCATTGCCATTTAGATCTTGCGTGTAGTGATGTTTCACTCCAAAGGTGTTTTGTGTAATCTGAATGTGTCCAGGGACATGGAGAACATGGATAGTAGACACATGCTCCGAGGTGTCACATTGTCGAGTTATTTGGATGAAAAGATCGCATAAATTAACAAAATAACTTCACAGTACTTACTTTAAGAAAATAATAATGGCGATAGGGTCACTATGCCACTCAGGTTCCCTTCAGGTGCCCTTTGTATTGAAGGGCACTGAAGAGACCTTAACAGCATGCATGATTGTAACTTGTTAGGTGTATAGATTTTGGTTTAGGGGGTGAGAGGTCTTAAACTCGATTACATATGTAATCAACGTCGTATAATTTCCGCACTGCTGGGACACAGGCCTCCTCTCTGTGAGAGAGTGGGCTGTAATCTACCACGTGGGCCCAGTGCGGGTCTTCTGGGACATACTGGTTTCCTCACAATGTTTTCCTTCACCGTTTTGAGAGCAGTGGTGATTAAATAATTTACACAAAGTAGAGTGCCTGTCTGGGTTCGAACCTGAAATTCGTAAGGCGCGGACATCACCACTGGGTCACCACTGCTCTCGATCTGAACTCTATCACATAACATTCCAGAAATATTTGCATTGGCAGATTACTTATGGTACCACAAGTTATTAAAGTACAAAATGTTACCCTACCAGTAATTGGATGCAGTAAGTGGCGAAAAAACCGATGCCTATGATGCCCAAAATGCCGAATACGATGCCCATCCGCGACACGGCGTTGGGCATGGCGAGCAGGCCGGCGCCCAGGCAGCCCTTCAGCATGTGCACCATGGTCTCCGAGTACCTGCACAGTGCACACACTCAATACAATACATCCGCGACACGGCGTTGGGCATGGCGAGCAGGCCGGCGCCCAGGCAGCCCTTCAGCATGTGCACCATGGTCTCCGAGTACCTGCACAGTGCACACACACAATACAATACAATATCTCAATGTACATTTAAAAAACTGGCAAGTGTGTGTCCACGCACAGTGAAGGGTTCCGTAGTTGGGATGAATTTAACCCGAACAAACATGGCATTGTAGTACTTGAAAAACATAATATCCTCTCATACATTACAATTGCAAATGTAAGTTTGTACGCACAATATTGACAGATTTGCCATTGCCATGTTATTTTCATGTTATTTTAAGACAATAGACTTCTTAGGTTTTTAAATTTATATTTATTTACATTGCACAATCTGAACTTAGGTTGTACAAAGACATAATTAATTGTACAATCCAAACTAATATGAAATTTAGTATATAGTTTGAGTCCCGGGAATGGATTATAGGAGAGTTTATATCCTGATATTCCTACGGGATCGACACTTATGCGGGTGAAACCACGGGACGCTGCTAGTTATTAATAAATTAAAGCATGTATCATACATATATATCGACGATGAAGTGACAAGAACCTTTATCTACCAGAACATAATTTTACAGGAAACGAAAAAAACGTTTTGCTTCTATCTACTTAAAATATACAAATGAAATTTGTACATTCGAACAATAACTTCTATCTTCTTGAAACATACAAATTTTAGTAATATAGCTCGGAAAAAGCAACAAAACTTCATCAACTTTAAAAATACTGTTATTTGAAGATTTAGCGTATTCAAATAACCTTAACAAATACAAAATTCAACAAAACAATGCTTCTGTATAAGTTTTAACTATATAAGCATAAAGACGTATCTAGCAGGAGATAGGAGGTCTTGACATAAAGACGTATCTAGCAGGAGATAGGAGGTCTTGACAGAAATAATTACGCTAAGGTTATTTAGTTGTTATTGTTATTAGTTCATTAGGTGATATTGTCAGCAAATTTGATACACAGTTGTTTAATAGTTATTGTCAGTTATAAATAACTCATTAAAAAAGAAGATATAAAGTTAGCTGCTTTTGCCAGCCCACGCAAACGATTATTTAAAGTCTATCTACGTAAAAAAATTAAAATCGCAAAAATGTCACTTAGGAGTTCTTGTCACTTCATCGTCGATATGTATCATATATACAGGGTGGAATTTTGTAATGCCACCTGAAGGGAAAGTACTCTTAATACTGTAGATAGAAAATTTTACATAAAGACAACATTCCTTTATTTTTGAATAGAAAGAAAACTGCATTCAAAGATTTTCGAAAATTGGCTTGCCACACCTGGGAATCGAACCGACTAAAATCTGTAAAAACTACAACCTGTACTTTTATTGCATCGATCGTTAGGATCACTTTTAAAGGATGAAATCTCTCTAAAAAACTTGATTAATTAAATGAAAGGAAAACCATGAAGTCTAATGAGTCAAGTTAAAGCTCTTTAAATACTGGATCTGTTAAGAAATGAGTTAAATGGTTTCCCCGAGCAAAAGCGAAACCAAATAATTCTACAGCAAGATGGTGCTCCAGCCCTTAACAGCAGAATCTGCCTAAATTAATAACCATTTTAATACCTGGATATGTGTTTTAATACCTTTTGTGGGGATATGTGAAAAATCACATTTACATTAAATCATAGGCGAATGTAAACGAGTTGAGAGTTGAAGTTCAGAATACGATTTATAATATTCACCACAACACGTTATTAAAGGTTACTAGAAATGAATTCGTTAGAAGAATACATAAATTGTGTATCCAAGAAAATGGAGCTCATTTCGAGCAACTAAATACCTAGCTTTTTTTTTTAAGCGATAATTTTTTTTTTTATTAATTAATCATTCTATATAATTAACTATTTTACAATTTAACACTAAAATATACATATTATATAGTATATACAAGTATATAAAAAAGGAAAAGAAAAAGACGACCTCATTGGGCATCAAAAAAATTCGTCCGCATTGCTGTCAATGGCATAAGTGCCCAAAAGGATGGCAGCATTACCACGTTGGATGGCAATGCTTATTCTTTGGGCTAAAAATAAGCCAGCCCTCTGGTCACGTGATGAGTCAACCAACCGCTTGGCGATGTCCCGAAATATTTGATGAGCACTCGGACCCCAAGGCCCTAGTGTTTCAACCCCAAACGGCTCAAACATATCGCTCAGAATAAGGTTGTTATATTTGTTTCAACCCCAAACGGCTCAAACATATCGCTCAGAATAAGGTTGTTATATTTGCGCCGTTTGAGGTTTTTATTTATTTTATTTTTATTTATTTATTTATTAAGGCACATCAACAACACAAACACAAACATTTACAAATAACAGTGAACAGAGACATGGACTAGTGTTTACGTTAATTACAGACGTGCACAGCATTCACAACAAAAGAGAAGAAAAAAACATATCATTCACGTTACGAAAGGATGAAAGGAGAAAAAAAAAATCGACAATAATAAAGGAAAAGAAAACAAAAACAACAAAGAACAAAAACTCAAGCTAAAATATTGATTAATTTATAGTTGAAGAATATTTTTTAAGACTAAACAGATTCTTTTGTTTTATTATATTTTTCAAGTTTTTAGTTTTCATTTCGTTAGGTCGTTAATATTCCTCATTCCCTTTCAATATAGTGTACATTATTCTACTTGTCAAGCCTTGCATTTGATACCTATATTGAAGGCGTTGTGAAAAAAAATGTAATTCGCCATTTTGTGGTGGCGGCCATCTTGGATTTGAAATTTTTAATAGTGTATAGTATTCTACTAGTCAAGCCCTTTCATTTGATATCCATATTGAGGGAGTTGAGAAAAAAAAATGTAATTCGCCACTTTGTTGTGGCGGCCATCTTGGATTTGAAATTTGTTATAGTGTATAGTATTCTACTATTGAAGCCCTTTCATTTGATACCCATATTGAGGGAATTGTGAAAAAATATGTTATCCGCCATTTTGTAGCGGCGGCCATCTTGGACCGATTTTCATCAAACATAGCTAAGAACACTCCCGACTAATACACGTTTCAAACAAAAACAACTAAATCAAAATCGGTTCATCCGTTCGGGAGCTACGATGCCACAGACAGACACACACACACACACCCCCCCCCCCCACACACACACACACACACACACAGACACGTCAAACTTATAACACCCCGTCGTTTTTGCGTCGGGGGTTAAAAATACACTACAAATTGAAAAATAACTTTAATTTCGGAAGTCGGTGTCTTTGGTTCCGAATTTTCGTTTAATGACACCGAATTCCGAAATTAAAGTTAATTTAGCGTTTTGACAAAGATGCTTAAAATATGATCCTTTGTGAGAGACTGGCGTCCATACTAGGATACCCTGTGTGACGGATCACCAGGCTCTCACCCCGAATTAAACTTATTGAACATAACATTACAACCGGTAATTTTATAACTCTAGTAGACAAATTATGAAGGATAAAAAGAAAACATGTACTTATAACTTTAAAAAATTAAACAAAAGAAAGAAAATAGAGCAATAAAAAAATAGGTATAGTGTAATGTGTGTGTAGTGTGCAGGTGAAGTGTGCGGAGATGTTGAATGATGGTGTAAGTGTGGGTGTGTAGTGTAGGGTGTTAGTTACAGTAAAGTACCCGAAATTATTAAATATTACGAAGGAACCATGAGTAGCTACTCCGTGGCATCATAGTCCAATTTTTGTAACCAGGCTGAAAGGGTTTTTTTGCAACGACGTTTGGGTAGGGCGTAAATAGACAAAATTACGTTAATTTTGTTATACAAATAGTTTCCTAGAAAATCTAAATGTCGACGGGAGAAAGCAGTATGGAACCGAGTTGTGGGACAAACTGCGTGTTTACGTCGCTTACCTTCAAATAGAGTACGATTATAGGTAAGAAGAGAGTGTTTGCGCAAGATCGTATTTAAAATGAAAAGTTGACGTACAGTTAACAGTCCGGTTCGCTCATAAAGTTCTCTGGTGGGAAATAAGAAAGGCAGGAAATTGGTAACCTTTAGAACGGCCCTTTGTGCACGTTCAATCCGGAGCATTGATGTTTTTGTCGCACCACCCCATACAGTTATGCAGTAAGAGATTAGCGATTGGCATAACGCAAAATAGACTGATCGCAATAGGCCAGAGTCCGCAACATGACGAAGATTTTTAAATACAAATATTAGTTTACGGATTCTAGTGGAAAGAGCATCTATGTGCGAGTGAAAACTTAGTGTGCTATCTAGCATGACGCCCAAGTACTTTATTGAATCTGTTTTATGAAGGTGGGGACCTAAGCAATAAGTATTATGAGACAACAAGCACGAGGATGAATGAGCAGTGATTTTGAGATTATGCAGTGGATAAGTAGGTTTTTTTATGTAGAAAGAAATATACTTTGTCTTATCTACATTGAGAGCGAGTCTATTATTAGCTAGCCATGACAACACCAAGTTCAACCCCATCTGTGCACAACTAAACCTCGGGCCAGGTGTCGGCGTCAAACAAAAGCGCTGTGTCATCAGCAAAAGTTATGATTCTTCCGCTGGGCATCTTGAGCTCACAAAGGTCGTTGATGCACCACCACCACCACCACCACCACCACCTATAATACCAACATCCTTGGAGACTACTACCAGTCAGATAGGATATTCTCCTCCCGCTGGAACATACTCGGGCAATCCAGACTCTCCAGTTGTAGTTGTGGAGGTCACTCCGGATAACTATTTAAACTAGTCAGTGAGACAACAGAAGTTACCCCTTCAAACAACAAATTATTATTACAGAATAATAAAAAGGTATCTTCTGGCAATATAATTAATAATAATAAAAAACCAAAGGGAGTGCAACATATTTTAAAATTATTTAATCAGAATATCCAAGGTTGCGCTTCCAAATTATTGGAAATTGAATTGTTTTTGGAAAACACCAAGTTTGATGTCATTTGTTTAACAGAGCATTGGTTGAAAGATCATCAAGTAAAGTCAATTAATTATGAAAATTATTGTGTAGTTAGCCATTTCAGCCGAAAACGTATGATACATGGCGGATCATTAATATTACTTAAAAATTCTATTAAATCAAAAGAACGAAAAGACATAATCGGACTGTCTGTTTTACACACCATTGAATTGTCCTGTGTTGAGCTTGATAAGCATGTTATAGTATGTGTATACAGACCTCCAAGTTACCAGAATCTATCGGTGTTTGATTCTGTAATGGAAGATGTGTTAAAGAAACTTAGTACTAGTAGTAAGTCAATAATAGTATGTGGAGATTTTAATATTAATTTATTGGAAAATAACTCGAATACTGTCAGATTGTTAAGTCTTTTTAGGTCATTTGATTTGTCAAATGTTTTTATTGAACCAACCCGAGTGACAGCTTCTTCTGCCACTTGTATTGATAATGTTTTTTGTAATTGTGATTACTTACACAAAGAAATTGTAAATAAGTTGCCATCTGATCACAGTGGACAAAAAATAACATTTAGCTCCTACATGCCTTTACAAAAAATTCAAATAAGGTTTAGGACAATTACATGTAAAAAGTTAGAGAAATTAAATAATTCTTTGGCCAGTAAGTTATGTGATCAGAATTTTAATAATATAGGTGACCCAAATGAATTCTACGCCGAGTTCTTTTCAATATTAAACGCGCAGTTTAATGACACTTTTCCACTAAAAACTAAAAATATTCACACAAAGTTTTTATTTAGTGACTGGGCGACTCCAGGTATTCGTAAAAGCAGGGAAAAACTTTTTGAACTCTATGGCTTAAAGCAACGTATGAATAATACAAACTTTCATCAGTATGTTGCAAAATATTCAAAAACTTTTCTATTAGCAATAAAATAAAATCAGCTGATGATAAAATAAAAACTACCTGGCAAATAATAAATAATGAAACAGGTAGGAAAAAACAGCGTAACACTGAATTTTATTTAGAGACTGCACATGGCCCCATCAACTCAGATGTAGAAATAGCTCAGGAATTTGAAAACTTTTTTTCTAATATTCCCCTTAAAACTACTGAAGCTTTAAATTCATCCCCCACGCTTTCTGCTGCCTTACTTAAAAAGAATGTAAAGGCATGCCCTTTGGAGTTTAGGTTTCAGCATACAAGCCCCCAGGCTGTTATAAAAGCTTTTAGAGATCTTAACATTAAATCAACAGAAGATCTCTGGGGAATGGCTGTAAAAGTATGTAGATCTTTCATCGAAACTATTGCGCCCTATTTAGCTTTCATATTTAACACCAGTGTTGACCAAGGAGTCTTTCCGGATCTTATGAAACATAGTAAAGTAGTACCATTGTTCAAATCCGGTGATAGTAAAGATCCTAACAATTTATAGACCTGTGTCAATTCTACCAGTTCTCAGTAAGGTGTTTGAAAAGTTGATGCTCAATCAAATGTTATGTCACTTTAATAAAAATTCCATCTTTCATGAACACCAGTACGGTTTCACCAAAGGGCGTTGCACTACTGACCTGTGTTACCCTAATAAAGAACATTTTTAACGCCTGGGAAGAAGCACAAGATGCCATTGGAATCTTTTGCGACCTCTCTAAGGCGTTCGATTGCGTAAACCATGAGACACTTCTGATGAAACTGGAGCACTACGGAATTAGAAAAACAGCACTTGACTTGCTAAGATCATACCTGAAAGATAGAAAGGTTAAAGTTCAAGTAAACGGCGTAAACTCATTAGGGTCTGAAATGACAATGGGTGTTCCTCAAGGTTCGATATTGGGTCCATTCCTCTTTTTAGTTTACATTAATGATTTACCCCAATTACTTCAAAATCAACCGAAGATGGTGTTATTTGCAGATGACACATCATTAATCTTTAAAATAGACCGACGGTCACAAAATCTTGACGACGTGAATAACTGTATTCTTCAGGTCCAAGATTGGTTTACGGTTTAAATTACCGAATGTTAGAAGTAGCGAATGTGAAATCATATTGAATGGCCAAAAACTAGAATTTATTGATCAGACAGTTTTCCTAGGAATCACGCTAGACGAGAAATTACAATGGGGACCTCATATAACATCTATTGCGGGGCGGCTAAGCTCCGCCGCTTATGCTGTTAGAAAGATAAGACAGTTAACAGATGTAGAAACCGCGCGTTTGGTCTACTTCAGTTACTTCCACAGTATTATGTCATATGGCATTTTACTATGGGGTCGGGCTGCTGACATTGAATCCATTTTTATTTTACAAAAGAGAGCTGTCAGAGCCATTTACAATCTACGTCGTCGCGAATCTCTTAGGGAACTATTTAGAAAGGTTAATATCATGACGCGGACGGTACCTTGCCAATTCATTTATGAAAATATTATGTATGTAAGAAAAAATCAACATCTTTTTAATAAAATAAGTGATAGGCATAATTTTAATACTAGAAATAAAGATAAATTAGATCAACCTTTTTTCAGATTATCTAAAGTACATACATCTTTTATGGGGTACTGTGTTAAATGCTACAACAAAATACCTTGTGAATCTAAAAGTCTAGACAACATCAAACTTGTTCCTAATTTAATTTATATTTTATATATATATATATTTTAATATGACATCTTATTTTAATTAATTTTTTACAATCTGCGACTACAGTGGCTCACACACTTGTTAAAGTTCAACTACTTTTGCATTTTTTTTTTTTTAAATAACTTGTAAATATGTGAGCACCATGTATCTATCACTTATTTGATTTACCTGTCATTGCTTAATTTTTAATTCTTTTTACTTTTTGTGGTAGACTAATTTTATTATGGGTGCATCGTGTTCACATATAATTTTTATTATGTATACAAGACCTTGTAAAACATTTTAAAAGAGTAACGGTGGAGTTTCTTGCCCATTCTTCTCCATACGAAATCTACCTTTTCGAATGGGCGACTAGAATCATTTCTATTTAGTTTTTTTTGACGTTCAAAAGTGCCTTTAATGTGCCTATTTGAAATAAATGATTTGACTTTGACTTTGATGAACGTCAAAAATAAAGGGGGACCGAGGATACTGCCCTGTGGGACGCCGTGTACGACAGGTAGATCACTACTGGTCCACTCGTCCACTTTAACTCTCTGGAATCGGTTGGTGAGGTAGTCGGAAAAAAGCTTAATTTGTGCATCCCTTACACCAATGCTCTCAAGTTTCCTCACCAACAGTGGGACGGAGACTGTGTCAAAGGCCTAAAGTTATTTTTCAATTTGTAGTGTATTTTTTGGAAGTCGGTTGTTTTTTTTTTTTTGTAAAAAGTTTTTATTTTTCACTTTTTAGTGGGTTAGTTTGTAATTACAAGCTTTTTTATCTAAGTTACAATAGCCTAATGTCAACTGCTCATCACATGTTACAAAATATTGCTTCTCCCGATGCTCGAACGTTTATTGTTGAGGAGTTTAAGACTGGTAAGAGCCAGGAGAACTTCTCAACAACCACTCACCATACGCATTGTAACGAGCATAAATTGCTTAGCAACCATATTAAAGTAATCGAATCGCAACCCGTGAAATATTTGTCATTGAGTAGTTCCGATGGCCATCTGTGGTCTTCATCATCAGCTCCACTTTACCAAATGATGATTTCCGAGAGCAAATGCTCAAGTTACTTTAATTATTGAGTAGGCCACACGACGAAAGAGCATTGCTAGAAATGACGCGATTACTCAACTTAAATTCGGTTTCAAATTGACGCATCAGCATGACTAGTAGGTAGAGGTCGTCCTATGTAAAACTACAATCTTAATTAGGTATTACTTTTGTACGAATTTAACATTTTGGTATATTGAACCGTATGAAGTAAGCCCAACAAAAGGTAACTGCTGTAAATCGTTAAGGAATTCCCTCGACTGTCTATGGTCTCCATCATCAGACCTGTAACTTACTTATAACCTATATGGGTGCCAAGTTTTTATTTATTTTATTTATTTATCACATGAAATGTTTCCTTTGCCATTACAGTTCTCATCAATATAAATGAATTAATTCCAAACACAAGGTAGCTACTGTAAACTGTTGAGGAGTTCCCTTAACTGTCCTTCGTCTTCATCATCAGACCCCTAATGACAGTCACAACCATGTAGGTGTAAAGTTCACATCAATACAAATGAATCAAGCCCAAACACAAGGTAACTGCTGTAAATCGTTGAGGAGTCCCCTCGACTGTCTTTCGGCTCCATCATCAGATCGACTCCAGACCTTCATTAAATTGTAGTGCTTTAAAATACCTAATGAAAAAATTAACAAACGCTCTAGTCGCTCCTACGATTTTCGAATGTTCCCCTCGATTTCACTGGGATGCCATCATCAGATCCTGGTTTCCTTATCATAGGACCACCCTTGGCATATCTTCTTTCCAACAAAAAAAGAATAATCAAAATCGGTTCATAAACGACGAAGTTATCCGCGAACAAACATTAAAAAAAAAAAAATACGGTCGAATTGAGAAACACGCGGGATGGTCGTGAAAGATATCCAAATCGTAGATATTGCAAAAATTGTTGTACGTGGACGTTAGCCTAGCCATCGGAGAGTTTAAGCCCAAGTAGGTTTTAAGACGAGGGACATTGAAGAAGGACGTGCACTTTCTCCGAGCATTAAGTTTAGGCACATTTATTTCAATGCGCTCGAGAAGTCCGCCCGATTTAAAAAAACCGTCAATAATACTCCGCAACCGGGATAAGGGCAGGAAGATGATGATGAATACTCCGCAAGCACAGCAAGCCTATCATGCGTCGGCGCAGCTGTAAGCTTGACATATGGAAGAAACGCAGTCGCTCGTCATACGAGCATCTCGCACTGAAACCAGTGGCAAGGAAAGCAAGTTGCCGAGTAAAGGATCGTTAAATTGACTCGATACGATTAGAATGAACCATATAATGCGGATTCCATATGACACTCCCGAACTCGAGTACGCTACGTACCAGAGCATTATAAAGCACAATCTTGGAGGCTGTATGTCTGAAGTATTTAGTGTTACGTCTGATGAAACCCAACATTTTAGCAGCTCTTTGGACAATGTCATCACAATGCGGAACAAAACTTAACCTTGAATCAAGAACCACACCCAAGTCGCGAAGTTGTTCAACTACTGCAATCCCCACAGTATTGATGTGGTAACTTGATGCAAGCACCATTCTTTTCCTTGTGAAACGAATGTGCTGGCATTTTGAAGCATTAAGCGTCATTGTGTTAGCACAGCACCATTCATATATACGGTCCAGATCGGCCTGAATCAATTCCACATCCATCAAAGAGTCAACCTGCCGCGAGGTTTTCATATCATCCGCAAAGAGGAGACAGTGACAGCACACAGTCCACAATGTCATTTATGAATAATAGAAACAGGATTGGGCCAAGATGGGATCCCTGTGGAACGCCAGAAGAAGCAATGTATTTTTTAGATTCATAACCAGCAATGACCACAACCTGCTCACGACTTTCCAGATATGATCTAAACCAGTCCACGATTCCATAACTGATACCGTACTGGTTCTGGAGCTTGTCGATGAGCATTTTGTGGTCAACGAGATCGAAAGCACTAGCAAAATCTGTATATACCGAATCTATCTGATGGTTTTTGTCTACTCCTTCCATTACAAGAGTTATAAATGACATTAGATTAGTTATGACTGACTTCTTCTCTTGAAAACCGTGCTGTTCCGACCGTATTTGGAACTTGGTGTGTTTTGTTAGTATGGCACATACAAGACTTTCAAAAATTTTGGAAATGGATGATAAAATAGATATTGGTCGATATTTTTTTACGTCACTGTTTTCTCCTTTCTTTAAAACAGGAACGACACGCGCACGGTTCCACACTTGTGGAAAAACAACATTATCAAGAGATTTATTAAATATCAGCATTAAAGGATAGGATAAAAGCGAGGCACATCTTTTAATAAATAGTGGTGGAATTCCATCTGGTCCCGCTCCCTTATTCGGATTGAGACGCTTGAAGCAGCTGTAAACATCTTTCTCGCAAAAACTTATGGCGGATAGTTTACACTTAAATAATTGTTTTCCTGACAGCTGGATTGGCAGAGATGGACCCATCCCTTGGCCCGCTCGCTCACCAGATCTGACCCTGCTGGACTTTTTCGTGTGGGGCCGGGCCAAGGAGCTAGTGTATACGAATGTGGAAATAAACACGAGAGAAGAACTGATAGAGAGAATGAATTCAGAGTTTGAAACAATGAAGCTGAAGATGATGTTGAAAATAACAACAACAGAAGTGAGAAGACGGAGCCGTGCTTGTATTAGAAATCACGGACAACATTTTGAACATGAAACATAAATAAATTAAATTCAAATGTTGTTTTATTTAGTCTGCCAAAAATTTAAAATTTCTCCCTCAAATTGGTTTTTAGGTCCTTATTTCAATAATTTGTAAGATATCCGCGTAAATGTTACCTCAATAGAAAAAGCGATTATCAAGCATGTTTTCAAAAAGGTTTGAACAAAAAAAGCACGCTCCGTTTTTTTTAAAATAAGGTTTACAAAAAATATTTATGAATTTTAAAATGTTTTATGAACTTTAAATGTCTGTAAAAAAAATGTCTAACGACACAGAGGCCTAATACATGTTTTGCTAGATTGCTTACACATTACTTTAATTAAATACAATAAAAATGAATTCGTTTATCATTCAATTTGGCCTTAGATAAGTAGTTTATTTAAAACTTTGGGAATTTTCGAAAAAAATCTTAAGAAATTGGTAAAAAAAAAGTGGTAAGACTTCGTCTAAGACAACCATGGCTTAAATGGTTCTGAATTGCCTGTACTATCTTCGCCTTAAAGCTTTGCACCCATCTTCCAATCACCCTGTATAAGATAGTGTTGGGGTCAATGTTAAGTCTAGTACAATTTCAAGTGGGGGATGATACGGGTCAATTTTACTAACACAAGTTATTGAAGATACACTGCAGTTCACATTAGTTAGTATAAGGTCCAATATCTTACTTTCATGATTGACAATAGAGTTAATTTGTTGCAATCCAGTTACAGCTATAAAGTCAGTAAGTGTATATGCTAGTTGACTGTTATAGTTATCTGTATTGAGACTTGTGTTAGTACTGGGAATCATGTAGGGTACATTACTATCCTTAGACCAATTTATAAAACTCAAGTTAAAATCACCAACAATAAGGATATCATCAACAAAATCACTTACTCTATTTACATTGTTCAAAAAATTTCTAAGTACATCTATTTTAATTGGTGGAGGCGTGTAGACTAAGCATATGGCAATATTCAATACTTTACTGTTTTGAGCCAAGTCTATAGTAATCCAGATATCCTCGCATTCGCTCTCCCACCCGTACATTCTGCGTGAAGGTATAAGTCTTGACACTGCGATTAAGACGCCACCGCCGTCCGTTTTAGAAGTTCGGGAAAGGTCGCGATCTCTTCGATAAACAATGTATCTATTGTCGACGATCTCACTATCCATAATCCTTGAGCTTAGCCAAGTTTCACAAAACGTGATGACTTTGTAGTTGCATTGGAGAATATTATTGTACACATCGTTGGTCTTAGTGCGCATTCCGCGAAGGTTTTGGTAGAAGATATCGAGAGAATTGAATTTTATAGTGGTTTCATGTAAACAATCCAGGTTCCCTTGAGAATAATTTATGAGTCCTTCCTAATTAAGTTTATGGTTTCGAAGCTGCGAATGTATATAGCCTGTCCCGTTTCGTTCCTTTTAGCGTAAATACGGCCATCACGAACCCAGACAAATTTGAATTCGGCCTCTTTAGCCTTCTGCCTCGTTGCTGCGTGTAGATGTTTATTGTGAGGACTTAAGTGCTCAGACACAAATATTGGCTCCCGTTTGCCGCCTATGCCAAGGTGACGTGATGACAACTTGTCATTTGTATGGCTCCTGTTATACTTTGTGACAGCAGCCATACAAATGACAAGTTGTCACGTACAGCTCGGGTACGTAGTTTTAACACCACTGCTCTTGAGCGATTGCTGTCTCTGTTAAGTTTCGCGACTGGTGACGTGCTGTATATCTTCGCAGTTGACTGGGCATTCGACAGTTTTTCCAAGCTGCAAGACAACATTGGCGAGATTTTCAGTTTGTTAGTCAGGCATCCCAGTTATCTCAATGTTACATTCACACATGTGTTGTTCTACCGAATTCATCCTTACCGTCAGGTCGTTAACATTTGAACGTAGCTCAGCATTTTCCTTTTCCAACTTTTCTATTATACACACCTTTTCGTCTAGTTTCATTTTCATTTCCTCCAGGATGTTATTGTTGAACGACATGGCATCATCGAACCCCGCGATCTTTTTCTCTATATTGATGAGATGCTCTGTGACAAGTTCAAACAAGGTTTTCTGCTCCTGTAGCAGCCGCCCCAGCACAGCCCACCGTGCTAGGAAGATGGGATGGCGCAAGGGTGTCGACACAGGTAGCATCCCACACCAAAGGCCTACCCAACTTCCAAGGCATTATGGTCATTCCATCTGGCCTCTTCCCATCGTCGCGTGCAAAGCCATTGGGTTCTAAAACAGCTGGCACCCCGGCGGTGACAAGAGCCCGACGGATGATGTCGTTAATGCTGGCGTGCCGTGCCATCCGACCAGCGCTCTTGCTGCAGGATATGCCATGGTGTCCGAGGCAGTTGACTGTTTCAACGCATTGACAGCAATGTGGAGCTTCACAAGGAGCACCCAGCACTAAATAGTTAGTTTACCATTTTTTGTAAATAATTAAAATAATTTAAGATTTCATGGTTTTCCTATCATTTAATTTATCAAGTTTGTTAAAGAGATTTCATCCTTATAATTTTATTGATCCTAACGATCAATGCAATAAAAGTACAAGTTGTAATTTTTACAGATTTTAGTCGGTTCGATTCCCGGGTGTGGCAAGTGAATTTTCTAAAATCTTTGAATGTAGTTTTCTTTCTATTCAAAAATAAAGGAATGTTTTCTTTGAGTAAAATTTTCTATCTACAGTATTAAGAGTACTTTCCCTTCAGGTGGCATTACAAAATTCCACCCTGTATATCACACCGAATTGATCCTAGACAATGTTCCTTGTTCCCAATGGCATGTATTTAAAAAAAAAAACAAAGTGAAAACTTGAAAAAGCACAGTAATTTTATAAATAAATGTTTGAAGACCATTCTTCCCAAAAAAAAAATTACCGCGCGTTGATGTCTTTATGATGGCCAAAACGTAAACCAGAGGTATCGGTTACGTTACGGTAACACTATCGCGAGTTCAATGGTTTTTTCCCATCTCAAAAAATGCCCAACGCGCCTAAAGAAGTTTTCACTTCAAAAAGAAAAAAAAATTGAACGACCTACTTACTTGTTTAATCCCAATCATATACATGATGGGGACTACCTATAGTTGTACAGCCGTACGTCTGCGGTGATACTTTGCCCTTGAGCCGGTCTCGCGTAGCACGGAGATTCAATCATAAACATGATGGGGACTACCTATAGTTGTACAGCAAGCCGTACGTCTGCGGTGATACTTTGACTTTGAGCTGGACTCGCGTAGCACGGAGTTTCAATCATAAACATGATGGGGACTACCTATAGTTGTACAGCAAGCCGTACGTCTGCGGTGATACTTTGACCTTGAGCCGGTCTCGCGTAGCACGGAGTTTCAATCATAAACATGATGCGGACTACCTATAGTTGTACATCAAGCCGCGTGTCTGTGGTGACACTTTGACCTTGAGCCGGCCTCGCGTTTCAATCATAAACATGATGCGGACTACCTATAGTTGTACAGCAATCCGCACGTCTGTGGTGACGCTTTGACCTTGAGCCAGCATCGCGTAGCACAGAGTTTCAACTACTACCTGTGTTGTTGTCCGTACTTACGTGGTGGGTTTCGCTACCTTGCGATGCTCATGAGGATCAAAATCTTCGTCGTCAACTGCAACAGAAGTCATAAAGTGAGTCGTTAGTTGGGTGCCGCTAGGACACGGTCACAAGTAACGCCCGGCGCCCGACGCGACTCAACGTGTCGGCGCCTCGGGCACCTGCTGCTACTGGTCCCTTACGCGCAGTTATGATGTCGTCGACCCCCGCCGCCACGTATTCGAGCACGAACATGTTGGCGATTCAGCTGTCTTACTCCTGTACTCTATTACAAGTGCTCGGGTGCCGCGGCGCCGAGGTCAGTTTCTGTTTATTGTCCTGTGAATGACTTTCTACTGCAATGGTCAATCAAAAAGTACTCTGTGGCAATGGTGCAATGGCGCATAAACATGAATGTCATCTGTCAGTTAGTACCAGTCACAGACATCAGCAAAGACTACAGTATAATGCTGTATCAGCCATGGACGTAATATATAGAAGTAACTGTATATATTACGTCCATGGTATCAGCACAACACTCCATAGATACTAGAGCACACTTCTGCATTATATTGTAGTCTGTGAGCACACTGAAAACAGAACAGCACAGGGGGCTTACTATGACCTTTTATAAAAACGTTCAATTTCCAGTCAGTTCAAAAGCAGGCCTACTTCTGCTCTGCTAATAATCGTACTAGGAGAGTAATAAAAGTGAACGACTTCACCGAAGTTGAATGGTAATGCTTGTCTGTGGCCTGCTGTAACGCCATTGTCTTTTTAATAGGCATCGTTCAAAAACTTAAATCTGTTGGGCCCGGTCCGCTATATTGATAGCTGGATACCTAAGCCTCGTGAAATAATGACAACTGGACTATGCAAATGAATTATATTGGATAATTAAATTAATACGGTTACAATATTTGAATCGGCGCAACAATAAAAAAGCGTGCGTTCGTCCGTGAGTCGGAGACGAGCATAGACTACTATTAGAGACGAGTCTGTCCGATGATGGCCGAACGGGAGCGCGAGCGCCGTCACTGGCGGCCCGCCCCCGCGTACCCCACCGTGCCTCATCATACTCCCCCGGTTGAAGTCCCTTCAACTGCTTGAACTGGCAGCGGGCAAATTGTGTTGTAGGCTCGGCGGACGATCCCCTTCTTCGTCTTGATGTCGACAACCCGAGCGACGCCGTACTTGCCTGGAAGAACCTGTACTATACGGCCCAGTAGCCACATGAGGGGTGGCAACACCTTCTCCTTCAGGACCACCAAATTACCGGTCTTGAGATCACCGTACGAGGTGTGCCATTTGGTTTTCTGCTGAAGCAACGTAACATAAATGTGGGATGAAAATATTGTATTTATTATCTTAAAGTATGAACGCAGCTATAATTGTTAAAACGGAACGCAGCGGATGAATGAAAGGGAAGTATGTGTGCGAGTGAGAAAGAGGAGAAATGGCGATAGACAGATTCACGACGAACTTACGGTGGAACGCTGATTTTTTTGTGTGTGCTAAAAATAAAAGTCTCAAGCATAATCTATTCGTTTATTTTGCCATATAATCCCACAAAATTGGGGGCTCGTCCGGGATTGGCAAAATAACGACACGGGTTCGGGTTTTAAGAAGTTTAAAAACGACGGAGACCGACGGACGCGTGGCGTGGCGAACGGCGGCGTTCAAAAAATCAACGGCGGCCGAAGATAATTACGACGGTATCGGCAAACGGTGAGCTGACGCTAACGAAGATATATTATGAACACGAAAATGACGAAAGACGAATCACGTACGGGCCTAAGCTCAATGTTGTACCTAACTTCGGATCTAATACCCTAAATTCACCGGTCAAGATAAAACGTATCCAGTGACGCGATGGATACAAGACGTGGAAGAAAATGGAGAAATATGTGGTTGGACACCGTTACAACTGCTGTTGATGGAAATCCTTATCAGGCACCGCACAGCCCTGGATGCAAGCTGAACGCCCTCATAAAACATGGGAAGAACTTAAGGCGGCCCTGAGTAAAGAGTTCTCTGACTCCGTCGACATTAAAGCAATACACGAGCTTATGAGCCAACGAAAGAAAGGACGTGACGAGAGTTGCATCGACTATATGATGATCATGAAGGAATTGGGGAAAAGAGGGAAGATACCAGATTACGTGGCCATTAAATACATCGTTGATGGCATAGTCGACCGTGAGACCAATAAAATCATGCTTTACGGTGTAACTACGTATCCATGTAGATGTTACTGGGTTGGTGTTGTGTAATGGTCCGATGTAGATGCTACTGGATCTGTGCTGATAGATGATCCGGTCTGGATCAATATCATTGGATACCCGATGTAGACGTTACTGGGTTGGTGTTGTGTAATGGTCCGATGTAGATGCTACTGGATCTGTGCTGATAGATGATCCGGTCTGGATCAATATCATTGGAGACCCGATGTAGACGTTACTGGGTTGGTGTTGTGTAATGGTCCGATGTAGATGCTACTGGATCACCTGACACACTGAGGCAGGTTTATTCTGTAAGGCCTGTGGCAGTGTGTATAGGAACTTGCCCTTGCAGCAAAAGGTTCCTGAAACGCGTGCAACGGTGACTTCGACCCTGTATGGTTTGTGTTTTTAAGTGAGACGTCTCTGTAGATAGTGATTTATAGTTGAGGATGGATGAATTTTCGAATTACTTACCGTTTTTGTGAGATGGAAATGAAATGTGACGTATGAATTAGCTGATTGAGAGATGAATTCTTGAGTTGTCTAGGAAGTTGACTTTCAGGTGTTTTCTATATTTGTGTTATGGCTTTCAGATGAATCTGATGAAAACCTAAAGGGTGAACATGATGCGCTGCCTATACCAGGACCCAGCACCAGATCAGATGCGGTCGAGGACGACGCTCAATCAGGAGAGGCCGTGTTGGGAATGAACAGTAGCGAGTAGCATCACCATAGAGTCCACAGATAAAATACTCCTAATCACACCTATAAAAGGATTGTCAAACAGATGACAGGTCCCTTTTTTCCCGCCAAACGTTGGAGCGTTCACACTCTCAGATGTGTCATAATAGCATTTGTTTCCTCATAATTATTTTTAATAGTAATAATAGTAATAGTATAATAGTTCTTAGCCGTTATTTCTTTTTTAATAAAATCCACTTCTGGTTCCTAAAAATATTATAACAGATTGACAACAATAATCAAAGATGACAACTGACGTTACAAAGCATTCCAACACTATGAAATACTATCAGCCAGTCAGTAAGGAGATTATATATCATTCACCCCCTCTATGTTTTCTTGATCGAGGAGGTAATTATTAAGACGAATTGGGAGTCTCCTTAACCTTGCAGATTTACGAACGGCCTGAGGTAGTTCGGCACCGGTGTCATTAGCTTCAGGAGTTCTAAAAATTTCTTCTTCATCAATTTCATCATCGTTTGAATCATTTCTGTTTTCCGTATTTCGACAACTTATCTCAGCTTCATCCACCAACGTAACAGGAAGCGGTGCCAAATGCCTGTTAGACACTGTCGATTCCTGGCCATTACTGCGTCTCACGTACGAGTAACATGGGTTACTATGCAGGAGCTCAACTTCCTCCACATAGGGATCGGTCTTAAAACCTCGTACATATTTTTTTAACAATACTGGACATGGAACGAGCCACGATGGAAGGGATTCTCCAACAGGTGTTCTTCGAGGAAAGTTAAATAGTCTCTCACGTGGAGTGGCATTTACCGATGTGCACAAAAGGGAGCGTACGCAGTGTAGTGACGGTTTTAAAGCTTGCTCCCAGTTTTCAATGGGTAGATTTTTTGAACGTAAGTAAAGTTGTATTGTTCTCCAGAGCGTTCCATTCAATCTTTCTACCTGGCCGTTTCCTTGCGGATTATACGGCGTTGTGCGAGAAGACGCGATGTTACAATTTCGTAAGAAGGTTTGCAGTTCTTCTGACATGAAGGAAGCACCTCGGTCACTGTGTATATATATATAGGGGTTGACCAAATTCAAAGAAAATATTTCTGAGACAGTTTATGACAGTCACAGAGGTCATGTCCGCGCAAGGATAGGCAAATGGATACCGTGAAAATTCATCTATTATCGTGAGTATATACTTGTTCTTAGTATTTGGTGGCAAAGGTCCCTTAAAATCAATATTCAGTCGCTCAAAAGCTGATGTAGCTTTAATAAGTGTTCCCTTGGATTTTGCGAAACGTGGCTTAATTTCTGCGCATATTGGACATGAGGCAGTCATTTGCTTAATATCATTGATAGAGTAGGGCATATTTTTCTGCCTGATCCAGTGGTACATTCTAGTTATTCCTGGATGAGAAAGGGCATCATGTAATTCATATAACTTGTTGTTACTCATGGATGCGCAAACTCTCGAGAGGACATCAGCTGCTACATTTTCGTTACCTGGTCTATAAATTATGCCATACTTGTAGCATGATAGTTCTAGCCTCCATCTTTCGAATTTGTCGTTTTTTATTTTGCTTGTATGACTTTGGCTAAAGATGTGGCTCACAGATTTCTGATCCGTGATAAGAATAAAATGTCTATTCAGTAGATAATGCCGCCATTTCCTGAGACTTTCAACGATAGCACAAGCTTCCTTTTCTACAGAAGCATGCTTGCGTTCACTGTCTGATAGCGTTCTTGAAAAGAATGCAACGGGGCGACCTTTTTGGGAAAGTGTCGCGACTAAAGCAAACTCGGAAGCATCTGTTTCAACTGTTAATATTTCCATTTGATCAATAGCAGGGTCATATTCAAAATAATTGTAAGTTACGGATAGGAAACAGATATGAATATTATTTGATTGTAACAGAAAAATAACAGAAAGGAATTATTAGGGCAAGTTTAAATAGCACACGTTTCTAACAGGCTACGAGTGCGAAGTCGGTGTGGGTCGCTAGGTGGGTACATAATGAAATAACATCTTGGTGATCGTATTTTAGTTGGTATAATTGCCATAAATTCATCATCATCATTGCCATAATGCCTTATCTCCGAAACTACCGAGCCTAAAGTTTTGATATTAATATTAAGGCAAAAGGATTCTAATGATTAGAATTATGTAAAGCCATATTTGTTACGGTCGTGAATCATATTTTAATCAACATACAACTTTACACTGACCTGTAAATTGCAAAAAACCTGAGTCAATTTGAATTTCGCGGGCTACCTTGGCGCATCCCCCTTAACTGATACTGAGACGGCCGACGAGAGGCTGGGTACGCCTCGGCGAGGCTGCGCGGTTAGTATAAAAGGCTCAAGCAGTGAGGACTGAGGATACGCAGTAAAACATGCACACACAGACAATACATGGCACAGCAATGCAATACATGGCACAATATACGCAAACTTTACATACTTCAAATAAATTTAAGTAAGTAAAAAAAAATGTTTTGGCTAACCTGCGGTGCACTAAGTACCTATTAATATTTTATTTTCATTAATTCATACATGAGACAATGTGAATAACGCCTAATCATTCATATATGTTACGTAACGGAAAAAGTGACAGATAAAATAACGTATATGAATTAATTGCACGTGTCTATCCTACAAATCTATTTATTTCCACACCAATTCACATGATTATACGAATATTTTATAGTTATAACAAATATCACAATACAGCCCTTTCCTAGTATGAGTAATAAAACAGTAAGTACTTACCGCTACTGTAAACGACTCACATTGAATATTTACTTTTAAAAGTCTAATTTTCTTCGACAACGAAACGAGCTGAAAAACTATATTGAACAAAATGGCAAAGCGTTTATTCTTACGCGTCGTGTAGTAACAGCTAGTGAACTAATTTTGCCAGTATTTCAAATTTCTTTATTGCCATGGAAATAATGTTAAAATAGCATAACAGAGAAGAATAACAGATATGTGCAAAATCAGGACACTCATTAATAAATTAAATTTGGAGTACACTAAATAGTATTTTATATTTTGTTTAGTAAAGTGTTGAAAGTTTAAACAATATTCTCTGAATATATTTTTTTTTTAACTTTTGTAGGAATGGTTAATAATTAAATTATTTTTTTTAGTTTACCGTTAAAGACGTGGACATAGAATACTTGTATGAAACGGATCCTACGCAATGTCTGGTTTAATTTTTTTAAATGAATTGTTTAGGTTTACCAAATGTTTCGTTGTTTTTTATTAAGCTCAAATAAATATTTTATATGTTTGTTTATGAAATTCTAGTCAGTTGCATCTCGTTATGAAAATAATTGGGTTGGACATTAAGACAGTAGTAAATATACAATTATTTTGAATATGACCCAGCAACCAATGCTGCCTTCCGTATGTCTGCTTTTAGTTGCTGAAAGCTGTTCTGCGCAGTCTCATTAAGAGGAAAGTGAGTTGCATTAGTTAACGGTTGGATCTACTCGGAAAATTTGTTGACCCATTTGGCGTAGTGGGCAAACAGCCCTTGTGCTCTTTTGAGTTCAGCGGCATTAGATGGTAGCGGCAAATTTATAAGTGGAACAAGTCGATCTCTATCGGGCTCAATCGTATTATTTGTAATCTTGTAACCTAAAAGGCTTATCGTACTTTTACTAAAGTTACATTTTTGTTCATTTAACGTTAGTCTGTTTCTTTACTGCGGTCATAAATTGTCGCAAATTTATATCGTGTTCCTCCTTGTTTTTGCCACAAACAGTAACGTCGTCAAGATACGCAAAGATTCCTTGTAGTTTTTCCTTATCGATAATATATTCAAGAGTTCGTTGAAAGGCGGCTACACCATTATTGACACCAAATGGTATTCTCGTGAATTGATAAAGTTTACCACAAGCTTCGAACGCAGTAAATTTTCTTTCACTTTCTAATATCGGTACCTGATGATATGCGCTCTTCAAATCGATCTGGCTAAAATAATTAAATTTAGCTACCTTTAAAACAATCCATTCTATGTTAGGAAGTGGGTATGCGTCAAGGCATGTAAATCTATTGATAGTTCTGGAGTAATCGACGACCATGCGCTTTCGAAATATAGTTAATTATATAAGTATATATTATATTATACAAGTAGGTAAGTCAGTGCTGAGCTTATAAGTGTATAGTCTATGGGTCAGTGCATAGCACAGACTACAATATAATTAAAAGGGGTCAGTTAGTTATTGTTCTGAGGCGTAGACAGAGAATGCTATAGACAAATTGATGTCTTTTTTCGCATTCACACAAGAAAAAGACAGAGTTACGGCGATGTCGTGTAAAGAAATGAGACAGAACGATGAGATTTTTTGTTTCACGGCGCGTGCCACGATTTTGAAGGAAAAGCATAGTACTTTGCTAAACAAAGTTTGACAGATATCGTGCAGATTGTTATCGTCTTCTTGTAAAATTCCGTTTTTATGTGTTTTATGTTTATTAATTTATGTTATTTTATGTTGTGAACAATTTAGACTTAATATTTCAACCATTTAAAAAAAACATGGTGCGGTATAGCGTTTTAAGGTGTAAAAGTGCTATTGGAACGAAAATACCAGACTTGTCCTTTCATTCGTAAGTATAGCACTTTTTATCAGTAACTAGGCTATCAATAATATTTTACTGTGTTCATACATTGTGTATAATGTACCCTAGACGTATTATATTCATCGATAGAAACCACAAAATTAACAATTATTAAATTCTAACCTAAGAATTTTGGTGTTGCCAACTTTTCCATAATTATTACCCACTTTTATAGGAAATATGTATTCTACAGTGTGTATCCTAATTCTATCTAATATTATAGATACGAAAGTGAGTTTATTTGTTGGTTTGTTTGTTACGCTTTCACGTTATAACGGTTGAAATTTTGATGAAATTTGGCACATCGGTAAACTATGACCGGTTAGGACTTAGGATACTTTTTATCGCAATATTCTGACGGAACCGAGATACATGCGGGTGAAATCGCGGGGCGCAGCTAGTTAATTATATTTGAAAGATTAATGGCTTGTTGCAGTTTTCACAAATTGTGGGGTAAATTTTTCCTCACACGGTAACCCTAAATATGTGACGTATTTTTGTGTTGTCTCTTTCTGCGACACGCTTTGCAGGCGTCTATAGTATTCTCTGTCTACGTTCTGAGGGGTCAGTTAAGTGAAGGCATAGTGAAGGTAACTTCTCTTCTCTCTGTGGGTCAGTGACTGTCACTTCTCTTCTTAGTCTGTGCTGTCAGAGAAAAAGCCAGACCAAATACATTTAGTATTTTATCTATGCCAAAGACTACAATATAATGCTGAGCCAGACAACACAGAGTACTTTTTGATAGACTGAAAAGACAACGATTTGAAGGTTATAAATTAAGTGTAAATTACGCGTAAATGCAACACAAGCCCCGATGAAGAAAACTCTCACGTAAACAAGAGCACCATGAAGTTTGCCGAAATCCTGTAAGAATTTGTCCTGTTGGTTCACTTACGAATGTTTTGTGATATAAGTCTAAGGAAACAGTATACACTGCAGCATACACAGCACAGCAGCTGCAGGCCAAGTACAATATTCATTTTGTGATAATATAAAATAAATACATGGAACCAGTCTAAGGAAACAGTATACACTGCAGCATACAATGCTGCTGGGTATTATAATTAAAAATGTAGTCAGTTTACCCGGAAGATGAACATTATTATGCACTAGCTGTGCCCGCGACTTCGTTCGCGTGGATGTCGGAACACAATAATGTGTCGCTTAGGAAATGTGTAAAAGGAAGAATCTTCCGATCTTGCCTGGTAACGCTTCCCTTGCCTGGGGTTCTCAACCATAGCCCTTTCGACTGCACAGCAGTCACTGCGTCTTCAGGGTTTATAATGACAATGCGACGAAGTGTCACTTTGATATTTGAGGATAAATAAAAATGAAAGCGCCTGCTCGAGGCTGATTGTCTGACCAAATAGCCATATTATGTCCATTTTATTTTGCATTTGTTTTAGAATACTAAGTTAGACCGGAATAAATCGTAAAATCATACCACCATTTTATCTAACGTATATCTGAGATTAGTAGGTGAAGTTTGAAGTTAGTTTTTATAAGTCTTGTCTTCTTCTCTGCCGCTCTGCGATAAATTTAGAAATTCTTAACTTGGTATTGTAGATATCTTACATACCAATATTAAGACTTTATCATAGCGTCGAGATATCTAGAAGATAAAAAGAAGAACACATCAATGGTGTTACTCTTAAATCGTACCTACTGAAGTTTATCTGAAAAGTAGTTTGAAGTCTTTCTTAACTTATTCTGTAAACCTGTGCCCACATTTGCTAACTCTCTCTTGGTGGATAGCCATAAGATACCTTGAGGGTCGATATGGTGCATTTCTGACGTTTGGCCCCCAAACTGGAACGGGCCGGGGCCGCCATGGGATCTGGAGGCGATAGTCCTCGCGCGCCTGTATGAGTGGCGCGCGGAGGCACTACGCCGGGGGGAAGATCCGCTTCCGCGGCAAATCGGTGCGGAGCGGACAGATCTCCGGCGCGATCTCATGGCGGCATGGAAAGAGCGACTGTCGCTACCCAGCGCAGGGCACGCCGCGAGAGCGGCGATAAGACCCCTCTTTAAGGAGTGGCTAGAGAGGCGCCACGGCGCTCTCACCTACCGCCTGACGCAGGTCCTCACCGGACACGGAAGTTTCGGGAGGTCCCTGCACATCATCAGGCGGGAGGAAACGCCCGGGTGTCACCATTGCTAGGATCGCCCAGAGGACACGGTGGAGCACACGGTGGAGGTATGCCCCGCTTGTGCGGAGCACCGCCGTGTCCTCGTAGAGGCGATCGGCAGCGGCGGCGACCTCTCGCGTCCGGCCCTGGTGCAAGCCATGGTCCGGGGCGAGAGGGAGTGGGAGGCAGTCCAGTCATGCTAGCAAAGGAGGTGGCGGGATAGCTCAGGGAGAGAGCCTCCCGTCCCAGCCACCTTGGGAGACGCTCCGGGCGTCGGGAGCCGCGTGACGACTCCCG
Source organism: Oligia latruncula (assembly GCA_948474745.1). Lineage (NCBI taxonomy): Eukaryota > Metazoa > Arthropoda > Insecta > Lepidoptera > Noctuidae > Oligia > Oligia latruncula. Next base: position 135,837 of record OX419683.1, on the reverse strand, counting down.
CGCGGGCCTGCGGGCGGAGAGTAATGGGTAGCTCACCGTCCAAACAGACAAACCGACAAACAGACCAAAACTCAAAAAATTGATGAAATGGCATCTGTTGGTTATCCTATAACACCCCAACTATTTTTATTTTTTTTATTTTCAATGTACAAAAACGCCTCGTCTACAGATTTATTATATGTATAGATAGATTAACGCCCGATCACACGTACCACAACCACACCACCACGACACCACACCACCACGACACCACACCACCACGGCACCACACCACCACGACACCACATCACCACGACACCACACCACCACGACACCACATCACCACGACACCACATCACCACGACACCACATCACCACGACACCACACCACCACGACACCACGTGGAAGATGAACATTATTATGCATTAAGGCCCGATCACACGTACCACAACCACACCACCACGACACCACGTGGAAGATGAACATTATTATGCATTAAGGCCCGATCACACGAACCACAACCACACCACCACGACACCACGTGGACGCTAATTTGTATGAAAATGAATAATCTATTCACACGGACCACATTTGGCCTTCAAAATCAACCGTGTGGGCGATACAAACCACATCAAGGCTATGTCGCAGCCACAACGCGACGACTCTGTCACAACCGGAGTCGATCTGTCTACAAACACTACCCACAACGTAACCACGTCCCAACTACTTACTAACGACAATGCAACCACACGCGTTACACGCAACCATTACTTCCCCATATTTTGTTGCTGCGATGCTCAGACTGAGTCAGACCAAGCGATGTGGTGTGGTTGTGGTACGTGTGAATGGGTAACTAAGGCCTAAGAGTAGGTTTTTTGAGTTAAGTTCGACGCTGGGATAAGGCCGTTGTCAAATTCTCGGTTAATTTAGCAATATTTTTAATATTTATGCTAACAAAACATTGCGTTCTGCGCCGTTTTATTATGACCTAGACCTCCAGAAACACGACATTTTGTTCATTTTTAACCGACGAAAAAATGGAGGAGGTTCTCAAGTCGACGCGTATGTATATTTTTTTTTAATGTATGACCACGCATAACTTTTTTCAGAGTAGTCTGATTTTGGTAATTCTGTTTTATTGGATAGGGTATACCTCGAAGTTGATCCCATCTATATCTATCTATACATATAATAAATCTGTAGACGAGGCGTTTCTGTACATTGAAAATATAAAAAAAAAATAGTTGGGGTGTTATAGGATAACCAACAGATGCCATTTCATCAATTTTTAGAATTTTTGTCTGTTTGTCTGTTTGGATGTGACAAAATTTGATTTGAACAGGTTCAACGTAAAAAGTACCCAACCAATATGGTTAATTGGTTAATTTTTATACTCAAATATAGTATAGAACTCGGAGTAGTGATTAGTTTTGGTTTCATCGCAATCGCTTCACTGTATCAAAAGATATAATCAATTTAAAGTATTCTACAACAACTTTCATTACGTTGGATACACGTAATGACATCTATTGGCGCTTTATAGTACTAACGAAAACATAATTATTGTGTTTATAACATTATTATGTGAATAATCACGTCATGCAGGCTTAATAAGATGACTATCACAGTCACTTCTGCCTGTGTTATTTGAAAAAGTAATGATAATGATTACATAATGTAATGTTAATCGCTTTCGATTGTTGGTTGATTAGTGGCGCTAAAAGAATTTCAAATAAAAAGTGAGGATAATGTAAGATAATATTATGTGATGTGGTGTTCTGAGTGATAAAGATTGCAATGATAAATGATTTTATTTTGTAAGTAGGTTTGTACAAACACTTTTACACGTCAATCATGTTTTTTTTTTTTTAAACTAGATGAAGTCGGAGTTTCCTAATTTTCCTATCTGACTACTCTGAGAAGAAAGGCCGAAACAAACACACACACGGGCAACTTTATGTAGGAGCTCTTTCGAGGGGCAAGCAGCCTTTCTAACATTGAACAGAGAAGCATTTTCTTAGTGACATAAGGTTTTAAGATCATACTTTCATAGTTTTTTGCCTTTTTTCTCGATTTTTTTTAAATTTCTTTACCATGATAACGCTTCAACGCACACCTCCAGATGGGCTGTTGATTTATTGAGTATAGGTTCGGCAGGTGCACACCCTTTTTTTGTTTCCGGGGTGGAAAATCTTCATGGATGTCCGCCGCCCTGGGGCGGGCGGCGAGGTCTGTCAGGCTCTTACTGACTAAAAATCACCCCGGGAGGCTCTCAACATGAGCCATCCCGCCACCTCCTTTGCTAGCATGACTGCTTCGCAGAAGGAGGTGACTGCCTCCCACTCCCTCTCGCCCCGGACCATGGCTTGCACCAGGGCCGGCCCCGAGAGGTCGCCGCCGCTGCCGATCGCCTCTACAAGGACACGGCGGTGCTCCGCACAAGCGGGGCAGACCTCCACCGTGTCCTCTGGGCGATCCTAGCAATGGTGACACCCGGGCTTTTCCTCCCGCCTGATGATGTGCAGGAACCTCCCGAAACTTCCGTGTCCGGTGAGGACCTGCGTCAGGCGGTAGGTGAGGGCACCGTAGCGCCTCTCTAGCCACTCCTTAAAGAGGGTCTTATCGCCGCTATCGCGGCGTGCCCTGCGCTGGGTAGCGACAGTCGCTCTTTCCATGCCGCCATGAGATCGCGCCGGAGATCTGTCCGCTCCGCACCGATTTGCCGCGGAAGCGGATCTTCCCCCCGGCGTAGTGCCTCCGCGCGCCACTCATACAGGCGCGCGAAGACTATCGCCTCCAGATCCCATGGCGGCCCCGGCCCGTTCCAGTTTGAGGGCCAAACGTCGGAAATGCACCATATCGACCCTCAAGGTATCTTATGGCTATCCACCAAGAGAGAGTTAGCAAATGTGGGCACAGGTTTACAGGATAAGTTAAGAAAGACTTCAAACTACTTTTCAGATAAGTTTCAGTAGGTACGATTTAAGAGTAACACCATTGATGTATTCTTCTTTTTATCTTCTAGATAATTATCTCGACGCTATGATAAAGTCTTAATATTGGTATGTAAGATATCTACAATACCAAGTTAAGAATTTCTAAATTTATCGCAGAGCGGCAGAGAAGAAGACAATTAAGACTTATAAAAACTAATTTCAAACTTCACCTACTAATCTCAGATAAACTTTAGATAAAATGGTGGTATGATTTTACGATTTATTCCGGTCTAACTTAGTATTCTAAGACAATGCAAAATAAAATGGACATAATATGGCTATTTGGTCAGACAATCAGCCTCGAGCAGGCGCTTTCATTTTTATTTATCCTCAAAAATCAAAGTGACACTTCGTCGCATTGTCATTATGAACCCTGAAGGCGCAGTGACTGCTGTGCAGTCGAAAGGGCTATGGTTGAGAACCCCAGGCAAGGGAAGCGTTACCAGACAAGATCGGAAGATTTTTCCTTTTACATCTTTCCTAAGCGACACATTATTGTGTTCCGACATCCACGCGAACGAAGTCGCGGGCACAGCTAGTATTTAATAAATTTAGAAAAAAAACCTATTACTCTCGGAAAGACTTTTCAAAATTAGTATTCATTCGGCCTTCACACTCATTCGGTACTGTTGTTTTGGACCAAAATTTACTTATAGCCTTCGCTCCTCTCATCTATGAAAGCATCCACAACTTTTAGAAAAAGTAGACCAAATTATTAGCACACTAACTTCCATCCTAAATGTGGCCCTGGACGACCGTGCGTGGCAGCAAGCCACATTTTTCTTCTTCTAAAGATTTTCCGATCTCTATGCTATTTAAGTATGTTTATCAACATAATTAAAAACTTAGGTTTAAACGTTTTATTCTCTACATAAAACGTATAAGCCTAGTTATTTATTATGAAAATAACATTCTTAAATATAATGGAAATGGGAAAATATTTAGAAGTAGAAAAACGTTTCATATACATATTATAAATAATTAAAGTCTTTATTTCAAACAAAAACAACAAACACTTTGTTTTAATTTGATCGACACGTGCGAACTCGTTTTATTAGGTCAAGGACACTGCCATAATGCGAAGAAAGCAAAGAATGTAAAGGATGTACCTATCTATCTTTGGTGAGAAAGAGACAGAATGTGTTTGCTCTGCACTCGCATGTAGTTTGCTCACACTGAAGCATGCCATTGTACATACCACGGCAGCCAAATTGTCTGTATCTACTCGTATGTGTTTTGCTCTCACGGATTAGAGCAAAGTGTATTTTATTTCAGTCTGTCTCTGTACTGATATGCAGTATGCTCTCTAGCTACAAGAGCATATTGCGTGCGATTACAGAGCAACCCCTGTCTGTGCTAGTATACATTATGGCAATACGCGCCCCGGCTATTCCACACCGCAAGGTGCAGTACTCACGCTGGGGCACGGGCGCCGGGCGCCTCTCCTACGCATTGTAGGTACGTATAACACCCAGTTTATCGATGTTGATATATTTACGCTTACACACTTTAAGTTCATTAAGATGGCTATTGAATCCTTAAAATAGCCATCTTATACCTATTATTCCAAAAATATGAACGAGTACTTCTTAGGGTGTTACCACACCAATCGATCGATCGTCGATCGATGCAATCGATCGATGGTAGAATGGATTAGTCGACGACGATCGATAGTTTCTACCACACCAATCGATCGATAGTCGATAGATGCCATCGATCGATGGTAGAATGGAAAAGTGAATACATTTCGAAAGAAACTGATGGAATATAGCCGGGGTCAATCGATCTACGTCGACCGATGCCATCGACCGGCAATCGATCGATTGGTTAGTCGACCGGTATCCGTCGATCAATTAAAGCTACCACACCAATCGATCAACGTCGACCGATGTCGATGGATGACATCGATCGACGATCGATCGATTGGTGTGGTAACACCCTTACTCTTCTGTAAAATTAAGAGTAAACTAGTCGCGAGCTCGAACTCACTGGTGGTCATGGCCAGAAAGCACGCTGTCTCACCTGGCTTCGTATCCGATAGAGCTAGTTTCAGTGATGAGCAGTTAGACGCTAGTCTACACAACCAACACAACAACACTAGTGGGGGTGTGTGTGTGAGTGTGTGTGTGTGGGGGGTGTGGGGGTGTGTTTATATGTTTGTTACTTCTTCACGCTCAAACGGCTGGACCAATTTGGCTAAAATTTGGTATGGCGGTAGCTGACACCCTGGATTAATATATAGGCTACTTTTTATCCCGATATTCCCACGGGATCGACATTTACGCGGGTAAAACCGCGGGGCGCAGCTAGTTACAAATAAAGTTTATTGAAGTCTTCGATAACTGAGCTTTGTCGGTATGGACTTTGTTTTGAAGATTTTACAGTTATTTTATTACTTATTTACACCCAAAGTTACGTTAATAAAAATAGCAAGAACAACGAATCTTTGTCGGCTCATAACTTTTGAATGACTTTTTATTTTACTATTCTGTTTCCGTACAGACAAAGTTAGTAATAAGTCAAAACGATATCATGTATGCATAATGCATGTCAAACAGTGGAGTAATACTCTCCCGAAATTTGTATGGAAAAAATATCGACTAGTGGCATCTTAACGCACGCATTATTCTATGTGTCTATAAACCATTATTTCGCGGACATTGGTGTGGGTTACACGTTTACATAGTTTTTAATTTATTTTGTCACACTAAAATTGTGATGTGTAACTGGTTTATGTCCCAATGAAGTAAAATAAAATAAAATTACACGGGGCAGCACCCTGAAGATTTGCAGCGCAATATCAGCGCCCAATCGCTTTCACGCCATTTATTGTAGGCGGCAAGTACCTTGAACTGTTCAATAAAGTCCTCCAGGCATACGCCGTTGGTGCCCGTGAAATGTTGAGCCATCTCACTCCCTTTACAAAAAAGCTTTGTATTTTCCAGGCGACGATTCTGCGCCTGTTCTATCCTCTGCTTAGCATGCGAGCGGTCTCGCTTCTTCAATAATTATATATTCGTATAATCTTAAGGCGTATAACGTGTGGCGCGTACACAAACCAGCTCTTAGGCGCCTCCACAATAAGGAGCTTGAAGAGCTCCTCAAAGCAATTTAACACCGATAGGATTTCTTTAAAGAATGTAGGTCGTTTTGGCCGGTATGTCCAATAAAAAACCGGGCAAGAGCGAGTCGGACTCGCGCACCGAGGGTTCCGTACCATCATATGTTTTTAAATTTTCACCGGCGAGCTACTTACTAGATCTCGTTCAAACCAATTTTCGGTGGAAGTTTACATGATAATGTACATCATATATTTTTTTTAGCTTTATCATTCTCTTATTTTAGAAGTTACAGGGGGGGGGACACACATTTTACCACTTTGGAAGTGTCTCTCGCGCAAACTATTCAGTTTAGAAAAAAGTGATATTAAAAACCTCAATATCATTTTTGAAGACCTATCCATAGATACCCCACCCACACGTATGGGTTTGATGAAAAAAAAATTTTTGAGTTTCAGTTCTAAGTATGGGGAACCCCCATAATTTATTGTTTTTTTCTATTTTTAACCCCCGACGCAAAAACGACGGGGTGTTATAAGTTTGACGTGTCTGTGTGTGTGTCTGTCTGTGGCATCGTAGCTCCCGAACGGATGAACCGATTTTGATTTAGTTTTTTTTGTTTGAAAGGTGTATTAGTCGGGAGTGTTCTTAGCTATGTTTGATGAAAATCGGTCCAAGATGGCCGCCGCTACAAAATGGCGGATAACATATTTTTTCACAATTCCCTCAATATGGGTATCAAATGAAAGGGCTTCAATAGTAGAATACTATACACTATAAAAAAAATTAAATCCAAGATGGCCGCCATGTGAATTACATTTTTTTTTCTCAACTCCCTCAATATGGGTATCAAATGAAAGGGCTTGACTAGTAGAATACTATACACTATTAAAAATTTCAAATCCAAGATGGCCGCCACCACAAAATGGCGAATTACATTTTTTTTTTCACAACTCCTTCAATATAGGTATCAAATGCAAGGGCTTGACAAGTAGAATAATTTACACTATATTGAAAGGGAATGAGGAATATTAACTACCTAACGAAATTAAAACTAAAAACTTGAAAAATACAATAAAACAAAAAAATCTGTTTATTCTTAAAAATTATTCTTCAACTATAAATTAATCAATATTTTTTGACGGATAAAAAACCTGATTAAACATCAAATTACCAGAATCTTAAAACGGAAGAAAAGAAAAGAAATGAAATACAAAAATTAAGGAGTCCCTACAAAAAGCATGATTTTTAATTAAATTTTTTATTTCATGCTTTTTGTAGGGCAAAAAGCATGAAATAAAAAACTAAATTAAAAATTTAAAAAACCCCCGACAAAAATAAAATTAAGGAATCCCTACAAAAAGCATGAAATAAAAAAATGAATTTGAAAAAATCTTATGGAATACGGGGGACCTCAGAATAGAAGCTGTTCCACAGAACGGTCCCCCGACTTCCATAAGATTTTTTCAAATTCATTTTTTTATTTCATGCTTTTTGTTTTTGGGGGTTTTTTTAATTTTTAATTTAATTTTTTTTGTGAAAATCTTAATGCGGTTCACAGAATACATCTACTTACCAAGTTTCAACAGTGTAGTTCTTATAGTTTTGGAAAAAAGTGGCTGTGAGTGTTGAGACGGCTCACGCTCCACTCAACATCGCCACATGAGTAGACAAACAGCCGCGCGCCAGCGGCAGTGAACGAGGGGTGCGGGGACAGCGGGGAGTCAGCCGTCCGACGACGGCCGAGCGCAGGCCCCGCGCCACACCGCCACGACAGTCAGCTGTAGACCTCCTTTATACACGGCTGCGCTGGCGCGTCATCTATATCTATATATACATATTTAATAAGACAGTAAAAAAACTGTGTCTGTACATTGAATATATTAAAAAAAAAATAACTGAGGGGGGTTTAGAAACAGTAATAGAGGACGAATCCAAAAAAAAAATTTTGTCTGTTTGTCTGTTTGTTTGTACACGCTAATCTTCGGAACTACTGGACGGATTTGAATGTTTTTTTTTTGTTGTATAGGTATTATGTCTGGGCAACATATAGGCTATAATTTATCTTGGAAACTTGAACACCTGATGCAAAACCGCAACAGACCAGCTAAACTATAAGAGATACAAAAACGGTAACATAGCAAAAATTGTTCCACGTGATGAGCATTTTCTGCTGAGAGAATAAATTTGAAGATCTGGAACACCTGATGTGGAACTCCAAGAGCCCAGCTACACCATAACACATATAGGAATGACGTCTTAGCAAAAGTTGTTCGGTCTGATGGGCATTTCCTCTTGACTTATAAAAACTGGCCAAGTGCGAGTCGGACTCGCACACGAAGGGTTCCACGTTTGTTGTATGGGAGCCCCCCTTAAATATTTATTTTATGTTGTTTTTAGTATTTGTTGTTATAGCGGCAACAGAAATACATCATCTGTGAAAATTTCAACTGTCTAGCTACCGCGGTTCTTGAGATACAGCCTGGTGACAGACAGACGGCAAAAACGCCGAAAAAAACACGTTTGTTGTATGGGAGCCCCCCTTAAATATTTATTTTATTTTGTTTTTAGTATTTTTTGTTATAGCGGCAACAGAAATACATCATCTGTGAAAATTTCAACTGTCTAGCTACCGCGGTTCTTGAGATACAGCCTGGCAACAGACAGACGGCAAAAACGCCGAAAAAAACACGTTTTTTTGTACGGGAGCCCCCCTTATATATTTATTTTATTTTGTTTTAAGTATTTGTTGTTATAGCGGCAATAGAAATACACCATCTGTGAAAATTTCAACTTTCTAGCTACCGCGGTTCTTGAGATACAGCCTGGTGACAGACAGACGGACGGACGGACGGACGGACGGATAGCGAAGTCTTAGTAATAGGGTTCCGTTTTTACCCTTTGGGTACGGAACCCTAAAAATCGAAGATCGAATTTCACCTCCACGCGGTGAAGGCGGTAACAGTTTAGGACTGCACTCATCCGTGAATCCGCCGCGGCTGTCCGTCACCGGACCTGACTCTGGGGAGTACTCCCCATCACCGGCGCACCAGAACACATAGCACGCCGTGACCATCCCAGGGACCAAACCAGCACATGGGCGCCAGACGACCCCGTGTCTGGGCACCCTTGGTAGGGGAGCAGTCACTTAGATTTTAATTGATCAGGTATCTTCTTCACAGTAAAACTATAACCATGCCTAGAAAAAGGTCAAATCTTTTCCAATGTTCCAAAGGAGCTAAAAGATTGCGGATCATAAGATCCCAAGAATCTACCGAAGAGCGTCAGGAGAGACTTGATGCTGTTCGAGAACATCAGGCTGCAACTTGCTCCGTGGAAACCTCTTCGGATCGCGAAGCACGCCTGCGTTCTCAGCGTATTTAAGCATCTGCATCCAGGTCTCTAAGAGACCAGTGAAGAATATGATGCGCGACTGACCGCTGATCGTGAACGTCATGCATTGTCTCGCGAGTCGGAGACGTTCACGGATAGAGAATTGCGCTTGAGTTCCAAGCGTATCTACGCATCGACTTTTAGGTCTCCAGAGACAAGTCGGGAACGTGATGTGCGACTGACCGCTGATCGTAAATGTCACGCATTATCTCGCGAGTCGGAGACGTTCACAGATAGAGAATTGCGCTTGAGTTCTCAGCATATCTACGCATCTGCTTCTAGGTCTCTAGAGACAAGTCGGGAACGTGATGTGCGACTGTCCGCTGATCGTGAGCGACATGCATTGTCTCGCGAATCGGAAACGTTTACCGATACAGAATCACGCTTAAGTTCTCAGCGTATTCGCACATCTACTAACAGGTCTTTTGAAACAAGTGATGAACGTGAGATTATCATACATTGTCCCGAACACGCACACAACAAAATACTCATAATCAGTTAGAAAGTGAGAAAGAAAGAATTGCTGGAGTACGGCATGAAGAGACAGATTAAGAAGAGCGCAACGAACGTTTGAATTCTGATCGACTTCGACATTCTCTGAACAGAATGTCGATATCATCTGAAGAATCGGATGTGTCTCAAAGTCAAGATATAGCCGTAGGGCATGGCGACCTTCCTTGGGTTGATAAGGAACGGAGTGCATTTACGTATACTCCTATGATTGACTACGCCACATATTCCGCCATTGGAGGTATGGTTCAAAATTGTACTTTTTGTGAAGCTTTTAAATGGAAAAAAGAAACAAACGGTATGTGTTGCACAGGTGGGAAAGTACATATTAAAATATTACAAAATCCTCCAGAAATATTAAGATCACTGGTAATCGGTGACCATCCACAGTCAAAACATTTCTTGGATAACATACGTTCGTACAATAATGCCTTTCAAATGACATCTTTTGGTGCAGAACAGATTTCAGCCGGTCGATTCTGTAACAATCTCACCGTGAAAACATAGGTGAAGTGAGTTTGTTTTTGATAGGAATTGATACTACCTATTGACAGCTCACTCCACGCTCACTTCACCGAAGTTTTCACGGTGAGATTTTTACAGAATAGCACCGCAGAAGGCCCATTTATGCCAACATTCAAAGTGCAAGGCCAAGTTTATCACCTTATTGGTTCATTGTTGCCTGAAAATGACGTCTCGAATCGTCTCGCGCATCCCGTTGTTTTTCAGTTCCTGGGCTCATAAAATTCGACATCAGACGTTTCAGATCTCCGATTTTGACGACCCCGTTGTCGCTGGCATAAGCAACAGGATCCGCGTACGAAGTCGCGGGCAGAAGCTAGTACCTAATAATCTTGTTTACATATTCTTTTTAACCGACCGTTGTATTTTATATTCTTTTTCATTATACATTATGGTTGTTAATACAGTCCGCTATCGTTCATTTTACTCCACCACGACCTATCGTCGCGACATACGGACGGACAGACGGACAGACAGACATGACGAATCCATAAGGGTTCCGTTTTTGTCATTTGGCTACGGAACCCTAAAAACCACTTTAAATACTTACATCAAATGAAAGTTTATATCATATGTATCAATTTTTATTATGAGCAGAATTTATTTATTTATTTTATTATTTATTTATAGTTAATTAAAAAGGCACAGGTCCAATTACATTAATTAACATAGAATTATAAAAAAAAAAAATAAAATAAGCGTTCAAATAACACACAATACAAAAATTAAATTCAAACAATTCGTGGATAAAATTATTAATAATTATTTGAGTAAATAGTTAATTAAATTAAATACATCACAAAGTAACATAAACTAGCATGTAACAGTAATAATAATAATAATCCTCCGTAGCTTGAAACTAATAGATCTAGAAGAATCCCTTTACATCAATCTGCAGAAAGCAGCCATCCTAAACACATGCAGAATCGTTAGGAAATTCATGCAGCTAGACGAAAGTACAATCTCATCATAAAATTCACCACACGCTGCATTTACTTGGCATTAGCCCGTAAATGTAGCTAAAACCAGCCTTAGAGCTGAGAAAAAAGAACACTCCCGATAATAATAATAATATTCCACAACTATCACACAACGCCGTCTAGTCTCAAGCTAAGCAGAGCTTGTGTTATGAGTACTAGACAACTGATAAACATACTTATATATTTCTAAATACATACATATATAGATAAATTACACCCAGACACAGAACAAATGATCATGCTCATCACACAAACATTTGTCCTGGGTGGGAATCGAACCCACGACCTCCGGCATAGCAGTCATAGTCACTGACCACTAGACCAACAGGCCAGTCAAAACAGTGGACTCCCTTTTTTTTTTTGGGTGGGAAATCATCAAATGACCCCTCCCGCTCTGGGCGGAGCGGAAGGGAGTGTCAGACTTTTACTGACTAAAACCCACCCGTGTTCCTTCAGTTTCCTGTGCCAGGGGCCACGGTATCTCTTTCGAACAACCCGCAACCCTGGCGGGCATCGGCCCTAGCGGACCCCGTCAGTTGGTGCTGACATCTCCTTGAGGCGCGCGTGGAACACAACGCGCCGTCGACCCGGGCCTGCTCCTTACCGGGTGGCGACCTGCCCATTGCTCGTCGCCCGCAAGCCCGCGCCTACGGTGGCCGGGAATCGGCTACCGACTCCCGACGCCCGGGGCGTCTCCTGCGGCGGCTGGGGACGTGAGGGCGCAAGGATTGCCTCTCCCTCACGCGCTCCGCCTCCTCCTTCGCGAGCATCACTGCTTCGCAGAAGGAGGCGATAGCCTCCCATGCACTCTCGCTCCGTACCATGGCCCAAACTAGGGCCGGACGCGAGAGATCGCCGCCGCCGATCGCCGCCGTGAGGGCACGGCGGTGCTCTGCCCAAGCTGGGCAGATCTCCACCGTATGCTTCACCGTGTCCTCCGGGCGATCCACACAATGGTGACACCCGGGCGTTTCCTCCCGCTTTATTCGGAACAGGAACCTCCCGAAGCAGCCGTGTCTTGTGAGGACCTGCGTTAGACGGAAGGTGAGGACGCCGTGGCGCCTCTCTAGCCACTCCTCAAAGAGGGGACTTATCGCCGCAATTGTGGCGTGCCCAGCACTGGGTTGCGACAGTCGCACTCTCCATGTCGCCATGAGATCCCGCCGGAGCTCTGTCCGCTGCACCGCGATTTCTCGCGGCAGCGGAGTTACGCCCCGACGTTTCACCTCCTCTCGCCACTCCCATATGTGGGCGAGGACTTTAGCCTCCAGATCCCATGGCGGCAATCCGGCAAGAAGGCTCGCTGCCTCCCCGGAGACCGTGCGGTATCCCCGGACTAACCGGACGGCCATGACCCTCTGGGACGCGTTCAACCGCCTGGCTGGTCGCCGCCTCAGTGAACGCGCCCACACCAGTGCCCCGTAAAGGGCCATGGACCGCACGACCCCTGGGACCCCTGGGAGTCAAACGTCGGAAGTGTTCCACGAATTTCCACCGGCTGTCGAGGACAAGTCCCAGATACTTCATCGTCGACTCGACGCCGATGTGAACCCCTCCTACCGTTATTTGGGAACCCGACGGTGGCGCGTTCCGAGGGCCATGAAAACACATGGCCTCGGACTTGTGCAGGGCCACCTCGAGTCCCAGTTGCCGGATCCTTTCAACGACTGTCGCAACCCCGCGTGTCGCTAGTTCCGCCGCCGCCTAGTGCGACCTCCCCTGCGCCAGGACCAGCGTGTCGTCAGCGTAGCAAACTACACTGACGCCGCTAGGGAGGTCGGCGCGCAGCACCCAGTCGTACCCGATGTTCCACAGGGGCGGCCCCAGGACCGATCCCTGTGGGACACCGGACGACATCTCTCGCCGGTTCCACTCTCCCTGATGACCGGGGTAGATGACGGCCCTGTCCGTCAGATAGGCCTCGACCACGCGACAGAGGTAGGTCGGCATCCGGTGATACCGGAGTGCCTCCCTGATGCAACTCCAGGGCAGGGTGTTGAAGGCATTGGCAATGTCTAAAGACACTGCCAAGACGACCCCACCCTGGGCAACAGCATCCCCCGTCGTGAGGGCTCGTACGCGCATGACAGCGTCCACTGTAGAGCGCCCCCTACGGAAACCGAACTGGCCCTCCGCCAGATCCGGCCCCACCCGCATCAGCTGCCCGACGAGGCGGTCTGCAATGACTATTTCAAAGAGCTTGCCCACCTCGTCGAGCAGCACGATGGGCCAGTAAGCGGACGGAGAGTCCGCAGGGCGCCCCGGCTTCTTGATGAGGACCAGCTTCCCCGTCTTCCAACGTAGTGGAAACTGGCCCCCCTCCATACATGCGCTTAGGAGCCCCCTCAGTCGAGGCCCGAGAGCCTCCATGGCCAGAACCCAAGCTTTCCCAGGTAAGCCGTCGGGTCCTGGGGCGGTATTTTTGGCATTCAGCCTACGTACCGCCACTCTCAACTCTACCTCGGTCACCTCCGGAGCGTCGTCGTCGTCGGCAGTGTGGTCCGCATCGGGCACCGCAGGAGGCGGAGCCATAAGCGGGGGTGTATGTTCCCCTCGCGAAGGGAACAAAGCGCCCACCACGTCCTCCACGAGCTGGGGCCGGAGACTCTGCGTCAGCGGGCGAGCCCATGGGCGGAGTTTATCCCGCACCATTTTGTAGGGGCGTCCCCACGGGTCCCTGTTCAGAGTCTCCAGCGACTCCTCGCGGGCCAGTCCTCTGGCCCGCAGGATCTCCGCTTGGAGGGCGGTCTTCGCCGCTCTGTACCCCTCGTACAGCTCCGCCTGAATGGCTTCGGTATCCGGAGGGCGGATACGGAGCCTGCGGTGCCTGGCGTACCGGCGTCGCGCAGCGACGCATGCCTCGCGCAGGGTCGTCAGCTCCGGCGACCAACAGTACACCTGGTGCCAGGCGCGTCCTGGCTGGACCCGGGGCATTGCCACGTCACATATTTCGGACATGGCCTCTCGGAACCACTCCGCCTCATCGTTGATATCAGCAGGCCTGTCCGGTGGTGACACCCAGGCCTGCGCGATTGAGGCTTCCAGGAGGAGCTCCTGGTCCAGCTGCTTCAGCGCCCACCGCGGACCACTCGGGGCCTGTCGGAACGGCGCGCTCGAGGTCTGGGCGGAGACGTCGAACCGGATGTACCGGTGGTCGGAGTAGGTCTCCACCCCCTCCATGACGCGCCAGTCGACGACGTACGGCAACAGAGCGGGGCTGGCGAACGAAATGTCCACCACTGATTCACCACATGCATCCGCACACACGTTGGGACAGAACCCCGGTTTAGGACGACCAGGCCTGTCTCCAGAGCCCAGTCCTCCACCATCCTGCCCCGCGTGTCCGTATACCGGGAACCCCAAGCCACATTCTTGGCATTGAAGTCCCCGAGGACGAGCACGGGGAGGGAACGGAACCCGACAACGACGACTCTCAACTCCGCAAGGGAGTTGTGGAACTCGGCGAGAGTTCGGCTCGGGGAGAAGTATACCCCTACCACAACAACCCCGTCCCCTCTTGACAGCCTCGAGGGACGGGACCGGCGGCGGCCGACGAAATTAGGGTCACTGAGCCGCTCAGGTCCTCCACCCAGTAATCCCTGGGCGGGACAAAATACGGCTCAGCGACCACGGCGATGTTAATCGACCACTGCGCCATGCTCTGGAGCAACAGATCCTGAGCGGCGGCGCAGTGGTTGATATTCGCCTGGAGGAGGCGTAATGGGGCCGTTATTGGCACTCCATCTCAGCCCCCTCCCTAGCCCCCTGCCAGGGCCCTGCCGCGGCATTTCCAGCGGCGACGACGGTGGAGGCGGCAGCGGCGGTGACGGTGGCTGCGGCTGCGGCGGCGACGGCGGTGGCGGAGGGCTTACCCTTGCCTTTGGCTCTGGCGGGTGGAGCCCCCTGTCAGGGCCCTGCCGCGGCATTTCCAGCGGCGACGACGGTGGAGGCGGCAGCGGCGGTGACGGTGGCTGCGGCTGCGGCGGCGACGGCGGTGGCGGAGGGCTTACCCTTGCCTTTGGCTCTGGCGGGTGGAGCGCAGGCCTTGCTTCCAACCCGGTGATCGGCCGGCTTGCCAGCCGCCGCACATACGAAGCAGTGCGGCGTGGCCTTACACGAGTCGACCTTGTGACCGGGCTGACCACAGCGGAAGCAGTGACCGCTGCGGTCCATTTCCGAGGGGCATTTCACTCCCACATGGTTGCCCACAGGACAGCGAAAGCACCTCAGAGGTCTGGGTTCCAGCAGTTTCACCTGCGCGGAAACCCAGCCCACCAGGAGCCTTCGGCCTTCCTCGGCTATCTTCCGGGCCGCCGACACGGGGCAGCTCACCGTAACGGCTCGCATCCCCGTGTAGTCGGGACGGATGGTGCCTGCCCTCACCTGCTCGGCAGAGTCCAGTCCTAACCACCTCTTCCGCCGTCGCGGTGTCGTCCAAACCCATGATGCGCACGTCAGCGCATTTGGTGGGTCTGGACACTCGGGCCTCGTCCGCATTTAGGGACGCCCTAAGCCTTTCGCCCAGAGCGTCAGCGGTCGGGCCGCTGGCAGCACCGGGGACCTCCAGCATCTGTCGCAGTGACCCTTACCCGGACGCCACCGGTGACCCCAAGCTCCTCGAGCTTCACCGCCGCCCACGCTTTGGCGAGCACGTCGCCGTAGGTCATGCCCTTCTTCTCCGCTTCCGGCTGTAGTGTGATCACTACAGCTGCGGTCTTCGGGGCATGAAGCCTAGCCGCGACGTTTCGCTCCTTGCGCCGCTGCCGCCTCTCCTTTCTTTTGTCCGCCCTTGCTGCCTTACTCGCCTTCCTCTTCTCCCCGACCACTTGCCATCGGCGTCGGTCGGAGGAGCTTTAGGAGGCAGGGGCGGCTGTCTTGGCGCCTGGGTTGGGGCCCTCGCGGGTTCTGGCACGGCCCCGCTTTTGCCCTTTTGGCCGCTTTGGCCCGACGGACTTGGTTTGGCCGTGGCAGCCGCGGCGGCGGCATACGAAGCCGCAATTGCAGCAGACGTTGCCCAGGGTGCGCCACGGGGAGGCTCTTCAACGTCCACCCCAACAGCGGACACCCTCGCATATTGTCTCTCACAGAACACCAGACAAGCACGCATTATTTTCTTCCATTCATCAGGAAACACATCACATTCAGGGTCGGCAGTCAGGAGGGCGTTTAGCATCCTTAGGGTTCGACATACTGGGGATTTGGCTCTAGCAACAGATCTAGATAGCGGTAGCGCGAACAGATTATGACGGCGACTTTGACGGTGCCTAAGGTATTTGTCGGGCACAAATACGCGGCAGAAAAGTCCGTGGAGCTCAGAGCAAATACGACCGCGTAGAGTTTAACAGGCAAACGTGAGCTGATCAAAGCCCCTTCTTACCTCCAACGAATTGAAGCCCAACACCCCTAGAAGATAATTCGTTGGGTACATGAATGGGAAGAAATGGCCTTTGATACAAAAATCTCAGGAAGGTTTTCTGAACTTTCTCAAGCATCAGTGTCTGAGACGCAGTATGTGGATGCCAGACACAGGCGCTGGACTTGAGTTTACTCCAAACCTAAGTGGTGTATAGAAGTTTAATAATACTGGGATTGCGAAAGTCACAAGTGTTCCTCAAGAAAAATCCCAGACCCCTGAAGGATTCCTTTGCAAGGGCAGACACGTGGTCTCTAAACGTCAGACTGCGGTCGAAAGTCACTCCTAAGTCCTTAACACTGGTGACACGAGTGATCACTGTACCCCCAAATTATAATCGTATTTTATTGGTCTCAACCCTCGACCATAAGTCATAACGCTGCATTTACTAATATTAAACAACAACTTGTTCGCAATGCTCCACTCATATAGACGGTATCGATATCTTTTTGTAGGAGTTCGCAATCCACCTCTGTTCTGATCTGCGCAGCTAGTTTTAGATCGTCGGCGTAAAGTAGACATTTTGCGGATCGAATCTTACAAATTAGGTCATTGATCATGATCAGAAAAAGAGGCGGCCCTAATACGGATCCCTGACTCACGCCCGAGCGAGTGTAATAAGACTTCGACTCAAAGCAGCCATGCCGGACGAACTGTTTGCGATCCCGCAGGTAGTCGACGAACAAGTTAAGAAGGTCGGATGAGAAGCCCGTAGCCCCTAACTTTGCCAAAAGCACATCGTTGTCCACTTTGTCGAACGCCTTCCGGAAATCAAAATACAGAGTGTCGACCTGCCCACCGGATTCCAGGTTACTGAATATGAAGTCAACATGAATCTTATTAACTTTTATATTTCCGATTAAAACTAGCACTGACATAACTAAACAAAAATTCCTAATTAAAATATTTGACACTCCGTTCGAATGGAACCCGCGCTAAATTATAGCCAGCCTGCACTATATTATTATAAGGTTAGGCTACATAGACAGCCTCTACAGTACATAAGAGCGCGGCCGCCCAAAGGTTAAACGCAGCCAGGGCCCAGGTGGTCGCTGTCGAGCTGATGCCAGTGACTGTGGGTGAGCCATCAATATGTTGTGCAGGTGCGAGCACGCGGAGAAGGCGGCGCCGGCGCGCGGCGGGGGCTCCGGCGCATCCGGCTTGCTGCGCCTGCTGTCGGCGCGGAGCGCGCCCGGTCAGTTGTTTATTTTAATCATTCCACGTGGCTTTTGTTCGGGGTTTTAAGTCTGTATATTAGCATGTGGATAAAATTACATTAATTATGAATACAGTAATAATGTGGATTGGGTAAATGTCGAAATTCTATCGCTAAGTAGTTTTTTTTGTGAATTCTATGATTTTATGACGCATTAAAAAAAAGGTTAAGGAGGAAGCTCTAAGGTGGCCCGCGAAATTCAAATTTTCTTACGTTTTTTGCAATTTGCTAGTCAGTATTAAGTTGTACGTTGATTAAAATATGATTCGCGGTCGTAACAAATATGTATTTACAGAATTATAATCATTAACGTCTTAAACACAACTCTCTAAGACCATGTAATCCCCAAATGTCAAGATTTCATGAAATAGTCATTCTTGGGGATTACATGAAATGAAATGAAATGAAATGAAATGAAATGATTTTTATTTTGTAAGTAGGTTTGTACAAACACTTTTACACGTCAATCATGTTTTTTTTAAAACTAGATGAAGTCGGCGTTTCCTATCTGACTACTCTGAGAAGAAAGGCCGAAACAAACTCAGAGGTCACAGTCTCTTTTAAAGTCCAGACATAATCTTGGTCAGGTTATATGAAGACCATGTAGATCGATGTCTGAGGTGGTCTTTTGAGGAAAGAACCACACAGATTGAGAGGACCTGTCCAGTCAGTGCACGCATTTGTCAAAAATCGTGCAGCTCAACTCAAGACTTAAGGAGCTCAACGATTCGACGAACAATACCAAAGAAAGGACATTTGGGTAGGCCACATAAATAACTCAAACTGCCAGACCATGAAAAAAACAACAGAACAGAGAGAATAAAAAAAATAATATATAGGTATATATGTAAAATGACCCACATCGTCTTCACATTCACATTGAAAAAATAATATAATACTTTACAAAGTAAGCAAATGTCATTGTTTAAAAAAAAAAAATCATCAATGTCAATGTGTATATAAAAAAGAAAAAAAAAATCATTCAAAATGCAGAAATTGGAAGCAGCTCAATCCCAAGCCTTTTTGTCCTCAATATAATCTTTAACGGTATAAAAGGCTTTCTGGCACAACTTACGTTTAATGAAAGATTTGAATTTACTAAGGCTTAGATCTTGAACGTGGCTTGGTAGTTTATTGTAAAAGCGTATACATTGGCATCTGAACGAGCCACCTATTTTCTTGAGCCTGGTTGTAGGTACAACATATTTGTGTTTGTTTCTAGTATTTATATTATGGATATCACTGTATTTTTTAAACAATTTTATATTTTTATGGGCATATAAAAGATTTTCATAAATGTACTGAGAAGGCACAGTCATTACATTAATCTCTTTAAATTTGTCTCTGAGAGAGTGTCTCGGACTTAATTTATAAATTGATCGAACAGCTCGCTTCTGCAAAACAAAGATAGTCTGAATATCGGCGGCATTTCCCCACAATAGAATACCGTACGACATTACACTATGAAAATAGCTAAAGTACACTAAACGAGCAGTCTCTATATCAGTTAAATTACGAATTTTTCTAACAGCGTATGCTGCAGAACTTAGCTTTTTTGACAATTTATCTATATGTGGACCCCACTGAAGCTTAGCATCCAAAGTTATGCCCAGGAATACTGTGTTGTCTTCAGGATTCAATTCCTCGCCCTTTATCAACACATTAGTTTTCACCTGCCTTACGTGGGGTAGCGTAAACTTAATGCATTTGGTTTTCTTCTCGTTTAGAAGCAAATTATTAACATTGAACCAGTGGACTACTTTCGAGATCGCGCTATTGACATCGTCAGTAACCAACTGCTGACGTTTAAGTTTAAACAAAAGAGAAGTGTCATCTGCAAACAACACTATATCATGATGATCCTTTATGAGGTACGGCAAGTCATTAATATAAATGAGAAACAAGAAAGGACCAAGAATTGAGCCCTGTGGGACTCCCATTGTTACTATAGATCCGGGTGATCTTTTTCCATTAACGTCAACGCTCTGAATCCTTTTACTCAAGTATGAAATAAGAAGATCCAGAGCAGTGTTTCGGATCCCGTAGTGGCGGAGTTTCCTGATTAACGTTTCGTGAAGAACGCAATCGAATGCCTTGGACAAATCACAAAAGATGCCCAAGGCATCGCATTTATCTTCCCATGCATTATAAATATGTCCTAATAGTTCAACGCCGGCATCAGTAGTTGAACGACCCCTTGTAAAACCAAACTGTTTGCTATGTAATAATTTATGTTTATTAAAAAATCTTTGCATTTGGTCTAAAATTAATTTCTCAAAAATTTTACTAAAGGTAGGTAGTACAGAAATAGGTCTATAATTTGTGGGGTCTGATGTACTACCTGATTTAAACAAAGGTATTATTTTACTATTTTTCATAAGGTCAGGAAACTCCCCATTGTCAATACAACTATTAAAGATAATAGCTAGAGTAGGCGCTACAATGTCAATAATAGACTTGGCTACTTCTACAGAATTACCCCACAGATCTGCAGTCTTTTTTACATTTAAAGTGTGAAAGGTTTTAATTATATCTCTACAGGTAATATATTCAAAACGAAATTCCGAATCGCAAACATTAACATTTTCCTTAAGCAAAGACTCAGCAACAGAAGGTGATGAGTTTAGTGATTTAGTAGTTGAAACGGGAATATCCGAAAAGAAATTTTCAAATGCCTCGGCGACTTGTGTGTCTGATTTTATTATGTTGTCATTAATAGACAGGCTGTAGTCAGTATTTCGGTTACTAGATCTTCCCGTTTCACTATTAATAATATTCCAAGTCGTTTTAATTACATTACTGCTGTTTTTAATCTTTGAACCCAAATAACGTGACTTGGCCATATAACAAACTTTTTTAAATAATTTTGAATAATTTTTAACATACAAATTAAATTCATCAGTGTTAATATAAGTCCTTTCATTGTACAGTTCATAAAGCCGTGTTCTACTTTTATGAATACCAATGGTAGCCCAATCACTGAACGATGCATTACTATTAACCGAAATAGTCTTGGGAATAAAGGTGGAATCAAATTGTTTACAGTATACATTGAAAAAATTATCATAAAGATGATTAGGATCAGCCTGAATAGACAAAACTGGTAATTTATCAATGAGTTTAACTTTAAAAGCCTCCAAGCGACTTGCAGTTTTGGGGTTAACAGTGATATCCTTTTTAGCCACTTTTTTGTTTTGATTTTGAATAGTAATCCTTTGCCCGCAATGATCAGAATCTAGTAAAGTTATAATTTCTTTGTGGCTTGGTATAATATCTGTATATATATTATCTAGGCATGTGGCACTAGTAGGGGTTATTCTTGTGGGCTCCAAAAATAGGTTTAGAAGATTGTAGGACTGAAACAGACTTAAAATTTTACTACAAGAACCTGAGTTTTCTAATAAATTGACATTAAAATCACCGCAAATGATAACGGACTTGTTTGAGTTACAAATCCTGTGTAACACTTCATCCATTACCTTTTCAAAGCAGTCATACAATCCTGAAGGGGGTCTATACACACTTAATACAATAGAGTGCTCCAATTCTACACAGGCAATTTCAACCGTACGCTCAACTGATAGGCTCACAATATCTATACGATCTTTAAATTTGAGCTGGTTACTTACTAAAATTAATGAGCCACCATGTATAGCATTTATTCTGCTAAACGAACTACCAACCTGGTGATTATTAAAATTGAACAAGAACTGGTGGCTTTTCAGCCAATGTTCTGTTATACAAAGTATGTCAATACTATTAAAATTCATAAATAATTCTACTTCTAATTCTTTGTTCATAAATCCTTGAATATTTTGATGCACTAGGTTGATACTATTGACTGATTTTAAGCTTTTTTTGCATACATTATAGCTAGAGGTTGCCTCTATTGTCTTAATTTCTAATTTAAATTATTAGCAATGTCATTAATAGAGACCAAATTATTGGCAGAATTATTTATAATGTCATTGCATTGCTCAAAAGAAGCAAGTTGTTTAGCCAAATTTTTGGCTGTAATAGAAAAAAAATAAGATAGCGACACAGCTATCTGTCTTTTATAATAGTCAGAAAGATAGTACATAACAATGTTATATCTATCTTTTGTCAAATAGAAATTATTACTAACATAATTGTTAATATCAACTAAGTGGAACATGTTATTATTAAATGTCAAGTTATGCATTGTCATATTCAATTCAAATCTTAAGCTATTTTCTTCCTGTGGCAAACTGTTACTATAAGGGAATGTAAACAATACAACTTTTCTTAAACTAAGATTGCATAATGTTCTATGATACTGGAGCAGTTCTCCTTTGTTTACATTTCCCCTATTACCTATAAAAATTAATAAAGTTGTATCCTGGGTAAAGTTACATTTAATAATTTTTTTCATAATATGAAACAAAGAACAACCAGGCATACAGTAATTTATTATTGAGTGTCCCGGATATTCAGCTGTTAACAAGTGTCCTAAGTCCTTACCGATCTCATCACAAAATAACACAATATCATTATTTAAAGTTTGTTTACACTGTTTATACGAACTATTAGTAGAAGGAATTATCAAATCAACACAGGGCTGCACTAAGGTGGTATTACAAGTTGTCAATGAATGGTCCGGTGTGACATTGGTTGGTGTTTGACAATGCTCACAGTTGGTTTTTTGTGAGTTTACCAGCTCATTCATTGCCAACACATATTCCCTCATTAGGTCTTCAGAGGTATTATATTTGTTGGTCATTGAACTAAGTTTCTCCTGTAGATGGTCAAGTTCAGATTGCAAGGTCTCTGTGTCAATGTTGTACTTCCTAGTACTCTGCTCCAAATTATAAGAATACATGTCTAATTGTTTAATTAAATTCAACCTTTCTCTATTCAATTTAACGTTTTTGATAAAGAACTTTTGTCTTTTTACCATTTTTTGTGTTTTAACAATGTATTTATTAATTTTAATGTATTTTTTAAGTTTATTTTTACTACTTACTACCCTCACTGAATTATATGATTTTGATTCATCATCAGCTGTCAAATCCATAGTGTATGTGGGGTTTATGGTAGAAACCATTGACGGGGCAATAGGCATCAACTCATTGAACAGACTTTGGTTCAGCGAGGCGGTGATGTTAAGATTGGTCGTCTCAAGTTGTGTTATTTGACTTTGAGCCTCATGTAGCTGCTGTTGTAATATATGTTTTTGACTAAGAGCTTGTTCATACTCTGTGCTACACTGGCTGAACCCGTCCACAACAAGTTGAAGTCTATCCCGTTCTTCTATGGCATCAGTGTATTGATTATATATCTGAGCCATTTCAATTTTTAACTTCCTATTCTTTTCATGGGCATCAAAGAGCACCTTTTCATTGTCATCTATTTCCTTAATTAGTTGGTCACAGGACTCCTTTGACGCCTTTAAGGCGCTCAAAGCCTCATTGAGTTTGGACTCTCCGAGGCGAGCACGGGCGCTGCGAGTCATAATCATGATTAAAACTAGTAAGGAAGCGACAAGAAATTAGAAAAGAGAAGGTAGTTGTGGCAGCAGTAGAGAAGATGATTAGTTTAAAAGGAAAAATGAAATTTAGATGTAATTCTAAGGAGTTCTGTCACCAAACCAATGCAAGGTTATGTTTACGTTCAAAGGTCATTGGCATCAATAAAAAGCCTTACTAAAAATGAACAAACTAATTGCTGGTTTAATTGTAGTACGTAAACAAACTAATAGCAAGTAAAATATAGAGTATTGTACCTGATATCAAGATGACAATGCAAAATTCACTTGCCGGTAACTGTCACCGATTTACATAGAAATATTTACACTTAATTTGCACTAGCTATTTGAATCTAACACAATATACACATTATTATCCTATTTACTTGAGGAGTAGTTGGAAATAGGCCTAAAAAACAACGAAATTTAATATTTAAGATTAAAATTACAAGAACAAATTTTTAACAGCTGTTAGCTGTAGTGTTGCCACAGGAAAAAAAAAAAAAAAAAAAAAAAAAAAAAAAAAAAAAAAAAAAAAAAAAAAACTAATGGTCTTAGAGAGTTGTGTTGATGACTTTAATGGTTATAATTCTGTAAATACATATTTGTTACGACCGCGAATCATATTTAAATCAACATACAACTTAATACTGACCAACAAGTTGCAAAAAACCTAAAAAAAATTGAATTTCGCGGGCTACCTTAGCGCTTCCCCCTTAAGTACTAAATCCAGTCGGTTATCTTTTAAAGTGAAGGCACGTGAACATATCCGTCAAAAGTTGGCCGTAACATCTCAGCGCTGATTTGCTGGATTCGTTTTTTCCTCTACCGATAATTTGATTCTCCTCAAAGATTTTGTTTATATGTATGTATGTATCTATCTATGTATTAGTATTTATTCTTGTATTTTATAGTCATTTCCTAGCTATTTATCCCTTTTGTTGCACCTGCCATGTTTTGTCTCTGCATCACCCTAAGGTGGACTGGTAGAAAATGCCTCAGGCATTAAGTCCGCCTTTGTACAGTATTTCTTTTACTTGTGCATAAAGTGTTAATAAATCCCAAGTACAACTAAAAAGCAAAATAATATATTATTAATGGTTAAACAAACTTACATTGTGACGTTTGACCATAATTATATGAAGCGTTACATCCGAAGAGATTTATATTCACCAGGTAGTACATTTCTCAATGTACTGGGCACCGAGCACAATATCAGAGCTAAAAAAAAAAACAGAAACAACCTACCACTAGCACCACCCTCGGCGCACCCGTGCAACACTCGCACCCAACTGTCATTTAATTCGTAGGTGAAGCACATAAGCGCTCCGACATTTTCTGCATCGTTTCCATCATTTGCATCAGGAATTGTGGTGGTATCCCTCCCATCTGCATTCCATAGTGAGGATACGCTTGCAGTCTTATTGTGGTACCGCTTCGAACGGTTTATTGTTAACCAGCACAGGTTCCTGCTGCTGAGTGTTGGTTGGTTCCAGTTGATCAGGTGGTGAACGAGCTGATGAGGAAGCAGTTTGGGTAGGAGATCCTCGCGATCCCACTTCTGATGACGGAGGAGGTACCACCATAGTGTTTTCAAAATTGTTGACTTCCTGATGATGACTCATGTTTGGGTCCCCGAAATAAAACTTCACGAGTAGTAGGTAAGCTTCTTATATTCAACGGGCAGCGTAACGACGTCCCAGAGAGGTCCGTACTGTACGACGGCTCGAGCACGAATGACCGAGCGCCAACAGTGCGGCCGTATTTATAGGGCTCGGCGCACGTGCACGTGTTTCTCAAGTTTTTAGGTTAAGTATTGAAATTACATTATGAGAAATAATAACATTCTGCTTAACGTTAATTTAACATCATAATAAACTCAAAGTAATCAATTGATGATTTATGAACTAATTTTTAGAAATCAGATTATTAATCTTAATTATTCTCGTTGTTAGCGCCGATATATATAATAAAAAGAAAACAGTAAAAGAAATATAAAAATCAATAAATAAAATATTTAATATAAAAAAACAACATACTTACCAACAGTTGAATTGAGAACCTCCTCCTTTTTGAAGTCGGTTAATAAAGAACTAAGATAATGAATGATAAAAATATAAAAACAAAAAAATATAAAAAACAAAAAATAATTTAAAAAAAAAATTAAAAAAAAAGAATTTGGTCAACTTTTTATTTGAAACTAGCTAGGTACCTCTTCTTCTTGGTCACGTACTTCATTACTGAAGGTAGTGTCCCTGAAAGGCCTTCGTGGCTTTATGCACGATGTTCTTCCACTTTGTTCGGTTCTCAGCTTCTCTTAGGGCGGTCGTAACAGAGAGACCAGTGAGGGCGGTTATTTGGTCTGACCAGCGGTTAGGTGACCGTCCGCGAGGTCTTTTCCCATCTACCTTGCCCATCACCACCAACTTTTCCAGATTATCCGGTTCCCGACGGACAATGTGACCAAAATAACCGAGAATCCTTCGGTAACAGACGGTTGGTAGTCTGTCTTTTATGCGAAGCTGATCTAGGATAGAATATCGAGAATACCAGTGTTCGGACTAGTCTCATCTTGGTGACAGAGACTTTTCTGTCCTGCCAAATACGTGTTAACTTACTCATCGCAGCTTTGGCCATTTGAGTCCGTCTCTTGATCTCTCTTTCGCTTCCTCCCTGGTCAGTAAGTAGCGATCCGAGGTATATATAAACTCGCTGACAAATTCTAGATCGGTGAGTTCTCCCGTTCTGGAGAGTTGAGCGGTTCTGTCGATGAGCATGACTTTTGTCTTCGACTTATTGATAGTGAGTCCAACCAGCCCACTCTCGTATTCTACCCTGCGATACAGATCAGCTAGCTCCTTTTCTGAAGATGCAAAGAGTGTAGTGTCATCCGCATATCTCAGGTTGCTGATCTTAATTCCCCCGAGAGAGACGCCTCCCTCCCACCCTTCTAAGGCTTTCCTCATTATGTATTCACCATATATATTAAAGAGAATAGGAGAAAGAATACATTACTGTCTTACCCCCTTCTCTGGCTTGAAAGGGCCTGAAATGACGTCATTAACCCTTACCATGGATACCCCGTCTTGGTACAGATTAGCGACCAACGAGACGAGGTATTGAGGTACGCCCATCTCTTCCAATATGGTCCACAGGCAATCCCATCTGACGCAATCAAACGCCTTCGAGTAATCGATGAAACACATTAATATCGGCGTGTTGAACTCTCGGCTTTTCATCAATCATTTGCCTCACATTCACAATCTGTTCTTTTGTGCCTCGACCTTTCACAAAACCTGCCTGTTCACTGGGTATCTGCCACTGAAGGTACGATTGCAGTCGTCCGTTGATTACGTAAAGCATTATCTTGCTAGCATGAGATATAAGTGCGACTGTCCGGTAGTTCCTGCACGTTCCAGTTGAACCTTTCTTGTGGAGTTTGTGCAATGCACTTCGGATTTCAGATTCGAGGATATCGGGTTCCATGCATTGCTAGTCGACAATCGAGGTACTTGGAGCTCCTGCTGCAGAATCGGCGTAAAGGCTTTCACAGTATGATCTCCATCTTTCTGTAACTTGATCTATTTCGGTCAACAGTCTTCCTTCCTCATTTTCGTTGGCCCAAGTTTTCGGCTTGAATTCTCGAGTAATACTCTTAATTTTCAGGAAGAGATCCCTTGTCTGAAATTTTTGCGCATGATTTTCTATGTCCTGACAAACTGAATTCAGATAGTCATTATAGTCCCTGCGGCACAGCCGTTGAATTGTTGCCGAACTTTCCCGGTAGTCTGCAAGCGCAGATTCAGCATTGCCTTTGAGTAGTTCCTTTCGCTCTCTGATCGCCTTCCACGTTTCTTCAGTTATCCATATCTTTCTCGGAGCATCGACTGCCTTGCTCTGGCTCTCTTTGCGTGCTGAAAGGATAAGATTTTTCACTCTGTTCCAGTTGTCGTCGGTGTCGTCGTGACAGTCAATGGCAAAGTTGGCTGATTTGGTCTTGAAGCACTCACTGAAGGCCTCTAGTTCTCCAGGTTCAGGTCTCCTCTGTGTCGGTTGAACTACTCGGTGGCATCTTTTCAATTTGAGACACATCTCTTCCACCAAGAGTTTGTGGTCGCTCCCGCAATCCGCTCCAGGATATGTTTTAGTGGAGGTTATGCACGATCTCCATCTCTTGTCGACAGCGATGTAGTCTATTTGATTACGTGCTCGGTCACCTGGCATTATCCACGTATACAGTCTCCTCGGGTGGTTTTTAAAGCAGGTGTTCATAATCATTAGGGAATTCTCCGCGCAGAATTGCACCCATTTCTCACCCCTGTCATTTCTGGTACCAAGTCCATATTTGCCAACTACATCCCTTAGGTGTTCATCTCTCGACGTATCCCCTACTTTGGCATTAAGCTCACCCAGCAGAACTTTGATATCTCTTTTTGCCAGACTTTTTAGAGTATGGTCGACTTGATTGTAGAATGCCTCCGCATCAGACTCTGTTGAAGTGGACGTTGGGGCATATACCACCACTACATTGACACGACATGGCTTTGTGTCGATTCTCAAAGTAAGTATCCGGTCACTTACCGGGTTATACTAGTATCCTAGAACCGATTTATTGACTTCGGGAGACACAGACAAAGCCACACCATTCTTACTTTCACTTTCTGGGCCAGAAAAGTATACCGTGTGGCCCTTCGGGGTAGTATAGAACCCTGAACCTCTCATGTGAGTTTCGGTGATCCCCAGTATTTTCAGGTCGTAATGTGCTTGCTCTTTGTCTATAATCTCTTTCTTCCCTGGTTGAATCATTCCCCGAACATTCCAGGTTCCCAATCTCAACTTTTTGCGAAACTGTGTACGATGACCAGTTGTTTTGTCACCAGTAACATACTGTCCGCACTGTGCCTGGTGAGTCACGACAGTGTGGCCAGTAGCACATTTCACACCATGAGACCAGGACTCCACATGGCGCCGGGTGGTAGCCGGATCGCATCCTATCACTCTCTTTACTTGGTCCACTTTCATAGGATTTCTTGGGAGGATAGTGCAGTGGTTTCCCCTTGCCTTCTGCACCGCAGTGATGTTTATTTATTTATTTAAATGCCTTAAAACTACCATTACAGGTCTAAACCTAATGCGATAGTCAAGTCACGCACACATAATTAAAAACAAAGGTTATTGTTTGTAACATATTGAGAACAATAGTACTTTTGCGAATTCACCCCAGTGACATGTAAATATATCAATTTCGACCTGAATAAAATTAATGATGCGAATCGCTCGAGTCAGAGGGGCCTTGGCCAGCAAGTTGGTCCTGCCTGATGGTACGACCAGCAGTGGGGGGGGGCGTCGCCTCCACACAACGATCGGGTACGTACAAGTGCAACCGCTGCAGCACTTTCGGGTTGTGCTCTATGCCTCGGAGAAGTTTCACCACGTACGACACTAGTGCAAATTCCCGTCTCACCCCGAGTTCATTGTACCCCACCATACCCAGTACGAATAGAGTGGGGTACATCAAAGGGTAAAATGGGTATACCCCATAAAGTTTCCTATACAGGTGGCGCGTAAATTTGTTCTGGACTCGCTCCAACATCATTGAGTACTTAGCCTCATGTGGAGCCCATATGACAGCACTATGTTCCAGATGACTCCTGACTAATGCGTCATACAGGACTCTGATGGCTGTGATGCTGGTAAAGTCTCGCGTCTGCCTCAAAACAAACCCCAAGTTTCTAAATGCCTTTTTGCAGATCTTAGTAAATGACCGCGAAACGATAGTTCAGGAGTGAGAACAACCCCTAAATCACTTACCTGCGTGACTCGTTGCATCGGTACTGCATCCACTACGTACTCGTAGAGTAGAGGTGCCCGTGCGCGAGTAAAACTTATCACCGAGCACTTGGATAAGTTGAAGTAGAGCCTGTTCTCATGACTCCATTCCACTATCCTATCAATGTCATCCTGCAAACGTCTGCAATCAGACTCCGTCCTGACTTCAAGCAGCAACTTGAGGTCATCTGCGAATAACAAACAAGATCCATTTTTGACGACTTCTGGTAAATTGTTTATCATTATTATAAATTCCAGAGGCCCCATATTGCTGCCTTGATTCACTCTGGACCAGGTGTAATACGGATCAGA
This sequence comes from Oligia latruncula, assembly GCA_948474745.1. Taxonomy (NCBI): domain Eukaryota; kingdom Metazoa; phylum Arthropoda; class Insecta; order Lepidoptera; family Noctuidae; genus Oligia; species Oligia latruncula. The sequence continues at coordinate 106,142 of OX419683.1, read as the reverse complement.
TTCGCAGCCCTTGTAGTCAACATACTGCTGTCTGCCTTGCATATAGCTGGCTAAAAACTGCAATAGATGTGGTGTGCCACCGATTTCTGCTAACTTACGTAATAATATGTCATTATCGACGGTGTCAAATGCTTTTTTGAAGTCAAAATAAGCAGCGTCCACCTGCACACCAGCATCCACCGCTGGAACCACCTGTGACATGAAGTTTAGGAGATTGGTCGCAGTGCTGCGCCCCGGCCGGAACTCGTGCTGCGCATCCGATAGCTGCGCGCGGACCTGCTCCTGCATGCTGCGCTGGATGGCGGACTCGAAAACCTTGGCCGGAGTCGACAACACAGCCACCGGTCTATATCCACTGATGTCCGATCCTGCCTTACCTTTGGGGACTGGAATGACCCGTGTTATCTTCCATCGAGTTGGAAAGGTCGCTGATTGGAGACATGTATTAAATATATAGTGTAGAGGTTCCGCTAATACCGTACTACAATCCCTGAATAGGAAGGCTGGTATGCCATCCGGGCCTGCTGAACGCTTTGGTTTTAGGCCCTCGACTGCCTCTCTAACGTCCTTCAGACTTAGCGAGTTTAGTTGCACATGCGACCCGCTCATGGCTCCCGCCGCCGTCGCCGCGGCCGCTTGTGGGTCAAGTTGTGGCGGCTCCCTACCGTATACCGACTCGAAAAACATCGCAAATTGCTTGGCACATTCAAGATCCGATAAGTATTGACCATCCTTAATAATAGTTTGTCTGTTAGCTGTGTTGGTCTTAGATCGTATATATTGCCAGAATGACTTTGGATCTTTCGCAAACTGACATTGTATTTTAGTTTGATGTTGTTTGTGTGCAGTATGAATATTGTTTTTAATACGTGCTCGGTATTTAGAATACTCACTGTAAACAACTAAATCCTTTGTTTCCTTGAACGTCTTGTGAAGTCTAGCTTTGGTTTTTAGATCTTGTATTATTTCGCTCGTGTACCAATTAGGATACGTGTACCGCGACTTCACACTACGATTTTTCTTGGGGACACATTCATCTAAAATGCTGTTAAGTTTACTGTAGAAGAAGTTTAATATATCGTCCAAGTTGTGCATCTCGTACATACTATCCCATTCCGTTGAAATTAACAAAGAATAAAGCAAATGATAATTTGCCTTATAAAAGTTCCATTGCGGTCTATTACTGAGTGCGCATGCACCAGCGCGCGAGTTGGTATCGGTGGCGGATACGGCCGCGGCCGACGAGGTAGCGGGGACAATGTCGGCGGGGGCGGGGTGGAGGGCGCGCGCGGGCTCGAGGCTCACGTTCACTTCGAGCGGCGGGTGATGCACGTCGACGGGCACGAGCGGCTCGTCTGCCGCAACTACTAACACCTTCCCTCGAAACCCTGAACTCAGCACCAGATCTAATTGACGACCTAAATAGTTGGGTACCTTATTACTCTGAGTGAATTCGCAAAAGGACAAGAAACATTCATAATAATTAGTCACATTTGTAGGACACGAATGTAAATTAAAATCACCTAACACAATTATATGTTTATATCTAGTACATAGATTTTCTATTACTGCAAACAGAATCATGTAATCATTTTCAGAACTACCCGGGGGAATATAAATAACAGAACATAGAAATAAAAATCTACTATTTAAATGTACCGTCCTTCGATCAATAATAGTACTAGATGAATGATTAGGAACAAAAATAAGTCGCTAAAGTGGCCACGTTTGCACACATATAAAAACAACATTTTGTTGACATTACTCGAATTTGGAACTAGACGTAGTTCTTGGAATTACATTTCAATGCTTCAATGTTTGTTAGAATAGTTGGCGCGTTGTCGCAAACATTGGCCAAACAATCATAATATTTGCTAATTAATTGTGTTACTATTTTATGAAAAACATTTAATGATAAAAACTTACCGAAAAAAAGATATTCCTTCCAAAATCTTAGTGTTACGGTGGTTATTTACACAACTTTTGAACGCGCACCGAGGCATTTTGACGTCTTAACATTGGCTATGATTGGACCATACTAATTTGAAATAAGAGCACAAAAGTATTCGTGCTCGTATTTTTCGGGCCGTTTTTGAAGCGCTTATCGGGCATCTAGTACTATTATTGATCGAAGGTACCGTCGCACAAACCATTTCAAAAACGCAGGTGTCTATCGAAACGTCGGGCACAAGTACCCGCCGCAGCTCGAACCGGTGTGTGGCCACAAGAAACGCACCTCCCTGCTTCCGTCCATCCGTTCGGTCGCTACGAAGTATATTGTATCCCGGTGGGACAATTTCAGAATCTTGAATTGAATCATTGCAACCCGATTCAGTAATTGCAAACAAGTCCGAATTCAATGAAGCCATGTTATTTCTAAAATAGTCCAACTTAGTTCGGAGACCTCTAACGTTTTGGTAAAAAATTTCGACGGTACTAACTTGAGGTATTTTTGGTATGCTTCCGAAACCAAATCCACTCGTTGAATTCAGCGTTTATGGGCCATATTTCAGTTTGGTTCAATTTATCAAACAACTGTTCTGGCACTCCAATAACAAACGACGAGTAATCTCGCTCGGTTTTATGTTTTATTTTATCCACTTTTATAGGTACATCCAACCCACATATACTTTTCACGTGATTAGTCATTGATTCTAAAATGGGTTCTGGGTGTAATCGCCACACATGTAAGTGTTTCTTCCGTTCCGTGGCTTGTAACGCTTAAAAATTATATGATAGAATGTTGTTAATAAATGTTATATGAGTAGTAGTCAGTACGCCCTGCTGCCAACGACTAACATCCGGTTGATGAAGAGATATAACTGGACCCCCTTTCTCCCGTCTGCTTGCCGACCTATATCTCCAAAGGGGTTGGGTACCACAATCTTGGTAATAGGTTACTCGACGTAACAGGGATCACCACGAGTAGGTGGGAGTGGAGTTGGTGAGGAGAGGCTAAGTGGTTGTTCTTCTTATGCAACCATGTATTGTGCATCACACACCCTGGAACCCCTACCTAAAAACTCCTACATAGAAAGTATAAAATAAAAAAATATATATTTAAAATTAAAAAACCCGACTGCGTAAAAAGTGAACCAAACTACGTATGTAAATTAAAAAAACTGAAAAGAAAAAAACAAGCACTTAGATGTCCGGTGGTCTAGAATCTATATACAGGGTGATTGGAAGATGGGTGCAAAGCTTTAAGGCGAAGATAGTACAGGCAATTCAGAACCATTTAAGCCATGGTTGTCTTAGACGAAGTGTTACCACTTTTTTTTTACCAATTTCTTAAGATTTTTTTCGAAAATTCCCAAAGTCTTAACTAAACTACTTATTTATGGCCAAATTGAATGATAAACGAATTCATTTTTATTGTATTTAATTAAAGTAATGTGTAAGCAATCTAGCAAAACATGTTTTAGGCCTCTGTGTCGTTAGACATTTTTTTTACAGACATTTAAAGTTCATAAAACATTTTAAAATTCATAAATATTTTTTGTAAACCTTATTTTAAAAAAAACGGAGCGTGCTTTTTTTGTTCAAACCTTTTTGAAAACATGCTTGATATTCGCTTTTTCTATTGAGGTAACATTTACGCCGATATCTTACAAATTATTGAAATTAGGACCTAAAAACCAATTTGAGGGAGAAATTTTAAATTTTTGGGAGACTAAATAAAACAACATTTGAATTTAATTTATTTATGTTTCATGTTCTAAATGTTGTCCGTGATTTCTAATACAAGCACAGCTCCGTCTTCTCACTTCTGTTTTTGTTATTTTCAACATCATCTTCAGCTTCATTGTTTCAAACTCTGAATTCATTCTCTCTGTCAGTTCTTCTCTCGTGTTTATTTCCACATTCGTGTAGACTAGCTCCTTGGCCCGACCCCACACGAAAAAGTCCAGCAGGGTCAGATCTGGTGAGCGAGCGGGCCAAGGGATGAGTCCATCTCTGCCAATCCTGCTGTCAGGAAAACAATTATTTAAGTGTTCCCTTACATTTAACATCCAATGCGTTGGACAGCCGTCTTGCTGAAAGCTGACTGTACTGTCTCTTGCGAATATCGGGACACCGGTTTCCTCTATCAGCTCTGGTAAATCCACTTGTAGAAAGTGCAAATCATTTTCACCATTGAAAGTCTCCGGTAAGAAGTGGGGCCCAATCAACGTCCTGCAAATTACTCCAGCCCAAACATTGGCAGAGAATTTCCTATGAAACGACACCTGCTTCTTAAAATGTGGATTGTTGTCTTTGGCGGCCCATTCATGAAGGTTATGAAAGTTTGTAATGCCCTCCCTAGAAAATTTGAATTTGAAATCAATCTTGTGGCCGGATGAAAGCAAATTTTCTAGGGAGGGCATTACAAACTTTCATAACCCACACAACACATGGGGAACACTTAAATAATTGCTTTCCTGACAGCTGGATTGGCAGAGATGGACCCATCCCTTGGCCCGCTCGCTCACCAGATCTGACCCTGCTGGACTTTTTCGTGTGGGGCCGGGCCAAGGAGCTGGTGTATACGAATGTTGAAATAAACACGAGAGAAGAACTGACAGAGAGAATGAATTCAGAGTTTGAAACAATGAAGCTGGAGATATGATGTTGAAAATAACAACAACAGAAGTGAGAAGACGGAGCTGTGCTTGTATTAGGAATCACGGACAACATTTTGACCATGAAACATAAATAAATTTAATTCAAATGTTGTTTTATTTCGACTGCCTAAAATTTAAAATTTCTCCCTTAAATTGGTTTTTAGGTTCTAATTTCAATAATTTGTAAGATATCTGCGTAAATGTTACCTCAAAAGAAAGAGCAATTATCAAGCATGTTTTCAAAAAGGTTTGAACAAAAAAAGCACGCTCCGTTATTTTTAAAATAAGGTTTACAAAAAGTATTTATGAGTTTTAAAATTTGTTATGAACTTTAAATATCTGTAAAAAAAATGTCTAACGACACAGAGGCCTAAAACATGTTTTGCTACATTGCTTACACATTACTTTAATTAAATACAATATAAATGAATTCGTTTATCATTCAATTTGGCCATAAATAAATAGTTTAGTTAAAACTTTAGGAATTTTTGAAAAAAATCTTAATAAATTGGTAAAAAAAAAGTAGTAAGACTTCGTCTAAGACAACCATGGCTTAAATGGTTCTAAATTGTCTGTACTATCTTCGCCTTAAAGCTTTGCACCCATCTTCCAATCACCCTGTATATATATACATATAATAAATTTGTAGAAAAGTGGTGTCTGTACAATGGAAATATATAAAAAAAAAGTAGCAGGGGTTGTTATTATATCGATGCCGAACCCGAAATTGTAATTAATTTTTTTTTGTCTGTTTGTCTGTTTGTTTGTGCACGCTAATATCAGAAACGGCTTATTCGATTTAGATGCGGTTTTCACTAATATATTGTAGTAGGCTTCACTTAACATTTAGTGTTTATTTCATGTCAATCGGTTCATAAATAAAAAAGTTATGTCAATTTAAAGAATCACGGCGAACATTTGTTAAGGTATTCTATCAGAGTACGTACACGCCTCGGGCCTGCGCGTCCGATCTTCGGAACTACTGGACGGATTTGAATGATTTTTTTTTTATTGTAGGTATTATATGGCTGGACAACATTCAGGCTATAATTTATCTTGGAAACTTGAACACGTCCTGATGCAGAACCGAAACAGGCCAGCTTAACCATAAGAGATACAAAAATGGTACCATAGCAAAAATTGTTCCACGTGATGAGGATTTTCTGCTGAGAGAATAAATTTGAAGATCTGGAACACCTGATGGGAACTCAAAGAGCCCAGCTACGCCATAACACATATAGGAATGACGTCTTAGTAAAAGTTATTCGGTCTGATGGGCATTTCCTGTTGACTTATAAAAATCGAAGATCAGAAACATCTGATGTGGAAATCAAAGCTATCACTAATTTCACTTCCACGCGGTGAAGCCGGTAACAGTTTAGGACTGATTTTCGATGACGATGGTATATCATTGAAAATTTGACTCTACTGGCCAAAACTCCCATTTATTTTTTTTAACGTGAAGAAATGCTCATGCATTCTGCACTACCACGGGGAGATAGTGCAGTTATGTGGGACTCTAACCCACTAAAACTCCACTGTGTCCTCCTCTGCCGCTTACGGCGGGAACATGGGCACGCGTTAGCACTCATCCGTGAACCCGCCGCGGCTGTCCGTCACCGGACCCTCCGCTGGGGAGTACTCCCCATCACCGGCGCACCAGAACACATAGCACGCCGTGACCACCCCAGGAATCAAACCAGCACATGGGCGCCAGACGATCCCGTGCCTGGGCACCCTTGGTAGGGGAGCAGTCACTTAGATTTTAATTGATCAGGTGTCTTCATAATAAAACTATAACCATGCCTAGAAAGAGGTCAAATCTTTCCCAATGTTCCAAAGGAGCTAAAAGATTGAGGATCATAAGATCCCAAGAATCTACCGAAGAGCGTCAGGAGAGACTTGATGCTGTTTGAGAACATCAGGCTGCAACTCGCTCCGTGGAAACCTCTTCGGATCGCGAAGCACGCCTGCGTTCTCAGCGTATTTACGCATCTACATCCAGGTCTCTAGAGACCAGTGCAGAATATGATGCGCGACTGACCGCTGATACGGTGAGATTATCATACATTGTTCCGAACACGCACACAACAAAATATTCATAATCAGAAAGTGAGAAAGAAAGAATTGCTGGAGTACGGCATCAAGAGACAGATTAAGAAGAGCGCAACGAACGTTTGAATTCTGATCGACTTCGACATTCTCTGAACAGAATGTCGATATCATCTGAAGAATCGGATGTGTCTCAAGATATAGCCGTAGGGTATGGCGACCTTCCTTGGGTTGATAAGGAACGGAGTGCATTTACGTATACTCCTATGATTGACTACGCCACATATTCCGCCATCGGAGGTATGGTTGAAAATTGTACTTTTTGTGAAGCTGTTAAATAGCAAAAAGAAACAAACGGTATGTGTTGCTCAGGTGGGAAAGTACATATTGAAATATTACAAAATCCTCCAGAAATATTAAGATCACTGCTAATCGGTGACCATCACAGTCAAAACATTTCTTGGACAATATCGTCGACCGTAGGTTCAATTGATGTAAGGGACAAAATACGCAAAATGAGTTGAGTATACAGTTTTGTTCAGAATTTTGCGCTCTTTCGAATGGTGTATATGAAAAAATTCTAGCTTAAAAAAAATGTCCCTTACCCTACTGATTTTTGGATTCCAATTTCGAATCAGCCCCATAACAACAATGTATCTGAAAAACTATGCAATATAGCAACTTGAAATGTTGTAATTACCGCCGCCAATCCACTTCACATAAGGTAAGGGTCTTCCCAATCAACGAATTATTCTTCATACATTTTTTCAACAAACCTTTACACTATTTTTTCATCATAGATTGGATCCAACGTAGAGATCAATTTAATGTAAGGGACATTACTAACAAAATACGTTGGTGTAAGGGACGTCTATTTTCTTAAATAGCTAACTTATTTAAATAAATGTAGATAGAGCACTAAAATACAAGATTATGTGTGAAATCAGATCCGAAAAAGGTTAATAACAAAAAAAGTTATAGGCGATTTAGTCCGAAAAAAAACTTTGTCGGCCTCTCCTGAAAAATCGTATTTTGTCCCTTACCTCAATTGAACCTACGGTCGACGATATACGTTCGTACAATAATGCCTTTCAAATGACATCTTTTGTTGCGAAACAGATTTCAGAAGGCCCATTTATGCCAACATTCAAAGTGCAAGGCCAAGTTTACCACCCTATTGGTTCATTATTGCCTGAAAATGACGTCTCGAATCGTCTCGCGCATCCCGTTGTTATCCAGTCCCCGGGTTCTTAGAATTCGACATCAGACGTTTCAGATCTTCGATTTTGACGACCCCGTTGTCGCTGGCATAAGCAACAGGATCCGCGTACGAAGTCGCGGGCAGAAGCTAGTTCTTTCTATAATATAATTGCATGAATAAATAAATAAAATTAATTAATAATTTAAATTTTAGACAAAAGTTCACTGCACCTCCTAGGTTCCCCAATTAAAAATGTTTAATACCAATAATTTCAAAAATTATTGAAAAATATATCTACAGAGAACTAAATGCCTATCTTGAAAAAAATCATATACTCTGTGATGAACAGAAGGGTTTAGGGAGAAAAAAACAATTAACTTGGCCATATACGAATTCTTGCATACTGTTATGACAAACATAATAATAATAATAATTGGTTTATTGGTAAAACAAGTTTAGGTATAAACAAAATTTTTTAGCAAGACGTGTTATATAAAAAGCAAATCGTACAATTTTTATGCTAAGACTACATAAATTAACATTAACTTAAATCAAATATGTGTACATGAATAAAAATGCATCAGTCTGTGCCATTTTCTGCGACATGACACAGGCATTCGATTATGTCCAACATAATATATTACTAAGTAAACTTGATGCATATGGGATAAGAGGAAACATATTCAATCTAATACAATCATACCTACAAGACAGAAAACAAGTAACGCAAATTAGTAGAATAAATATGAGCTCTAAACGTGAAGAGATTTTCACGTCATGCGAGCGTACCGTCCCTCATGGAGTTCCGCAAGGCAGTGTACTTGGACCTCCCCTATTTACACTCTATATTAATGATTTCCCTAAATCCATTAAACATCCCATGACACTGTTTGCGGATGACAGTACGATAACTATTCCATGCCTTGATAAGAATACATATGAAACTGACATGAAAAATACATTAATTGAAGCGGTAACGTGGCTGAATAATAATAATTTAAAAATTAATATTAAATAAAACTTTGACTATGCACTTTAGCCAACGATCATCATTATTCTCTAGTCTTGACATCGAATATAATAATAATAAAATACAGACAGCTAATACTACAAAATTTTTAGGCTTAACAATCGACAGAAATTTAAATTGGAAAGCGCATATTGAGGCTCTAGCCAAAAGAATAAGTAGTGGCGCATATGCGTTATATAAATTATCACGTACTCTAAATATAGAAGCGCTATTAACGGCCTACTATGGTTTAGTTGAATCCGTCATTAGATATGGTGTTATCTTCTGGGGTACCTCAACAGATAGGGATATCATCTTTAAAAGACAAAAGTGCTGCGTAAGATCAATGTTTAATCTCAAAACTACCGATAACTGTAAAAATTATTTCACTAAATATCATATATATAGGCTCAGGATGGCCTATATCAGTGAACGGGTCCATCATCAAAAACACTTAGGATCCTGCCGGATTTAGAGACGATTCGTCGTGAGCGTGGTGCGAGATGCGGTTCTTCTGACAGTTCCACAGAGTACCTCTTCATCGCAGTCCACAGACTAGTAGCTATCATCTATGCCACAGACTAAGAAAAAGAGGTACCCTCGACCAGTCCGTGTGCCGCCTCGCCACCACAGATGCGACGCTCCGTCAGAATGACAGCCTGCCAATTCCTGTCACTCTGATCCGACGTACCACAGCGCATGTCATGTGTTGCGCCGACACGGCCGGACTGACATTCGACCGTCCTCGGGCGTATCTCTTAACGTTGTCCTGGAAAAGGCATAGTCTCATTATCTACCTTACTATCTGCTCGTCCAACCTGACGATCAGGAAGATTACTGCGAGTACGTAAAACATTTATAGCAAAATGAAAGCATGTATCCCTTCGACCATCGCACTGATGGACCGGATGACATCTTTCTTTCGCTCAGGCGTGTTATTTCATTTAACAACTTGGACCGGACGAGTGTGTCCCTTCGACCAACCCTGAAAGCGGTGTGGACCGGACGGCACTGTCCCTACGACCAGTTGCACAATGGAAAACTTCAAACATGGACCGGACGGGCGCATCCCTTCAACCACCCACACGGGGCTGGCTCGGACGACACTGTCCTTTCGACCAATTCGAAAGTGACTTAACGTGACACTTTCAGCACTAAACATTGAACATTACTTTATGTAGGCGAGGCGGTGATCGCAGAGGTTGACCTCCTTATTTGCAGTTTCACCACCGTTCTTATTTCCTGGACAACCTGTCGACACGTGACCAGTTTTTCCACATGTGTAACAGTTTACTGATGCTTTGTCTTTGCTTCGTGTTGAACTCGAATGATCTTGAGGCTTCGATGAACCAGAATCTTCCTTTCGCTTCCTACAGTCAATCTGTCGATGACCTGACAGGCCACACCAGTGGCATTTGCCAGGGAATCTAGTGTCTGCTATCCGTGGTCGTTTCGAATCAGGTTCTCGATTACCATCAGTGACGTCACCCCGTCGTTTAAATGAAATGCTACCAAGGATCCGAAATAATTGAGCACGAGTAGTAATTACATGAGCAATTAATTCTCTTCGTATTAAACCATCCTTTTGACAGAGCACCGATATAACAAAACCAGTGATCGCTTCTTCAGACAGCTCGGTTTGTGGTATGCGCTCGATCATGTTCCACAGGCGCATCGCAGACTCGGACGCGGTTTCTTTAACTCCGATTTGAAATCGTAGGATTTCGTCAAAGTGATCTTGAATCAGTTTGGGTGTCGAAAATGTAGCCAATAATGCTTGTTTGACGGCACTCCAGGTTAGTTCTTTGAGGTTTAGTTTAGTTAGGCAAGTAGCGGCACGACCCTACAGCGCTCTAGTAAGTGCCATCAACAAGTCGACACCTTCAAGACATTTGTTCTGCACTATTATCTCTGTGACGTCACACCAACCCACAACATCAGCTTCTGTATCGTCAGGATCAAATTGCATAAGTGTTGGTATATTGGTACTCACGGTAGATGTGGGTTGCGACATCGCAAACAGCCGAGATAGCAGCGCCTCCATATTCGTCAATAATTTTGTTGTAGGGTCATTATTTGAAGGTTGCGTCTCCTCCTTATGACGTTCGTTCGATCCCACTTCTGATATAGGCTCAGGATGGCCTATATCAGTGAACGGGTCCATCATCAAAAACACTTAGGATCCTGCCGGATTTAGAGACGATTCGTCGTGAGCGTGGTGCGAGATGCGGTTCTTCTGACAGTTCCACAGAGTACCTCTTCATCGCAGTCCACAGACTAGTAGCTATCATCTATGCCACAGACTAAGAAAAAGAGGTACCCTCGACCAGTCCGTGTGCCGCCTCGCCACCACAGATGCGACGCTCCGTCAGAATGACAGCCTGCCAATTCCTGTCACTCTGATCCGACGTACCACAGCGCATGTCATGTGTTGCGCCGACATATATTAACATTACCTTCACTTTATATATTGGAAATAGCAATGTTTGTAAGAGCTAGTCCACATTTGTTTCCTCGTATGGCAAATTTAAAAAAGAAATAGACGTGATGATAGCAAACTATGTGGTACATACATCAAAAACTGCACTTATGCGCAAGAGTGTTTTTTGCATGGCACCAACTATCTACAACAAATTGCCCAAAAGTTGGAAAGAGCTAATTAAACCTAAACTTAAACACACACTGAAATGGTTTTTGGCAAAAAAAGCATATTGTTACGAGCTTCGGGTTCGTGACAATAAAAACTGCCGATTTAATAACCAAAAATAACAATTTATTTGACAACACTAATTACAACTCAAAACACTAATTAAAAGAACACAATCACACTACTGATCACTCTTAATTCGCACTTGAAGATCGCTTAGATGTTTTCGCTCTTGTCGCTTTATCCAAACTGTGTCGGTCGTCGCGCATCCCGGCCTTATATAGTGCCGCAGATAGTTCGAGAACCTTCCATTGTAGAAACATCTAGAATGTTCGAGTACATACCGGCCCCGACCGACTAGGTATCGAAAGTTCGAGAAAGTTCTACAAAGTTCTAGTATCGAATTTTCTAGAACGATCGTGACTCGACTAGTTCTGCTACTCGATACTAGATGGCGCTAGTGGTAACTAATGTCACCTTGTACCTGGCATTAATTATGGCGCGTAACACTGCCCCCTCCTAAGACATGCTCGTCCCGAGCATTATCAGTCCCATAATAACGCGCCAGTCGGTCCACATGGACGATCTTAGGAGTACCTCTTGTACCTTTCTGTATCCGGTAGGTTACGTCATTGATCTTTGTCACAATCCGGTACGGTCCGTCCCATTTAGCTTGAAGCTTAGGAGATTTCCCTTTGCTGCGGACTGGATTGTGCAACCACACTAGTGAACCTTCGTCGAACCCTTTATTGTTCATTTTGCGGTCATAACGGGTTTTCATCTTTTCAGACATTTGCTGGCCCGATTGTCTGACGTGCTCATAAATGTCATTCATTTTGTTCCGCAAGTCATTCGCATAATCGGTTATACTGCGTGGGGCATCAGGTGGTATTCCGGTGATCAGGTCTGCAGGCAGCCGTAATTCTCTTCCAAAGTTTGCGAAAGCTGGTGTCACCGATGTACTTTCGTGAACAGCGCTTCGATATGACAACAAAAACGGTTGTATGTGCTTGTCCCAATCTCGTTGCCGATTTTCCACAACTTTGGCTAGGTACCTCTCCAATGTCTGATTAAATCGTTCCACCATTCCATCCGACTGTGGGTGGTAAGAAGTTGTTCTGGTTTTATGAGTACCCATAACTCGACAAGTTTCCTGGAATATTTGTGACTCAAAATTCCTTCCTTGATCACTGTGAATCTCTAAAGGTACTCCAAAACGACAGAAGACTTCATGAACTAACTTATCTGCAACTGTCGAAGCTTCTTGATTTGGAATGGCGAAGACTTCCGGCCACTTGGTGAAGTAATCCATCACAACCATGAAATACTTGTTGCCACTTTCACTTTCCGGAAACGGCCCCGCAACGTCAAGAGCTATCCTCTCCCATGGTGCACCAACATTGTACAATTTCAATGCACCTCTACTGCGAGTCTGAGGTCCCTTTACAGCTGCACAACTTGTACATTTGCGACACCAGTCCTCGACATCGTCCCGACAGTGGACCCAGTAAAACCGTTCTCGTATCTTCAGTAGAGTCCGTTTTACTCCCAGATGACCTCCTGAACAACCATTATGGTACAGCCGTAGAACATCCGGTACTTGAGCTTTAGGGACAACCATTTGCAAATGACAGCTGTTTCCCCGAGCATTTTCCCATTTACGGCACAGGACTTCATCCTGAATCACCAAGCTGTCCCATTGGGCCCAATAGCTTTTTGTGATCGAACTCATCGCTGAGACGTCACTCCACCTAGGCTTAGGAGCTCTGGCCTTCATCCACTCCAGAATCGGCTTGATGTCCGAATCTTCCTGCTGTGCACGTTGTAGGCTTTCCTTCCACTCGTTGCTGAGGTCTGTCTTGAGCATCCTCACAGGTACGACTTCTTTACTTTCTTGCCTAGTACAATGCTTGCAGTCTTCAGGACAAGGTCTTCTTGACAATGCATCTGCATTGCCATGTGATTTCCCGCTGCGATGTTCGACCACAAAGTCGTATTCCTGCAGTAGCTCAATCCATCTCGCAACTTGTCCTTCTGGATTTTTGAACTGCAATAGCCATTTCAGTGCAGCATGGTCAGTTCGTACGTGGAATTTCCGCCCCAGAAGATATTTGCTAAAATGCTGCAATGACTTTACCACAGCAAGCAATTCCCGTCTCGTGACACAATAGTTCTTTTCCGGCTTTGACAACGACTTGCTGAAGTACGCTATCACAACCTCTTGATCACCATTCCGTTGAGACAACACACCGCCAAGTCCTATGTCACTTGCGTCTGTGTCAATTATAAATTCTTTGCTCGCATCAGGGTACCCCAAAATAGGTGTTTTACACAGACGGTCCTTTAGCTCCTGGAATGCGATGTCGCAACTTTCATCCCAGCAGAAATGTCGCTTCTCCTCGGTTAGCTTATGCAGGGGTTTGGCTATGTCTGCAAAGTTCTTGACAAATCGCCGATAATAGGAGCACAAACCCAAAAATGCTCTGACCTGCGTCTTGTCTTTTGGAACTGGCCAATCCTTGACAGCGGCGATTTTCTCTGGATCCGTGCGGATACCTTCTTCAGACACTACATATCCCAAAAAGCTAACTTGTCGTTTGAATAGTGAACACTTCTTCGGACTTAACTTGAGGTTGGCACTCTGGATCTTCATGAGCACGCGTTCCAGGTTTTGAAGATGTTCTTCAAACGTGCGGCCTACAATGATGATGTCATCCAAGTAGACCAGGCAGGCATCACCAATTAGTCCGGTAAGTACAAGTTCCATCAACCTTTCAAACGTTGCCGGAGCATTGCACAATCCAAACGGCATGACTTTAAATTGCCACAGACCCTTTCCTGACGAGAATGCAGTTTTCTCCTTGTCCTTAGGATCAATTTCAACATGCCAGTAGCCACTTTTCAGGTCCAGCGTGCTAAACCACTTTACCCCAGTAAGCATGTCCAGCGTGTCATCAATTCTTGGCAAAGGATAGCTGTCCTTCTTTGTAACGTCGTTCAGACGACGATAGTCAACACAAAACCGCATGCTGCCGTCCTTCTTTCTTACCAGCACTACAGGTGAACACCATGGACTAGATGAAGGTTCAATAACGCCATCCTTCACCATTCCCTCAATCATGGTTTCCACTTCCTTTTCACGTGCTACCGGCAATCTCCTTGGCCGCTGACGGATAGGCAGTTCTTCTCCTGTGTTTATTTTGTGTTGAACTAAGCCAGTCTTCCCGATGTCAGCATCGTTTGACGAGAAAACATTGGCGTACTTGAGTAACATCTTCTTCGCCTTGACCATTTCATTTTGGGACAGAGCGCTGCGGCAGTCTTCTAAGAGTGTGGTCACTTTCGTTTGTGCATCCTTGCTGAGGGTCCCAGTCGATAGATATTGGCATCGACGCAACCAATCCACTTCCTCGCAAGTACCAACTAGTGTGCCTTTTTCTATAGTCTGTTCCTGATCACAAAGGTTCAGCACACGTACCCCTGAGATGTCGGTGGCTCTGACCAAAGTTCGTGCCACTTTCCATGGAAGGTCATTGTCTACCCTTTCCACGAGTACACAACGATGAGTCTGCCCAGGATTCCGAGGAAGACTAACCGGCACAATAGTTTCCGATCTCGGCGGAAGAACAATCTTCTTAAGGCTGTACACATTCCCTGGTAACGCCCCTTCCACGAAAAGTTCCTCTTGTCCACATTTCAAAACGCCTTGCTTGACGTCAATCTCGCAACAATTCTTCCTCATAAAGTCAAGGCCCAGGATGCAATCGTCCATTATATCGGCCACGATGACATTATGCAGGTAGATTCTGTTGCCTAGCTTCAACTCCATCTTCTTCTCTCCATAGACGGGTATGCGCTGACCGGTGGCTGTTACCAAATTAATGCGTTCTCGGTTGTATGCGGAGTCCCCAAGGGACCGACTTGTAAGTTGGGAACTGACAACCGTGCGAGAAGCTCCAGTATCTATGGTCAGCTTACACGGCGTTCCGTTGACCTCGCCCTTGATGATTAGGCTGTTCCCGTCTTGGGTTTGTGTGATCGAAACCCTTGGGGCTCTTTGAACATCAGCCAGCACCCGCCCCGCAGTCCTGGCTATTACTCGTTTCCCTGCTGCTGATGCTGGGCGGTGCTGTTAACCGCACTGCCCTCTGGAGATCGGCCGTCTTCTCTTTCTGCAGTTCGCTTAGGGCAACTGGATCGAAGGTGGCCCTTTTCCCCACAGCCGTAGCACCTAGAGCTGTATCCTTTATTGCGGTCGCGAACTGTAGCCGCTGCAACCTCCCTGACGCGATGGGAACGATGATCCTGCCGCACAGCTTCCACCTCCAGTGCATGGGCCAAGGCGTCCTTAAGCGTCCCGTGGTGACCCAGCCTCACAGCAACTCTCACTTCAAGGTCGCGGATGCCGTCGATGAATGCCTGCACCAGGTTTCCATCAATAAGCGCAGGTACGGACTGGTAAGCTTTGCGAACCAGCTTCTCCACTTCAAGGGCCCACTGCTGCAGGTTTTCGCTACTGCGTTGCACGCGATCCTTGAGCTGCGCACGAAACACGTGTTCCAGGTGAGCGTCGCCATACCGAGCCTCCAATGCCTCAAGGAGCTGCTCGTAAGTCACTTCCTTACCGAGAGCTTCCAGAACAGTTAAGGCCTGGTCGCGAAGGCCTAGGGTGAGGGCAGTCATGGCCTGATTTTTATTCCACCCGTTCGCCTTCATGACAGCCTCAAACTGGATTTTGTAGGCCGACCAGGAAGAAGTACCGTCGAACGGTGGCACTTTGAATCCACGTAGCGAAGGTGTTGTAGCTACGGGAGCTGCGATTCCATCCCCAAGTTTAAGGTTACCCAACTCCTGCTTCACATCAGCAATGACGTCATTAAACTTGCTGATCTGAGTTTCAGCTTCTGACAGGCGGTTGTCATGCCGGGCAACCTTTTCCTTCACCTCCTTCATGTCTTTCCCGAAGGTTGCGTGAAGGTCCTTCATGAGGAACATTTGCTCTTCCTGGCGGCGCACCTGCTCCTCCTTATCCCGTTTGAGCTGTTCTTCCAATCGATGGGCCTGTTCCTCTTGACGGCGGGACTGTTCCTCCTTATCGCGCTGGAGCTGTTCTTCCAACCGACGAGCCTGTTCCTCCTGACGGCGGGCCTGTTCCTCCCTGTCACGCAGCAGCTGTTCCTCCAACCGACGAGCCTGTTCCTCCTTGTCCCGCTGGAGTTGTTCCTCCAACCGACGAGCCTGTTCCTCCTGTCGGCGAGCTTGTTCCTCCTGTCGGCGGGCCTGCTCCTGCAGCATCATCATCAGAGCAGCCAAATCTGGTGCTGATGATGCTGGAGCAGCTGTGGACGGGCCGGCCTCCGTGGTCGGTAGCTGGCCTTCCGACCTCTGTGGCGTAGTTCCACCAAATCGCCTCTGGTCCGTCTCCTGCTGGCGCTGACTCCGGGTACGGATACCCTCCGTGTCGTCTTTGGGTAAAACCGGCATAATCCTTGCTTCTGACACCAATTGTTACGAGCTTCGGGTTCGTGACAATAAAAACTGCCGATTTAATAACCAAAAATAACAATTTATTTGACAACACTAATTACAACTCAAAACACTAATTAAAAGAACACAATCACACTACTGATCACTCTTAATTCGCACTTGAAGATCGCTTAGATGTTTTCGCTCTTGTCGCTTTATCCAAACTGTGTCGGTCGTCGCGCATCCCGGCCTTATATAGTGCCGCAGATAGTTCGAGAACCTTCCATTGTAGAAACATCTAGAATGTTCGAGTACATACCGGCCCCGACCGACTAGGTATCGAAAGTTCGAGAAAGTTCTACAAAGTTCTAGTATCGAATTTTCTAGAACGATCGTGACTCGACTAGTTCTGCTACTCGATACTAGATGGCGCTAGTGGTAACTAATGTCACCTTGTACCTGGCATTAATTATGGCGCGTAACAATATTATAGTATTACTGAATTTTTAAACGACTCATGGTAATTATTACAAGTAAATAAATATAATTAACACTATAGTAATTATGGTCATGTAGTGGTGAAGAACTTAAATAAACTACCTATATTACAAACAATTGAATGCCTATTAGTAAATCGTCATTGTGATAATATACCTACTGCAATATTGGACAATGAAAATTAATAATTGGATAATGTAATGAATTGGATAATGTAATGAATTGGATAATGTAATGAATTGGATAATATAATTAATTGGATAATATAATTAATTGGAAAATGTAAAAATCATTTATTTATAATTAACTAAAAATAACAAAATTAAATTCTAACTTAACTAAAACTATACAGAAACTAAAAAATAGCGTCGAAAAATTCATCCGCATCGCTGTCGACTGGTAATGTACCCAAGAGACTGGCGGCATTACCACGTTGTATGGCGATGCTTAGCATCTGGCCAAGATAAAAGCCAGCCCTTGGGTCACGGGAAGTGTCAACCAGCCGTTTCGAAATTTCTTTAAAAAGACCATGAGCACTCGGACCCCACGGCCCGAGAGTTTCAACCCCAAACGGCTCGAAAATATAGTTTCCGATGAGGTTATTATATTTTCGCCGCTTGAGGTTTTCTGCAGCCGCAGCAGCAGCGCCAGCACAGCATAAATAAATGAAATGTAAATAATTGAATTTATGAATGTGTGACTGATCATGTATAAGTAAGTGTAAAAATCATTGATTCAGTCATTATAATTGTACCTAGCTAAAATATTTGCACGCCATGAAAAATGGCAGACATGTCGTGAGCCACTCATAAGCGGGAGGGGTCATTTGACGATTTCACATCCGCAAAAAAAAAAAAAAAAGCCACTCATAATCTAAGATCTTGCATGTGTCAGAAAGGGTGAATGTAAACTTGTGTATAGGTATTAATATCAGCTTAATTAGCAAGCTTTTAGTGTGGTTGGTTGGTGTCATTTACTGTGTCTGGTGGTTACTAGTTATTTACTGTATGAAGTACCTATGAATATGGTGTGTAGGGAAAGGATTTTATGAAGAAAAGCACAAAAAGACAAGACTAGGCATTTATTTGAATTAGGCTTGTCAGATAAATATGTTAAGTAATGAGAAAACTAGTTGTCCGTTCCCAAAACTAGGTCATGAAGAAGGAAGGACAAGCAAACTTCATGGCAGCTTTTTTAAAGTAGGTATTGTATCAACACATTGTACATTTGCATAAACAATTATTGTTTTCACATCAATGATTAATCTCTTGGACCATTTCTCAAAGCTATAGCAAATTAGCCATGGAAACATTAGGTACATGAATATTCCGTAATTCGATTTAACACAAAAGCAATATTAGACTTATTATATTAGACCACCTATAGGACAACACAATTAACAGCAATAATATTAATTAACTTACGTGAACAGTAGTCCATCTTTTACCACAGTTGAATCCAAAAGGATCCCAATTGGCGGGCTCACATCTTTTATAATCCCCCCAATATTACTCAAGTACATCTGACTTTTCCGCCATTTTTAACAATCATACATTTTGACCAAATAACTTTAATTATTCACAGTCTTAGGTAAATCTATTTTGACAGAACTGTTTTAAAACGATAAAAGATATTCAATGTATTTTATAACAATTTATCAGACTATAATTACATGAAGTCCCTTTAAACATACATTCCACTGAGTACTTATATACAATTATTATTTATAACCACATAGGTAAGTATACATCAAAATAGCACATAAAATAAAGAAAATATTTCAAATACAATGTTTAATTCTGCTATCCTTAAATCTTATGTGAAAATAAAATAAGTTATTGTATTTATTTTGACCAACTCACAAATCACCGGTTCGTTCGGAATCGTTGCTAATTCGTCTAGAAATACTCTTGACAGTTTCGACAAAAATATACTACATACTAATTCCATGCAATTTAGGAAAATAAATCAAGATTATATTCTTATGACTCTACATATTCTGACACATGCATGTTTTATTTTAATTCTGTATGTATGACACATGTCAGAGCAAATAAAATTTCTTTCTTCCCCGATTTTAGAAGTTAGTTTTACTCCTTTTATCGACGAAAAAATAAAAAATTTCAACGAGATTTCGGACAGACTCTCCAAAATTAATTTACATACGGCATTCACCCTGATTAGATACTGTTGTTTTGGCCCAAATTTTATGTATTTTCTACGCTCTTCCCCTTTATGGAAGCAGCCACACCACTTGGACAAAATTGACCAAATTCTTCGCAGCACACTAACATCCATTCTAAATGTGGCCTTGGACGACCGAGCGTGGCTTCAAGCCACACTACCCATCCGTTTTGGTGGCCTCGGCGTCCGCAAAATTACCAGTATTAGCTTACCGGCGTTCCTGTCTTCTGTCCACAGCACTGAAAAGTTGACCGGGAAAATTTTAGCCCCTTGCCTAGTTGACTCCGAAGTGCCGTGCTTGACCGACGCGGTGAACGCCTGGAAATCGGCTTGCCCGGATACAGATCGGCCCGTGTGCCGGTGCGCCGCTCTCCCTACCTTCCGCGGCCTTGACGGGGTCGCCACCGTTCGATGGCGGACGCGGTGGGGCCGCAGGGGAAGAGGAGTGTTGGTATGACGTTGGCCACTCTCCCTATCCTCTGCGGCCGAAAATTGGCAGGCGGCGGGGCCAATGACCTGACCCGTCGCAGGGGGACCAAGGGTGGCAGAGACGGGGTCGTCTGGCGCCCATGTGCTGGTTTGGTCCCTGGGGTGGTCACGGCGTGCTATGTGTTCTGGTGCGCCGGTGATGGGGAGTACTCCCCGGAGGAGGGTCCGTTGACGGACAGCCGCGGCGGGTTCACGGATGAGTGCTAACGCGTGCCCGTGTTCCCGCCATAAGCGGCAGAGGAGGACACCGTGGAGTTTTAGTGGGTTAGAGTCCCACATAACTGCACTATTCCACGTAAAAAAAAAAATAAAAAAGGTTAGAACAGTGGCCCAGCCAGTGCTCGAGCGCTGGCTCGGGAGGAGGCACGGCTCCCTGTCGTTTCGGGTGACACAGGTGCTCTCGGGGCATGGTTGCTTCGGGAAGTACCTGTGTCGCATAAACAGGGAGCCGGACGCCCGGTGTCACCACTGCGTCGACTGCCGGGAGGACACGGCGTGGCATACGCTGGCAGAGTGTGCCGCTTGGGAGGAGCCGCGCCGTGCCCTCATCTCAGAAGTAGGCAGTGACCTGTCGCTGCCGGCCGTGGTCGAGGCGATGGTCGCAGCGAAGAGTCCTGGGACGCGGTGGTTTCCTTCTGCGAAACGGTCATCTCGCAGAAGGAGGCTGCGGAAAGGGAGAGGGAGATCTCGTCCACTCACCCGGCCCGCAGAAGGCGCACCGGGCGTCGGCGGAGGGCGGACAACGCCCTCTTCCAGCTTCCCTAAATGGGTCCAGGGGCGACGGACTCGGGGACGTTCGTCGCCCCCCACACATTAGGACCCGAGGTGGCGGCGCGTAGTGTTCCACGCGCGCCCCTCTTAGACGTCACGGGGGGAGTCAAACACCTCACTCCCCCCTGACCCGACGAGGCCCGCAGTGGCGGGCCGGCACCAGTCGGGGGTTGCGGAAGGATCGTACGTTCCCGCGACCCCCGGCGTAGGTGTGTGACGGAACACCGGGGTGGTTTTTAGTCAGTAAGAGTCTGACAGACCCCGCCGCCCACCCCAGGGCGGCGGACATCCATGAAGATTTTCCGCCCCGTAACAAAAAAAAAAAAAAGTTTAGAACAGTGGGCCGGGGCGCCCCACGGACTCGCCGTCCGCATACCGGCCCATAGTGCTGCTAGACGAGGTGGGTATGCTGTTTGAGCGGATAATCGCAGCCCGCCTCGTCGGCCACTTGTGCGGAGAGGGGCTGGACCTGGACGGCAGCCAGTTCAGTTTTCGGCACGGGCGCTCCACTATTCACGCTGTGTCGCGGGTGAGAGTCCTGGCGGAGGAAGCGGTGGCCCGGGGCGAGGTGTTATTGGCGGTGTCCTTGGACATCTCCAACGCCTTCAACACCCTGCCCTGGAGTTGTATTCGGGAGGCACTGAGGTATCATCGGGTGCCTCCCTACCTCCGCCGCATCGTTGGGGCTTATGTGTCGGAGAGGAGTGTCACCTACATGGAACGCGATGGCGAAAACCAGCACCGCGTGTCGTGCGGTGTTTCACAGGGCTCGGTCGTAGGCCCGCTCCTGTGGAACATCGGGTACGACTGGGTGCTGAGGGGTGAGCTCCAACCGAGCGTGGACCTGACGTGTTATGCCGATGATACGCTGGTCACTGCCCGGGGGAGCTCGCACAGGGAGGCAGCGTTGCTAGTGATGGCTGCGGTGTCACAGGTGGTGAGTCGCATACGTCGCCTGGGCCTGGAGGTGGCCCTCAACAAGTCACTGGAACCTCAGCTGGCCTGGCAAGCATCGCAAGATATAAGACTCAGCCCACTATTGACCTCCGATCTCCGGGGGGGAGTGATGTAGCGGTACCTACAACGCCACATGCGAACAACGCGTCATAGTACGTCAGACAAATCCTGCATCGCGCAAGCAGAGTTTACCGCGCAATTAACATAGATACAACGGCCCGACATGAATCATTGGGCAGTTGCCCGCCAGACATAACACCCGTCTGGTCGGAGGATCCTCCCTTTTCTATAGAGTATGAGTGAGCTTTACACCCTGTTCCTCATACCTCTATAATATTATAGAATTCTAGACCACCGGACATCTAAGTGCTGGTTTTTTTCTTTTATTTTTTTAAATTATTCACACAGCGATTTGAAATGAACCGCTATAGTAGTTATTGCTCTATATTAAAATGCTTATCTAATGACTTATGTTTGGTTGTTATTGGTCGTGGGGACCATTTTGTCCGGTCCTCCTTTATTAACCATTTTCAAAAATCATCTGCATTCTGTATTTTTCTAGCTAGATGAAATATTGAAAAGGGAATTGTTGTGTTGACTTAATGGCAATATTTACAGGGAGGAGTCCGGAGCGGCGGCTGCGCTCGCGCTCTTCGCCTGCCCGGTGAGTTACTGCTCGTTGCTCGATTCACTCGCTCCACTCTGGTGGAGTGCTGCCCGGTGAGTTTCTGCTCATCGCTATATTCGCTCGCGTGTCATTCTGATGGAGTGCCGCCCGATGAGTTACTTATCGTCGCTCGATTCCTTCGCGTATCATTCTGGTGGAGTGCTGCCCGGTGAGTTATTGCTTTACCGCTCACGTGTCACTCCGGTGGACTAGTGGCGTTACGCTACGTCTGCTACTTCCTCAGTGGACTGTCGAGCGTCACTGACTAAGGCGCGGTCTTAGGTGGGGCATTCACGGGAGTTCTTAAATCTTAAGTGGGACAAGTCGGACCCCCCATCGAAGTATTGGGCTGAGCCAAGTTGACACCCACGAAAATCTGGGCGTTTGTACGGGAGTCCTTAAATCTTAAGTGGGACAAATTGGACCCCCCATCGAAATCTTGGGCTGAGCCAAGTTGACACCCACCAAAATGTGGGTTTGCAATCTCGCCTACACCGGCGGCGCCTCGTCAGTGACGGTTAGCTTAATAATAACAGCCGCACAGATCGATCGATCAGGTTAAGCTACGCTTGCCGCGGTTGGTCTGTGGATGGGTGACCACCTTTACATAACGAGACCCCTCCGTGCCATTAATTACATATCGAGGCACGTTTGTGGATGAGTGGCCATTCATTACATATCGAGGCACGTTTGTGGATGAGTGGCCATTCATTACATATCGAGGCACGTTTGTGGATGAGTGACCATTCATTACATATCGAGGCACGATTGTGGATGAGTGGCCTATCATTAACCCAAAAACAATGAGTGGCCTATCATTAACCCAAAAACAACTAATCGCTTGGATCATTTAAAACTAAACTCTTAGGTAAATTACCACTTTTGTTCACTAATGATGACCCTTATCAATAATGATTTGCTTAATATGTATTGCACACAATTTGATAACACATTCATTCCAAAGACGCCTGAGGTCGTTGCGCCCGGATGTGTCACCGAGAGCGCTCGCGCTTGCTAATTACCGACTGTTGGATAGATAGTTATAACCCATAAAATATGACTAATCAAAGCGATCGCCTGATTATTAATGAACTTACAATGTAAAGTGAACGTATTGGACGAAGAGGCATTAGTGCATATTTGTGAATCGTTCTATTCTACCCGGGATATCGATGCAGCCAAGGACGTCATCCTAGAAGTTACGAGCCAAAGGTCTGCTAGAAGAGGAGACGGGAAAGAGAAACGTGTGTTGAAAGACATAATTAAAACGTTGAAAGAAACGGAGCCTAACATTCTTCCAACTTTTGTGGCAAAGAAACATAACCACCTACCTCCGGTAACCTATGACTACGTGGATGTAAGCAGCCTGCTACAAAACATTCTTATTCTGAAGGAAGACGTCCATCGCATACAATTTGACTACGTAAAAAAAATTTAAAAAACCCCCGACACAAAATAATAAAAAATGAAATAAAAAAAATAAGGAATCCCTAAAAAAAGCATGAAATAAAAAAATAAATTTAAAATTTAAAAACCCCCGACACGAAATAATAAAAAATGAAATAAAAAATTAAGGAATCCCTACACAAAGCATGAAATAAAATTTTAATTAATAATAAATTCATTTGGAAGTCGGGGGACCTCTTAGAATAGAAGGTGTTCCACAGAACGGTCCCCCGACTTCCATGTGATTTTTTATTTCATTTTTTATTATTTCGTGTCGGGGGTTTTTAAATTTTAATTTTTTTTTTTGTGAAAATCTTAATGCGGTTCACAGAATACATCTACTTACCAAGTTTCAATACTGTAGTTCTTATAGTTTCGGAAAAAAGTGGTTGTGACATACGGACGAACAGACAGACATGACGAACCCATAAGCGTTCCGTTTTTGCCATTTGGCAACGGAACCCTAAAAAGGGCAATTCGTTCCATTTATAAATTAAGTCCCAGACACTCCCTCAGAGACAAATTTAAAGAGATTAATATAATGACTGTGCCTTCTCAGTACATTTATGATAATCTTTTGTATGCAAATAAAAATATTAATCTGTTTAAAAATACAGTGATATCCATAACATAATTACTAGTAACAAACACAAATTGGTTGTTCCTACAACAAGGCTCAAGAAAATAGGTGGTTCGTTTAGATGCCAATGTATTTATGTCGCAGGGAAATGAGGTTATCAGGGATTTCACGAAATCCCTAGGGATACCACGAAATCCCGGTAGGTAGATGTCGAATATTCTTGTTCATTACGTCTTCTTACTAAAACTATCTAGTGATATGACAAAATACTAATATAAAGTCAGAGACGTTTTTTTAAAAAACTTCCTAGCCACACTAAGCCTTAATAAATTCAAATCTTTTATAAAGCGAAAACTATGGAAAGCCTATTATACTGTTATAAGACTATATTGAGGACAAAAAGGCTTGGGATTGAGCTGCTCCAGCAAGCGTAGCATGACTGTCGTAGAAACGGGTTTTGTCGACGGAAGAAAAGACAAAATATCAGATTGTAGAAATATTTATACGCATTCTACGCGTCTAAGCATATCAATGTGTCATTTTGTCTATTCTTCCGTCGACAAAACGTCGTCATGCTACGCCTGCAATAGGTTTAGAGACAGTGAATGTTGTTTTTATTTTTTATTTTGCTATTTTACTCTTTAATTGGTTTTTTTTTATATCTATTTACTTAAACAATGACATGTACATTTACTGTATAAAGTATTTTTTTTTTATTATCTGAATGTAAGGACTATAAGAGTAATTCCGTTTTAATCATGGTTTGGCAGTTTGAGTAGTTTATGCGGCCTACCCAAATGTCCTGTTTTTGGTACTGTTCGTCGAATCGTTGAGCTCCTTAAGTTCTGAGTTGAGCTGCATGGTTACTGACAAATGCGTGCACTGACTGGACGGGTCCACTCAATCTGTGTGGTTCTTTGCTCAATAGACCACCTCAGACATCGATCTTCATGGTCTTCATATAACCTGACCAAGATTATGTCTGGACTTTAAAAGAGACTGTGACCTCTGAGTTTCTTTTCGGCCTTTCTTCTCAGAGTAGTCAGATAGGAAACGCCGACTTCATCTAGTCTTAAAAAAACATGATTGACATGTAAAAGTGTTTGTACTATGGTTTGTACAAACCTACTTACAAAAATAAAATCATTTAAGGATTTTGTATTTGGTACATACAAAATTATCCAATACCCAAGTTCGACGACTATTACTGCTAAACTAATAAAGTTATCTTAACTGCTATAATTTTCCTTTAAAATTCATGAAATGCACTATCATCGAGAATTTTTCCAGATTTTTCAAGCCCGCAGTTTAGCTTTTAGAGGGGGGGACACCCTACTGGAACAAAAATTGTCACTTTAAAGTTTAATATTTCGTAATGTTCCATGCATTAAATCGAAATATATATTTAGCAAGCCTCAAGTCATTTTAGAAGACCTATTCAACGATACCGATACGATTTTTACGTTATTTCATAACAATTTTATTCATGTTATTTAATGTCAAAGAAAACCTTTACCAATTTTATTATTTTTAATCAGAATTTCCAATTTGAATTGCATTTAAATGTAACTTTATATCGATGTTACCAATTTATCAATATTAGCACTTATTACTAAGTAAGTTAGCTTATTTCTCAGATTCATTGTTTTAAGCATGTTGTGTTTACCTATAAGTAATTGAAGCACTGTTATTTTAGGTACTTTTAAAAATGTATTATGTGGTTGTATTTAGTGTAATCAATTGTTGGTGAACCTAATAAAATAAATAAAATAAAAAAGTAATTTAAAAAAATTAAACCGACTTCAAAAAGAAATGAACTCAAAATTATGAAATAACTTTAATTTCGGAAGTCGGTGTCTTGGGATCTGTATTTTAGTTTTAGTTTTTTGCCACCGACTTCCGAAATTAAAGTTATTTCATAATTTTGAGTTCATTTCTTTTTGAAGTCGGTTTAATTTTTTTAAATAACTTTTTTTATTTGGTAATTTTTAGTTGTTTCACTAGAATTTGACCAAGGTTTTGAGATGTTTTCCCTTTGACACTACACCCGTAGCTTGTATTAATAAGCCAGATCATATCTTGAAAATTACTGAATCGATTTTGATGAAACTTGCTCTGTTCCCTAAGTTGAAGTAAATGTAAGCCAATAAAAAAAGAATGGTCACGATCCGATTAATAGTTACGGAGATATGCGTGGACAAACATACATACATACATACAAACATACATACATACATACGTGGTTACGCCGTTTACATGTCACCAATGTGTGGAAAGAAAGGGGTACACGACTTTTGTCTCAAGTGGAAGTGGTAGGAGGCGAGCTTATAAAAAGCCGCGCTCGCGCATTAAAAGCGGTCTTTTGGTCATTCGCTCATTATCGTAAAAACATACCAAGCAGTCGCTGAGTACTGCCGCACCGCATCTAAAAGGCTCGCCAACTTGACAATCTAAGTCAGTTTAGGCTGGAGCCCGCGCCGAATAAGCCGCCATAACTAATTTTTTGTAATCCGCAAAGTAACCCGCTCGCAACCAAATCATAGACCGGTCTATCGGTTTGCTGAGCACCGTGAATCTAAGAAGCATCTAGAACAAGACCAGGGGCGCCCCTTGGCTGGACATCATCAGCCGCAAGCAGCACAACTCCTCGAGCTCCCTTCGCCAGCGTCAAAGGTTAGTGTTCTTGATTTCTTCATATTGGTGCAATTTCTCGGCTGCGGGTCCTCTGCTCATACCCATTTATTATAGGATTAGAGATATCCTCCGCCTTCGCCCAACTTTAGAATTGATTCTTTCCGCCTTCGCCCAATTTAAAATTAAACCACCCGCAAATATTCACCCGCTTCACCATTTTTGGTCACTTCGAGCCATATTTATATAAAAACCAGTACCTTTGGAAAAAAGTCCAACATAATCATATTCATAAATACATTATATGTACAATATACGTGAATTAAAGTAAAATAAAGTCCCATATTCAGTAATTAAAAATCTACCTACATAGGTTGCGATTGTGACTGTCCGCGACTGTTGACCTTGCGCAAGGTGACAGGCATATTTTTAAAAATAACAACCGTTAACGGAAACTTGTTCAATAACGGAGTGTAGGTAAACCCTAAGTAACAATGAGTTACGAAGCAAAAATAAAAATACTGGCGGCTAAGAAGCAAGCCGTATTCGCAAAAATAAATGAGTTATACGAGTCGGGAAAAAAAGTGGTTCCAGTCACTACAAGCACAAGAAGTGTACAGGAATTTCTTACTGCAACTACGAGTATAGACGAATTATACCGTAGTTTTAATACGCTATGCGATGAGCACAACGAAGTTGTTTTAAAGGTGGATCCAGATTATAAAATCAGCTTCAGTGACTGGAGTGCATTTGAATCACTTTATTCCCAGGTCAAGTACATACGAAATAACTTGATTGAAACTCAACGCATAAAAAGTCCCGAGGTACCTCCCAAAGAAACGTACTCGCCAAGACTGCCCGCTTTAGAATTATTAAGTTTTTCGGGTAATCCAGAAAACTGGCCGCTGTTCTACGAGTGTTTTAAAGCTAACGTACACGACAATAAAATGTTAACAGACAGTCAAAGAGTGCAATATTTGGTAGGTAAACTTAGTGGAAATGCATTACATATATTCGCTGGAATTATACCGAATGAAAAAAATTATGCGTCAATATGGAACTCATTAGTGTCGAAGTATCAAGACAAAAGATTGTTAGGGTCCATGTATTTAAACAATATACTCGACATAAAAGCGTCCACCGCCGCGTCAGACCAATTAAACGATTTTATCGAACGAATGAATTCGTCGTGGTCGGCGTTAACAAGTTTAAATATTCCGGACTTGCCTGATTTTATTTTTACGCATTTGATGTTAAAAAAGCTGGATTCTCAATTAGTACAGACCTTTGAGTTTACAGCCCGCGCTAGTGAATTACCTTCAAGTGAAGAATTAATAAATTACATACGGAACCACATCAAAATAATCGAAAGAACAGCCGCGGTACATCAATTTAGTGCGACAGAGAATAAAACTAGAAGCTACGATAAGTCACGTAGTCGGAATACGCCGCGAACTACGCATAGTTTCGCGATAACGGACAACAAAATAAATTCTACGTCTACCTGCGCATTCTGTAAAAATGCAAGTCATGCTCATTTGTACGAATGTTCAGAGTTCAAGAAACTTGCCGTTAGAGATCGCTTTAGGTTCGTTAAGGATAAAAGGTTGTGCGTTAATTGTTTTAGTGACAAACATACAACATTACGATGTGCGTCGAAGCATACCTGCAATCGGTGTAATAAAACACATCACTCATTACTACATTTCGATAATAGTGAGGCGGCGGTAATTAGCACTAAGCCACCTGTTGATTCGCAACCGTTATGTTTGATGACGCAATCGGCCGCTTCATTACCAGATGCGCCGGTAAATAGCCCACATGTGGTAAAATCGACCGCCTTTTATGCGGCAAATAATAACGTTCTATCTTGCACACAACTGGACAGTACTATAATATTGCCAACTGCACAAGTTTATGTGCCAATAGACGGGCATCGTTTTATAATGAGATGTCTGGTTGACAGCGGGTCTCAAAACAATATTATCACGCTTGAGTGTTGCAGCCGATTGA
This sequence comes from Oligia latruncula, assembly GCA_948474745.1. Taxonomy (NCBI): domain Eukaryota; kingdom Metazoa; phylum Arthropoda; class Insecta; order Lepidoptera; family Noctuidae; genus Oligia; species Oligia latruncula. Next base: position 76,927 of record OX419683.1, on the reverse strand, counting down.
AATTTAAAGTTAAACCGCTAGTTAACTCGTCGCTAAAATCAGTTGGCGCCATTTCGGCACCTATACGAGGTTATGTAACCGTCACTATACAATCTCGAGTGAGCGACGCGCAGTATAATTTAACCATGCTGGTAATCGACCACATCGCCGACCCATTGCCTAGTAGGGTAATACAGGCGTCGGCTATGGATTATTTCAAAAACTTACCATTCGCGGATGATTGCTGGAATTTACCAGGCAACATCGACACCATATTAGGAACGCAAATGTTCGCGTTCATTTTGCTAGGTGGTAAAATAATACCCCCTCCATTAATGGAATCAGCTGATGTTAGCGTTCCCGCGGGCTCGGCACCTCACGCTATAGAAACCACGCTTGGTTACATTGTAATGGGAGAATTACCTGCGGTTACCTCCAACAATGTCGCCTGGTCCTTCGGCCCTCTTGTGAGTGGATTAAATGCTACGCTATTGAAATTTTGGGAAATAGAGGAGGTGCAGCCTACAAAAATAACAAACACAGAACATCAAGTCGGTGAAGAATTTTATAAATCCACGGTATTAAGACATCCCGGGGGTAGGTATATCGTGTCTTTGCCTTTCAAGGTCGAACCTACCTCATTAGGTAATTCATTCATACACGCTCAACGCCGGTTAACTGCTTTAGAGCGCAAATTTAATTCGCTCCCCGCTTTACGTCACGCCTATAATGACGTTATTAATGATTATTTAGAGAAAGGCTATTTATTGGAAATACCTTATTCCTCCTCTGCTATAACTGAAGGGTACTTCTTACCCCATCACGCTGTCGTTCGGCCTGATAAGTCAACGACGAAAACCCGAGTAGTATTGGACGCCAGTGCCAAAACTGACTCCGGTAAGTCACTCAATGACATACTGCATACCGGGCCTAATTTACAGGCTGACCTTTTTTCGCTTCTGCTTAACTTTAGATATTTTAAAGTGGCAATAACCGCTGATATACGTCAAATGTATCTTAGGATTTTGCTGTCAGAAAATGATCGCAAGTATCAGAAAATATTATACCGCTTTAGCAACTCCGAGCAGGTTCGCATATTCCAGTTTAACTCAGTGGCCTTTGGCCTCCGGTCCAGTCCATTCCTAGCAATGCGTACTATTCACCAGTTAGCCGCAGACCATGCCGAAAGCCTCCCTCTCGCTGCGGAGGTGGCCACAAGAGAGCTGTACATAGACGATTTGACTACGTCCGTACATTCGGTAGAGGATGGAACTCGGTTAGCCGACGAGTTGCTGGAGCTATTCCGTCGGGGCGGATTTGAGCTTGTCAAATGGGCGAGTAACTCGCAAACTTTACTGAAACATTTACCTGAGTCCTACCGTGCGGAGATCGAGTTCACAGATGATGACGAAAACCTGAAGGTCTTAGGTTTAAAATGGATACCTATATCTGATGTGTTCTCGTTCGTCGCATCCTCGGAAACGGCAGGTATAACTAAACGTACTATACTGTCCACTATTGCTCGCCTCTTTGATGTGCTCGGACTTGTCGCGCCTGTCATTCTTTATGCCAAGCTGCTTATTCAAGAGCTTTGGCTCGCTAAAATAGGATGGGATGATAAACCTCCTGAAAATATTATTAAATGCTTCTCTAAGTTTAAAAACGAACTATCGTTGTTGTCCACTTTACAAGTACCGCGCCATCTGGGCGTCGCGGCCGGTTGCGTGGTGAATCTAATCGCGTTTGGCGATGCTAGTATGAGGGCTTACGGTTGCGTCATCTACTTGCATGTGGTGAACCCTAACGGGAATATATCCGTTCAGCTAGTATGCGCTAAGTCTAAAGTGGCTCCGTTAAAGACAGTATCGTTGGCAAGACTAGAATTATGCGCCGCATTACTTCTAGCTAAACTTGTCCAGCAGGTACGTATTATTTTCCATACCCGCTATCCAATACAGAATATATTTGCCTTTAGCGATTCAACGATTGCTTTATCATGAATTCATTCATCTCCTCACCGATGGCAAACCTTTGTTGCCAATCGAGTGACTGAGATCCAGGGAAACTTATCTCCTGAACGCTTTTTCCACATAAATGGGACGGATAATCCTAGCGATTGTCTGTCAAGAGGCTTATTGCCATCGCAAATAATTGATCACCCCTTGTGGTGGAAGGGTTCGCCCTGGGTCTGTCGCCCCATAACCGAATGGCCAACAGTGCCATTTGAGCCGTCCCGAGTTGAAGGTCCTATACCTGAGACAAAGGGTCCTGTCACACTGACCGTCATTTCCAACCGGGAAACGTCGGTAATCATTGAGCTAACCATGCGGGTTTCTTCGTGGAAGAAACTATTACGAATAATGGTATACGTTTTGCGCTTCATTCGCAAGTTACCTACCTCCGAAGTAATTCAAGCGACAGATCTAGAAGCCGCTAAAACGGCAATCCTTTACAAATTACAAGAGGAATGCTTTGAAAATGAAATAAAAACCATAAAATGTATAAAAACACATCTATACCGTTGCATCGGTCAACAGCTGCTATGCTATGAGGAGCTGCTGACCGTTTTAACTCAGACTGAGTGTGTGCTAAACTCACGTCCACTATCCTTACTAGCTGACGAGCCACACTCGATTCTGACGCCCGCACACTTCTTAAATACAACACCACTACAGTCCTTACCTGCCTGCGAGGTTGACGCATCCGTAAGCCTCCATAACAGGAAGAAATTGTTAGATAGCTTAGTGCAAAGCTACTGGAAACGATGGCATGTGGATTACCTACACACCCTTCAATTACGTCAAAAATGGAATTCGCCTGACACACCCATACAAGCTGGCACACTTGTCCTAGTACACCAGGATGACTCACCACCGCTTCGTTGGCCCACTGGCGTTATTGAACAAGTATACCCTGGTAAAGACGGGGTTGTAAGGGTGGCTCTAGTACGTACCGCGCTGGGAGTTTTTAAACGTCCCGTCGTGAAACTATGCCCGCTGCCTTCGCAATAATTCCACCAGTCATTGACCTAGTCACGGCCGCACCTGTAGTATTTAAGTACGTTTATTATTATTATATTATATCATTTCCGCTAATTACCTTCAGTTTAACATAATCATGATTCTCCGTCCAGCTAGCTGGACCACCTCTCACTTGGCACCGCCCTTGGAGTTCCTTTATGTTCTTTCTTTCGAAACCCCTACGGAGTTTCAAAGGGGGGAGGATGGTTACGCCGTTTACATGTCACCAATGTGTGGAAAGAAAGGGGTACACGACTTTTGTCTCAAGTGGAAGTGGTAGGAGGCGAGCTTATAAAAAGCCGCGCTCGCGCATTAAAAGCGGTCATTTGGTCATTCGCTCATTATCGTAAAAACATACCAAGCAGTCGCTGAGTACTGCCGCACCGCATCTAAAAGGCTCGCCAACTTGACAATCTAAGTCAGTTTAGGCTGGAGCCCGCGCCGAATAAGCCGCCATAACTAATTTTTTGTAATCCGCAAAGTAACCCGCTCGCAACCAAATCATAGACCGGTCTATCGGTTTGCTGAGCACCGTGAATCTAAGAAGCATCTAGAACAAGACCAGGGGCGCCCCTTGGCTGGACATCATCAGCCGCAAGCAGCACAACTCCTCGAGCTCCCTTCGCCAGCGTCAAAGGTTAGTGTTCTTGATTTCTTCATATTGGTGCAATTTCTCGGCTGCGGGTCCTCTGCTCATACCCATTTATTATAGGATTAGAGATATCCTCCGCCTTCGCCCAACTTTAGAATTGATTCTTTCCGCCTTCGCCCAATTTAAAATTAAACCACCCGCAAATATTCACCCGCTTCACCAATACGTCTATAAAATTTTGTATATTTGTTTGGAAGCCTTAATAGATTGTCATATGTGAATATAATGCAATTCCAATAATATTACATACATACGTATCGAATTGATAACCTCCTTTTTTTTGAAGTCGGTAAAAATAAAATACCCCACACGATGGGGTAGACGCCGAAAAAAATATTCATTCCCACTTCACATGTAGGAGAGCTACCTTAAAAAAAATATTTTCCAAAATTTTATTTTACCACTTTGTCGGCGCAATTTATATACACACTCCTGCAAAATTAGTTTTCTAGTACTAACGGTCTCTTAGCAAAACCTCGGACAGACAGACGGACATGACGAAACTATAAGGGTTCCTTGTAGGTACTACGGAACCCTAAAAAAGAAAAACATAGGGACACAGTATTATCCTACTTATTCAGTTTATGAAATATCTTTTAAATTGGTCCAATGTTGCAGGAGGAAATAAGCGAGGGCCGAACCTCGAATTACGACTTTTTAACCCCCGACGCAAAAACGACGGGGTGTTATAAGTTTGAAGTGTCTGTGTGTGTGTGTGTCTGTCTGCACAACTCCCTCATTATGGGTATCAAATGAAAGGGCTTGACTGGTAGAATACTATACACTATTACCGGCCGCCACCACAAATGGCGAATTACTTTTTTTTTCACAAGTCCTTCAATATAGGTATCAAATGCAAGGGCTTGACAAGTAGAATAATGTACGCTATATTGAAAGGGAATGAGAAATAATAACTAACGAAATGAAAACTAAAAACTTGAAAATTATTTTTATATTGTTTGAGTGATGACTGGTACCTACGACCACTGAGTTTGACCATTTTTACGAATGGAATATCCTACTTAACAAACGTATTTCTACATCAGATAGTGTCGCAGTTCCATTTTATCTGGGGGCACGGGAGTGCCCCCGCCAAGACGAGCCAAGCGAAGCGCTTCGTCGTATTTTTGAACCTTCATAACTTGGGTTTGGATTATACCAGATAAACAAAATTTTCGGGATATGATGTCAGTGGTTACTTATTAAACCTATAAAGTTTCAATTGCATAGCTCTTATACTTTAGATTTTATTGATATCTAAAATACCCCGATTACGTCACTGACTCACTGACTCACTGATGATCATCAATATTCTAAGGGTCTTCCTGAAGTCCTAGAAAGCTGAAATTTGGTATGTAAGCTAATAATAGTATACAAACAACAAAAAAACTATAAAATTTGGAACTTTTACCCTCCAACCCCTTAAAATAGGGAATTGAAGTTTGTACGAGACTTCCGCAGATTTTGATGCTAGAGTTCTAAAAATTGATATAGGAACTCCTTGTTATAAATAATAAAATACGTATTTCATGATTTTCAGTAAATAACCCCCCAACCCCCCACAAAAATATTTTTTTATTTCATAAGCATCAATATTCTAAGGTTCTTCCTGAAGTCCTAGACAGCTGAAATTTGGTATGTAAGCTAGTAATAGTACACAAACAACAAAACAATTCTAAAACTTGGAACTTTTACCCTCCAACCCCTTAAACTAGGGGATGGAAGTTTGTACGAGACTTCCGCAAATTTTGATGCTAGAGTTCTGAAAATTGATATAGGGACTCCTTGTAATGCATAATAAAATACATATTTCAGGATTTTTAGTAAAGAACCCCCCCAAAAAGAAAACATTATATTTCATAAGCAACTTTCAAAAAGATGTGAAATCCCACCAAAAACATTTTCATGTAAAATGTTGCCAAGACGAGACCACATATAGCTCGCACTGCCAAAAAGTTATCAGATCTCATGTAGAGCCAAGCTTCTAACTCTACACGCCCTAACGTCACAAACTCTAGACCTTAGTCAAAATTATTTTATTTATTTTATTATTTTTGGTAAACTTACAGCTAATCTGACACAATAGTTACTTAGTTTTAACATGATGATGGCCAATTACAAGTTTTCACAAATAGAATATCAATTAACTATGTACTAGGTAGCAGACAGTGTTACTTTAATAAACTGTATATTTAGGGCTAAGTTATTCTGTCGAAGAAATTATTACAAAGAGCCTTCTTTAATTTAGGCACACTGGTATTAAAAAGATCTATATCAACTTCCTGGCAGGTCTTATTATACATACGGCTCGCCCTAATCATGTACGAGTTTTGTCTGTAAATTGTTCTTGTTGTTGGTATGTGCAACAAACGAGGTTTGCGCAAAAACGAAGAACATACGCGCAGCCCAATTTTGCTCAGCAGCTCAGGGATGTTGTTGGATCCGTTTGCAATTTTGAGTAAAAATGCTAGATCGGAAATTTTTCTTCTTTCGTAAAGTGGAAGAATATGAAATTTTTTACACCGCACGTTGTAATTGGGTAGGTATGTTTTGGAACGAAATTGAATGTACCTAAGGAATTTTCTTTGTATGCCCTCTATACGATCGATATAAGTATTATAGTTGGGGTTCCAAACTTGAGAGGCATACTCGAGGTGACTACGAACAAAGGAGCAATATAATATCTTAAAAGTTTTAATACTTCTAAAATCAGACGAGACCCTGCAGATAAAACCTAGTGCTTTCGACGCTTTGTTGACAATATTATTAATGTGACTGTCGAAAATAAGCTTTGTGTCGAAAGTAACCCCGAGAATTCTATCAAAGACGATAGAATTAACCCTGGCTATTGGTGTATCTAAGAGTTTGTAAGGAAAATAGAAAGGGTGAGGTTTGCGAGTGAAAGAGCACACATAGCATTTGGAGACGTTTAAGTCCAACTTATTAATATTGCAATAGGTTTGAAAATTGTCAAGATCCTCCTGCAGCAAGAGAGCATCTGCATGGTTGGCAACCTGATTCATGATCTTGATGTCATCGGCATAAAGCAATATTTTAGAGTGCCGGAAACAGGAAATCACGTCATTAATAAAAATATTAAATAAGAGGGGCCCCAATAACGACCCCTGAGGAACTCCCGAGGGAATACGCATAGCTCTAGACGAGTAACCGTTCAGCACCACAGTCTGACATCTGCCCTCAACATACGACGCGAACCATCTGAATAGGTTACCCCTGATACCCATGGATAAAAGTTTGCGCATTAAGATTACATGGTCAATCCGATCGAAACATTTGCTGAAATCGGTATATATAACGTCGACCTGTGACCGAAAAGACATGGACTCCGATAGAAAATCACTACAAAGAACTAGGTTGGACGTGGTAGACCGACCTCTTGAGAAACCGTGCTGATGATCGCTGAGACTTTGATTCAAAGCCGAATAAACTTGTTTATAGACAATTTTTTCCAAAATTTTTGCAAACACACACAATTTGGAGATCGGTCTATAGTTCTCGACGGAAGTCTTTGGCCCCTTTTTGTGTATCGGTGTTATATATGGCGACTTCCAGATCGTGGGTACCACACCCGTGCTAAGTGATATCTTGAATAGTATCGAGAGCGGGACGGCAAGGCTTTTGGTGCACTTCGCGATGAAAACCGGTGGAATGTTATCAGGGCCTGCTGACTTATTCAGGTCAATTTGTTTTAGTAGCCTGTAAACCTCATCCTCACATATTTCCACAGAACTGATATCAGATGTGCACTGTGTCGCACTGCTATGGTCCACGTCATATGAAATAGGATCAGTGCCAGCACCAGTGCCTAAAAGAAAATTGGAGTGAAAATAATCGCCAAACATGTTGCAGATTACGTCACCGTCGCTAGAAGACAGCTGCCCAAAGTGTAGAACTGAGGGATATGAGTTTGACTGTTTCCTAGCTTTAACATAACCCCAAAAGGCCCGAGGATTATTAATTATGTCTGATTCTATTTTTGTTATGTAATCATCAAACATAACCTTTTCTGGATCTTTAACCCGTTCTCTCAATAAAGCAAAACTTTTGAAATCTGGCAAATTTCCGTATTTTTTAAATTTAGCATGATATTTTGCCTTCTCTTTAATTATTTTGATCAGCGGGCTTCTGTACCAGGGCGGATATTTCGATTGGGAAACTACTGTTTTTGTCGGTATGAAGGTATTACGTAGCCTATCAATAACAGTGTAAAAGTAAGTGAGGGCGTCTTCTAACGGCCGAGAGTTTAACTCGCTCTGCCAATCCACCAGATTAAGTTCGTCACATATTGCATCATAGTCACCTAAGTGATACAAGAATTTTATGTAGGGACGAACGGGAAGACTGTGCAATTGAACAAAATCCGCGGTAACACATAATGCTTTATGATGCGAGTCCTCGGGTACAAGCGGATCACCACACCAAGTGACAGCAACTTGGTCATTGGATAGCGCTAGGTCCAGAATCCTATCATTGTCATTTGAGTGACAGTTGTACTGTGAAAGGTTACAGATATTGAAGTTATCAATGAGGTTTGTTTGGACAACGCCCTGCAGGTTAGAGGGGCGTAAAGTATACCCGTCGGCAGACGGGAGCCACTTTATGTTCGGTTGATTAAAATCACCCAGAATAATAAACTTATCTGCAGAATGCTGAAGGACAATATCCGATAAATTATCAGAAAAATTACCAAGCTGGACCGCTAAAGAGTTGCCTAGGTTCTGGCCACAGATATAAGTTACGCAAATGTGCATTTTATAAGATATTTTTGGTTTCTTTCGCACTAGTGTCAGTGTAACCCACAAGTCCTCAGCACTCGAGCACCATTCACTGCGAGCATCCGCCACAATTTCACGTCTAACCGCGATTAAGACACCTCCCCCCATAACTTGATTAGTATTAGCATAGTCACGGTCCCGCCTCCATACGAGATATCTGTCGTCAAACACTTCAGAATCAGATATCCCGTCAATTAACCATGTCTCCGTCAAACAAATAACATCAAAGCTATTAATACTTACATTTCTAAAGAAAACTCCTGTTTTTGTTCGTAGTCCCCTCACATTTTGGTAGTAAATACTAAGGGACGCCATCAAAAATGATCGAAAACGTTAGCATAACATAAATAGCATAAGTGTAGGGTACATTCAATTCGCGGAAACTAATTATATTTCTAGAGGTAAGGTTAATTTCTGTGAATAAGGAAGATAGGACTTTAACGACATATACATTAAGTACAATTAGCATACTGCAACAAACGGAGCCATAATAAAAAATATAGTAACAAAAAACTCGGTATTTATATATTAACAAGCTAAATGGATCATTAGGTGTAGGACGATAGCAATTAAAATCGTAGTGCAAAAATAATGCGGAACAGTCAACACCGAGCGATAAGCGAACAAAGGGCCGGCGAGAATGGAATGCGTAGAAAAAACCAGTGCATGTGTTTCTCAATCTTAATGAGCCGATGTAATAGATAAACAACTTGCCAGAATGATGAATAGGTAACGCTAGTATAAAAACTTCTTAAGATCCTGTTCAGATTTGATGTGGAGTTTTGGAGACGTGGTGTTCTTGCGAAGCATGATTTTGCATCCCCTGACCCAAACATGTTCAAAACCACGTTCTTTGGCTCTGGCCTTGGTCTTATTCAGAAGGATTTTGTTTTCGAATGTTAGGTGGTCGTTAACATAGACCCTATTTTCGCCACGTAGTCCCAGGTCACTAGCATTCAGCGTCTTGTGCTTTTTAGCGGCAGTTACAAAATCATTCTTCAGGTAGCTGTTGTTCACCGAGCAAATTATGTTTTTATTTTGCTTGTCGTTGCGCATCGGCACCCTTGCCACATAATTAATCTGTTCTTTTGGAATATGACAGCCAATGACATCCCCGATCTTGGCTATTAATAAAAAAAGATTTTCATCGCTGGACATCGGTACTCCCTTGATCTCAATGTTGTTAATCCGGGATCTCTGGTCATTCTCACTCTGTTGATTCTCAAGCTTCTCCACACGGCTCTGCAGAAGAAGGACACCTTCCTTAGTCTTCTTCAAGACCTCAATTTCTTGCTCTAGTGCCGAAACCTTGCATGTCAAGGCAATCATTTCATCATTGACAGTATCCATGGATGACTTTACTTCAGACAATTCGGATCTGATGGCCCTTATTTCCATGAGCTCTGTTTGGATTGCTTTTACGCTTTCAACCAGTGCTGGCAATGCTTCCATTTGAGTTGAAAGCCGTTTGAGTTCAGCTAAGATAATCTCCGAGTCAGCAGTAGAAGCTTTGAGTGAACCGATCCGGGGACTGGCTGCCGCTGATGATTTGCAGCTAGCACATTTCCATGTGGCTTTACGGTCCCCGAGCTTTCTCCAACCAACTTCTGTTATACCTGCGCAGGGGAAGTCAAACTGCCCATCACACAGGGTGCATGTCACCCCATCTCTAGCTTCAACCTCACAACCCTTACACGTGAACATCGTGAGTAACTTGAGAAAAAGTTTAAGAAACGTAGTTCGTGTTCCTTCAATGAGTGATAGAAACAACATGCACGCGCGCGTTCGGTTAGCTGTCTAACGACGTACTGACATACGTAATATGTGGCTTAGCCGTTTCGCTACCATCACATGGGCGTAAGGTGAAAAATGTATTCACTGTTCATTACTTTTCTGTTATACAATAGTTTTTGTAGTAACGAAACGGCCAAGCCTCATATTTTGACTAAGGTGTAGAGTTTGTGAAGTTAGGGCGTGTAGAGTTAGAAGCTTGGCTCTACATGAGATCTGATAACTTTTTGGCAGTGCGAGCCATATGTGGTCTCGTCTTGGCAACATTTTACATGAAAATGTTTTTGGTGGGATAAATTAGATCTGAAATACCTAAGATATCTAATAGCTATGAAATACTTGTACGAAAGTTGAATAACTGAAGGAAGAACTGAAAAAGGATATAATACTTACAACAAAAATATTTGTTTAGTCTTAAAAATAATTATTCTTCAATTATAAATTAATAATTATTTTTTGACGGATAAAAAACCTGATTAAAACGCCAAATTACCTGAATCTTAAAACGCAAGAAAATAAAAGAAATTAAATACAAAAATTAAGGAGTCCCTACAAAAAGCATGAAATAAAAAATTAACGTAATGGATGGATGTCGTGGGACCGTTCTTTGGAACACCTTCTATTCTAAGAGGTCCCCCGACTGCCATATAAATTTATCTGTTTTAGTCTAGTTACATAAATTCTTTAAGTCGGGGGTTTTGAAATTTTTAATTAGGATTTTTCAAAAGTCTCTCCGACCGTATTTCCTTCGCGTTGTTACAGGGACTCTGACAAGGACGTGGCTGCTCGAGTGGTGCCGGACGAGTTCGCGCGCGCGGCGGCTTACTACTCTCTGCGACCGCCGGCGCTGCCCATGCAGCTGGTGGCGTACGCGCCGCCCGCGCCGCTGGCGCCGCCGGCACCCGCCTCCCCGCCGCCGCCGTCCTGCACTGCGCTAGTGGCAGTGCAACTCGATGAGGTAACACCATAGATATATGAGAGAAGGAGATATGCCCGGTAGTTGAAAATACATCAAAACCGATGTCGCTAGGTTGTTGGCCCCACCACCGCGCCACTACTGCACATGTAGTTCAGTAAAATCAATAGATACAAAGTCACGCACACACTTGCAATAATTCATAATCTACGTACTAAACAATCTATATACATAAAAGAAAGTCTGTTAGTTACACCACTTATAGCTCGAGAACGGCTGAACCGATTTGGCTGAAAATTGGTGGGGAGGTAGCTTAGAACCAGGAGACGGACATAGGATACTTTTTTTTTTTATATATATATTTTTTTTTTTATAGTTGGAGTAGGGTAGGAGTAGGGTAGGAGTAGGGTAGAAGTAGGGTAGGAGTAGTGTAGGAGTAGGGTAGGAGTAGTGTAGGAGTAGGGTAGGAGTAGTGTAGGAGTAGGGTAGGAGTAGGGTAGGGTAGGGGTAGGGTAGAAGTAGGGTAGGAGTAGTGTAGGAGTAGTGTAGGAGTAGGTTAGGAGTAGTGTAGGAGTACGGTAGGAGTAGTGTAGGAGTAGGGTAGGAGTAGTGTGGGAGTAGGGTAGGAGTTGGGTAGGAGTAGTGTAGGAGCAAAACAACGTTTGCCGGGTCAGCTAGTCAATTATAAACCTTCAATGCAATATACCATGTTATTTACAAAATGGACCTCGTCAGTATCTTGGAAAGATGGAACTGGAAGACCACTTCACGACACTGAAATGATAAAAATTAAATTAAAAATTTAAAAACCCCCGACACCAAATAATAAAAAACTAAATAAAAAAATTAAGGTATCCCTACAAAAAGCATGAAATAAAATTTTATTTAAATAGAAATTCATATGGAAGTCCCCCGACTTCCATAATGAATTTCTATTTAAATAAAATTTTAAATTTGTCGGGGGTTTTTAAATTTTTAATTTATTTTTTAATTCATGCTTTTTGTAGGAATTCCTTATTTTTTTTATTATTTTGCTTTTTTTATCTTTCTAATGTGACAAATAAATCAGTGTCGATTTATCACTTAAGTTAAAGGCTGAAAAATAATTTTCAAGTTTTTAGTTTTCATTTCGTTAGTTAATATTCCTCATTCCCTTTCAGTATAGTGTACATTATTCTACTTGTCAAGGCCTTTTATTTGATACCTATATTGAAGGAATTGTGAAAAAAAAATGCAATTTGCCATTTTGTGGTGGCGGCCATCTTGAATTTGAAATTTATCGTAGTGTATAGCATTCTACTAGTCAAGCCCTTTCATTTGATACCCATATTGAGGGAGTAGTGAAAAAAAAATGTAATTTGCCATTTTGTGGTGGCGGCCATCTTGGATTTGAAATTTATCATAGTGTATAGCATTTTACTAGTCAAGCCCTTTCATTTGATACCCATATTGAGGGTGTTGTGAAAAAATTTGTAATCCGACATTTTGTGGCGGCGGCCATCTTGGACCGATTTTCATCAAACATAGCTAAGAACACTCCCGACTAAATCATCATTCAAACAAAAAAAAGAAAATCAAAATCGGTTCATCCGTTCGGGAGCTACGATGCCACAGACAGACACACACACACACACCCCCCGACACGTCAAACTTATAACACCCCGTCGTTTTTGCGTCGGGGGTTAAAAATGGGAACCGTTGAATGTATTCCCACCTCACCGTCTACATGTTATGGATATTAGTATAGTATCAGATAGGATTACTTACACGATTAATGTGTCACTAGTCGATATTTTTTCCATACAAATTTCGAGAGAGTATTACTCCACTGTTTGACTTTATGAATCCAAAGTTAAACATGATATCGTTTTGTCATATTATATTAATTTGGTCTGTACGGAAAAAAAATAGTAAAATAAAATGTAAATGGGGGAAGCGCTAAGGTAGCCCGCAAAATTCAAATTTTCTTACGTTTTTTGCAATTTGCTGGTCAGTATTAAGTTGTACGATGATTAAAATATGATTCGCGGTCGTAACAAATATGTATTTACAGAATTATAATCATTACAGTCAGATACAACTTTTAAGTTAGTATAATCCCCAAATGTCAAGATTTCATGAAATAGTCATTCTTGGGGATTACTTGATCTTAGAGAGTTAAAAAGTAATTCGCCATTTTGTGGTAGCGGCCATCTTGGATTTGAAATTTGTAATAGTGTATAGTATTCTACTAGTCAAGCCCTTTCATTTGATACCCATATTGAGGGAGTTGTGAAAAAAAAATGTAAATCGCCAGTTTGTGGTGGCGGCCATCTTCACATATTATTATTATATAATGAACTAGCTTCTGCCCGCGACTTCGTCCGCGTGAAATTTCTTGTACCCCCACCCCGTCGCGTCAAATTCAAATTCAAATTCAAATATTTATTTGCCATAAAATACATTGTTCATTTGGGGAAGATCTTAAAGCCTAAAAGTTATTGTATTCTGCCTGCAAGCAAGCGTGCAAATTTCATTCAATATAGTCATTAATTTTCACATCGTACCCAAAATGCAAACGCAACATTAAAATAAATAAAATATAAAAAAAAAAAAAAAAAAAACAGACCAAACCAAAATAACATTCATGCATTTCAATACTTTAAATTGTCCGATTATAAAAATTAACAAAAAATAAAGTATAAATGTCAATACAGTAAATTTAAATGTTAATAATTAAAATAAAAAATGTCAATCAATAAAATTAATGTCAATACTTAAAATCTAATGTCATTGAAATAAATTTAAATGTCAATATCTATAATTAAAAATGTCAATAAATTAAATAAAACAAATATTATTTAATGAAAATTACTATTATATACCTACAATAAAATTATCTGTCCAATTACTCGTAATTATCAATTAATTAATTATATTATTTAACGACTATGTATATGTTCTATAAATTCCTTAAGACTATAGAAGCAACTATTTTGTAGCCACTCTGTCAATTTGATTTTAAAAACATTACCCTGCAATAATTTTAATTCTATTGGTATGTTATTATAAATCAATATACACATATTATACACATTTTTCTTGTAAATATCTTTATGACCAGATGGATGATATAATAAGTTTCGAAACTTAGCCCTTTTTTGTCTTGGCACAACTTCGCTATGTTGCCTAAAGTAATGCATATGTTTCTTTGCAAAGATGCAGATGTCTCGTATGTACATACAGGGCAGTGGAAGAATTTTATTCTTTTTGAAGAGAGGTTTACAGCTATCTAAAAACCATGCCTTGTTTATGACCCGGATGCAACGTTTCTGGAGCTTGAAAACTCGGTCGATATCGGTCGAATTACCCCACATGATAAGTCCATAGCTTAGGATAGATGACACATAGCCATGGTAAGCTGAAAGAGCCGCTTCTACTGAAACATTTTGTCGTAGTTTTTTTAATGCAAACACAAACCTATCAAGTTTCTGACATACATGTTCTACATGGCTTTTCCAATTGAGATTTTTGTCTATATTAATACCTAAAAAATTTATTTCATCCACTTGTTCTACTTTTTCATTTTTATACCTAATATCTAAAACTAATTGTTTAGTATTATACGAGTTAAATTCTATTAATTTGGTCTTACTAACATTTATATTTAGGTCATTATTTGCCATCCAACTAATTATAGCTGACAGGGTTTCTTCGGTAACTGATTTGTAATTGACTTTATCCTGACACTTTATGATAACTGTCGTATCGTCTGCAAAAAGAATACATTTCTGCAGAGTGGCCTCCGGAAGATCATTTATGTAAAGTAAGAAAAGCGGAGGACCGAGAATGCTACCCTGAGGCACACCACACTTATTTATTATTGCTACTGATTTAAATTTCTCTTTAGAATATATTCCGTCACGTTTCTTTATAACTTTGGATATCTCTGTATATTGCTTCCTATTTCTTAAATAACTAGATATCCATTCATAGGCATTGCCCCTTATGCCGTAGAAGTCTAATTTGTTTAATAGCTTAGAGTGATTAACAAAATCAAAGGCCTTACTCATATCTAGAAATATTGACACCGCTGGATTACCATTGTCAATACTTTCTGTTACAAGTTTAATAAAGTCGCAACACTTCGTATTCGCTTACCGTTCACTCTGAGTTTTTTTCTTTTTGCTCGGCTCCTAAGGGTCATAGCCTATAGCCTTCCTCGATAAATGGACTACCCAACACTAAAAGAATCATTCAAATCGGACCAGTAGTTCCAGAGATTAGCGCGTTCAAACAAACAAACAAACAAACAAACAAACTCTGCAGCTTTATAATATTATATTATAATATTATATATATTATATTATAGTATAGTATAGATGTATGCAAAATATTGTAAAACTTTTTAAAAGAGTAAACGGTGGAGTTTCTTGCCCGTTCTTCTCCATATGAAAACTACCCTTTGGAATGGGCGACTAGAATCAATTCTATTTTATCATAATTTTTGACGTTCAAAAGTGCCTTTTATGTGCCTATTTGAAATAAATGCTTTGACTTTGACTTGGATTTAAAATTTATCATAGTGTATAGCATTCTACTAGTCAAGCCCTTTCATTTGATACGGTGATACCCATATTGAGGGTGTTGTGAAAAAATTTATAATCCGCCATTTTGTGGCGGCGGCCATCTTGGACCGATTTTCATCAAACACTAGCTGTTCCCCGCGGTGTCACACGCTGCGCGGCTCCTAAGGGTCGTAGCGTGATGTTATATAGCCTATAGCCTTTCTCGATAAATGGACTACCCAACACTAAAATAATCATTCAAATCGGACCAGTAGTTCCAGAGATTAGCGCGTTCAAACAAACAAACAAACAAACTCTGCAGCTTTATAATATTAGTATAGATAACTCAAACTCAAAGCATTTATTTCAATTAAAACATTTTACAGGCACTTTTGAATAGTCAAGAAGTAGGTCAGTCAGAAAAATGTGAAGCTAGTTGCCCATTCCAAAGCGTAGAGTACCTATGGAGAAGAACGGGCAAGAAACTCCATGGACACTCTTTTTAAATTATATTTTTCAAAATATTAGTTACATCATTACTTTTGAATTTATAATTAAATAATGTTCTCACATTAGATACGATATAAAAATAAACAAGACGTATGCGTTAAAAGCGTCCAGAGTACAACAAATAGTACTAAAACAACAATGGGTAAATCTTGAGATTGAGAATATTCAGTTGATTCCCGTGGCGCATTTTTATTGTTATTTTTTTTACAAATTATAGTTTAGTATGATTTTTAGCCGAATTATAAACACATTTATCAAATAGGGGTCAGTTTTGAACGACGCATTACAAATATATTTGAAAACATATTTTTTGGGCCAGGGGAATCAAAATACGATGACAAGGGAATCAAAATTAAAACCAAGGTAAGTAATAAAACATACTATTAATTTAATAATCAGTCTCAGTTATTGGCACTTTTACACCTAATTATCAATCACTTTATTCCTAAGTTATAATGATAAAATGTACCTACATACTAAATAGTAAAAATTGAAACTAAAACTTTTCTTTTTAAACATAATCAAAAAAATTCTCTTTTTTCTTCAAATATTTTTCTCGTTCTTTTTCTTGGAGTTGAGGCCGAAGTTCAGGATCACTCTTGATTCGCAATAATCTACGGCGCTCAGCAAGTCATTTTTTTTCTAATCTCTCCAAGTCTCGTTTTTTTAGGAGGCATTGTAAGAATCTAAAACAGAAACGTACAATATTTTGAAATTAGATACCTAATGTAATAGTTGCAATACTGCTAATCTTTATACAAAATGTTCTTATTAACAGGAAATCTGGGGGCACGGCACACGTAGGCCCTTTTTGGTAATCTCTGCGTGCCATAGGTTTAAATCGCATAAAGATACGATACAAAGGGATTATAACTTATTTGAATAAATACTTAGATAACCAGGCAAAACATAGCACTCAACACTGTCTGAGCAGACCGTGCAATTTGGAATGAACAAATAAGTGTACTAGAAGAACTAGAAAATATTGATTACCCTGGCAAAAACGCCAAGGGAATCAACACCAAGGTAATCAATAAAAGTTTGTTTTTTATCGATTACGTAAAAAGTTAAAAGTTCTAAGCAATAATAATAAGACTATTAAATCAATAATAACAAGATTAGTAATAATATTAAAAAAGATTAGTAAAGATATATCCGAGAAAAATCTTATACAATTTTTTATGCCGTCAGGGTAATCAATGACCTAGTGAAACAAAACCAGGGGAATCAAATATTTACCTTCGTAATTTCGTCCACGGGCAAAGTGTGACGTGATCTTCCACCACGGCGTTAGAGCTCGCACGAGAACGAATAACTGCGCTTCGCGACCGCTCCACTAGCGATCTATGTCTAGTTATGTAGCGCGCCACTGGAATCACTGTTTAGCTCTGGACAAAACTTTAAATCTATTTCTATGTAAAACTATGGGATAAAATAAAAACTGTATATTTTTATTTTCAACACATACTAATCTAGTTGTTAAAAAACGACATAAATTGATCATTTTACATTTATAAATTGGTGACTTCGGGTTGTTTTCATTAAAAAATGTGTAAAGGACGCGCCAGGGTTATCAATTTTTGTGACGTTTTGTTTTTTTTTTTCGATAATTACACCCAAATTAAAAAGAGTAACTATTGTGCATCAATTAGATACCATAGTGATAAGACGTAAAAAAAATACTTGGGTATTTATTTCAATATTGCGGGTACTTTATACCTCCGGACATCATAAATTGAGCCTCTCAATATTCACCCCAATCAAAAACTAAAAATAAAATAATTAAAAATAAGCCGAGGCAGCTAAGTGATGACCAGCCCCAACTGACGGCGCCCGTTCACGAACATGACGCATAGATCAGCACCATTCAGCTCAACCATTTTGAAGGGAGCTAAATGATCCAACATACACGCCACCGTGACATTTGTGTGAGTATGACATACTATCAGCCGCCAGGGCACATTCAAGTCAATGAAAGACATATTACCCGGTAAATGGTAAATAAGGTATAGTACTTACATAGAACTCACATCTGTGCTATGCAATTATACAATACAAATGAAATTGAGTTTATACAATGCAAAGATAGTCTTACAATCTTCAGCAGCTCCAACAGTATTTTCAGGTGTTAATCAATTAGTTGTGGTTGGGGAGCAGGACCAGCATTGAGCCAGGCATTTTTATCAGCGATGTAATCCCCTAACTTATAATATGCCTGACTGCATAGTGTGCGTTTTATACAAGACTTGAATTTTGTCTCATTCAGTTAAAGAAAGTGGGGAGGTATTTTATTATAACATTTTAAACAGTACCCCCTATAAGATGAGTCTACTTTAGCCAGTCTGAAACCTGGTTGAACTAATAGGTCCCTATTTCTAGTACTATAATTATGTCTTTCACCTCTTTTACTAAAAAGATGTAAGTTTTTTCTTACATACATGATGTTTTCGTAGATATATTGTCAAGGTACCGTCATGATGGTAATTTCCTTAAACAGTTCCCTCAGAGAATCGCGCCTGCGGAGGTTATATATGGCTCTGATGGCTCTTTTCTGCAGAATAAAAGTAGAATCGATGTCTGCAGCCCGTCCCCAAAGTAAAATATGGTAAGACATGACACTATGAAAGTAACTAAAATAGACTAGTCTCGCGGTATCTACATCAGTAAATTGACGGATTTTTCTGACAGCATAAGCTGCTGAACTTAGCCGTCCTGCAAGAGATGTTAAATGAGGACCCCAATGTAGCCTTGAGTCGAGCGTGATCCCTAAGAAAACAGTTTTATCGACGAATTCTAGTTTCTCTTGATTCAATATTATGTCACAATCACTACCCTTGACATTTGGTAAAGACAATCTTATGCACTTAGTTTTTTTTCCATTTAATACTAAATTATTAGCAGTGAACCAATTTTGGACCTGCAGTAGGGCGTTATTTACGTCGTCAAAATTTGTACCACGTCTATTTACCTTAAAAATTAAGGAAGTGTCATCAGCAAATAACACCATTTGTGGTTGATTTTTTAATAAATGGAGTAGATCATTAACATACACTAAAAAGAGGAAAGGACCCAATATCGAGCCTTGTGGCACACCCATTTTTACTTTTAAACCATATGAATTGACACCATTTATTTGGACTTGCTGTTGTCTATCATTTAAATAAGAACTAACTAAACTGAGCGCAAGTTTTCCAAGTCCGTAATGCTCAAGTTTCAAAAGCAAGGTTTCGTGATCGATGCAATCAAATGCCTTCGAGAGGTCACAAAAGATTCCAATGGCGTCTTGGGCCTCTTCCCACGCGTTAAAAATGTGTTTTAATAAGGTTACACCAGCGTCAGTCGTACAACGTCCTTTGGTGAAACCATATTGTTGATCGTGAAGGATTTTATTCGTGTTAAAATGATTGAGCATCTGATTAAGCATTATCTTTTCGAACACCTTACTGAAAACAGGCAACACGGATACGGGTCTATAATTATTGGTGTCTTTACTGTCCCCAGATTTGAAAAGTGGTATTACCTTACTGTATTTCATTAAATCGGGGAAGATTCCTTGATCAACACACGAATTAAATACTAAGGCTAAGTAAGGTGCAATAGTCTCAATTATGGAAGCACAGACTTTAATGGACATTCCCCAAAGATCTTCGGTCAATTTGATCTTAATTTGCTTAAAAGCTTTTATTACTGAAGCGGGGTTTATATGTTTAAATTGAAATTCAACCGGGCAGGCTGGAACGTTCGCTCTTAATAAATCAATTGATACGTCGGATGAGGAATTTAAGGCTTCCGTCGTTTTTGATGGTATATTAGTAAAGAAATTTACAAATTCCTGAGCTACTTCTAAGTTAGAGCTTATGGCACCACGTAAAGTCTCCAATGTGTAATCAGTGTTTCGTTTTTTATTCCTACTAGTTTCGTTATTTATAATTTTCCAAACTGTTTTTATCTTATTTTCTGCTGATTTGCATAGCTAAGAACACTCCCGACTAATTCACCTTTCAAACAAAAAAAAAAGAAAATCAAAATCGGTTCATCCGTTCGGGAGCTACGATGCCACAGACAGACACACACACACACACCCCCCACGCACACACACACTTAGACATGTCAAACTTATAACACCCCGTCGTTTTTGCGTCGGGGGTTAAAAACAAAGTAAAATGGCGGATTTAGGGTGCCATATTGTGGAGTTCAATTTTTTTTTTCTTCTAATACCATCGAGAATAATAGAATATCAAAATTAAGGGTTTTAAAAGGTGATTACGAAAATATATACAACTTATATGGTTAAAAGTAATTAAGTACTAAAAAGCTGGAAATAAAAAACAAGTAATTAAAAAAACTAAAAACCCGACTGCGGCTAAAAATAAGGCCATTTTAAATTAAATAAAAGTTGGAAGCAGGCGGGACCCATTTGAGTTTGAAAATATAATAAATAAAAAAATGGTATGGAGAGCTCCAACGGTGAATCAGAAAACGTCCAACACATGGATAAAGAGACCAAAACTTCAACAACCAAGCCACAAGCTGCGTCCCGCTCGTCGAATGCGCTTTCAAAAACAAACACTCCAAGGGCTGCGTCTTCAGATGCGCCATCCACATCCAACACAGGGGCTGCGTCTCAAGATGCGCCTAAGCGGCAACTGCCTAAGGTTGCACCCAAAAAATTCAAACGCTCGGCTGCGTCCAAGGATGCGATGAGGAAGGCAACAGCAAAGGATGCGCCACAACCGGCTGCGTCCCGAGCGATCCCAACCTCATCTGCGTCCACGGATGCGCCCCCTAACACAACCCTGACAGAAAGGCCAAGGACAGCACTCGCTCATGGCGACTCGATGAGTACTGCAAATGTGGATGCGCCCAAAACACGGGTTGCGTCAGCGACTGCAGTCTCAGAGAGGGACCTGACGAGTGCGGCCAAAGCCCCACTGGCAGGAGCATCAAACGCCAACAAATGGCAAACAGCTTCGAACAAGAAGACGTCCCTCAAGGCGGTGTCGGCTACGGTTGAGACGCCAAAAGGCGAGGCTGCCGCCGGCGCTAAGCGCAAGCGCAGCGAGAGGCCAAGAGGGCGGAAAAACCCGAACAAAACTAACACAGAACCACCGGCCAGGGCGCAGAAGCGTTCGCGTCCCGAGGATTCTGTCACACCAACTGGGGTTAGCAAGAAGAGCAAGCATGCTCGCTCCCGGATGGTTGACGGAACTTTGGTGAGGTACGCCGAAGCGGCTGCGTCATTCAGGAGCAACGAGATGTGCGTTGCCGTCATGACCGAGCCTTTCCTGGAATTGACGCAGGAGCAAGCGGAGGGGATCCGCCAGGTTATAGAGAACCAGCTCCGGGCTCTGCTTAAGGCTCCTGAATCAACTGAACCAACGGACACAAACCAAAGTACCGCGATCCATTTTAGAGGCCGGGCCCACTTCGCTGAAGGCGTCCTTAAGACATGGTGTGAGGACGACTTCACAATGGCCTGGCTCAAAGGGGTCATAAATAACATACCGTCCGCGTCCCCGTTACCGGGGACCAAGCTCACCGTTCGGCAGAAGGTAATGTGCATGTTGTTCGTCCTCGAGAACAGCGAGGACACAACAGAACTTCTCAGGATGCTGGCGAGGCAGAACCCGAACCTCAAAATGAACACCTGGACCCTGACACACGAAAGGGCTAGGCAGGAGCCCCCGGGTACCTGTCTCTGCTTTCGTGTGCCGGAGCCCATGGTTAAAACCATAAAAGATCAACAAAGGCGAGTATACTACCTCGTACCAGGGAGGATGCCGCCGCGCCAACATCATTAGCAGCCTCGGGTGCGCCTGAGAGGGAGCCTGGTTCGCCGCTTCCTGAACTTTCCCCGTCGCCTCCCGCGATGGAGACTGTTGAGGATGCGGTGGAGTTGGCGACTTCCATGGCCGCGCTGGAGGTTCTCTCAACAGCGGGTTCAACGACGAATCCACCTTCGTCCGGTCTGATTTCGGATGAGGAGTGCTTTCCGCCAGGGGAGAGTAGTGAGGGCGAGGACAGCAACCTCTGCTCCTCTCCTTTGCGGGACTAGGATCCTGCAGACCAACCTCCAGCACAGTCAATCTGCGTCGGCCACCTTGCGCAGCGTGCTGGAAAAACAATAAGGAAAGACCATCGCCCTCATCCAAGATCCGTGTATCAGGGGTGGCAGAATATGCGGTCTTGGTAACATCGGGGGTAAGTTGCTTCTAGACACCTCCGCTAGTAACCCGCGCACCTGCATTTTTATTCCAAAACATGTACCTAACCTTTTAATTAACGAATTCTGTTCAAGGGACCTGACAGCAGTCAGGCTTTTCAGAACCGAACAGGAACTCCCGGACATTGTACTGGCCTCGGCATACATGCCAGGCGATGAGGACGTGCCTCTGCCAGAGCTCGCCTCACTGGTTGAGTACTGTGAAAAGGAGAAACTGGAACTAATCATCGCGACAGACTCCAACGCGCATCACACGCTCTGGGGTAATGTTAAAACCAACAGCCGAGGTGAGGAAATGCTTGATTTTATTCTTAGTAATAACCTTGTTCTACTTAACAAGGGCTCCGAACCTACCTTCATAAACGGGAGATCCCAAACAATAATAGACTTAACTGTAGCAACCATAGGCATATCCAAGTCCGTACAGGACTGGCATGTGTCCACCGAGATATCATGCTCAGACCACAGATGGATCCGCTATACCATTAACTTCTTCAACCTAACCAAACCACAGCCAAGAAGGGTTCCTCGTAACACAGACCAAGTCAAGTTTACTAAACTCGTCGAGGCTGAACTAGGCAGATTACCCGCCCTTCCGGGTGAAATACCAGTAACCAATTTAGACGAACGTGTAAACAAAATCACATCCATCCTTTTATCTAGCTATGAACAGTCTTGTCCTCTCCCGGTACCTAGGCAGGGAGCTCGCCATTCTTGGTGGAGTCCTGAACTGGAAAGACACCGTCACAAGCTGAGAAGACTGTTCAATAGAGCTATGAACACACGGTCGCCAGTAGACTGGGACCGCTACACAACAGCTCGTAAAATATATAAAAAAACTTATACGCCTCAGAGGTAAGAATGGCTGGAAGCGATTTTGCACCAACATTGAGAGTAACAACCAGGCAATGAGGGTTAAATCATGTCTTGCTCAAGAGACAGACCATTCAATGGCTGCCTGAAAAAACCAGACAACACATACACAACTAACGATGCTGAGACAAGCGAACTACTCCTAACCACCCACTTCCCAGGATGTCAGATTGCCACCCAGCAAAGCTGGGAACCGCATAGGGAAAGGGCCACGAGCAGCCTAGATTGGGAAGTGGCGTTAGAAGTAATCGACAAAGACAAAATAACGTGGGCAATCAACACCTTCCTACCTTTCAAAGCAGCAGGACTGGATGGTATTTTCCCGGCTCTGCTCAGGTGGAGTCAAGATATGCTGGCTGACTACCTCGTAAAGGTGTTCCGAGCGTGTCTGGCCCACCGCTACATTCCCTTGAAATGGCGAGAAGTAAAAATAATCTTTATACCGAAACCAGGTAGGGGCGACTATACCCAGCCAAAATCTTTTAGGCCTATAAGCCTCTCTTCGTTCTTTTTGAAGACACTGGAGAGGCTGGGAGATAGGAAGATTAGATCCCAAATTTCGGTACAAAGACCTTTACATCCAAATCAACACGCCTACTGTGCAGGCAAATCAACAGAATCAGCACTCCATAGTGTAGTTTCACGCATAGGGAATGCTCTTAAAGACAAAAACCCAACTCTGGGCGCCTTCATTGATATAGAAGGCGCTTTCGACAAAACAAACTTCGTCAGCATCGAACAGGCACTTGCCACGCACGGTGTTGCGCGAACACTTATAGAATGGATAAATAACATGTTAAAATACCGAGCTATTCAATTTACCGTGAACACCACCACACGAGGTATCGTGAGTAGAGGCTGCCCACAGGGTGGGGTGCTGTCACCACTGCTGTGGAATCTAGTGGTTAATGAGCTCATCGCAGAGCTCAACGCCAGCAGTCTGTACTCGGTCGGTGGGATACGCGGATGATATAGCAATTCTGATCTCGGGAAAATTTGAGGGCATCTTATGCGATATCATGAGAAAAGTCTTCAAAATAATTGAGAGTTGGTACACGAAGCACGAACTATCGGTTAACCCATCGAAAACAGAACTAATAATGTTTACCAACAAGAGAAATCTTGGACCCCATAGGCTTCCAAAACTCTTTAACACTGAACTAACACTTAAAGACGAAGTTAAGTACTTGAGGGTGATCCTTGATAGCAAACTGCTCTGGAACAAGCATCTTGACTACAAACTTAATAAAAGCACAATTGCACTATACCAATGTAAAAAAATGTTAGGGAAAACATGGGGGTTCTCTCCGAAGATTACTCTGTGGTTATAAAAAGCGCTGATCAGGCCAATGTTGGCTTATGGCGCTCTTTTTTGGTGGATGAGGTCTGAACTCTCGACCACCATCACCAGACTACAACGCTTCCAACGACTGGCATGTTCAGCTACCACTGGCTGCATGAGAACCACCCCAACAGCAGCCTTGGAGATAGCCCTTCAATTAACTCCCCTTGACCTGTACATACAGCAGGAGGTGGCGCTAGCTGCCATCAGGCTGATGCATCTGGGCATATGGGGCAAAAACCTTACAAGTCCACACGCTAAAATCCTGGACCGGGCGATTGAGTACCAGCCTCTCATCGCTGCCCCGTGTGATAGAACACCTAACAAACCAATGTTCAACAAAAACTATATTATACAAACAGTTCAAGAAGAAAGGGATCAGTCAGGAGCCAATGAAGTGCGAATCTACACAGACGGCTCAAAAACACAAAACGGTTCAGGTGCTGGCGTACACTCCCTTGATCTCAATATTAACTTCCACATACCGCTAGGCACATACAGCTCGATCTTTCAATGCGAATGTGTTGCCTTAACACAAGCTGCAACAGCAGTACAGCGCTTAGGCATCCGGAACTACGGAATTAAGTTCCTATCCGACAGCCTATCGGTGCTCAAAGCTTTAGAAAGCAAACAAACTAACAACAAACTATTCGAGTGCCATCTAGCTCTGGAGAGTTTATCGACATCCAATCGTATTACTCTCCAGTGGATCAAAGGGCACAATGGATCCTTGGGCAGTGATGCTGCAGATGAACTTGCGAAGAGAGGCTCTGATATGAGGGTGCTAGGCCCGTACCCACTTCTCCCTTTGCCTTTCTCACAATTTCGTGCGTGGATTCGCCAAAGATCGACCGAACTCCATAACAACAGATGGTCACGGGCAGCGGACTGTAGACAGTCAAAATTGGCTTTACCAATGAATTACCCGCGACTAACCAAAAAACTTCTCAGCCTAAGCAGAAATAACCTTAGAATAATAATAGGTTCAATTACGGGCCATAACCTCCTTAACAAACATCTTTTCAACATAGGCGCCACAGACCGCCCCCTTTGCAGGGGCTGCCTTGACGCCGAGGAATCAGCCGCCCACGTCATCCTGGAATGCGAGGCCGTGGCTTCTCAACGTACAGAAATCCTCGGAACAATGAGGTCGCTCCGAGAAGCCTGCGAAGCTCCCAGGAAGCTTCTGTGCTTTTGGGCGGAGCTAGCCTGGCTCTGTTAGCCAGAATCCCCACGCACAACGGACCAAATGAGAGTCTAAGTGCGGAAAAGGGAGTCCCATCATCATCATCCCGCCTGCTTCTAACATTTATTTAATTTAAAATAGCCTTGTTTTTAGCCTTTCAGTTTTTTTTAACTTAATTTTTTTACCTCAGTCGGGTTTTTTATTTATTCATTTTGACGAACGAATTTCGTTTCGAACTCCATAATTATTGTTGAGAGCCGCGAGCGACTTAAAATTTACAGTCAGACGTTTCATTCACGCTGTTTTACGAAACCTCTGATCGTTGACCCGCTGCGCTACATTGATAAAATCCTGCTTGGTAAAGTTCAGTAATTAGGTATTTAAAACCGCTAAGCGTCCTTCAGTTGTTTTACATAACGGAGCTGTTCTGTAAAACGACTAGCAGTTTTGTAAAACAGCGGATTCTGCAATCCATTCCATCCAGTTTCTATTTTTATGTCTGTAATTTATATGGTGTATGTACATAATAAAGAGTATTCTATTCATTATCATCTGCGACATAAACACACTAAGTATCATATAAATGCAGGAGAGGTGTAAGAATGCGGTGCGAAGCGTGCTATGCGAGCTGATGGCGGCTCTGCCGCTGTCGTCCCCCGCGTCGCCGGGGCGCGGGCGCCGCACGCGCTGGCCGTACTACGCGCGCTCCTCGCTCCACGCGCGCCTTCAGCGCCGCGCGGGCTCCCCGCGCCCACGTCGCGCGCGCCAGGTCTCGCCCGCTAGCAGTGCGCCGCCACTGCAGAAAGTGCCCAGCGCTTTTAACGCGCATGGTCACAATCGGTAGGTCTGTCGAAAACAGTCACAGCTGTGTTCATAACCTATACATAAATATGTACTATATATTAATACTATGCTACTACGTGCTACTACTATATCTTAAGAGGAAATGCGGGTGGTTGTTTCTCCATAGAAACGCTCTGACCATAAAGCAATGATTTTTACAGAATAATAAATATTAACTACTTGTATGTCCCTATGTTTTCCTTTTTGATGCACGCACCAGAACCCTCAAAAAATGAAGCATAGTGTACTGATTTGACTACTATACATTGTGAGTCTTCATAATGTGCACATATCGAAATGAGAGAAACTAAGCTTAATTTTATCGACGGAAAAAGTATTTAAAAAATCAAAAAGAAAAATTTTTTAGCATTTTTAAAATTCTTTTTCTCTGCTGTGACCCCTATGTAAACAATCGCCCCTCAATTGAGAATTATGTTTTTTTTTAACAAAAATCTGATATTTTTTCATAATTTTTTACAATAATTGTAAAATTACTCAAAAAGCCCCGATTACATACCCTTTTTGATTACTTTAAATTATTCTCCATCGTATCAGATTTCTAAACGTAAAAATACCATGTTTATAACTCAATCACAACATTTCCTATCAACTGCTAAAGAAAGGCCTTGCAATCGCCATACTTTAGCAGGTAAAGATCCTTTTAAATATTTTTTTATTTTTTCAAATATTTTTTCCGTCGATAAAATTAAGATATATTTACCTCATTTCGTTATGTGCACATTATGAAGACTCACACTGTATAATATAAATAATCAAATCAGCCTATAATGTTCCCACTGCTGAGACACAGGCCTCCTCTCAGTGAGAGGCAGTGGGCCGTAATCCACCACGCGGGCCCAGTGCGGGTTGGGTTTTTTTTTTTACTACTATTAATGAAAAAAGAAAAACATAGGGACACAGTATATAACTATATATCCTTCTTATGAAATATCTTATAAATTGGTCCAATATTGGAGGAGGAAATAGGCGAGAGCCAAACCTCGAATTATGACTTTTTACTTCGGCTTTTTCAAGTCTCTCCGATCGCATTTCCCGCAATAAGGTTTACCTACACCTTCATTCGAAGCCATTTTTTGTTTACGTATTTTTGTTATTTACCATTTAATTATAAAAATAATCAAATTTGCTGTTTTATTATTTTCTTTACATTTATTTTTATTGAATTACTAAGATAAACGCATGGAAATAGCAGTTAATGCAATTTAATCGATGTCTGTCAAAATTGTATTAGCGAGAAACTAAAGACAATTGTTTTGGATCAGCGCGCAGCGGTGTAAGAAAAGGTGCTTTCGATGCAAATAGCTACCTATCGGTAAAGGATTATTTAGTTCAAGCGTGTTCCGGCGAACCAAGTCATCGGCAAATCTTGGTATCGGCCAACCATTCATTCTATGTAGCGTTATTTATATTCTATGCGGCGAAACGTGCTGTCGCTAAATAATGGTATCGACTAATAGTTTTTTCGTATTACCGTTCGTCGGTGAACCATGCTTTCTGTAGACAGTTATATCGTTCAAGGGTAATTCGATATACCGTACGGGACTCTTTTTTTTTTAATCATTGTTCCTCTCAAAGTCTTAACCAAAGCACCTGCCATGTAGTCTCTTCACCACCCCTTGGTTGACTGGTAGAGAATGCCTAAGGCCTCATTTACGGAGTCGCGGGGCGTCGCGCGTCGCTTTGTGCGGCGCGGCCAGGCCCGCACTGAATTCAAACAATTATGGCGTTGTGTGAGTGCGTTTACGGAGAAGCGATTTTAGACGCGTTTTCTTGAAATGGAGCGTTTTTTGCACCACCGCTGCGTCTCACGCGGCGTTTATCGCGGCGGCGCACGCAGCGACAATTCTTGATGAAGCGATGCCCGCGGCGGAATCTTCTGCCAGTCATATTTAGAAATTGCAGAACGCAGACGTTGTCACCGTCACAATTTATTATAAGAATTGGCCCAGTATTTACAACAACGTTTGATTGAGTATCCCGCGTGCGCCGCAGCGTTGCCCGCCACGTGCTTTGCTACACGCTTGAGGATTCGCGGCGTGCGTAGCGGCGGGGCACCGCCACGCCTATATTGCCGTACGTTTGTGTTTACGCGTGCGATGATAAGAGCCGCTTGACGCGCCGCGGCCGCTCCATAAACAAAAATTGTACGACGCGCCACGAGACACCACGCCGCACGCGACGCGCGACGCCCCGCGTCTCCGTAAATGTGGCCTAACGGCCCGTTCACACACGGGAGTCCGTTTTACTGGTACGTTTTTAACGGATACATCATAAATTTATGCTCTGTTCACACATAGGCACCGTATAACGTTCAACTTATCCGTCATTACTGGATGCGATGTGTGAACAGAAAACTCGCAGTATACCGCCGCTATTCTTTTATATAGATTATACACACCGCCCGCCACGCACACAGTATCTATCCGTTAAAATTCTACGTATCCGTATAGTTTTACTGTTCCGTCGTCCAGTATTCGATGACAAAACGGTATGTAATTTTTTTACGGAACGTTTTTTTTACTGTATACAGAATACTGTGCCATGTGTGAAGTCGCTCATACAACTACATACGCCATCGACGAAAAAAAAACGTACACGATAAAACGTAAGACATGTGTGAACCGGCCGTTAGGCATTAAGTCCGCTTTTGTATGATTTTGTGCTAAAAGTTTAAATAAATAAATAACTAGGCAAGTGTTACATTTTTGTGTAATTTTATAAGTTTACCAAAACCGTAGATTATAATCATATCAAATACTAGCTTCTGCCCGCGACTTCGTCCGCGTGAAATTTCACCCTCTTAGGGGTGGAATTTCGAAAAACCCTCTCTTAGTGGATACCTACTCTTCACAAAGAACACACCCTCCAAATTTCAAGTCTCTAGGATCAGCGGTTTGGGCTGTGTGTTGATATATCAACAATCAGTCAGTCAGTCAGTTTACCATTTTATATATATAGAAGATAAAGCGAAGCTCACTCCCGCCGCCGCCCGCGCTATTAATGATTGGGGACGAGAATGTCATGTCATAAACTCGTAACTCGTAATACATTTGAGGCGTGGACAGGAGCGGGGTGATGACGGACCTCTTGAGGCCTCACATGGGTGGACTAGCGCTAATTGTACTATAAATTATTAAATTTTACAGCAACATTTTACTCCTGGACGACTCGGTACAGAGCGCGGGTACCCTGGTAAGCGTTGTGAGCACGGCCAGTGCGGGCAGTGCGGGGAGCGCGGACAATCCTGGCACTCTTGGCAGTGCGCGTAGCGCTGGCAGTGCGGAGCGCGAGTGGCCCCGAAGCGTAGCGACACAGGTGCACGCCCGCGGGTGCGCACTGCCTTTATCATTCATTACACATCTCCGGTCGAAGACCATACAGAGAGAACCCGTCCACATAAAGGTACTACCAAGCTAACGCAACCAGTCTGCACGGCCGCGGCTGCACTAGTATGTATTTTAAACCAAAGTGCATTATTAAGAGATTCCGGACTGGATTCAATGCAGCGTCTGCTCGCACGATACTTTCAATTAATTATATAAGTAGGTAATTTACAAGTTAAAATTAATAAATTGGTGACACCGGCCGGGTGAAAGGCGTTGTTCATCATCGGCCAAGCCTTTTCCCAACTTTGTTAGGGTCGTTTTCCAGTTTAACCGATTGCGGCTGAACACCGCTATTTTACTTGGAGCAACACGTAACACGATACCCCTTTGGTAAAACTGGTTGTCTGACTTGCGGGCTTCTGACTACACGTCACGACAGTCAGAGATCTAAAATAAAAGTCAATCATCACGGACCGACCTCGACAAGCGTAGCCTTAACCTTCGACTTCGAGCCAGCCGTGCTTCTGTAATTGATATGTATGTAATGGGTGGTCGTGGTCAATCATCACGGACCGTCCTCGACAAGCGTAGCCTTAACGTTCGACTTCGAGCCACCCGTGCTTCTGTAATTGATAATTATGTATGTAATGGGTGGTCGTGGTCAATCATCACGGGCCGACCTCGACAAGCGTAGCCTTAACGTTCGACTTCGAGCCACTCGTGCTTCTGTAATTGATATGTATGTAATGGGTGATCGTGGTCAATCATCACGGGCCAACCTCGACAAGCGTAGCCTTAACCTTCGAGCCACCCGTGCTTCTGTAATTGCTTAGTCACGATCCCCTAGGTGGAAGGCGTTCATAAACGCTGGTTAATAGAAGTCGTTTAGTAGTAGAATGTACCTATAGGTAAAGCTGTTTTCAAAGTACACATGATACGGCAAGTTACCAACGATTTATATTATGTTATTAGAAAATTAATTACAAGCAAAATGCGCTTGGAAATGGCTTCAAAAGTGTCTATAGCCTTTCATTACACGACTATACGCCTTGCCAGACGCAGGCTGATAGGCTGATAGAGAACGCGCTATCAAGGCTGACTGCTGTACGCCAATTGATCGAAACTGCAGCCGCGGCCCTGCTCAGTGCACGGGTATCGGACGCGTTGGTTTGGCCGACGACGCGGTGGTCGAGGCGTAACGCGCGACTCTGTGCCTGCGTACTGCGTACAGTCGCACGCAGGCGCAGCCCTTCGGTAGTGCGTGATACACACGTCTCCAGTAAACCCTCACTAAATTACGTTTGTCTCATGGATAATATTATGTAAATAAATTGATTCAATTGTTTTTATTCTATGCAGGTATTTTCATCGCGACGACTGGCACCCAGGTTAGCCTTTGAAAGTTAATAATTTCTATACTTTTACTTGATTTAGTCTAGCGTACCTATCACCGGAAAGGATATGGGTAATCGTCATCTAAATCTGCACTTCGGTTCTAGTAAATCTGATATGCCTTTAATTTCACTAGATACGGTAGCCACACAGCACAGCAGCCACAGCCAGCTGAGACATTCATTATACTCGACTTTGTCCTCGAGATTAGCATAGAGATCATGTAGTAGACACACAGCACAGCAGCCACAGCCAGCTGAGACATTCATTATACTCGACTTTGTCCTCGAGATTAGCATAGAGATCATGTAGTAGACACACAGCACAGCAGCCACAGCCAGCTGAGACATTCATTATACTCGACTTTGTCCTCGAGATTAGCATAGAGATCATGTAGTAGACACACAGCACAGCAGCCACAGCCAGCTGAGACATTCATTATACTCGACTTTGTCCTCGAGATTAGCATAGAGATCATGTAGTAGACACACAGCACAGCAGCCACAGCCAGCTGAGACATTCATTATACTCGACTTTGTCCTCGAGATTAGCATAGAGATCATGTAGTAGACACACAGCACAGCAGCCACAGCCAGCTGAGACATTCATTATACTCGACTTTGTCCTCGAGATTAGCATAGAGATCATGTAGTAGACACACAGCACAGCAGCCACAGCCAGCTGAGACATTCATTATACTCGACTTTGTCCTCGAGATTAGCATAGAGATCATGTAGTAGACATACGGTGTTGCCATCTGCACTGTTTGAGAGTTTTTTTTTTCAATTCCCGCCTTCGTCTGACAGCCCCACAGCGAACTTAATTCTACATTCAGTGCTTTGTCATTAAGCACACTTTCCGTTAAAATAATTTTGTGTTGTGCATCAGTTCGTTCTGACCACGGATATCTATGGTTCTGATCAAGGATAAACGTTCTTGACCAGTGGAAGAGAATTATGAAGCCATTGCCAATAAAATAAATTCCTCATCATCGTTGCGTTCTTCGTCAAGTTCTTCATCATCACGCTCACGTTCAAGATCGCCAAGGCGTGAATCGGCGGCGCCGCCGCAGCCAGAGCGTCTATGCATTGAAGACATACCTATAACGAAAGGCGCCGACGTCAATCCGCAACCGACGATAAGTACCGCGGAGCCTCAGCCGTCAACCAGTGCCGCAGTGCCACTGCAGGTGCCTACGTCACCGCTGCATTCAGAAGCGTCACCTGCAGCATTGGAACTGGATGTTGAACTGCTGGAAATATTAGGGGAGGATCCTTCTCAGACCAAGATGTACGGTATGAATATACAATCTGATCTTGCGATATGCCTGCAGCACATAGCTACTACAGGCTTATCCAAGGAAGAGCGCATGGAACTGTTGCAAAGATATTTGCCTCCAGCAAATTGCACTTCCATTGATGCCCCCGTTCTCAATCTTGAGGTCAAGGCTGCCATCTCAGAGACTGTCTACAAAAGAGACAAAGGCATCGAACTCAAACGACAAACCCTTCCCCTGAAAAGCCCTTCCCCTTGCGTGTCTGAGCAGAGTGGACGTGTTTTTTGGTTGCGCGAATACACTAAATTCCGTATTTTAAATTCATTCTCTATTCTGTATTTTTTAAATAATCGGACCCTCCTGTTCTATCTTGTGGGATCGTCCGTAAAAGGCAGCGGCCATAGTGGTTTGTGTCGAACCTCACATTCAGCGAGCTACGAACGTCAAATTGTGGGTCTCGGCTTCCTAAAAGTGTTTGGCGTCTGCGGCGAGATTTGAACCTGCGCCGTCTTCCTGTATTGGATCGAGGCCGCGCCCGGGGACGCTACGCCACACCGACATTGACGTAGCCGGACGAAATTAAGTACGTAACTGCGCCCGCACAGCTACGAAGTTCTCGTCATCGCGATCGGCTACGCTTTTGAGTGCTACGAAGCCTACGAAGACCATATTATAATAACTACAGACCGTCGCGCGCAGTGAGTGACACATATTTTGATCTGCTACGCTAAGTCTCCGTGCTCAATACAATATTGCAAAGCGAACAGTGTATACGTTTTGCGTAATAGACATGGGCGAAATAGCTCACTGAAAAGATAAAGAGCGAGTAGCTCTTTCAGTCTAAAGAGCTATATCACTCTTCTAGCTCACTAGCTCTTCTATAGCTCACTTAGCTCAGTGACTCAGACGCCGACTGTTAGCTCATATGACTCACGCCGCACGCGCTTCGGCTCGCTCGCTCAATAGTCAATAGCTCTTTGGAAGTTTGGATTCTTTGTTACTCACTAGCTCTTCTATAGCTCAGTAGCTCAGACGCCGACTGTTAGCTCATTTGATTCTTGTCACGCGAATTACTAAGGAATTACGGATATCGATAAATAAATCTTGTTTTATTTTGTGGCGGTTTTTATAGTAAGAACGGTCGTATTAGTATTTGTACTTCGTTGCACGTGCCACGCAGCGATATGCATGTCATTTCGTCAAAACAACCAAAAAAGTACTAAGTTAAATAACTTTAAATAAGTTTTTCTAATCTGTTTGTTTATATTATGGTATGAGTACTTATGAGTTATTTAGAATTTACGTAAACGATACGCAATCAAACAATGCGGTTCCTTTTTATTTATAAATGTGCCAAAGTATTTTCTACTTTAAGTTAATGACTATAAAGATAGATTTACAGTGATTATGTCGTATGATAACTGATAAGATTGTGTCGGAGAGCTTTTGTTGGAAGAACGAACGATGCGACGAAGTATTCCGAAGCGAGCCGAATGAGCCGTTCGGCCGGTCGCGTGCATCGCTGAAGTACTGAGCTAGTGAGTCTGCGTGAGCTAACTGAGCTAGTGAGCTACGTAGCGAGCGACTGAGTGAGCGAGAGCGACGTCAATCGAAAAGAGCTAGCTCTTTTCTATCACTAGCTCACGAGCTACCCATGTCTATTGCGTAACTTGTCATCGACGTTGTAATATTAATTACTAGCTTCTGCCCGCGACTTCGTACGTGGATGCTGTTGCTTATGCCAGCGATACGTTGTCGCTGACAACGACGACATGACAACGTAGTTGTCAAAATCGAAGATCTGAAACGTCTGATGTCGAATTCTAAGAGCCCGGGGACTGGAAAACACCGGGGTGAGCAAGACGATTCGAGACGTCATTTTCAGGCAATAATGAACCAATAAGCTGGTAAACTTGGCCTTGCACTTTGAATGTTGGCATAAATGGTTCTTCTGAAATCTGCTTCGCACCAAAATATGTCATTTGAAAGGCATTAAGTATTGTACGAACGGATGTTGTCCAAGAAATGTTTTGACTGTGGATGGTCACCAGTGATCTTAATATTTCTGGAGGATTTTGAAATATTTCAATATGTACTTTCCCACCTGAGCAACACATACCGTTTGTTTCTTTTTGCCATTTTAACAGCTTCACAAAAAGTACAATTTTGAACCACACCTCCGATGGCGGAATATGTGGTGTAGTCAATCATAGGAGTATACGTAAATGCACTCCGTTCCTTATCAACCCAAGGAAGGTCGCCATGCCCTACGGCTATATCTTGAGACACATCCGATTCTTCAGATGATATCGACATTCTGTTCAGAGATGTCGAAGTCGATCAGAATTCATACGTTCGTTGCGCTCTTCTTGTCTTTTCATGCCGTACTCCAGCAATTCTTTCTCTCTCACTTTCTAACTGATTATAAAAAATTTGTTGTGTGCGTGTTCGGGACAATGTAAGATAATCTCTATCAGTAGTTAGTCGCGCATCACGTTCATCACTCGTTTCAAAAGACCTGTTAGTAGA
This sequence comes from Oligia latruncula, assembly GCA_948474745.1. Lineage (NCBI taxonomy): Eukaryota > Metazoa > Arthropoda > Insecta > Lepidoptera > Noctuidae > Oligia > Oligia latruncula. Next base: position 41,705 of record OX419683.1, on the reverse strand, counting down.
TGAGCGAATACGCTGAAAACTCAAGCGTGATTCTGTATCGGTAAACGTTTCCGATTCGCGAGGCAATGCATGTCGTTCACAATCAGCGGTCAGTCGCCGCAGAGGTTTCCACGGATCGAGTTGCAGCCTGATGTTCTCGAACAGCATCAAGTCTCTCCTGACGCTCTCCGGTAGATTCTTGGGATCTTATGATCCTCAATCTTTTAGCCCCTTTGGAACATTGGGAAAGATTTGACCTCAAGTGACTGCTCCTCTGCGTTACCGGGTAGGCTACCGTGTCACGAAGATAAATGGAAAAGGAAATTAAACACTCAAATAACATAAGCCCGAAGGCATATTTATTCGATAAAATAAAAAAATAAATGGGAGTTTTGGCCAGTAGAGTCAAATTTTCAATGATATACCATCGTCATCGAAAATCAGTCCAAGTGTTACCGCCTTCACCGCGTGGAGGTACTCCCAGCTTAAGTTATTTTATAATCCCAGCATATGTTATTTTATACAGTGAAATTAGTGATAGCTTTAATTTCCACATCAGATGTTTCTGATCTTCGATTTTTAGGGTTCCATACCCAAAGGGTAAAAACGGAACCCTATTACTAAGACTTCGCTGTCCGTCCGTCTGTCTGTCACCAGGCTGTATCTCAAGAACCGCGGTAGCTAGACAGTTGAAATTTTCACAGATGATGTATTTCTGTTGCCACTATAACAACAAATACTAAAAACAAAATAAAATAAATATTTAAGGGGGGCTCCCATACAAAAAAATGTGTTTTTTTCGCCGTTTTTTGCCGTCTGTCTGTCGCCAGGCTGTATCTCAAGAACCGCGGTAGCTAGACAGTTGAAATTTTCACAGATGATGTATTTCTGTTGCCGCTATAACAACAAATACTAAAAACAAAATAAAATAAGTATTTAAGGAGGGCTCCCATACAAAAAAACGTGTTTTTTTCGGCGTTTTTGCCGTCTGTCTGTCGCCAGGCTGTATCTCAAGAACCGCGGTAGCTAGACAGTTGAAATTTTCACAGATGATGTATTTCTGTTGCCGCTATAACAACAAATACTAAAAACAAAATAAAATAAATATTTAAGGGGGGCTCCCATACAACAAACGTGTTTTTTTTCGGCGTTTTTGCCGTCTGTCTGTCACCAGGCTGTATCTCAAGAACCGCGGTAGCTAGACAGTTGAAATTTTCACAGATGATGTATTTCTGTTGCCGCTATAACAACAAATACTAAAAACAAAATAAAATAAATATTTAAGGAGGGCTCCCATACAACAAACGTGTTTTTTTCGGCGTTTTTGCCTTGTGGTACGGAACCCTTAGTGTTGGCCAGTTTTTTATAAGTCAACAGGAAATGCCCATCAGACCGAACAACTTTTGCTAAGACGTCATTCCTATATATGTTATGGTTTAGCTGGGCTCTTGGAGTTCCACATCAGGTGTTCCAGATCTTAAAATTTATTCTCTCGGCAGAAAATGCTCATCACGTGGAACAATTTTTGCTATGGTACCATTTTTGTATCTCTTATAGTTTAGCTGGTCTGTTGCGGTTCTGCATCAGGTGTTCAAGTTTCCAAGATAAATTATAGAAACTATCATAAGTGCATCTAAAACTTATAACAAAAACAATAAAACTGATAAATTGAACACCACACATTTGAAGATAAGCGGCGAATATAAACCGATCTTTATAGCGGAGTCTCTCACCACCTATGGAAGACCTATATTACCTGACTCGTGAATATAAACCGATCTTTATAGCGGAGTCTCTCACCACCTATGGAAGACCTATATTATCTGACTCGTGAATATAAACCGATCTTTATAGCGGAGTCTCTCACCACCTATGGAAGACCTTTATTACCTGACTCGTGAATATAAACCGATCTTTATAGCGGAGTCTCTCACCACCTATGGAAGACCTATTTTACCTGACTCGTGAATATGTGAAAAATATTAAGGATGCCAGCTATTGGACCTCATATGGTAAGGTACGCCAGAGCGAAGGAGGTCAATCTTTACTAATCGCCAAAGAAGAAGACATGATTAAACTAAAATCTCAATGACTAATCCGCTTATTACTACAATCACGCATTGTTGCTGCCAAGATCCTTTTTGTATACTGCGACAAAGACTGGGATAACACCCAGCTTGGGATTGTGCAAATTTTTACAGAATATTTAACTATTACTTTACATAATATTTACCTCATAACAATTTGTAACTTACACCCAACTTACTCACCAGTACACAAATAGTACATTTCTATACAAACTCACACAACTCGCACCTATATAAACCATACTTCTATACATACCTATATACCTACACTGTGACTTATTACAACATTTATATTTTTGCATTATTTGCTTATGAGCGACTTCTACATGTATATGTTACAATAATGCAATTATTTCATCTTAGTCAAATCAATGGTCTCAATCGTATTTACACAGTATGTCAAAGTCAAAGTCAAAGTCAAATCATTTATTTCAAATAGGCACATTAAAGGCACTTTTGAACGTCAAAAAAAAAACTAAATAGAAATGATTCTAGTCGCCCATTCGAAAAGGTAGATTTCGTATGGAGAAGAATGGGCAAGAAACTCCACCGTTACTCTTTTAAAATGTTTTACAAGGTCTTGTATACATAATAAAAATTATATGTGAACACGATGCACCCATAATAAAATTACTCTACCACAAAAGGTAAAAAGAATTAAAAATTAAGCAATGACAGGTAAATCAAATAAGTGATAGATACATGGTGCTCACATATTTACAAGTTATTTAAAAAAAAAAAAATGCAAAAGTAGTTGAACTTTAACAAGTGTGTGAGCCACTGTAGTCGCAGATTGTAAAAAATGAATTAAAATAAGATGTCATATTAAAAAAAAATAAAAAATATATATACCTATATATAATATAAATTAAATTAGGAACAAGTTTGATGTTGTCTAGACTTTTAGATTGTCCTATGGAGCAGGACCAGCATGTTTCCAAACATTCTTATCTTGGATATAATCCTCTAATTTGTAATATCCTTGTTTACAAAGTGTACTTTTAATATGAGTTTTAAATTTTCTTTCATTTAATTGCAATATGTCACAAGTTATTTTGTTGTAGCATTTAACACAGTACCCCATAAAATATGTATGTACTTTAGATAATCTGAAAAAAGGTTGATCTAATTTATCTTTATTTCTAGTATTAAAATTATGCCTATCACTTATTTTATTAAAAAGATGTTGATTTTTTCTTACATACATAATATTTTCATAAATGAATTGGCAAGGTACCGTCATGATATTAACCTTTCTAAATAGTTCCCTAAGAGATTCGCGACGACGTAGATTGTAAATGGCTCTGACAGCTCTCTTTTGTAAAATAAAAATGGATTCAATTTCGGGGTCCCGACCCCATAGTAAAATGCCATATGACATATTAATACTGTGGAAGTAACTGAAGTAGACCAAACGCGCGGTTTCTACATCTGTTAACTGTCTTATCTTTCTAACAGCATAAGCGGCGGAGCTTAGCCGCCCCGCAATAGATGTTATATGAGGTCCCCATTGTAATTTCTCGTCTAGCGTGATTCCTAGGAAAACTGTCTGATCAATAAATTCTAGTTTTTGGCCATTCAATATGATTTCACATTGGCTACTTCTAACATTCGGTAATTTAAATCTAATGCATTTGGTTTTTTTTTCATTAAGTACTAAATTATTTACCGTAAACCAATCTTGGACCTGAAGAATACAGTTATTCACGTCGTCAAGATTTTGTGACCGTCGGTCTATTTTAAAGATTAATGATGTGTCATCTGCAAATAACACCATCTTCGGTTGATTTTGAAGTAATTGGGGTAAATCATTAATGTAAACTAAAAAGAGGAATGGACCCAATATCGAACCTTGAGGAATACCCATTGTCATTTCAGACCCTAATGAGTTTACGCCGTTTACTTGAACTTTAACCTTTCTTTCTTTTCTTTTTTTTATGATCTTAGCAAGTCAAGTGCTGTTTTTCTAATTCCATAGTGCTCCAGTTTCATCAGAAGTGTCTCATGGTTTACGCAATCGAACGCCTTAGAGAGGTCGCAAAAGATTCCAATGGCATCTTGTGCTTCTTCCCAGGCGTTAAAAATGTTCTTTATTAGGGTAACACAGGTCAGTAGTGCAACGCCCTTTGGTGAAACCGTACTGGTGTTCATGAAAGATGGAATTTTTATTAAAGTGACATAACATTTGATTGAGCATCAACTTTTCAAACACCTTACTGAGAACTGGTAGAATTGACACAGGTCTATAATTGTTAGGATCTTTACTATCACCGGATTTGAACAATGGTACTACTTTACTATGTTTCATAAGATCCGGAAAGACTCCTTGGTCAACACTGGTGTTAAATATGAAAGCCTTCCCGTCTCATCTTATCACGCATATGTCTCATCTTATCACGCATATGTCTCATCTTATCACGCATGTGCAATACTTTTTGCACCTATTAATGATCCAATGCGGCACTAACTGCCTCGCCTCATCTAGACCACAAGTATCAAATATAAATTATCCTAAATACATCTAATTTTTTTTTATTTTTTATTTTTATTTTAATAAAACGTTGCCCCACACTAGGAATTTCTACATTTAAATTCACGTACACAAACAGCCAGACCCGGAACAACTACTTGTAGGTCATACAAATATTTGTTCCGTGCGGGAATCGAACCCGCGACACGCAGCGCAGCAGTCAATCGCTTAACCACTGCGCCAACCGTGTCGTCAAATTAAATTGAATTAGCACTCATATTATCTTCACTACATCCTAATGCACGTAACATTCGATATCACTAATGATATTATAGGAGATATTGACCACTTTGATGTATCCGTGCCAGTTACATGCAAATTTCATACTTGAAATATCCAAGATACAATATATAAATGTTTTACTACAAAATATTCGCAGTCTGAACTGCAATTATGAAGAGTTACATGTTCTGTTTTAAAATACTAAAACTATCGTCTGACATCATAGTGTGGTCTGAATGCTGGCTATCACAAGTTACTACGTTACCATAACTACAAGGCTACATTTCATACAAAACTAATGACAACTACAATCAAAATGATGGTGTAGTTGTCTAAACAAACAATAACCTAGAATGTACTGGGGAGGAACCTAATCTGCTGGAAGCGAACTGCTTAACGATTAAAATTAAAGAACTGTGGTAATCTATATCTATATATATACATATAATAAAACAGTAGAAAAACTGTGTCTGTACATTGAAAATATAAAAAAAAAAAAATTGGGTGGGGGGGGGGTTTAGAAACAGTAATAGGGTACGAATCCGAAAAAAAAATTCTGTCTGTTTGTCTGTTTGTTTGTACACGCTAATCTTCGGAACTACTGAAAGGATTTGAATGATTTTTGTTTTGTTGTATAGGTATTATGTCTGGTCAACATATAGGCTATAATTTATCTTGGAAACTTGAACACCTGATGCAGAACCGCAACAGACCAGCTAAACTATAAGAGATACAAAAATGGTACCATAGCAAAAATTGTTCCACGTGATGAGCAATTTCTGCCGAGAGAATAAATTTGAAGATCTGGAACACCTGATGTGGAACTCCAAGAGCCCAGCTAAACCATAACATATATAGGAATGACGTCTTAGCAAAAGTTGTTCGGTCTGATGGGCATTTCCTGTTGACTTATAAAAAAACTGGCCAACACGAAGGGTTCCGTACCACAAGGCAAAAACGCCGAAAAAAACACGTTTGTTGTATGGGAGCCCCCCTTAAATATTTATTTTATTTTGTTTTTAGTATTTGTTGTTATAGCGGCAACAGAAATACATCATCTGTGAAAATTTCAACTGTCTAGCTACCGCGGTTCTTGAGATACAGCTTGGTGACAGACAGACGGCAAAAACGCCGAAAAAAACACGTTTGTTGTATGGGAGCCCCCCTTAAATATTTATTTTATTTTGTTTTTAGTATTTTTTGTTATAGCGGCAACAGAAATACATCATCTGTGAAAATTTCAACTGTCTAGCTACCGCGGTTCTTGAGATACAGCCTGGCGACAGACAGACGGACGGACGGACAGCGAAGTCTTAGTAATAGGGTTCCGTTTTTACCCTTTGGGTACGGAACCCTAAAAATCGAAGATCAGAAACATCTGATGTGGAAATTAAAGCTATCACTAATTTCACTGTTGAAATTTGGTATGTAAGCTAGTAATAGTAAAAATTCTAAAACTTGGAACTTTTACCCTCCAACCCCTTAAACTAGGGGATGGAAGTTTGTACGAGACTTCCGCAAATTTTGATGCTAGAGTTCTGAATATTGATATATGGACTCCTTGTTATAAATAATAAAATACGTATTTCAGGATTTTCAGTAAATAACCCCCCAATCCCCCAAAAAAATATTTTTTTATTTCATAAGCATTAATTTTCTAAGGTTCTTCCTGAAGTCCTAAAAAGTTGAAATTTGGTATGTAAGCTAGTAATAGTACACAAACAACAAAACAATACTAAAACTTGGAACTTTTACCCTCCAAGACCTTAAAGTAGGGGATGGAAGTTTGTACGAGACTTCCGTAAATTTTGATGCTAGAATTCTGAAAATTGATATAGGGACTCCTTGTTATAAATAATAAAATACATATTTCAGGATTTTTAGTAAAGAATCCCCCCAAAAAAAAAAAAAATGGTTGCCTGTAAAGTCGGTTTTACGGGCGAAGATTTTACGTGACAACGTCTTTTTCTCGGTAGAATATTTATTGATATGAATATAATTAAATTGCACAATAGGAACAAGGAATTAAATGAAAATAAGAACGTAACGTTACCGAGCGTTACACTTTTTCATAAGTGACTCCCAGCCGCAACCTAATTTAAGACGTTGTCACGTCAAAATATTACTTATGCAACTTTCAAAAAGATGTGAAATCCCACCAAAAACATTTTCATGTAAAATGTTGCCAAGACGAGATCACATATGGCTCGCACTGCCAAAAAGTTATCAGATCTCATGTAGAGCCAAGCTTCTAACTCTACACGCCCTAACTTCACAAACTACACCTTAGTCAAAATATGTGGCTTGGCCGTTTCGCTACCATCACATGGGCGTAAGGTGAAACATTTATTCACTGTTCATTACTTTTCTGTTATACAATAGTTTTTGTAGTAACGAAACGGCCAAGCCTCATATTTTGACTAAGGTGTAGAGTTTGTGAAGTTAGGGCGTGTAGAGTTAGAAGCTTGGCTCTACATGAGATCTGATAACTTTTTGGCAGTGCGAGCCATATGTGGTCTCGTCTTGGCAACATTTTACATGAAAATGTTTTTGGTGGGATTTAAATGTTTCTCACACCCTTCCTTAAAGGTGCAGGCTCTTTACACGCCTCACCAACATTTACTGTTATCTCGAGGACAAAGTCGAGTATAATATTAATGATTAAACGAACTTATAAGTGAAGTTCGATCGTAATTATTACACGAAGGCTTTTTTCGAAGAGATTAGCATCCCACCCTCCCATCTCCCCAGTGTATCAGTGTATTCAAATATCAACCAGTCGCTCTGAAGTAAATGAAGTTCGTTGTGGGGACTGTCAGACTGTCAGACGAAGGCGGATGGCGACATCTTATGTCTACTACATGTAGTCTCTATGCTAATCTCTTCATTAGATATCCACCCCAGACACGAAGGCCGAAGGGACACTGGTTACTTAATGCGCACTTTTGTTTATTATGACAAACAAACTGGGATAAGTCTCATTCGTGACGGGCATGAATACATTTGGTAAGACCGGGCCCGCGGGCCGAGACTCTTGTTCTTTGGATAGGTCTCATTCGTGACGGGCATGAATACATTTGGTAAGACCGGGCCCGCGGGCCGAGACTCTTGTTCTTTCTTACCGGAAACAACGAACGAGGCAAGTTTTACTTAACGGCGATCTGAAATATAATTAAAAACACATCAGTATTTCCTACACACATTTATACTGACTGCAATAATAAAATAAGTCTACCTGATTCACTTATCCTTTCAGGAAAACCTATGAATGTATGTATATGTAATGTGGAAAACGCATTAGGTGTAGGAAACAGAGCTGGTTCCTTATCAGAGTTATTCCGGTCCGATCCTGTGATCTCTAAAACAAGCGACACACAGAGTTGCCGACATCGACACATGCTACGGTGAAAGGTGCAGCGGGGTAATTGCGTAACACACTATCAGTAGCAATGGGTTTCATTTTGGCAGTTCAACAACTTTCATTGCGTTACTTTTGTTGAGCAGACACGTTTTTCGAACATATGAAGCAATGGATCAGCAATATCCTTCAAAATGATTCAGATTGAGATTGATAGTGTTTTACGCAATTAGGGTGCTGGTCTATATCATAATTATTGTTCTTGAAAAAGATCGTGACGTTATATTATAAGTGTGTGTAGGAAATAGGTACCTACTACTGTGTTTAATTTATAAGTGTGTGTAGGAAATAGGTACCTACTACTGTGTTTAATTTATTATAAGTGTGTGTAGGAAATAGGTACCTACTACTGTGTTTAATTTATTATAAGTGTGTGTAGGAAATAGGTACCTACTACTGTGTTTAATTTATTATAAGTGTGTGTAGGAAATAGGTACTCTACTACTGTGTTTAATTTATTATAAGTGTGTGTAGGAAATAGGTACCTACTACTGTGTTTAATTTATTATAAGTGTGTGTAGGAAATAGGTACCTACTACTGTGTTTAATTTATTATAAGTGTGTGTAGGAAATAGGTACCTACTACTGTGTTTAATTTATTATAAGTGTGTGTAGGAAATAGGTACCTACTACTGTGTTTAATTTATTAGATTTAAAAGATCGTGACGTTATATTATAAGTGTGTGTAGGAAATAGGTACCTACTACTCTGTTTAATTTATTAGATTTAAAAGATCGTGACGTTATATTATAAGTGTGTGTAGGAAATAGGTACCTACTACTGTGTTTAATTTATATTATAAGTGTGTGTAGGAAATAGGTACCTACTACTGTGTTTAATTTATAAGTGTGTGTAGGAAATAGGTACCTACTACTGTGTTTAATTTATTATAAGTGTGTGTAGGAAATAGGTACTCTACTACTGTGTTTAATTTATTATAAGTGTGTGTAGGAAATAGGTACCTACTACTGTGTTTAATTTATTATAAGTGTGTGTAGGAAATAGGTACCTACTACTGTGTTTAATTTATTATAAGTGTGTGTAGGAAATAGGTACCTACTACTGTGTTTAATTTATTATAAGTGTGTGTAGGAAATAGGTACCTACTACTCTGTTTAATTTATAAGTGTGTGTAGGAAATAGGTACCTACTACTGTGTTTAATTTATTATAAGTGTGTGTAGGAAATAGGTACCTACTACTCTGTTTAATTTATAAGTGTGTGTAGGAAATAGGTACCTACTACTCTGTTTAATTTATAAGTGTGTGTAGGAAATAGGTACCTACTACTGTGTTTAATTTATTAGATTTCAGATAGCCGTTCATTAAATTAGAATCAACACTTCGCTAAACAGATAAGCTCGTTGGATTTTATAATTATAAAAGCTTGTAAAACTAGAAGTGCTTAAAAAAATGCGCGTGTTATTGTGCGTTGCCTTGGCCGGTCCTCGCTGCAGCAGCAGGTCCTCGCTGTAGCAGCAGGTCCTCGTTGCCTTGGCCGGTCCTCGCTGCAGCAGCAGGTCCTCGCTGTAGCAGCAGGTCCTCGTTGCCTTGGCCGGTCCTCGCTGCAGCAGCAGGTCCTCGCTGTAGCAGCAGGTCCTCGTTGCCTTGGCCGGTCCTCGCTGCAGCAGCAGGTCCTCGCTGTAGCAGCAGGTCCTCGTTGCCTTGGCCGGTCCTCGCTGCAGCAGCAGGTCCTCGCTGTAGCAGCAGGTCCTCGTTGCCTTGGCCGGTCCTCGCTGCAGCAGCAGGTCCTCGCTGTAGCGTCCAGTTCTTGCTCGTCATTTTGTTATCGTAACAGTGTTGGACTCACATTATGCCATCACAACAGTGTTGCATTGACAAGTAAAGTTCTGGCCAAACGGAGGCAATCTCGCGCGCAGCCGAGTCCCACGGCTCGCGTCTGTACGTGGTTCATCTCAGTGTGGCCAGTGCTTCATAGATCATCTAGTTACCTACTAAAAATAATTCTGATGGTAGATTTATCTATACTTACCTAACTTATATATGTAGAATTGAAGAATAAACGACGGTTTGACATATTATTTTATATATATACAAAAGCTGTCAAACTGCAATTTTTATTCTTCAAATAATTATTTATCTGAAAATCAGCCCTTAATCCGAAATTCCGCAGACGAGTGGCTCGGAGGAATACGCGCGCTGCGCGATTCGCACGTGCGCCTCGTGTTGCGCCAGCTGCGTCACATCGAGTGCCTCAACCGCGCGCTTGATCGCACCGCAAGCCCTGCCACGCCGCCGGAAGCCGCACGCGACGACCGCACGCCGAGCACCCCCGCGCCCCTCACGCCCCCTCTCTGATGCGCTGACGAGTTCATTAAATGGATTATTCCAATTATAACATCAGTGGCTTTTTATTGTACAAAATGCCGAAGGCAGGGTGTACACACTATGCCAAATAATCGAATATCAATTGATCGACCACTATAGATCGTACCTACGTCTAAATACTCGAACTTTCTTAATATCGAATGGTTAATAAATCGAACATTCAATATATCGCACCTTCTTGTTGATCGAAGGTATCGTACACTCAATACATAGAGTTCAAAATATCGAATGTTTGTTTGATCGAGCGTCCAACGCATCGCATTTTTTATCTACCGAAGTATCAATAGTTTTTATATACAGGGTGTCCAGTAAATAGCACGACATACTGCAGGGGGTGATAGCTAGGTTCACTACCTATTAATACAACACAATATATGTTCAGCAAAATCTTACGGATTTACAGTTTTACAAAATTTTCCGAAATACCGAAAAATCTCTACCTTGAAACAGATTTTTAAGCATCTCGTAATGAAAAAATCCTTTTCTAGTACTTTTTTTTACATCAAATTATTCGTGAATAGTTACTTTACTCGTTGATAAGTCTTTTTTCTATCAAAGACAAGAAAGTTTTGAAGAAATAGTTTTTTTTGTAAAAATTTTCACAGAACAATTTTCTTTTCGCATAACTTTAACCTACAGTGGTGAAAAAAAAATGTATGTGGCAGTTTTGTACAACAAACTTAAAAGATAGCCTGTTTAATGGTGATTTAGGAAAGATACAATACTAGTGCATTTTCATTAAAAAAATACAAAAAAATGCTATTTTAGTTCCAGAGAAGCTGATTTTGTTGAAAATGTAATTAACGTAATTTTGACAAAAACCACTATGAGAATAAGTAATAGCTGCTCATTTACGCGAATTATTATAAAACTAGTTGTGACACGTAAAATGCGACATGCACGCGTAATGACTAAAGGTTTTTACCTGCTCGCCGACCGACCCGACCCGACCGGTTACTGTCTAACAAAAGAAGCGCATGTGCTATCCCGCTCTTTCTTGCATTGTGATTTTGTGTCTCACTCTCAACCTTATTTGCGACACTTGTCAGTACGCTACCTTAAACCGTGCGCAACGCATCTCTGTGTTCACAAATTATTGTTTCGTACTAACGACTGTTTTGTGCCTTGGACCGGGGACTTTGTTTGCCTTACGATTTGGATTTTTTATTGTGATCACTACGACGACTTGGCGACCACCTGGACTTTTGTGTTTTATAACATGGCCAACCGCCGCGTTTTTCCTGGTTATACGCAGCGAGAGTATGCTCAATAATTTGTGAACACAGAGATGCGTTGCGCACGGTTTAAGGTAGCGTACTGACAAGTGTCGCAAATAAGGTTGAGAGTGAGACACAAAATCACAATGCAAGAAAGAGCGGGATAGCACATGCGCTTCTTTTGTTAGACAGTAACCGGTCGGGTCGGGTCGGTCGGCGAGCAGGTAAAAACCTTTAGTCATTACGCGTGCATGTCGCATTTTACGTGTCACAACTAGTTTTATAATAATTCGCGTAAATGAGCAGCTATTACTTATTCTCATAGTGGTTTTTGTCAAAATTACGTTAATTACATTTTCAACAAAATCAGCTTCTCTGGAACTAAAATAGCATTTTTTTGTATTTTTTTAATGAAAATGCACTAGTATTGTATCTTTCCTAAATCACCATTAAACAGGCTATCTTTTAAGTTTGTTGTACAAAACTGCCACATACATTTTTTTTTCACCACTGTAGGTTAAAGTTATGCGAAAAGAAAATTGTTCTGTGAAAATTTTAACAAAAAAAACTATTTCTTCAAAACTTTCTTGTTTTTGATCAAAAAAAAACTTATAATGAGTAAAGTAACTATTCACGAATAATTTGATGTAAAAAAAAGTACTAGAAAAGGATTTTTTCATTACGAGATGCTTAAAAATCTGTTTCAAGGTAGAGATTTTTCGGTATTTCGGAAAATTTTGTAAAACTGTAAATCCGTAAGATTTTGCTGAACATATATTGTGTTGTATTGATAGGTAGTGATCCTAGCTATCACCCCCTGCAGTATGTCGTGCTATTTACTGGACACCCTGTATAGTGTAGCGGGACATCATCCTCACAGATAAGCACGTAGGGTATTTAACAATGATTGTGTCCTAACTAATTTTGTCAGGTCACGTGTCAAAAGGTCATTCACAGAACCATAAAACGCTTTGACAAGTCTTTCCTAATTTCTTGCAATGATAAATTCAACATAGAACTAAAAATGGCTTTGCCCTACTTGCTAAAGATGCTGAAGACATAGAGAAAGAATACAGAAACATCAAAAATACCATAAGAAACGCTAGCCTTAAAATTAAGACTAAAAAACAAAAACATTTTAAACTTCGTGACAGAACTCTTAAGCTGATTGAGGAGAGACAGACCATAGATAAAATACTAAAGAGACAGACTGCAACCTTCGGATCGCAAACATTCAGAGAAACAGATAAGAAAGTTAAAAGAAGTATTCGAGATGACGTACGCCATTATAACGAAAGATTAGCACAAATAGCTCTTGAAACAAATAAATCTTTTAAAATCGCCAAAAGCGGCATACAAAAAAAAGTTGTTAAAAAAGTAAAAATAAGAACCCGACTACGGTAAAAAATTTAAGTTAAAAGAACTGAAAAACTAAAAACAAGCCTATTTTAAATTAAATAAAAGTTGGAAGCAGGCGGGACCTATACCATTTTTATGATATTTAAAGAAAACCAAAAATTATGGTCTTGTTTATCGCAAGGATAATAATTATCTATAGTAGAATTATTCTACTATTGAAGGTTTTGCAGATGCTGATTGGGGTTCAGATGTTACTGACAGAAAATCATATTCAGGTTTCTGTTTTAAATTGGGGAATTATAAAACGATCGAATAAAAAAAAGCTTAGCGACTGATGATGAGATACTGTTTTAATAACTTGAGCGGTATGAATTTGAGTAAGCGAAAAATTAACTAAACTAACGACGAATATTAATTAATATTAAAATCCAGAACGAGCTTACAAAAAGTGGGTTGTAATTAATCCATTTCAGATATTAAAATTCTAGCCGTGCGACTAAATTACTAAGTGAGCGACTAGAAATACAGGGGTGTGTCACGTTTGATATAGAAACATACACATAGGATACAAGACACACACACACACCATAGGATGCAAGAGCGAGCGAAGGGCACCCCGAGGTTCGGTTGTGTTAGGTTACTTTAAACCCTTTACACAGAAATAGGGGCCCCGCGAAGCGGGGCTCCGTCGACATAGGATGCAAGAGCGAGCCAAGGGCACCCCGAGGTTCGGTTGTGTTAGGTTACTTTAAACCTCTTCATTTTGTATTTTAAGTAACTCAAATTAATGTTTGTAAGTTGCTGTTCTGTTGATTTCTCGTCACTCGCAGTCAGTCGCCCACTTAGTAATATTATATCGTAAATTAATTATGTTTGTCACTTAAAACTTTAATTTACAGTCACTCGTTTAAATACTACCCTTTTAAATTGTCAAATACTGTAATTTCATTTGAATGTAGAAAGCAACGAAATGTCGCTTTGTCTAGCACTGAAGCTGAGTATGTTTCCTTATCTGAAGCCAGCAAAGAGGCAATTTATTTAAAGAGATTATTGTCTGAAATCTATGGAAAATCGGATACTATTGTTTTATATAATGATTGTCAAAGTGCTCAGAAACTAGCATTAAATCCTATTTTCCATAGAAGATCTAAACATATAGATATTAGATTTCATTTTGTGAGAGAAGCTGTCGCCAATGACTTTATTAAAACAAAACATATTCAATGGTTCCCAAACATACACACATCAAAAGTGTCTAGGGATCAAGCATTTTTATGCGGATTTCTTGAGATTGAGATGTGGCTTTGTAATAAATTTATGATTTTATAAATTTATATGGATCCTTTTTGGTGCATTTCATAATTTGAATCAGGAACTGTGAATCAAATTCGAGTAAAAGATGAAAATCAGCTGTCAATATTTTCCCTATAAAAACATACAACGCATTGAAGACATTATTAGTGCTACTGTTTCCCTACTAATGATTAAAACCAACGTTATTATGGAGCGGCGACGTCATTTAAGCAGGGAAGAAATGCTCAGAGCCGTGGGAATGATAGAAGCTGGTTCCCGGCAACGTACTGTGGCTTTAGCTCTGAATACAAGTCAGAGTGTTATCAGTCGACTTTGGACACGTTACCGAAGCACTGGTACCGTGGCTGAGCGCCATGGAGGACGGTATCGCTGCACCACACGGAGACAAGACCGATACATTCAAATCTTAACTCGAAGAGCTCCAACAATAACCGCCATGATGTTAGCCGTGAGGCTTCATCACTCTTCAGGGAACTTAATTAGCGACCAAACAGTCAGAAACCGCTTGCATGAAGTGAACCTTCATTCCCGAAGACCGCTACGGGTACCACCTATAGCAATGCACAATCGTAGGATTCGATATCAATGGGCTCTTGAACACAGAAATTGGGCAGAAGAACAATGGCGTTTCGTGTGCTTTTCTGATGAGTCTCGTTTTGGTATGAGACCGGATACAAGACGTATACGACACTGGAGAACCCCTGGACGCCAACAGCGATTAAAATCCTGCCAGGAAGTCCATCCTTATAGTGGTGGAACCATCATGGTATGGGCGGGTATTTGGATCGGCGGAAGAACTGAGTTGATTTGGATCAGAGGCAACCTCAACGCTCAAATTTATGCTGAGACGATTGTATCAGACGTCATCGTTCCTCTACAAGTGCAAATCGGTCCCTTATTTCAGTTAATGCATGATAATGCACGACCGCACACCGCAAGAGTTGTAAGACAGACTCTCGCCGCAGCTAACATCAATGTCCTGCCCTGGCCTGCTCAGTCGCCAGACTTGAACCCGATTGAGCATGCATGGGATATGCTACAGAGAAGAGCTCTGCCGAATATGGAGGGTATCCAGTCGCAAGAAGACCTTTTTTTGTTGTTGCAACGAACATGGGCGGCCATTCCACAGCGTGATTTGGATGAACTCATTTTGAGTATGCCAAACCGATGTTCTTGTGTTGTTAGTGTTCGCGGTAGAAACACGGATTATTAATTATTTAAGTTACCCAATAAAATTTTAAAGAAAACTGTTATTTCAGTCTTTTTTTCGAACTTTTGTGTTAGTGGTTCAAATGTCAAAAATCCCTTTATTAGGAAAATGCCAAATTTCTTTATTAATGCAAAGGTGACTTGGTTTATCGTTACTGTGACAAACGAAAACACTTTATTTGATGAATCCTTAAAGAAAATTTTAATTAATATCAATCAGGAGAAAAGTTATTGCAAAAATATATGTTGATCCCTAGACACTTTTGATGTGTGTATATTTTGAATGGACACTGATATAAAGACGAGTTATGAGAAAAATAAGTTTTCTATAGAAATTTGAAATTCCTTATATCGTGTCTCTAAATCAGAGTCCTTTCAAAATATATATTTGGGAACCTGGATATTCTGTAATCCAATCGGAATAAATACACACTACCTTAAGAATATGTTTGAATGAAGTACTAATTTTTTTGGTAGGTATTACGTTTGTATGAAATAAGCATTAGCATGCGTAGTTCGACGGCCCCCTATCCGTATGTTCCCAGTCGCCCCCGCGGGGATTGCCACCGGAGGCAAATGGGAATAAAAATTCCCAGTCGCCACCGTCGGCGACCGGGAAGTCATTGCCCCCACTTCAGTTTCGCTGTACATTGCTTTCTCCATCGTAGAGAATAAAAGGATGAGACAACTTATCGTAAACCTGCCTCTAATCTTTTTATCTTTTTTTTCTCTTTCTTTTTTTTCTTTCTTTTTTTTCTTTTCTTTTTCGTTTTTTTTTTCTTTTTTTTTTTTCTTTTAGTCCGCCTCTGTATATTTATGTGTGTTTTAATTAGGAAAGTAATACATAGTAATCAAAATAACAACAGTAACAAAAATATTCAAGTACCTACATCATTAAATCACAGATAAAATCAGACTTTTATTCCGTTACGTTACTATCATCGATCATTCGCTCGATGATAGTAACGTATCGGAATAAAAGTCTGATTTTATCTGTGATTTAATGGTGTAGGTAGGTACTTGAATATTTTTGTTATAATATTTTTATATTTTTTTTTTTTTTTTTTTTTTTTAACGTTGCCCCACTAGGAATTTCTCCTGTATTGTGGGTGCGTTTACAAACATTTAAACTGACATACACAAACAGCCAGACCCGGAACAACTACTTGTAGGTCATACAAATATTTGTTCCGTGCGGGAATCGAACCCGCGACACGCAGCGCAGCAGTCAGTCACTTAACCACTGCGCCAACCGTGCCGTCATTGACCATAATATAAAAAAAAGTCTGTTATCTATGAATATTTACAGCCTTGTTTATAATACGTATTTACTAAGAAATTATTACTATGTATTACTTTCCTAATTATTTACTGTCTTTAAGAGTCTGATTATCTGTGATACAAAATACCAGTTTAAATGTTTAATTTTAACAAGTTTATTGATATCGAAATCAAAATAAAAAAATATTTCGATGCACTTAGTCTTTTTTTTAAAGATTATTATTATTTATTTATTTAATACTTCAAGCACATAAATGTACAGAGGCGGACTAAAAAAAAAAAGAAAAAAAAAAAGAAAAGATAAAAGATTAGAGGCAGGTTTACGATAAGTTGTCTCATCCTTTTATTCTCTACGATGGAGAAAGCAATGTACAGCGAAACTGAAGTGGGGGCAATGACTTCCCAGTCGCCGCCGGTGGCGACTGGGAATTTTTATTCCCATTTGCCTCCGGTGGCAATCCCCGCGGGGGCGACTGGGAACATACGCCCCTATCCCTTGCGATGTTGAGTTGTCCGATTCGGCCGCGAGCTGTCAATCAGTTGACTGTGATGCGTCCAATTCGGACGCGCTCACACTCGTATGTTTGACGTCTATTTCCCTCATAACTACTTATTCTATCTTGCTCAAACTTGCACAGAGTGTACTAAACAGAACAAGAAAGATATATAATCCTTGTCAAGTACTTCAAACGAATGAACGACGATTCTACAGACGCCTCAGTAGTCCCGCGCCCGCGCGTCCTCACGGACCCATAACGAAAGACGGTAGTGATTTGTGAAAATGTGTTTTGTGAGTGTATAAATGAGAAAACCAGCAAAAAAAACACCATTTCGTCGTGAAGGGGTAAGTACTTTAGAGTTTTTAATGCATAGGCATTGAATTTAAGCAAAAAAATTGTTATTTCACGAACATCGAAAATATTTTTTGCACGCGACGCGCGTCATGGCCGCCGCTTGGCGCGGGTTTTACAATAATAATCTAACTTTCGTTATTACGTATGTTTTTACGTATAGAATTATTGTTAATTAGCAACTAATTAAAAAATTACCGTAAGGAATTTGCGTAACACTGAAATTAGAAATTTGCGAACAAACTACAGGTGACTGTTGACCTCGAATGACCTATAATAATAATAATAATAATAATAATAATAATAATTTATTTAATCACTTAACAATGTTAACTTAAATAGTAGTTATCTGTAGGTACACTTGAGTTATGCTAGTTAACAAATCAGGTAGGTTTTGCAACCAACACCCCTACTAAGTTATAAAATAACTTGTGTTAAAGGCAGTGGTACAAGCCCATACATATTTGGGTTTCACAAATGAATTGCAGGAGAACAAGTGTTTTTGTTGAACAATTGGATTATTCGCTATTGTGTGTGTGGGTGTATGTGGGGGGGTGTGTGTGTGTGTGAGGTGTGTGTGTGTGGTGTGTGTGTGTAATGTGAGCATCATATTGTAGTCTTTGAGTGTGAGTGCGTTATGGTGATTGTGTGTATGTTTGTTATGGTGATGGTGTGTGTTATGTCGGTGCAGAATGTGGGATACTTGCATGTACTCGGTGGTAGCGCTTACGGTGGGTTATTATCAGAAAAAAGCAGGCGTTCTGTATCCAGGTAGTTATTCGCAAGTAGAAAGTTTGTCACTGATTTCTTGAGGGACGAGCTTGAGAGAGAGTAAAGACTCAATTTCTTATTGAGTTTATTATATAATTGTGGCCCTTGGAAGCAAGGAAATCGTTTGGTGAAAGAGTAGTTACATCTGTAGTGCTGACAAACTATATCTTTACGTCTTTTAGTGATTGTCACGTAGGGGGTATCTTTGTGTTGTAATAGGACTGTATTAAGAACAAAGAGTTGTCTGACAGAAAGCACTTTGCAACATTTATATAAATCTTCGGTTGGAAAAAGTATCGGGCGAAAAGTGCTCACCTTTAACACGGCTCTTTGGGCCCTCTCCAATTTCAACATTGTGGTCTTTGGAGCACCGCCCCAGGCGGAAACACAATATGATAGGAGTGATTGACAGAGGGCAAGGTAAACCTTTTTGACTATCTGTGCACTTGCCACATGACGAAGAGTCTTAAAGACGAATATTAGTTTTCTAACCCTTGCTATAAGTAGATCAATGTGGGCTGAGAAGTTCAGATTGTCATCAAGAGTCACCCCGAGGTATTTGATTGTGGGGGTACGTGCGAGCTTAGTGCAAGAGCAAGCTGCGGTGCCTGGGCAAACGCTTGAGTGAGCTATTAGTGAGTATGAGTTCGGCGGCTGTGTAGATTGGCGTAGGGTAAAGCAGATTATTTTTGTTTTGTCCGTATTGAGGGTAAGTTGATTACCATTAAGCCAATTTAAAACTTGATCTAGCCCTCTCTGGGCCGCTTCAAAAACTTCGTCCCAGGTATCGCCAGTAAAGGTGAGTGCAGTGTCATCAGCAAAGGCCGTGATTTTTCCATTTTGGAGAAGCAGATTACACAGCTGATTTACGTATACCAAAAAAAGTGTGGGACCAACTACACTTCCCTGAGGAACCCCAAAAGTAACAGGAAGCTCCCTACTCAGTGTTAGGTATGTTGAGGGAGGCAAGTGAAACTACGGGCTGCTGTTAGCACACTGGTTTATTTGTTACAAGTAGGCGGTCGGACGGCGCGCGCGCGCACACACACATACACATGCGCGCACGCATACATAACATTTCCTCCCCTTATTACACTTATATTCTAAACAATAACAATGAGTTGTGATGTGTCTACACTAATACATAACTTAAAAATAAGACTTATAATCGACGCGAGGAATGTTTCTTAAAAGCCTATTCGCACATCTTGATACCGGAGCCCCGGGCTCAATGGTTGCGGGGGGTGAAGATGGCGTGTTTGATACAACACTTCCCTCTCCCACAGGCTCTTGAGCTCGGTTTATTGACGTATTGGTACTGTCTATGTCGTCAAGGTCATAGGTTTGTTGTTTTTGTTGATTATTCCCTTTACACATTGTCAACTGGTTTACATGTTTTTTTACTTCGGTCGCCGTATTTGTGTCTTGAACGACGTACAATACTTTCCCTATTTTCTTTTTAATAATTCCCTTGCACCAATCAAATTTGTTGTTGTTTTTGAATTTCTTATACAATACTTGGTCACCTGGTTTGTACACTTGTTTGTTTTTGCCCCCGTATGACTTAATCTGCGAGCACTGTTGACGTGTTACATTATCAGTGGGGTTTGTGAGCGAGGCCGACGTTGTTTGTGGGTCAAATAGATCTAACCGTGATCTCAGCTTTCGCCCATAAACTAGCTCAGCAGGCGAAAAACCTGTGACGGAATGAACCGAGTTTCTGTAATCAAAAAGGTACTTTAAAACTTTTAACTTTTGCTTTGCCTTATGTTGTGTCGAGATAATACTAGTTTTTATGCCTTTTTTTACGATTTTGACAAAGCTCTCTGCCTGTCCGTTACTTGCTGGGTTATAGGCCGGTGATGTCAAATGAGTGATGCCATTTAGCGTGCAAAAATTCCTAAACTCGAAAGACGTGAATGCGGTACCGTTGTCACTGACTATTGTGTGGGGTAGACCGTACTTTGACATGAAATCGTATAAATTTTCCACGACGCTTGCCGAAGTGGTTGACGTGCTGACGTCATACACTTCTACCCACTTGCTGTATGCGTCCACCACTATCAGGAATGTTTGATTATTAAACGGACCGAGGAAGTCGATGTGTATTCTATGAAATGGTACTGGTGGGTACTGCCATGGAGCGAGAGGCGCTCGCCCTGGGGACGGCCGCAGTTGTTGACATACCTTACAGGAATAAATCATTGTTTCCAACGCTGCATCCACACCCGGAAACCAAAACCGAGACCTGGCTTCTGCCTTAGTTTTCACAATACCCAAATGTGAGCTATGTAATTCCTGCAACACTTTAGTACGTAACGTTTCGGGAAGAACTACCTTATAACCCCTCATAAGACAACCTTTTTCGTAAGACAACTGTGTTTTACATAAATAATAAGGTTTAATATGCAAGTCTGATACTAATTTCCCTGGCCATCCATTCTGTACGTAATCAATCACCCTCTTTAGAGTAACATCTTTAGCGGTTTGTTCGCGTAACTCGTCCAAGGTCACCGGCATATTGCCTTCGATAACAAAGTTGACGTACGACGCGCGGTCTATAGCAAGCGCGGCGGCGGCGGCGGCGTGCGTGTCGTCCTCTTCCTCCGCCTTTGACCTTTCAGTCTCACCGCGTATACTCGCCCGTGATAAATAATCTGCGCTATTGTCGGCACTGCGAACATATTCAATGGAATAATTATATGCACTTAAAAACATTGCGTACCTTTGCAACCTGTTAGCCGTTACCTCCGGTATTCCCTTATACGGACCAAATATTGATATTAGTGGTTTATGGTCTGTACGTAATATGAAAGGTTCTGATCGCCCATACAAGTATTGGTGATAACGCTTTACCCCAAATATTATTGAAGTCGCCTCTTTCTGAATCTGCGAGTATCGTTTTTCAGCAGAATTCAGTGTGCGTGACGCGAACGAAATTGGTCGTTCTAAGCCGTCACCATCTACTTGTGACAGAACTGCACCTAGACCGTATGGCGAAGCATCTACTGTCAATATTATTTTTGATTTACTATTGTAATGTGTTAGTACTCGTTCGGACGTTAAATATTTTTTAATTTTACTGAACGCGTTTTCGTGGTCTGTGGTCCAATTCCACTTAACTCCTTTTCTTAATAAGTCGTACAATGGGCAAAGTATACTCGATGTTTGTGGTACAAAATTCCTGTAGTAGTTCACTAATCCTAAAAATGACTGCAAGGTATTAACATTGGTCGGCACCGGGGCGTCAACAATTGCCTTTATTTTCAATGGATCTTTCTTCAGGCCGTTTTTATTGATGACGTACCCTAAATAATTTATTTCATCTTTGAAAAAATCACATTTATCTTTCTGCAGTGTCAACCCTGCATCCTGCAGCCGCTCTAATACTGTGTGTAGTTTTTTCATATGTGCATCAGCTGACTCTGCAGTGATTAGTATATCGTCAAGCAGACACAATACCCCATCTAATCCGGACAGCAAAGTTTCCATGGCGCGCTGGAAGATAGATGGCGCACTCGACAACCCGAACACCAGACGCGTATAATTAAACAGCCCGCGATGCGTGTTTATACATGTCATGTTTTGTGACTCTTCGTCGAGTTCAAATTGGTTGTAGGCCATTGATAAATCTAGCTTTGAAAACTGCTGACCGCCATGTAATTTGGAAAACAATTCATGGATGGTGGGTAAGGGATATTGTTCGATAACCAATAACTTATTAATTGTTACGGAATAGTCCGCGCATAGTCTAACTGAACCATTACGCTTAAGTACGGGCACAATTGGTGACGCATAGTCCGAGTGTTGAACTGGTTTTATTATACCTAAGCTCATTAGTCGTTCTATCTCCTCATCTACTTTCTCGCGTAGTGCAAATGCGACAGGGCGCGCTTTAAAGAAAACCGGTTTCGCATCACTTTTTAACCTTAGTTTAATTTGATAATTTTTAAAAGTGCCTAACTTATCCGAAAATACTTCTGGGAATCGAAACTGCAATTGCTCGCCTACACTTTGGCTACCGTTAACGAAGTTGACCGAAGTTAATTTCAACTTAAATTTTGAAATAAAATCTCTGCCGAGCAGCGGTGGGCCGCCGCTACGTATTACATAAACATCGAGTATGTGTGTGCTCTGCATGTATGTTACGGGCAGTCGCACATACCCTACACACTCCATTATGTTTCCTGTGTAACTATAAAATCTTTTCCGAGATGATAGCACGGGCATGTCGACAAATAAAGTTTTATAAGTACCTTCCGATATTACCGAAACAGCTGATCCACTATCAATTTGAAATTGAATACTTTTGTCATTAATTGTAACCGTTTCTGTCATAGGTTCCCCTTGTGCTGAACATATGTTAAAAAGCGACTTACCATCGTCGTCCTCGCTCACATCCCCTGTGGACACGTAATTTACTTTGTTATTACACATCCTACGCAGATGTCCTACAACGTTACACTTTTGACACTTGTACTTCGCGAATCGACATTCTGTCGACTTGTGATTGCGACGACCGCACACCGAACACTTATCACTCATGGCACTGATGGATTTAGCACTATTTTGTCCTTTACCGATCTTGTACACTTGAACCTGGTCCGCTGGAGCAGCCGGCGTGGCGGCGGCGGCACCTGCATGCGCGCACCGCACGCTCTCTGCGACCTCCACCGCCTTTGCCAAGGTCAAGCTTCCCAAGTCCTGGGCAAACAACTTCTCTCGTTCTGGACCCGCTACCATGCCCATCACGAAGCGATCTCGTAATGCTTCCTCCACATTGCTGAACTCACAATGTGCGGTGAGTCCCCGCAGCCTTGCCGCCCATTGCGTGTGTGACTCGCCTGGTTGCTGCGAAGCCGAGTAGAACTTATGTCGCTCACTGAACCCGCATCTTTTCGGGGTGAAGTGATCATCCAACAGCTTGATGAGTCCTTCATAAGGCACCACCTGTACGTCTTTCGGCAACGCCAAATCCGCTGCCAGTTTGTAGGTACCGTCATGGAGTGCGCTGAGCAGAATCGCTCGCCTTTTTGTACCTGCCGCGTCACTTTTAGCGTCGATATCGTTTGCGACGAACCACTGCGTGATCCGACCTTTGTATGTTTTCCACTCGTGTACATTGTGATCAAAAGTGGACAATACACCAAACGACGCCATTTTGGGTAAAACTCGTCGCCACTGTTAGGTATGTTGAGGGAGGCAAGTGAAACTACGGGCTGCTGTTAGCACACTGGTTTATTTGTTACAAGTAGGCGGTCGGACGGCGCGCGCGCGCACACACACATACACATGCGCGCACGCATACATAACACTCAGGTAATTTTGAATTTCTACACACTGAGTCCTATTGCTTAGGTAGTCTGCAATAATTTGGAGTGGGAGGCCACGTATTCCCAGTTCCTCTAGTTTCAACACTAGGTTGGGAATAGAAACTGTGTCGAAAGCTTTTTTTAGATCTAGGAAAATCGACACCACCTTCTTTTTTTCATCAATGTTTTTGATAATGTGACCCGTTAAATTTAGAACAGCATCATTCGTTGACTTATTTCGTCGGAACCCAAATTGATTGGGAGATAAAAGCTTCTTTTCCTCTAGGTATTTAATTAGCCTCTTGTTTATAATGCATTCTAGGATTTTAGATATGGAAGGTAGTACAGCAATGGGACGGTAATTATTTACACAGTTTCTATTCCCGCCCTTATGTATGGGGTGCACAATGGCTTTTTTCAGGTACAAGGGGAATACACCGGTGCTGAGGCAAAGATTAAATAAGTAAGTCAGTGGGGGGACAAGCAACTTTTTATAACGTTTCAAAAACTCGGTAGAGATGCTGTCCCATCCAATAGCAGCATCGGTTTTTAAAGAAATGAGCAGCGCTTCAACCTCACTCTCATCAGTGTCGACCATCACAAACGAGTGTAGTGGTGCAGGTGTGGCATTAGTGACATGCGGTGGGCCTTGGATAACACTATGGTGAGTAAAAGCGCTCGCAAGATTTCTGCCTGTGTCGACAAAGAACTCGTTAACGGAATCCACCGACTGTTGGGGAGAAGCAGAAGGGACAAGTAAGTCAGAAGTGGTATTTTTTGGTACTTCCGTGTTTGTGACCCTCTTTATAATTTTCCAAACCTTTTTGTTATCATTGGCAGCCTTACTCAACTCCACCCTGTCGTACTCTCTCCTAAGATATTTAATTATTTTAGTGCAGTAATTCCTATGTCTTTTATAAGTTATTTTAAGTATATGATTATCAGGTGATAGCTTCAGTTTTTTATGCATTGCATCTCTGTTACGCATGCAGCGAAGCATACCTGCAGTGGTCATCCATGGTTTAAGTAAACGTTTATGATTTGGGAGTCTAACTATAGTTGTGTGAGAGCGTATAATATTGACAATAGTGTTGATGAAATAATTCGTGGCTTGATTAGCGTCATTAGATTACCTATTACCTATAACAATAACAAGTTTTTGTAAGGTCGTGGTGTAAAAAAAATGTATGGGGAGGTGTGTTATTTTTATTGATTAATGTGAAATAATGTATACTTACGTAATTAAAATAATAATATTTTGAAATAATGGTAATTTTTTTTAATTATAACGACCATTGTACAATAAACTGGAAAAAAGTCGCTCCTATTGGATTCCAATTAGATTCTATCTAGAATGAATAATACATTACACTGCGTTATATTTTTTAATATTAGCTTGTTTCATAACGATTCCAACGACATAACTTTTATATACAGCTCCTATACAAAACTTCAGAGATATCGTCGTTTTAATCAGCCGCGGCGTATTCGCGCGGGAAAGCGCGGAAGTGCGCACAGACAAAAAAAAAAAAAAAAAAAAAAAAAAAAAAAAATGCGCAAAAATGGCGCCACATAGTTTGGCATATGTGAATATAATGCAATTCCAATCGCTCAGGTTAGGTTCGCTCAGGTTAGGTTCGCTCAGGTTAGGTTCGCTCAGGTTAGGTTCGCTCAGGTTAGGTTCGCTCAGGTTAGGTTCGCTCAGGTTAGGTTCGCTCAGGTTAGGTTCGCTCAGGTTAGGTTCGCTCAGGTTAGGTTCGCTCAGGTTAGGTTCGCTCAGGTTAGGTTCGCTCAGGTTAGGTTCGCTCAGGTTAGGTTCGCTCAGGTTAGGTTCGCTCAGGTTAGGTTCGCTCAGGTTAGGTTCGCTCAGGTTAGGTTCGCTCAGGTTAGGTTCGCTCAGGTTAGGTTAGGTTAGGTTAGGTTAGGTTAGGTTAGGTTAGGTTAGGTTAGGTTAGGTTAGGTTTTTTTTTTTTTTTTTTTTTTATTCTGGCAGGAGTGGGAAATCCTCATGGACACCCAGACTGTCCCACTGGTGATGCAGTCTGGGTAGTGCCGGACTCTTACCGGCTAAAACCACACTCCTGCCTTTGCAAGTGTCCCTCTGACGTAATCAGAGACCTGTTTATTCTAGTGGTATTTCATTTTGTTCTCTATTTTAAACAGTCCCTACAAAAATAGAGTTTTCCTACGGAATTTCCTTCTTTCATATTTTATCTATTATATTTAATAATACTTATAAATATTTTTAAATTTTGCCAAATATTTCCATTTATTTTTACATTACTTTTATTTATTTATTTATTTATTTACTGATTCTAAATACAAAATTATATTTACTAATTTATTATTATCTACTACTAACTTTTCTTATGTTATTGTATATATTATTAACAATATATAACCAACATAACTTATTTAACAGTTACTTTTTATTACCTATATGTATTGAACCCTTTCATCCTAATTCCATGTCTTGTTCTTCACTTAACTTAATTTTATTTCTGCTGGTTAGGTTAGGTTAGGTTAGGTTAGGTTAGGTTAGGTTAGGTTAGGTTAGGTTTTTTTTTTTTTTTTTTTTTTTTTTTTTATTTTTTTTTTTAATTTTGGCAGGAGTGGGAAATCCTCATGGACACCCAGACTGTCCCACTGGTGATGCAGTCTGGGTAGTGCCGGACTCTTACCGGCTAAAACCACACTCCTGCCTTTGCAAGTGTCCCTCTGACGTGATCAGAGACCTTTTTATGATATTATTTTTAATTTGTAATTACGTTTTTATATTGTTATTTTGCAAAATTTAAAAGAAAGTTGTATCTGTTTTAATTTTTTAACCTGTATTGTTTATTTTCTAAAATTAACGTCTATTATTTTAATTATTAACTTCTATTTTCTATGCTTTGTCTGTATATAAACTGTTATATATTAAAAGCATAGCTTTACGTTTTCTTGTTTCTTTTAATGGCTGTTGTGGCTATTTCTGTTGCGTATTCTAATAAGATATTCCTAGATTTTCCGGTTGTCATGATTTTACTAATGTTGCTTCTGTTGATCACTGTATCCAATTTCATCTCCGCATATAATCTCTGTGTTCCAAACGCAGGACATTCTGTCAATATATGTGGGACCGTTTCCAGCGCATCTGACTCACATATGCACGATGGGCTTTCTTTCCGCTTAAAGCGATGCAGGTACTCGGAAAACCCACCGTGCCCAGTCAGGATCTGTGTTATAACTCCGGTCAGCTTCACTTTTTGTACAATCCTGAAGGCATCTATTGCGTCCGGGAAGAACATTTTTGTTACGGAGGCTGTTTCGCCATTTTTGTATCTCCGGTTCCATTCGTCGAGCGACCCCATACGGATCTGCCGCTTGACGAATGAAACCGGGCAGCGGTCATAGTCCGGCTTCTTTTTAGATCTGAGCGCAGCCTCTTTCGCAAGGTAGTCTGCGCGTTCGTTGCCTTGCAACCCTGCGTGTGCCTTTACCCAGAACAAGGAAACATCTTTGCTCTGGGATAAAGCCGCGTCCACGTTTGCCCTTGCTTCCACCGCCAAGGCGTGGAGGGAACCCTGGTTTGTGACTGTTTGAAGTGCCGCCTTTGAGTCACTGTAGATTCCGAAGGTTCCCTCTTTGCGTTTAAGGATTTCCCTCGTGGCTACGCATATGGCCAGGAGTTCCGCCTGGTAGACCGTGCAGCATGACGGCAAGCTAAGCTTCAAGGACTTGATCTCGGCGTCACCGTCCCACAGTGACAGTGCTGCTCCGACCTTGCCCTCAAGCTTGCTGCCGTCTGTGAAGAATCGTACCTCCTGGTGATTGTGGGTGTCCACCAGGGTCTGGTCCTCCAGACTCACGAACCCCATGGCCATATGTTTCGCCGGATGTGGAGTCTCTGCAAATGCCACCACACGCTCCACCTCCCTGCCCGCAAGGGCTGGCTGGGGTACTCCCCTCTTTGCCTCGTACAGAGCAGCTGCTTCTTGTATTCGTAGGTCGAGTGGTAGTATCCCAGCCAGCACCAGGGACGCGTTCAGCGAGACGGTGCGGTAGGATTTGCAGAGCTTTTGGGCGAGTCCTCGCTGGACCGTGTTCAGCATTTTCTGCACTCCGATCTTCCTGGTTGCCGGCGCCCAAGCACTCGCCGCGTACATCACCACCGGCTCCACCGCCGCCGTGTAGATGGTTCGGATGATCTCCGGGTGCAGACCCCAGCTCACTTTGGCCGCTCTAGCCAGCTGTTTGTATATGTTTGCAGCTTTTCTGCACACGTTGGCGGCGTGGGTGTTGAAAGTGAGCTGGTGGTCTATCGTGAGCCCCAGTATTTTTATTTCCTTTGACATGCCAATGTCAACCCCGCCCATGCTCAGGAGTGGGACATCGTACTTTAGCTTCCTGGTTACTACCATCGCGCAGGTTTTGTGTGGTGCAAATTTCAGCTTATTTCGGATGCCCCACCCCCGAACATACTCGAGGGCGGCATTGGCATGCCCCTGAACCTCCAATCCTGTGTCACCGTCGAAGATCATCACCACGTCGTCGGCGAAGGCCTGGCAGTGATACCCCCGCTCTTCCAGCCCCTTTAGCAAGGGGTCCAACACCAAGTTCCAAAGGATCGGACCGCCTATCGACCCTTGGACGCAACCTTTGCTGGTATTTCTGTGGCACTCTGCTCCGGCGTACCTAACTCGGACACTCCTATCAGTCAGGTAGCTGTCCAGCATCCGTCTGAGATTCACCGGGCATCTTTCCTCAGCCAGTCTGGTCCTGATTGCTGGCCACCATGCGCTGTCGAAGGCTCCCTCTATGTCAAGCGATACAACAGTGATCAGCTTCTTTTGGTTCAGCTTTGTTTTGATGTGTTGTATCATGGCGTAGAGGGAGTCCTCGGTGCTCTTCTGTGGCATGAAACCAAACTGACGAGTACTCAACCGCGGGATCAGATGCCACTTTAGCCTTGCTACCAACATTTTCTCGAGCATTTTTCCCAGGACTGGTAGGAGGCCGATCGGTCTGTAGGACTTGGGAGTGGTATAACAGTCCTTTCCCGGCTTCCTCAGAATGACCACTGTTGCCACTTTCCAGGCCCCGGGGAAGTGGCCCTGCTCGAGGCACTTGTTGGCCAGCGCCAGAAACATCTCCGGGTCCTGGAAAATGGCTTGGGCACAGATGTCGGCTGTGAGACCATCCGCCCCCGGTGCCTTCTTCGGGTTGAAACT
The DNA here is from genome assembly GCA_948474745.1 of Oligia latruncula. Taxonomy (NCBI): domain Eukaryota; kingdom Metazoa; phylum Arthropoda; class Insecta; order Lepidoptera; family Noctuidae; genus Oligia; species Oligia latruncula. The sequence goes on along the minus strand of OX419683.1, from coordinate 12,594 downwards.
GACCACCGCGGTTTTCAGCTCCTGAAGTGTAAACGGTGGGTCATGGTGCTCATCATGCGTCCACTCGTTTACACGACTGGCCGCTTCTCGCGTCCGACGGTGGTCATCGTTATCTTCCTCCTTCAGGTCTTCGGGGTAGAAGGTCTCCGCTAGCAGCAGAGCCGAGTCCTCACCGTCGAGTGGCTCCCCATCCTTCAGCAAAGGTAAGTCCTCATGTCTCGTAGCTGTCCGTCCTATAACCCTGTAGATGCCCTCCCATATTCCTTCCTTATCCTGCTTTTCACAGAACTGTTTCCAGCTTGAAGTCTGTGCCTTTTTTGCTTCGAGCTCATATTTTTCTTTTGCTTGCAGGTACTCCTCGACGACCCCCGCTCTCCGGACTGGGGCGGCGCATCGAATGCGGCGTCGCTTGGTGTTGACCTCCTTCAGCATATCAGCAAGCTCGTTTGACCACCACGGTATCGTAAGAGTATCATTATTTTTAAATTTTGCCAAAGTTTCTTCACTAGTTTTTGTGATTGTATTTATATAATTATTTACGCTATTTTCTAAATCGATTTTGTTACTAATTTTATTAATTTCTATTGTATGTAAATTTCTATCTGCTTTTAATTGGGCCAATTTCTCACGAAATTGGCTCCAATTAGCTTTCCTAGTGTTGAAGATTCTAGTGGTTCTTTTAATATTTATGCCTTTTGCCTTTTTGAGATTAATTTTGAATACGATACCGTTGTGGTCCGAGCTTGTGATGCCTTCCTCAACCCTCCAGTCTTCCACCAAGTCCAGCATGTCCGTTGAACAGGCTGTTATGTCAACGCAGCTGGTGTACGACTTGCCACCCCTGATGGTGTCGAAAGTTGGCGTGTTGCCGACGTTGAGTACCTGCAAGCCCGTTTCGTCGAGTGTGCCCGACATTTCCTCACCCCTGCTGTCCACAACTAAACTACCCCACCAGGTGCTTTTTGCGTTTGCATCGCCTCCTATTATAATTTTTGTAGGGCCCATTTCCTCGCGAATCTGCAGAAGCTGCTCCAGGTACGGTTGTATGGGCTGGTCCGGTTCAAAATAGAAGGAGACTACAGCGATTTCCCAGGCGCTGGTTCGGATCCTCACCACCGTGATGTTATTGGTGGTGAGTTTTGGACACTGTGTGACGTCAAGGTCTTTGTCGAAGACGACTATTGCCGCCTTCACAGTTCCACTTCCTTGTTCCGCGCACTGGTAGACTCTCGCTCCTCGGTAGTCTCGCATCCTTTTAACCGCACCCACATATGGCTCCTGGAGCAGTGCGAAGGCGAACTTTCGCTCACTTGCCACCATCATGAGCTCCTGGGTCGCAAGGTTCTTCCTCTGCAGATTCGCTTGGATCACCTGGTAGTTTGCGCGGGCGCCAGGGTGTGTTCGGGTCTCGCTGCCTGGGATTATGTTTCCTGGAAGCGCCGGGGCCACCTTAGCAATACGCCACCGACAGGCGCGCTAAGGCATCCCATTTCGTGCGTATTGGGCACTCGTTGGCGAAGGCGTTGTGGTCGGTTTTTTCTATTTTTGCCAACACGCAGTTGTGGCATTTCGGCGCTTCCGCTGCCAGCCGTGACGGGCAGTCAGCTCGCAGGTGGGGGTCGCCGCAGTGGATGCAGAGGTCGGCGGGCTGCGTGCACAGTTTTCGGCTATGGCCATAGCGCAGACAGCGAGTGCACTGCACCAGTGGCGATTGGTCCAGCACCCGCACCCGCTGCAGGTCGATGTGCACGCGACCCGCCATCGTCAGCCTCTGCCACACCGTAGGGGACACCTGCAGGATGATGTGGCACATGTGGGGGTTCCTCGTCTTGCGACGGTACTTCACCCCCAGCCTCTGATCCTCCGCAGGTATATCCCCGATCAGGTGCGCGTTCTGACGCTGCAGGGCTTCCGTGACCTCCACATCCGTGTGGCAGGAGAGGACGTCCTTGATGACGATTAAGGGATCTTTGTTTTTTACCTCTTCTACCACTAGGCTCCCCGCTTTCCTTATTCTGTCCGTCACCTTGGTCAGCTCCTCCCTGGTTTTAAACCCCACGACCACCTTTTGGTCCCTCGCCTTGCGCAGTCGCTCCACCCTAGTGCCTTCTTTTCTGGCGTCGACCGCCGTCCTGAGCTTCTCAATGACCTCTTCACCGGTGTCCTGTTCGTTGACAGATGATACTACCACCGAGTGAAGAGGCCCTTGGATGTGCTGCTTCAGGCCGGCGGCCATTTCCGCGAAGGTGGGACCTTGACCTGCGACGTAGCGAGGGGCCTGTTGTAGACGCTCCGACAGAGCCCGTGTGTGCTGTTTGCAGTCCTCCAACGCCTGGTTATGCTGTTGGAGGTTCGCCATCAGCTGCTTCATGAGCTCTGTCGGTTCGTCTATGGTTGACCTTTGGTCCTCTCGGGCCTTTTCGGGTTCGGGGGTGGCGCTGGCAGGGGGCCTCGACTTCTCCGACTCCTTTACAATCTCGTAGAGCCGAGTGATGGCCCCCAAAACCTCCGTCTTTATTTCGGTCTTTAAGTTGCGGGAGTTGCCCAAGTGCAGCTTCGCTTTGTTAAGGCACGCTCTCGCCTCCGCTGTCAAGTTCGGGTACTTTGACTCTAGCTTTTTGCTAGGTACCGCCGGTCCCGCGGCATCCGCGGAGGCCCGCCGCGTCCCCAGAGATCCCGGGATTTTTTGTGCAGCCGGCGGAGTCGCACCATGTTTTGGGTTGGCCGGGGACTTTGCCTTGGGCTCGATTTTCCCGGCCTCCCATTCCCCGATGCTGCGTCTCACGCTCGACTGCGAGGTCCCGGCCTCCTCTGTAGACTGCGGCGAGCCCCCGAAGATGAGCGCGCTCGCGGTTTTCTTTGCCGGCGTGTGAAACATCGCGGTGGCCTTCGTGAAGGTGAGGTTCATAGACCGTCAGAGCTCACTGGTAACTAACTCTTCTGTCCCTGTAAAGGGGGGATCAGCAAGAGGAGTTATGGGTTTTGGACTGCGAAAACTCTAAGCTATCAGGGGACACTTGTGTCTGTTACTGAATCCCTGTACAGAGGGGATCAGCAACAAATGATTTGTTTCGTATAATGCGAGCCCTGTAAATAAGGACTCGGTCGGAGAATAAAATATTTGTCAAAAATAAATTAATGCCTTCAAGAGGCAGTCAGAACCGTCTGTTTTCCCAATTTCCCAATAGAAATGAAATAGAATTAGCCGGAAGAGCTATAAACAAAATTTAAATTTTTCGTCAAAACTGAAAAGTTTACCTGCCCAGACACGAATGGGTGGGTGGGAGGGCAAATTTTTGAACTTCTATGTGAGCTAGGCGGGCGTGCGAGGTGTCAAAAGACGTGTCTCGGCGCGGGCCAGCAAACTATGAGGTTTTTGGAATTAACGCTGAACAAAAATTTTGAAAAAAGCTGAAAATACGTGTTTTACGACCAAAAAGTATGAAGAAATTTGGAATAACACCGCCAAACGGGACTCGAGCTCGCGGGGCGCGCGCCGGAGTGCAGGTAAGGCAGGTAAGTGTCTGTTAAAATTATAAGAAACGTAGTTTTTGCTGTAAATTTTGAGATAAAAATGTTTTAAAGAGGTTTTTTACTGAAATTTTTCTAAGTCAATAACCGGGAAATGTTTTTCGCGGATTTGTCAGTTTTTACGTGCGGGATAGTCGGACGGAGCCTAAAAACGATTAGTTTTGCTGAAAACAGCTTGTAAATGCGTCACCGGGATGCAAAGTTATTGAGGTATGTGTATTTTGTACTATCCCTTAGGTAGATTTTGTCTTGTAGTGAAAAACCTAATGCCAAAAAATTTTTGAACTTCTATGTGAGCTAGGCGGGCGTGCGAGGTGTCAAAAGACGTGTCTCGGCGCGGGCCAGCAAACTATGAGGTTTTTGGAATTAACGCTGAACAAAATTTTTGAAAAAAGCTGAAAATACGTGTTTTACGACCAAAAAGTATGAAGAAATTTGGAATAACACCGCCAAACGGGACTCGAGCTCGCGGGGCGCGCGCCGGAGTGCAGGTAAGGCAGGTAAGTGTCTGTTAAAATTATAAGAAACGTAGTTTTTGCTGTAAATTTTGAGATAAAAATGTTTTAAAGAGGTTTTTTACTGAAATTTTTCTAAGTCAATAACCGGGAAATGTTTTTCGCGGATTTGTCAGTTTTTACGTGCGGGATAGTCGGACGGAGCCTAAAAACGATTAGTTTTGCTGAAAACAGCTTGTAAATGCGTCACCGGGATGCAAAGTTATTGAGGTATGTGTATTTTGTACTATCCCTTAGGTAGATTTTGTCTTGTAGTGAAAAACCTAATGCCAAAAAATTTTTGAACTTCTATGTGAGCTAGGCGGGCGTGCGAGGTGTCAAAAGACGTGTCTCGGCGCGGGCCAGCAAACTATGAGGTTTTTGGAATTAACGCTGAACAAAAATTTTGAAAAAAGCTGAAAATACGTGTTTTACGACCAAAAAGTATGAAGAAATTTGGAATAACACCGCCAAACGGGACTCGAGCTCGCGGGGCGCGCGCCGGAGTGCAGGTAAGGCAGGTAAGTGTCTGTTAAAATTATAAGAAACGTAGTTTTTGCTGTAAATTTTGAGATAAAAATGTTTTAAAGAGGTTTTTTACTGAAATTTTTCTAAGTCAATAACCGGGAAATGTTTTTCGCGGATTTGTCAGTTTTTACGTGCGGGATAGTCGGACGGAGCCTAAAAACGATTAGTTTTGCTGAAAACAGCTTGTAAATGCGTCACCGGGATGCAAAGTTATTGAGGTATGTGTATTTTGTACTATCCCTTAGGTAGATTTTGTCTTGTAGTGAAAAACCTAATGCCAAAAAATTTTTGAACTTCTATGTGAGCTAGGCGGGCGTGCGAGGTGTCAAAAGACGTGTCTCGGCGCGGGCCAGCAAACTATGAGGTTTTTGGAATTAACGCTGAACAAAAATTTTGAAAAAAGCTGAAAATACGTGTTTTACGACCAAAAAGTATGAAGAAATTTGGAATAACACCGCCAAACGGGACTCGAGCTCGCGGGGCGCGCGCCGGAGTGCAGGTAAGGCAGGTAAGTGTCTGTTAAAATTATAAGAAACGTAGTTTTTGCTGTAAATTTTGAGATAAAAATGTTTTAAAGAGGTTTTTTACTGAAATTTTTCTAAGTCAATAACCGGGAAATGTTTTTCGCGGATTTGTCAGTTTTTACGTGCGGGATAGTCGGACGGAGCCTAAAAACGATTAGTTTTGCTGAAAACAGCTTGTAAATGCGTCACCGGGATGCAAAGTTATTGGGTTAGGTTAGGTTAGGTTAGGTTAGGTTAGGTTAGGTTAGGTTAGGTTAGGTTAGGTTAGGTTAGGTTAGGTTAGGTTAGGTTAGGTTAGGTTAGGTTAGGTTAGGTTAGGTTAGGTTAGGTTAGGTTAGGTTAGGTTAGGTTAGGTTAGGTTAGGTTAGGTTAGGTTAGGTTAGGTTAGGTTAGGTTAGGTTAGGTTCTCTTGCGGGGAACTCTCCTCCGAGGCACGAGTGTCGTCTGCTACGCGGATGACACTCTCCTCACTGCCCGGGGGGAGAGTTTCAGGGAGGCGGCCAACTTGGCCTCGGCGGGCGGATCTTTGGTCGCAGGGAGGATCCGCCGCCTAGGATTGACGGTGGCGCTGCACAAGACCGAGGCCGTGTTCTTCCACGGGCCTCGGCAGCGCCAACCACCAGACGCCCACATCTTCGTGGAGGGCGTCCGAATCGAGGTGAAGGCCCAGATGAAATATCTGGGCCTTGTACTCGACAGCAGGTGGCGTTTCGGCCCGCATTTTAGCGGGCTATCGACGCGCCTGCTGAAGACTGCGGGCGCCCTCTCGTGGCTGCTCCCCAACTTGGGGGGGCCCAGCGTGAGATGCCGGCAACTCTACGCCGGCATCTTGAGGAGTATGGCCCTTTACGGGGCCCCTATTTGGGAGGACTCCCTCCACAGGAGGGAGAACGCCGCCGCATTGCGGGCCCCCCAAAGGGTCATAGCCCAGCGGGTGGCGAGGGCCTACCGCACGGTCGGCTTCTCCGCGGCATGTGCTCTGGCCGGCACCCCGCCTTGGGAACTCGAGGCGTGGGTGCTCGCCAGAGTATATGAATGGACGGCGGGGCGAAGGGCGAGAGGAGAACGCCCAGCCCCGGAAGAGCGGGAGGCCGTCCGGCGGGAGGCAAAGGACGCCATAGTCGTCCACTGGACGCGGGACCTCGCCGCCGCAGTCTTCGGCCGCCGAACCCTCGACGCGATTGGGCCGGTCCTGCGAGACTGGCTCGAGCGGTCGCACGGGTTCCTCTCCTTCCGTCTGGTGCAGGTGCTGTCTGGACACGGTTGCTTCGGATCGTACCTGCACCGTATCGGGCGGGAGGAGACGCCGTCGTGTCACGACTGTGGCGCGGCGGGGGACACGGCGCAGCACACTCTCGAGGTGTGCCCGTCGTGGTCAGAGCCGCGCCGCAGTCTCACCGCGGCGATCGGAACGGACCTCTCGCTCCCCGGCTTGGTCAACGCCATGCTAGGGGATGAGGGGTCCTGGGCGGCAGTCGCCTCCTTCTGCGAACACGTCATGTCCCAGAAGGAGGCGGCGGAGCGCGTGCGGGAGGAAGACCCTCTCGCGGCGCCGCTCCGAAGGCGGAGGAGGGGTCGAAGAAGACGTCAGTATGACAGTCATCTCCGACTCCTCCCAGGTGGAAGCCAGCAGGCGACGGGTGCGGGGGCACCCTCGCCTGTATTGCACAGGCTTCCACCAGTGCCGGACGGGAATGGCCAGGTGTTCCCGGCCATTCCCGTAGCCCCCCAGACGGGGGGACATGCGGGGCCCGCCAGCTAGGCGGGCATGCGCCGGGGGGGTTGTGGATGCAAAGGCTGAGCCGGATTCCCATGACCTCCCCATCAAGGCGATGAGGGAACATTTAAAAAAAAAAAAAAAAAAAAAAAAAAGGTTAGGTTAGGTTAGGTTAGGTTAGGTTAGGTTAGGTTAGGTTAGGTTAGGTTAGGTTAGGTTAGGTTAGGTTAGGTTAGGTTAGGTTAGGTTAGGTTAGGTTAGGTTAGGTTAGGTTAGGTTAGGTTAGGTTAGGTTAGGTTAGGTTAGGTTAGGTTAGGTTAGGTTAGGTTAGGTTAGGTTAGGTTAGGTTAGGTTAGGTTAGGTTAGGTTAGGTTAGGTTAGGTTAGGTTAGGTTAGGTTAGGTTAGGTTAGGTTAGGTTAGGTTAGGTTAGGTTAGGTTAGGTTAGGTTAGGTTAGGTTAGGTTAGGTTAGGTTAGGTTAGGTTAGGTTAGGTTAGGTTAGGTTAGGTTAGGTTAGGTTAGGTTAGGTTAGGTTAGGTTAGGTTAGGTTAGGTTAGGTTAGGTTAGGTTAGGTTAGGTTAGGTTAGGTTAGGTTAGGTTAGGTTAGGTTAGGTTAGGTTAGGTTAGGTTAGGTTAGGTTAGGTTAGGTTAGGTTAGGTTAGGTTAGGTTAGGTTAGGTTAGGTTAGGTTAGGTTAGGTTAGGTTAGGTTAGGTTAGGTTAGGTTAGGTTAGGTTAGGTTAGGTTAGGTTAGGTTAGGTTAGGTTAGGTTAGGTTAGGTTAGGTTAGGTTAGGTTAGGTTA